>CM077644.1:43704374-44981874 GCA_039707465.1 Rhabdophis nuchalis | reverse complement strand
CTTCCAACAACTAGTTCACCAAACTGCTCAGAAAGTTAACAACTGATTCTCCTGAAGTGGTGCAAACTGGCTGAATCACACCACTGGATGGGACCCTGGTATCTTAGATTTCAAAGAGAGGAGAAACATATATTTCCATCACATAAATATATAGAAATTGGAGGTATTCAAGGATGGGGCAACCCTTTTGTTATCCAATGCAAAGCCCCTGATATGATAATCTGTAGTTGCCACTATATTCTCTCCCTGCTATTTTAAATTATTTATCTGGTTTTATGGGTTTAGTTTTAATTTTTATAAATTTGTACAGAGGATTGTTTAATCTGATTTTAGTTATATGTATTGTTATGGTTTTGTTAATTTTAATTTATACCTGTACACCGCCCCGAGTCCCTTCGGGGAGAGGGGGCGGTCTAGAAATCGAATTAATTAATTAATTAAATAAATAAATAAATAAATAAATAAATAATGTTGCAGCAATTATACAATGTAAAATGGTGATTGTTTCGAGGAGACTCAATTTCATGGTGGGGTTTGAACCTAGATATCTCCAGTCTTGGTTCAACACTGGTTAATTACATCATACTAATTCTCTGTGTTGTCAAGAGGCCTTTTTTTGTGATGCAGTACAAAATCAGTTGAAATATGTTCTAAATGGTAATGATTTCCTATCTTCGAAAGAAGAACCTGAACTGGATTGGCCAGGATGAACAGATCTTTTCAGATTGTTTCCCTATAATTACTAGTAGGCAGGTCATTCTCATTTGCTGTACTTCATCTTAATATTATACTATAGAATATTAATATTATACAATGCATTAAACAATTTTGAGGATCCAGTTGACAATGTTTCCCATTTCCATAGAACCTGGGTGAGATCATTTTCAATCTTTTTAATTCCCTGTTTTTGTGCAGCTCATCAGGTGGAATGGAGTTAACATGCAGAAAAGAAGGCTAGGATTTTATTAGCTACTTCACAGGTACTAATAGAAACTGTAAAGTATAATGGACATGAATAAGTTCAATAAAAGTAGCACAATGGATAAATTACTACGCAATCTCATTAAAAGTAAATTTTACTGAGTTTTTTACCATGCAAGCAATGATTATTTTCTTAGTCTGACAGCAAATTTGTTTTTGTCCAATGGTAAGGAGAAATAAGCATCACTATAAGGAGAATTAACACATCCAATCAGTTCAAATTATTGGAGAGAGGCATACTATGAAGTTATGATCACCCACATTGCCATTTTACTTCCATGACTTTCATTTTCCCCCCAGAAAAAAATGATCATAGTGGCCACTTAGACTTAGATGGGTTCAAGAACAGATTAAATATATTTAAAGAAGATAGTGCTATAACCATGAAACTGCCATGTTTGAAACCGTTTTCTGTATCTGTGATTCTATAAAGTATATTGTATAAATGAGGAACAAACTAAACATATTAAAAAGCCAATATTTGAACCACGTTCCAAATTTGGCATAAAAAGAAGAATTTAATGACAATAAGCATTGTGAGTAATGTGTGCTTGGTAAAATCATTCTCCCTGCGGACACTCCCAAATTTACAAAACTTGATTTAGAATCCTTAGTTGGTTTCATGTCATGAGATTCTCTCTGTGTAGGTGTACGTGATTATACAAGTTTTTATGATTCTTTGGCATGGGGATATTTTATTTTGTTTAGGTATGGTATGACTATAAACTGCTAAGAAACAGTTGCTGATTGGAGTAGTATATAAATCTAATAAGGTCTTTTTCTCCAATTTGGATGAAACGGGAAACTATACTTAACTGAACATGTCTCATTCTCAGTATCCATGTATGGAATAAAGCGGCAGCATTCACAGCTCATCTTACAAAGCTAAGATATAATTGTCCAGATGTGGTTGATGTCACAGTTTGTTGCCCTCAGACCTTGCTGTGTGGTTTTCCTGAAAAATCTGGCTTGCAATTGTTGAAAACAAGATTGCTAATTTATATGAATCTTCATCAAATGACCTTTTTTAATATGCTTAACGTGAAGCCATGGTACAATTTGAATCTGCAAGGTATTTTGTGGTAGAGCAGAGTTGAGAGGAATTTTTATTTCACTGTAATTAAAATACGCCCGATTATAATTTTACACTACTAAAACTGTAAAAAGACTGTAAATTTAAGCCTGTAAAGTTTAAATTAAAACATGTGCAGGGACACCTTAGCAATCCTTAAAAATGAAAAACAAATTTGATGCAAGAGCGGGACTACATCAGAAGAAGTGGGCTCAAATATCAGTTATAGCCATTGCATTCTATTATTGGAAGAAGGTTGAGCTGCCCCTGTTCTAGATGTTAACTGAATGTATTCATTTTCTTATTTGTTACATGTCTATACTACCCATCTCAATGAAACAATTCTGGGTCTGATAATAAAAATATATCATAGTATAAAAGCATAAATAAGAACAAAGTTAAAAACAAAAATTAAAAGGTAAAGTTACAGAATGAAAAGTTTAAAAGTTAGAAAGGTAAAAAGAACACCCCCATAATACCAACCATTCCCACAGTTGGATATCACTCTAACACATCCCAAATGGCAGAGGCAGGTCTTAACACTCTTTCTGAAGGCCAGAGTTTTTCACCAATATAATTGATGAAAATAATCCAATTTTCCATTTAAGAAAACACATAAAATTATAAGATAACATGTGAATGAGTTTAACTAGTTGAATGAATTTTGGGGGGTTGGTTTGTAATTCTGTATGTCATTAGGACACAGATACTATTCTCATTGTTGGCAGAAGGTAAACTGAATTTTTGTTACAGTGATACATCAGAATGCATTTTTAAAAACTTTCTTTCATCAAAGCAACATTTCAACATTAATAATAATAATAATAATAATTTTTTATTTCTAACCCGCTCTCTCTCCCCGAAGGGACTCGAGGCGGGGCACAGGGAATTAAAAACAACTAAAATCAACATTACTTTTTTGGAAGACATAGGTTTAATTGTATCATATCTTTAGCTTAATGTAGGTGGATTTTCCTGACCATGTATCTTTTGATTTGTTAGATACTTAACTTCAATCAAAACAGATCATTGTAGAAGGCTGGTTTAATCTTACTCTTTTTAAAAAAAAAATCAATTGGAATAATTATTCTTTCTATACATAATAGATACCTGTCATTCAGGATTCAGACAAGGTTCCAAGTCCAATAAAAGCAATCAAAATTTAGGAGATAGTGACTGAGTTAACAAATGAAAGTATTGTAGGGTGGAATAAAACTTAGCCCCATGGCCTAATTTCATATACTTGTTTCTCTTTTCAAGCAATCTGTTCAGATTTTTGTCAAGATTTAATTGTCCATTCCTTATAGCTTGCCACTTAGAAGAGATAGGAAGTGTGTCAGACAATGAGTATTCCTAATATGTTTTGGCTCTGCTTTCAACTAGTGCCGTGATGGCAAACCTATGGCACACATGCCAGAGATGGCACACAGTGCCCTCTCTGCCAGCACATGAGTTGCTGCTCCAGTTCAGCTCTGCTACACATGCGCACACGCCTCCCACTGGCCAGCTGGTCTTCAGGTCTCTGCCGTGCATGTGCGGGGGGCATGTGCAGAAGGCACAGATGCACAGAGTATGTGTGCAGACGGGCACATGTGTGGGCCATGCAGGCATGCAGGAGGTGTGTGTGTATGCACGGGGGTGCATGTGGGAGCACATGCATATATGGGGGACACAGGCACATCGCATTTTGGGAGTTTGGATGTGCGCGCCTTGGGCACTCGGTCCAGAAAAGGTTAGCCATCACTGACCTAGTACTTCCTCTCCTCTCCCCTCCACCCCATTCCACTCCACTCCGCTAGTATTGACCCTCTGTGACTGCCTGCACAAGCCCTGAAAAGGTGATTTGCCACTGCCTCCTTCCTAAGGCTGAGAGCAAGCAACTGGTCCCCAACTAGGTTTGTGCATAAAGAAAGATTACATCTCACAGTCTCCTAGTATAAGTTGATGCCTTAACTACTACAATAAGCTGGTTCTCCATTTTTTAAAGCTTTCTCTTCTCTTATTCAAGTATATGCTGTTGTCCTTGAAGGAATGTGTCAGACTTTAAACTCTTTACAGTTATTACTCTTATATCCCTAGACAGATTCAATCCCACATTCAGGAACTATAGAAGAGATGAAGTTTAACAAATTTATGTGGTTTATTTGAAGAGGAGAGAAGGTATCTCTGCCTAGAAAATTTGCCAGGGGAAGAATCAAACCAGGTTTTAAAACTGAAGCCTTTTCCTTTGGCATTGGTCACAATGCCATTGGTCACAATTATTAAGACTGGAATGCATTTGTTGCATGTTTATATAATTGCTCTTTTTGAGCAAGACTACTTCCCACTTCACCAACTTCAATCCTTATAGATGTCAGACTTCTTTGGTAACATAGCATCACTTGGTTGAATTGGGTAGCTATAGAAATTGACTGACTGAATAGTCCAGTACTGGTGTTGTGGCAGATTTGGATTACATAAGATTACTTTAATACCCCATGAAAAAAATGCATTCAAAAGTTAATTGTCTGCAATTTTAGGGTACCGCTATGTCTCCTGTGGTTGTTACACTGTAATACAACATTTTTTTTAAAAAATATTTTTAAAAAAATCACAATTAAAAGGGAAGATTACATTTATTAAAGATAGCACCGACAAGATACTATCATTTGTATAAAGAACCTGCTGCTTTATAAAACAAATATTCAGTGCCTCAAAACCTGGGATGCTTTTTAAAAACTTTCTTTTTATTTATTTCTTTATTTTATTCAAATGAGAATGGGTAATGATTTCACCCACCATTTGCTGCACTGCTAGAAAAGTGACTTTTATGATATGGTGTGCATTTTTGTGCAGTGAATGAGCAATGTATTGTTTTTCTTCTTTTTTCCATGTGGCAATGGAAAAGCTCATTGTTGAATGTTTATTTCTATTTCTTAGTTGCATACTTTTAAAATTCTTTTTGACATTTCTGTTAAACATTCATTATACCTGTAGAATTAAGCATTCAAGGCAATTGATGACAATAATTCTTCAGTTCTTTCAACAACAAAACAGAAGATATCCTCCTATTGAATAGAAAAGGGAAAGACCAGATCAGTCAAGAGGAAACTTTAAATATATTAACTGAAAAGCTGGTTAAAGCTACAATACATCTGTGACACATAAGAAAACTAATTCATACATGTATGCATTATCAGTAAATTACATTTTATTCCATGGGTCCAGTTTCAATTCATTAAAGCTGTTTTAATAATAGTTACATCTGCAATATTTAGTTCTTGATAAGTTTGCATATGCAAATCATCACTTAATGCTGCACTTTTGAGTGTTTATTGTACATATGTAACTTTGCCTTGCTTCTTTTTCTGTTTGTTTAAAACAAAATGAATACTGACAACGTATATCATTGCATGTACTCTGGATCAAAAGGGAAAGGGAAAATTTGACTCCAGGAAATGAGATTCTGAAAGCTTTATTTCTTTTCTGTGTAACATTTTATTTATTTAAGCTTCTGTGCATGAATGTGCATTTCAATGTGTAAATATACATGCATACTCTATGTATGTATACGTATATGGCAGTCTATCCTATATATAAAATCTGGACAGCTAACTACAATGAACAAAGCAATATTTCCATGCAGCAGGTTTTTCTGTATTTTCATTCATAAATGCTGAATTCCAAAGCAGACTGCAATAAAAGATTTTTTTTTCATACACAGCAATGTATGGAAGATCTCTCAAAACATGGACAAAGTTAAATATCACATAAATATAATAATACCTAGATTTTTCTCCTTTCTTCGAGAGATCCCTTACTTGGGGAGAAAAAGTTGAAAGAAGTCAATTATCTCTGACTTGAGCAAGACAGATTTCAGTGAAAGGTGATCACTGTACTTCCTAAAGCTTGAAATTCTGAAGATAGGCTAGGACAATATGGAAAATAAAACACAGTTCGTCCTCCATTTATGACTTGAGCCCAAACGTTATATTGCTAAGTGAAACATTTGTTAGGTGAGTTTTGCCACTTTGCTTGCCACAGTTGTTAAATGAATCACTGCAGTTGTTCAGTTAGTAACAAGATTGTTAAGTGAATCGGGCTTGCCCATTGATTTGGCTTGTGAGAAGAATCTCAAAAGCTGATCACATGACCCCAGGACATAGCAACAGTCATATATATATGAATCAGTTGCCAAGCATATGAATTTTGATCATGTGACCATGGGGGATGCTTCAGTGGTCGGAAGCATGAAACACAGTTGTAAGTTACTTTTTTCAGTGCCATTGGAACTTTGAATGGTTACAAATGAACTGTTGTAAACTGTTGGAACCCCACCTCTGGCCAGCGAGAGCAGAGCAAGCAGGATGTGTACCTTCCCTGCTGTGGCGCTGGCCGGGAGGGATGCACGAGCTGAACATTTGGAGCCGTGCTCAGCGTAGTTTGCATGCGAGATCAGCAGGGCCGCTTAGCAGGGACACTGTTGGGTTCGCTTCAGCGCAGGGTGGGAATGCAGAAGGCAGAGGAAATCCATTTAGCGTTTAGCCCTCAAAGACTCCTTTGGGGTGACTTTTTCTGCTTTTGAATCATTATGTTTATCACAATAAAAAAGAAAAACTTTTGTAAAATCTTTTCCCTCCTTCTCTCTCTCTCTTCCCCCCATCTCTGTTTCTCTGTGTGTGTCTCTCTTTCCCTCTGCCTCCCTCTGTTTCTCTCTCCCCACCCACATGGGGGTGGGAAGGAAACCCTGAACTGGTGCTGGGTGGTGGGAACAATATCTGAAAGCCGGCCAGTCCAGGAACAGCACACCCATGCTCAGTTAGCTGGCTGGAGGTGGGGCGTCCCAACACAGGTAGCTCTGCGGAAAAAGAAACTTGCTTTTATTTTCCCCCCCGAGCTGATGCAGAGTTGCAATGTGGTGCATCATAATAGGTTTCAGGAGGAGGACAGGAGGCCGTCTCTCCCATTGTGGAGCATGCGAGTGAAAAGTTCACTCAATCAATCCCAACCTTGCGAGATCTTTTACTTTCGCGAGAAGTTAAAATTGATTGCATGAAATGTGATGGAGAAACATGATTGGAGCTGGGAGTGGGCAACTGCGTGTGTGCCCACGGAGAGGGCTCTGCGTGCCACGTCTGGCACGTGTCCCATAGATTCACCATGATGGGTATAGGGTTTCCTCCTTAATTTATTTATTTATATTCGATTTATATACCGCTCCTTTCTCCATCGAGATGGATTCAGGGCAGTGCACAGGGGATTAAAAATCACCAATAAATAACAATAAATACAATAATAATATTTAAAATGAATTAAATTAAGAACCTGTGCTAAAAATATTCCCATTAAGATTCTAAAATCCATTTACTAGTTAGCTAAGATTATGTCGCGTCTGAGCTCTAAGCTCTAAGCTAGACTGGCTTGGTGGAAAAGGTACGTCTTGAGTGAGCGGCGAAAGAGGGGAAGGTCTGTGATAATACGAAGTTCAGGGGGTAGGTCGTTCCAGAGGGATGGCCTTGCCACAGAGAAGGCCCTTCCCCTGGGCACTGCCAGCCAGCATTGATCAGCGGTTTGCACCCTGGGGAGGCCCTCCCTATGGGAGTGGATCGGTCAGTGGGAGGTGTGCGGCAGGAGCCTGTCCCGCAAATAACTAGGTCCCGTGCCATGGAGCGATTTAAAGATGGTAACAAGCACCTTGAAGCGCACCCGGAAGGCCACCGTTAGCCAGTGCAGCTCGCGCAGGAGAGGTGTCACATGGGAGCATCGCGATGCTCCCAGAATCCCCCGCGCAGCCACATTCTGCACTAACTGGAGCCTCTGGATGCACCTCAAGGGGAGCCCCATGTAGAGAGCAATAGTCTAGGTGGGATGTGATGAGCGCTTGACTGATAGTGTGGAGGGCGTCTCGGTCAAGAAAGGGACGCAACTGGCGTACCAGGGAGATGGACTAGAAGACAGCAGGGAGATGGACTAGAAGCAGGGAGATGGACTAGAAGCAGGGAGATGGACTAGAAGACCATCAAGGTCCATTCAAACTCTGTTATTCTATTCTATTCTATTCTATTCTATTCTATTCTATTCTATTCTATTCTATTCTATTCTATTCTATTCTAAATCACATACATTACATTGTAAAAGGGATGTGACTTCACTTATTTTATTTTTTTTTAATTAAATTTATACCCCGCCCTTCTCCAAACGGACCCAGGGCAGCGCACAGGGATGTTAAAACACATATAAAACATATAAAATTTTAAAAAACTTATTCTAATAGACCCTGCGCTAAAAACGGAATTTAAAAAACCCAAATTTAAAACTATCTAAGAGTCAGTAATGGGGGTTACGCTAGGCCGGCTAGATGGAATAGGTGTGTCTTCAGACACTTGCGGAAGAGGCGGAGGTCGGAGATGGTGCGGAGTTCAGGGGGTAGGTCGTTCCAAAGGGCAGGGCCCGCCACAGAGAAGGCTCTTCCCCTGGGTGTCGCCAGTCGGCATTGTCCAGCCGACGGCATCCTGAGGAGGCCCTCTCTGTGGGAGCGTATCGGTCTGAGGGATGTATGGGGCAGGAGGCGGTCTCGCATATAACCAGGCCCCGAGCCATGGAGCGCTTTAAAGATGGTCGTTAAAACCTTGAAGCGCACCCGAAAGACCACAGGGAGCCAGTGCAGCTTGCGCAGGATAGGTGTTATGTGGGAGTGTCTAGGCACTCCCGTAATCACCCGCGCGGCTGCGTTCTGGACTAGCTGCAGCTTTAGGGTGCACCTCAAGGGGAGCCCCATGTAGAGAGCATTACAGTAGTCAAGTCGAGAGGTGACGAGTGCTTGAGTGACTGTGCGTAAGGCACCCCGGTCCAGTAAGGGGCGCAATTGGCGCATCAGGCGTACCTGATGGAATGCCCCCCTGGCCACGGCTGCCACATGATCTTCCATAGACAGCCGGGAATCCAGGAGGACACCCAAATTGCGCGCCCTCTCCACGGGGGCCGGTGTTTCGCCCCCAATGGCCAGAGTTGGAATAATCTGGCTGAACCGGGGCGCCGAAAGCCACAGCCACTCAGTCTTGGACGGGTTGAGCTTGAGTTTGTTACCACCCATCCAGATCCGTACGGCCTCCAAACACCGGGACATAACCTCGACGGCATCGTTGGGGTGGTCTGGGGTGGATATGTACAACTGAGTATCATCAGCGTACAGATGATATCCCACCCCAAAACCACGGATGATCTCACCTAGCGGCTTCATATATGTGTTGAACAGTAAGGGCGAGAGGACCGACCCCTGAGGAACCCCACATATGAGGGACCTCGAGGCCGACCTCTGCCCCCCTGCCAACACATATTGCGACCGACCAGAGAGGTAGGATGAGAACCACCGCAGAACGGTGCCTCCCAGCCCCAACCTCCCCAGTCGGTGCAATAGGATACCATGGTCGATGGTATCAAAAGCCGCTGAGAGGTCTAATAGGACTAGGATAGAGGAATATCCTCTATCCCGCGCCCTCCAGAGATCATCAACCAACGCGACCAATGCCGTCTCGGTGCTGTGCCCGGGTCGGAAGCCGGACTGGCGCGGGTCTAGATAATCAACTTCCTCCAAGTGTCGCGGAAACTGTTGAGCCACCACACTGTTGAGCCACCACACTCTCACTAAAAAGTGGAGGTTGGAGACGGGATGATAGTTCTCTAATAATGCTGGATCCAGGGACGGCTTCTTGAGGAGGGGCCTTACTACCGCCTCTTTCAAGATGGCAGGCAAGGACCCCTCACTCAAAGATGCGTTGACAATGCCCTGGATGCCAGTACAAGCCAGGAGGGACACGGGTCCAATAAACATGTCCAATTGCGGCTGTCATTTTTAGGCCAGGAACCCTTGAATTCTCCAATATACTGCATGTAGGAATGCCTCTTCCCACATATTTCTATC
Organism: Rhabdophis nuchalis; assembly: GCA_039707465.1. Taxonomy (NCBI): domain Eukaryota; kingdom Metazoa; phylum Chordata; class Lepidosauria; order Squamata; family Natricidae; genus Rhabdophis; species Rhabdophis nuchalis. The sequence goes on along the minus strand of CM077644.1, from coordinate 44,971,921 downwards.
CATACTTTAAGATAAATCTTTGTTCCCAGTACCTCCCCATCCTGAAGTGCAATTAATGGGTGAATTCTTAGATGTTTGCCTTTCCAGTGGAAATCTTTGTTGAACTCCTTTCTCCAGTGTGAGGATAACTTGGGAGATTCTTTATGGATTTTGGGGTACTACACCAAGAGCTTTTTTTATCCCAATAATGTGGAAATAATGTCTTAATAATGATGTGTTAATATTTTATGATAGTTTACATTTGTTTTTTATTGTTTAATTCCTTTTGTATAGTTCATATAATGTTTTAATGTAGTTCACCATTACATTATTTCTCTATTTTTAACCTAAAGTTTAAATTATTTGAATGTTTCTGGAAAGTGCTTATACAGTAAAGAGATGTTTTAAATGCATAAGTAAATAATCCCCATGAGAGGGGGGAAAACGGCAAAGCTTCAAGATGCCTGTACGGATGAGAAGTGAGCTCCCTAACAAGCTGAGAAGCAAACAAAACAAAAGCTAAAAAGAGAGAGATTATAAGAGAGGGAAAGAGGCTAATAAGTAAGGAGAAGTGCAGTCTTACAGTTTTTAGCCTGTCAGGATGAAGTCAGGAAGGCTAAAGTTCAAAATGAGATGAGGCTGGCAAGGAATACAAAATATAATGAGAATGTTTTGAGTATTGTCTGAAAAGAGAAGAAAATAGCTGGTCTGCTACGTGGCGAAATAATAGGGAATATTATTTATTTATTTTATTAAATTTATACCCCGCCCTTCTCCTTCTTAGGACCCAGAGAAAGCAAAACTGCTTAGTACTTTCTCTGCATTGGGGGAAGAGGGAACAAACCTTTCCTGACCTGATTTAGGAAAGTCCAACACTAAATAAAGGTATCACAAGATCCGTCCTAAGTGAATTCAAATCTCAGAGACAGGTGAATTGAACCCCAGAGTGTTGAAGGAGCTGGCAAAAGTGATCCTGGATGCAAATCTGAGATTAATTCAAAGAAACCAACAAACATCTGGAGAACTGGTGATTTGGTACCAAAAGAATAGAAAAGAGCAAACACAGCCTTTTGTTTAATGGAATGTGAATGATCCTACAAACTATGGTGCAAGTAAATACTTATTTATTTATCAAGTTTATATAGCCTCTTATCTCAAAAAAAGTGACCCTAGACAGTGTACAGCAATGGAGAAATATATTTTTAAAAAGACACAGTTAAAAATAAATTAAAATGTAAATATCTGTAGTGGGAAAGGAATTAGAACAGATTGTGTACATTTAAAAAAGAATGTTACCATTTCCTGGAACTGGCATGGATTATTGACAACAATTGTGTTAATTCAATGTATCTTTTTTCTAAATTATGGAATGACTATTTCTAGATCAAAGGAATGGTGTGTGTGTGTGTGTATACTTCAGCAACAGAGTGGTCAATGCCTGGAATGCTTTACCTGACTGAGTGGTTCCCCCCCCCCAAACCTCCACAACTTTAACCTCAGATTGTCTACTGTTGACCTTATCCCATCCTAAGAGGTCTGTAAGGGGCGGGCATAAGTGCACCAACGTGTCTACCATTACTGTCCTAACAACTTCATTTATTCGTACCCATTTCATGTATTCATAATCTTGTATGTAGTTATATTTATTACCTTATACACACTTGACAAAACAAATAAATAAAATAAAAAGCCCAAGATTTTAGATATATAATACATACCTATACGTATGTATGTATGTATGCATGCATGCATGCATGTATGAAAGGGACAGGGTGGCTCAGTGGCTAAGACATTGAGCTTGTTAAATAGCTTTAGCTATTTAAACATCACAAAGCTAATTTAGAATGAGAAAACTACTACTTTCTGAATGGATTCCCACTTCTGCGGGATCGGATCCTGCCTCATACATCCTCACGACCGATTCGCTCCCACAGAGAGGGACTTCTCCGGGTGCCGTCCACTAGACTTTGTCAGCGGGCGACGCCCAGGGGAAGGGCTCTCTCTGTGGCGGGCCCGGCCCTCTGGAATGACCTTCCCCCCGATATTAGGACGACCACGGACCTCCGCTCCTTCCGTCTCAAATTAAAAACTCATTTCTTCTGTCTGGCCGGCCTAGGATAGTCTCTCTGTCTTTGGGGTTTTATTGGGGTTTTGTAATTATTGCTTAGTTTTAATGGGAATTTTAGCGCAGGTTTGGATTTAATTTATTTTTAATGAAATGTTTATATGTATTTATTGTTTTACTGTGCCTGTGCACCGCCCCGAGTCCCTGTGGGGAGAGGGCGCGGTTTAGAAATATTAAAATTATTAAATTATTATTATTATTATTTTACCATATTTTTCAAATCTTCCTCCTAATGAATTGCAAAAGGAAGGTTTTTTTTTTCCCTATGTGAAATCAAAAGCAGAGGTGAACGCTGATCCCTCTTTCAAGTCAGCACTTCCTAAATTGCCTTTAGGATCCTCCTTATAGAACTCATTGTCAGGGCTGCTCTTTCATACGTCTCTAAAATTTCATATCAACAATTTCTTCACCCGTTTTTACATTGTTAAGATACCATATTGCCTTCCTTTCCTATTAACCATTTCCCTTCCATTTTTTATAATGTTATGAAAACTCCTCTATATGAGGTTTTCATGGAAGCAAATATCTATTTACAGGTTATTGCCTCCTGCCCCTGATGTGTGATGGATGGTGAAAAAAATGCTTCCAGTTCAAAGATTTCAATGTGAATTCTTCCAGTCCAGCCAATTCAATGTGACCACATGCCACTGTTTACTGAGAATAATGAAAAGAGATGTTCAGTTTTATTACTTTAATATGTGAATTCTCTGCTGCCCACTGTGGACTTACCTCTAGGGTTCTTAAATGATATAGCAGTAACTGATAGCTTATATACGGGTAGCATGTGAACTTAATTTTTTCCATTGTGGTGAAGTAGTATATTTCCTCAATAAAATAGTTAAAAAAAAAGCTATTCATAATTGCAAACGTTATCTTCAGATTATTTAGAGCCCTTAATCTCTTTTTCCCAGTCTTGTGGTACTAATTTCTAAAATACTAATCTCTTTCTTTTAGGACAGCATTCCTCAATCTAGTGATTATCTTCATGAGTGTTAGATTTAAATTCCCAAAGTGACTAACTAGTGACTAGTAGCACCCAGGGCTAACTGAACACCTATAGATCTGGTAGGCAGCAAGCTAAGGAAGCTGTTTTAAATTAAGGAACAATGCTTTCAATCATTCTTTTTAAGAAAAGTTTCAAAACCTACCAATTATGTTATTTGCTTGGAATCAGTCAATTAGGCATTAAGTCTGCAAAACTATTTGCTGTAATATAACTGGGTCTTTATATATTGAAAAATAAAAGAAATGAAAATGTTCTCTTGAAATAAGATTTTGGAATTAATTATCAGATTCCTACCTGTGGCAAAATGCTTTTGTTTTGAATTCCCTTTAAAAATAAGATAGAATGAGATTTTGAGTTTGGACAGTAGAGGGAACCAGAAGGATTACAATTAAAGTAGAAGAGCACATAAATTTGATTTACTGATACAGGATGGAGAGAAGTGCTTTAACTTTGCATATATTGAAGGATATTTTTAACAATGGACTCAAACGTTAATTTTAACAGTACCTGCCTTTGAAGATGGAGTGTGTTTTAAAAGATGTTATGGAAGAGGAAAATGTTTTACCAGACAAGACTGAGACTAATGTGAATATAGATAAAAATGAAAGATTACAAGAATAAAATGGAACTACTGGATATACCATGCAAATGACTGGCTTATGTCTTAATAATTAAAAGTGCTAAACAAATAACAAAGAATCACTGATCAGTAACTTTCCCATATTGGATTTATAATAAAAGACTAAAGTTAAAACTTTGAATTTTGTGAGAAGGGACAAAGAAAAATAAAAAAAATTCATGTTCTAGGATATTAGCAATAGACTTATATACTACCCATAGTGCTTTAAAGCACTCTTGAGTGGTTTACAATATCAGCAATTTGTCCCCAACAATTTGAATTCAAAGTTAACAAACATCAGAAGGCTGAGTCAAGCATGAACTGGTCAGGATCGAACTCTAAGCTGTGAATTTACCTGCAATACTGCATTCCAACCACTGCCCAATCAGGGTTCCTTATTAACTCAAATTGTTAAAAGAAAGTAAAAGGAAGGAATGTAAAGTTGGCTTATTTGATAAAGATTAAAATAGATATGTTATGTTTCATAACTCTTAATAGACTTTTGCTGATCAAGACTGACAAGGCTTTCAGGTTTATTGATAAAAGATGGGAAGTAGGAAGAAGATATAATTTATGAGAAGGTGGTAAGTTTGTAAAATAGTTTTTACTTCTGATGAAGAGGGAAGTCCTTAATATATTCTTTATCTTTACAATATTTTTCTTCTCTACTTTTCTTTCCATTTTTGTCCTATTTTTTAATTCTTTTTTTAAAGTTTGCATTAGTTTTCATCTAATTATAATTTTAATAATATTATTACTATAATAGTATAGTATTACTATGGTATACTATATACCATATAGTAGTGAATATATTTTTATTGTTAATATTTTCAAATTTCTCTCTATAGGATTCGAAGCTAATGTGTATAGTGTTTAAATAAAATCACATATTTTCAAACTACCTACATTTGCACTCAATAGTAAATTATATGCCTGTGTAGAATTGGAAAATGACAAATCTTTGACTTTAATTGGTTATGTGTTGCGATGGCAGTTGAAGTAGTTGTAAAAGATATTGTCAAAAGAAATGCCACCAGGATGAGACTGATGAGGAATATGTTCCACTTAGTGATTTATTTATTTTTTGCATGGGTGGCACTTTATTGCTTCTCCTATGCTGCTAGTCTCCTAGCTTGTCTAAGCTCTTTCTTCTTTCTTTATTTAATTACCAGTCAATCATGAATATTGGAAGTGTCTTTGATTCTCCTTTATTTATCTCTCTGGCTGATGACGGAATAGCACAGGTATCTTTATATTCTATTCCATTTGATCTTGTTGCAATGATGCTGATTCTTCCTGCCAAGCTACTTGCTCAGGTCTCCATCTTTGATGTGGGTTAACAATAGTTTCCTAAGATCTGCTTTGATGCTTCCCGTAATATTTCTCTCTTTTTCTTTCCCTCTCTCTTTGTCACGGAAAAGCAAACTGTCTGATACTGAATTTGGGCTGGCTGATCTGCCTCAAGTAATATCTCTCCGTCACCTTTTTCATTGATGTTCAATTACTGACCCCAGTTAGGGATTCCATTAGTGCAAACTGAAGCAGTTAATGTTATAACCAGATTACTTATTTTTATATGTATCAAAATGACATTGATAAAAGGAGAGAGCACAAGAGGAACTGCATTATTAGTAGATGGTTAAAATTTTGGAAGAAAACTCAGTACTAATATAATACCAAGGCATTTGACCAAAGCTTTGTTATATTGGATATTAGTTATAAGTTGCTTCTTCTCCAAATTCCCTACTGGACAGAGCAAAGATCTCTTATTTTACAATCACAAGTCTGATTGCTCCTCCTATATTTGAAGATCGCAGTTATTCAAATTTCTATTCCTCAGAGTTTGATTCCCTCTAAAATAGTCTAGGGAATGCTTAGGAATTAAAAATTAGAGTATGGTATTGCTGTGAAAAGCAACTTAGAAAACACATCAAAAATTCTCTCAATGAATAGTAGATTGTCACATAAAGGAATCTTCTCATCTTATCCCGGTTAGCTTCCTTAAATTCTGATAGACTAATGACTGGAGAATGTAATCTGCTTTTCATATTTATTTCTTCCTTATATTTTCTAAAGCTAAGTAGCTTTCATGTATACTCTGGAAAAACTTGTTCTGATGAAACTGCTTTTTCTTATTTTAGAAACAGAGGTAGGTGGCTCAGGAGAGAAAAACCACCATGAGGTAGAGAGCCCTCTGTTGGAAAAGAGGCCAAAGCTACATCAGATCCAAAGAGACACGGAGATGAATGGTTTTGCTCAGCAGTATGAATTTACTTTAAGAGAATCCTGCTGGAATTCATCTTTGCATGCACCAGTTTTATGCACCTATAAATCTATTAACTACTGTGGGCAATAAAAGTAGAAATCGTTAGCAGAGGAACTCTGCATTTTTAACCTTCCTTCCTTATCTAAAAAATACATTTTTATGAAGCAAACCTCCTACTGGTTAGGCTGACATTCTTGGAGATGTCATTATTTTCTTCTTCTCTTGGTTCACTCTTCTCTCTGTTTTGTTTCTGATCTGTGAAGGTTAAAACGTATTTGATTCATTCTCTCCATGGTGACCTAGAATATACTATAAATTCCTGGTCGTAGTTAGACTCAAGGAGTACAGACTTTCTTAAAGATAAAGGTTCCCCTTGCACATGTGTGCTAGTCGTTCCTGACTCTAAGGGGCGGTGCTCCTCTCTGTTTCAAAGCTGAAGAGCCAGCGCTGTCTGAAGACATCTCTGTGATCATATGACCAGCATGATTAAATGCCGAAGGCGCACAGAATGCTGTTACCTTCCCACCGAAGCTGGTTCCTATTTTTTACTTACATTTTTACATGCTTTTGAACTGCTAGGTTGGCAGAAACTGGGTACTGGGGATTCAAATCATCGAATTGCTAACCTTTCTGATTGACAAGCTCAGCATCTTAGCCACTGAGCCACTGCATCCCTCATTTCTTACCAACATATTATTCCCAAAATAAAGTTTAAAAGTATCTTAATGATAAAAAATTATAGTCCCAACCATTGTTTCTATTTCTGTTTAGCATTCTTTCTACTATATAAAGCCATCTACTATCTAAAATGCCCCAACCTCACTGGGAATCCACGGAGAATCTTTTTTTTTTAATGGCCCTGGGGCTTCAGCTGTAAATTTTAGGTCCTCTAGCTAGCTGCTAGAGCAAGGGTCTCCAACCTTTGCAACTTTAAGTCTGAAGGAATTCAGCTCCCAGAATTCAGGAAGGGTTGGAGACCCTTGCTCTAGCTTTACAGTTCCTCACTTCTGGGTAGATAACACAGGAATGCTTTGACATTTTGGGTAAAGTTTCTGATTTCATTGAGGAAAATCTGTTGTTGTTGTTTTTAAATCAAATTAACTCTGTACTCTGTACTCATAGAAAGTGTACCTTTGTTTGCTGCCTCCAGAGGGGCCACTAGAGAATCAGAAAAAAAAGTAGAGCTTCCTATAGATAATTTTTCCTAGTAGTTTTCAATTTTTTCCAGGTCACATTAGGTCTGTGCATACCTGGATCTTGTGTATGTCCTAATTTTTGATGCAATCGTGACTTTCTGATTTTGATACATTATTATGATAAATAGGCATTAATTAGATTAATTAATTAGATTAGTGTCTTTAAAGGATCATATTCCTGCATGTTCATGAATCAGTAAGCGTATTGGAAAATTAGTTCCAGTTTATATTATAATATTTTCAGGACCAGATGATCAACTTGTTTTTCTGCATCCAATAGATATTAATTTTATTCCAAAATAATATAAGTTTTTTTTAAAAGAGAGAGGTAGATTTGTCAGGTGGTTATAGCACCGGGCTAGAATCCTGGGAACCGTGAGTTTCAGCATTGTCTTAGATATGAAAGCCAGTCGGGTGACTTTGAACCATTCACTTTATTCAGCCCAACTCATCTCAAATGTTTGTTGTGGGTCTAAAAGGAGGGAAAACTATTAGCTATGTTTGTGGCCTTGAGTTATTTATAAAAAACAATAAAGACAGGATTTTAAAATATCTTTAAAAAAAACATCCAACGTAATATTTATTTATTTAGTCATTTTCTATAGCCTACCTTGCACTTGCAATTCTTTGCAGTGAAGATAGGGTTAAAAAAAGAATCGACAACAATTAACAATGGTACCCAAGCACAAACCCAATTCAATGTATCAACCTTTAGAGCCATGAAGAGCACATTAGATGGCTAGCATTAGTTTGATAACATTCTTGTCTCTCTTTTGTAATTGTTTTGTAATTGTTTTAATTGCTTAATGATAATTTTTAATTTTGATTTACTTTTGCTTTAATTGTGTATGCCACCCAGAGTCACATGCAAGTGAGATGGGTAACTGTATAAATTCAATAAATAAATAAACATCTTAAACAGATGGAACAAGAAATTATATATTGATGGCAAGTACTAGGACAGGTCCCTAGTCATTTGAAAACTTTAATTTGCTTGTTTAGATTAGTGAGAAACAGACCATCAAGCAGATAGAGAAGTTACAATCAAAACAAAACCATAGATCAAACAAATGGTTTGACTAAGAATGCTAAAAGAGCTCTAGTTACCACCTGTAAACTGTATCAATGAGCCTCTGAGCAAATATCAATATTGGAGTTACTACATTTTTTTTAAAAAAAGCAATAAAAACAAAAACAAGGGGTACATTAAAATGGAAAGTGTAATAAAACCGTGGCAATAGCTGACTATCTCTCAGGATAAAAATCCCTCCTTTTTGGCATATGGTATTAGCTTGAGTTAATGATAATTTATGCTATATATTCAATCAGTTTTCTCTAAGGATCTAGGAAGCTTTAGAATCTTATTCAAAGGAATTTGTGGCTTCATGTTCAAACAAGAATATGTTCCCAGACCAGCCCCCATTTTGTGCACTTGATGTGGAAAAAAAACCCCTTATTCCCTAATTAGACTTGGGTTAAAATGATCACATTCCACCTAAATAGTTGAAAATTCATGCTGATTGGTGGGACCCTATTCTGGCCTCACTTTTCATATCCAATGAGCAGCCTGGAAATATACTGGATCACCAAAGGGGAGCAGTGGTTAGAATTGTTCCAACATTCAGTAAAGGTGAATAGAAGTGATCCTGCCAAGTGCAGTCTTATAAGTTTGTTGAATATTATCAGTGAGTTGTACAGGTACTACCTGAACTAGAAACTCCAAGATTGACTGGCAGGTGATGTTATTTGGAGCCGTGAAGGGATGGGATTTTGAATTGGCTAGGAAATGCTAGATCAGGGTTGTCAAACTTCCAGCCCAAGGGTCAGAAGAATCACACATTAGCCATGCTCGGTTTGGTGAAGGAGAAAACAGTCCTGTTATGTCACATGATACCACCATGACAACATGAGTTTGACACCCCTGTGCTAGATCAAATTCTTTTACTGCAACATATACTGAATAATATTTGTAAGATCTTGAGCTACTCTGTAAATGGCTTTTGGTGACTTCAGATCTGCATTTGATTCAATCTTGAGATTCCTTCTGTAGGAAATACTAAGGAGACTGCATATAGATCTGAAATCATTGTTCTTAATCAAGAAGCTGTAGCAAGATTCTAGAGTAAGATGTGACTGACAATGTTTAATGTTAGACCCAATTCTTACACATAGAGTAGTCCAGGGATGGATTTTAATGTCTTCTGTGCTTAAGTTATATATCAATTCACTAGCCAAATTTCCATGCTCCTAGAATACCTGTTACAAACGTTCCATTTCTGCTTTAGGTAGATGATAAAATATTTTTTCCCCCAAGGAACCCAACTGGCTGCAATCATATGCTCAAAAGTATGGTATGCTACTCCCATAACAATAATCTTGCACTAAACTTTCAGAAAGCCAAAATAATGGTCTTTGCTAAATGTTAGAAATTCTGTTTATATATATAGTACCACACCGCAAACAAAGAGTACAGTCACTATGTACTTTACTGGTCAACTGTATAACACTATATAACTGTAACAGGAAACAGGAAACTCTACTCAGAACAAAAGAGTGTAGAGCAGGGCTGTCAAACTTATGGTCTGCCGGCCAGATGTGTCACACGCTGGCCATGCCACACTTAGCAAGGGGGGGGAGTCCCAATATGTCATGTGACGCTACTGTGATAGCACAAGTTTGACATCTTTGATGTAGAGTATATACCATAGATCTAAACTTGTAAATACTGCCATCTACTGGCTGAATATTACTGTAATTGTTGCATAGATATTCCAACAATGAATTCCAGCACTAAATCATTTAGGAAGCTTTGTTGTGCAAAGAAGGGCAGGAAATTGAGCAAGTAAGGGTTTTCAAATATTTAGGTGTTGTTTTCAAGATTCCAGGTCATGAAACACAAATATCAGAGAAGTGGTTTTATAAGCCCAGAATATCTCTTTAGTTATGTTAAGATTGTTCTATACAAAAGGCAGAGAAGGTATCTCTGCATCTTTTAAATTATTTACAGTCAAATTCTTGGCTCAGCTGCTCTATGGTTCCAAGTGAGGTCCCTACCTAAATTATAGGCTGATGGAAATTGTACAAACCAAGTTAATAAGCGCAATGCCCCAAGCCCCAAAGGACATGTTTAATGCAGTTTTGAGGCTAGAAATTGGCCAAATGTAGGTTGAGGTAGAGCATGGATATTAATCTTTAATTATTGACTTAAATGACATTATTTTCCAGTTGGACTGATTTCATCTCTCCAAATTCCAGTCCTCATGGAATACACAAGAATGTTTATCATATGACCTTTCTCTTGACTCCATATACTTTCCTAAATTCACTCAGATTAGAAGATTGTTCAGAGAAAAGCTTGTATACATTGAATTCCAGAAAGAAGACCCATCCCAAGCTCTATGAAAATGCCAGATGGAAATCAGCCAACTACACTAATTCAATCATCTGGCCAGTCCAAAAAAAAACATTTTTCTTCAGCACCAGATAATAGTTTATTCCTGGCACATTTATATGGGAGATTTAACAAATTTCTATGAGTGTCCTTGTGGTGATGGCTCAATTGAATCTATTCTTCACCCGTTGCTGCAATTTCTTTTTAAAGAAATATATTCAAAGAAGATTTTTGCTTTCTTGCTGCCTGTGCAAAGTTATTCTGAGGAACTTCATGCCCTATCAAATAAAAAAAATAGCAATTGTAAGGCAGCTAAGTTCTGTATAGCTGCTCTGAATGTACGCCAATAACTATTACCTCACACAATTTACATCCAATTCCCAATCTATGTACTTTCTGATATATAGTATAGTATAATTTTTATTGTCATTGTACTTAAATACAATGAAATTGGTTAGGATAGGAATGAAATATCAACTGATCAATCTAATATCTTGTTATAATAATTACTTCAGTATCTTAGATTATTAGAAGCTGTAATACATTTATGTTAGGTATGTGTATAATGTTATAAAACAAGATAAATACTATTCTATAAGCATTTACGAATACTATAGTACGGCATTCTTTTGGTAGTTTTTTATTTGGAATTATGGAAAGCTGCTCAAAAATAATTAAGCACTCATAGTGGCATATTACTATTTTTAAAAAGTCTTGATGACAACCGGTGAGAAGAAAAATGAGTGCATTAGGTTAAAATATAGGCAGACTATTAAAACCCAATGAAGAAGGCCAGACTGAAAATTGCTAAGTAAAGTAAAAAGTACAAATTGCTATGAAAAAGCACATAATCAAGGCATTTTTGTGTTCTAATTTTTAATCCTCTGATTTGTGCCAAAAAATGCAGCTTTTCAAAGGAAATGTTCTTCCCAGAATACTATTTGGTATGTGACCTATACATGAATGATCACAAGCAATGTCTATTGATGGCCTTAAAGATGGATTTCTGCAAAAGTCCCTGAGCAATGGCTGCTACCTTCTTTTCAAATAGGAGTTACAAATTCAGATGGAGTCCCAAACTACATGCCTGTATTGTCTAAAACAATGCTACTCCATAAAGAACTAAAAATGGGAAATTACCAATCATGACCCAAAGCCACTTAGTCTGGTAAGGAATGCATTGAAGCCTGTTTTTCCTAACCAAAACTTCACAGCATCCAAGCATTGAGAATCTGAAAGTATCTCTTGGTTGGCCTTGGCTAGAAATGTATAACTGATTATAGGTCTCCATAAACAGGCAGATGACCTTACCTACAGCAGTAATTGTTAAATGTAGTGGGAAGAATATGGAGTACCAAGGAAATCTATCTATCTATCTATCTATCTATCTATCTATCTATCTATCTATCTATCTATCTATCTATCTATCTATCTATCTATCTATCTATCTATCTACCTACCTACCTACCTACCTACCTATCTACCTATATACCTACCTACCTACCTACCTACCTACCTATCTATCTATCTATCTATCATCTATCTATCTATCTATCCCCATCCATATATACATACATACATACATACATACATACATACATACATACATACATCACATCCATCCGTCTGTCCGTTATCCATCCATCCATCTATCCATTCATCACTACCTATCCAGGGAGATACCATGAACAATAGTACTGAAAGCCATTGGAAGATCAAGGAGATCCAAGACGAAAGCATCACCTCCATCCCTATGTCATAAGAGATGATTCCCAAATACAATCAATATTTTATGAAATCAAGGATGAAATTTAACTGAAAATGGTGCAGATAATCTAAATATCATTCAAGTTGCAGCATAACTACCTTCTCACAATCTATATAAATAAAAATGTAAAATAGTTTGTACGAATCCACTAATCTCAAAAAGTACTGGACCAATTTGCCTCAAATTTTGACACAACGTAGCCAAGGACCTCCGATAATAGAATAGCTAATCATTTTGTGCCTAGCACGCGTGAGTTGTGTACAAATTACACAAAAAAAATGTACCCACTGAATGTGTGTAAACAACCCTGTAGCAACGCCCATCAAACTGCTTTTCAACTGCCAGTGTTGAAAAAGGCCTCATACGGCGGCCTCTTGGGGGCAAAAAGGCACAGAGGACAGCAAACTCCCAGGTGGCCCATAGAGGGGGGGGGGGAGAAATTCTGCTCAGGACTGTTCTCTGAGGTAAAAAAAAAACTGAGGCAGGCAGCTGCTTTAAACTGTTTAATACGAACTGAACCAAACTGTAACAAAGAATCACCCATCTGACAGCAAATACAGTTTAATGAAAAGAAGGACTAAGGAAGACATTATAGCAGCCTTCCAATATCTCAGGGGTTGCCCCAAAGAAGAGGGAGTCAAGCTATTCACCAAGGCACCTGGGGGCAGAACAAGAAGCAATGGGTGGAAACTAATCAAGGAGAGAAGCAACCTAGAACTGAGGGCAAATATCCTGGCAGTGAGAACTATTAACCAGTGGAACATCTTGCCACCAGAAGTTATGGATGCCCCAACACTGAAGAGAGAAGAGACTGGAAAACCATTTGTCTGAAATGGCATAGGGTCTCCTGCTTGAGCAGCGGGATTGGACTAGATGACCTCCAAGGTCCCTTCCAACTCTGCTATTGTATTATTGTATTACAGTAGGTAGGTGGATAGGGGAATAGAGAGACAGGGAGAAATACAGTTTAATAAAAGAGGGACTAGGGGAGACAGGATAGCAGCCTTCCAATATCTCAGGGGTTGCCACAAAGAAGAGGGAGTCAAGCTATTCTCCAAGGCACCTGGGGGCAGGACAAGAAGCAATGGGTGGAAACTAATCAAGGAGAGAACTGAGGAGAAACTTAGAACTGAGGAGAAATTTCCTGACAGTTAGAACAATTAATCAGTGGAACAGCTTGCCTCCAGAAGTTGTGAATGCCCCAACACTGGAAATCTTCAAGAAGATGTTGGATAGCCATTAGTCTGAAATGGTATAGGGCAGTGATGGCTAACCTTTTTTGGCTCACTTGCCAATAGCAGGGGGAGTGCAGGGGCGATGTGTACAGGTGTGCCACATCCATAATGCTATGTGCCTGACCCCCTGCATTTGGCATGCTTTTTACGTCATCCCCAGGCTCCAGAGGGTTTATAGGAGCCTGGGGAGGGTGAAAACAGCCTTCCCCCACCTCCAGAGGGCAAAAAATGGCCTCAAAAGAAGGCCTAAATCAGCTGGCCAGGGCACACATACAAACTGAAGCTGACAGGGCAATGCCTCGAGTGGCCTAAGAAATGGTTCCGTGTGCCACCTGTGGCACCCGTGCCATAGGTTCGCCATCATGGGTATAGGGCTTCCTGCCTAGCAGGGAGTTGGACTAGATGACCCCCAAGGGATAGATAGAGAGGCAGAAATAAGGTAGGTAGGTAGGTAGGTAGGTAGGTAGGTGGATAGATAGATAGATAGATAGATAGATAGATAGATACAAAGAAAGAAAGAAAGAAAGAAAGAAAGAAAGAGAGTAGGTAGGTAGGTAGGTAGGTAGGTAGGTAGGTAGGTAGGTAGAGGGAGAAAGGAAGAAATATAGTAGGTAGGTAGGTAGGTACATAGGTAGGGGGATGGATAGATAGATAGGGAGAAATACAGTAGATAGGTAGGTAGAGGGATAGACAGAGAGGGAGAAATACAGAAGGTAGGTAGGTTGGGGCTTATATGGTGGTTGGGTGTATGTGTGCAGGTGTAGATCTACACACAGATTGGTTAGCCATTTAACCAGACTGGGCCACAGCAACGCGTGGCCGGGTATAGCTAGTCTATATAAATAAAAATGTAAAATAGTTTGTACGAATCCACTAATCTCAAAAACTACTGGGCCGATTTACACCAAACTTTCAGACAATGTAGACAAGGACTTCCGATAATAGAATAGCTAATCATTTTGTGCCTAGCACGCGTGTGTTGTGTACAAATTACACACACAAAAAAGTACCTACTGAAATGTGTGTTAACATGCCTGTAGCCACGCCCATCAAACTGCTTTTCAACTGTCAGTGTTGGAAAAGGCCTCATACGGCGGCCTCTTGGGGCCAAAAAGGCACAGAGGATAGCAAACTCCCAGGTGGCCCATAGGGGGGGGGAGAAATTCTGCTCAGGACTGTTCTCTGAGGTAAAAAAAAGGAGGCAGGCAGCTGCTTTAAACTGTTTAATACGAACTGAACCAAACTGTAACAAAGAATCACCCATCTGGCAGCAAATACAGTTTAATAAAAGAGGGACTAGGGAACACATGATAGCAGCCTTCCAATATCTCAGGGGTTGCCCCAAAGAAGAGGGAGTCAAGCTATTCACCAAGGCACCTGAGGGCAGAACAAGAAGCAATGGGTGGAAACTAATCAAGGAGAGAAGCAACCTAGAACTGAGGGGAAATGTCCTGGCAGTGAGAACTATTAACCAGTGGAACATCTTGCCACCAGAAGTTATGGATGCCCCAACACTGGATGTGTTTTTAAGAAGAGACTGGAAAACCATTTGTCTGAAACGGCATAGGGTCTCCTGCTTGAGCAGCGGGGTTGGACTAGATGACCTCCAAGGTCCCTTCCAACTCTGCTATTGTATTATTGTATTACAGTAGGTAGGTAGATAGGGGAATAGAGAGACAGGGAGAAATACAGTTTAATAAAAGAGGGACTAGGGGAGACACGATAGCAGCCTTCCAATATCTCAGGAGTTGCCACAAAGAAGAGGGAGTCAAGCTATTCTCCAAAGCACCTGAGGGCAGAACAAGAAGCAATGGGTGGAAACTAATCAAGGAGAGAAGCAACTTAGAACTGAGGAGAAATTTCCTGACAGTTAGAACAATTAATCAGTGGAACAACTTACCTCCAGAAGTTGTGAATGCCCCAACACTGGAAGTCTTCAAGAAGATGTTGGATAGCCATTAGTCTGAAATGGTATAGGGCAGTGATGGCTAACCTTTTTTGGCTCACTTGCCAATAGCAGGGGGAGTGCAGGGGCGATGTGCACAGGTGTGCCACATCCATAATGCTATGTGCATGACCCCCTGCATTTGGCATGCTTTTTACGTCATCCCCAGGCTCCAGAGGGTTTATAGGAGCCTGGGGAGGGTGAAAACAGCCTTCCCCCACCTCCAGAGGGCAAAAAATGGCCTCAAAAGAAGGCCTAAATCAGCTGGCCAGGGCACACATACAAACTGAAGCTGACAGGGCAATGCCTCGAGTGGCCTAAGAAATGGTTCCGTGTGCCACCTGTGGCACCCGTGCCATAGGTTCGCCATCATGGGTATAGGGCTTCCTGCCTAGCAGGGAGTTGGACTAGATGACCCCCAAGGGATAGATAGAGAGGCAGAAATAAGGTAGGTAGGTAGGTAGGTAGGTAGGTAGGTGGATAGATAGATAGATAGATAGATAGATAGATAGATAGATAGATAGATAGATAGATAGATAGATAGATACAAAGAAAGAAAGAAAGAAAGAAAGAAAGAAAGAAAGAAAGAAAGAAAGAAAGAAAGAAAGAAAGAAAGAAAGAAAGAAAGAAAGAGACAGTAGGTAGGTAGGTAGGTAGGTAGGTAGGTAGATAGGTAGGTAGGTAGGTAGGTAGGTAGGTAGAGGGAGAAAGGAAGAAATATAGTAGGTAGGTAGGTAGGTAGGTAGGTACATAGGTAGGGGGATGGATAGATAGATAGGGAGAAATACAGTAGATAGGTAGGTAGAGGGATAGACAGAGAGGGAGAAATACAGTAGGTAGGCAGGTAGGTGGATAGGGGGATAGATAGAGAGGTAGAAATACAGTAAGTAGGTAGGTAGGTAGGTAGGTAGGTAGGTAGGTGGAGGGAGAAAGCAAGAAATAAAATAGGTAGGTAAGTAGAGGGATAGACAGAGAGGGAGAAATACCGTAGGTAGGTAGGTAGGTGTATAGATAGCGAGAAATACGGTAGGTAGGTAGGTAGAGGGATAGAGGGGGGGAAATACAGTAGGTAGGTAGATAGAGGGGAAAAAGAAAGAAATACAGTAGGTAGGTAGGTAGAGGGATAGACAGAGAGGGAGAAATACAGTAGGTAGGTAGGTAGAGGGATAGAGGGGGGGAAATACAGTAGGTCGGTAGGTAGATAGAGGGAAAAAGAAAGAAATACAGTAGGTAGGTAGGTAGAGGGATAGACAGAGAGGGAGAAATACAGTAGGTAGGCAGGTAGGTAGATGGGATAGATAGAGAGGGAGAAATATAGTAGGTAGGTAGGTAGGTAGGTAGGTAGAGGGATAGAGAGGGGGAAATACAATAGGTAGGTAGGTAGGTAGGTAGAGGGAGAAAGAAAGAAATACAGTAGGTAGGTAGAGGGATAGATAGATAGATAGTTAGATGGATGGATGGATGGATGGATGGATGGATGGATGGATGGATAGATAGATAGATAGATAGATAGATAGATAGATAGATAGATAGATAGATAGATAGATAGATAGATAGATAGATAGATAGATAAAAATACAGTAGGTAGGTAGGTTGGGGCTTATATGGTGGTTGGGTGTATGTGTGCAGGTGTAGATCTACACACAGATTGGTTGGCCATTTAACCAGACTGGGCCACAGCAACGCGTGGCCGGGTATAGCTAGTAATACATAAGATAGCATTAAAGGATCAACACAAGTCCAGACTTTCTCCCCATAAAGTAGATGCAAGCTGGGTGAGGCAATTCTGGTCATTTGAATAATAAGAAAACGTAGCTATGAACATTTTATTTAGCTAGAATGTTGAAATACAGACTTATTTCTGTTCATATCAAACAAATAAAATTTAAATGATTTAAATTAAAATGTGCTCTTGGTCTCAGCAACTGTCATCATGATCATTTACAACTATAAAACAATGTTTTGAAAAATTGTACCTTTCCCTGCAAATAATGATTTATTTAATGTCAGAATTATAGGTGTGTGTGTGTGTGTGTGTGTGTGTGTGTGTGTGTGTGTGTGTGTGTGTGTAAGAAACCCCAAAGTCAAGATCCAGCTAGAAAACCAAGGAGTCTACAAAATACCATGCAAAATCTGTCCTGCAATATACATAGTACAAACCAATAGATGCACGCATTGCAGAACACAGGAATGCAGTAAGAAAAAAAAAGAAACAACTTCCTCTCTCTACCAGTACCTTAAAGCTACAGGACATGAAATTGATTCTGAAGGAACCAAATTAATCTCCAAAACTGAACAATTCAACAAGAGAATAATTATGGAAGCCATTGAAATAGAGAAACATCCCCACAACATGAACAAACGTGATGATACCTCCCGCCTACCAGACATCTGGAAACCAGCACTAGTCAACAAACGAGCCCCACCCACCACTCAGGCCATTACAATACAAAAGAACAATGAACACACAGCCAGCACCAGTCAGCACCAATCTACCAGTCATGATACAACTACACAGCCAATCAACCCACTCACAGCAACAAAACCAGCAGTCCATCCCCTCCCACCAAGATTTATAGAAAGACGGCAGCAAGCTCCTTCTCTGCTATAGACTTTAACAAGCTAGAAATGTCTTCATTGGGTAGAAAAATATCTTGGGTTTATCTTACTTTTTCTTGAAAGTTTTTTTTAAGTATGGGAAACTCTCCCAGGAATATTTTATCACATCTTTCTTATGGAAGAAGGTTGAACTAGAAAAGCCATTTTTCCAACTCCCAGATTCTATAAAATCCAAGTGCATATGCCAAAATGATAGCCATTGAAAACCATTAAACATCCTGTTTTAGGCTTATGAGACCAATTCCTATATGATGAGCTTTTGATTCAGTTAACAGAAAGCGCATCTGCTTGTTTTCAAAAGTACTTGTATGCGATTCATCAGCAGAGCATCTAAAAAGCTACAAAAGACAGGACAGATTGTATTATCTACCAGCTGTATTTCCAAGAGGTGAATCAAGCTGCTATGTAATATTTTAAATGCAGTTATTATCTATGGTTCTTTCAATGTCCTTTTCCTGCTGCTTCTTTTCTGTCTTTTTTTTAATCGAATCACCTTTCTATAGGGGCAATAAACCATTATCTTGCACAGATGAGCCAAATGCCTTCTGTAAACTATTAGTGATGGTATTTCCTTTTCTCCTTAGAATCGGCTGTTTGTAAATTGCCACCTGCTTCAGCGGCATAAATCTGTGAACAAGAATATCTGAGGATTAAAGTTATAATTTGCAAAGGCCATTAACTGTTGATTTAAATCTTATAGGTGGATGGAAGCTTTTCAGCTACACTAAGTAATCTACCCAAATTTAAGAACATGCAGAAAAACAAAAGAATAAGAAACAAAGGCATATTTAAGAGGTGTGAAAAGTTTTGCAGAGTGAAAGATTATGAGGATGGTATGAAGCTGAAGGAAACAAATATTTTATTTATAGTTTGTTTTTTTAACTTAAGTGAGATGGGGGTGTTGATATGGGATATAAATAGGAATCAGTCAACTGATCAGTTTTATCTAATATGTTATTAGTTTGCCCTAAATGAGTCTAGAATGGAACTCTTAGTCATTTTCTCAGTGTTTCTAAGTGGAAAATTATTTTAGCTTTCTGTTTGATGATAGGAATATGATATTTACTGAACTTTGACTATATGTAGCTTGATGAAATGCTCTGCACAATTATTTCAGAGTAAGTCCTCTGAAATCAGTGGTTATGAGCACCAAGGGGTATGATTACACAGATAGCCGCTTACTACAGTTGTAAATAAATTGAAATTATTCAGAAGTGATTTGGCCCTTCTGTGAGCAGAATGTCCTCTCAGTCTTTTATTTAAGAAGCTGCTGGGTATTTTGGGAGCTGGCACCTCTGAAAATTACCTGCTTACAAAAAGATTGCTATGGTGACATCTCAGGGCCAGTTAGGGACTTCTATGTTCTTTAGGATTCAAAGGCAAAAAGCTCTAATTGACATGAAATGCTACAATAGATTTCATTTAATAGTAAGCAAGTTAACAGGGAAAGTTATGCCGAGTCACATCCCCAGAGCATGTATTGAACAGATTAACTGAAATGGCACAATTGTGTAGCACCTTTGCAGGATTTGGGGTTTAGGCTGAGGTGCAAAATATCTGGCATTTTGCCATCTTTTCATACTTAAGAGACATGAAGTATAAACAATAATATTTTGTGCTGGTTTGGTAGCACCCCTTGGCAGGACTTGATCATAACATAGACATAAAATACACAAATGCTCAACTGTCTAAATTATCCTTTCGGCACAAGTATGTATGTATGTATGTATGTATGTATGTATGTATGTATGTATGTATGTATGTATGTATGTATGTATGTAGAGTAGACCACCCTGCTAATTTTTCACTAATCTTTTGTGATGCCACTTTTTTAATAATCTAAGTGTATACCTAAATAGTCAACATAGTTATTTTTAAATAAAAAGCACACATATGTATAATTAACATTTTGCTTTTAGGAAAACAACAGCAATTGTCATCTGCATGGCAGAGATATTTCCATCTGTGAAATATCTATTTTAAATTTGAAGAACAACAGATATGAAACACTTTCTGCTCAGATGGACAACAGGTTTACAATACCCACCACCAAAAAGCATTTTTATTCTCTTTCACAAAGAAAGACTTTACTAGGTTGGATCTCTACAGGAATCACCAGAGTGCACTTGTACACAAATCACCACAGTGGCTAGAGATTTCCAAAAAGCAATTTTGCTTTGTAGGCACATGACAAGGAACATGATAGAGAATTTGCTGCTTTTATAATGGAAACACAAGGCACATACCATACAATTGTGTGAGAAATGAATGCTAGAAAAATCTTGTGCCTTACTCCCGTGTTTGTTTAAGCACATTTCTGTCTGTAGATATGCACAGGTTTAAACCATCCATTCCTTTGTGTATCTTATTTTGTATATAAGAGCTTGTCTGTCTGTCTCTCTCAATCTCTTATCTGCTCACCCTTAGTCTTTCTTTTGCACTTTATCTGCCCTGCAGTCAATATGACAATCCAGCATCATCATCCTTTCTACTTAATGCCATCATCATTTATAGCCAGCTTCATACAGAAAGCCCCTCCTTTGAGTTTCCCACACAACATTATGTTAATAACAACCTTGGGACATATTGCAGATGGGTTTCTGTAGTTACTGTCATAGGAATAGTTTAGAATCCGTCTCTTGTATTTTTTGAACGAGATTGTTCATACGCAGGTAAGATATAAAACCTGTTTAGATATGTCCATGATACAATAGTCCTTACCAGTGGTGAAATTCAAAACTTTTGCTACTGGTTCTGTGGGTGTGGCTTGGTGGGCATGGCAGGAGAAGGATACTACAAAATCTCCATTCCCACCCCACTCTGAGGCCAGCTAAATGTAGTTTATGCCAATTCTCTGAACTACTCAAAATGTTGGCTACCGGTTCTCCAGAACCTATCAAAACATCCTGAATTTCACCCCTGGTCCTTGCTACCACATGTTTATCTTCTTTGTTGAAATTGCTTTTACATTTGTACATCAGCTATAGCTTTTATCAACATCAAAGCTAATAAACCTAAATAACCTATTGGCTGCTGGTAAAATATATGTAATGATTTGTGGCAGAACGAGTCCCTTTTTTTACTTTATTTTCTTACATTGGAATTTCCTTTTGTTTTCTCTATATACAATACAACTTGGGCGTCCTCCTGGATAACCGGCTGTCTTTAGAAGATCATGTGACAGCCGTGGCCAGGGGGGCATTTTACCAGGTTCGCCAGTTGCGTCCGCTATTGGACCGGGACGCCCTTCGCACAGTCACTCATGCGCTCGTGACATCCCGTCTGAACTACTGTAACACTCTCTACATGGGGCCCCCCCTTGAGGTGCACCCGAAGACTACAGCTAGTTCAGAATGCAGCCGCATGGGCAATATTGGGTACCTCTTGGTATTCCCACGTAACACCGCTCCGCGAGCTGCACTGGCTGCCTGTGGTCTTTCAGGTGCGCTTCAAGGTGCTGGTTACCATCTTCAAAGTGCTCCATGGCATGGGACCTAGTTATCTGCAGGATCGCAACCTACCCCATACATCCCTTCGGCCGATTCGCTCCCACAGAGAGGGACTTCTCTGGGTGTCATCCACTAGGCAAAGCCAGCGGGTGATGCCCAGGGGAAGGGCCTTCTCTGTGGTGGGCCCGACCCTCTGGAACGACCTTCCCCCCCAAACTTAAATCTATCACGGACCTCCGCTCCTTCCGCCAGCAACTAAAAACCTACTTTTTCCAACAGGCCAGCCTGGCCTAACCTTCCGTATTCAGCCACAGTTGTCTAGCAGAGAAATTTTATATTGGGCTTTAGGGATTTTAATGGGGTAGTTTTTAGCACAGGGTGTAATTTAATATACTTTTAAATATTTATGTATTTATTGTGATATATTGTGTTTTTATATTTCCTGTGCACCGCCCCGAGTCCCTTCAAGGAGAGGGGGCGGTTAATAAGTCGAATAAATGAAATGAAAATGAATGAAATATCTCCTGCTGATCGGACTGATATTCAGAGGATTGTCATCCCATCTGACTCCTACTTCTGTTTTACAGTTGATTCTTCTCTCTCTGGCAACGGAGAAAAATGTTGTGCTGGTTGTGGGGTAGAGAAAAACAAAGCAATGTGGGTTTCCTATTGCAGTGTTTCTCTCTACCATTTTCTTTCATCCAAGCACTGCATTGCAGAGTTCTTGCTACAAACAGAATCTCTAATGCTGTGTTTTCTGTCTATGCAAATTTAACAGTTTCATGGTGTAAAACTATTGCCAACACCATGTATGCTGAATGATGGCAGTTTTGTTTCGTAGTCAATTAAAAGCACCATAAGTGTGGTTTTCCATCGCACATTGATATGGGTGAAAGGATGAGATGAGCATGCTGATAATACCTCACAGGTTATGGGAATAAGACTTTAAACCTGAATTGCCATGGAATACCCCTTCTTATTTTATAGGCATCCATACTGCTTCTAAATTCCCTCTGTTGAAGTTTTGAAATGAACCTATCATTTTAACTGACCCAAAGCGTGGGTCTAAATACTTAGTAATTTTTATGGGATGGTTTATACTTGCACATTGGAAGATTTCTACTAATTTAGCTGATGGGACCCCAAGGAAGAGCCTTGTTAAAAGGGGAAAAATGTGTAAGGGGAGAAGTACGTGCTGTGTTTTATTTGCACCATTATGTTAATAGCCTGTGGCCTTATTTTGTTGCTCTGTAAATTACTTATTCATAAGTAAAACACTTAATCCTGTAAGAATGTGCTGTGCTTAATTAGTACTGACAAATCAGGCTGCAGCTGGGTAGCATTAGAGGTTGAGAAAAGAATGAAGGCTTCATGGCAAAGAGCCAAAACACACTTGGAAAGGTTTTCTTTAGAAATTACTGAAAAATCTCCTGAAAAAGCTAAGTCTAGAACAATAAACAGTGCTATGATACAGAATCTTCAAATGTCACATCTAATCTACCAGTGCTAATGAGTAGAACAATATTAAAACAATTGCTGCATTTTACAATATACCATACAGGTAGAACATGTGTTTATGCATAGTTTTTTCATCCAATATTGGATTTTCATGTGATATATAAAAACTTGAAATCAATACACCATTTTAAATAGGTTAGCATTGCAGTTCTTATGTACCTGAATGGAATTACTGCTGCTGATAAGGGCAAGCCTACATTTTGGTAGCTCAATTGAGAACCATAGCAGGTGGCTTGCAAGCTAGTGGGGTGTGGTCAAACAGGACAGAAAGATAATTAGGTGTATTTCTTTTCCACACGGATACAAGTGAAAACGTTTAATAGGGCTTGAAGAAAAAGCCAGAAGATTAGCCTTGGATCAACTAATGAAAAAGAATGAGGTTCTATCAGATCAAGAGAAATAGTTCAACAGGAGCTGAAAAAGGAAGGAACTCTTTATAAGAAAGAGAATCAAACTAAGTAGCAAGCTTAATGGATGAAATTAGCAATAAAAAGCAGGATACGAAAAAGATTCTTACCCTGATGACAGAAGAAACAACTTTTAAGCCCTTGTAGGAGTAACAAGCTTGGAGCTTGCAGAGCAGAAGATGGGTTGAAGGACTCAAAAGGAGAAGAGAAAGGGAAAAGGCAAAGGTGTTTCTATCCGGCAAGAAAACTAATAAAACTCATATGTTGCTAATCAGAGATATTGAAATTAGTGTGTGTCAGCTACAACCATAATGAAGTGTGTTGTCTGTGAAGAGACTGGATTAGGGATATGACAGAATAATTTCCAAGATTAATTTTATAAAAATACCTTCCTATTAATCTGTGCATGGTACCTGGGGAGGGGAGATGTCAAACAGCTATCACTAGGGTCTTTGAAGATCTAGGAAGGAAAGCCAAGACCCTTGATAGTGCTTCTGCTTATTCTTTTCTTATGCTTTTATTTGTGTAGCCATACGTCCCACAAAAAGCAAGTTTGGACTGTATAAAGAAGAATATTGAAATGGAATGACTGGTCATGTAATTGGTGTGGAGTTTCTTTGGAAATGATAGAACTATGATCTGAATTATCTAAATAAAAGACTGCTATCGGAGGATGGGTTATACCTAGTATAATAGTATTATACCATGCTATACTAGACAAGATGTAGCATGTTTGATCAGGAGGTTTTAAATTGAATTGCGTGGAATTTAGAAATGAAAATCCTATAAGGATCTAAATGTGCGCTGTACAAGAAAGCCAGGAGTATTTGTGCAACTACATCCCATTAAACCAGTCAATAAAAAGGAAAAAGAATATTGGCTCATAAAATTTATGGCCTTTGTTATCAATACTAATGCTCAATCAGGAAGCAAACAAAATGAGGGTGAACTCTTACTTCAGGATAGCAAATATGATTTCATAAATATAAGAGGCTTATATGAAGAATGCAGTTGTTGCAAAAAACCAGAAAATTGAAGGAAAATTGAAATGGCGCCAGGTAGTAAAAACATCCCATTTAAAAAACAAAACAGCTAAAAGAACTTAAGAATATTAAAAAAATCCTCTTATGTTTGTGTTCCTAAGTCTGAGGCACTGAATTTGCTAAGGATCCCATGTCCTGGCTTTACTGTTAACTGACCAAGTATCATGGCTGCCGAGTACATTTATTTTAGATGTCTTTTATTGTTGTTTTAAAAGGGTTTTATTGTTTTAACTGTTGTATATTTTTGAATTTAAGTTGCCCAGAGTCATTGAGATGGGTAGCTATAGAAACTGAATAAATAAATCATAAAAAGCATCTGGGTTAAAATGAGAAGAATAAAAAATGGAGGAAAACATGAAAGAATCAGCTAATATTGACACTACCAAAGAAGTCTTAGTTGAGGAACTAACTAGAACACCAGGGGGAAGAGTGTTTGTGGTTCTTGATTTTAAAAGAAACCATAATGACTTTAAGCAGACATATCTTGCAGCTTAAAAAGTAGATTTTAATAACCCCAGATTCCTTGGCAAGAGAAGCTAATGGAGAAAGTGCCTCAAAAATAAGTGGGAGTTCCTTAAAACAAGTTACTGCAACAAAAGAAAAAAAATGGCAGTTGAAGCAGCCAATATAACTGCACAAAGAGCTCAGGCAAGATATAAAAACATAGAATAGAAATATAGAAATAGCAAGACAGCAAAAGAGAACAAAAAGAATTGTTGATAAGAAAGCTAACATTCAGAATGAGTTAAGCTTGTGAAAGATTCTGGAAACAATAGGGGTCGTCCCCCCCCCCCCCCAAAAGTAAGCAAAGGCTCGTCTAACTTCCAAAACAGAAAAGGATTCAGGTAAACATCAATGGTCTACAGCAGATCTTAGAATTTATTTAAAAGTAACGTTGCTAGAATTTCGCAATGATTTATAACAAATGCGACTTATGAGAATACATTTATCTTTGTTTTTCAGGTAACTGAGTCAGTCTGCAGACTAAATAGGATAGCAATTGTTGAGAGGAGATTTGGCTTGAATATTCCAAAAGTGGCTGGAGGAGGAGCAAGAGAAAACTTTCACTGGCCAAGTATTATATTGATGCCATTAACCAAGTGTGGATTATTATTATTGTTGTTGTTGTTGTTGTTGTTGTCATTATTATCATTATTATCATTATTATTCTGTGGTTAATCTTTGGTGTTATTCACAGCCTTGGGGGCTGGTTGGTAGCTCAGCAGCTCGAATCCTAACCAAGGACCTAGGAATTGTTAAGGTAACATTGCAGGATATAAGTTATTCCAAGTAGAATGGTTTTTTGTAGAATCAGAATGTTCAAGTCAGGTAAATTTAAAATTTCCAAATAGCAAGGTAGCCCTTTAGGTATTGCTCCAAGGGCTCTAATTACAATCGGGACAACACTCGATTTCTTTTTCCACAGTGGCTCAACTTCAATTTGCAAGTCCCCCTATGTTGTAATTTTTTCTTGATGTTTATCTTCAATTCGTGCATCCCCCGGTATTGCAATGTCAATGAACCAAACTTTTTTCTTTTCAACTATTGTTATGTCAGGTGTGTTGTAGGCCAAGTGCCTGTCAGTCTGAATTCAGAAGTCCAACAAGATCTTGACTTTCTCGTTCTCTAAAACCTTCTCAACCTGATGGTCCCAGTGGTTTTTGATGTAATTATTATTATTATTATTATTATTGTTGTTGCTGTTGTTGTTGTTGTTGTTGTTATCATCATCATCATTTGCTATGGAAAATGCCAGTCTGAAAAGAAGTGGACCAAATAAATCATTCCAGAAATGGTTATGAAAGGAAAGGAAACCTGAGAATGAAAACAACTACAATGTTTTACTCTGTAACCCTAATTTAGAAGATAATATAACTATGCAACATTGTGTGATCTACATGAATTGAAATTTATAGGAATAAAACAAACACAAAGTATAATTGATGTAAAGAAGAGAAACAATACCCTGTTTCCCTGAAAATAAGGCCTCACTGGATAATAAGCCCAATCGGCCTTTGGAGTGCATGCGCTAAAATAATCTCTCTCTAAAATAAACCTTCCCAGAAAATATTGCAACACAGCAGGAGCCATGAGGTGATCATGTTTGCCATCTACTACACCTCAAAAATAAGACCTCCCCAAAAATAAGGCCAAGTGCTTATTTTATGGGTCAAAAGAAAATAAGACCCTGTCTTATTTTGGGGAAAACACGGTACCTCAGTGACACTACACTCTTAAAAATATAATTATCATGTCCTTCATTTACACTGATTTTCCTGCTTCTTTTGGTTCAATTTGCTCCATTATCTTCACTTTAAATGAAAGTTTTAAAAAAATGAAAAAATAGTATTTATAAATACATATTTGAGTAAATACTACAACCTTGCCAATATTCTTCAGCTAAAATGATGACATTTTAAGTCACAAGGCTTATAACTTTGCACAAAAGACTTAAATAGGGCTCCCAGAGATCTTCAAAAGTTGTTACCAAAGAGTAATTCTGAATATGTCTGAAAGGAAAAATTACATTCATCACCATAGTTATGTTTAGTTTAGATTAAGTTTAAACACAAAATTTTTAAAAAATCAAGTAATTTTAATCCTGTTTGCATTTCTTCTATGAAAGAAGAATCATGGCCCGTAGTCAATAAGAAGTTTGCTCTTGTTTTATTCTGCCTCTGACGTCTTATGGAAATGTTCCTTAAAGCAGGGGTCTCCAACCTTTGCAACTTTAAGTCTGAAGGACTAGCTCCCAGAATTCTGGGAGCTGAAGTCCTTCAGACTTAAAGTTGCAAAGGTTGGAGACCCCTGCCTTAAAGAGATAAAGCAACAATAATTCTTTGTTTAAAACAGAACATATTTCATTTCTTCAATCTCAGGGCTGTCAAACTGGAGATCCACAGGCCTGATGCTTCACGTGCTGGCCATGCCCAAGTCCGGTTTAGCGAAGGGGGAAAAAGTCTCAATACATCACGTGACGACACAAATTTGACACCTCTGTTCTAGCTGATCCTTCCTGTCCCTTTGCATAGTTTTGAAATATCAACCAAATATCAATTCTTGCTACCACTGTACATGACGTAACTGAACTTCCATCGCTGATGATTTATAATGCATTACAAGGTTGTGCCTTCTTCGTTTTTTGTAATTCTGATCAGTTTGTTGACATCATTGCAGCTTGTTTATATGATCGATTTACTTAAAAGTAGTTAATTACTTCTGAAGCATTTTAAGTGTCTGATTTGCTTACAAGATGAAGTTGTTAATCAATGACAAATTAATTGGAAACATATGTTACTCTGGGATGGTTAGGTTCTTTGTCTTGCCATTATTTCATAACAAGATAGAAGCAGGTATCAAATATTATGGAATAGTGTCGAATCTATATGGAAATATTCACTGGCTTCTGTAAATTTGTCATATATTTCACCTGAATAGGAACTCTTTCATTGCCTTGTGTAGCAATTGGAAAATGCACTTGTCATTTGTAACGTTTTATTCTGTGCACTTAAAAACTAGAAATTCTATCTTTGCCTCACATGTCCAAATCTTGGCTTGTGGATCCACATTTTCCAGCAGCTGTCAGCCTGAATTTTGGCTTCCTCATCATCGGGTTGTCTGCTCCAGAAACGTATTAACAGAAACTTGCTGACCCAGGTAGCTAAGTAGCAAAAACTTATGACTGTTCTGAGTAAGTCTTCCACTTTTCACAGCTATGCTGTTGTCTGTGGAAATTGACAGCAGAGGCTCTATTATTTCCACATAACTTGCTTCAGTCAGCAGATTTTCCTTGTTTCAGGTATTTTCACATCTTCCCTTATGCAAGGAGCTGCTACCCTTGTAGCAATATGCTGTAGTTTTACTTGAATTTTTCAGTGCTTATCATTTTTCAGTAGCTCAATGCAGCAGCTCAATGCAGCTTTTTAACTGTTTTGGGGAAATTATCATTGCTGCCATTTTTATTTCTTCAGCGAAGCTTTTTTTATGTCATGTCAGACACTGTTTTTTTTATTGCCACCTATTCTATATAATACATTGTGTGTATCTCTCTCCCTCCTTCCCCCCCCCCTCGCCCTCTCTTTCCCCAGTCAGACTCTAGCCAGTCTTATTATCGTTATAAGATTTCTTCTAGGAGCAAAAGGAGGAATACATGGTGTATCATTTTATTCCTACAACATCCCTGTGAAGTAGGTTGGGATAAGTGAGAAAGAAACTAATGCAGAATAATTTATTGAGCACTGTGATTAATTTGAACAAGGTCATTTTCAATCCATTTTTGGAAAGAAAAAGAGGATTACATGATCTTTTTTCGATAAATAGAATATCCAATTTGGATCACCTTTTGGGATCTATGGTAACAACGGATCGAGCCAAAGACAAAAAGATGCAAGTTTCCTTTCCCTTTCACTATTCCCTCAGAACTACTCTTTTTCACATAAAAGTACTAAACAATTTTTTCCCCATTTGTACTCAGACATGGAATAAACATAATCTGGAGACAGCTTTTCCCCCCCTGCCACATCCTAATGAGTGACAAAGGCTTAAACTGTCTTCAGTATCCTTGGACCTCTATTTCTGCTAGAGGTCTTAGAACACTGACTTTTAGTACCTTAGGACCTACTAGCAGTAAGGCAGTAAGATAAAGTCAGAAAGTTAAGGAAGTAATCTTTGCCTCCCGTTTGTCTTCACTCTGCCTACTGTTTGTCTTTGATAGTTGTGATGCTCATGTCTTTTTTTTACCAAAGACAATCCTTTATTTCACAAAGCTATCCTTTAAATTTGTTTATTTTTTAAAAACTCACTTTTGTCCTTATTTTGGGTCATTTAACTTTTACTGTAAAAATGATGCCCCTTAATATACAGTCTATCACATTCATGTAAAAATATGGAGAGCGAATTGTCTTTTAAAATAAATGTACATAAACTATTTGATTTCAGATATTTTTTATTAGAATATGCATTTTTGTAAAGTTTTTTTCTTGGCCTTGCTCTTGAACTTTGCTTTGTAAAGCAAAATTATAAGCATAAGCAATTAATTTTTTTTAATCTTTATGAACCTCTTTCAGATTTGCTCCTTTTTCATGTTTGTCCTTTATTCTTTTCCAAGAAAATCGGGTTGTTGTAATGATATTGCAAACTTTTCCCAATTTTTTTTTGTTGGACTGTCCTTCTGGTAGAATGTAGCAAGTCAGGTGACTATTTTCTAATACTAATTTTACTTTGTCTGAAACTGTATAGGGCTTCCTGCCTAAGCAGGGGGTTGGACTAGAAGACCTCCAAGGTACCTTCCAACTGTGCTATTGTATTGTATTGTATTGTACAATATAATACAATAGCAAAGTTGGAAGGGACCTTGTAGGTCTTCTAGTCCAACCCCCTGCGTGGGCAGGAACCTTATACCATTTCAGACAAATGGCTATCTAACATCTTTTTAAAGGCTTCCAGGGTTGGGGCATTCACAACTTCTGGAGGCAAGAGGTTGTAATTCTCCTCTTTGATATTCTTATAAACCTGCATCACTATTCATTACTCAGGCCAGTTTTCTGCTTTCAGGAACACTCATGTGCATACAGATAACCTCCTTAAATAGAGAGAAACCACAATTTAAGTAAAATTGGTTAGACGCTGTCTGTTTCCCCATGGGATTTATAATGCCTAATAACATGATCTAACCATTGCTGTGTCAATTTAACAATTATGGATATAGGTTGCATGACTACACAAACATGGTCTGGTGGTATTGGCAGATACTATAAATCAAGAGTGAAGAAATGGCTTTTGTCACTTAGCTGAAGTGACAGGGAACAGGAGCAATTGATACAGGATAGAAATCAGAATGGATGCAGATTTAATGCTGATATAGTTTTCTGTCAACTCAAAGATGCGCAGAGAGCACCATAACTCAGTAATGGAGAAATGTCCAAAATCTGAGTTCTTCTGTCCCTCCACTATTAAACAGGAACTGGAAAAAACAGTTTTCTTCTGCCATATTGCATTAGCTTTTATTGAAGTAAGCAAGATAATAATCAATGAAGTCTATTTCAAAAAAACCTGTTTGCCCATTTTTTCACTTAAGGAAGCTTCAGTGGCACTTTTCACCGACCTCATTCCTTCTTCCTTCCTCCTATTTTGACTCATATTCTCTTTCTATCCCTTCTGCTAGCAAAGCCACTGCCTCTGATGACATTTTAAAACTTGGCTCCAATTGAGCTTTCCTTAATACACTTAGGTAAGAAAAACCAAAAGTACAAATATAAACTGGGTGAAACCAGGCTTAATAGCAGTGACTATGAGAGGGATCTTGGAATCTTAGTGGAGAACCAGCCAAATAGCAGCCAGCAATGTGCAGTGGCAGCAATCCTAAATTGCATTAACAGAGGGATATAATCAAGATCAAATGAGGTACTAATACCACTCTATAAAGCCCTAGTAAGAACACATATAGAGTACTGCATCCAGGTTTGGTCATCACAATATAAAAAAATGTTGAGACTCTAGAAAAAGTGCAGAGAAGAGTAACCAGGATGATTAGGGGACTGGATACTAAACATATGAAGTATGGTTACAGGAAATGAGCATGGCTAATCTAGTGAAGAGAAGGGCCAGTAGAGACATGATAGCAGTGTTCCAAAATTTGAGCAGCTACCAAGGAGAGAATCAACCTAGAAATAAGGAGGAACATTCTGACAATGAGAACAATCAACCAATGGAATAGCTTGCCTTCAGAAGTTGTGGAAGCTTCATCACTTGAGACTTTCAAGAAGAGATTGAAATACCATTAGTCAGAAATGGTGTAGGGCACCGGTCTCATTCTCATGGCCCGCGGGCCAATTGCGGCCCGCAGGACGATATCTTGTGGCCTCCACCATGATATGAAAGTATAATATTAGTATTAATATTAGTATTAATATTAATATAAGGAATCCCTCATGCGGCCCAGCCTCACCTAGACTCTGTCTCCAGCGGCCCCCAGGTAAATTGAGTTGGAGACCCCTGGTGTAGGGTCTCCAGCTTGAACAGGGGGTTGGACTAGATGACCTATAAGGTTCCTTCCAAGTGTTAATCTGTTAAAATCTGTTAATTCTATCGCACCTTAGTCATCAGTAGCAAAGTAGTATATAACTGTAGAATACTATGACAATACCTGCCAGAGTAGCTTTAAGAAGATTATCTGTCTTCTTTACTTAAAGATATTATAAGAAGACAGTACTCATCTTGCAGGTCTCTGTGCAACTTGAATGGTACAGAGCAACATTGAAAATATTATTTTCAAATGGAAGAGGTTTTATTGCACTAAAATAATCAATTGTTATAAAATGACAATATAATTAAAAACTAATCATAAGTAGGGAAAAACACTGTCCACATGAAAATGCCTGGAAAAAATGATTTAAATGGCTTCTCAAAAACAGGTGCTTCACAGATTTGATGACATGATAGAGAAGAATCTCTTCTGCATCCACCTAAGCTGCTTTCCAGCAGGTGGTCAATTTCATTTATTAAATTGATGTAGGAGGAAATATTTGAACAGGTTGCTTGGTTAAATATCCAGACACATTTACTGCTTTAAATTTACCTACTTGCACACTGAGCTGTGCTTGGAAGCAGAATGAAAACCAATGAGATTCCTACAATATTGTCAAGCAGCAGCTGTGTGTTACCGAAAGGTATCTGAAAATATCATTAGGGACATCCAGCCCACGTCGAGCTTAAAGATAAAAGAAAATGCAAGAGATAGACAGGGATCATAAGGTTTCCAATAAATGTTTAGTACCCGAAAAAGAAACTGAGCTGGCAGTCATGCTACTACTTTCACTGTAGTTTTACACAGATGTATTGTCACGCTATTTTACATCATTGAAATTATTATTACATTTGCATACAGAAAAATTGATTTATCTGATACACATGACCACTGGGTGATACCTTTGCTTATTGTACTAAATACATAAACTTTACTGTGCAACTTTGTCTTTCTTCCAGGTACACTATGATGTCATGACGAAGCAACATAAATAAGTTCAGTGTATGTATATGGAAGGCTGTTTGCTCTAGTTATTCATCACTTCTCACAGAAACCAGCTTTTTAATGACAGCATGACTTGGAGAGGGAAGGAGATACTTACAATACAGTACTTGGTCAATTATGCTATAAGAGCGTTGTGTAAGCCACAGTCTTCTGTACTGAGAGGGTACAGCAACTTTAGTTGCATTGATTCTTCGCAATTCACAACCTATGGACTACAAGGTATATCTTAGACAGAGGTAGGAATTTCCTCTATGTTCCCTTTTAATCTGCCATTCTGCATTTTGCCAGGGAGATTGCTACCGTAGTTGCATTTTCTCACTGTCATTTTGCTTCCCTGATTATCTGCCAGATAATATGGGCCTAACTCCTGTTCAGCCCTGCTATTCTTTCCTCCTTCATGAATACCTTGGGGGGGGGGGGGAATCTGCTGAAGTTACAAGAGTTGCTTCATTACTCCTTGCACCGATTAGATTCCCATATTCTGCAGATACAAATTTGGTTCCTTCAACACTCCTTTATCCTCTTTTTTTGTGATGTGTTGCACTTCCTCTTTTAGCTAAGCATAAGTGTCTACTTTGTAGTCGTGAGCCACCAGAAGTCAGTTTTCTTCACTGTTCATCATTTTGCTAGGGAAATATTTTATTTCTTTTTTTTTTTTAGAATTATTCTATCCTCCGACATTTAATGTTTTAAAGACAAATTTGTGGGCTTCTTTATTAATTTGTTTGCCATGCTTATAATATTTTATCTCAACATACAATATATGCTGTTGCACAACTCAGCTTGGCAGTTTAAAGCAAAATAGATAACTGTATATTAAGTAAGAGATTTAACATAGGCAAATATAATTAACAAAACCAATTTAGCCTTCAGTGCAACAAAAATGGAACTAGAGATTCTGCAAGAAAAGGAGAGTTACAGCCAGAGCCTTTTATATAGTTATTTATCACACTAATAGTTTTGGTTGATTAAAGACAGATATAAAATTCAGCATGGCCTAAAATGTGAACAGGTTTGTAGGTACCTGTACAGAAATAATGTTTATCTAGTGCTTTACAAAGACTTTGGACAGAATGAAATAATTATTTTAGAATAGTCTAAAGTTAGATATACAGATGGGCTTTTAGAGTTTTCCACTGTCCCTTAAGTAATGTCAATAGTGGTAGAATCTATCAGAAAAATAGTCAAGCTCAGCACTTCCATACAGTTTTTTGGTGATATACAAGTGGTCTTTTTCCTCCTCTTTTTCTTTGCTTTACTTCTCAGTTTATTTTTTTCTGGATGACTTCAATCTGATCCTGCTTAGATTTTTTTTAGTATAATTTGGAATTTTGGACTTTTCCATAATCTACAAGACCCCTGAGTCTATGTGAGAGAAATTTCTAGAGCTCTGTTCCAATATTTTTAACCTATCAACTTATGTTCTGTCATTAATTTTATACAATACAATACAATAGCAGAGTTGGAAGGGACCTTGGAGGTCTTCTAGTCCAACCCCCTGCGTGGGCAGGAACCTTATACCATTTCAGACAAATGGCTATCCAACATCTTCTTGAAGACTTGCAGTGTTGGGGCATTCACAACTTCTGGAGGCAAGCTGTTCCACTGGTTAATTGTTCTAACTGTCAGGAAATTTCTTCTCAGTTCTAAGTTGCTTCTCTACTTGATTAGTTTCCACCCATTGCTTCTTGTTCTGCCCTCAGGTGCTTTGGAGAATAGTTTGACTCCCTCTTCTTTGTGGCACCCTCTGAGATATCGAAAGACTGCTATCATGTTTCCTCTAGTCCTTCTTTTCATTAAACTAGACATACCCAGTTCCTGCAATCGTTCCTCATATGTTTTAGCCTGCAGTCCCCTAATCATCTTTGTTGCTCTTCTCTGCACTCTTTCTAGAGTCTTCACATCTTTTCTACATCGTGGCGACCAAAACTACAAGACAAATCTTTGCAGAATTTATCTTTGTCCTTTAGATTCCTCTAATATATTCATATAGTGATTATGATTACAAAATTATCCTGGAAATATCATAATAATTAGGTTGTATATGGGAGTATACGCTATCATGATTTCCTATGAAATTACTGGTATCTTTTCAGAAGCAATTGGTTAGCAAATAAGAAAAAGGAATGATAGAGAGATAATGAGAAAAGACAGGAAGATAATGTTTTATCTGCATATCTTCCAATCTTGATAACAACTGTTAATACAATACTGTATCACTTTTGAGGGCAAATGTTAATTACATGTAATGATTCAATGCTTTAGATATTGGCAAATGTATTTATTTATTTAGAAGGTTTATATGGCTGCCCACCTGCTCTCAGTGACTCTGGGTGGCTTATAAGCAAATGGCAAAAGAGTTACCATGCTTACATTATCACTAGAACAACTGTGTATTGAAATCAGCTATACCAAAATATTTAAAACATCTGATAATTGGCAGGACATAAAAATATATGTCATGATAAAATTCCGCAACATAGGATATCATAATTATATACTGATTGGCATCATGGAAATAACTGGCACTAAGACATGAAATAGAGAATTAATTGTAAATCACGTGTGTGGGGTTTTTTTTCATTGTGGCAAGTTTTTCCCCCCCTAGACTGGGGATAGGTCCAATTATTAAGATATATGGACAAGGCAATGAACATATTTGAACACATTCCTTCTCTTTGGATATTGAGTTGGAAAGGAAGTTAACGGGTAATCTTCAACCATTTATTTAACAACTGTTCAAAGTTACAATGGCATTGAAAAAAGTGTGTTATGATTGGTCCTGGCACTTACAATCAGGTCAGTGTGCTGATGGTTACAAGATGAAAATTCAGGCACTTGACAACCAGTATATATTTATGATGGTTGCATCATCCCAGGATCATCCCAGCAAAAAATGATA
Source organism: Rhabdophis nuchalis (assembly GCA_039707465.1). Lineage (NCBI taxonomy): Eukaryota > Metazoa > Chordata > Lepidosauria > Squamata > Natricidae > Rhabdophis > Rhabdophis nuchalis. Next base: position 44,936,424 of record CM077644.1, on the reverse strand, counting down.
AAATTGGTGTGAGTCCCTTTACAATTGCCTTGTTTAGCAATGAAAATTCTGGTCATAAGTCAAGGACAACCTGTATTCTTTTTGGTAATGTTATAGAAGAAACAATTTTAACCAACTCAGCTGCTGTTGAAATTATTGAAATTAGACCTCGGCATAAATACATTTTTGAAATTTCCCATTAGAAAAAACAGGTTGATGATTATTACAGGGAAAATATTCCTCACTATTCTTTCAAGGAGAATTTTCTCTGTTAGTAGTGATGCTAACTGAGGAAGTCCAGTGAGAAGAATTCCCTCATTAATGTCTTCTCCTGGGAATGAATTGTAGTTTAGGAAATCAAGGAAGTGCAGATTGCTGCAGAGATGACTGTAGAATGAAAGCAGGAATAGAACAATGCACTTCCTTTGGCCACTTTGCAATTAATATTCTACATGTGATAAATTCTTTGAAAGTCTATTTTCCTTTGAGAAAATTTCTAAAGCAAGTCCTTCATTAAACTGAATAAAGACTTAGAAAATGTGCAAGAGAATCTTTGTTCAGCAATAATTGAATTTCCTTTTCCTCCTCACTTGGTTCAAGTGCAGGCACAATAAAGAAAGGACACCTTTTCAAAGCAAGTGTTGTTTCCTCCTCCTCCTCCTCCTCCTCCTCCTCCTCCTCCTCCTCCTCCTCCTCCTCCTCCTCCTCCTCCTGCCAAACTCTTTAAAGATGGTTTCAGTTCAAAGAAACATGTGCTAATGGAGAGATAAAGGCTATCTCTCCAATCACATTGCAATACTGGTCTCTTTGGGCATGTGAAGTTAATGACAATCTACGAAGTACTTTGGCACCATGTGTCATAAGTATAACACATTATTTGTGCAATTTTCTCCATATTTGGTTCAAATGAAAGAAAATACCATTTGTTTCTATTCATCTACATTATCAAAATTCCTTTCCCTTCCATTAACAGCTGCCTAAGGTCACAGTATTTCATTATGTTCATGTCCTGTTTTCTTTCAAAGAGAGATCAAGTCACTTTACTGCTGCCTGTAATATTTATGTTTACCATACAATTGCCATGAAATTTTCAGGACTTTAGCTAATCCCTTAGGGGATCAACCTGCCAAATTTCAAGCATGAGGCATGTAGCAATTCTATGCCAAGAAAGAAGGGCCAATGAGAACAGACTGAAAAGTAGCTGTGAGTAAAGCCGAAAGTCAAGGATTTCAAAACTGGGATTTCATATTTTTCTAAATGCCCAATCTCTTTACATTTTCAGGATGGTGTAGAAATTTGTAGGCTAATCTGTCAGAGGAGAGTTTTAAACAAACTAGCTGTGTTTGTTACAATTCATCTCTTCCTCTTCGATTGCATATTATTATTAATTTTATATTTATGTCACTCTTCTTCCATTTATATCCTCATGGGCATTTTAAGGAAGAGCAGCTTCCTACAAACCAAAGATAAATAATTTAGATGCAAAATGAACATGCATTTATCTCTCTTTTCTTCCACTTCTCTAGCCCTGTGACAATCCAATTATAAGGCTATATGTAGAAAAAAAAGACCAATCCGGCAGTTGTAATCTGTCTCGCATGTAACCTGCATCTATTTCACCAACCTGTCTTCCTTACCTCCCTCAGATTTAAGTACTCCATCAGTGTTGCCATGTTATGCAACTTAGGAAATGAGCAGCAGCTCAAAAAAGATTATGCCTTCCAAACAATTTGGGGCAAATCTATTAAAATGACCCTGGCCTCCTCATTCAAGGAGAATTTATACAAAATGCTATATAGGTGGTATTTACCACCATCCCGAATAGCATATATGTTTCCAAATATTTCCGACAGATGTTGGAAATGCAAAACGGCCAGGGGTACGTTCTTTCACCAATGGTGGACTTGTCCAAAAATTAACCAACTTTGGAAGAAAATACAAATCTGGCTGATGGAAATAGTAGGCATCAACTTCCCTCTTAAGCCTGAATCTTACTTACTTGGCATTAAACCAAACCAAACTCAGAACCAAGACTGGTACCTTTTTATACACATTACAACAGCAACAAGGATGGCCATTGCGCAACAATGGAAAGATAGTAATGTACCAACAGACCACCTCGTCATATCCAAAATTTTCAACTGTGCTGAATCCGATAGGCTAACATATACCTTAAAAGATAAAACAGAGTCGATTTATGCTCAAACATGGGAAAAATGGTACATATGGTACGACAAGAGAACAAAAGGATACCAAAGTGAACAACCAAATAGTATAAACGTGGAATAAATACAAGGAACAAGTGAGACGAAATTGAACTTAAGATAATTATAGAGATACATAGGCAGATAGTTAAGTTAAAATGTATATAAGAATGAATAGAACAGACTGGGACAAACAAAAACTTTTGAATTTGGGGAATAACTATATCCCCGGTATGTCTACCCTTCTCTTCTCTCTCTTCTATCTCCCTCCTCCCCTCTTCCCCTACCTTCCTTTCCGCCTTAATAATGTATGTCGATTTTTCTTTATATTTGTTAAATGTTATTTTTATATTTATATTAATAAAGATTATTTAAAAAAAAAAGATTATGCCTTCGAAAAAAAGGTGTTGGAAAAGGGGCTGCCAGTGTCCTGGTTTTTTGCTGCCCCAGATTAATATGGCTTTCCTTCTACAACATATGACAGTTTGATATTCATGGTCAGAGTCTGAGCGGTTGACAAAGACACTATGTTTTCCCCTTCTCTCCTACTGCCCCAGTTGAACCACATTAGTTTGAGGGAATATGAGATTAAAAAGACGAATAAATTAATAGGTGATAGTCATTTGAATTAATTTGTGATTGTGGTATATTCGTTTCTTAACACATGACAAATGGAGGGAGGGATTTCACTTTTTTATTTGAAATGTTTGATATGACATTTCCATTGGACACTGATAGGGGATTATTCTCAACTTCTTTATAAAAGCAAAACCCATATTGAAGACTTTAGTGTTCTAATGCATAATAGGGAATATTCCATAAAACTGGGGTCTCTGCTCTGATCCACTTTTCATCTAGTTCATTAGTTTCATGGCCAAACTATTTCCCTTAATCTCATCAATAAGAGCTACAAAATGTAAAATCATACTTAAAAAGAGCATAGGTTTTTTTTTCTGATGCTTTTGCAAAAAAATCCAAAACCCACTTCCATTGGAGAGACAGTGAGCAGAAGAGGAAAGCAAAGGGGAATAAATCATCCCAAAGACCTGCTTTGAAGAAGCTTGTGAATTTACCTTTCAGAGATTGGGCAGTGTACTACATTACAACCAGATTAAAACCAGGTCCTTTGTGAATGTATATTACTATGGCTGTGAACTTCACAGGACATGATCAGCATGCATTGATGAACAATACAGGGGGCACAACAATTTACTACTGTTTTCCCAAACGGTTTGGCTGGTGCTAGAGGATAAGATAACAGCAGGTCTGTGAGTTGGGGGTTTATACAGGCAAAACATATTGAAGTACCGTATTTTTCAGAGTATAAGATGCACCGGAGTATAAGACGCACCCAGGTTTTGAAGAGGCAATTTTTTTTAAAAAAGTAGGTAAGTAGATAGAGGGATAGAGAAGGAGAGAAAGAGAGAGAAATACAGTAGGGAGATAAGTAGGGAGAGAGAGTGTGTACATAGGTAGGTAGGTAGGTAGGTAGGTAGGTAGGTAGAGGGGGAGAGAGGGGGAGACATACAGTAGGTAGGTAGGGAGACAGAGTGTGTAGTTAGGTAGGTAGGTAGATAAAGGGATAGGGAGAGAAAAAGAGAGAAATACAGTAGGTAGGTAAGTAGGGAGAGAGAGTGTGTGTAAATAGATAAATATGTAGAGGGATAGAGAGAGAAATAGAGAGAGAGAGAGAAAGAAATACAGTAGATAGGTAGGGGGAGAGAGAGAGAGTAGCTAGATATGTAGATAGAGGGAAGAGAAAGATAAATACAGTAGGTAGTTAGGGAGAGAGTGTAGATAGGTAAGCAGATAGAGGGATATAGAGAGAAAAATAGAGAAGCAGAGAGAGAGAGAGAGAGAGAGAGAGACAGAGACAGAGACAGAGAAATACAGTAGATAGATAGGGAGAGAGAGAGAGTAGGTAGGTAGGTAGGTAGGTAGGTAGGTAGGTAGGTAGGTGTTTCCAGGTGTATTTACCCATGAGCTGGAGAAGGAAATCACTGGTCACCTTTGGAACAAAACTTTGTTTCTGCAGGCACAGTACTTGACTAACATAATTCTCATCAATCACTGTAATTAAACAGATTTCTGAAAGGGAAAAAAAACCCCTTTTTTGCACTGTGCAAACCTCCTCCAAACGGCCTGTTTTTTGCGAAAATGGGCCCGTTTCCCCCCCAAATAAATGGCATGAATAGCATTGGGGGGGTGCTTGCAGAGTGCTCCTGGGGGGGGCAAAATGAGGAAAAATGGCCCTTTTTTGTTAAAACGGGCCATTTTTTTGGTCAAAAAATAGCATGCATAGCCTAATAATAATAATCTTTATTGTCGTTGTAAAAATTACAATGAAATTGGTAATGGAGGCTTAGAGAGTGCTGCTGGGGACTGGGGGGGGGGGGGAAAGGTGCATCTTATACTCCGAAAAATATGGTACTAATTGTTCAGAGATGCCAACATATAGATTATATAGAAAACAAGAACCAGGAACCAAAATGAAGCAGTCCAATTTTATTAGACTGAGTCAATCAGTCAGTCTTTATATGGCCTTAGAACAATACAAGAAATAGATACATAAGTCATCTATAACTATCTTTATCTTTGTAGAAACTACCATAGTAAATAAAAAGCTGAAATACCTGCATGAAACTGCCTGACTGTAACTCATAAATAAAATCAAAGAAGGGAATTTAAGTCTAGGCTATAAATGTAATATAAAATATGGCAATACATAAAATACACATTGTGATCTTGCATGATGCAGTGCACCATCAGTGTGTTGTAATGAATAGCAGTCCATCTGTAAGTGGGATCTGGGCATAAACTAAGAGAGTGATCAAAGATATTCTGATCACAGGATAGCCAGATAATTCCAGGGTTTTTTTCTATAAAAAGAGCAGCATATTCTATTGTTGTCAACTCTCCAGAATCATAGGGATGGAATCTTTTAATCAATGCTACCATTCAAAATCACAGAGGAAAGAATATGATAGTGGGCAAGGGGAAAAAAGCTTTCTTGGGGTTAGATGTTTCCAATTGTGCAAAACAGCAAATCAGAGTAACTATGTACCAAGGATAACAGGGAATCTGATCTGTTCCTTAGATTTTCCTGACACTCATAATAGATAAAGAAATTATAAACCAGGAAACAGAATCTAGAATCTTACAACTCCATCCACAAGAAGTGTGGCTCTCAACATAGCATCCAAAGTCTGCTGCACTAATGGAAATTATGCACCTCTGCTTTATTATAAATTTTCAAACTAGTCACATCTTCCTATTGGGTTGAATTGTCAATCCATTGTTAATAAAATCCTGCAAAATCATACAAATCCATGGATTGTAGTCCAAGAATTAGCTGGTAATAATTATTGATTAGAAGTTACATTTTACTCTTCCACAACAAAATTTAGTCAAGAAAATATCTCAAATCCCAGAATCATTTATCATGGGAAAATATGTGATTAACTTTGGGAAAACATTAGTCCAAAACATCACTTGTTATGTGAAAGCACATTTTCACGTTCCCCTCAACACTGATTACTCTGTAGAACGTATTCGCCTTTAACAACATTTCTTCATGTAAATGTTTACATTGGTGGTCAAAATAATCATGAAAGCCTGTGCAACTCGCTTCTGAACATTGGTCTACTCTGTTAGCATTTCGATATGTGTCACAACCAGCCTATCTTCAGAAGGGGAAATGAGTGATGAGCATATTGATCAGGGACCTCTGTTTTGCTGCAGAGTGTGAGTTAGGTTTAGTTGGTGAAGATTCTCTTATTTTTATATTCACAGTTCCTGCAGCTATAATCCGTGATCTGGTTTCACATCATCTGGGTCAGTGAGTCAGTGCTACTGCCAGTGGGTCAAGGAGCAATGGCATAGCATTGTCAAACTATAGGGTCAGGTTCCTTGGGAGAAATTGCTTTGCCAGTAGTTGGAATCATGCACAAGCACTAATAAGCACTGACTGAGTTTGGAGCAGCCTGCCTTGCACATCATGCCCAGGACCTTCACCTCTAACTCTCCCAAAGCTGCTTAAAAAAAAAAGGCAACTGGACTTACTTGGTTTTTCTTTTCTTTTGAACGTTTCGTTTTTCATCGAAGGGGAGGAAAACCCAAGAAAGTCCAGTTTCCTTTTGTTTTGTTTTTTAAAAAGCATCTTAGGGACTACGACCTAGATGATTATCTCAATAGACATTTTACCTCTTGCTCCTTTGCTTGAATTTCTTGATACTAGTCTGCATCTTCCCCATACTTCAGTCCAAACACCTTCAGAGGTGGTACTGTAGTTTTAGTTCTTGATTCATTATCACTTCTTTACCTAGTGAATTTAGGATTGACCTGTGTGTCTGGCATTGAATCGCTTGACTCTTCTTTGCCTCTCTTGCTCAATGTGTTTCTCTGGGTCAGAACAGCAAGCACAATTTTGTCTAGTTGTCTGCTTCTTAGCAATTTTGTCTGCTTCTTAGAAACAATGAGGTCATGTTTCCAATTTGATTTGGCTGCATAATGGCATTTGTGAGAACAGATAAAGCATGCAGACTAGTATATTTGTACTCGTGTCATTATATGAACGAAACTAATGATAATCTTCCTGTTTCAGAAAGAAGTCTATTTCCCAATAATTTTTTTCACTTTAGAAAGAAATCTGTTTCTCAATATTTTTTAAATGATAAAATGATAAGAAAATTGCCAGTTATAATAATAATAATAATAATAATAATAATAATAATAATAATAATAATAATAATAATAATAATAATAAATAATTTATTAGATTTATAAACCGCCCCCTCTCCCCGAAGGGACTACAAATAGGTTAAATATGAAACTGAAGGAGGAGTGGAGAAAAGCCATATTACTATGGAGAAGCAAACCCTAATTTAGTACTCTCCAAGGTGTTACAGTCAGGCTGCCATATTCCTCTGTGGAGAAGGGCGGGATACAAATTTAAATAAATAAATAAATAAATAACTGCAGATGAGAAATGTTACACAGCTAGGAGGGTATACAACCCTCTTTTAAGTCTTTGTGAAAATTTGGCAAAGGACTTGTACATCTAGGAAGTGGAATGATTTGGGGTATTGGTAGATCTCTCCTCCATTTCTCTTTAGAGTAGGATGTCATCACATGTATTGAATCTCCTGAGACCTCCCACCCTGGATATTGGACCCCTCCTCCCATTGTCATTGAAGGGAAAGGAAAAATGTTTTTATGTTTTCTTGCTAAACCCATAACCACAGACCTTTAAAAAAGGGATTTCTAATAATCCTTGGAACACAATAGGTAGTTGTGTCACTATGTAGACTTGTTTGCAAAGAAGCTTTTTAAATGAAATTTCTCTTTAAAAACAGTGCAGCCAAGTGGCCAGAAATATAAATTGAGTTTATCTGGGGAAAATTGGAAAAAGGAAAAGCAAAGGGAAGCAACAAGTTGGTCTAACTTAGGTAATTGCCTATTATCTGCTTGATTAAGATCATGGGTTTCAGATCACAGATATAGTATATTGTACAATGGATGGTCTAAAGCAGCAATCCCTGGCTTTATGGCACCAGGAATCAGTTTTGGAAGAACCAAAATAACCCCCACCCCTGAGTCTTCCATGGACTAGGGGGTGGGGGTATTGTGCACAACCTAGATCCTACACATGCCTAGATGAACCTGTCACTTGCACATCCCAATTCCTAACAGGCCATGGACCACTACTGGTCTACAACCCAGGGGTTGGGGATCCCTGTTCTAAAACATCATATTGTGGTTTGATATTTTAATGTTGTTAAGAAAACTTTAGCAGGAAAGAAGTCTAGTTATCCTTTATATGAATCCTTGATTGATAAAAGTTAACAGACAGACTTGTTTGTCCAATAACTCCATTTTTATGTAAGAGGTAGAGCCAGTAAATCAGAAATTATTTAGTGGCTCAACCAGCCTTCTTAATGATCCAACACATGAATAATAAAAGAGCTGGCTGGATCTAATAGAATGAGCATTGTGTCAAATAGCTTACTTTTTGGAAGCATATGAGAGGGGGGGAGGCAAGATCTGTCAGTTAAGCAGATATTCTAGAGAGCATTGTTGACTTACATTAAACTACAAAGGTTTGTCTCAAGGCAGCTTTTCTGTGGCTATAGAAAATGTTATTGAACCTGCTCTTGCCTTCTGGGGAAATATTATTCAAGATCATTTATTTATTTATTCTGATTTGGAAACCACCATTCCAGCCAAGAAGTAAATTCAGGTATTTTATCAGTGTTGCATGATAATATTTACCTTAACTCATTTAAGTACTTTTCTATTTACAGATTTAAATCCTCTAATAAATCCAGGTTTTTGCTCCATTAAGCAAGTAATGGGATTTCCCATTAAACTGTGCATACATAACTCAGCAGTTCCTAGAATAGGACTATCTATAGAAGAGTTTCTCAACCTTGGTGACTTTACGTCCTATGGATTTCAACTTCCAGAATTCCCCAGCCAGCTGTGCTGGCTGGGTGATTCTGGGAGTTGATGTCCACAGGACTTAAAGTCACTAAGGTTGAGAAACACTGATCTATAGTAATACACTTTCTTTTTAGCAGTCAGTGAACATTATGGGTGTGGTTTCAGAAATGCAGGAGAAGCAAACTGAACCTTTCTCCTCCCAATGATGTCTTCACACCGAGCCTTCCAGGGTATAATTTTAGAATCTGTGAGTGAAAGGCACAGGATCATAATAAATGAATAGTACTTTATTATTCTGCCAATTTTGGAAAAGCAAAAATCTTAATTCTAATAAGAGAATATGGCCAGGGAAGAAGCATAAAATAACTAATTTGGCAAACAGCGTGTCGGGATGAAAATGTGTTTCTTGGAAGAAAAAGATTACAACTATGTCTCTTTTTATTATCCCACCGTTCAAGCCAACACTCTGGCAATGGTTTTCTTTTCAAAATCATACAAGTTAATTACAGTCATGTAGGGAAAATCCTGTCCAATTTGGCTAGGGCTGGGTGGGTGGGGGAAGCATGGGGAATACAAAAGTTAATATGTAGTAATTTAACTAAATTAACATTTAGCTTGTTTCGATTATGGAACAAGTTTGATGCTAATCTTAAAAACAGTAACAACACTGTTCTGCTGTTATGAATTAGATTATTCTACTGCATTAGAATAATCCCACTAAAGTTAATTACTAGCATGCAAAGATCATAGCTGTCTTTACAAAAGCCCCAGCAAATTGCTAGACTTCTACTGACATGTCTATTATGATGATTTCCAATGGCTTTCCCTGGCAAAGCCTTGAATCAATATCAGCCGCAAGAGCTGACATTTGAGGCTTGACAAGGTACCTTTAATTGGCTCAAAAGTGGCGGTTCGGTCTCTCCGCTTCATTTATAATCATAGGGGTGGTCAAGAGGAAAAAAGAAAAGGACACTATGGAATTGACATGTCAGTAGAAGATGTGCACTTTGCTCATGCCCTGCACAATCAACTCAAACATCCTTCCTATTGTCTGAAACAACTGGTTGATCTTAAAGAGAAGAATGGGTATGCTAGGAAAAAAATCTAGGATATGAGTTTGAGTGCACCCAAATACAACAGGTTGGCCCGCTGCTTTTCAAAACAGAATTTATTTTTATTTCCATCAGAGAGGGACTCTCTCTAAACCCAAGGTTTAACTAACTTACATGACCAGCAAAGAATCAGCAACTCTGAAACAATGTAGATTTTAATAGATTTATGGCTGGTGCATTTATTACAGAGGAATCATGGGGAATTTACTGACTCTGCCAACTTTCTTCTTGAAGACAAAAATGCTGCTTATCATTTGAATCATTTATACTTTTTTTAACTGTCTCTCTGAAAGTATACTTTCATGTTGTGAGAGTAGGACGAAGATCCCAAAGTCATGAAAGGAAGATATCTTAAAAATCAATAGCAAGCAATCAAGAATAAAGGAAAGAAAGAAAGAAATGAAGTGCAATGTCCTCTATATGAAAGATTTATTCTTCTTGAATCAAGAAGCAAGTTTCCTCTTGAATCAAGAAGCAAGTTTCCTCTTGAAAGGTGGCCTGCTTTGCCTGCTTGATTATTGCTATGACAGTTACATACTCTGAAGTGTTAGAGGAGTTGCACAGCTGGTTGACAAAATTTGACCTCTTGTGGACAGGAGCTCTCATGAATGGCTGGATTTGTTAAGTCAGTCTTTGACTTGACGGACTTGCTGTTTATCAGTTTGCAGAGACAGGATGGCCCAATCAGATTGGAAGCCACAAAAATTATTTCTAGTGACACAGTATCTTCATAATATCATCCAGCCATTCCTGAAATATTACAATGCTTGTCTGCATTATTGCTATTTTGACACAATGGTGGACAACTCTAGTAGAAATGATCAATCACTAGTGCAAAACAATCAACTATAGATAGGCCACAGATAAAATGGCTAACATGGAGAGAAGAGCTTACAAAGAGTTGCCCCCTCAGTCTAATAAACATTTAGGCCAGTCCCTGTAAGGCATTCATTGTCAAGAGGCTCAGACCTGCCCCAAATGTGCAGCATTTAAAAGTAAAGTCAGCCTTGAGCCAAAATTAGATTGCTGAGAGCACAGTTGAAATTCCAATTGAATTGGCAGGAATAGAACAGATATGTAACGTTCCATTAGGGCAAGAGACAGCCAAGTTAGGGCTGGTGGGTGGCCACATTAAGGAAACTGAGAGCTGGAAAACTGAATAAAGCCCAAAGCAATGTTAAACTTGCCAAACTAAAAGAGTTCTGATAAGGGACTGGTTTAACAACATATTAAATCATTTGGCTGGTAATGCATGTTAATGGCCAAGAGTGCATTCCATCATGCATCAAAACATATTTGGAAAGGATTACTTAGGCTACCAAAAAGACCTCTTCAACAGTGCAGAAACCAGAATTTAAAACATTCCAAACACATGCTTGAATTCAGTGAAAGGGAGTCTCCCCACCAAATCTGGATAATTGACTATTTTCAGTTCTAAAAGATTCAGCTCTCACTTTATAATTATTATAATAACCTGGACATCTCCAGTCTTCTTTTTTGATTTCCCCAAACCCTTCTTCAAGAATGGTTAAATTCACCTACAGTTAAAGACATTTTTCAAGGTAGATCTGACCAAATCAAGATAAAGTGGAATGACTAGTCATGAGATTTAAAAATGATACCTCTATTGATGCATTAAAAAATGCATTTGTTTTTTTTTCTGCAAGTAGTCATATTTATGGCTCTTACGCAATTTGTTTTCAAGAACCATTATAATATTTTTCTCCTTAAATATTATTATCAAGCCAGGTATCTTGATATTTTGACATATTATTTTTGTTGTTTGGATTTATTTCTGTCTAATTTCACCTGTTGCCCAATGCTTTGATAAAAGCAAAATAAATTGAGTCTGCTGCATTCCCATAATCTATTGAATAATTTATCTAATCAAAAACTAAAAATAGTTAAACTGCAAGATTTTTTTTTTTGGAGAAATCCATGCTAATCTTTGGTAATTGCTGCAAGTTCTCAAAGTGTTTTTTATATCAACTTTTCTCAGATCTCTATGGAATACTTCTAGCTATTAAAGTCAGACTGAGTGACCGGTAATTTGCAGGATGTCCCTTTTGCCATTTTCTGAGGATTTGTTTTTCTCCAATCATCTGGCACTTCACCAGTTCTGCATGATTACTTAGTACTTAAGATTTACATACATTTAGAGTTAGAATATATTCTCTGACATATTTCTGTTAATCTTAGGATTCAATCCTGTCTTTTATTTTGTTCTTCATAATGCATACTTCTCTGCTGGAAAATACTGAACCAAATATATATATATATTTTTCACTGTTCTCTGGTAGCATTTTAATGTTTTCCTTGAGCAACTGCTGCACCAATTCAATTTCCTTTTATTTTGAACATCTCTAAAAATGTTCTTATTAGCATTTCTCATTAACCTCAGTTCCTCCTGAACTTTTGCTTTTCTGCAATCAGTTCTATAGTTCAGGGGTTCTTCTCTATATGCTTCCTTTATGGCTTTATTCAGTTTGCATTTACTATACATGTTTTGTTTTTGTTTTCAGATTTCAACTTTTCTTGTGCACTTGTTCCCTGAATAGTTTGTTTGTTTGTTTGTTTGTTTGTATACACACACACACACACACAGTCACACGTATATACATATATACATATGTGTTAGGTTTAGGTTAGCTGATAAATAAATAAATAAATAAATAAATAAATAAATAAATAAATAAATAAATAAATAAATAAATAAATAAGGGAGACTAGGATAGATCTATTTCGAGCTTTTTAGCTCTCATAAGCTAGCCATATCCTTACTGGGATTTGAACCAGGGCTGTATTACATGTTGGGCAGATGTTTTAGCCACTAAGCCACCAGGTTCTCCTCCTGATCAGCTGAGAGAATCATATATATACATATATATACATATGTATGTATATACTTGTGTCACAACACCCTGTTAAGCCCCAATTAAGGGAGGAAGCATACTGCTTTCCTTTTCTGCCTTTTGGCTCATCAGCAGAGACCATCTAGACAGAAAGCTATGAGTTCTGTTGTGTACTTTTTTATATGTGTGTTAGGTTTTTGAGCTGATCAATAAATAAATCAGGGAGACTAGTATAGATCTATTTACCCTTACTGGGGTTTGAACCGGGGCTGCATTACATGTTAGGCAGAAGCCTTAGCCATTATGCTACCAGGTTCTCTTCCTGATCAGCTGAGACAGGGGATAAGTATATACTTGTGTCACAACACCCTGTTAAGCCCCAATTAAGGGAGGAAGCATACTGCTTTCTTTTTCTGCCTTTCGGCTCATCACCAGAGACCATCTAGACAGAAAGCTATGGAAGAGAACCTGGTGGCATAATGGCTAAGGCTTCTGCCTAACATGTAATACAGCCCCAGTTCAAACCCCAGTAAGAGTATGGCTAGCTGATGAGAGCTAAAAGCTCAAAATAGATCTATACTAGTCTCCCTGATTTATTTATTGATCAGCTCAAAAACCTAACACACATATAAAAAATGTACACAACGGAACTCATAGCTTTCTGTCTAGATGGTCTCTGGTGATGAGCCGAAAGGCAGAAAAGGAAAGCAGTATGCTTCCTCCCTTAATTGGGGCTTAACAGGGTGTTGTGACACAAGTATATACTTATCCTCCTGTCTCAGCTGATCAAGAAGAGAACCTGGTGGCATAATGGCTAAGGCTTCTGCCTAACATGTAATACAGCCCCGGTTCAAACCCCAGTGAGGGTATGGCTAGCTGCTGAGAGCTAAAAAGCTCGAAATAGATCTATACTAGTCTCCCTGATTTATTTATTGATCAGTTCAAAAACCTAACACGTATATATGTATATACGTATATACATATATATGTATATATATATATATACACACATACCATACATACTTACATGCACACAACATTATCTATTATCTGTAATAACTAAGAAACAGTGAAGAAGACAATGAATTTTAAATACTTTTAAAGGCAATGATTCACAAGTCTTTTTCAATGGGGTGAAAACATTTATTTATTTATATCCCACCTTTTTTAAATAAAAAACTCAATGAACATACACAATACTTCATCTTCCTATTTCATCCACAACAGCAACAACCCTATGACGTAAGTTGAGCTGAGAGAATGACTGGTCCAGCCTCACCCAGCTGGTTTTCATGGCTAAGGTGTGAGACTAGACTTGACTGGTTCCTTAACCATTAAAAATTAAGTTATGTGGAACTGAGCTTATACATTGTGCGATATGGTCTCAACATACTTTGGGGCACTGAGACCCTCAATTGCTTTTGCTAATGAGAAGTCAGGTTGGAGCTCAGGTCCAAAAGGTTTAATAGGATTAGATTATCTCCAAGAGTTAAAAGCTTGAGGTTTAATAAAAAAATTACTGTTTTGCATGGGATCTGAACAACAGTGCCCTTAACAATGCCTTCAGGTTGTCTCCAGCCCATAAATGAGACAGGCTTAAATTGTCCTAGTTGGACCAGTCTTAAAGTCATGGTTTCCTTCTTAAGACAACAACTTCTCATGTAAGCTGCAACCTGTGTAAAATTTGTCATAGGGAAGTCAGGTGATCAGCAGAAAATAGGATCAGATGAAAGCTTATTGACCATTGCAGGTTGATGTGAGTATGTCCTCTCTCTTCCAATCTGTGATCATCATCCTTTGCAGGACCTGAAAATGTGACTCCGTGAAATGATAGCAACATTGAAATAATATAAGAGACTGAAGTAGTATGCTTCCCCCACCAGTTTGCCTCTTCTATTGGAAATTGACACGGGTTGCCTAATTAAGGAAGGGGAAGGAAGACAAATCTTAAGTAAAAATATTTTTTTGTGTGTGACTCAGCTTCTTGTGCCTCCAATTTATTTTTATTTTTCTATGTCTTAATTAACTTGGTTTGCAACAGAATGGGATGCAATCCTGTCTGAGTCAATTTTCAATTCATAACATGCACATCTGTATACTGTTATTGGTTCACAGTAAATTGCTTCAACTGATTCCACATATCTGTTTTGTGAGGAAGCCATTACATTGTTCTCCTCTGCCTGGTTCCAGTGATTCCATCAGAAATGAAAAGTATCATCAGGACAATAAATCATATAAAATTAGCAGCACAAGCCTCTATCAGGCTGGACAGATGCAGTTAATCTCACAGAAAGGACAGATTGTTGCTTAACAAGTCAAATGGTAACAGTAAATCTCTACCAGAGCACTAACTCTCGGTGTGAAGCACTGAAGCGCACAGAGAGGCCTCATAAAAAGACCTCTCTGGCTGAAAGCATTAAGCTACCTCTAAAAATCAGTTTTGAGAGACAACGTTTATCTGCTGCAAATCTCTTCATTGGCAAAAATGACCATTCAAGCCATCTTCCTCCCCCACTCCCTACTTTTTCGTTGATATTCTTTGGAAGTTATGAGACTCATAAGACTCTTTTGGCAGGAGTGATAATAACTGACGTATTTGATACACCCCATTAGTTGGTGTTGCTTTATCACTTGAATTTATCTGTTAACATCTCTACTTCTGTCTACAGCTTGTCCAATTGCAAACCCCATTACAATAAATACATGGCAGACCAACATGAAAGGATGCTTTGAAAATCTTCCCTTTCCCCCCCTTTTCTTGTCTATCTTTCTCCCATAAAGAAACTTCTTTCCTTTTGTAGGTCAGTGTTTCTGCAGTCAACTACGTGGATTAAACAGAGCCACGTACATTTTTCAAGTTTGGAAATTATTTATTAAAATCATTGAAGCCATCAGTGAACAGAATTTCTGACAATTTGTGGCATGGATTCTTGTTAAATGTATTATGGAATTGGAAAAGAAAAGTGTACTCTAAGGTTGCTTTGAACCGAAATAGGGGATTAATAGAGGGAAGATGCTTATATCTGCCTTCTAAAAACAGATATTTGCCAATGCTGAAGAAAAGTCAACTGGACAGGTGGATAATTGCTTCAAAGTAGAATAATTGCTTCAAAGTTATAAAAATAACAGAGTTGAATCCAACAACATCACCTGAATCAGTCTAGATAGAATATATGTAAACTGTAGACTGGATTTTCCATAAATGCTTTTTATCAGTTTTTAACCTCTGAGGGTGAGGTTTCCTAAGATCAAAGAAGTAGTTCTGATCTATAGATCTCTAATTTGTTTGTAAAAGACTGGCAATGTTTTATGACTTGAAACTTTGTAACCATAATAGCTCTCAAGTGGTTCTGACATTCTGTCTATAATTATATAGAGGAAATAGACAACATTGGGGATAATCAGAAAGCCTGATTAGGTCTTTCTGAGGTCAGTAGCTCATTTCAATTTCCTACTCAAATGTCCTGGGCTCAGAAGAAGGAGATAAATGTTGCCAAAGCTGGTCTTCTATCTTAGGGAAATTAGTGTTCTGTGGGTAAACCTAGTTGAATGTGTCTAAACTTAACATTACTGATATGATTACCAGTAATGGCAAGTTTTTCAGCACTGTTGGTAGTTAAAAACACCCAGAACAGCTTGATTAGGACAGTGAGTAGATGCTCAGAGAAACATATTGTGGAAGCCTAACCACAATTGTAATTTCTTCTTTCAGTCTAAACCTAAATTCTTGCTCAATCTTTCCCAATATAATGAAATGGAACAAATACTGAATATTTTAAAATTGTCAACATAGATAACTGAAGTTATAATTCATCTAGCTACTATTTTTAAATTAGATTTCATGAAATTGTATGTGTTTTGAATTATTAGGCCAACTATATTTAACACTAAAAAGAAAGACTAAGTTTTGGCCAAAGTAACACTCAGAGCCATTATCTGGTTTGCTAGATAGATGATCTAGGGTTCTTATAGTGGGCCAGAACAATTTCTTTGATAGCCTTTGTGAAATTTTCATATTACTGACTCAAATGACGTGGATAAGAGCCATGGTGGCAGAGTGATCAGAATGCAGTATTGCAGGCTAATTCTCCTGACTACTGGCTGCCAGCAATTCTGCAGTTCAAATCTCACCAGCTCAAAGTTGATTCAGCCTTCCATCTGTCCAAGGTTGGTAAAAATGAGAATCCAGATTGTTGAGGACAATATGCTGATTTTGTAAACTCCTTAGAGAGGGCTGTAAAGCACTGTCAAGTGGTTCATAAGTCTAAGTGTTATTGATATTGCTATAACTAGCCGCAATTCATAGGAAAAGATTCAAAACTGAAAAACCCACTGCTTGTTTATTTTTATTTATTTTATTTTTATTTTATTTTAATCATATTTATATCCCGCCCTTCTCCACAGAGGACCAAGGGCGGCGCACAGAAAATTAAAAACATACAAAAGAATAAATACATAATTTAAAAGCATATTAAATTATTCTAGTTCCTATGCTAAAACCAATTTTAAAATCCCCAATTTAAAACTCTCTAAAATAGTCCCTAAAATAGATATAGCATAAACAGGATACAGATGTTAAAGCAGATGTAGATTGAGCAGCAGAAGCAATATTTATGAACGTATGAAGGATTTTAAAAAATGTCTAGTGTCTCTTTAAGCAGGATTGTAACGTGGAAATGCATTCAATGCCTTATTTCTAGACAACAAAAAGAGCACGATCTACTTGGATGACATTTTGAGAGAAGTCCGTAAGTTTCTACTGACAATTCTGAATGAGGTTTGGGGTCCTCATTCTATCTTGTATTTTGATACTCACCATGTATAACTATGAAAAATCAGCCTGAAGATTAAGCAGCCCCAAGGTAACAAGGGGTTTCCATTTGTAATTTTCATCATTAAAGCAGTATGGGATTTCCCCCCATAAACATGGCCCGATGTTATTCATTTTAATTTGCTACCTCTTGAAGGTGAATTTAATACTATTCATACATTTTCATTTACAAAATTGTCAGTAATAAGAGAGCTGGCACATGGGAGACAGTAGCTGCATAATTGCAACTTACACGCTTGTCTTACTGAAAAACTGCTAGCTCAGGAATCGCCAGCTCCTGTGCTCCATGCATGAAATTGCAAATAGAATTTAATTTGCCCTTGTATCCTGTAGGATCAGCTTGAAATGATTAATGCAGGAAAGAATGTGGCAAGATTTTATTCATTATAATCTCAGAGGATTGCAGTGTAAAAGCATCATGTATAACATTGTAATGTACTATAAACTACTCTTTTTAAACTGCTTTCTTACCACAATCATATTTCTACTATTTAATTCTGTATTTGAAAATGTGCAAAAAGAGCACATTTTGGTATGTGTTATTCCACAATCTCCCAAACAGTTAGAAATGTAATTTGTTAGAATTTAGAACATTTAAACAGACCATTTCCGCTACAGTACTTGAGTAAGCAGTATGTTAAAAACTTTCAGTATACAGCAATACAACCACATTAACACTTTATACCCAAACAAAAGTAGATAATTTGAGACATATACCAAATAAAACCTGTATTTGGAGGTTGATTCTTGCTTATTTAGTTAGTAGCTTTAATTTCGTTTTAGGTATATCTAGGAACTATATTTAATTGTACACACTTTTTGTTATTTTTGATTCTTCCAAACTTTCTTCCTTCTGTACCTCAGATTATAAATTAGAATATCCATAAGGCAAAATTGGAAGGAAAACAATGAGGATCATCTTAGCAAGGTAATGAACTTAATTTCAGCACAACAATATATTGTTGGAAGACTGAAGGGCCAGATTTGTGAATAGATCATCCTGGAGAAATTTCATGAAGTCACTAAGAGTTAATCCTGACCTGATGGTAAATAATCAAGGCAGAAAATATTTTATTTTCCATTTTGTTAGTAAACATGTGCTCTATGAAGCAAGCAAATTTCACGTAAATTCTTGGTAAATAATTCTATAGAAATCAGCTGAGCATTATAAATGCCATATTTATTGCATTTGAATAAGTGAAGAAGGAAATTATGGAACATAGATATTGGAAATCAGTCCCACTGAATTCAAATGCAGTTCCATGTAAAGTTGCATCTACTGAAAACTGGAATTTCAGAATGGATATAAAAGAGGGGGAAAGAGATCATTATACAGAAGAATAAAGATTTCCCTCCTTATTCTGATGGGATTTTGTCATCCCTTAATAACTGATATTGAAAATATTTATCACTATTTAATAATATTGTCACTTGGATAATACACTGGCTATACAAGTAAAAAAACACACCAAAAGATTCATTTAAAGGAAGACAATCACACAGCAGATAATGACCAAATTATTTCAGCCTATGCTATGGTCTGTCTCAGGGAATAATACTACATATAATTGATACATTAAGACTATGTCCTATACACACTTGGGATAAGTCCTGTACACCAAATTGCACAATATCTCTAAACAATTATTATTATATGGTGAGATCAATAAGATATTTTAATAGGCATACATCAGAGTATAATATGTAATAATAAAAGTTAATCGTTTCCATGAAAATAATATATTAAAATAATAAGGAAACAGAAATAGTAGAAAAACAATGTAGTAGAATATGGAATATGCAATTTTATCAAAGTAAGTTACTAAACTGAAAATAGTCAAGAAAAAAAAATACAACATTTTGCAAAGTTCTGGAAATGAAAATAAATGTTTCCTGTCCCTCTCTCCCCTACTTCTTAACATGTGGAATATGGAGATCTGGAATTTCTAATTGCTAATTGCATGACAAAATAGTATTGAACTTTTTCTGATGGGCCTATTATTATTAAGACCAAATTACATATTTTAGTTTGATGCCCAGCTGTTCATCTAAACATTCCAGATCATAATAAATATTATTTTAGTGGAGGGTATGTGTGTATCAGACAGAAACTCAGTTCCCTATCATACATTTTAGTATTTACAAGAATACAATAGCAGAGTTGGAAGGGATCTTGGAGGTCATCTAGTCCAACTCCCTGCCTAGGCAGGAAGCCCTATACTGTTTCAGACAAATGGCTATCCAACATCTTCTTAAAGACCTGCAGTGTTGGGGCATTCACAACTTCTGGAGGCAAGCTGTTCCACTGATTGATTGTTCTAACTGTCAGGAAATTTCTCCTCAGTTCTAAGTTGCTTTTCTCCTTGATTAGTTTGCACCCATTACTTCTTGTTCTGCCCTCAGGTGCTTTGGAGAATAGTTTGACTCCCTCTTCTTTGTGGCAACCCCTGAGATATTGGAACACTGCTATCATGTCTCCCCTAATCCTTTTTTTTTATTAAACTAGACATACCCAGTTCCTGCAACTGTTCTTCATATGTTTTAGTCTCTAGTCCCTTAATCATCTTTGTTGCTCTTCTCTGCACTCTTTCTAGAGTCTCCACATCTTTTCTACATCATGGCGACCAAAACTGAATGCCGTATTCCAAGTGTGGCCTTACCAAGGCATTATAAAGTGGTATTAACACTTCGCATGATCTTGATTCTATCCCTCTGTTTATGCAGCCTAGAACTGTGTTGGCTTTTTTGGCAGCTGCTGCACACTGCTGACTCATATTTAAATGGTTGTCTACTAGGACTGCAAGATCCCGTTCACAGTTACTGCTATTGAGCAAGGTACCACCTATACTGTACCTTTGCATTTCATTTATGTATATTTCATTTAAATTATATTTCTTTGTCACATTTCAAATAAAAATTATTCATGTGCATGATGGGTTAGATATGAGTCTATACAATGTGATCATCTCTATGTCAACTCGCAAAGCATTCCTGACCTGCTCTCGAGTTGCCATAGGCAGGGAATGGGAAACCAAGCAGCTGCAATGAGGGAATTGCACTTCCGTCAAAACAAAAACACATTCCAGCCATCTCTATGTCAAGGCTATATCCACGGATACCCACAGTGGCCAGAGGGAGGGGCTTCTACAACCTGTAAAATTGCTTTGTTGGGGAATGTGGCTGATGATACCCCTTGGGGGGAGGGGTGGAACAGGGTCAGAGTCCCTGACCCTGTGAATTAAGTGAGATCAGAGTTGGCTTCACTTGGAACATGGCGACATGAAGCTCCTAACAAATAACTGGATTTCTTTTGAAACTTGGCTTGAGATTCATGATTTAATTAGGGCATCAGTTGGAATCCTGACATTCTATTTATGACCTCTCACAAGTTTCAAAATGCATATCACAATGCTTTTGGGGGAGAGTAAGAAACAAATGGGACACCACTGGCTGTTTTTACAATATCTGAATAGCGAAGCAGAATATGAAATATTGGTTTTATTAGAATATCATTATAGAACTTTGAATAGATGGCCAAACAGAAAAAGACAAAGAAAAAAAGAACAAGGTAGGAAAAGAAAGAGAAAGAAAAGATAAGATATTATTTAGAATCTTTGAGTGTTGAGACAATATTCAGCCTTATGCCTATTTTTTGTTCTATGTTTTCTGTACTTGGAGATATATTTTTTTAGATTTTGCCCTTTTTTTGTATAAAATAAATTATAAGACAAAGTTAATATCCCAAAGTTTTAGTGGTTTTCTCTGATCAATCCCCAAGAACCAGGCTATCTTTCTGCTTTGCTAATTGGCTAATTGGAGAGTAATTATTGAATTATCCTCTTTTCAGAAATCATGAGCAACAGGTTCTATGGAGAGATGATGATTAAAAAATAATGCTAATAAAGGCGGTAACTGAGAAATGAAATATGTGTTCATAATTACAGTTGAGATTGATTGCCCCATAATTATATAAATAGAATGGAATCAATATGCATTTGACATAAAGTGCAGTTAAGAGTAATGTCTGTCTCAAAGGAACAGTGCTTCTTTCTGCAAAGTAATATTTAATTATTCAAATATTTCTGAAGATTCGTTTGACAGTCAACAAAGTAAGCCTTGTGTAGATTTGCATTTTCCCATGTGGTAATTTTCTGCATCAAAATGCAAGACAACATAAATTACTACGTATGATGTATTTTTACCATAGGTAAGTTTCAATTAGCTTGCTATGGAATGAGCCTTTTGAGAAGAGATCATAATCCAGTAGCTCCAGGTTTGCTTGGAGAAAATCTCAGTTGTATTTTGCTTTTTTCACTTTGCAATGTGCCACAGTTCTAGAAGAACAGTTCAGGGCTAAATCTGAAAATTTCATAGTTGTTCAAAATCAGAATAAAGCAAATTCAGATTTTCCATTCTATCCAAGTGAAACAGGAAAATAATATCACCTTGCCATCTGGATATAGACAAATTGATTCACAATCCTATTAGGACAAGGTATGCATGCTGAGGAATGTTATGAATCTCATGGATGTGCCAAATCTTCTCTGTTGCAGAAAATACTGCTTGTAATTGTAAACATATTTATATATCTTTCTTCCCAACTACCTACTAATCCTGTTCTCCGAAACATAGAGAATGCCAAGAAGTAGATTTATAATCTTGATATAATAAGGCAGCTGTTACTATTCTATTAGCACCTCTGCTAGATTTTTCTAGCAAGAAAATTTGAAGACTCTCTAATATCTGTCTTCTGGTCAATTTATTTGTGATAACTAATAGTTTTGGTTCCTTTGAGATCCAATTTGGTATAGTGGTTAAGGCATTAGGCTAGGAACCAGAGATCATGAGTTCTAGTCCTGCCTTAGGCACAAAGCCAATTGGGTCGGTCGTTTTCTCTCAGTCCTAGGAAGGAGGGAATGGGAAATCATTTCTGAAAAACCTTGCCATGAAAACAATAGGGGCTTGTCCAGGCAGTCTCAAAGAATCAGACATGATTAAACAGAAGAATAAAAAATGATGCCTTTAAATGGCACAAGTATATCCCCTTTCATCAATTTCTAGGTCAAATATATGAATTATTTTCATAATTTTTATTTCATTATAGACATTTTTACATCTGGGTTTTTTTCTATAGCTGTAGGATGTACTTTGATGGGCTCCCTGTACAAAACTGATTTTCTTTTACATGTTCCAAAGATGTTTGAATCATCCTGTTTGAGGGCAAACTTATAGCAGAGGTTCTGATGGGGAACTGCTTAGAGAAAGCGCAAGTGAGAAATAACTTAAGCCTTCCAATTGCTTTTCTTGGGTAGATGGTCTTATTAATTTTGTTAAAATAGAATGAGATTCTGTTAACATATTTTTGAAAATGAAATTCCTTTAGGGATGCGAATATTCAACTGTTACTCCTGACAACTGAAAACTTTATCTGAGCAATAGTGGGTTTTGTGTTAGAATCCTGAAAAACAGAGCTTTAATTAGCACAATATTTGCTTGGTGAGAACAAAAAGCCAAGTGTGATTTATTTTCTGACAGCCTCCTTGTGTGGTAGTTTCTCATTATTCACATTATCCGGAGGCTCCACAAGAGTTTGTGACACAGTGTAACTGTTGACTTTAACAATATGCTCTGTTAAAATAATGTACGTAGTAGGAAAATAAAAGAATTACACCAAAAATTTCCCTAGAAGTTAATTTGAATGTTTCCTTCCCACCAGACCTTAATGGACTCCCCCTCGTTGAAATGTGCCCACCAGGTTACCGCGCTTTTCATCAGCCCCGGGCCCTAGGCAGGGGTGGTGGGGTAGCGGTTATTATTAGGGAAGGTCTTGAGCCGAGAGAGACCATTGTGCCACAGACCACCGGTTGTGAGTCCCTCTGCGTGAAGTGGGGCCTAGGGAGGCAGTTGGGCGTGCTGGTTGTATACCTGGCTCCCCGCTATGTAGCAGCAGCCCTGCCCGAGCTCCTCGAGGTGATCGCTACGATGGCAGTTGAGACCCCCAGACTTTTGGTCATGGGGGACTTTAATCTGCCATCGGTGGGCGAATCATCCGCGGTAGCTCGGGAGTTCATGGCTTCCATGACGGCCATGGACCTGACCCAATTAATTCAAGGCCCCACCCACGAGGGTGGACACACACCGGATCTCATCTTTGTCTCAGGCCAATGGAAGAGTGATCTGGGTACAGGGGATATAGTCATCACACCCTTGTCATGGTCAGACCACTCACTTCTCCGGCTCGACTTTCCAACCGCTACTCCCCACCGCGGGGAGGCGGAACCTGAGTCACCTATCTGGTTCCGCCCCAGGCGCCTGATGGACCCTGACGGGTTCCAGGCGGCGCTTGGGCCACTTCCTGTACCCCTGACCCGCGCCCCGATGGAGGACCTCGTGGCCGCATGGAATACTGCGGCCGTGGGAGCCTTGGATCGGGTCGCGCCCTTGCGGCCTCTCTTGCGGCGGCGAGCCACCCTGGCTCCTTGGTTTACCGAGGAGCTAAGGGTGATGAAACGCCACAAGAGATGCCTAGAGAGAAGATGGAGGTATACTCGATCTGAATCTGACCGGACACAGGTAAGAGCCCATTTACGGACTTACATTGTGGCGCTGAGAGTGGCCAAACGTCATCATTGTGCCACTCTCATAGCATCCACAGAAAACCGCCCTGCCGCCCTGTTTAGGGTGACCCGCTCCCTCCTTCAACAGAGGGTGCGGGAAGCCCCACTACAGGGTAGAGCAGAGGAATTTGTGACTTTTCTGCAGGAGAAAATCGCTCAGATACAGAACGAGCTAGCCCCCATTGCTGGTCCAGTGGAGTGCCGCGAGGCGGATCTTGTTTGGGAGGAGTTTGACTCCGTTGCTTCCGATGATATGGACAGGTTACGTGGGCGACTGCGAGCCACCACATGTTTATTGGACCCGTGTCCCTCCTGGCTTGTACTGGCATCCTGGGAGGTGACACGAGGCTGGCTCCAAGAGGTTATCAACGCATCCTTGAGTGAGGGTTCCTTGCCTGCTTCCCTAAAAGAGGCTATGGTGAGGCCCCTCCTCAAGAAGCCCTCTTTGGATCCAGCTCTTTTAAACAACTACCGTCCAGTCTCCAACCTTCCCTTTTTGGCGAAGGTTGTTGAGAGTGTGGTGGCACAACAGTTTCCCCGTCACCTGGAGGAAGTTGATTATCTAGACCCGCGCCAGTCCGGCTTTCGGCCCGGGCATAGCACCGAGACGGCATTGGTCGCGTTGGTCGATGATCTCTGGAGGGCCAGAGATGGGGGTTGTTCCTCCATCCTGGTCCTATTAGACCTCTCGGCGGCTTTCGATACCATCGACCATGGTATCCTATTGCATCGGCTGGGGGGGTTGGGGGTGGGAGGCACCGTGTTACGGTGGTTCTCCTCCTACCTCTCTGGCCGATCGCAATTTGTGTTGGCAGGAGGGCAGAGGTCGACCTCGAGACCCCTCACATGTGGGGTGCCTCAGGGGTCGGTCCTCTCGCCTCTCCTGTTTAATGCATATATGAAGCCGCTAGGTGAGATCATCCGTGGTTTTGGGGTAGAGTACCATCTGTACGCTGATGACACCCAGCTGTACATATCTACCCCAAACCACCCCAACGATGCCGTAGCGGTGATGTGCCAGTGCCTGGAAGCCGTGCGGACCTGGATGGGAAGTAACGGACTCAGGCTCAACCCGACCAAGACCGAGTGGCTGTGGTTTCCGGCTGCCCGATTCAACCAGATGATTCCATCTCTGGCCATAGGGGGCGAACATCTTGCCCCTGTGGATGGGGCGCGCAACTTGGGTGTCCTCCTGGATACCCGGCTGTCCATGGAAGATCAAGTGACAGCCGTGGCCAGGAGGGCGTTTTACCAGGTCCGCCTGGTACGCCAGTTGCGCCCCCTATTGGATCGGGACGCCCTTCGCACAGTCACTCATGCTCTCGTGACATCCCGACTGGATTATTGCAACTCTCTCTACATGGGGCTCCCCTTGAGGTGCACCCGGAGGCTTCAGTTGGTCCAGAACGCAGCCGCGCGAGCAATTATGGGCACCTCTAGGTTTGCCCACGTAACACCGCTCTTGCGCGAGCTGCACTGGCTACCTGTCGTCTTCCGGGTGCGCTTCAAGGTGTTAATTATCATCTTCAAAGCGCTCCATGGCTCGGGACCTAGTTATCTGCGGGATCGGATCCTGCCTCATACATCCTCACGGCCGATACGCTCCCACAGAGAGGGACTGCTCCGGGTGCCGTCCACTAGACTTTGTCAGCGGGCGACGCCCAGGGGAAGGGCCTTCTCTGTGGCGGGCCCAGCCCTCTGGAACGACCTTCCCCCCGATATTAGGACAACCACGGACCTCCGCTCCTTCCGCTTAAAATTAAAGACACACTTTTTTCGCCTGGCCGGCCTTGGGTAGTCTCTTTTTAGGTTAGGGGTTTTTAGGGGTAATTTTTAGTTTAGCATATGGGTTTTAGCGCAGGGATAATTTAATTCACTTTTAATTTTGTAGTTTGTATTCTGTATTTTGTTCTTTGTATTTTTAATTGCCTGTGCCCCGCCTCGAGTCCCCTTGGGGAGAGAGAGCGGGTTATAAAATTAAATTATTATTATTATTATTATTATTAATGCAGGCAAAGACTGCCATAAACATTCGCTTAACATTTGTCATTTGCAGGAGAAAAATCCCAAAACAACGACAAAAACCTGGGGAGAAAGCATGTCAAGCAAATGGCAGCTCTATTTAATAAGAGTCTACATCTGTTTTCATTTTTAAAACCTGAATCAAGAAAATGTACTGTTTGAAAAGGAAAAGATTTACACTTAAAAAAAGTTATTGAGAAACTTTTGCTAACGGGGACATAAATAATGAAAGGGGTGTGTAAATTTCAGTGAATGGTTATTAGGTTGTCTATGAAATTATCTAAAATATGTAAGAGAAAAAAATTCTGCCTAATAGAGACAGTAAAGCATTTCAATACATTGTACATCTCTAGAGATTCCTGTCATTTCCATCTTCCCAATCCCATCCCAAAGTTGTTTGTTATTCACAGTAGTTCTTACTAGACAATGTTTTGGCCTAATTTGGCATGAAGAGATAAGGGTGCGTACCTGCTCTTCCTACCCATCTAGACACCTACTGAGATTGTAATTCAGTGTCTGGACACTTTTTCTACCTGAAGAAACTCTCAGTTTGGTGTTGCTTTTTATTTTGTAAAATGCCAGTGTTCTGGAGAAGGGATAAATCTTAGAACTTCATGGTTGTTCAGAATCAGCTGTGCCATATTCTCATGCTCACTGGCAAAACCATAATTTTTGGGTCTTTCTAAAGGCCAGCAGGGTCATTGGTAGAAGTCTGTGACTCTCCGGGCCTGATGGCCAGCAAACGACAATACCATTATCCATTTCAAAATCATACTAAACGCTTTTCTGAAGGAGACCTCCTATTTTTTCTTTAGTTTTTTCTTGAGCAGAGGCAATGTGGAAAAATCGAGATGCCTGATATTGGTGTCTGAGAAGAGTAGATAGGAGATTTAGTGGTGGGGCAGGGTGGATTGAAAGAACAAATAAAAAGAACTGAGAGAGGGCATCCAAAATGTTTTGTGAGGGGCCTCAGGAGGCATCTGTAACCTTGGCAATGCTACTGCCTCTCCTCTGTGCTGTCATTCTATTGACCTGCCCGCTTTGATCAAAAAAGCAGAGGTGAGTAAAGAAAGAAAGGAAAAGCTTTCTATCTTTTGCAAGCATTCCCTAATTAAGGGAAAAGGCTGCTGAATAAGCACTGAGGGGCAAATCAGCCCATCGAAAGTGAGTGGGTATTTCATGAACTACATGTGTACCTCATGTTCACCCACAAAATCTCACCTGTGACATTGTGTGGCAAACCTTTCAGTTTTCAAAAACTTTTTTCTTCCCCCCCCCCCCCGAAAACGTTATAAATAGGTTATACATCAAGTTTCCACTAAGCATCAGAGTATTTGTCTTGTACTTTAATCTCCCTGGCCTCAAATCCTCAAGAAAGAACGAAAATAATGTTTTCAAAGGCTTAATCCAATCCTGGTCTCAACATTTCACCCTGATCCACATCCTGCCATTCTTACAGAAGAATAGAAGAGGTATGGCTGTTACACACACGGGGGGCGGGGGTTGATTCTGGAGCAAGAGAGATGGCTTTTGAAAAAATTGAGATGAATAAAGGGAAGGCAGGAATACAAATTTTAGGGATAGCAGAATGTTTACTGATAGCAGAACAGGAGCATTGACTCCAGAGTAGGATGTTACTTTTATTAGGTGCATATAGTTTGCATTAGTATTCTGCTGGAAATGCACATACATTAGAAACATAGAAAATTAATGGCAGAAAAAGCCTTAGTGATCCATTGAGTATGCCCTTCGGGTTTTTTTTTTTTTTTGCTTTCTTTTTAATTTATTTGTTATTTTTAATTATTTGTATA
Organism: Rhabdophis nuchalis; assembly: GCA_039707465.1. Classification (NCBI taxonomy): domain Eukaryota; kingdom Metazoa; phylum Chordata; class Lepidosauria; order Squamata; family Natricidae; genus Rhabdophis; species Rhabdophis nuchalis. The sequence continues at coordinate 44,908,555 of CM077644.1, read as the reverse complement.
CTTTATTAATGTTTATTTTATTATTTTAATTTTTTGTTGGATGGTAGACATGTTTTTATCCTAAGCAAGTTTAAACTTTGTTACTGATGATTAACTTACGACCTCCTCTGGAAGTTGGTTCCAAGTTTGCGCTACTTTTCTTTTAGTAGACAATACCTGCAAATTCATTGATATACTTGCAAATATGCAGGAAAATTATATTGAACTCTATATTGTATAGAGAAGAAGTTCCCTTCTTCTCCCTGTAGATTCTTGGAAATACATACTTTGACCAGATTTGTGAATGTAGCTGTATTCTGTAGGGGGTCATACACTAAGAAAGTCTGGATATTTAGGATTTTGTTATAAATACTTCTAAGCCACACAGAATAAGTTGTAGCTGTTATTTATTGTTTTGTCCTACAAGGAGAAACTCTGTAATTGAAACCGAGTGGGGATGGGGGTGGACACCTATGAAAATCAACACTGCTGCTTGAGAGAGTCACCCCTGAATACTCTGGGTGGATCCCTGACAGAAAAATTACAGAGAGAACTAATAGCCAAGAAGACACACACTCTGCTAGAGAGAAATTCCCTGAGCGTGGGCTCCAGCATGAGTCTGAAAGCTCAGAAGATTAAATTGTTGGTCCCAGTGACTGACCCAAATTGGATCCTACAACATTATCCTAGAACATATATATTTACTTTTATTTGTAAGCCAAAGAAGCATAAGCTAGAGTGCATAGGGCACACAAATGCTTGGTAAAATTTGTCTACTCTCTGAGTACTGGGGAAAAAAAGTTTGTTCATAAGAACTTTATCCTAACAGGTTTCAGTACTATAGCATATACTGCTTGGATTCAGAGCATTGAAATATTATTGTAGAAATGCAGGATCATCAAAATAATCACTCAGTCATGGTCAGTGAATGCATTCAACACCCTTCTTATCTATCTTATCTATCTATCTGCCAACATTCACAATATAAAGGAAGAAAAGAGTGAAAAATCAGATGGAAGCATAGAAGAAATTAATTTTTCTTTAGAAAGAAAATAAACAGCTTGACTTTTACATTCATTTTTCTGTCACATACATAAACCCAAGATTTAGTTATAATTCAAGTCACGATTTTATGCTTTTGCAATGCGCTTTTTAAATGATTTTTTAAAAAAAAAGTTAGATAAAACTGTATATACATATATTAATGAAAATAAGATGATTTATAGTAGGGAAATTTTTCACAAAATTGTGTGCAGAGTGGTAGGCAACATGACAAGCAAAAATGGATCTATTGGAGAAATATGCACCAAAATATATACAAGTTTTATTACTTTTTTTAAAAAGAACCTTCAGTTTGATAACACAAACTTACTACATTTGGAAAAATATGAAATACTGAGAAACTGAAATTGATTTACTCAACCCTAACCCAAATAATGTGTAACGATCAGGGTATATAAACTGATGATACAGTCTCTACATCTGTCTTAAACCCATATTTTGTCCTGTAAATTAAATAGCAAACCTCTGATTCATAAAAAGAATGTACTATAGCACTAGAATAACAAATGATGTGCACTGTATCTGCCAGAAAATAGATGCATGTTAGCCACACATCTAACCGTGGACAATAGATTCTCCTATTTTAATTTTTATCTCATTCCTGTCTTGAAAAAGATGCCTTGAAAGAATGCTTAGAAATCACAATTGGTCCAGAGTGCAGGTGCCCATTTGCTCATAGGCTTTGGGAGCTAATTCTGTGGATCCTACACTGGTTGCTAATTGATTTACCAAATTCAAGTACAGGTTTTGATCTATAAAGCCTTTTAGGGCATGATACCAATGATACCAATTGGAATCAATCTGCTCTACTCAATGCTCAATGCATCTCTAGGGTGAAGCTCCTTATTGTTCCATATTTCCAAAATGTAAAAAAAAAAAAAAGCAAAAGCCAGAAGGAACTTTTTCTTCGTGATAACATCAGTGTAGAATAATCTGTTAGTTAGGGCAGAGGTCTCCAACCTTTGCAACTTTAAGTCTGAAGGACTTCAGCTCCCAGAATTCTCCAGCCAGCTTTGCTGGCTGGAGAATTCTGGGAACTGAAGTCCTTCAGACTTAAAGTTGCAAAGGTTGGAGACCCCTGAGTTAGGGTATTGGTTGGTTTTCAGAACAACCAAATAAGAGGGACCCTGGAAGACTTCTAGTCCAACTCTTCAGGTAGATATTAAAAAGGAACTATTTTGGAGAGCATTTTTTTAACTGAGTTCATTCATGGCATTATCTTTTCTTTCTTTTTATATCCTTTTGCTTTTATGCTATGTAGCTAAAATGTATTTTAGCTACATTTGTCATTTGGTTTGGGATTTTACAATTATTACTTGATCAGTATTGTTGATCATGCCATGGGTTTTCAACTGTTTTTTCTATTCAGTAAAATTATAAAAGCCACTGAGAATTGTTGGATTGCAATGCAATATAAATGTAATACATGAGTTGAGGTCTAAGCTCTGCAGGGCAAGAACCTCTACTTTTGTGCTTTGGGAAGTAGAATATGCACTGACACTGCTGCATAAATAACCAAAGTACAACCCTGATATCAGTAGATAATAGTTCTTAAACAGTGCTGCTGAGCCTTAACATGCCTTTAAATTCTAACTGATTTAATGTGTTCCATTACCTGCCACCAGCATTCATGTTGATATCTTTAGAATATCTGATGGCAATAGTTTAATCACATTTAGTCACTTTAGCCTTAATGATTGGGCTATTTTAATTGGTTAACTGTGCTGTCCCCTACAGAGGAGAATTTCTGCATTTCTTTTTAAATAGTTGATTATAGCAGCATGGCGCTCTCTACCTGTCAGTTCTAAGGACCTCAGAAGATAGGTGAGAGCCAAAGCCAATTAGAATGCTGGGGGGAAAAATCTGGCAAAATACTTGGCTATGTTCCTTTACTGGTATGGCAGCAGAGAAGTCCTTTGTGTATTGTTAACAATGACTCTCTTATAAGTTGAGAAAGGGAATCAATTTAGCACACATAACAAAAACAGATGAAATAAAAAGGAGTCATAGAAATCATTTGCTTTGTTACCAATAGCTCTCAATCACCCGAGATCAAAGAGAGAACTTTGTATCCAATCAGTAACCAGAACAAAGAATCACCATCTCACTACTCAACCTATGAGCCGTATTATGGTCCTAGGAACAGAACAACACCTCAAGACTGGATGTTTGAAAATAAAGTACAAAACAAAATACATAATACTCTTACCTTTAAAATAAATCAATTTACCTTCATTTAAAAATATTAGAAATTTTATATGGAAACGTTTGTTTCTTTGAATTATATAGCTATCCATATTACATATATGATTCTGGGTAGCTTACAATAAAATAGGTAAAACCAATAAAATATATAATATAAAACAAAAAAAAAACATATAACAGTCGAGTATCATAAAATAGCCGTCCCTGGACCCAGCATTATTGGAGAACTATCGTCCGGTCTCCAACCTTCACTTTTTAGTGAAGGTTGTTGAGAGTGTGGTGGCCCAACAGTTTCCACGACACCTGGAGGAAGTTGATTATCTAGACCCGTGCCAGTCCGGCTTCCGACCCGGTCATAGTACCGAGACGGCATTGGTCGCATTGGTTGATGATCTCTGGAGGGCGCAGGATAGAGGTTGCTCCTCTATCCTAGTCCTGTTAGACCTCTCAGGTCTGTTGATACCATCGACCATGGTATCCTATTGCGCCGACTGGAGGGGTTGGGGCTGGGAGGCACCGTTCTACGGTGGTTCTCATCCTACCTCACTGGTCGGTCGCAATATGTATTGACAGGAGGACAGAGGTCGACCTCGAGATCCGTTTTATGCGGGGTTCCTCAGGAGTCGGTGCTCTCGCCCCTCCTGTTTAACACATATATGAAGCCACTGGGCGAGATCATCCGTGGTTTTGGGGTGGGATATCATCTGTACGCTGATGACACTCAGTTGTACATATCCACCCCAGACCACCCCAACGATGCTGCTGAGGTGCTGTCCCGGTGCTTGGAGGCCATACGGATCTGGATGGGTAGTAACAAACTCAAGCTCAACCTGTCCAAGACTGAGTGGCTGTGGTTTCCGGCACCCCGGTTCAGCCAGATTACTCCAACTCTGGCCATTGGGGGCGAAACACTGGTAGCCGTGGAGAGGGCACGCAATTTGGGTGTCCTCCTGGACTCTCGGCTGTCTATGGAGGACCATGTGGCAGCCATGGCCAGGGGGCGTTTCATCAGGTACGCCTGATGCGCCAATTGCGCCCCTTACTGGACCGGGCTGCCCTTTGCACAGTCACTCAAGCTCTCGTGACATCCCGACTTGACTACTGTAATGCTCTCTACATGGGGCTTCCCTTGAGGTGCACTCGAAAGCTACAGTTAGTCCACAGTTAGTCCAGAATGCAGCCACGCGGGTGATTACTGGAGCCCCGAGATGCTCCCATATAACACCGATCCTGCGCGAGCTGCACTGGCTTCCTGTGGTCTTTTGGGTGCGCTTCAAGGTTTTGACAACCATCTTTAAAGCGCTCCATGGCTCGGGGCCTAGTTATATGCGAGACCGTCTCCTGCCTCATACATCCCTTCGGCCGATCCACTCCCACAGAGTTGGCCTTCTCAGGGTGCCATCAGCTGGGCAATGCCGTCTGGTGACACCCAGGGGAAGAGCCTTCTCTGTGGCGCACCCTGCCCTTTGGAACGACCTGCCCCCTGAATTACGTATCATCACGGACTTCCGCCTCTTCCGCCAGTGTCTTAAGACACATCTTTTTCAACAAGCCGGCCTAGCCTAGCCCTCCCGTTGTTGACCATTTAGATAGTTTTAAAATGGGGATTTTAATTGATTTTAGCATAGGATTATAATTTAATTTAATCTATTTTTAAATTCTATTTATTGTATTGTTTTTTGTATATTTTTAAATTCCTGTGCGCCGCCCTGGGTCCTGTGTGGAGAAGTGCGGGATATAAATATGAATAAAATAAAATAAATAATCCCCAGGAAACAAAACCAGGTTTTTGGGGCTTTGCAAAAGGTCAACAGAATTGGGGCTAACCTAATCTCATGCAGAATGCTATTCCAGTGAGAGGGGTACCAACTGACATTCCTTAGTGATGGCTCCTGGACCATACTTCTCCTGCAGGATTGGATATGATTAGTTTAATGCTGTTACTAGCATAAGACTATGTCCCAAGGTATACCATGTTTCCCCAAAAATAAGACAGGGTATTATTTTCTTTTGACCCTCGAAATAAGCACTTGGCCTTATATTTGGGGAAGTCTTATTATTTTTGAGGTACAGGAGGCAGTGAATGTTGTCACTTCATGGCTGCTGCTGTGTTGCAATATTTTCGGGAACGGGTTTTTTTTCAGGCAAGGGCTTATTTTAGCGCATGTGCTCAAAAGTCCGATTGGGTTTATTATCAGGGGAGGTCTTATTTTCAGGGAAACAGTGCCTTTCCCATTGAAATGCATAAATATAGTTTCTATAAATGTACAGTATGTCTAGAATTGTTCCCTATAACAATCCATGGAGAATGGCTTCTGGATGTTTACTCTTGATCTTTTAGGGGGCAAAGCAAAAAGCAAACAGTTTTTTAAAATAAACCATCTTCCTAAATCACCTTTAACAGTTTGAACTTGTCCATGATGGGTAATTTATAATAGTTACCTTTCTTCTTCACCCATTCAATTGTTAATATGTACAGGAGCAAAACTTCAAAGAGGCTTAAATGCAGGAATTTCATTTTACAAATAAGATCCCCATAAAACCAGAACATACAGTATGCTTATTAGGAATAAAGATCATAAGCAATAATACAGTTCCTAGGCATTTCTCCCCTTGGGCAGTATCCAAGAAAATAAACTTATTTCCAGTAAAAAAAGAAATTAGCATTTTTTCTAGCTAATTTTTCTGATTTGTCCTATTTTTTTCCCAACCATATATTAACGTGGCTCTCCTGTCTTATTTTCTTGCATATTAACATGCTCCAAACTACTCAATATGTGACATGGTGGTTTCATCAAAGCCTGAGTTCTCTTATTCTCCAAGGCACCTGGGGGCAGGACAAGAAGCAATGGGTGGAAACTAATCAAGGAGAGAAGCAACTTAGAACTAAGGAGAAATTTCCTGACAGAACAATTAACCTCTGGAACTGCTTGCCTCCAGAAGTTGTGAATGCCCCAACCCTGGAAGTCTTTAAAAAGATATTAGATAGCCATTTGTGAAATGGTATAAGGTTCCTGCCCACGCAGGGGGTTGGACTAGAAGACCTACAAGGTCCCTTCCAACTCTGCTATTGTATTGTATTGTATTGAGTGGTAAAGTAGGTTGGGTTATTGGTGGTGGTGGGGAATAATTTCTTGTTCTTATGTCATACAACCAGGAAAGGTAGCGTAAGTGAGGATCATAGACAAAATCATTTAATGACTGGCTTGCTTTCCATTATTATTATTATAGTTCTCATGGTTGCCCAAAACAAGTACCTTTATTTTTCTTGGATGGAGTGGCTTGATTCCTCAGCAAAGATAGAGACATCTGTATGAAACTTTGATGGCATCAAAATATGTAATCAGATAAATGCCACATAAATGCCTCTCATAAGTGTTGTCCATGTTTATTGTTTTAATTCCTGGTTTTATTTTTTATGCTGCCCATAGTTACTTTGTGTGAGATAGGTGACCATATAAGTTTAACAATAAAATAAACGTTATATCAGGGTGCTTGACACAGCTAGATAAATTATGGCATTTACATAATTACATCATCACACATATATAGTCATTGACTCATTTTACCTCCATATTCATGCATAAGGATATGATAGGGAGGGAGTGAGATATACAGTATCTCACCGCCAAACTCTATTTTCTTTTCTTGACCCAGTGAGAGGATGTCACATTACTACACAGCTGGTAGGGATTATCTATTCTACTTCCAATGCTGGTCAATGCTGTCTGCGGGTTGGACTGACTGGTTCCTGACATGCCTATCTGTTTTCTGCATTCCTTCTTCTGTGGCTAAGGTCCTCTCCTTCAATCTATATAAATAAAAATGTAAAATAGTTTGTGCAAAGCCATTAATCTCAGAAAGTACTGAACTGATTGGCTCCAAACTTTCACACAATGTTCCCAAGGACTTCCAATGCAATCATACGCACCTTTTGTGTGCCTGGCACATGTGTGTCACGTGCACGGTATACAAACGTAAAATGTACCCACTTGTGAGATTTTCACGTCCCTGTAGCTCCTCTCACCTGGCATTTCCATCAGTCGTTTGCTCAGCAACACTGTATGGAGGTCTAAAAGGGCCAAAACAAGGCACAGAGGATAGCAAACTCCCAGGTGGCCCATAGAGAGAGAGAGGGAGAAATACAGTAGTTAGGTGGACAGGGGGATAGATAGAGAAGGAGAAATACAGTAGGTAGGTAGGTAGGTAGGTGGAGAAAGGAAGAAATACAGTAGGTAAGAAGGTAGGTAGAGGAATAGAGAGTGAGAGGGAGAAATACAGTAGGTAGGTAGGTTGGTAGGTAGGTAGGTAGGTAGGTAGGTAGGTAGGTAGGTAGGTAGCTAGCTAGCTAGCAGTGGTGGGTTTCAAATTTTTTAGAACCTACTCTGTAGGTGTGGCCTATTTTGTGGGCGTGGCTTGGCAGTCATGTGACAGGGTGGGAGTGGCCACCTTTTAAAATGTGGTGAAACTCATTTAACAACGCTCTTGCTTAGCAACCAAAGTTTTGGACTCAATTGTGATGATAAATTCTTTCTTTCTTTCTTTCTTTCTTTCTTTCTTTCTTTCTTTCTTTCTTTCTTTCTTTCTTTCTTTCTTTCTTTCTTTCTTTCTTTCTTTCCTTTCTTCCTTCCTTCCTTCCTTTCCTTTCCTTCCCGTTGGGTCACTGGCAGTGGCGGGCAAGATTTACTTCCAGGTACGCCGGTGGAACCCCCTCTCACCGGTTCTCTAAAATTCACCAACCGGCTCTCGCGAGTAGGTGCGAGCCTGCAGAAACCCACCACTGGTAGGTAGGTAGGTAGGTAGGGGGATAGATAGAGAGGGAGAAATACTGTAGGTAGGTCGGTAGATAGAGGGAGAAAGGAAGAAATACAGTAGGTAGGTAGGTAGAGGGATAGACAGAGAGGGAGAAATACAGTAGGTAGGTAGGTACGTAGGTAGGTAGAGGGAGAGAGGAAGAAATACAGTAGGTAGGTAGGTAGGTTGGGGGGTTATATGGTGGTTGTGTGTATCTGTGCAGGTGCAGATCTACACACAGATTGGTTGGCCATTTAACCAGATTGGGCCACAGCAATGCGTGGCCGGGCACAGCTAGTATTTAATAATTCTCTAAGGGAATAAACAGAGTGCCTAAAAAACTACTCTTCTGCATTTCCAAGCATAATCCTGATCTGGAAAAAAATGAATTAAAATGCTTTTATTTGTGGGCTACCAATGTAACCATTTGCCCTCTGCTTTGCCCTTGTATTTTTAAAGTTATTAGTCTTTTGACATCACTGTGCCAATTATGTCCCCTGGCTTCATTTAGTCATGCTTCCAGTGGTCATCAAGTGCTATGACAAACTGCCTCTACCAAAAACATTCTTTTTTCTTTTGTAACAATTATATTTACTAAAAGTATGAAAACCTGCAATAAAGCAGTTATTGAAATGATGCTGGTGAAAGAACAGAGACCATTTTAAAACCATTCAAACAGTCAGCTACAAGAAAAATGTAGCCATGAAAATAACTGACACACATACTACTAAGCTAATTAAGTCATGGAAATAATAAGCACAAATATAGCTATGCTGGCTCTCCTGAATAATAGAGTTTAACCATCCTCTTTAACCTTTTCCTTGTGAATATCTCCTACATGGGTTTGGTGGGTTTTATTGCTCTATTCAGCCAGCTCACATCCCAGAAAGGATGTGAAAGGAAAGAATATGGTTAACATGCCATCCTAACCCAAATCTGAATTTTAATTTGATGGTTAAGGTCCTGTCCTGTCCTGTCCTGTCTTCCCTTCCCTTCCCTCCCCTCCCCCTCTTCCCTTCTTTTCATTAATTTTTTGGTACCTGGGATTTTGTCTTACTATCTTCTGTAAAGCTCATGCCAGATATTGCATTTAATTATTAGTGCACATTCTCTCTCTCTCTCCCCACTCTCTCTCTCCCTGTTTCTCTCTCTTTCTCTCTCTCTCTCTCACTCACACACACACACACAAATCACCAAGTTTTGGGAGACCAGTTGGGCCACTTTCTATGAGCATGTTGACTAATACCTTATTTGTTTAGCTGCCAGTTCCAATGAAATAAATCAATGCTAATTTCATTGTATTACAACAACATTGATTTCCTATTAAACAGCAGACAAAGCAGATTATGGTTATGGGGAGTTAAAATAGAAGGGTATTTTCTTTGGAAATAAAAATGATGAGAAGCAAACATACTAATATGAAGAGAACAAAGAATTCCATTGAACATCAGACTTTACATAATTGCACATGAGTTAAGGACAGGCTGCTGTCCTTGCACATATATAAACGATATGTTAAAAGTCACTAGTGGCAATCATACATAGAAAGCAAAAGTATTCACAGATAAAGGTTTATATTTTTCTTTAGATGTTGATATTTTCAGAAATAAAGAAAATGATACATTTGCAAGTTAAATGGTAGCTAAATACACAGATGAAGAGGGTACTTAAAATGCTTGTGCAAAACATCACTCGATAATCTTGTGATACTGTAAAAAAATGTATGTATGTTACATAATACATGTAACATGCTACAAATACACATACAGAAACACACAAAACGGATATGAAGTTTGTAATCTGAGACATAGCCTCTGATTAAATTGTACTAAATCGAGGTGATTATTGTAGAGATGTACATATTCTTTAAAAGATTAAGGCTCCCTTTGTCTTCTTATTCATTCTTAATCCTTAGAATGCTTTTGGGCTTCCTAGCTATTCGATGTAACTAATGTAGGTCATAAGTTTCCATCTTGCCTATCCAAACATTTCAAAGTGAAAGTAATTTTCATTTTCGCAAATTGAATAAGAATGATTTTAAAATGTAGAACAACTTTAATATGGCAATTTTAAAAAGTTTACAATAAACTTTTCTAGGACTTCTAGTAGTAATCTAGGATTACTTCACGACTGTCCATTATGTAAAAAAATATTCTTAACTGTTAAAATGAAGAATAGTACATAAAAGTGAATGCACAATGTGACATAGCCATAGAAATGATACAAGTTATGTACTGTACATTGTTCATGCCATGATGCAACTGGGGCAAATTACTAAATTTGTGTCATTTGTATGCTGGCATCATGAATTTTTTTTAATTATTATTATTCTGTGGTTAATCTTTGGTGAGATTCACAGTATTTGAGGTTGGTTGGTAGCTCAACAGCTCAAGTACTAACCAAGGACTTAGGAACTGTTAAGGTAAGTCGGAGGATATAAGCTGCTCCAAGTAGGGTGGTTTTTTGTAGAGTCAGAATGTTCAACTCGGTAAGTTTAGAATTTCTAAATAGTGAGGTAGCCCTTTAGGTATTGTTCCAAAGGCTCGAATTACAATCGGGACAACACGCAATTTCTTTTTCCACAGTCGCTCAACTTCAATTTGCAAGTCCCGGTACTTTGTGCTTTTTTTCTTGCTGCTTATTTTCAATTCGTGCATCACCAGGTATTGCAATGTCAATGAACCATACTTTTTTTCTTTTCGATTATTGTTATATCAGGTGTGTTGTAGGACAAGTGCCTGTCAGTCTGAATTCTAAAGTCCCACAAGATCTTGACTCTCCCATTCTCTAAAACTTTCACAACCTGATGTTCCCAGTGGTTTTTGCTGTACTCAAATCCAAACTTCTGGCACAATTTCCAGTGAATTTCCAGTGAATGATCTTAGCCATGCGGTCATGGAATTGTAGATAGTCAGTTTGTGAAATTTTGCTCCACCCACTGATCAGGTGGTTGACTGTCTCATCTTTCTTATTACAGAGGGGACATTTGCTGTTGGTGGTAACATGTTGAATTTTTGCCTTCATGCAGTTTGTGGGTAAGGCTTGTTCTTGAGCTGCCAAAATAAAGCCTTTTGTTTCTTTTTTTCAGTACTCCTGATCTTAACCAATTCCAAGTTAGTTTTTGGTCAGCTTTTTAAAATTATTATTATTCTGTGGTTAATCTTTGGTGAAATTCACAGCCTTTGGGGCTGGTTGGTAGCTCAACAGCTCGAGTCCTAACCAAGGACCTAGAAATTGTTAAGGTGGTTGTTGTTGTTGTTATAGTTTTTACCAGAAGCCTATGAAAATGCTCTTATTTTACCTTCCTTCTAAAGTGTTAGTTTTCTTCAAAAGACTAATACTTTGCTAAATCATGGCTGACCATTTAAAGCAGGAGTGTCAAACTCAAGGCCTGGGGACTGGATCTGGCCCACATCTGGCCCAAGGGGATGCTCTGGAAACAGCAAATAACTGGCCCATGGTACTTCTCCCAGTAAAACCGAAGCTCAGGAGAGCTGCATGAGGCCCTCCCGAGCTCCGTTTACACTGGCAGAGGGTTGCAGGAGGCCATCACAGCTGAAAACAGTGTGGAAGCCTGTTTTCTCTGGCAGAGCACTCGGGCTACTACAGGTGCCCCTGACATGAGCAACGTCAACCTGGCCATGCCCACCCTGGCGTCACGCACTCTGGTCCCCCAAGGTCAAACACAACACTGATGTGGCCCTCATTGAAATTAACCTAACACTGATTTAAAGAGACGATTCTATAGGTCTTTAGCCTGCATAAAAAGCTCATTTTGAATGAATTTATGTGTTCTGAGAATCCCCGAGCTGAATTCAACAGGATACAACTGAGAACTAGAGATGATGCACTGCCAGCTTACTAACAGTTCTGCATTAAAATAATAGTATAACTCCAGGGAACTACAGCACTACTTTGATATATAAGACTTTGATGGCAGGCTATACATACACAAATGAATAAAGTAAAAGAAATCTATTCCTCTTTTCCCACCTTACCATCAATGTCAAGGCAATACAACAGCAAAGTCGGCTGTCTTTTTCTAGTTGAAGCTCCTCAGTCAAGCCCTGCAGGTTAACACTTCAAATCACAGTGGGGTTTATTAGCTTTCACTCAGTTCATCTGATGCTCTATTGGTGTGCACTGTATTCTGTACTCAGGCAAGTGGACCTGGTATTAAGCACCATTTCAGTACATCTTTGGCTGAAAATTCCAGAAATATTTAGACTTTTTTTCTAGATATTTTGACAAGAGCATAATCAAACCATGCTAATAACTCTAAGAAGTTTATTCCAATTATTTCACTTGTTATCGGCTTCACAAACCCAAGCAACTACCTAATGACCAGCACTATTGAAAGGTGTTGCTCCTTGCTGACATTTAGTGATATTTAGATGTTTGCAGTCCAGTTCTGAAAGCTCTATTGAAGATATAGAAACTACATTGCAGACATTAAACACAACTATTTAATATTTAATATAACAAAGCATTTAATGTAATACATACAATGAAACACTTAATGCAGTAAAATATGTGATATTTACTACAATTTTGCCACCAAGAGAATTTTGGATTTTTGGACTAAGGTTTACATTATCCAGGTTGGCTCAGTGGCTAAGACGCTGAGCTTGTTTATTTTTATTTTTTTTAATCATATTTATATCCCGCCCTTCTCCACAAAGGACCCAGGGCGGCGCACAGGAATTTAAAAGCATACAAAAAATAAATACATAATTTAAGAACATATTAAATTATTCTAATCCTATGCTAAAACCAATTTTAAAATACCCAATTTAAAACTCTCTAAAATCAGAAAGGTTGGCAGTTTGGTGGTTTGAATCCCTAGCACTGCGTAATGGAGTGAGCTCCCTTTACTTGTCCCAGCTTCTGCCAACCTAGCAGTTTGAAAGTATGTAAAAATGCAAGTAGAAAAATAGGAACCACCTTTGGTGGGAAGATAACAGCGTTCCATGTGCCTTTGGCATTTAGTCATGCCGGCCACATGATCATGGAGATGCCTTCGGACAGCACTGGCTCTTCAGCTTTGAAACAGAGATGAACACCATCCCCTAGGGCCAGGAATGACTAGCACATATGTGCGAAGGAAATCTTTACCTTTACCTTATATTACCTACAGGAAGGATTTCTGGTAAAAGATGGACTTTATCTCACAAGAACTGGGAAGAATGTGTTTTGAAAATAACTATCTCAGCTCATCCCAAGGGCTGACCTTCCATAGTTCCATAGGCAAGTAAGCAGCTACTGAGCAATAGTGCACAACCACATGACTGTCTGCTACCTGGTCAAAAATTGTCTTTGCCTGCATAAAAATTGCTAAATAAACTGCATGACTGAATAGAAAGATCAAAGGACCATCTAAGAAAAGGAGGCTTCCCTACAGAAGGTATTCTGTGTGAATGTGGAGAAAAACAATCCATCTCATACATGCTACCATGCAAGCAATGTCCTTCAACATTTTTGAAGGAAGACCTCATGCCGGTGAGAGAAAATGCTATCAACTTGGCCAAAGCTGGGCAAATGTCATTTAATTTTAATCCTATTTATTCTACTTACTTTGACACATGCTGTATTTCTGTGGCCTATTTTATTCGTTTGGTGTTTAATGTTATATGTGCATAATTTGTAGGTGCTTCTGACAAGAATAAAGAATGCCAAGGACTTAAACTAAAATTAGAAGGGAGGATAGAACAATCAAGAGACCAAACACTAAGCTTAATCCCCAAGACAACTAATCAAAAAAATGAGAAAGGAAGTGATGAGAAGGAAGGTGAATTTAGATATAAAATAGGAGGCATAGGAAGCAAAAGCAAAGCTAAGATGGCCTATACACTAATGCCCAAAGTTTGGGTAACCCACAGGGAGCGCTTGAAGTCCTAGCACATGAAGGCAGATACAATATTATTACTACTACTGAAACTTGTTGGGACAGAACCCATGACAGAACATACTACAAGGAAATAAAGGAAATTTGTTACTACCGAGGATATGGACAGATTGTCAAAGAGACTTAAGGCGACCACATGTTTATTGGACCCGTGTCCCTCCTGGCTTGTGCTGGCATCCTGGGAGATGACACAAGGCTGGCTCCAGGGCATTGTCAATGCATCTTTGAGTGAGGGGTCCTTGCCTGCCCTCTTGAAAGAGGCGGTGGTAAGGCCTCTCCTCAAGAAGCCGTCCCTGGACCCAGCATTATTAGAGAACTTTCGTCCTGTCTCCAACCTTCACTTTTTAGCGAAGGTTGTTGAGAGTGTGGTGGCCCAACAGTTTCCGCGACACCTGGAGGAAGTTGATTATCTAGACCCGCACCAGTCCGGCTTCCGACCCGGTCACAGCACCGAGACGGCATTGGTCGTGTTGGTTGATGATCTCTGGAGGGCGCGGGATAGAGGATATTCCTCTATCCTAGTCCTGTTAGACCTCTCAGCGGCTTTTGATACCATCGACCATGGTATACTATTGCACCAACTGGGGGGGTTGGGGCTGGGAGGCACCATTTTGCAGTGGTTCTCGTCCTACCTCTCTGGTCGGTCGCAATATGTGTTGGCAGGGGGGCAGAGGTCGGCCTCAAGGCCCCTCGTATGCAGGGTTCCTCAGAGGTCGGTCCTCTCGCCCCTCCTATTCAACACATATATGAAGCCGCTGGGTGAGATCATCCGTGGTTTTGGGGTGGGATATCATCTGTACGCTGATGATACTCAGCTGTACATTTCCACCCCAGACCACCCCAATGATGCCGTTAAGGTGATGTCCAAGTATTTGGAAGCCGTACGGATCTGGATGGGTAGTAACAAACTCAAGCTCAACCCGTCCAAGACTGAGTGGCTGTAGTTTCCGGCACCCCGGTTCAGCCAGATTACTCCAACTCTGGCCATTGGGGGCGAAACACTGGCCCCCGTGGAGAGGGCACGCAATTTGGGTGTCCTCCTGGATTCCTGGCTGTCCATGGAAGACCATGTGGCGGCCGTGGCCAGGGGGGCGTTTCATCAGGTACGCCTGATGCGCCAATTGCGCCCCTTACTGGACCGGGCTGCCCTTCGCACAGTCACTCAGGCCCTCGTGACATCCCGACTTGACTACTGCAATGCTCTCTACATGGGGCTTCCCTTGAGGTGCACTCGAAAGCTACAGTTAGTGCAGAATGCAGCCGCGCGGGTGATTACGGGAGCCTCTAGATGCTCCCACATAGCACTGATCCTGCGCAAGCTGCACTGGCTTCCTGTGGTCTTTCGGGTGTGCTTCAAGGTCTTGACGACCATCTTCAAAGCGCTCCATGACTCGGGACCTAGTTACATGCGAGACCGTCTCCTGCCCCATACATCCCTCAGACCAATACGCTCCCACAGAGAGGGCCTTTTCCGGGTGCCGTCGGCCGGACAATGCCGGCTGGCGACACCCAGGGGAAGGGCCTTCTCTGTGGCGGGCCCTGCCCTGTGGAACGACCTACCCCCTGAACTCCGTACCATCACCGACCTCCGCCTCTTCCGCCAGTGTCTAAAAACACACCTGTTTCATCAAGCCGGCCTAACATAGCCTCCGCTGTGACTAGTATTAGATAGTTTTAAAATGGGGATTTTAATTGGTTTTAGCGCAGGTTCTTGTTATTTAATAGGTTTTTAAATTTGTGTATTTTGTACTACTTTTGTATGTTATTTTAAATTCCTGTGCGCCGCCCTGGGTCCTTTTGGAGAAGGGCGGGATACAAATTGAATAAAATCTAAATCTAAATCTAAACTGTTCAGAAGAAACAGAAGAAACTAAAAAAATTGCATTGTACATAAATAATTTGCTACACAGCTATACAAATATGCAAAACTAGGCATAAAAGCCTTCTTGAAAGTATTTAGGTGAATATTAGAGGGGAAAGAAATGACATTGCCATAGGTGTATATTACAGATAACCTAATCAAGTGGAAAAAATATGAACTTTTTACCAATCAATTAAGCAAGTATACAGGAAGCACATCACTGTAGTATTGGAGGACTTTAACTAACCTGAAATCATCTGGGGAACAAATTCTGCAGCCAGTGGGAGATTGAACAGGTTCCCGACATGCCTACCCGACAACTTTGTCACCCAAAAGGTGAAGGTGAGAGATGGATCACTGTGATTTAAAACACTTAATGTAGATAAGATTTATTTTACTGTTTGTAAAAAAACACACACACCATCTTTTAACCATTCCAGTATTATATTGGATTGACTGGGGGGGGGGGGGTTCTGCTGACTCACAATCTACTTTCTTTTTGCCATAAAGTGCTATTACTGAGCACAGAAAATCCTGCATTTTCCCCAATCCTTACTCAGTCTGATGAACAAGATCTTGCTTTTAAATTGCTTTAAAAGAACTCCCATGTGAGTATAGCATGCTTATGCTTTCTCTCGTTTCAGGGGTTTGTGCATATGACCTGCCTCTCACTTTCATCTCTCCAGCCATTTACAGCCTCCTTGATTTTTAAAACTGCTCTCAACTCCCAAGGGAGTATACTCTCCGCCTTAGCTTTTTCCAGCAGCAATGCTACATTTCCCCCAAACATGTTGGAGAATTCCTTTCTCCTGGAAAAAAAAATCTGAGAAATCTTTTACCCAATTTTTTTCTTGCCGCATATTTGGTCAGAAATTTGACTAGAAAAGGTCCAGATAATCCATTTCATCCAGGAATCTCTGAAGCTGCCACGTAACTACCTTTTCAACAATCTTTCCCAGAAAAATAAGGTTTGAGACAGGATGAAAATTATCCAATAGGATAGAGTCTAGTGATGGCCTCTTAACAAGAGAATGGATCACCACCTCCTCCCAAGGGTACCACCTGAATCCATCCACATGTCACCTCCCAAGACAGAAAGGAATGAATTTAAAACATGTGCTTACATTCCTACTTCCTACAATGCTGTCCACTTCCTCAGGAGCCAGAGGGTCAAATAATTTCATGAGCAAAAATCTACCCGAGGTGCCTCCACCAGATCAGCAACCACGTTGATATCTAACTGGGAATGAATAAAAATGATTTTGTCTTCCAGGAAATTAATGAATTCCTCAGCATATTCCTTCAGGTAGACATCTGTATTCTCCTGCTCCAAGAGGACACCACTCACCTTAAAGAGAGTTGCTGGCTGGCTATCTGCAGATGCAATTAATATAGAAAACTACTTAGACTCCATTACCCCAAACACCACAAAATATGGTTTAATAGCAGCTCTTAACCATGTTTGATTTTCACTTTTTGTCTTCCATAAGTGGCATTCTAAGCATCTCTTCATCTGTTTCATCCCTCTCAATTTCTCCATATAACACAGAGAATGAAAAGGTCTACAGTTTAGGAAAGATTTCATTGACACATTCCTAACAAGAGCTCCAGTCACCTTACTATTCAAAGCAGCAAGTAGGAACTTGGGACGGCTGCACAGATCTGCAGTCATGACCCCCAGTTCCTTCTGAAACTCATCTGGGTCCATTAGTCACTGGAATTAGACCAAACTAATAATTCCTGTTTCCCTGTAGTACAACTCTTGAGACACTCATAGCCACTAGACTGAGATCTGACCATTATAGGGAGACCAAAGATAGGCCCATCAATTCCAGATCACATAGGTATGGTTTTGACAAGAACACCAAATCGGGCATATGACTTCTATTCCTATTTGTGCACTGGATGATCTGGGACAGGCCCATGAATGTCATGGTTTCCATGAAATCCTACCTTTGATCCTGCTGCCATGCTTGCTACCAGCCTGCTTCCATGGCTGATTGATATCTCCCAGAACTCTAAGCCTGGGGAAACCCCACTACAAGTCCTACAGTGAGGAGGTAGGGAAGTTGCCATTCAGCAGGGAGATTGGTACAGCAGCAGAAATCCCACCTGATCCTAAGAAAAAGAGTCTAAAATGAGCCACATGTAGTTATTAGAGAGAGGGGGATCCATCAACATTGTCTCTTTCATCAATTTCTCTAGTCAGTTGCTTTGTTTAGCTTTCCTAACACAGCCACATATCTGTCCCAAAGATTATAGTTCAGGATTTTAAAGATGACTGGGAGTGGTCTCAGCTAAACAGGTCAAAAGGAGAGACCATGCTTTCACTGTGGTTAAAGGCATGTGGAATGCCTACTTTTGGAAGCGATTCTCCTCCTTCAATGGCTGCACTCATATGCCATCATGGATCCTAAGTCCCTTCTTTTTCAGTTAATAAGCCACTGGTCTCTCCAGGTCTTGCTGCACTATATTTATCAACTCCCTTGCCAGTCTACCACTTGGCACTAACTAATAAGCTAAAATTGCATCATTCTTGTACCCCTATCTCTTTTCCTTATGTTCTATGCCACTCCCCACTGCCAATCTGCTACACTACTTCATTGCTTTTAAATATATTTGCCCTAGGAATTAAAAACTATTTTTCTTTCTGAATGAAATCTAAACAATTGCCTGTCAGTTAACATTCTTGTTTACAAGCATTAATTTGACCTTTTGAATGCATGTTTTTAATTATTTTCAACAAACTAATTGCTTGATTGATCTAACATCTCTAAATCCTCTCAACACTTACAGTGCCAACTTTTAAGGGCACTCAGCATTGATCATTTAAAAATATTCACAATTCTCAAGATTTTATTGCTAAAAATTATGTAATAAATGGACTTTGGACAACCAACCAAAACTGAAAAAGCAATAATAAGATTATCATCTCCACCCCTTTAGGGGAAACAAAACAAGCAAAGTCCATAGTTGGGTGATTCTTTTATTAGGAATAAAATGCAATGACACAAAGGTTATTTGTTCTACCATTTATCTTCCATTCCTATTGCTCTTGTAAGCAAAACTTTCCCAACAGCTTCATTATGATACATAAACAGCTTCTGGCATTACAGGAGTCAAGGAGAACAGGTATTTATTCAAAGGGTTAAATCTAGCAACTTCAGCAAGTCCAGAATTAAAATAAATAATTATGATCTGAATCAATACTGATAAAGCAGCCAAAGTAGATGTATCGGTTTATTGATTCTTTGACTGTCACTTTTAATAGATTTTTACCAAGTGAATATCATGCATTCATTCAGCCACCATGAAAGTAAAGCAGAAGAATTGAAAATATGTTTAAATACCGGAATCAGATTTTGCTTTGGGGGAAATTTGAAAAAAAGATAATCCTTCCTCCCCCTTTCTTTTAATTGCTGTGGGACAATAGTAACTGGCTGCTATGAACAAGGATTCATATAAAAGACACATTTTTGCAGATTTTTGCAAATGAAAATCTGATAAGCCTAGTTAATGGCTCATAGATCTATTTGTTTGAAGGTCCATCATATAATCGAGATTAAAATCACAAGCACTTTGGAAAAAAATGTTATCAAATATAAAGTTTCTTTAGTTGTTGTTCACCTGATTTAGTGTGCAAAAAATCTGGGAAACCAGTGATTGATTGATTATGTGCTGTTAAATTGGTGTTGAATCTTAATCACCACGTATATTTTCTCCATGGAAACCTGTCACTAAATTAATCTTTTAGGCATTCCAATGATGTACCCATTACCACAGTAACGGAACCCAGCCACCTTGCTGCTGGACACTGCCTTCTCCTCCTCCCTTGAGCCTTTCCCAGTATTAGAACTTTATAATCAAGGAGCTAGGTCTTCCCATAGTATGGAAAGTAGTCTGAAGTAGAATAATTTGAACCTGGTCATTTATGCCTCAAGGAAGAACTCTGGTATTATTATTTTTCAATGATTCATTGGTTGTTTTCTTGGTTGTCCACAGTATTTTCAGGAGCTTCCTCCAACCTCAAATTTCAAAAATATCACTATTTTCCCCATCTCATTCTTCATAGTCCAACATCCACTTCCATAGAGTGTCTGAAGGAGTACCCAAGGTTGCACTATTCTGATCTTTTTGGGCACAGAGACATTGTAGCTTTTCTATATCTTTTTAAAGGATTTTGTGGTGGCTGCTGTATCTCCTTCTAGCTTACAGTGCATCTCTTGACCCTAACACTAACCTTTACTGTTGATAGCTGAAGTTTTTATCATTGACGTGTTCATTATCAATCCTAAATTGGTTGTGCTACTTGTTGTCGTTTATTTTGTTTTCTGTATATTTATTTTCAGTCCCATTTTTTTCACATGCTCCTTGTCTAACATTACTAGAGCTTGCACATCCTTTGCATTTTTGACTATCAGAGTAGTACCATCAGCATAGCGCAGATTATTGGTATTTCTTTCTCTAATTTTAAAATTAAAATTTAAAATTTTTAAACCACTCCCATCCTCTTCCAAGCTCCTCTTAAAATATATTCCTTGTATTGATTAAATAAATAAGGGCACGATACAGTTTAGACTGCAGGGAAGAGTTATTATTTTCTATGTCTTTGTCCCTTCCACTGATTTGTAGATAGATTTGTATCACTAGCTTATCCTACTTGATTTGATTTCTCTTAGCATCAAACAATGCTATGTTTTTGCTTTGTCATTTTAAGTAATACAGCAAAATATCCTCAAGTGATTCGACAATGACTAAACTAAACAGATTTTCCACAATATAGTTCAATTGGTAATGTTAACTTTGTTCTAATCTTATTAGACCACACATAACATAAACCTCTGGTTTCTTCAAACAGCCACAATTGGCTGGCTACAAGTAACATTAAGTATTGACTCATGGATTACAAACTACAAAGGCTCGATTTAGATGTCACCCTAAGCAAAAGCAAAACAACCAATTTTAGTTTAACATAATGCACGAACTCCTGAGAATGGTACTTTCAGTATCAAACAACCATTTAGTTTTATTATAGACTTTAATATTAATATCTTCTTTAAAGCTGCAATTAAATGATGATCACATATTTCTTCTTTACAACTAAACTTTATTAGCATCAACTTTAATAAATTACTTAAAATAATTTAATATTTTAATATCAATTAAAATACTATAATAAAAAAGTAGCTCATTATATTTTAAACTATGCTTAATTTTAAATCAAATTTCCGTACATGAATGTGTGAGGGCAAATTAGCCAACTTTCTACAGCTTTAAGGCAGAATCCCCCACTGTAGCACTAATGGATATTGCCAACCATTTCAGTTTTGCAATGGAGTTTAGTTACCATCTGCATTAGGATTACCATATGTAGGCCACAAGAATCGAGATGACCACCAAGAAATATAGCACTGTTTCCATTTAATGGCTATCCAGCTTTTTGCAAACCAGATATGGTAGTCCATAGATAAGGTCGTAGTTTTAGTTCTAACTGTAATCCATATTGGAACTGTAATCTAATATCAAGATGAGTTAGTTCATTCTGTTGCGTCTTGTTTAGTGCCAGATGATTTCCAGATAAAATGAGTTTTCGATGGTCCACTTTCTTAGGAAGTGGAGCAATTATGCTCATTTAGTTACCAAACAAATTATTTGTTTGTTTCTAAATTGCAGAATTTAACAGCTTGCTATAAAGTATATGTGTGTGTCGTGCTCTCTCATAAAGAAAGGAATCCTTGCAGTTTAGTTATGAAATTTTACAAAAAAAATATTACCAAACCATTCCTGCAAATTAAATTCAAAAGTATCTTGAGAATAGTGAAGCTCAGTGTTGTAGAAAATTATAACCAATTTTGATAGAGTGGGGAAAGTGCAGCTTTAATAATTGAAAACAAAGAGAGTTGATTAAAAGAAAGAGAGGCAAGAGCTTGTATATATTGCATTTTGAAAAGTCAGTTCAGTTCTTTTACATCAGGGGTGTCAAACTGGTGGCCCAGGGGCCAGATGAGTCATGTGCAGCCCATGCCCACCTCAGCTCCACAAAGGGGGAAAATGTCATGATACATCACGTGATGGAAATGTGACACTGCAAGTTTGACACCCATGTTTTACATACAGTGGTACCTCGGTTCACGAACGCCTCTGTTCACGACCAATTCGGATTACGACCAAAAATTTCCCAAAAAATGTGCCCCGGTTCACGAACACCGTTTCGGTTCACGAACGGAAAAGTTCATAAAAATACGCTCCGCTTCACGAACTCCGCCTCGCTTCACGAACTCCGCCTCGTTTCACGAACTCCGCCCTCACATCACGAACAGAAAAGTTCGTAAAAATGCTCGGATTCACGAACCCCGCCTCGCTTCACGAACCGGAGCCGCGGACATTTTAAAAACAAGGTCAGAACGGATTAACCGGATTTACATTGAACCCTATGGGAAACTGTGCCTCTGTTCACGACCAATTCTGTTCGCGAACAGAGTCAGTTCAAGAATCACGACCAAAAAACAAGGTCGGAACGGATTAACCGGATTTACATTGAACCCTATGGGAAATTGTGCCTCGCTTCACGACCAATTCGGATCGCGAACAGAGTCAGTTCACGAATTAAGTTCGTGAACCGAGGTACCACTGTACTCCCAATACAAGGTGTACAGCATCACACCGGATTAGCTAGAAAACCTCATATTCTTACTTGTCTTTTCAAAATTAGTGTTTTTCAAATGTGTTGAATGACCACACCCAATATTCTTAATCAGCATATATTGTTTGTTAATAATTCTAGCCATTATAATTCAATATATTTGAAACAGCTGGGTTGGGAAAGCTAGAATTTTATTCTCGCGCCAGAAATGACTACTGACTTGAAATGAATCAAATTATAACCATTAAACATCATAAGAAATTATGCAGCAGTGCTGGGTAAGGCCAATATTCTACATTAGTATTTAAGAGGGAGTATAACCTTTGGTGACCTCACTGCCCAGCTTCCTAGCAATCAAATGGATAAATGAGTATTGGAATATTCTCCCTCTATATTGGACTATTGAAATAAATACCAACCTAAGCTGATATTTCCCAGGGTAAATATAAATGTTTTCAGCAGGGCTGCTGAATGCTTATCTCTAGTCGAAGATTTTCTGCAGGTTAGACACTACACTAGAAACATCCCTTTCCTCCTCCTGATTGGTGCTCAATCACAAAGGTCTCTGCTAATGAGCACATTGGTTATATCTATATAACCAATGAATGCATTTTCTTGCGTTCCAGTTCTTACAGCTGTTTTAGCAATGATAATACATCACAGTGGCAACATGCATGGCTGAGTAGCCAGAGTCACGGCATTTTGTATTCGGAATAAGACAACTCCCCACAACCAACTTGCTACAGAACAAGTCACCTCCGACAACTTACTGCCGGACAACTCAACAAATACTAAGGTTAGATTAATTTTGACAGAACCAGAGCCAATAATTAATGACATGATTTTACAATCAATTTCAAAGCATCTCTGATTGCTTTCAGAAAAAGATTGAGAAAAAAGTAATGTATTACTATACTAATATCCTGTGTATAGAGTTGCACAGAATTCTTGCCTGGAAAAAAAAATGCCTATGTATGTGTGTCTGTGTATCTGTGTTTACACAATCACACTTTTGACTCTTCAAAGTGGAATCAAAGGACCTACTTTAGTTTAGCTGAACTTCAGTGTGAATTAAACGAAGCACTACTTATGGAAACAAATACTGGATATTTGGTAAGGCCGTTCTTATTTTTGATTATCTATGGAATAATTTTTTCCAGCTGAAACAGAAGGAATCTGCACACAAGAAAGGGGTATCAGGGAAAAAAATGTGTGTGTTTTTTCCTTACCATTCCTTTTGTAATCTCTAATGCAGGGGTCTCCAACCTTTGCAACTTTAAGTCTGAAGGACTTCAGCTCCCAGACTTCTCCAGCCAGCAAAGCTTTGCTGGCTGGAGACGTCTGAGAGCTGAAGTCCTTCAGACTTAAAGTTGCAAAGGTTGGAGACCCCTGCTCTAATGTATATGAGACCAGGCACTCTGTCTTTATGGTCTCTGTAGGCTCTAACCAAAATTTTCTGACTAGAAAGCCGTAAGATTTGTATGAGGTTATATTCTTAGGGATACTTACTCAGAGTAGATTTCATTAGCTTATTGGGATTTGTTTCCATAGAAATGGGCAAAACTTCACAGCTCCAGATTTAGGATTACTTAGAAGTAAATCCTGCTGATTTCAGAAGGACTTGCTTCTGCATACATGTGTGGTAAGAGGGAAAAGATTTTATACTGGGTTTTTTTTGCTAATTATTAGAACTGTTCTAGGACTTATTAAACTATATTTTAATAAAACGATTAACTTTTTATGTTCTATTGGGTTTTTAAAAATGTTAATATATAAACATGTGATTTTTAAAATGTTTTCAGAAGAAATGGGGATAATCAGTAATCAAGCTTCCTTTTAGTTGCCAGCTATGCGATAATAATGTACCTCTAATGTTTTACCTTATGATTTCCATTGCCATATAATTTTTTTTCAGACTACTCGATTAAGATGACCTCCAGGGCTTTCGCTAATGAAAAGGAAAAGTGGAAAAAGTATTGCATAAGCAAATCTTCAAGCTTTTTTGCAATTTTGTAGAGCAAATGTGGTTTGTGGAACCAAAGTCTCACTGCCAATTAAAAAAAATGTAAATGCAATATTGAAATCTTAGCCAGCTTCTAACAAGAGTAAATTTACTTTTGTTTTAAATCCCTTTATGAGCTTTGTTTTCTTTAAGAAAATAAAATAGTAATATGAAATTAAATTGTAACTCACTCTGGGAAGTTACTAATTATACAATATGACAAAACAAAACTTGTATAGATGTATATTTCATTTCAAAATATGAGTTTATTTGGGACAAATCCTGAATCCATGCAAGGTATTTCTACAATATTTGAGATTGATCATAAAGAAGGGGGCTCACCTCCAGAAGAGTTTGTAGAATGATCTAATTCTCCACTAACAGGATGAAATTTATTTTATTATCAGTCGATACAGTAATTGTTACACAATTATTGTTTACTATTATTTTGTGTTTATATCTTACTATTCCTACAACCACAAACTGTCAGATGTTTATAGCAATTGCAAAAGAACAATAAAATGAATATGTGGAACAGTAAATAAAAACCACTAGCATCCAAGTATCCAAAATAAGAGCAGTCTATGAATTTAAACTCACAGGCTTGTAGTGTGGCTGATGGTGAGCCAAATAATCTACTTCCTTTATACTTTCTTAACAACTTTCCTTTAAAGGGGAGTATGAGACAAAGACTTAACAACTTTCTGTCTAAAATGGCCATCTCCAGGAAGAGGTTTGTTACCATAGTGTCTAGCAATACTACTAAAGAGGTATGAACTGCCTCCTTGATCCAGCCAATCATGCTCAAATCCCAGTCTCCTAAAATAAACAGTAGGGCAGAGATCCAGCAGTGATGGAGATCATTCTGCAAAGTCCCCTCTATGCTTCTTTGGAATTGACAAGTTGAAATGAATCATTGAAATATTTCTTTCTCTTCTGTACCACAAAACTACCCTAAGTGTATTTTGAAAGCCTGCACTGTTTTCTTTTTGAATGGTATTGCTCCAATGTATATAAACAAAATAGGGACCTGCAAGTAAAAAATATAGGAATTCCATCCTCCATAACTTGAAGACTTTTCTACAGATAGTTATCATTCAGGTGATTGTGGTAGCACTGATCGTAAAATTAAGCATAGTTTAATAAAGGTAAAAATAAATGTTTCCCCTATCTAGCACTCGTGACATCCCGGTTGGACTACTGTAACGCTCTCTACATGGGGCTCCCCTTGAGGTGCACTCGAAGGTTACAGCTAGTCCAGAATGCGGCCGCGCGGGTGATTATGGGTGCCTCAAGGCAATCCCACATAATACCTCTCCTGCGCGAGCTGCACTGGCTACCTGTGGCCTTTCGGGTGCGCTTCAAGGTGCTGACTACCATCTTTGAATTGCTCCATGGCTCAGGGCCTAGCTACATACGAGACCGCCTCCTGCCCCATACATCCCTTTGACCGATCCACTCCCACAGAGAGGGGCTTCTCCGGGTACTGTCGGCTGGGCAATGCCGGTTGGCAACACCCATGGGAAGGGCCTTCTCTGTGGCGGGCCCAGCCCTCTGGAATGACCTACCCCCCAATTTACGCACTACCTCGGACCTCCGCCTCTTCCGCCAGCATCTTAAGACGTATTTATTCCAACAAACCGGCCTAGCATAGCCCTCCGTTTCTGACTTTTATTCTGATAAATTTTAAATCGTAAGGTTTTATAAGGGTTTTTAGCACGGGATATAATTTAATTAGTTTTTAATAATGTATTTTTGTATTTTTGTATGGTTTTTAAGATTGCCTGTGCGCCACCCTGGGTCCTTGTCAGGAGAAGGGTGGGGTATAAATTTGAAAAATAAAATAAAAATAAAATAAATCTAGGAAGTGGTGCTCATCTCTGTTTCTTAGCTAAAGGAACCATCATTGTCCAAATACATTTCCATGGTCATGTAGCCACCATGAGTATATAGCATGCTATAACTTCCACTAATGTGGTACCTATTTATCTACTTGCATTTGTATGCTTTAGAACTGCTAGGACAGGAGCTGGGGCAAGTAACAAGGCACAGTCAGTTGTGCGGCGCTTGGGTCTCAAGTTTGAAACTGAAAAGCTCAGCATCTTTAATGGCTGAGACCTTGTGCCCCCTATTCTTGATTTAATATGACTTTTTAATCTTATTCGACAAAGTCAAATGACTTCTGTCTTGTCTGGATCAGCTTCTTAGTGCTGCCTACTCCAAAACAATTGATTCAGTGACTGAATTTCCACATAAAGATGACAAACAACACAGCACAAGATAAGGTTACTGTATTATGAATTTGAATTTACTAGATATAAAATCTACGTTCTCTAGGCTCTTGTTCATTTAGTTTAAACAGGTATTAATAAAACAGGGAAGCTAAAGTCACAGCAAAGAGAAATCATGCCAGAAGGAATATATTCTTTTGTAAAACTGCTTAAATACTAAAAGCCACAAAAATCCACTGAGAACTTCTCTGCTAATTTCCCACTATTGAGAAGTGCTTTTTGTGCTGGTTTGTGCTTTTGCAGTACTTGAAGTTGTTACCCATGCAGGGCGAAAGAGATTTCTTCCCTGCAAGAGAACATAAAACTTGAATAGTTATTGCAAGGGAACAGTTTCTTTATTCAGAATTTTTCAGTCCAACGCAATGTGGTGGGAAGAGTATTAAACAGGATTTTTCTAAAAGGGTAAACATTGCAGAGGAAATTGAAAAGATAGATACAGAAACATTTTGTCCCAAAGAGTTATGGTTTACTGTAGTGCATTCAAGAATAAATTCTGTAGGAAAAATGTCGCCACTCACACTCAAGTCTTAGGAAAGCAAAGGGTCATTATTTCCTCTGAGCTGGGACACCAATATTTTGTCTTCGTTGTCATTATACTAAACAATGAAACTGTATTTATACAAATGCAGTGAAGTATTTTATATGTATATTTCAATGAATTAAACAAGACCAAAAGCTTCACTTGAAGACATGTCAGTAGTAAGGCAGCCATATCTCCTTTGCAGGTAAAACTTTATTTTAGCAACACACACATTAAGGGTATGTATATGTATATGTATATAGTGTGTATGTGTGTATATATATATATATATATATATGCATACATTTATACATTTTATGTATAAAATAGATAGTATTATATATAATAAATGTAATGTGCTTTACTGTCATATAATAAATAATTTTATTCTTCTGTCACAGCATAATTGTGACACCTTGCTGAGATTTTAGGGAAGGCACTTGTAGTCCTGAGGCGTCTGCTTTATTTAGAGAAATCCTGTTTTTAAAAAGCCAGTTTTAGAATAAAGACTGCTAAGTAGAAGGCACATCTGCAGCAAATGACAATGATGCTAAAATGATGATGCAACCATTGTGATATCATTACATCAGTACTGTTATTATGTATTTGTGCCCTGATGTCAGTAGATAATTTATGGCATTTGCATAATCTCCATCCCACCCCATGAGCTCATGCTAAGAAGGAAGGCCAAAAATTCCCCTAGCCTGACATTTGCATAGCAGATCCAACCGGTGCATGAGCCACACAGTCATAATATTTCTCATTATGATGAAATGTATAGTGTTTCTATTTAAAATTTAATAACTATGTTGCACTTTGTGTTTCTATTAAAGCATTTACACATTTGTGTCATATTTTTTGTTCATTTTTGTTCATTTTACATAGTGGAATATTTCTCAGTGCAGGTAGCCCTCAGCATGCAACCACAGTTGAGCCCAAAATGTATGTTGCTAAGTGAGACATTTGTTAAATGGGTTTTGTCCCATTTTACAACTTTTCTAGCTACAGTTGTTAAATTAATCATTGCAGTTGTAAAGTAACATGGTTGTAAAGTAAACCTGGCTTCCCCGTTGACTTTGCTTGTCAAAAGGTCGCAAAAAGTGATCCATGACATCTCCTCACAACCGTCATAAATACGAGTCAGTTGGCAAGCACCTGAATTTTGATCATGTGACCATGAGGATGTTGTAGTGGTCATAAATATAAAATATAGTCCTAAGTCACTTTTTTCAGTGTTCTTGTAACTTTGAGCAGTCATTAATGAACTACTAGTTTTTGTATCTTACTTTTATAGATTTTAAATATGCATTATACATTATATTTTTTCTGCAGAATGCATGATGGGGAATCTGAATTCTCTAATACAGTCAACTGTCATGAATAAATTTCTGCTTGTAGATCCTAGTGAAATTAAACGAATGCCATTCTGGCTTACAATAGTGGTTCAATATACCAGAGGCCTAACTTTTTAATGTGTTTGGAATCAGCAACATGGCAATATTACAGACACAACTGCCTTACCAATTTATCCTGCTACATTGACCATTCTATGGATCTACATATAATTTAAAACATTGACATAAAATACACATTTTACGCGTCTCATATACTGGCCAAATTGCAAACTGCATTCTGCCATTGGATCTGAAGTTTTATATTCCAATTTTAAAGGTCTCCGCTGAATGGATACCCAGCAATCATAAAGAATGTTTTTGGAATCCTCTCAGGTAATTATATAATCTTGTATCATTTTTATATTGGAGTGGCAATTTGTGATTTGGGAACCTGAGATATTTACCACAGAACAGGGACAACTGATCTTGTCAGAAATGGCACATTTTTACAGTTAATTTATTCATGATTCCCAATGTTCACCCCTTAAAACCTTCTTGTGGGTGGATTAATTTATAAATAGCAAATACTTGGAAAACTATCAGAATGTGATTAGCAATTTGCCATTGGTAATCTGATATTTATCCAGCAGTAAGTATTTACTCCCTAGTTATAGTAGCTTCTGGCCACATTTCTATCATTAAAACCCAATTGGTAAACTGGCTTCCTTCTATTGTTTAATCATCCTGACCTCCATTCCATTTTTGTCTACTTTCCCTTTTTCTAGTACTTTCCACTACACCTGCTTCTCCGTGTTGACAGTAATAAACGGCTGGCAAAACAATTATGCACATTAAGATAAGGAGGATGGAACTGAGGTCAAAACTATTTTCTTTCGATAATTACATGGCATATAAATTCATTTTGCCATGAATAAAAGCAACATGAAAGGTCACACAGTGTAGAAAGGAATCAAATGGCCAGCCTAGCAATTTAATCAGGGGCTAAATCCAAGGCCATTCACTTCTCTGTTTTGTTTTTACATATGGACATTTAATTTGTAAATATTGTCTCAACTTTTAATAGGCCAAGAGCATTGAAGTAGAAGAGTGCTTAAACCTATTTTTCCCCTGTCATGACTTTATGCAGTTCATCCCCTTCATCAGCATTCTTTTTGTACAGGAGGGGAAGTCTAGGTTGAAGATAATTGTCAGTATATACCCCCAGTGCTTGACCAGAGTCTTCCAAATCAAATAAATCATAGGCACAGTGTGCAATGAGGTTAAATTTTTTCTCTCCTAAATTAGTATCAATTTCTAATTATAACAAACATCATCATCAAAACTGATACAAATATGATTGGTGTCACATATTTATTTATTAAATTTACATGTTGCCCATTTCACTACCAAGCAACTCTGGCCGCTCGAGGGGTCTGATGTTCCAGGAGGCAGGAATGATGGCAGAAAAAGCTCTTCTCCTAGATCCTGCCAGCCTCTATTCCTTGGACAATAGGATCTGCAGCATGTCCCTTCTGTTAGAGTGAATAAGGCAGGGTAATCCAATTGGGATGAAACAGCTCTTTGGGGTGTCTGCATCAATTCCATAAAGGGCTTTAAAGATAACCTTTCGGGTGCGCTTCAAGGTTCTGACGACCATCTTCAAAGCGCTCCATGGCTCGGGGCCTAGTTATATGCGAGACCGCCTCCTGCCCCATACATCCCTTAGACCGATACGCTCCCACAGAGAGGGCCTTCTCAGGGTGCCGTCGGCCGGGCAATGCCGACTGGCGACACCCAGGGGAAGAGCCTTTTCTGTGGCGGGCCCAGCCCTTTGGAACGACCTACCCCCTGAACTTCGCACCATCTCCGACCTCCGCCTCTTCCGCAAGTGTCTAAAGACACATTTGTTCCATCTAGCCGGCCTAGCGTAACCTCCACAACTGACTTTAGATAGTTTTAAATTTGGGGATTTTAATTTGGTTTTAGCGCAGGATTTCACTGAATAAGTTTTTAAAAATTTTATATGGTTTTGTACGTATTTTTAATATTCCTGTGCACCCCCCTGAGTCCGTTGGAGAAGGGCGGGGTATAAATTGAATAAATGAAATGAAATAAATGAATAACCAACACTTTGAATTGGATCTAGAAGCAGGACGTGAGTTTGACTTTTGAGTTCTAGTCCTGCTTTTGTGCCTAAAGCAGGACTAGAACTCATAGTTGTCCTAGTTTCTAGCCTAGTGCTCTAACAGTACATCAAACTCTCTCTTCTGCAAATGTTTACATAATCTTAAATTTTCATTTCAACTTTAATAACCTCCTATCAAGGAACACAATTTCATATATATGTCACATTTTGGGCCATCTTAAGTTGCAATCATTCGCTCCATTTCCTCTCTTTAAACATAAGAGCTTTTGTCTTCAATAATATTCTCATCTAAACTCCATGTTGCATTATGCAACATTTGCTACAATATTGTATGCATTTAGAAAATTTGAAAAGAGTGAATATTTTCTCACAAAACTGTAAACATTTTGATTTACAAATTTCTTAGTTGGCGTGATGGAAACCTCCCTTCATTGTTCAAAGTCAAAAGTCTATCATTTGATATCACCACCCCAACCCTGCCGCCCCCCCCCAAATCATTTGGCAACTTTTTCATGCCTATTATTGGCAATTCTACTAAGTATATTGTGGCAACTTAACACTTAATATTTTCATACATCTGATAGCACCGCACTAAGACTTTTAATGGAGTTTGCTTTGCTCCCACCCCTCTTTTTTTGTTGCTAGCAAGACATTTTTTGATTGTTATCAAGTAATCTGTTCAGTTTCTTAGGCATCAGCCAATACTGAAATAAGACTATTGAAGCTGAAAAATGGTTTATTAAACTGTAACAAGGTTTTCTATTCCGTTAATATAGCATAGTAAAGAGGCATGAAAATCAACTTCTGTCTGTAGTGGTTAGCTCAATCCCTTACTTAAATAATCTTGGCAATTTTGCTACAGACTTTTATTCTCAATGGAGACTCACATTACTAAAGACATTTCTTTCCATAAACCTGAGCTCTTCAATTACTTTGCTAAATGTGCACAGTGGGGTGCAAAATTATTGAGAGGAAGGACTGTTCTGTTCCTTGGTGTTCAAAGATTCAATTGAAAATGTTCACATATGTACATGACCCCCTCTTCTGTTTTTAAATCTACATGAGGGATACAACCTTTCTGCAATGACAAGCAAGTCAGGTTCCTATGGGATTGATTTCAAAGAAATATATCCATTAAGCACTATAAAGCAAGAAAAATATAGTGCTTAGAAACTGAAACCTGATTGTTTGTTACATTTTAGCACAATGTAAAATTAGTAATTGATGGCCACCTGGACTAGACCAAACTCATTACACTTTGCAGTCAATGACCAAGGTTGGATGACTGAAACTAAGCAACTCACATCCATCAATCTCTGCATATCCCATCCCAACTTTCTGAATCATCTGCCTTAGATCAATATTTCTCACCCTTTGCAACTTTAAAATGTGGAAGGCTTCAGCTTTCAGAATTCCCCAGTCAACCATGAGCAGAAATCGGAATTTGAAATCCACATATCTTAAACCAAAGATGCTTTTCCCCACTAAAAGCAACTGGATTTTCTTGGGGTTTTTTTTCTTTTGTTTTGCTTCTTATCCAAGAAAGCTTCTTCAGGTTTAAGGTTCTTGAATGAGAAGCAAAACTTCAAAGAAAAAAATCCCCAAGAAAGTCCAGTTGCCTTTTGGAGGGAAAAAAAAGCAACTATGAGTCAACCATTCCAAGGATGATTGACTGAAATCTCCAGCTTCCTGCTCAATCCTTAAGCCTCATAGCACATCACATCCTTTATTTCATCCTTTCACTTCACAGCTAATATTTATGATATGAAAGAGCAGGCATGCTTGATTTGAATATGGCTCCCTAACCTGGGTCCCAAACCCTTCAAAAGTATCTATGCTTCTATGCAGAAATAACACTGAATTCCACTTTCCTCAACTCAGTACCTCATTGCACATGGTAAAACAAGCCTAGTGGTGGACTTGGCCAACAGCTCAATCCCAAAATTAAAGTTTCACTGTCATAATACTTCACATTGTAATCATTGTTCTTATTTCTAAAATATTCATTTGTTCAAAAATTTGATTTGCCAAAGATTGTTGCCCTCTCTGATGCACTGTTTTGCCCAGGTAAAGGACATGACAATGAGAGTTTTAGTACATATATAGATAGATATGAACTTAACCAGAGGCAAGTTCCAGATACTTTGCAAAGTAATAATGCAGTTTGCTCATGTATTATCCTGATGGGATCAATGAATAAATCATACTCAATTTTAAGTCAGAAATCCCATCTTGAATCCTTTGCCAGATACTAGTTTATTGGTTTTAAGCATGGCTTTGCAAAATATAGATTTACATGGTTGGTTTATGAAAATCTCTCAACAATTCATTAAACTACAGACAAGAATGCTTAAAATGGCTTTGCTGGCTCCCAGTTTCCTTATGGGTGCAATTCAAGGTTCTGGTTATTACTTTTAAATATGGCACAGGGTCAGGTTATCTGTGGGATTGCCTTTCCTGGCCATCCAGCTAGATCCAGGCATGCTTTGGGTCACTGGTCATATAAAGTGGGCTCACTCACTCTCAAATATTGCCACCTAATGGGGCCTAGGAAGCAAGGTCTTGACGACCATCTTTAAAGCGCTCCATGGCTCGGGGCCTAGTTATATGCGAGACCGTCTCGTGCCCCATACATCCCTTAGACCGATACGCTCCCACAGAGAGGGCCTTCTCAGGGTGCCGTCGGCCAGACAATGCCGACTGGCGACACCCAGGGGAAGAGCCTTCTCTGTGGCGGGCCCTGCCCTTTGGAACGACCTACCCCCTGAACTCCGCACCATCTCCGACCTCCGCCTCTTCCGCCAATGTCTAAAGACATACTTTTTTCATCAAGCCGGCCTAGCCTAACCTCCCATGGGGACTGTAGAAAAGTTTTAAATTGGGTTTTAATTAATAATTGGTTTTAGCACAGGTTTGGGATTTAATATATATTTTAAATTATTTATGTTCTATTTTTGTATGTTTTTTAAATTTCCTGTGCGCCGCCCTGGGTCCTTTGCGGAGAAGGGCGGGATATAAATGTAATAAAATAAATAAAAAATAAATAAATGTCTTTTCCATAGCAGTCTGCCCTGTGAAAAAATATCCCATTTGAGATCTAGCAGGCT
The DNA here is from genome assembly GCA_039707465.1 of Rhabdophis nuchalis. NCBI lineage: Eukaryota > Metazoa > Chordata > Lepidosauria > Squamata > Natricidae > Rhabdophis > Rhabdophis nuchalis. Next base: position 44,874,706 of record CM077644.1, on the reverse strand, counting down.
CCTAACCTCTTAGCTTTTCAAAAAGCCATTAAGAGCTAGCCATTCTCCCAGGGATGGCTAGAATAGCAAGGTTAGAGTCTGAAGGACCGTATATTTTAATAGATGTTGTTGATTGGGTCCCCAGGGGAGATAATATAGTATAACTATAGGTAACTATATGATAATATAGTTTGCAGCATAACATAAGTGGGAAGATTACAATGAGTTATACATGGGAAAGCCCTGGATGAAATGCTGATTAAGCAATTCTCCTAATAATCACAGAGTTCTACTGACCTATCTTGTAGACTGGTTTCTGAGATGAAGTTGTAAAGGATATAGAAAAAGAATGATAGATATATGCGCCTGTTCTATTTCTAAAGGTCTCTGCTGAGTGCAAATCCCCACAGGCATTTACCTGAATGTCACTCTTTTCTGGATCCTGTTCTGCAAGTTGTTTATGAGTTTTTTATTTGATTGGTTGGTTTTCAGACAGCCTATTCATAGTATATCATGTTAAGGGGATACTGTTTGCAGTGGAAAGTCCTAGTAATATACAACCTTTCCCCACCTACTGGTAGCAGGAAGGTTGGAGGGTTTTGAGTATTGAAGTCAAGGAGTTTTGGAGAGATGGGTGATGACTGGAGAAGATTGATAATAACAAAAAGAAAATAGTCATTGCATCCTATTAAGTAGAACTGGTTGCTGTTTCCTTTCTATGCCTATGCTACCGATGGTTCATATTAAACATCTTAAAAAGAGGTGGTATAGAAAATGTCAACTGAGCAGTATAATTGACAGTTAGAATTCAGTTCTGAAGAATAGGAAGAAATAGTATGCTGAGCCATTGCTTTGCAGACATTATTGAAAGCAACTTTTTGGCTTTTTTAAAATTTTACTATTTTACTACATTCAGGCATCATTTATTCTTGCTGCAGTTTTAGCTGATGGATGTATTTTGATGTGATCCAGTGCCACTTGTTGTCATGTGAAAGAAACGGGTCAGCATATTATTTTTCCCACTTGAATATGTTTTGTGAGTGCTAATAAATGAGCCATGGTGTGAAAAACAAACTTTACACCTTAATAAGTCCCAAGTTGCTTCCTGTGTTATACTAAATTCACATGTGCCCAAACCTTCCTAAGTTCTTGCTATATAGCCACATCGATACATTTCCAGTGTAACTCCAATGTTTGCTAATACTTACACATTTCAGAATGGTAATTTCCATAACTGAAAGACAAATCCATTCTTTTTTATCTGACTTTAGGATCAAGACAATCAAATATCTTAAATGGGAACCCTAGAGGAACTGTTCAACTTAATCTAATGAGAAGGAAGTGCCTCAGTTCGGCTAGATTGTTCCTTACTTGTCCATTTTCAAAAATTAATCTCCTGATGATCATTACAGTTTAACATTGGTTGTTGCAGATGAACCCTTCTCCCAGTAGATGACCAAGGAGAACACACTGATTTCCAATATATTCTGGAGATGAAATTGTATTATTACTGTATTATCTAAATCTAAACATTTTATTGGTTTGTTAAGAAGCGATTTTAAAATTTTGCCTGGCCCTCAATTATGATTCCCACCATTCCGGAGTTAACATCTAGCATACAGCTTACTAATTACATTTATTGAGGCTAATGGTAACTTGCTGGATTCATTCAATCCCTTTTTTAATATATGGAGATTTAAAATAAATCCCAATTCTTAAACCATTAATATGAATGAAACAGCTCAAGCCCTGGAGTTTATACTGCTTCTTTGTTAGTTTTCATATCACTTCCTGAGGCCTTTCAATAATGAGTCCCAAGGTATCTTACAGTTTATCTAATAATCTAGACTAGATCTCAACTAATTGGGCCAGAATAGAATGCCTGTTGTTAAAGAAGGTAATCACTGTATCCTTATAGGAATGTTGTGTTTAATCCTGCCTAAAGGAGGCTATCATAAGCTATTTACTGAAGGAGCCTTCCCCTGATCAATTTCATTTTGGAGAAAAGTAATTTCTTGCTGGTCCAGATGCATATGTGTGATACTAACAAACTAATAAAACGTTGGTCACTTGGTGGGAGAGCTATGCCAGAAAAGAGATAGGTAGAAGGAAGCCTTACTAGTTCTCCTGAGCCTCTATGTCGCATTTGAGACCATCTACCAGGTTTTATACCAGGTGCCTTGAAAGATTTGAGTCTTCTGAAATAATGTATGTTTTGTCTTCCCATTCTTCTTTGAATGGCCAGAAGATTCCCTCACATCATTCAGAAAGCCAAACTTTTCTATCAGTCCAAGATGTATGTAAGTATATCAGAAAGGGGACTATTGGGAGCTATAATGTTCCTCCTTACTTATCCCATTTTTTTCAGTAATATCATATAATAGAATATCATAGATACATAGAGTTCAGTTTTCAACTCAGATTGTGGTTCACACTTTTTAAGGTCTCTTTTTATTCTTCCTTCAATGTATGGCTTTTAACTCCCAATATATCAGCTTATTTGTACCCTCTGTGAAAATTACCTTAAGGAGGACATTGTAACCTCAGAAGATTTCATATTATCTTTGTCTTGTATCACATGTAAACCTATTTGGTTCTGTTTCTCCATTTCCCCCCTCTGTCGCTTCTTTCAACTCAATACAAGTTGGGTCATACCCTTGACTTCGCTTTATGTTTTTCATTAAAACACAAAATAACAATTTCCCAGGCAGTGATGTTCAATGCCTGCAAAGAATAGGAGTCTTCTTCATTATTTATAACAAGGGCCTCCTTTGATGGAAGAACAGTTCCTAATGTTCTGCTGACATGTTGCAGCAGTTGTTTTGGGAGTCACTCTAATTTAAATAAGATACCATCTTGTTTATCCTGTGGCAGATTGCTAAAAGAGTTAATCAGGTTTTGTTCACAAACATTGGATGTATCCTTAGAAAGCAGGATTTCTAAGAGTTTATTTGAACTCTGTCTTGCCAAGGACAAATCTGTCATGGGGAGTGCAAACTGCTATCTGCTACACTGTCTGATTTGGCTATTTCCTCATTCTTGTTAGCCTTAGGGTTCAGACATTACATTAAATTGCTATCCAGCAATGCTTGAGCTGGCAGAAAAGTATGCCAGCATGAAATTTGCAGTGCTGATTGTTCATCCTATCTTAATCTGTCTACCAAGAGATGGAAGGTTATTTGCCATTTGACTACTATTTACAAGACTGTTCCAATGTGACCGTTTCATGCCTATTTAATCTGAGGAACGACGTCTATTCACTTGATGATTATTTGCTTAGCTACTTTGGTGGTGTTCTGAGGAGAGCAGGATTCATTCTTGGCATCTTTTTTCTTTTTGTTTTCAATATATGTTTCTAAGATATATTTTTATTTCCTGTTATATCAGTCAGTGGGATCTTCTACTGTGTGTCCATTCCTTAAAATATGGTAGTATAAATAAATAAAGGATTCCAATTTTTTTATCCCCAGTTGATTGGCCTATCCCACTTAATTATTTTAAAGAACTCTCCACAAATTCTAAAATATTACAATTTTATGCTCAAGAAGGAAAGGAAAATATTGCAGGCCTAATTCTACAATTACAGAGAAGAGGGCAGCCACTTTAGGCAATAGAAGTTTACAAAAAGTAGAATGATTTTTCTTTACTATTATTTTTTTTATCACTAGAGTTGGGGAAAGGGATTTATTTGTTCTAATTCTCTGGAAGCTGAAGTAATTAAGCTAGCTTTAAACATCATATAGGAATATTACAACAAGTGATTGCAACTATCCACTCTCCTAAATATTGTCTATCTCATCAACTTTTAAGTTACTTTAAAAATAAGTGAGATGTTTCTCATTTTAGGGATTCCATCCCATCCCCTATCCCCACTCCACCCCCAATGTTTAGCCTATTGGTCTAGCCCAGTTGTCAGCAATCTGAAATACTCAAAGAGATACAACAGCTTCTAACTAGAAGCACCACTCAATTTTGGAGCTGACTGGAAGTCCAGTTTACCCACCATAGAGTCTCCTCCTAGCATGGAGTCCTTTTTTCTCTACCTGTCCTAACCAAAAGCTCTATCAATTGTGAAGCCGACTGGCAACAGGGAGCTGCAGCAGAGGGATGAAAGAGCCACATGCAGCTCCAGAGTCGCAGGTTGATGACCCTGGTTTAGCCTGTTATAAACATTGACTTAGTTGGGTATAGAACAAAAATTGCTACTCAGACTCAGGCAGCAAAATGGCTTGGGCTTCTTTTGGGAAACAGACTATCTTCTCTGCTTAACTGAGTGAAAAGTGATTGACGCAGTTTCTGTCTTTCTGTCTATGGACATTCTCAGTCATCCATGTCAAGGTTGTATCAAACGTGCTTTTCCAAGAGGCAACTGGACTTTCTTATTTTTCTTCGAAGACATTTTGCTTCTCATCCAAAAGGATTTATATTCCTTGCAGACAACTGGTCATTTGCATTCTTTCAGGGAGTTGCTGAGGCCACTTGGAAGTTTATGTGTGTCTTCAGGGTCACCTGAGTAATGTAAATGGGTGTGACTATGATGATGTCATATCCCTCTCCCTCTGTTGAGAGAGGGCTGTTCAGTTTGGGTGTGGATGGCCTCTTTGACCGATTTTTGAAACCAGCAGTTCTCTCTGTCCAAAATGTGGACTTTGTTATCTTCAAAAGAGTGGCCTTTGCCTTTTAAATGCAGAATTGACTACAGAATCTTGTCCTGATGGATACATTCTCCATGTGTTTTTGAAGTAGTTGTTTTGTTTCCCCAATGTACATATCTCCCTGCATTGTACTGCATACACACATATCTTGTCTTCAAAGAAAAGCAAAAAGTCCAGTTACCTCTTGAAAAAGCACTTTGTGACTTTATATCTTTCTATTGTTTCCTTTCTACGGTGAAGGACCAAGCTGAAGTTCCTTTCTGCTTTGCCTGTTCCGTTCTTATATTGTTTGGATGGTTAATACATAAATAGAACAAAATGTGGCTGGCTACTTTGTGGTTTAGCATGCTGTGGAAGCCCAACATTTTATGTAAATCAGGTTGTCACATTAAGCAATGGTTTATTTTATTTTGGGAAGATAGTGTATTTGCTGAACAATGACATTGTATTATATTAATCTGTGTTTTAGTATGTAACATAATTAATAATTTATTAATAATTTATTAGATTTATAAACCGCCCCCTCTCCCCGAAGGGACTCGGGGCGGTGTACAGGAAAAATTAAAAAAAAAACCCATATAAAACATACAATATATACAAAGTTAAAAACGAATTAAATTAAACCTGTACTAAAATTTAAGAACATTAAAATACAACCCACCTATACTAAAATTCCCTAAAGTCTAACATGTATGAACCCAGCCAGTGTGTTCCATTCTCTGGACTTGATGTAAGCTCTGTTATTATTTTTATGATTGGTCATGTGAGCAGCCCATAGACCCATTACTAGGAATGTGAGTGAGTCCTAATTGGGGGGGGGGGGGAAAGTTCAGTTCCAATCCCAAAGTATTCTTGAATGCCTGTTTCTCTTAACTCTTTTTCTTTCTGCCATTTTGTTCCAATTGTGTAAATGTATTTATAGAGTATGCAATCTTCAAGAAACAGCTACATAACCTGCACTTCATGTTCTAGGTGTATATAGGTATTATACTGATATACTAATATTTTCTATGAAACATGTAAAAGTCTAGCATGTATGTGTTGGCCTTGAAAACATCCATAGTCATATATTAGGAAATCTATAGCTATCTCTGTTTGGCACCATTTAATTTGGTATCAATTAAGAAGATCAATCTGTCATAGAATGTCAATTTTGTCTACACTATGTGATTTAAGCAATAGAGATTATTGATAAGCTTAAACCAACTTTCCAAAGAGCCTGAGTTTAAATTGTCTGGCTTTCAGTCATTCTCACTGTGTACAAGATTTAATGCTTACAGATACCTAATGAAAAATGCTAGCTTATTAATGCCTTACATTTGGTTTTTATAAGGAAAGGGCATTTCTTACAGCTGTTTATACTCCAGTAGAGGTTTAGGCAACCTTTTGCTGAATTCCCAAGAGTCCAAGTATAACTGCTTTCACTAAAGAAAATTCAAATCAATGACTTACATTATTTTTTTTTAAAGTTCACAAAGCATGAGAGAAGCAGAAGGGAGTAGAAAAGGAAAGTGGAGATGACAAAGTTAGTTGAAACACTTTTATTTTTCCAGGCAGAAGAAATTAATTAAAATATCTGAGGACATCCCTTTAACGTTTTCTACCAAAGCAATAATAAAAAAGAAAAAAACAACCCAGTTGGATAAATAAAGCAGGCATATCTTACATAATGTATTTGAAGCCAGAGACAGTATTTTAGTTACTGATTCCATCTTTTTCATTGGGTCATCTAATTCTGGGCTATTTAAGATTACCCTCCACCCAAACAATTTCCATATGCTGCAGTAGTAAATAATCACAACAGATAATTCATGGTTTTGCAGTAGTGAGTAATCTTAACAGATGCCTTAAACAAAAAAAACCAAACATGTTATGGTGGTTAAAGTAGTAAATTTCCAATGTAGCCATGATATAGTTTCACAAACATAAGCAATATTGTTTCATAATTATCTCTGTGTTTTTTTGTTTGTTTGTTTGTTTGTGTGTCTGTGTGTGTGGAAAAATAGACAGATAGGATGGGGATAATTATACAAAGTTTGTATTGTATTTCCTGAAAGGATTCATGATCCTGATCCTGAATAAGTAAATAAATCTTGGTTATTTATCATATGCCATGTCCAGAGAACATTCTTTTTTTCCTATAGTATTGCCTGGTTGGCTCAAAGCTGGGTGTACTAAGGGCGTAGATAAGATTAAACTGAGAAAATACACAAATCCATTATAGCAAATATCTAGAGAGCCAAGATCTAGAGAGTTCCAGATAGTAGAAATTAACATGTATCAGTCATGTTGATTTACTGGAGCAAATGGTTACCAAACTGGTACACCAAACTAAGTAATTACTTCTAAGCCAGTTAACTATCCTAATATAGAGTAAAGCTTTACTAGAGTAAAGCTTTACTCTATATTCAAGTAAGCCTTTAGCTCCATGTCTTCTGAGCCCTTATTCAGTGGTGCTATCAGTTATACTTGACAAAGATGAAGTTGCTACAACTTTGTTCTTCCTCATACCAAGACCTTAGCTCTACCTTTGTCAGTCTACCAAATGTGTCTATCTTTCCTTCTTCTTCAAACAGGATTCATACTGATATGGTACTTTCTTATTTTCAATATAGTCCACACAGAAAAGACTAGCAGATACAAGAACTAATGGATAAAATACAACATCAGAACTGTACATATCTTCCAAAATACCACAGTCGATATCTGATGCATAACTATCTGGCTGTTGTTGTTTTTTAAGAAGGGTTGTTAACAAGGCTGTGCACAGTATTTGAAAAGGATATTTTGCAAAATGTGTTGATGCAAGTAAAGTATCCTTCTATACCAATAAACTCTAAACTCTATACAATTTTATAGCAACAGCGTATCCTGAAAATCATAGATACTGTAGCTGTTTCAAAGGTTGCCCACAATCATCTGCTTTGCTGGTATTTTGAGCATTTTCTTGTTGTGCATAACCTACGTTATTGTGACCATACTTAGGTTTCACTAGCAATTACTACAGATTGGCCCATGGACCTTGCTATGTGGAAGGAATTCATGAAGCCTCTTTTTTGGGAGCTATCTTAATTGGGTTGACTAATTTACTGGGGCATTTTCCAGGAGCTGACACAGCCTAATGATAGCTGTAGCTTAATTGGGAGCAAAATTAGCATTAATGCTACTTAAAAGGAGTCACATATGGTAAGATATTTTTTTTTACCCAGAATATATTTGGAAATGTGAACATCATAAAGGGACATTTTATCACATTTGGTGGGCAAGTAAAAAACGCCCACATTCTTGAACACATACACACACACAGTAATTCAGAAGAGTTTAAAGAATAATATACAATTGAAACAAAGATTTTTTTTCAACTCTAATGGTCAGACAGCTAGAGAAATAAAATGTGACCTTGTTTTTATATATGACAACTGCAGTGGAATTATTGTATGTTCAAAAGTATTAGGGTTCAACACTATCTACAACAGAGGAATAGTTGATAAAGAGGATGGAATTTGCAGAGATTACTTTCTTGGTTAAAGAAAAGACAACATCTATATTTATGGCCAACTGGAAATCCCTTATATACTTTTTGCATGAAATCAAAAAAAGTGCAGTTATGACTTGTGGTTTTGATGATTAGAAAAAAGAAAAAATAGATAATGGGAAAAAATTGGCCTTTTTTGTAGACATATCATACATAGAGTATGATACCATACATAAGAGTAAGATATGTATTATACTTAGATTTGCTGTAAAGTAAATCAGAAGTTTCTCTTTATTTTATTTTATTTAATCTTTTTTGCACCCTTGTCTCTTTCTTTTTCTCCTTTTTACCTTTGTTGTTTTTAATTTGTAACAATTTTAGTTTTTATTTCTTTTTATTTCTTTATTGAATTTTTGTTATGTTACGTTATGCTATGTTTATTATGTTATGTTAATATTTTTATATCAGGCCATATTAATTATTTTTAAAATGGAGTCAGAAATGGTAATAACAGAGTGTTTGAGGAGCATCTGCTAAACCAGCAGAATAAAATCCAAAAGCCAAGTCTTCATTTCTTTGTACATGCCTTGCCAAAGAATACTGGCAAGAATCAGAATGATGCCATTCAGTTTTGCACTGGGACATTGTGTTTATTTTTATTTCATCTATAGTTTCATTTCCTGACAGATATGGCTATGTTAGAACTGTTAAAACATCTGAGACTATCTGACTCAGCACTTTTGGCAGTTGTGCCTACAAGCTCCTATTTGTTTAAAATAAAATGCCTATTAATTTTTAATTGTTTTAAAGCATCATAAGGATTGAGAGAGCTAATCAGAAACACTGAGGGAAGGAATGCTAAAAGTAAAAAATTAAGGTATTCGTAAAGAGGCTACAAAGATCCAGATGTCCTTCATACAGCAGCAAAAAGAATTAGGAAACCATAACATTTTACTATCAATTAGTGGTCATCCAGACTTTACAACCCAAAAATGGTGGTTCTGGATTAGCATTTTCACTTAGCTTTGTCTTACGCAATGTGAATATCCTTGCCTGCCACAGGTTTTAGGGTTTGAAATAATTGAGAACTTAGTGGCCAAAATATTGCACCGCTATACCTATAATAACAACCCTTATGCAAGTTTATTTTTCGACTATTTTTCACTGTAGGTTGGTAGGTCTGAAGTTTTGATTGATAATGCCCTGTTTTAGAGGCTATGTTGTTTATTTTTCTTGTCTAGGACCAAGGTTGACTGGGTCTCACATAGGAAACCAATATGTGGCTTTCAATTAATAGGAAAGACACAGCTGCCTTACTGTTTCATTTTATACCAATATCTATTTTATAAGTTCTTATGGCTCAACCCAGATGCTTATCTGTATATATGAAGTAGTAAACAATGCAAAGCTATGTATACATATCTATTAGGAACAAGTGACACATTATATTAATTAAGTAGGATGTAATTGATAATTATAATTTCTTATGTACATTAATGGAAGTGCACAATATCCTCCTCCAGACTAGGAATACTCCACTCAGACTGAATTGTCTTCCGCTTTCCCATTATCTAGATTGTCCTGATTCCCAAACATCTGACATTCTGAGTAGACCTTGTTAATCCATGTAAGCTCCAAGCTGGCATGATTCGCCCAGTCTGTATCACTCTTTCGATTTTGAGATAGGAAATGCTAATGCTTCACTTGCCTATGTGAAAAATGGCACTTTAACCACTACACTATCCAGACACACACACACACACACACACAGAGAGAAGAGAGAGAGAGAGAGAGAGAGAGAGAGAGAGAGAGAGAGAGAGAGAGAGAGAGAGAGAGAGAGAGAGAGAGAGAGAGAGAGAATGTATGTTTGCAGACTGGGTTTCTTCAGCTATACATCATGCGTTGCTGTGGCCTAGTCTGATTAAATGGCCAACCAAACTATGTACACACAACCACCGTATAACCCCCAACCTACCTACTGTATTTCTTACTCTCTCCCTCTACCTACCTACCTACTGTATTTCTCCCTCTCTCTCTCTATCCCTCTATCTCTATCTATAATTACTACCTACCTACCATATATCTCCTTCTCTCTATCCCTGTAGCTACCTACCTACCTACTGTATTTCTCCTTCTCTCTATCCCTCTACCTACCTACCTACCTACCTACCAGGGGTGGGTTTCAAATTTTTTAGAACCTACTCTGTAGGTGTGGCCTATTTTGTGGGCGTGGCTTGGCAGTCATGTGACAGGGTGGGAGTGGCCACCTTTTAAAATGTGGTGAAACTCATTTAACAACGCTCTTGCTTAGCAACCAAAATTTTGGACTCAATTGTGATGATAAATTCTTTCTTTCTTTCTTTCTTTCTTTCTTTCTTTCTTTCTTTCTTTCTTTCTTTCTTTCTTTCTTTCTTTCTTTCCTTCCTTCCTTCCTTCCTTCCTTCCTTCCTTTCCTTTCCTTTCCTTTCCTTCCCTTTGGGGCACTGGCAGCGGCAAGCCAGATTTACTTCCAGGTACGCCGGTGGAACCCCCTCTCACCGGTTCTCTAAATTTCACCAACCGGCTCTCGCAAGTAGGTGCGAGCCTGCAGAAACCCACCACTGTTACCTACTGTATTTTTCCCTCTCTCTCTATCCCTCTCCCTATCTATCTACCTACCTACTGTATTCTTTCCTCTCCCTCTCCCTACCTATCTATCTACATATTGTATTTCTCTCTATATACCTGTACCTATCTACCTACCTACCTGCTGTATTCATCCCTCTCATCTATCCCTGTACCTACCTACCTACTGTATTTCAGACTGCCTCCCCCACAGTCAACCTCCTCCAGGCCCCCCTCCCTCCCTGCCTCTCTTGAGGCCAAGGGCAGTAGCCACCTGGTGGCTTCGTGGGATGCCATGTCTGGCTTCTCCTGGAGGGGGAGGTTTCTGCCTCTGTGCCTCCTCGCTGCCAATGCCACTGTGCCTGCAGCTCCTGGCACTTCTGCCGCCTCCCCACAGTTGGCCTGGCCCCCCTCCCTCCCTCCCTTGGGGCCGGTGGCGGCAGCCACTTTGTGGCTTTGTGCCATTTCTCCTCGGGTGGGGGGGAGGTTTCTTTATTTTATTTTATTTTATTTACATTTATATCCCGCCCTTCTCCGCAGAGGACCCTCCATGCCTCTTCGCTGATGCTGTCGTGGTGCCTGCCGCCTCCTGCTGGCCCTCCAAACTCTCCGTGGCAGCAGCACCATTGAGAAGAGATTGGTGGGCCAGTGGGGGGTGGGGCTGCTGCTGCGGCGGCAACACCATGAGCAGTGAGCATGGTGGTGGCATCAGCAAGGAGGCATTGGCTGCCCCCCACCCCGCCCCGTCCCCAAGAGATACCATGCGCGGCATCCCACAGGGCTGCGGGGTGGCTGCTGCCATTGGCCTGGGGGGAAGGAGGGGGGCCGGGTTGGCTTTGGGGGGGAAGTGCAGGCACCAGGAGCAGCGGGCATGGCGACAGCATTGGCAAGGAGGCGTGGAGGCGGAGGCTTCCCCCTGCCCCACCCCGCCCCCAGGAGACGCCAGGCACGGCATCCCACGAGGCTACCGGGTGGCTGCTGCCATTGGCCTGGCCCAGGGAGGCGCATGTGCAGATTCCTGCTTTGCCCTTGGCAGCGTGCCATCTCAAGGCTGTTCACTGATGCAGCAGCCAGGTGGGAGGAGTTACAGGGAGGTGAAAACCTCACAAGTGGGTACATTTTACATTTGTGTACCGTGCACATGACACACATGTGCCAGGCACACAAAAGGTATGTATGATTGATTCAGAAGTCCTTGGAAACATTGTGTGAAAATTTGGTGTCAATCGGTCTTATAGCTTCTGAGATTAGTGGTTTTGCACAAACTATTTTACATTTTTATTTATATAGATTTTGATAAGATTCGTTTTGCCCTTCATTTGTGCAGGATTACACTTCTCCAAATTCACAATAATACAGATTTTCCAAGATATCTGAAGGATATCATGTGAGAAAAGGATGAATTAGATTGCAGAGAAGGAAATATATATAGCTTAGGGTAAATTGTGAAGTCTTTGATGGAAGATATTACCTAGTCTGGTTATAGAATGTCTGCAAGCAAACAATCAAGCTCAGAGAACACCAAGTGCTCCTGCAGAGAGAAGTTATGATCCTCCTTATGTGGTTCCCAGAAAAAAGGCACAACATGTTTGTTTGGCTTAGATTGAATGAGCTCAACTATTTTGATTTGTAAGCTGTAATTTATAACAGTTTAACATGTATGAACAGCAAATCATGGCCTATTAAATAAACCATGATTAAGAAATCACAGATAAACATATCGTGCTTCCACACTGGAAGCACTCCAATAGGTGTGTTGCTTTCCCAAACACAACATGCTTCTCCACTTGTTATATTTGACACTGAAATGTATATAACATTCACTAACTAGCAGATAATTATGAACTGTTAAAGAAATGACCCTTTAAAATGATTTTAAGCAAAACAGATAGCGGTTAAATTATATAATTTAAAAGACTGCAGGCAATTGCTATGCACCATGAGTTTCCCTGGCAAATGTTTTGGAAAAGAAAAGCAGTTAAATGAAGCAGAATGCCATTAACAGGTCCCAGATGTTTGGGAACAAACATCACTTTCCATAAAAATATCCCAAAGCTACACCTATCTTGGAAAGCACTGCAGTCATCTTTGTTAATTTTCTTATTGTGTGTTAATACCTAAATGTGAGCTACTTCACAAAGATTTGTAATTCTTAGGTAGCTGTTATGGCCTTGACAGCCAAATAATGCAAAGTGGATGATTTCTGAGAGGAAACAAGAGTTGCATTTCTGAGAAAACTCTTTGTAAACCAATGCTCAGTAACCCAACAATGAACAACCTTTTAAAGGTTTTAATCAACAGTGAGAGAGGAAAAACTGGAAATAACATGCTACTGAAGGTGAGAAATGAAATTTGAATCTATGATAATTAGGATTTTCTTGTATCCCTAATTTTTGGCCTGCGTGGTAGTCAAGGCATTTAAGAAGCTGCTCCCTAAAATTTGCAGGAGCAAATATTCAGCCCCACGTATACCATGCGCAGTCTTTACTCAACCAGTAAAAAATGTATCACCAGAACATATTCAAACTGAATGTGATTTTTAAGAATGACAGTTGGCATTTAAGACTTTTAATGAAAATGACTGATCACTGGTTTAAAATAGAACAAGAAAACTAGATACATTCTGAGGTATCTATTTTACAAAGACACGCATTATCCATGTGTCCATGACATACTGAACTATAATCACAGTTTGCATGAGTTAGATTACATATCAGTGTGTATCATAAAAATTGAAACTACAATCAAGTTTTTGTACGTTTGTAGGATACAATCAATTTCAGTGCAACAACTTGCTTTAGAAGTTGTAGCTGCTTCATCACTGAAGGTTTTTAAGAAAATACTGGACAGCCACCTGTCTGAAATGGTATAGAGCCTCCAGATTCAGCAGGAGATTGGACTACAAGATCTCCAAGGTCCCTTCCAGCTCTATTTTGATTGAAGTTAATCAGTTTGCAGGTTGAAAAGTTGAAATTTGCATCCTAGCTCTTTGTTATGATCTGTTTGTTTTTTGAATCCAGCCTTGATTTTAAAATCCTAGCTAATTTTCAAACTTAGGTTCCCCTGATCTGGGTTTCTTATTCCATCCTCTAGTTGCCTCCAATGCACCATTTGGTATTATTTAGAAGCCCAATCAAACTCTGTAATCTGATGGAATCTAGAATATTGCTCCCATTGCTCCATAAATTAACTTAATATGCAGAATTTGTTCTTTGTCCTTCATTAACTATAGCATCCTTTTTTGGAAGCTAATATCTTATTTATTATTTTATCTATATAAAATACATCCATCTCATTTTTTTCCCATTTCCTAAACTGCAAGCTTCTTCACCTGAACTTTTTGGAGTACCAGCAGTGTTATCTTGCCTTCATATAGCCTGAGGTAATTGAAGCACTTTAAGGGCTAAATATAGGTAAAGCAGTCATTTAAAGAATGAAATATATTCCAAGCTGGGATTGGAGGTCAGAATTCTCATCTTCAGTCTGAGAATGTGAATCTGTGATGCAACCATGTAGCTTTTTCCTGGGGCACCTCACCTAAAAAAAATAAAGCCGAGCTACTTAGGTTTTGGGATATTTCTCAAAATATCCAAAACTCAAGGTTGATCTGCACTGAGCCACAGAGTTCTTCAAAACAAATAGTCATAATGTTAATTATAAATTGGTTTGATTGCTAATGCAGTTGGTAAAACTTTCAAATGCTGTCCAATCCTTACTAAATAATAGTGGCAGAAAAAATGTATTTGTACAGCAAGAAAAAATAATAAAAATAAAACCAAAGTCAGTATAAATCAGGGAGAAAATAATCCTCCACAGACTGTTGAAGAGAGATCTTAGCCCATTAGCACTTCAGTGAGTTTCTCATCCAGTTCAGCAATAAATGACAATTTGGAAACAAAACTGAAATAATCTCTATTTCCTACCAAGGCTATTCCAGATATGCTTTGGCAATCATTTTGGAACTTGCAATCCTTTTGGCCTGGGAGCCATCTAGTATTTCAAGATTGTGTCATGTGTACAATAATATGATTGCCTTGAAAGGAAGAGCTCTCTGTTGACAACATGACATGATTGGTGACACAAAAACCATTTGCTAAGGGAAAATTAGTGGAATTGGCTCCTAACATTCTGCATGGTCCAAAATACCATCTACAATCTTAATTAGTTTTGCCTTTTTATGGCTGCGAGAATCAGTGGTGGGTTCCGGCTCCTGTTGCAACTGGTATGCTGCAACTGGACCAGGCATCCACCACATGCATGCACACAGCGCGTACATGCTTACCCACTGCCCATGACACTCCAGATGCTCAGTAGGGCATCGTGCAGGCACTGTATGCTCTGTGTGCATGTGCCCTGGTTGGCTCAAATAGAGGTAAGGAGAGTGGGCGGGCGGGCGGGCCCTCTGGAGCACCATGCAGGAACAGTACCTGGTGCTCCCAATAGACACTGGTATGCCCGTACCAGGGCATACCGGTCATATCCCACCACTGGTGAGAACCCTTCTAAACAAATCACTGGTTGAAAGTACTCATAATTTCCCCCCCAATCATTTTCCAAGATTGGGGATGGGGCCTAGAGGGTGGTGCTTTGTAGCTTGTCCATAAACTCTTTTTTAAAAGAATTGTTTCGGAGTATAAGACACACCAAGGTTTGAAGAGGCAAATTTTAAAAAAGTAGGTAGGTAGATAGAGGGGGACAGAGGGGGAGAGAGAAATATGGTAGGTAGGTAGGTAGGTAGGTAGGTAGGTAGGTAGGTAGGTAGGTAGGTAGGTAGGTGGATAGATAGATAGATAGATAGATAGATAGATAGATAGATAGATAGATAGATAGATAGATAGATAGATAGATAGATAGATAGATAGATAGATAGATAGATAGATAGATAGATAGAAATACAGTAAGTAGGCAGGGAGAGAGAGTAGATAGGTAGATAGAGGATATAGAGAAAGAGAAAAATAAATATAGTAGGTAGGTAGAAAGATAGAGCAAGAGAGAGGGAGAAGTACAATAGGTAGGTAGGGAGAGGGAGAGAGTAGGTAGGTAGATAGATAGAGGAATAAGGATGAGAGAGAGAGTAGATAGATGTTTCCAGGTGTACCTATCCATGTGCTGGAGAAGGAAATCGCTGACAATCTGCAGCACCTAACATTGTTCCTGCTGGCACAGCATTTGATCCATGTAATTCTCATCAATCAGTTAAAGAGCTTTCCAAAAGGGGGGAAAAACACCCTTTTTGCACTCTGCACCACTCTGCAAAAACGGCCCGTTTTTCACGTATTTTTTGTAAATAAAAGGCATGACTAGCCTTGGGGGGGGGGGCTTGCAGAGTGCTCCTTGGGGGATAGAAGGGCCAAAAAAGAGCAAAGAACTGGCTGTTTTTTGTGGAAAAAAATTGCATGCATAGCCTTATGGAGACTTATAGATTGCTGCTGGAGGCCCATTTTTTGCTCATTTCTTCCCTCCCCAGCCCCCAGGGGATCTCTGAAAGCATCCATAAGGCTAGACACAGCCATTTTGGTGAAGGGGTGGGGCTTCGGGAGGCAAAAACATGCTGTATTCAATGTATAAGACGCACCCAGATTTTCAGTCTCTTTTTAGAGGAAAAAAGGTGTGTCTTATACTCCAAAAAATATGGTAGGTCTCATCATCACCATCATCATGCACTGTCGTGAGTCAAGGAAGTATTTTGGACCCATGATCAATATGTTTCTTAGTGTGCTGTATAACAACCCTCATTCTTTCCTACTGGTGGTGAATTCTAACAAATCTATTTGGTGGTAAACAACAACGCTGCTTCTCATTCTAACTATGCCCAAGTATTGTATGAAAATATGTGACCAACTAAATGGCAGACCAAACTGCCTGAAATTGATCAGTCATGAGAGATAATCCCACATCATCCTCTAATTTTATATATTTATGCCATTTTGACATAACTGGTTTTGGAAAGAAATAAATAGATCCAAATATGGCACTCTAAATCACATGCAGATGACTTCGTCTTTGTATGTTTTGAGGGCTAATAATATGCTGATGTGAAGATTAAGTAAAGTTGAGAATACTGACAACAAGCTGAGATTTATAAAAATCATTTAGAATTTTATTGAAAAATCAATTTCCTCTAACTTGCAAGCAAAAATGAATATAAATGAATGAGCAGATGATCAGAACAACATAAATAGGGGAAATTTAATCAGCATTGTCAGAAATACAGCCTCCAACGTTTTGAAATATTTAATCATTACTCTCACCTTTTCCACCATTGATCATAACAGTGAGATTCAACCTTCTGCCCTTAAAGTCACAGAGTTTCACTATTTATTTCTTTTTCTTTTTTTTAATAGTCTTTCAGCAAAGAAGTGAATCCTCCATTTCTGATCATTAGGTAACCTACTTGGGCCTAGCCTGTTCAAATTAAAATGCAAAAAAGCAAATTGCAAGATAAATGATAACTGTACACTAAGTAATGTGTAAAATTGGAACAAACTGATTTTTAAAAATTAAGCAGAAATGCACGTTTTCTTTGGTGGTTAAGTCATTTAAATGCCTAGCTTTGTATAACCAACCATTTAAACCCAAATATCAGCATACTAGGAAAAAAATTAAATGGATGTCAGAATTTTTATTAATGGTGACTCTTGTAAGGACTTTGCATTCTAGAATAGTCCTGCTATATCAGTTGTTGTCAATAGTTCTGAAATAGGCAAGAAAAAAAGTAAAATTGTGTGCATTACTTGTTTTGACTGAGCTTCCTTGTCAGTTTTTAGCTATGTTGTAGGTTGGGATCGCTGGTAATGAATGGAGATAAATGTTCTTTTGGGGGGGAGAGGCTTCCATTGGTCCACTACTTTTCATCCACTTCTATTCATTTTCAGAAACTGAAAAGGAAACAGCAATGACTAAACTCCTTCTCACTAGCAATCAAAACCTAGATAAATAGGGATTAACACCAGGATTAATACCAGACCAACAATCAAGCACTAAACAATTCAAGAAAATGAGATGGGAGATTATTAAGGATTCAACAGACAATTTAGTGAGCTCTCCAGTCTCAAAGTCTTACGTCAACCTTTAAATTTTCAGCCCTCGTACATGTAAAATGTATTTTGTCAGAAAATATATTGAGACTGAATATTACAAGAAAGCAACTGACAAAAAAGATGTTCAGTAGTGGAACATCTGCCTAGGAATAGTGTTGGAATCTGCAATACTAGCTTTTCAAATGAGAATTTGATAGTGAAATGTCAGGCATAGGTGGGTTATTGCACTGAAGAGAGCTTTGAACTAGATGATGTATAAGCTTCTTCAAAATGATACTGTAGATTTTATTACTATTTGTATATTGTGTTAATAAATTTATTTCCATATATTTGTTCCAAGATTATTTATTAATGTTCACTATAGTGTTATTTTCTGAAAATGAAAACTTTGAGAAAAAGCTAACATCCCTTCTTAACAGCCAAACCTCATGCTGTTTAGAAGTCTTTTAGGTTAGTGAGGTTAAAAATACTTGCTAGCAAAAATTATTTCCAAATGTTTGTAGCCTTCTCTAATTTTCAGTCAGAAATTGACATTATTTCAATAAATTATCCAATGGTTTGAAATAGCTTTTCTTTAAAAAAAACAAAAAAAACTCTCTTCTATTTAAGATATTTCTTAACTTCTAGTTTGGTTAATTATGGAGTCAAGCATTTGAATATTGATTTGGAAAAGTTGTAATCTCTTATAATCTGTAAATAAAATATTCCTTTTTTAATTATTGTCTATCTGAAAGTTATAGGAAATATTTCCCCACTATGTGATTAATCACTATTGTAATTAGAAAAACCAAGCAGTTATTGTTGTTTTTAATAGATTGTTTTGCTGGGTAATAACAAATCCATATACTTGTAAACTAACACCCATACAAAATGAAACTTTCCTGCTGTATTTGGGGGAAGAGAGTCACTTTGAGACATTTCAAGAGTGATTAGCTCTGTGACACTTCATGCACAT
Organism: Rhabdophis nuchalis; assembly: GCA_039707465.1. Classification (NCBI taxonomy): domain Eukaryota; kingdom Metazoa; phylum Chordata; class Lepidosauria; order Squamata; family Natricidae; genus Rhabdophis; species Rhabdophis nuchalis. The sequence goes on along the minus strand of CM077644.1, from coordinate 44,855,998 downwards.
ATTTGGGAAGGAATAAATTAGCACATAACTTCTGGTGAAAAACAGATTCTTCATTTAACTCAATTGAGTCCCTGGTCACACTGCTATGTTAGGTTTATATTCAAATGTCATTCTGAGATTTGCAACTTGATATGCAATGTGAAGATTAACCAGAATGACTCTGAAGGAAGTTAAAGGTTTTTAAAACTAGATAGTTGCTTATGGCAAATCTCTGTAGACAGAGAAAACATTAATGTTTTCCTGCCTTCCATTGCCTATGGCAGGGGTGTCAAACTCAATTTCATTGGGGGCCACATCAGTATGGTGTTTGACCTCGGGAGGCAGGGTGAGGGTGGCCAGCTATATGTCACGACAGCTAGGTGCCTGTGGTGGCCCAAGAGCTCTGCCAGCAAAAATGGTCTGTTTCCAGGATGGTCCTGCAGGTCAGATCTAAGCACCTTGCACCTTGGGTTTGACACCACTGGCCTATGGAATATTAAAAGCTTGCCTTCTTTCTTTCCACCTAGATATTGAATGTCCAGACTTCTTTGAAATTGAAAAGGAAAAGTAAACATACAAAGAAGACAAGAACATATATACCCAAATATTAAAAGTGTTTGGGATTAAGGTAACCTTTAAAACTGAGGTGAGATTTGGGATTTCTTTTTGGCGGGAGTGCAAAATGAAATGGAATTTCTAAGATCTTGGAAATGGGTTTAATTGGGTTTAATTTGGAAATAATACACATTCAGATATGTCAGAATGACACTTTTTTCAGGCACTGATAGCTCATTATGTGATATCTTTCCTTAGTATGCCCACCATCATTTCCCATACAAGTTTAATTGCTAGTACTTTTATTGTAATATAATATCACTTTGGATCAGGTTCCTGGTACGGCATGGTCTTTGTAGTGATGAAGCTGTTTAAATAGTGGGTTACATAATTGCCCAGTTCTTGAAATCCTTCCTCAGTTTATTGCTGAACTCCAAGACAACGTAGTTTGTCAAGGAAGATGATTTACAGGCAAAGAAAAACATTTGGTCTGTGCAGAATGTTTTCTTTATATAGTATATCACTGCAGGCTTGGATCAAAAGAAATATATATGAAGGCTTTTGTGGATCCAAGCAAAAATATTTTTGTTTGCAATGAAAGTGATTACAGTTGTTGCTATAATATAAATATGCATTTTAGGAAATAAAATACGATGTGAACACATGACAGCTCTTTTCTATGTGACACAAGACAACTTTGTATTCTTTGCTCTTTACTTTTAATTAGTCTTTCTTTGGTTGTTTTGGAATCATTGAAAAGCTTTACACTCTAGAGGACTCGATGTACAATTAAGGAAAAGTCAGTGACAATAATACAGAGTTGTTGTCTCTTTAGGGTATCTTCTTCAATCTGAAGAGGGTAAGAGAGAAACTGAGTTAATAAATACCAATGGCTATGACTGATAGTTGAGCCAAGAAATAACTTCCACCAGTGGAAGTGCACTCTTTATCCGCATTGGAAACAGTGGCATTCTTCTTTGGGAGTGAATCCTATTGAGTAAATCAATATGAACCCATAGGATTTGGCTGCCTGGGGCTAAAGGCAATCTGCTGCCAGCCTATAGGAAAAAAAACAAACTATCATTGGCTTCCCAAGGTGAGAGTAGGGTTCCTTTTTTCAAAGCAGGGAGTTGTGGTGCTGCACTGCAGAGTACTTATTAAAAATTGAAGCTAGATGAATCTTCTCCTCATTACTTGCTTTGCTTTTCGCATGCTGTATGAAGGTGCCTCCTAGGAGAACACAGCAAGAGAGCTTCTTGTCTTTGAGGTTGCACTAGCAATGTCAGACATGATTAATTGCTGGAAAAGAAAATTGACATTGACATGCAGCTGGAGCTGATGGGGTTGGAGGAACAGCTGTGGCCAATCACAGTGAAATGGCCCTACCACCAATAATGAACCATTATAGAGTAGAAATTGTATTCCAAACTAAGAGTGGAAGTTCATTCTCATAAATGGGGAGGTAAACAATAGCACAAAAACTACAAGTCAGCCAGTGATAAGCACATTCAAACTTTGATGATTATTTTAGAGTCTTTGGTCCCATAAATTCCACAAATATATGTTTTTAAGCTGTTTTTACACACAAAAAATGTTCTGACTCAGTTCTAGTTTTTATCTGGCAGAAGAGAAAGGAGAAACAATGAAAGGATCAATACTTTGAAGGGAAAAGAAACCCAAAATGTAGAATATAGTACTTTTGTTTGCTTGTTCCTCCAAACTCTAATCTTCATCCAGAAATGGAATGTTTGAGTAAATCAGGCCCTGCCAATTCTATTAGATCCAAAAAAGACAAGTACAAAAGAAAAAAAAATATCAAGAGGGAAGAAAAAGGCAACACAAGCATTAGTATTATAAGAATTATTTCCTAATTATTTACAAGCTTTTAAAGGAGAAAACAAGTTGCTGATCTTTGAGTTAAACTAAACTCTGCTAAAAAGGACCAAATGACAAATTGGTTTTGAAAATTTTATCTAAAACTAAATGTTATACTAAACAGACTGAGGAGATGGAAAGGAACAAAAAATGTTGCTACTAGAGCATATGCTTAGTGTCATAGGACAATATATGATAGCTTTGAAACCATAATTTAAATCACGGGTGGGTGCTATGGCAACTTTATGACCTGTGGACCTCAACCCCCAAAATTCCTGAGCCAGCATTCAGTTCTGGGAGTTGAAATCCAGAGGTTGTAAAGTTGTCATAGTGGCCCACCCCTGATTTAAATCATCACAGTTCTTAAATTACAAGGTTCTGAAAATAGTTATCTCCCTTAATGGTTATGTACCTTCAGCATTTCCCTAGGCTACTGGGGAATGGGATTGGTTTGACTAAAATAGCAGGGAAGAAGGAATTAAGCTGGTGGAATCTGGCAATTTATCCTCCCCTCTTTCTTACTACCCTCCCTCCTCCATTTAAGAAAGGTCGTTATAGAGTGATTCAATTAGTTTGTGTCAAGTGCAAAATCACTCAGGTTCCATGAAGTCATACCAGAAGGGGGGAAAAAAGTCATTTTCCCTATGCAATAAATAAATGTAATCAGTTATTTAGTGCTATCGCTGACATAAGAGGAAAATATTACTGACCTTACCATATTATCATGACATGGCTTCTTTTTATGCTATAATTCATAGCAGTACTGTATTATAACACAATACATGATGCACATTAGTTTAGAAGTTATCCACTACCATGAATAATCATCTTTATAATCTTATAAAGGATTTAGAGATCCAGTAGCCAAATTTTCTCCACAATCAATTGTACTTTTACATTACAATATTTTTATCCAGTTAATAGGTAGAAAAAGAAATTATTTATACACATAGCTTTTATTCATGGGTTACTATACCCTGGTTTTTTTTAAAGTAGACATTTGATGTTGGCCCAACAATTGGGAAATAAATATTTTAAAGGTGAGAAATAGTAATAACTGAGTGGCAGGCACAGGTAGTCTTTTGCCATAAATTATTGCTTCAACGTATAGCAAAAATCTGTTTCTTTTCATTTCAGTATCATCTATAATTATGTATCACTATTGTTCTGGTGATGAAGATTGGTTTGATATATGAAGGAATATATTACAGTATTCATTCTGTTTTTTTCCATTACAGAAATTAATAACATTATTGCCTTGAATAAAAATTTGGTACACTAAAATTATAAAACCATAATGTATAGTAACAATCCAGAGCTTTCATTTGCTTGATAAATGAGAACCAGAAAATGAAAATTGATACTCATTTTCTTGGTCTGCTTTTATATGTAATTCCATAGACTTATTGGAATTATGGTAAGTAGTAAGTGAAATCATAGCCTTATTTTGCCTGTACAAAATGATATAATACAATAGCAGTTATTTAGCACAATAACACATCACAAAATAGTTGTTCTAGAAATTTCAGTAAAGCTATAGCATAAAACATACCCCTGTATTTTATCAGTAGAAAAGATACAAAAATTACTTAGTCAGATAGAGATAAAATCATTAATTTTTAATACCCAAGTCTAACTAGGTTTATCACAAGTTTACCACTTGCAAAAACTGCCCTACTCTTTTAAGAAGATGCCCTGATAGAAAGACTTTTTCCAATGGCCATTCTTGAGTAGCCTTATCTTTAGATATTAGATGGAAAGGAAGCTACTTGAAATAGGACCTTCCATCTGGGAGTATCCCATTCCTTTTCTGATAACATTACCCCAGAGCCAATCATGTTCTTTGGGCTGAACAACTAATTTTACTGTACAATGCTTTATTTTTACTGCTGCATTTATGTCTTATTGGTACTCTTCATCTTTTACCAGGGCTTCTGAAATTCTATTAGTTATATTTATTTTATATTCCTAGGGATGTTTAATTTTTTTTCACTTTCTAAAATGAGGATGTTATTAAATTTAAAGATATTAAAAAATATAGCAATTGACAAAATAAAATGATTCTTCTACAAATAATTCCACTGTAACATAAGGTAAAATACTCAGCTTTAAGGCAATTTAATTCTGGGCTCAGAAAACATTTCTTAGCATATATAATTTTGCCCAATACCAGATACTCCAAACTGAAAAACAGAAAAAAACAATTCTGTAATATGTTGCACAAGCATGGCAGATTATAATAGATCTGAGCCGTCATAATATGGAGCTGCAAAGTCTATGATTATAGCTAGAATTTGATCCCTCCAGATGCATTGTTGACTTTCATATGTGCTGCTGTTAGATTGCCATGTCAGCATAAATTCTCTGCTGGATTACCGTATTTTTCAGAATATAAGACGCACCTTTTTTTCTAAAAAGAGGCTGAAAATCTGGGTGCGTCTTATACATCGAATACAGCAATGTTTGCTCCCTGAAAACCCGCCCCTTCACCAAAATGGCTGTGTGCATACCATTATGGAGGCTTCCAGAGAGCTCCTGGGGGCTGGGGAGGGCAGAAATGAGCAAAAAACAGGGCATTTTTGCCCCCCGAGCCCGCAGCAGCACTCTATAAGCCTCCATAAGGCTATGCATGCTTTTTTTTTTTTTACCAAAAAACGGCCCGTTTTCATGAAAAAAGGCCAATATTTCCTCATTTTGCTCCCCCCCAAGAGCACTTTGCAAGCCCCCCCTAGGCTATTCATGCCTTTTATTTGAAAAAAACCGGGCCCATTTTCGTGATAAACGGGCTGTTTGGGGGAAGTTTGCACAGTGCAAAAAAGGGGTTTTTTCCCCTTTCGGAAAGCTGTTTAGTTAGAGTTATTGATGAGAATTACGTTGGTCAAGTGCTGTGCCTGCAGAAACAAAGATTCATTCAAAAGGTGGTCAGTGATTTTCTTCTCCAGCACATGGGAAAATACACTTGGAAACATCTACTTACCTACCTACTCTCTCTCTCTCGCCCTAACTATCTACTGTATTTCTCTCTATATATATTTTTCTCTCTATTTTTCTCTCTCTATCCCACTACCTACCTACCTATCTATATTCTCTCTCACCCTACCTACCTACTGTATTTCTCTCTCTCTCCCTATCTATCTACTCTCTCTCCCCCCTACCTATCTACTGTATTTCTCTCTCTCTCTCTATTCTCTATTTTTCTCTCTCTATCTCTCTACCTACCTACCTATCTACACTCTCTCTCCCCCTACCTACCTATTGTATTTCTCTCTTTCTCTATTTCTCTCTCTATTTTTCTCTCTCTATCATTCTACCTACATACCTATCTACACTCTCTCTCCCCCTTCCTATTTACTGTATTTCTCTCTCTCTCTATTTCTCTCTCGCTATACCTCTACCTACTTATCTATCTACACACACTCTCTCTCCCTAGTTACCTACCTACTGTATTTCTCTCTTTCTCTCCCTGTCTCTTTATCTACCTACCTACCTACCTAACTATACACTCTGTCTCCCTACCTACCCACCTACTATATTTCTCTCTCTCTCTCCCTCTACCTACCTACCTACTCTCTCTCCCTATCTACCTACTGTAGTTCTCTCTCTTTCTCTCCCTCTCTATCTCTCTATCTACCTACCTACTTTTTTAAAAAAAATTGCCTCTTCAAAACCTGGATGCGTCTTATACTGCAGTGTGTCTTATACTCCGAAAAATATGGTAGGCAAATACATGGGACTATATTGTTCTAGGAGTGTACAAGAGTAAGAATGGGTAGAAACTGTAGGTGTGATATTGACACAAAGCATAAGATTGAGGTTGGCATTTTCCCCTGTTTTTTGTAAGTGAATGTCCTTATACCTAATTTAGGTATTGCATTATAAACTGTGTGTTTCCTAACTAAATATGATAGGAAATAACTATAAAGGGGGGGCACAAAAGATAAAAAGATGGGAAGGTCTGTATGCATTAATTAAAATCAATGAACTTAAAACACTATAATTTATAGTATTCTCAGATGATTTTACAATAGCCTTCATGCAGTGTTTTATCTGCTTGATTTTTAAGAAATAACCTAAATTATTTGTCCAATTTCTATTCATCAAATGTATCATAAAATAATAATAGTTTTATTATGGCTCATAACCAGTATGTTATGAGTTAAAACAATCTGAATACCATCCAAAAATTTAATTTTCCAAGTTGTACTTCTTGTAATTCTATTAACAAATCTGATTATGATGCAATCTTCTGGCTAAAGCACAAAACTTAGCAATTAAAAAGGTGGTTTTAGGACATCTGTCATTTAAGAAAACTTTTAGATAATGCTAATTGGGGCAGCAAGGCAGTGTTTCCATTAGAGGGCAAATTAACTGAAAGCTTAGTTCTGCTTAGAATTTACATTTTGGAAAAACATGTTTAGGGTTTCCATCTCACTAGTAGCCCAAATGCACTGCCTACGCACCACAGGGATTCCTTTATATTTGCAAGCCATAAATGGAGAAGGGGGAGAATTAAACATGCTTTGGAAAAAGTCCATCAGTAATAAGTTTAGGATGATGTACATAAATAACATGTAGGTTGTGATGTGGTGGTTAAGGCACCAGGCTAGAAAATGACAGACTATAAATTCTGGTACCACCTTAGGCACAAAGCCAGTTGAGTGAACTTGAGCGAGTCACACTCTTTCTCAGCCCTTGGAAGCAGGCAATGGCAAATCACCTCAGAAAAACCTCACCAAGAAAACTGCAGGGCCTAGTTGAAGCAGTCACCAGAACTCAAAACTGATTCAAAGACACACACGCACACACAACCCACCCCTTGATTTTTGGGTAAAAATTGTATCGATGTGGTATTAATGCTTAATAAGTTATGCATATATGTTTATCACTTCTACATTTTCATAGCCATCATCTTGTATAATGTGCCTTCAAGTGCAATGATACTCTGCATTTTTGTTCTTCCATCAGAATTCAAGAAAGTAACCTGTTGTTTCCAAACCCGTTGGAATAATGGAAGAGACAAGGTTCCTAGTACAAAAACAAGCAAGATAGGTAATTGCTCCAATGCTCCTATTTTTGCATGCTGGCTATCCACATAAATAGTTTTTCAGGATAACCATTATCCTTATATCATAGCTATGATATAAGAATTTTAAGTAAACATATCTTAGTGGTCCAATAAGATATAATAATTAGTTGTTGATTTTACTTTTGGTTAAACATCCACAAAATTGCAATCTGCAGTTCAAAATAAATTTTGCCAGATTCTGATTCTCAGAATTAAAGGTTGTGAAATGTAAAGCAGATCAAATTGTTGTTAAATATTTATGTATTTTTGCTGCCTAAGTTACATAAGAAGTGAATTAACAGATTTGAGAATTTAAAAGCATATTACTGATTAAACATTAATGGAGTGCTCATTAAAGCATTAGTGTTTCATAACATCCAGAAAAACGATTTGGATGAAATATATTGAGGCTAAATTTTAAGCAGTGATAGAGAAGAGGTCATGGAACAAATGTTTTCTGCCTAGATGGCATGAGAATTAAGGATAGGTGTTTTTTTAAAAAAATTAACAATTTAGGTGTTTTAAAAAGTCATTTAAAATAAAAATGGATTTGATTCAATCATTTATATGGATTAATGTTGGCAAGTTTCTCCCAGTTCAATGGTTTCTAAAGCAACCTCTAACAACCAGTTTTTCTTCCAGAGGAACCCAATTGGTTCTGTCAATAATCTCTTTTGTTGCTGATCTCCGCCAGGCATTCCAATGTCACTTTTCTCTTCCCATTCCTCTTTAGACACTTTAATAGACAGTTACTCATTACTATTGTACTCTTTTGTGATGTTCAGTTCTGAGGAGGCAGATCTCTAACATACAGTCCTTCATTAAAGGGAAACATTTGAATAGTTTCCAAGGAAATAGTGCAAGCATACACAGTACAGTCCTGGATAGAGAGGCTAAAAAAGGATTAGAGAGAGGGACCTACCATCACCTCCTTCAAGACAAGTGATACCATTCCCTCTTGCAAAGAGATGTTAACTACTGCTTGGACCCAATCACATGCTACCTCCCAGGAGACTTTGATCAATAAGGAACACAGGTGGCTGAGCTCCCAACTGGGAGATCCTATTCAATTCCTCAGGATCAGCTGGTTCAAATTCCTCCCATATAACAGAGCTCAGATGCATCTTGGTCACTTTAAAAGGGATGAGCAATTCAACTCCAAAGGTAAACAAATGATTTGTCTAAGTAATACTGGGAATATTTCTCACGCTGGTCCTGCATCAGCCCCCCTTTCTAACAGGGACCCGATCACTTGAAACAGGGTCACTGGATGTCAATCTGCAAATACAATAAGAATTGTGAAAATCATCACCCTTCTCCCCAAAATCCCTTAAGCATTTTCAGAAGCTCTGCAGTGCAACACTGAGGATAAATAACTATAGTTCAGTCATGAGATACGTTATCCAGAGGTGGTATTCAGCTGGCTCAGCCTGGTTCTGGTGTACTGGTAGCAGAAATTTTGAGTAGTTCAGGCAACCGGTAAGTACCACCTCTGCCTTTCCCCACCCTCTGGCCCCCATAGTTCCCTGTTCTATATTCCCTTTTTTTTAGTTCAGCTGATTATTTCAGCTGAAAATTCAACTGAATTTTTATTAATGAGTTGTGAGTGTTTTTTCAACAGAAGAAACAGTTTTGCCTAATGGCTAAGGCACCAGGCTAGACAGCAGGAGACCATGAATGTAAGTCCCACCTTAACCATGAAAGCCAGTTGAGTGACTTGGGCCAGTCACTTTCTCTCAACAGGGTTGATGTGGAGGAAAATAAGAAGAGGAAGGAATATTGGATATTTTGTCACCTTGAATTATTTGTAAAAATAATAAAAGTGAGACACAAACAGACAAAAGATAGAACATGACATTAGTGCTCAGCTGTGCTCTGTACTACTGGGAATATTTTCTTTTATACTGTTTTAATATATGTTTGCATGTATGTTTATTTGTTATTTATATGAACATTATCTAAATAACCATTACAGGAAAAGCACACTCTTCATTTGAAGAACTTAGAATGGTTTCCCTCACAGAATCCATCCAGGCAATTTATTTGAACTATTCTACTTACGCTCAGTTATAAGAATGAACTGTGGGATTTCAGAGTATATGATTTTTAAAAATTCTCCCTTTGAGAGTGGGGAGAGAAGTTGAATGAAATAGGAATCTGACATATCTTCCATTTCAGTTATAGCTGAAATATAATAAGTATTTGGAGAATCTGGAGGCAGCTGCTTGAGGGAAAAAATCAAATGTGAAGTGGTACCTGAATAAAATGGCACTTGAAAATCAGTGAATCTGTTGAAGAAACATGACAAAATATAATATCTGAGCAAATGAATAGTGTATCTAAGTTGGATGCTTCCATCATTTCATATAGATATTGAAAGGAACTGCATTTTGGATTTTTCTTTGTAAACTAAATCTATATGATTTAATAATGTACAGACATAAGTTTTCTTCACGCAGAATAATTGTTACAGCCATGTTAAACTAATGATGGCCAAACTAGATTGAGTTTTGTGCCTGTGAAATTATTCTGTTACTTTTCTGTTATTGTTTTGTTGAGACTCAAAAATGATCTGCCTCTACAGCCATGTGCACACACATTTACAGTATCTAATCAGTCAAATGTGTTGTTATATTTGGATTACACTTGGAACTTCACAAAAACCATTTTCCCAGTCTGTTTAAACTGGACAAGTCTGGACAGCCATTATCTAGAACACAAATTCCCAAACTCCTCACTCATCAATCCCTTTATAAAGTTTTGGATTGTTCCTTAGCTTCCTCCCATTATTTCTTATAAGAAAATAATTTTAATAAATATTACTTTACTTAATAGAACTATGAATAATATTATTAGGTAAAATAATATTTATTAAAATACTACAAATAATAATAATAATAATAATAAAAAGGAAATTATAAAAAATCAAGAGGATCAAAAGATCAGCTGCTCATAGACAAAATGGTACTAAAAATGCAAAACGAAGGAAAACAAATTTAAATATGACTTGGATTGATTACAAGAAGGCATTTGACTCATTACCCCACAGCTGGATTAACACCTGTCTGGAAAACTTTGGAATTAGCAAAAATATCTGTACATTTTTGAAAGCAAATATGCAAAAATGGAAAATAGTTCTAACAAAAAATGGGGAGAACATTGGTGAAGTCAACATCAGACGAGGAATCTTCCAAGGAGATTCACTTTCACCAGTACTGTTCAACATTGCATTAGTTCCCCTGACAATAATCCTACGGAACACAAAACTGGGATACCAAATCTCAAGACAACATGGCAAGATAAACCGTCTACTATGCATGGATGACTTAAAAATGTATGCAAAAAGCCCCACTGAACTTAAATCAATACTCAACACAGTTCAACTGTTCAGCAGTGACATCAAAATGAACTTTGGACTTGAAAAATGTGCTATATTATCCATGCAGCAAGAAAAAATGGAAAAAACAGAAGGAATAGAACTGGGAAATGGAAATATAGTGAAAGCAATATCAAAGGATGATGGTTACAAGTACCTAGGCATATTGGAAGCAGATAAGATCTTGAATGAAAAAGTCAAAGAGTCAACACAAAAGGAATACATCAGGAGGGTCCGCAAAATATTAAAATCAAAGCTGAATGCCGGAAACATAATTAAAGCCATTAATACGTGGGCAGTTCCAGTGATACGCTATTCAGCTGGACTCTGGCTGAACTGGAAAACCTGGACCAGAAAACACGCAAACTTTTGAATATATACCATGCTTTACATCCACGAAGTGACATTGACAGGTTGTACCTGCCAAGAAAAATAGGGGGCAGGGGGCTATTGCAAATCCATCAAATTATAGAAGAAGAAAAACGAAGTTTGAATGATTATGTGAACCAAAGTACAGAAAAATTGCTGCAGGCTGTAAAAATGGAGAACAGCATATAAACAACAGAAACAAAGGCAGAATATAAGGAAAAAACAGCTGGATAACAGATTAAATAGATGGAAGACCAAGGCTTTGCATGGACAGCACTTGAAAAACATTGAAGGAAAATGTGATGACAACTTGACATGGACATGGCTTAAGATGGGAACTATCAAGAAAGAAACGGAAGGTTTAATACTGGCCGCTCAAGAACAAGCACTACAAACTAATGCCATGAAAGCGAAGATTCAAAAATCCACTGACAACCCAAACTGCCGACTTTGCAATAACAAAGTCGAAACTGTTTCACATTTAATATGTGAATGCAGCAAAATCGCACAAACTGATTACAAAGCTAGACATGACCGAGTTGCTAAATTAATCCACTGGTCATTATGTAAAAAATATGGTTTACCTGTATCCAGAAAATCATGGGAACACAAAGCAGAAAAGGTTATCGAGAATGAGAGAGTGAAGATCTTGTGGGACTTTCAAATACAAACAGACTGTCATTTGGAGCACAACACACCAGATATCACGGTTGTAGAGGGCCGAAGTGTACAGTTCATTGATATCGCTGTTCCTGGAGATGCCAGAGTCGAAGAAAAAGAACTAGAAAAAATCATGAAATACCGCGACTTGGCCATCGAAACCACACGGCTATGGATGAAGCATGTCACAGTGACACCCATTGTCACCGACACCATGTCCAAGAACTTTACTAAATATCTCAACAAATTGTATCTTCCTGCAATAACACCAGTGGAACTGCAAAAAACGGCACTACTTGGCACATCTTATATTCTACGAAGATACTTGGTTGATACCTAGGATGCTGGCAGCAAACTGTATCAACAATTAGCACCAGTCAATAGTATTTGTAATATGCATTTTTAAATGTTCAGTTGGCTGAGTTTCATGTTTTATGAATAAAGATGATAATAATGATGATGATGATGATGATGATGATGATGATGATGATGATGATGATGATGATGACAACGACGATGACGTTTTTGGATAATTTCATCAATTTGTGGGTGTTGATACTAGCAACTTTGGAAACCCCTGATCTGGAGCATGTTGATCTTCAGCAAGTTTGGTTGTTAAAAAAAAAAAATCCTCTGGTTTCAGGACCTTGGACAGCGTATTTTGTATCATCTATGAAGTGACTGTGCAGTGAGCATGCATTTTGTTGATATGCAGCAACTCATATTCTTTCCCTGACTCAATGATGCATTTGGGCAAAGATTGCTTGGGCATCCCTGCATAATATTAAATTAATAATATTAATATTTTAATGTTAAAGGATATTAAAGGTGCAAAAATAAAATATAAAAATGCATGTTGCTTTTCCTTTCTATCCTTCCTCCTCCCATTACTGAATCAATATGGAATCTAAGTGATACAGACGATGTTTTTGTAGGCAAAGGGGCAAATGTCTGCAAAGAAAAACAGATCATTTCCCACCAAATCTCTGTCAAATCCCTTATGTTCTGGTGTCTCTGGTATTAGTTGCAGATGAGGAATTTAATAAAAGAAATACAGAGCTACATCATGATTTCTATAGGGATATAATTTAGAAATAGACTTCCTATTTTGACTTTATTGGTCAGTTTTACTTGAATAGCTGTTCATTCTTTTGGTTGATATAAAACCATTTTATACCACTCTTTCTGTACAAGACGTAGGAAAAGAGAAATAATAATTTATCTATGCATGCAGCTGTAGAGTTCAACGTTAGTGGCCACTTATTGCTTTTGAGTTCAGTATACTCAGGAAAAAATCTATATTCTTCTCATATGTTCACTGGTCATGAAAGCAATCTCTAAATGCTCAGAAAATAAAATGAGGTTAAACTTGCAATTCTGCCAGACTGCTGTCTGTTGGAACCAATCCTCAAACCCCATTGCTTTGTTTCTCCCAAGGCAGTTTAGAAAACATAGCACTGGGAAATTATTTTATGATAAAGGTAAACTGAAAGGCATGCAGGAATCAGCAGCCTTGTTCCCCAAAGAAGAATTTAAGAATTTAAACTGATCTATCATCTATCTATCTATGTCTGTCTGTCTGTCTGTCTGTCTGTCTGTCTGTCTGCCTGTCTGTCTGTCTCTGTCTGCCTATCTATCTATCTATCTATCTATCTATCTATCTATCTATCTATCTATCTATCTATCTATCTATCTATCTATCTATCTCTAAAAGTTTTATATAGAAAAATATAAAACTTCAGAAAATTTCAGAAAAATAAAAGGATTTTTTTCTGAAATTTTATGTGTATGTATTCCATAGGGCAAATTGTAACATTTGTTAAATACTTTGCAAGTGCCGATCAACACTAAGTTCAGACATAAATATGCAACCTATGCATATATCTTCCTCCTAATATAATTGTTCACAGGCAAACCTGTGAAATATACTATATGTAGGATGTACTGCAATATAATCTAAGAAATTGCTTCAATATGTCACAAAACCTAACACTCAGCACAATAGTCCTTGGCTAATTTCACAAAGTAACACAATAATAGAAGTTGATGTTAGGAGTAGACTCCTAGAGTTGGGTAGACAATATAATACCATAATGAAAATATTGTAGCTTTAAGGCTGTTGGAATGTTAGAGTGCAATTAGTAAGTGCAATTATTTCTAACTATAAGAGGAAGCCAGGAGAGTGCATATCTCTCTCTCTCTCTGCTGGAATTGCTGTTTGATAACTGAATTGCTCGTGTGCTATGAATTACTGAAGAAGAAGAAGGAAGATTGTGTTTGCTGATTGTAAGCAATTTGATATTTGTTGAGTCTTTGTTTTTTGACTCGCTTTAACATCACTGCTTGTTAAGCAGTAGTTTAGTTTAGTAGTTTTTACAATGTTAGTAAAAGCTATTTTATTTTACTGAAACAGTGTCTGGTATACTAATTGTGTGTACATTAGCAACATTCTTCTAACTACATACTCCGCTGCACACCCTCTGCTGTCTCCCAATAGAGATATCACCTAACAGTTGAAATGAGCGGTATTGTTCTTTTATTCACCAAGCCTTGTTTTCTTTGACCTATCCTGCTTAGAGCATTAGTTAGACAAAGAAAAGAACATAAATTTTGGTGTGCATACCACAGGAAAAGAAATAATGCCAAATTGTTTACTGGGTGTATGCAATTGATAACTGTTGCATAATATTATGAGAAAATTGGAAATGGAGAAAATAAAGTCACATTTCCATGAAGTCACTTATCTCTCTAGCAACAATATTCCTCCGGCCTTTTACATTACTATGTTATGCTATGTGGTATATAAAGTGAAAAAATAGAAATATTTTAGTGGATTCAACCTTCAATTGGTAATCAGTATTTTGTGCACATTCCACACCAAGTGAATGAGTGAAAAAAGAAGTTGTTTTATGTTCCACTCCAAAGTTTCAAATCATTAGGGGCAATTGAAGAGCCGACAGATGTCTTTTCTTCCATTCCCAATGCCTCACATTCACTTCCAACAATGCAGGTAAAAGCAGATGCACCAGTGGTAGTTATAACACCTTGATGAAGCTCACTTTTCCAACCTAGATGTGTACTCAATACACTTTCTAGTATGGAAAAATATTACTACTTGCATACATTACTATTGAAATGAAGCTCCTCTGAAAAAAATTAACATGGATGGCATGACTTTACCTTTGAATTATAAAGTCCCATAACAGTTAGTATAATGAAAGTGATTGTATCCAAAGTTCATCCTATTGTCACTAAATGCCTGACTCTTGCCTGAGGTAGTATGGGCAGAAGCATGGTTGTAGGGTGGAGTAGACATAGAGGTAAGGAATTGACTAGTGAGTAACAAAAAGCACTTTTTTTGGAACTTTAAAGCTATAGGAAGTTGGTGAAATTGATTCTCTTCAGTCCTCTAAGCACTTGGAAACAAACAAAAAAAGACTGTCCACAGCCTTAAGAGTCTACACTAAGAATTCAAATATAATGCCTATCCAAAAAGTCTCTACTAGCAATTTAAGCCTTATTCTCCTGCTATCTCACTAATAGTCTCCATAAGTCTTTCAGCCTCTGCTGTGGATTCTAAGCAGCTTCCGTCTGGTCCCTTTTTTCCCTCTTAACTTTCCAGCTTGAGAAACCACCTCTAATCTCTGCCTGGTACTTGCTTCAAGGCCAGATATTGAAGGAGCGTGTTTGTGCAGGCCCAATAAAGATAGACCAGCAGTTTCCTGGTCTTTGGTTTTCTACTTGTCAATCTCCATTGTGTGCTATCTCTCTCATCTTCTTCTCCAACCTGACCACCCCACCCCACCCCACCCCTCTCTCTCAAAAAAAGTAGATCTGCAAACACTCATTTGATGCAGATGTGGCTTTTTCATAACGAATCTGGGGTTTCCCTCCAGCCCAGGTAGCTTAGCTGGCAGACATTGATATATACAGCATAAATATGAGAACTCATATATACCTAACCAATTCCTCTTAAGCACTTGAGAGCTGCTCCTTGTAACAAGTTCTTCCTTGTAACATATTCTTCTCCACACATTCTTCTCACCATGATCAGGACAAAAGGCACAGAATTACAAATAACAATAGATTCTGGACAAAGATCAAAAGGCAACAAGAAACACCAAAGTAATCAGGTAAACATTCCTCCCTGTCTGATCTTAACCTATGATCTCTTTGATCAAATAAGAAATCTTTCTCCAAAGAGATTACTACTGAAAAAAG
Organism: Rhabdophis nuchalis; assembly: GCA_039707465.1. NCBI lineage: Eukaryota > Metazoa > Chordata > Lepidosauria > Squamata > Natricidae > Rhabdophis > Rhabdophis nuchalis. Next base: position 44,839,898 of record CM077644.1, on the reverse strand, counting down.
GGGAAATCACAATTCAATAGAATGCCTTCAAAGTGTTGCTTCTTAGAATGCTGGCTAAGTGCACATTCTTGGAATGAATGTGTGTACCATCTTTATTCTTTTTATAAACAACTCAAGGCAGAGTTGTTCTTTCTGTTGGGTCCTTTCGGAGAAGGGCGAGATACAAATCGAATAAAATAAATAAATAAATAAATCTAATACTCCTTCTCCTACTTTTTTTCACAATAACAACCCCTGAAAGATGAGTTGGGATGAGAAAGAGTGATTGGTCCAAGGTTATCCAGCTGGCTTTCATGGCTAAGGTGGGACTCAAACCTCCCATCTCCTGGTTTCTAGTTCAGTGCCTTAACCATTAGATCAAACCTAGAGAATGCACTTTCATGTGCTTTCAAGGAAGAAAGCAACTGTGCACTTACACCTCGTGTGTGTGTGTGTGTGTGTGTTGTGTGTGTGTGTGTGACTTTTGGAGGAGACCTAATGTGGTAACTCCAATAGCTGATTGGATTTTGTGCTCTCAGAATAAACTTCACCTATAATTCAAATAACTCCCTGTGTTCTTTATTCCCAGCTTGGGAACAAACCTGGTAAGGTATCTTTCCAACACCTCCATTTTTATATATTCTTCCTAGATTTAAAGAAAGAAAAAGAGTTACATTTCTTTCATTTGTGATTCAATTTATTGCTGTGATTATTATGTCCTGTGGTATGTTAGTTGCTATTGAAACTATTTCCCACTATTGAAATATTTGTCAGTTGTATTAAGAATGCTGTAGGAAGTAAATTATAGGTAAAATAAATTATTTAATAAAGGGAAAAAAACCTACCCATCTTTTACCTAATATGATTCCTAATGTAGTTCAAGAACAGAGAAGCTAGTCAAAGCCTCCATTTCATCAAGATCTGTCTTCACCCTCTGTTTCTTCTCTCCTGCTTAGACTTAGGGGGAATTATTACCATCTCTAAGAATGTACACTAGATGCTTGTGCACCACAGTTGATGATTCCTATACACTATCCTCCACTTTCAAGAAATCTCATCTGGATGGATCCATAGGATAAACCAAAGGTGGTATTCAGCCAGTTTGGACTGGTTTGAACGAACCAGTGGTAGAAATCTCAGGTAGTCCTGTCCACCCACCCTGGCTCTAAGCTGTCTTATTTAGGCACATTTTTTGAGGCTGGGTGCATGTGTGGAAGCCACATGCATGAGCAAAGCAGAAGGCAGGGTGCATGCATGAAGCAAGCATGTATGTGCGCAGTGAACCAGTGGTAACAAAATGTGAAACCTACTGCTGGTGACACAGCAGCATTTTAAAGCAGCCTTCCTCAATCTAATATTTTCTATATACAGTAGGTTAGACTAAAATATTATGAGAGTTGAAGTCCAACATAACTGGAAGGCACCAGAGTAGAGAAAGCTGTCCTCAAGAAGATAAATGTTCATAGCAAGGTAAGTGAAAAAATTATGAATAATGAATATTTAAGATGTGTGCTATCTGTTCTGATCACAAAAGCACTCTTCTGAATGGGGCTTTACAGTCAGAAATATTTGACACAAACGGAATACCATATTAAAATATTTCCAACATCTTAGAAATACACACACACACAGGAAATTATGAACATAATTTAAGATCACTATTTGCAGACGGAGAGTGATATTTGAGAAAAGGTAGCTGAGCATATCAAATCAATGATTCTCTTCTCTGGGATGAAATGATAAAATGCATTTCTATGACCTCAATTCTGCAGATAATATTGCCCTGCCTAGTTTAACATATTGCTTATTGGAAGAAAAGATCCTGCAGACAAGGCAAAGATAAGCTGTAAACAGCTACCTGCGCAATGAAAGTAAAATGGCCCAGGACAAAGGCATTTTACAAAAAGTCAGCACAGGAGAGAAATGGGAATTGTAGGGACCCTATATTACATGTCAAACAATTGTCTTCAATTTGAAATGCTAGATAAAAACACCTTTAACATTAGTGTCTTGTTTTCTATGAAGAAATCTTTCTTAATTAAAGCTATTGAATACCCTTTAGGGGTCAATTTCACTGGAAAAAAATTCGGTTCTACACCAATATTTTGTTTTGAATTGGTAGTATACAACCAACTGAAATAAGCATGTATACATTTGCAGGAACGTTCCTCTACTTCCATATTTATATCTAAATTCAGTATTGTACATTTATAAAATCTGTGGACAGAAGATAATGTTACAGGAAAACATATATTGTTAAATAAAATGTAATAAAATTTATGGAGATATCCTGGGCATTATTTGAGAATATAATGCCGCATTTATTTGTACTTGCAAAAAAAGTTGCACCAGACCAAATACAAATGCTTTTGATTATTATAGGCTAAGCCATCAATTTTCAGTATGTGAAAAGTCTGCAAATAGAAATCTTCTCTTCTGGGAACATTGTATGATTTTGGGAAAGGACACCTGCCTTCCATTCAGACAGCAATATCTCCTGATAAGTCTCAAATTTCTGCTTTGCACTAATTATAATTAATCAATCTGGAAAGTGGCAATTCATCTCCATCTCCTTAGTCAGAAGACTCCAGATCAGAGCATACTGCAAAATATTAGGTTAATTCCACCATTAATCAATATAAGGAGCAGAATGTATAGTGCTACACTATATTTTATTTTATTTTATTTCGTTTGTCAAGCATGTATAAGATAACAGATATAAGTATAAACATGATTATGAATACAGGAAATGGATATGCATAAGTGGGGACAGTAGGACAGGGATGGTAGGCACATTGGTGCATGCCCCTTGCAGACCTGTTAGAAATAATGGGGTGAGGTCAACAATAGACAGTTTAAGGTTAAAGTTATAGGGGTTTGGGGATGAAACCACAGAGTCAGATTTGACTCTGAAACAGTTTACCTTAACTTTGTATCTATTGGGTTCTCATGTTGAAGCTGAAGTAGTCATTGACAGGTAGGACATTGTAGCAGATAATTTTGCTATGTCAAGGTCAGACCGAATATAGCGTAGTTCTAAGTTGTCTAAGCCCAAAATTTCAAGTCTGGTGGTATAAGGTATTGTGTTGTGAACAGAAGAGTGGAGGATTCTTCTCGTGAAATATCTCTGGACTCGTTCGATTGAATTAATGTCTGATATGCAGTGTGGGTTCCAGACAGATGAGTTGTATTCAAGAATAGGTCTAGCAAAGGTTTTATATGACCTAGTTTCTTCATGGAGCTCCCCTTGAGGTGCACCCGAAGACTTCAGCTTGTCCAGAATGCAGCCGCGCGGGCAATTATGGGAACCTCGAGGTTTTCCATGTAACACTGCTCCTGCGCGAGCTGCATTGGCTGCCTGTCATCTTTCGGGTGCGCTTCAAGGTGTTGGTCATCATCTTTAAAGCGCTCCATGGCACGGGACCTAGTTATCTGCGGGATCGCATCCTGCCCCATACATCCCTGTGGCCGATTCGCTCCCACAGAGAGGGACTTCTCCGGGTGCCGTCCACTAGGCTATGCCAGCGGGCGACGCCCATGGGAAGGGCCTTCTCTGTGGCGGGCCCGACCCTCTGGAACAACCTTCCCCCCGATATTAGAACAACTACGGACCTCCGCCCCTTCCGTCAAAAATAAAAAACACATTTCTTTTGCTTGGCCGGCTTGGGATAACTTAACTGTTTCTAGGGGTTTTTAGGGGTTTGTTTTAGTTTAATGGGATTTTAGCGCAGGGTTTAATTTAATTCTTTTTAATATTGTATTGTTGTGATTTTATATGCATTTTAATTTCCCTGTGCCCCGCCTCGAGTCCCTTCCGGGAGAGAGAGCGGGTTATAAATTAAATTATTATTATTATTATTATTATTATTATTATTATTATTATTATTATTATTATTATTATTATTATTATTATTATCTGATATAATATTATCAGAGAAGAAGCTTCCCAAAGCTTAATGCCTTTTGGCAATGCTGTTACAGGAAGCTCTGGCTCTTAGAGCATTATAAATGAGTACTCCTAGGTCCTTGACAGAGTGAGGGTCATCCATGAGGTCATATCCACCCAGCTTATATTTGGTGTTCTTTTTTTTTTGCCAATGTGTAAGGCAGAGCATTTGTTGTTTGAGATTTGGAGTTGCCAATTGCTTGACCATTCTTACACATAGTTAAAGTCTCTTTGTAGGACAGCAGTGTTGAATAGTTTTACATCATCAGCTAAGAGAATGCAGTTGCTTATGATATGATTGTAAAGGTCATTTATGTAAAGCATATGATGCAGGAGGGAGAGTCTAACTCTACCATGTATTGTACAAAAAGAATTGTAGAAATACCCTGCAGACCTTACTTATTCTTCGACTACATGAAGTCTATCAGACGCCAAATGGGGTTACTTTTCAAGAAAGCTATGAACACGAGGAAAAGAACTTTAACTGTAGTACTCTTTGTTGTGAGTATGAAAGGCATCATTCTGACATAACCTCATTTAAAAATTGCTTACAAGGCAATAAAAAGGAGCCGGATCTCTTTCTCTTGGTTAGCAAAATGTTTGATCTTTTATTATTCTTTAGAATACCCTGAAGTATCTCAGCCACTTCTGAGAATTTAAACTCTAGAGATTTTTAGGATAAAAGAGTCCATCTCTGTCAAGTTTGCACAGAAAGGATTCTTTTGCTGGCCCTGGATTTAGAGCAAGTAGAGTAAGAGATATAATTTCAATTTACTTACATGTGGACAAAATATTAAAATAATACTCAATAGTTTTTTAAAAACAACAACAACATATTACATTGTTTCCTGTGAATAGTATTTCTGAATGTGCTAGGAAAATACACCCAAATAGTGAACAGATCCATTTAGAAAATATAGCCAACGTTTGGCTGAGAGAATGGGAAGGAAGACACCATATATTATCCTGGCATACGATATCCTAAACCTGCAGGTTGTCTTTGTAACTAACACACTGAGTCTGGGGGGAAACAGACACAATAATACAGGATGGTGGGGTTTTTTTTACACACACTCAGAGTCTGGAAGAGAGGCAGGGAAAAGTGAAGTGGGCTAAAAGCTACTAGGTAGCAATTGGAGTCAAAGGGAAAGGGAGGAAAAAGTTGGCAAACAAAGATGAATTTCAGCTGTCTTGGGTTGCAGATCCCTAGATAATTCATTGTAGGGGAAAATAATTCAATTCTAAAAAGTACATACTTTAAGCTTTCATTGTTTGTCTTCTGATTATGTGTTATAATTTTTGCATGTGGAGAAGTCCGTCAAGCTTTCATAGAATTCCAACGTTTTGAACTGTTATACAGCAATAGCCACTTAGACTTATGTTAGATCAGACAAAGGATTCCGACTCAGACATGGTCAAAACAACAGGAACGTTTATTCACACTATTTACAACACACACAAGATTCAACTGGCAAGGTTTCTTCTCTGGCAACCTCTTATATAGAGTTACCAGGCAGGAAACTCCTAGCAAGCAATTGCAACATTGTAACTCCTTTCCAGACAGATTCCAGACAGCTTGTCTCTGTTAATCACTGCAGCTGCTGGCTCAGCTCCGGAATGCGGTGACTCATAGGTTACCAGACGAGTTGTCTGGGACATAGGCTTGGGGACTCAACACTCCTTCCCCCATAGTCAGTGTGCATGTGTCTAGGTTCTCTGTCCAACACAGTACATGCGCACGCGTAGTCGTTCAGATAGGCGGGGCGGTGTCGGGTCTGCCCTGACCGCCTTAGTTCTTGAGGAGGCTCCTCCCTGTGGGACACGGAGCCTTCGCCTACGTCATCGCGGCCTGCCCTCGGAGGTGGAGTCGCCGTAGGTGGCAATGCCGACCCTAGCAAGTCCGGGTGAGGTGGCGTGGCGACCGGGCTTGAGGTAGTTGGCCTTTGCTGGCGAGTATTATTCTGGTAGGGTGGTTCCCCGATGGGCGAGGCCCCCAGCTGAGAGTCAGATTGGGCTGTGAGGTCCTGGCGGTCTCCCCGTGCTGTTCCCGCAGATACGAGGTCTGGACCGGCTAGGGACTCCGGGGTTCCAAACAACTGCTCGGCTTGAGCAGAGAACAACGGCCCAACGGGGGCCAACGGGCAGGAACGGCCTGGCGTGGTGACTGCTGTTTCGGGCAGGCGGCGCCTCAGTTGATCCAGGTGGCGCCGCCACTCGGATCCATCCTGAAGGCCGACTCTGTAAGAACAGGGTCCGGTTACGTCCAAAATGGTTGCAGCAATCCATCGCGGCTCCCCTGAAAAGTTCCTTGCCCAAACCAGGTCCCCAATTTCAAATAAACGAGGAGTGGGAATCTGCAGGTTGCCCCTCTGCAACCCGTCGTAATCGGGGTGCAGTCTGTCCAGAGTGGTCCGCAAGCGTCGGCCCATCAAGAGCTCCGCGGGGCTTTTCCCTGTGGCTGGGCAAGGTGTGACATGCTGTCCCAAAAGGTACGCGGCCACCCTTGCCTGCCAGTCCCCTTTATCCAAACGGGCCAAGGCTTCCTTGGCTGAGCGCACGGCTCGTTCCGCGCGTCCATTAGACGCCGGGTGATAAGGGGCGACCGGCGCGTGGCGGATCCCTTGGGTGGCCAGAAAGTCCAAGAAGGTGGAGGATTGAAATTGGGGTCCGTTGTCGGACACAACGACGTCCGGCAACCCGTGGGTCGCGAACAGACGGCGCAAGGCACGCACCGTGCTCTCCGCTGTGGTGGAAGCCATGAGAATCACCTCCACCCAGCGTGAGAACGCATCCACCACCACGAGGAAATTCTGGCCATAGAAGGGACCCGCGAAATCCAAGTGGAGCCTGGACCATGGGCACCTGGGGGCGTCCCACTACCTCGGCGGGGAGACCGGCGGGGCCGGCCGGGACGATTGGCAGGAGGAGCAGGCGGCCACCCATTCCGCCACTTCAGCGTCCATGCCGGGCCACCAGACATAGCTCCGGGCCAATGCCTTCATACGGACGATGCCTGGGTGGTTGGCATGGAGCGACTGAAGAACCATGTGCCGGAGAGGGGAAGGGACGATGACCCGATCTCCCCAACACAAGCACCCGCAATGGAGCGAGAGCTCCAGCTGGCGTGACTTGTAAGGCCGAAAGTTTTCAGCCACACTGCCCGAAGGCCAGCCCCTCAGCACCCATCGGCAGACCTGGGCGAGGACGGGGTCTGCGCGGGTGTGAGCGGCAACGGCGGAAGAGGACAGGGGCAAGTCCGACTCCGCGACCATCAGGACAGAGAGAGCAGGCACAGGGGCCGGATCCGGCCCCGGGAGAGGGCAGCGGCTTAGGGCATCAGCATGCCCTATCTGCTTGCCAGGACGGTATAGCAGCGTATAGTCATACGCTGCCAGGAATTCCGTCCAGCGGGTCATCCTGGGCGACAGGATGGGGGGTGTCGGACGGTCACCGGCCAATAGCCCAAGGAGCGGCTTATGGTCCGTGACAACAGAAAAGGTCCGCCCATAGAGGTAATTGTGGAACTTCTTAATCCCGGACACTACAGCCAAAGCCTCCTTGTCGATTTGGCTGTAGTTTCTCTCCGTTTGAGACATTGTCCGGGAGTAAAAAGCAATGGGGGCTTCCGAACCGTCTGGAAAGACGTGGCTAAGGACAGCCCCCAGGCCAAAAGGGGAGGCATCGCACGCAAGCGTCAGAGGAAGCCTGTCATGGTACTGGACTAGTACCGCATCTGACATGAGCATGGCTTTGACAGCCGCGAACGCGTGTGCTTCGCGGCTGCCCCAGTGCCAGGCCGCGGATCGGTCGAGCAACCGATGCAGCGGCTCGGCTAGCGATGCCTTATGGGGAATAAACGGCGCGTAGAAATTCAAAAGGCCGAGGAATGCCTGCAGCTCCGTTTTGGAGGCAGGAGTGGGGGCCTTTTGGATGGCCTCGACCTTGGAGGGGGTTGGGTGAATTCCTTGGGCGTCAATCATGAAACCCAGGAATTCCACCCTAGGCGCAGCAAACGTACATTTGCTGGGTTTCAACTTTAAACCCGCGCCCCTGAAAACTCTGAGGACCTTCCGTAACGTTTTGGCGAGTTCTGATATGCTGGAAGCAGCAATCAGGACGTCGTCAAAATACGGTACAATGCCAGGGAGCCCATGGAGCAGTCGCTCCATGAGGCTCTGGAAGATCCCCGGGGCTACGGACATGCCGAATTGGAGACGGCGACAGCGGAAAGCCCCACGGTGGGTCACGATGGTCTGCGCTTCCGCAGCCTCGTCATCCACCGGGAGCTGTTGGTAGGCCTGCGCCATATCCAGTTTCGCGAACACTCGACCTCGTCCCAATGAGTGGAGTAGGTCTTGCACCACCGGAACCGGGTATGGGTTCGCCTGAAGCCCGAGGTTGATCGTCGACTTATAGTCGGCGCAGATCCTCACGGACCCGTCGGGTTTAATGGGGACCACAATTGGGGTCTCCCATTTCGCCTGATCGATGGGTTCGAGCACGCCCTGCGCCACCAATCGATCCAATTCCGCTTCAACCTTGGGCTTCAGCGCGAACGGCAGCCTGCGGGCCTTCAAGCGGACTGGAGCAACCTGGGGGTCCAAATTTAGGGAAACTGGAGTGCCTTTGTACGTTCCTAAGCTGCCATCAAAGACGTCGTTGAACTCTCTGATTACTTCGTCTACCGGAGAACTGGCTGACACGCTGTGTACTCCTTGGACTGACAGTCCCAAGGCTGGAAACCAGTCCAATCCGATCAAGGCAGCTAGGGGTTTGGCCACTACCAGGATGGGAAGGGATCCGTGGAAGGGGCCGTAGTCTACTCTCACTCTGTGCAGACCTAGAATGGGAATTTGTGAGCCCTGGTAATCTTTCAGGATCGTCGCCGTGGGGCCGAGATCCCGCTTCCTGAGCTTGGGGCGCCGGCGCGTAGTGTGCTCTCAGGCGGCCCAGGAGATCGTCCCACGGCACTTCGTGCACCGCTGCGGGTGCTGCTATGGTTCGGGCGGTAGCAACAATTCAGGGCCGCCGCACTGGAGGAATAGGCTCAGCTTCCTGGCAGGCGCGAGTTCGCCGTAGTCGCTGGCTATCAAGAAGCACTCGAACCGGGCTAAGAAGGAAGCCCATTGTTCCTTCATCGGGTCGAACGGTGCAAACGGAGGCATTGTCGCCGTAGCCATGGTGAGGCTGTGCGTCGCGCTGCGCTCTGTTGTTGAAGTATTCGTTACCCGTTGCGTTCTAAGGCCACGGCCTGAATCCCACCTTCGTCGCCAGTGTTAGATCAGACAAAGGATTCCGACTCAGGCATGGTCAAAACAACAGGAACGTTTATTCACACTATTTACAACACACACAAGATTCAACTGGCAAGGTTTCTTCTCTGGCAACCTCTTATATAGAGTTACCAGGCAGGAAACTCCTAGCAAGCAGTTGCAACATTGTAACTCCTTTCCAGACAGATTCCAGACAGCTTGTCTCTGTTAATCACTGCAGCTGCTGGCTCAGCTCCGGAATGCGGTGACTCATAGGTTACCAGACGAGTTGTCTGGGACATAGGCTTGGGGACTCAACAACTTATATACCTCGCTAAGCGGTTTATGGAGTCAGCATATTTCCTCCAATAGACTGGGTTCTCATTTTACCAATCTTGGAAGGATGGAAGGCTGAGTCAACCTTGAGTCAGTGAGAATCAAACTGCTGGCAGTCAGCAGAATTAGTCTGCAATACTGCATTCTAACCACTGTGCCACCACAGCTCTATATGAATGCAAACCTGCAGTTGTTGCTTGTAGTAAAAGAAGGGTGAGCAAATAAACATTCCAGGCAAAAGTGGTGGACTAGTAAAGCAATTAGACCACGGAGCAATTAACTATGTTCCTTTGAAGGCAGAAACGGAGAGAAAGGGGAACTGAAGCTCTCTTTGTCTCCACTAGCTGGATGTTGCTTGCATAATTATATTTTGAAAAGGCCAATCTCAAATGTAAATGAATACCTTTCTAGCCTGAATATGTTACAAATAACAGGGAGGAAAACCCAGAATGATTCATAGGAAAGACTTGGCATGCTGTATTTTGCCTGAACAATCACTACAAATTCACAAAACCATGTGTTTTAATTTGGTTTTACCTGCTGCACTTGTCTATATTAGATCTACTAGAAATTGACTGCAAAAATTAGAACATGTGGTAGATTATAACTTGAGATACTTGAAAAAAGTCTGTTTTTGCTTTGCTTTCATGAAATGGTTGAGTGCAATCACAAATCTCTGGGTTTTTTAAAATTCTTTTTTAATATTGCTTGAAATATTTTGCAATGTTTTGTTTTTAAGCCATCCTGAATACTATAGTGCAAGGGTAGTCAACCTTTTTATACCTACTGCCCACTTTTGTATCTTTGTTAGTAGTCAAATTTTCTAACAGCCCACCGGTTCCACAGTAATGGTGATTTATAAAGTAGGGAAGTCAATGAAATTTAAAAAAAGGAAAATGCCTCAGTATCGGACAAAACCCCTACCGTCCACTATGAAAGCTGGAACATCCACTAATGGGCAGCAGGGACCAGGTTGACTACCACTGCTATAGTGGAATGACAGTATGCAATATTTTAAATAAATAATAATGTGGGCAATTAGCAAAGATGAATTACCTGACGATTTAAAAAAAATATGCCTGTACCAGTAGTCTGTAAATACTGTTATTCAACTGCTTTTCTGAGAAATATTTGGTTAGAGCTTGGAATTTTTAAAGATACAAAGATATAAGATAGTAGGTGCAAAATAAGGTTTTCTTAATTGTTTTACTGACTTCTCAGAGTTAATGCATGTGGTTGAAAATCAATAATAAAAACATTTATATTCAGAACTGTTGTTGGAAAAAAGATGGCCTTCACACACATCTGCACACAAATTGTATATATACATTGTAGATACACACACACAAATACACCTCCCCCCATATATATGCATACTGTATGTGTTTATATAATTTAAAGACAGTATAAAAACTAACAGTAACTAATGCAGACAAAGAAAAAGAGAAACAATATTGCAGGAAAAAAGAATATAAAGATATAGAATGAAGTTTCCAATTTCCTTTGCAGCAAATAGAAGTATAATTACAAAATCATCTCTTATTCCATGATTACAAAAAAAACCTTCACTTTTTCTATTAGCCATTTTTTTCCTAATCATCTAAGCTACAAATTGTTAAGTATTTTCCTATTTCATGAAAAAAGTCTAGAAGGGATTTTCAGTTAGCCGTAAGTATAGATATTGTCTTTTCTATAAGACATTAATTTATCCAATTCTACAAGTCTCATCAGCTTCATCAACCATTCCTTGGTGCAGATGTCATATATAAAGCAAAATTCTATGAGTTTTTTTCTAATAACCTGTCAGAAAAATAATGTCTTTAACTGCAGACCCAATGTTTTTCTTCTTTTTTTCTTTTAAATAGCTTTATTGATTAGCCTATGGGCCCTATCAAAGCACAAGGTTGAAACACATATCACCAATAAATTATTATACAAACAATTTAAAATAAGAGTAGGGTAAAATACAATAGTTATAGGATAAGATACAGTATAATTTAATACATGTATGTTAAATAGAATAAAATGACATAACATTCTATTTTGGTATCATCTTTACAATCTACCCCAATCAATCCCATGTATGCAGATCTCAACCAAACCATTTTGTTTAAGTACTGTGCTGTATTAAATGTTATTTTCAGGTTCTGGCCACACATAAAGTAAGTTGTTTTGATATGAGGATTTACATTGTGTCTTAAAACGAAGTTTCTAGCATTATTACTTTGTGGAACTGAAATCTGGATCCCTCGACCATCTGTGTTAATCATATCCCTGAAAGCTACCTAGTTGCACTCCTACCTTATTTCCTTGAACAGAAGCTTAACTTCTCTAAGAGATAAGTTCCCTTAGGAATAATACATATGAAAATATTCATCTCTTCATTTGTTCCTTCCAGGAGACCTAAGATATTTTTTTTAGGACAAATGCAGGCTGACCTAAAATTTAGGATATGAGTTAGATCTGCCCATCGTCTCCTACAAGTTCTTATGTTGTGTATTGAGACCTTCTCATCTTTCCCCCTCTGCTGCGAAGAAAATAATTAAGAAATATGATTATGTGATCCGATTAGAGTTCGGTGCCCTAGCATATAATAAGGCAATTCAATAGCTTTCTTTAATTAAAAACACCCATTGTTATGCAACGTATCTACCAGTTTAGGATTTTCCAATAAGCAAGGCACTAGCTCAGTTTTGCAAATGCAGCTAATACCACAGGTAGATTTTGAAATATTTATTTACCAAATTTCTATGCTGCCTATCTCATCTGCATGCCTCTGGGTGATTTACAAATAAAATCATGCAATCATATTTTTTTTAAATAAAAAAAAACAGAATTAAAACAAAACAATAATTGAATAATTAAAAGTTAAAGGCAGAGGAAGCACTTTCAAATCACCAGCCCTCCCCCAGGTTGCATACCACTCTGAAACCCACCCACCCACCATGCAAGTTGACAGAGCCAGTCTTGGCATTCTTCCAAAAGGCCAGGAAAGTGGGGGCTCATATTACCTCTGGAGACAAGGTGTCCTATAGGACAGGGACAAAGGCAGAGAAGGCTCTCTTCCTAGAACCGGCCAACCAAAACTCTATAATCAATGGGGTCTGCAACTTACTTCCTGCAGCTGGGTGGGATAAGTCAATAAAATAGGGATGAGATAGTTTCTCAGGTAATCTGATCCTATGCTATGAAAAGCTTTAGAGATAATAGTCAGCACTTTGAATTGGATCCAAAGGCAAACTGGAAACCAATGAAGCTCAGACAGCAGAAGTGTTGTATGTGCAACTAGGAGTGCCCAAAACTTCTCATAGTCCTGCATTCTGCATCAGCTGCAGCTTCTGAATACCCTTTAAGGATAGCCCCATGTAGAGGTTATTGCAGTTGTCAGTACCAGAGATAACCATATCTAAGCCTTTGTTTGCACGATTGAGGATTTTTTTCCATTATTTGTTTCACTGTTTTATGTCAGCAGTATGAATTCAGAAAATTTTCTGTTTCAAAATAAAATCCACTGATCATTTAAAATGTATATTTATTTTTTTCATTCACAAAAGATAAAGGTTTTTGAAGCCACCACAGGTCTATCTGAACTGTCTGCAGCATTTCTGGTAAGAAATCTATTCATGCTTGCATATATGTACTTCAGTTGCTTTGTATCTATTTACTATTTTCCTAATAAGGTTTTAGTAGCTATTGCTAGCAGCCATTGTGCTGAATCATGGTTTACTTTAAATATAACTTATCAGAAGGGCTGACCCCACCCACAATTCATCTTGGTTTTCTAATTTCATAATATTGGTCATAAATTGCGCCCTGAAATTTGGCAGCAAAAATTGGCTTGTTGTTACTTGTTCAAGGAAATTTGACATACGTAAGGAAAACAGTGATACAGCTTGAGCAACAAAGCAGAGAACTTTGCAGTATACCAAGAAGTGTAGCTTGAGAACAAGGTCCCTCAAGATGTTATAGAATAGAACAGAGGAATTTTTACATGGGTGAAATCAACTTACCTTCTCTACTGGTTCGCAAAATGTGAGTGTGCACTTCTGCAGATATGCAAAGCATCAAAAACAGGATATGATGATGTCCAGGCGGGTGGGTGGGCAGAGCCTCTCACTGCCAGCGTTACCAGTTTGCCCGAACCAGATAGAACCAGCTGAATTTCACCACTGAATTTTTATCCATATCCAATCACAAAGCATAAAACAAAGATACTTAAATGAAAATATTTTGAAAGCAGTCATCAATTCATAAAGTGAGCACATCCTCTGATTATCTTGTATAGTGGCATAGAATGGACAATTAAAATCACTTTCTGAAAATCCATTTGAACAAGAATTTCATGTTCCTTATTGGAAATAACCTGTAAACTGGATTTGTAAACTGTTTCTCCTGAAGATTCTGAAATTTCATTTGTCTGAATATATTAAATGGGGTGGCCTGTATATGTTCAACTCAGGTCCTGCTTTTGTACTCCTTTGGGCTGGGAAAAATAATTTTTCCTGTATTCAAGAGCCCATATGGTGTGCCAAAAAAGAATGTTTTAGCAAACAGCCATTCATATTTAAGCAATGTTCATTATGCATAGTAAGTGATTGCAAGGGGTCTAATGGCAAGCCTTAATCAAGTACCTTCTCCCTAAGCCCACACATCCTTCTCCAATGGTTGTTCATTTGACTAAGGTATGCTGTAAATCCCTTGCTGAGATGTTGGTCAAGTTTTAATAATCAGACAGTGAACTCAATCATTTGTCCTTCTATGAGTTCAAACTTGGGCACTTTTAACTTCCTATCCAAATCCCTGTTCCTACCTGTTATCATAATCAAACATTGTATTACTGAGAGTAGCTTTCAAGAGGAGCAGCACTGCAGCACAGTATGTGCACAAAAGAGAGTGTTTGCTTTTATTCCTAAAGGGGGCCTGCATAGAGTTTCAGTGGGAGCCACTTCAGGGTTTTGTGTTTGCAGCCATTAGTAAAGTAGAAAGCACACTTAAGCTCTCTTCAAAGCGAGTATGCGTAAGTCAGAGAAAAAATGAGGAAGAATAACACAAGCGACCTGGTTGCCTGTTTAAGGGGGTTTTTTTTCTTCTTTTTTCTTTTGCAGAATCCAAAATAGCTGGCAACGATGGATTTTACTCTGAGAACTTTTGAACTGACAAGTCACTATTCACTGACAGCTTCACCAGAATTAATGAAAGAACAACCACACCTCTGTAATTTAATTAATTTAATTTATTTGATTTGATTTGATATGGCTGCCTACTCCAGAAGAATCTTGGTAGCTTACAAAATCCACATATTTAAAAAAGAACCACATTATTCCCAGGTCCAGGAATAGATGGACATAGTAGATAACACACATCTTTAGATATTCTCATATAAGTTATACATGTGGAAGTGGAGAAGAATCTTTGTTATTGGCTTTAATTCCTACATATTAAACCCCTGAGAGTTTTAATCGGTCAAGGGATAAAGCCTGCTATCAAGGTCTTGGAGTTTTATGTACCAGAGTAGATAATGTCATTTCTGTCCCGTGACCAAGATTGAAACCAGATTGGAAGGGACCTAGAAAAGTTTTTCGACCATCCTCAAGAATTGCCCAAAAGATGTGAAATATAAATTGATAGAACAGATGGTATTAAGTGTTAATGCCACTGTATAGTGCCTTGGTAAGGCCACACTTGGAATACTGCATACAGTTTTGGTCGCCACGATGTAGAAAAGACATGGAGACTCTGGAAAGAGTGCAGAGAAGAGCAACCAAGATGATTAAGGGACTGGAGGCTAAAACATATGAAGAACGGTTGCAGGGACTGGGTATGTCTAGTTTGATGAAGAGAAGGACCAGGGGAGACATGATAGCAGTCTTCCGATATCTCAGAGGGTGCCACAAAGAAAAGGGAGTCAAACTATTCTCCAAGGCACCTGGGGGCAGGACAAGAAGCAATGGGTGGAAACTAATCAAGGAGAGAAGCAACTTAGAACTAAGGAGAAATTTCCTGACAGTTAGAACAATTAACTTCTGGAACAGCTTGCCTCCAGAAGTTGTGAATGCCCCAACCCTGGAAGTCTTTAAGAAGATGTTAGATAGCCATTTGTCTGAAATGGTATAAAATTCCTGCCTACGCAGGGGGTTGGACTAGAAGACCTACAAGGTCCCTTCCAACTCTGCTATTGTATTATTGTATAACCATCTACCCTCAAGAGAAGTTTAATGGTGTCCTTAATGCAGTCATTCAGAATAACACAATAACCGAATAACATTAATACTCTTCCTAGTTATCTGAAGGAACACGGGTGAAATCCAGCAGGTTCTGACAGGTTCTGGAGAACCAGTAGCAGAAATTTTGAGTAGTTTGGAGAACTGGCAAATGCCACCTCTGCCTGGCCCCAGAGTGAGGTGGGAATGTAGATTTTGCAATATCCTTCCCCTGCCATGCCCACCAAACCATGCCCACCAAGCCACACTATGGCCACTAAGCCATGCCCAGAACTGGTAGTAAAAAAAAAAAGAATTTAACCACTGTAAGGAACTTCAGGAATCAACACATAGATAACCTCAGGTTCTATAAGTACAAAAGATGTCATGGAGACTGAACTTAACTAGAAACCTTGGGTTTCTGCATTTTCCAATGTAAATGACTTCCCAAGAGCCATTTTATGACAGAACAGAGCAGACTTGTCTGTTGCACTCCTACTTTTATTTATTTTATTTTATTGCCCTATTTATTTTAAATAATTTGATGTAGCCACCATCGTATAACAAATTCTGGGAGGGTTCCAATCAAAAATTAAAACAACATAAAACATTTTAAACTATAAAACCCAAATGTATTAAAAGCAAAACGCTGGTGCCAAGTCAAACTTTCAGATATGCAGTCACCTCATATTATCATAGTACCCTGGAAGAAAGCCAGGTCTTCAGACTTCACAAAAGTCTAGGAGGGTAGAGATGTGCTGAATTTCAGTGAGAAAAGTGTTCCATAGGACAGCTGCTGCCACAGAAAAGGTACACTTCCTAGCTTTCATAAGATGACAATGTTTATGTCATGCCCCTGTCGGAGCCTGAATCTGTGGAAGAAGATGAGCTGGATACATCGAGGGGGCATCTTGGTTGGCTTGGGGGGATATTTATATTAGAATGTACAATCCAAAAGACATAAAAAAATAAAAATTCGGAAGGAATATTATCAGATTCCTTTTGATCTTTTGACAACACAGACCAGCAAAACACTTTTCCTACAATGCCTATAAAAAACAAAAAAATTCAAATATAGAGAATAAAACCTTATACTCATTTATGACTGGTCCAATGATGAAGTAAAACCTTGACCATCTACTGGAAAGAAAAAGAAGAAGTCATTCTACAACTGATGCACTGATGTAGTGAAGGTCCTGGGCCACGTTAGCTTATTTATTTGTTTGTTTATTTCTTTGCTAAACCGATGACTCAGACAGCTTACAACTTCATTTGCACTCAAATCAATGGAACACTGCAAAGGACAGGCTGTGTTATTTAGAAATAAAGAGCTCTTCAAATGCTTAGAGTTAAGCTGTTGCCTGTTAGAACACTCTACCCTGGATATATCCAAAGTGTATTTGGTCAGATCTGTCCTTTCCAAGAAAAATACAGATTATGTGCTAGATTGTGTTTCAAGAAAAGTGGCTGACTCATTGTTTACTAAAAACAACAACAACAACAACAACAACACTGCCCTGTGCTCCTCATTTTATAAAGTTGTCCCTGGAGGGAAACTCCTTGCAATGCCATAAATTCAAATTTTGTCAAGAAACTGACATGAAGAGAAACTTTGAAGCAAATCAAGATATTCTTCATAAACAGATTAATTAGGAATAATCACAGTGAATGCAATATCAAGTGCATCTTTTTGCCACATCAATCCCTTAATGCTGAGCGTGAGCATCTGGTTGCATCTCCTGCCAAAAAGTGTGTGTGTGTGTGTGTGTGTGTGTGTCTATACACACACTGAATTCTTTGTTTCAGTATTCAATGAATTCTTTGCTTCAGTATTCACTGAAGAAGACAGAGATCACATGCCCAAAACAGAGCCTATCTTCGTAGGGAGGGAAACTGAGGATTAGCCAGTTTCCCTCCCAGAAAATTAACCCAGAAATAACCAGGGAGGAGGTCCTTGCATGTCTTGTTAAACTAAACACTAACAAATCACCAGGACCAGATGGCATCCATCCACGAGTTCTCAAGAAACTTAAAGATGAAATTGCTGATGTCCTTGCCAAAATATATAATCTTTCCCTAAAATCAGGCCTTGTGCTGGATGACTGGAAGGTAGCGAATATAACATCAATCTTCAAAAAAGGATCCAGAGGTGATCCAGGAAATTACCAACCGGTCAGCTTGACAAGTATCCCAGGTAACGTGATGGAAACCATCTTAAAAGATAAAATTAATAGGCACGTAGAAGAGAAGGTGCTGCTGAAGGAGAGCCAACATGGCTTTTGCAAGGGCAAATCATGCCTCACTAATCTGCTGGAATTTTTTGAGAGTGTCAACAAGAACGTGGACAAGGGAGATCCAGTTGACATTGTTTATCTGGACTTTCAGAAGGCTTTTGACAAGGTCCCGCACCAAAGGCTCTTAAATAAACTTGCCAGTCATGGAATAAAGGGACAGGCGTTGTCCTGGATTAGCAACTGGCTAAGGGACAGGAAACAGAGAGTAGCATTAAATGGACACTTCTCCAGGTGGAGGGAGGTAAAGAGTGGGTCCCCCAAGGTTCAGTACTGGGACCCCTGCTTTTCAACCTTTTCATAAATGATCTAGAAGTAGGAGTAAACAGCAAGGTAGCCAAATTTGCCGACGACACTAAATTATACAGGGTAGTAAAAACTGAGAGAGAGTGTGAGGAGCTCTAGAGGGGTCTCTTAACACTGGGGGAGTGGGCAAACCAGTGGCAATTGAGCTTCAACATTAGTAAGTGCAGAGTGATGCACGTTGGGGCAAAAATCCCCAACTACATCTATAAACTGATGGGGTCTGAACTCCATGCAACTAACCAGGAAAGGAACCTTGGTGTCCTGGTGGACAACTCAATGAAGGTGTCAACCCAGTGTGCCGCAGCAGTGAAAAAAGCAAACTCATTGCTAGGGATCATTAGGAAGGGTATAGAAAATAAGTCAGCAAGTGTCATTTTGCCTCTTTATAAATCTATGGTGAGGCCCCATCTGGTGTATTGTGTACAATTCTGGTCACCATACCGTCAGAAGAATATTATGGAAATGGAAAAGGTGCAGAGGAGGGCAACCAGAATGATTAGGGGGCTGGAACACCTTCCTTACCATCTGAGGCTGCAACGGCTGGGCCTCTTCACTCTAGAACGACGGCGCCTGAGAGGTGACCTGATTGAAGTCTATAAAATCATGCACGGTGTGGACAAAGTAGAAAAGGAAAAACTGTTTCCCGCCCTGAGTCCCTTTTGGGAGGTAGGGCAGTATAAAAATCCAAAAAACAAACAAACAAACAAACAAACAAATAAATAAATAAATATCGCACAACACTAAAACTAGGGGGCACTTTTGATAGCTAGACCTCAAACAAATAAGAGGAAGTACTTTTTCACCTAGAGGATCACTGGTCTATGGAACTCCTTGACAGAAGAAGTAGTGACAGCTGTCAGCCTCGACACCTTTAAGAAAGGATTAGATGAGTTCATGGAGAACAAGGGTATCAATGGCTATCATTATGGATGGCTAAGGACACCCTCCGGGATGGAGAGATAGGCAGGATATTTCTCAATGCCATTTGCAGGGAATCATAGGCAGGTGAAGACATCTGCTTGGGAATACCAATTAAGCAAATGGTGACCCACTGTGTGAGACAGAATGCTGGACTGGATGGGCTGTGGCCTGTTCCAGCAAGGCTGTTCTTATTTTCTTATCTATATCTATATCTATATCTATATCTATATCTATATCTATATCTATATCTATATCTATATCTATATCTATATCTATATCTATATCTATATCTATATCTATATCTATATCTATATCTATATCTATATCTATCTATCTATCTATCTATCTATCTATCTATCTATCTATCTACCTACCTATCTATCATCTATCTATCTATCTATCTGTCTGGTGTCAGTTCTCTTTTAGTTGTGTTATAGTTTATATCATACTTAGTCTGGTACTACTGTGTGGAGCACCATCCAATGGTCTTACATACTACTCAATAGCCTCTAAAAATTTAGCTGACCAGAGGCTGTACCTTGCACAAAGTAACAGCTGCTTTCTCCTGCCATGGGTGTTACCAGAAGGCTCTAAACACCAGTATAAGATCTTTCCTGCTTCAGAAAGCCCTCCGAGTCAGTGGCAGATGCATGGCTGGGAGACCCTCTTTAGGAAGAGTTATTAGCGTTCACATGACGCTGTGTGCATTAGTTTAAGAGGCCGCATGGGTGAGAATCATGAACGCAGAGCTCTAATAAAGCTCTAATTGCCAGAGAGATGTGCTTAGCTCTGTTCTGAATGCTGTTCATTTTAGCAATCCCTTTTGTGTCTGAAACTAAGGAGAGGTGTTAATTACACTCCTCATTTCCAAGGCATAGATTACATTGTCTTGCTGCTGCCACAGGAGCAAGATGGGAACAAAGAACATGCATATTTCATTTGGGGAGAAATAAAACAGTTTAAAATTCCTACCCCCAAAGGACTTTTTTTTTTTAAAAAAAATCGCATTGTTCAGCATTTGCAGAAGATGCAATTAGCAGAACTGGCACTGCAAAAGTTCAACAGTCAGCCTGCTTTCTTACCTGTGCTTGTTAGTAGCCTTCCACAGTCCCTAGGTAACTTTCCCATTCTCTGATTGATTCATTTCTACTCCTACAACAGGAGATTAAATCCCAGGGAACATTTTTGTCGCAGTTTTGTTGTTACAACAGATCTTTCCAGCTCTCTTTTATAACTTCTCCTTTTTCTTCTTCTTTAGCTTTCCGCTGGGTTGATCTCAAAGTGGAGATGTAGTTTTCCTCATTATATTTTACTGAGTCTGTTTTACAAACTTCGGTCAGAAAGTGCAAAGGTAGCATCCGTGTTTAAATATGAAACAGAGGATACTATATTCATGGAGAATTCAGAAAGAACCTTGAGCAACTTTTATTCAAGGACAAAGGTCTCAACCAGATCAAATATGATGTGAGAAAACTTGCTTGTTCTGGTTTATAATTAGGCCTTTAATGGCACAGAGGCCATCTAGAAGAGGAGCAGCACACAATCATCAGCATGAAACTCAGTTAAACGTGCCCCCGTTGGGATTTTTGCCAGTTGAATATCCTGCACGAAAAACTCCCTGCAAAAAGAAAGGCAGCATCTCAGAGAATGACAGTTTGACTCCTTCGTTGCCATAGTGCCATGTTCACTGTGTTTCACAGTTGCAAAGCGCTTAGAGAACACCTTTGAGGAACATAGTCCTGTATTAAACTGTTCCCAGTTCATTATCCTACTTACACAGTGCCTGAATGAGCATTTTTGTAAATATAAGCTTATGTAAAACAGTATTCAATTTATTCTCCTAATTATGCAACACCTGGAAAATGCTTTTCCCTTCTGTAAATGCAAATTTAAAATGCAATATTTATACAGCCCTGGAGATACTCTTCTCTCTTACGCACACACCTTGCAAGAATAGTCTTCTAGTTAATAAAAATATTGTTGGAGAATGGGAGTTCTCAATTTTCCTCCTTTGTACAGACTTCCCAAAGACACAGATGTTTGCACAGGGAAACAAAGGACCAATAATAAAATGTGTGCTGCAATGTTGTAATGCCGCTCCATGCCTTATATAATTACTCATGCAGCTCAAGTATGAAAGGGCAGACTTTGCACTGTGACACTGTGATGCACATTTCATAATTCTGGAATCATCCTGATTAGGAAAATTCAAGTTAACAGAAAATATTGGTAAAACAAGCATTTCCTGGGTGGTCATCGGTGTAATTAATATTTGACATCTTTCTTTACAATTTTCAATTTTGATAATTAGGAAAATAGAATTGTACAGATTACTTATATCTTGCTAAGTTGTTAGAAAACAGAACATGGTGAGCATCAAGGTTCACAGCAGAATTAAGTAGTTAATCATTGTTCAGTAGACATCTTGTTCAGAATTTAACTAATCTTAGCAGAAGACTCTCAAAGCCAATTACACTCAGCCACTCAAGTTGGCTGGCAATAGCAGAGGAAATAATTTAGAACTTTTTATGTGTGTGCTCCAGCATTTAACCTCTCAGCTTTTTCTTCCATTCTTTTTGAGCCAAAAGACATTTTGCTTTAGGAGATAGTTGAGGTAGTTGTTCGCATCTGGTGTATTATGTCTAGTTCTGAAAGGACTAGACATGGCTTGGAAAGGACATGAAAGGACTGAGAAAAATAAAATAGCAGGCAACCAGAATGATCATGGGACATTTTCCCCATGGGAGAAGGCTAGTATATTTGGGACTTTAGCTTGGAAAAATATGGCTGAGAGGAGACATGATTGAGGTATATAAAATGTGCATAGAATAGAGGAAGTCAAAGGGGAGTTTGTTTCTCAAAACAGAAAAAATGGGGCAACCCAATATATTTATTTATTTATTTGATTTACATCTTGTCTTCTGTTCATACATAGCATTCCATCCTCCTTTTTTTCCCTACAACAATCCTCTGAGTAGTTTGGGTTGAAAGACAATGATTCGCCTTAAGTCACTCAATAATTGGCCAAAGAACCTGGGTATCCCTCTTCCTGAGGCAGCATCTTAATCAGTTTATTGTATTGGTTCTCTCTGTCCAGTGAAGCTGATTGAAAAAAGAATTAAAATAGACCCTAAAAATCACTTGTACATGTATCACATATTGTGCATGCATCATAGATGAGGTGATGACCACAAACCTGGATAGCTTTGAAAAGAGATTGGATAAAAACATACAGGGGAAGTATGTTAAGGATTATTGCTGTGAAAACTCAATGTTTTCTACAGGTTAGGGCACAGCATATCTTCCAAAACCAGTTGCAATTGAAAAATTGTCAGAGAAGGGAATGTCTCCAACACTTACTTACAAGGATCCCAGTATCCCACTGCAAGAAACAAAAAGTTGGATTATAATGTTCCAGCAAGGCTATTCTTATGTTCTTATGTAATGGAGCTTGGTCAGATTTTAAATCTCTGGAGCTAAAATCTGAGTGACTTATTAGTTACTAACATTTTTATGTCTCCTTTTATTTCCTCCAGGTTTTGTGTCATAGGATAACAACATTTTCTTTATTCAGGCGGTTTTGTTCCCTAGCCTCCTTGCTCTTTGTTGAGTACATTTCAGGTCATTTCAGTTGTTGGTGCACCTACAATAGGACCTCAGGGTCACAGTGCAAAACCTCTCAAATAGAGGGGGATTTATCAGATAACTGCTTAGAAAGTCTTCAGAAGACTATTCAAGAACAGTAAATGAGGGCCAGAGAAACAGGAAACAGGATCAATGTCCATTTTGAGCTGACATGACCATATTGACGATTGGTCATGTGGACTACAACTTCCTTCTTTCCTTCTTTCCCTTCCTCTCTCTCTCCTTTACAGTCAGATTTCAGTTGATGAGACTTACACCCCGGAACTATTTTCTACAACTATTTTCTACAACTAAATGATGCTTATTTCCAAAGTGTCCAAAGGGAGTCTCTCAATAAGGATTTAAAATTGTCACCAGGCTAAAATTATCAGCAGCATACCTAATTAACTTCCCTTGTACAAGAGCCACTAGCTGAGATGCTAAAAAATTTCCATTGTTGTACACAGCGGCAGCTTTGTTGAAGAGCAAATGGGCAGCCGTGGATCACTGCCCCCCACCTCATAATGGGGCCAGAAGTCTTGCTCCCATTTGTTAATGTCTGATTATAGCTTTGGATAAAACAATGCTTTTATTTTTGCAATAGTGTCAGAGTGTTAAGGTATTCTTCTACTACCCCCCCCCCCGCCCCTTTCCTTTGTGGTTGAAATGAAAACTTTTGATAACAATTAAAAAAAGAAAATATCTGCCTTTGCTCCATCATTTTTCACCAGCAGCGTACAGGTTTTATTAAGACATACGTCTTAAACTTGCCTACTTACTAGTATTTTCCAACCATCCTTCCCAACACAATTACTACACTGTTCCTGAAACAGCTGAAAATTTTTAAGGACTTGCTTTGGCAAGCCATCCAATTCCACTTGAAACATTCATGCAAGTCATCCTGCTAATGAGGCAGAAGGGAATGTAGGCTGGCGGCTTCTATAAGTTCAATATCTATTTTAACCCAGCACTTGTAAAGTAGATTGTAAAATATGCCAAAGATATTCTAGATGCTTGATTTCTCCCCAGTGACTTGCAATGCTGATCAATGGCTATCAGACATATATGACAGAAAAGCAATGTATATGCCATTCTGGGACTTGCTGCCTGTCTTATTGCCTGGTACAAACCAGACACACAATCCAATAGGAAACCCCAAACCTTTGCTTGGAAGAACATATCTGTTGCCTAAAATATTTTACCTTTACTCAATTCCAGTGTGTCTCTCTACAAGAAGCATAAAAACAGTTCTCTTATCAAGTCTTCTGCAATATTACCAGATCACAAAGTTTAATAAAGCACCAATTGCAATTAAGCTTTAGTACAATAATGCAGAAAAGAATCCTAGATATTTTTCACTGTGGCAAATGAAAAACAAGATGTATATTACAAAAAAAAATCTGGAGGATTCCTTCATTCAATATATTGGGAGTATCACCCAAGAATATCCTGTTTTTGAGGAAGAGGTAATAAGAAAAGTACTATATTTTATATTCAAATACATTTTATTAAAAAATATAACATATTTTTGTAATGAGTTTATAAGCTACATTTCAATGCAAGTGTGCTTTTAAGACAAAGTTTGAGGTTAAAAATGAAAATGTAACCATAATATCCATGTTCCATATGTCCCATTTGTGGTACACTTTGTTCTGATCTATTGAGAAGTACTGAATTCAAAGAATTATTCTTTGTTTATTTCGGTCCTATATCAATATTCTTGCAACACATTGTGGAACTCCATTGTCTCCCATATTGCACATAAGGAAAAGGTTAATGCAAAATTGAAAGAAAGTTGTTCATCTCAAGCAGTGTTTCTTATAGAGTGGACCTAGAACAGTGATGGCGAACCTATGGCACGGGTACCACAGGTGGCACGCGGAACCATTTCTTAGGGTACACAAGGCATTGCCCTGTCAGCTCCAGCATGCTTGTGTGGGCTAGCCAGCTGATTTAGGCCTTCTTTTGAGGCTTTTTTTCACCCTCTGGAGGCTTCAGGGAAGCTCCTGAAGCCTCTGGAGGTGGGGAGGGGGAGGCTGTTTTCACCCTCCCCAGGCTCCTAGAAAGCCTCTGGAGTCTGGGGGAGGGCGAAAAAAGCACGCCAAAAGCAAGGGGTCACACACATTATGGGTGTGGCACGCCACGCACGACCCCCCCTGTGCTCCCCCCACTTTGGGCACACGAGCCAAAAAAAGTTAGCCATCACTGACCTAGAACTTCTGGGAGTCCCCCAAGATCCTACCTGAAGTCTGCAAAATCAAAATTGCCAGGTATGTTTTTTTACATTTACATATATTTTATTAAAATTGAACATAAAAAGTACTAGAAATTAATATAGAATAAAGAGAACACAGAGAAAAGAAAAAAAACAGAAAGAAAGGAGAATTATTTGCCAGCTATGTTGAAAAATAATATAACATTAAAAATCCGTCAAATAATCATGAGAAATGCTAGCGCCAGTGAACATGTCAATTTTAATTTTTAATATGGTAAATATCAATAAATGTAACCCATTCAAACAAAAGATCTTTGGAGGTCTGCCATAATTTTTAAAAGCAGGAAGGGTTGCTAAGAGGGGAAAAAAATTAAGAAACACATTTTCTTAATGTAGCCTTGTGCTCTTCAGATTTGGCTGATTTCGGTTGTCACCTTTCTCATCCAGTATGGATAATGGCATAGGATTATGAGAATTGTAATCATCCACAACACTTGAAGAACACTAGTTTTCCTATCCTGGGCTTCTAACTAGTTCATGAATGGGCACTTCATATCCGCAGAACTATGGGTGGGTCATCAAGTGTTCCCACTAGCCAGATGGCCCTCAGAATATGATCTATTTCTTATTGCCATTTGTAACAAGAAACCAGTCATCTGTTTCATCACAGTCAGCTAATCAGTCTGATTAGCTGGCTGATGGGAAAAGTGCCCAGTTGTTTTTTTTTGTTTTGTTTTTTAATTCCAGCCAGATGATCAGCCTGTCTAGTTGGTTGGCAGAGGCCAATTCTCAGGCTTTCAGATGCTAATACATTCATTACTTAGCCATGTGGGAGAATCACTGGGGAGATACCTATAGGAGAAAGCACTTCATCAACTATGCTGAACCTATGTTGCATAAGGATTTAGCATAACAAGTTTTAAAAGTTTAACAGAAACTAATTGGCAACCAATGGGGTTCCCAAACTAATTAAGCCATATGCTTCTGGCACATAATATCCATAAACAGCTAGGTTTTTGCATTCTGAAGTAATTGTTTTCCAGATTGCTATTAAAGTTTGTCTCCTTTCCCAACACTCCCATAGCACTACAATATTATCTATACACAATTGATAAACATTTCCAAATCTCAATGAACTTCAAAAGGTTTCATAAAGCAGAAGCCCTGGTATCTCAACCTTTTCAGATATAATTATACTAGTCTAGGAGGTACAATGTTTACCTATCAGGTTTTACTTCTTTTGAGCAAGATTCCTGGAATCAAAACGGCATATGTAACAACAGGTTGTATAATTAATATGAAGATTAGGATTGATACTAAAATTGTCTTCAAGTCACTATTAGTTCATATTATAAATATAAGCAAAAGGATCTATTAATGAAGCAAGTACATTACATGCAATCATGCCAGTCCAGATTACATATAGAGAGTGAAGTAGGTAAATAATTATGTGTGATAATTAATTGTACTGGTATTTGCAAGATAGGTATCATGGATATGGTAAAATTCAATGTATTCCCCCCCAACCCCTCCCCCCAACCAATATCACATAATGCAAATGCTCCATTCTGAAGGAAAGGAAAAAGAATTCCTTTCTCCAGGATTCTCCTTCATATACAGATTTTTTTTTTCAAATGGAAATTATTGTAATATATTTTATCTTCTCTTGGAAAAGTAAGAAGAAGCTTTTCTAATTTTTTTTTGCTTTTGAGTCAGTGTTGACTCCTGGCGACTGTGTGGAAAGTCCTTGTGGTTTTTTTTTTAAAGGTTCTACAGAAGTGGTTTGCCATTGCCACTTTCTAGGGCTGTAAGCAAGAGAGGTCACCCAGTTGGCTTTGTACTTAATCCAGGACTAGAACTCACAGTCTCCTGGTTTTTCAACCTGATGTTTTAACCATTACACCAAATTGAGTCTCCACACTGGAAAAGCATTGGTACATTTAAAGCTATTGCAAGACAGGTTATCCCAGATTATTGGGCATTATTAGTAACCACACTGCATGAAGATTTCCAAAAAAGGCAGATGTCTTCTTGGTTCTTGTAATACTACACTATAACTCAGGGATGAAATGCTACCAGTTCTGACAGATTCACTAGAACTGGTAGCAAAAAAAGCTATAAGGTTCACCCAAACCGGTAATTTAAAAAAGCTTTAAAACATTTTTTTTACTACTGGTTCCAGTGAATAGGTAGTAAAATGCTTTAAAAGGGGAGGGGGAGAGGTTCCAACAATTGCACAGCACAGCTGATTGTCACCGAACCATTTTTTTTTTTTACTTTTTAAAGCATTTTTTCTATCTATTCACCCAAATCAGCAGGGAAAAAATGCTTTAAAAAGTGGAAAAAAGTTGGCCATGCCCACCAAGTCACACGTGTTTTAGAATAGAGATGGACAAAGGGAAGCAGCACCTGCACTTAATATTTTAGAAACCAAGCCATAGTGGACAAAGCAGTGATGCAACTAATATGGAACTATGTCACATAGGATATTGAGAAAGGGAGATTTATAGGTGGTTTTGGCTTAAAACTCATGTTAAACCTATATTAGGTCCTATGGACCAATTTTCATGAGTCTTGCCTTAAAAAAAAGTAGCAGATCGTGTTTCCATGTTCAGTCAGAAGCAACCGAAACAGGATCTTGGAGTGCATAAGTTGTCCCTGGAGAGTCTTCCACTTCATTTTACTGTTGGCTAGGAAGAACCCCTAAAACTGTGTGAGAATGACAGGAAAAGGCATAAAAATGCATCAACCAATGCTGGTGTTCTGATATCGCTATCTCGCCATCTTTTGAAATGATAAAACATAGGCTATGAGGATTTGCAGGTAAGACCTTACACTTGACAGGTCACTGCTGATTGGAACTTCAAGTGCAAAATATCTCAGTCACACAATGTCCTTCATGATATGAAATAATGCAAAATGCCAGGGTGTTATAACTGTTGGCCTTTTTCCAAGACTGCACCCTATCTTCAGCTTGTGTTGCTTCTGAAAGATAATGAATTCTACATTCTTATTGAAGAATACCCCCGGGTACACATTTTCACCATCTGAGGTCAACTTCAAGCAAGTGATTGATTGACCTCAGAACTTCATGGCAGGAAATCTATCCCGTGTCAATCAGGCCATGAGAGTTGCCATTTAAAAGGACTATGATAGATGGATCTTGCAGTACAATGAAGTAGGAGACTGAGTTCCAATTTTTCACAATAGCATAGACCAAAATGTCACTGTATTCATTTGTAATATTCATGTACAGACTGCCTGCAAAATTCTACCAACAATCTTTAAGGGCAGATGTCTCTTTCAGAAGTCCTAAGCAGAACTTCAGGTATATTTATTCAAAGTATAATGACATTACTTTTGTTCCTGCACAAGTTGTCAGATTCAAAGAAGCAAGAGTAGTTTTTCATCCTAGACAGGCATGGGCATAATTTAAGGAAGACAGGAAGGACAGACACTTCAGTGTGTTGAATTTTGAAACACATATTAACCCCCATATCATCATATACATTGTTTTCAGAGAAATCTGCTAGTTCAGAGTTTTATCAGTAAAGTATCATTGTGATACAAGCCCTTCCTCTTTGGCAGGTGCATACAATGTCATAACACCTGTACACAGGGGTCAGAGATTCCCATTTTTTTGTCATCTACCCTCTCTGATGCCCCCTGCAGACATCTCTGCCTTTTCACATGGAGCATAACAAGTAATAAATACCCTGCTCCTTTGCAATTAATCATGAGCAGAGCCAAATGTCACCCTGTCACCCAGATCATGAATCTGCATCCCTCACATTCATTCTTTCATATGCTGAAAGAGGAAATGTTGTCATTAAAGGATTCACTGCTAACTGTACAATAAAGAATTTCATTACACCTTATGGATTTCTATCATGATTTTGCTACAAATTGTTTATTTGTTGTCAATCTTACATCAAAACATCAGGATGGCATCAACATTTAAGAAACAAAAAATACATGCATCCAGGACTGGCTATAAAAAGAGTAATTCTTTTAGTTAATGGTCATTTCACATATTTAAATCAATTTGCAACAATAGATAATCAGTTTCAATGGATACAGCTGAGTTCATGTCATTCCATCACACTGAATCAGATTACTCAATTTCTTTTATCACTATTGAGATCTGAAATATTATCTTTGGAAACCACTGCAAAATAATATGGGGGAAAAGTCTGCCCCAATCCAGTTAGTGCATTTGTTCAGTTTGCAATATGAACTCTGAGAGTGAAAGTTTGTACACACTTAACTGAAAGTAAGGCACGGAGAACTCAATGGCTCTTAGTCTGAATGTGCAGTAAATTGCATATGCAATCTTGATGGAGGTCATCAATCAAAAAATAAACCCTCAAAGAGAGCTTTGATAATGCAATCAACCAGTCTCAATAGCAGAATTTTAAAATGGGTGCAGAGTTAGAACCTGAACTTTCAAACTACTTATTTAAAAAGATATTAGTAAGAAGGAAAGATGGTGTATTGTCTTTAATCTGTCAAATTGGTACAAGACACCACTGCAATCCAGTTGTAACAGATTTAGATGGTACTAGGAACCATGGCCACATCCAGTTACTTACTGTGAGCCACAGTGGTGCAGTGGTTAGAATGCAGTTTTGTAGGCTACTTCTGCTGACTGCCAGCTATGTGCAATTTGGCAAGTCGAATCTCACCAGGTTGAAGGTTGACTCAGCCTTCCATCCTTCTGAGGTGGGTAATATGAGAACCCAGATTGTTGGGGGCAATATGCTGACTCTGTAAACCACTTAGAGACGGCTATAAAGCACTGTGAAGCATAATAATAATAATAATAATAATAATAATAATAATAATAATAATAATAATAATAATAATAATAATAATAATAATAATAATAATAATAATAATTTATTTTATATACCGCATCCTCTCCCCAAAGGGACTCGGAGCGGTGCACAGGGAAAAATTAAAACGCTATCAAATATACATACAGAATAAATACAGATAAAAACGAATTAAATTAATCGTCCCTGCACTAAAATCCCCACATTAAAACTAACAATCCCTAAAAAACCCTCTTGGAAGAGACTAACCTAGGCCGGCCAAGCAGAAGAAGTATGTTTTGAGTTTCTGGCGGAAGGAGCGGAGGTCCGTAGTTGTTCTAATGTCGGGGGGAAGGTCGTTCCAGAGGGCTGGGCCCGCCACAGAGAAGGCCCTTCCCCTGGGTGTCGCCCGCTGACAAAGTCTAGTGGACGGCATCCGGAGAAGTCCCTCTCTGTGGGAGCGAATCGGCCGTGAGGATGTGTGGGGCAGGATCCGATCCCGCAGATACATACACGTCTAAGTGCTATTGCTATTGCTATTGCTACTGTAACAGTTGCACATGTGTATTAGACCCTGAATATCGATATAAACATGCCTAGCTGCCAAATTGCCACATGTGAAAGCAGCAAAAAACAAGCCTTCCAGAGCCATAGGAATTTTTAACTTGAACCCAGTGTGCAAGACAATTATGTATTTATGCAAAATTATCCCTTTTAGTGTCAACTTTCCCTGATACAGCACTGTCCTCTTGTGCTGTTTAAAAGGCCCTTTTTTTACTTTATGAAAGTAAAATGAGAAACTGCACAAATTAAGGTTGTTTACAAAAAGAAAAAAAATGGCTGTTTTCCAAAGAGTCGGTGTACGTGGCGTTTTTCTTTTAAAGACTATCAGGACATAAAGCTCTGTCAATGTTATCTACTCATACTATAAGCTATAGAGATGCCCATTTTAGGGACTAACAATTTGATTTTCTCATCTTTTATTAATGTATATCCAAACATGCTTGTCTGGAAACATTTCCATTGTAAGTAATACAACGTCCTGATGGGGGAATTTCAAAAGCTGATTAATAACATATTCAGATAGGAACACTTCCTAGATTTGGCCTAACAGCTGCCTTGAGCTTAAATTGGATGGGTAGATTAGTGAACCAGTCAATTCCCTCAGGATCCTATTCACAAACTTTTGGGGTGTCCCTACTGGGGTATTACTAGAAGCAGATATTTTAGTTCCTCCTTTTTTTGGTCAATATTCATTTTTCTCTTTTTTTGTGTGTTTAAGCTCAGATTCTGCTTTGCTGTATCTCCCTGCGTATGTGAAGGGAAGCACTCTGAGACAAGAGATGCTCCTAGTTTGTTGTGACTAACTGCATCTTTCCTGTTGGTATTTTCTTTTTTAAATTTCAAATGTTATGCCAGAATCAAAAATATTGTGTGTGTGTGTGTGTGTGTGATGGTGGCTCAGTGGTTAAAATACTGAGCTTGTCAATAAGAATGGTCGGCAGCTCAGCAGTTCAAATCCCTAGTGCTGCATAACAGAATGAGCTCCCGTTACTTGTCCCAGCTTCTGCCAACCTAGCAGTTCAAAAACATGTACAAATGCAAGCAGAAAAATAGCAATCACCTTGGTGGGAAGGCAACAGCATTGCATGCGCCTCCGGCATTTAGTCATGCCAGCCAATGACCACGGAGACATCTTCAGACAGCGCTGGCTTTGAAACAGAGATGCGCACCACCCTCTAGAGTCAGAAACACCTAGCTCATAAGTGCAAGGGGAAACTTTACCATATGTGTATGTATGTATGTATGTATGTATGTATGTATGTATGTATGTATGTATGTATAACACACACACTTATGTAGAGAGAGAATTGAAAAGAAATACCAAACATAGCTAAAATCAAACAAACATTAATCAGAGAAGTAAAACAGATTTATTTTCTCTAAGATGACAACACACTTAATGTTCCTAAATAAATAATTTGGGAGGAACCCACATTTAGTTTTTGTATATTTACCTTACATGAAAAATTAAAACTCGTCCTTAGCAATAACACTATTTGACTTGAGTTAGGGCCCAATTAGACAAGACATCATAACTCACTCCATTAGAAGTGGATTGAATGGTTGTAAAATAAATACGCTTGCGCAAGATGGCGGTCGGCTCTTGAGTCCCGTGCGGATCGCGGAGGCTCAATGGCCAGCAAAAACGGGTATGTCCGGTCCGGAGACGAACGAGGAGGCCGGACCCAGTGAGTGGACCACCTGAGGAGCGTTTTGAGACCAGGCGGGTCTCTCAGGGTGGTCGGAGGATCGAGTGGTGAGGCTGGAGAATGACGGAGGTTGGAGGCAGGAGGAGGCCGGCTGATGGAGCGCTGGGCCGGGCGCCGAGCCGGACGCCGGGCGCTTCCGCCGAGCGCCGCCCCGGGCTGGAGGTTGGAGGCTGGAGGCTGTGAGAGAGCCTCCGGCTGGAAGGAAGGAACGAGGAGGAACGAGTTGCCGGCGAAGAATGGAACGCTGGGCCGGGCGCCGAGGCGGACGCCGGGCGCTTTCCGCCGAGCGCCGCCCCGGGCTGGAGGTTGGAGGCTGTGAGAGAGCCTCCAGCTGGAAGGAAGAACGAGTCGCCGGCGAAGAGAGAGGCTGTGAGAGAGCCGGTAAGGAGAGCCGAAATGACTGTGACGACCGAGCGGTGAGCGGGGAGAGGCGGGGGCGAGCGGCAGGGCGGCATGAAGGCCTGGCCACCTGGCAGTCGAGCCGGACGCCGGACGCCGTACACGAGGCGCCATTCAGAGGCCGTGAGAGGGCCAGAAGGCTGTGAGAGAGCCGGACAGTATGAATGGCGAGCAGTGGGGGCGAACGACGGACGGCGTGGAGGCTTGATATGGAGGCCTGGCTGCCGGGATGAAGCCGAAGGGCCATGAGGGAATTGAAAGACCTGCAGCTGAGGCTTGCAGCTGAGGCTTGCTTCCTAGATCTTACCCCATGGCCCACCTTAATTTTAACTTCTACCATCATTGACCTTCTGCCTGAACTATAAGAACTATAAGAACTATTAACTTTTATCATCATGAACTTCCTGATTTGAACTATAATTATGAGAACTATATGAATTATTACATCAAGATCTCTGCGCCTCTTATCGCCTTTTACTATTATGCCATGCACTCCTGGAATTAATTATGCATTTTATATCTAACATCTTAAACGTTTTAGCTGCCATTGTGCCTTTTAAATCATGTATTGCGACCTATTTATATTTTTAAATTTTATCTATTTATATTTATTTATATCAATTTTATCATGTACTTAAGAGCTGACCTGTTGCTACTGCGAGAGTCCCCGCTCTCGCAGGTTTGGCCCTCCACTCTAACGAGGGCCCGCCTTGATGAGGGGTTTATTAATCCGGAGAGGTGGAAGAAGCGTGGTCTAAGGGGTTTTTTAGTTGTTAGGTTATTGTCAGTTTTAGGGGGTACCAGGGAGGGGGGAGGGTATAGATGCATAGAGATGGAGACGGAGAGAGAGGGCCAGGCCAGCAGACGACGGAGGGTGGCGGAGGGAGCCGTGAGCAGGGGGGAAACACGAGTCATCCCGTTAGAGGGCAATTCCATCCAGATGGTCGTGGGGAGACGCAGGTCCGAGGGGAGACAATCTCTATCCTCCCGGTTGAGGGCACAGAACCGTTGGTTATATACGGTGAAGTGCCACAACCCCCGCTTGCTAGGTGGTCGGGAAGTACAGAGCCAGGGCTTGAGGCTGATGTTTTGCAATGCCAGGTCCGTGGTCAACAAAGCCCCCCTCGTACATGACCTTGTGTCAGAGGAGGGGCCGGACCTGGCAGGAATAGCGGAAACCTGGTTGGGCCACGAGGGTGGACTCCCCCTCGTTGAAATGTGCCCACCAGGCTACCGTGCTTTTCATCAGCCTCGGGCCCTTGGCAGGGGCGGTGGGGTAGCGGTTATTGTAAAGGAAAGTCTTGAGCCGAGAGAGACCACTGTGCCACAGACTACCGGTTGTGAGTCCCTCTGCGTGAAGTGGGGCCTAGGGAGGCAGTTGGGCGTGCTGGTTATATACCTGGCTCCCCGCTATGTAGCAGCAGCCCTGCCCGAGCTCCTTGAGGTGATCGCTACGGTGGCAGTGGAGACCCCCAGACTTTTAGTCATGGGGGACTTTAATCTGCCATCGGTGGGCGAATCATCCGGGGTAGCTCGGGAGTTCATGGCTTCCATGACGGCCATGGACCTGACCCAACTAATTTTAGGCCCCACCCACGAGGGTGGACATACACCGGACCTTATCTTTGTCTCTGGCCAGTGGAAGAGTGATCTGGGTTTAGGGGATATAGTCATCACGCCCTTGTCATGGTCAGACCACTCACTTCTCCGGCTCGACTTTCCAACCGCCACCCCCCTCCGCGGGGAGGCGGAACCCGGGTCTCCAATTTGGTTCCGCCCCAGGCGCCTGATGGACCCGGATGGGTTCCAGACGGCGCTTGGGCCATTTCCTGTACCCCCGACCCGCGCCCCGATCGAGGACCTTGTGGTCGCATGGAATATTGCGACCACGGGAGCCTTGGACCGGGTCGCGCCCTTGCGGCCTCTCTTGCGGCCGCGAGTCACCACGGCTCCCTGGTTTACCGAGGAGCTGAGGGTGATGAAACGCCGCAAGAGATGCCTAGAGAGAAGATGGAGGAATACCCGTTCTGAATCTGACCGAACACAGGTAAGAGCCCATTTACGGACTTACATTGTGGCGCTGAGAGTGGCCAAACGTCATCATTGTGCCACCCTCATAGCATCCGCAGAAAACCGCCCTGCCGCCCTGTTTAGGGTGACCCGCTCCCTCCTTCAACAGAGGGTGCGGGAAGCCCCGCTACAGGGTAGAGCAGAGGAATTTGTGATTTTTCTGCAGGAGAAAATCGCTCAGATACAGAACGGGCTACCCTCCATTGATGGCCCAGTGAGATGCCACGAGACAGATCTTGTTTGGGAGGAGTTTGACTCCGTTACTTCCGAGGATATGGACAGGTTACGTGGGCGACTGCGAGCCACCACATGTTTATTGGACCCGTGTCCCTCCTGGCTTGTACTGGCATCCTGGGAGGTGACACGAGGCTGGCTCCAAGAGGTTATCAACGCATCCTTGAGTGAGGGTTCCTTGCCTGCCTCCCTAAAAGAGGCTATGGTGAGGCCCCTCCTCAAGAAGCCCTCTTTGGATCCAGCTCTTTTGAACAACTATCGTCCAGTCTCCAACCTTCCCTTTTTGGCGAAGGTTGTTGAGAGTGTGGTGGCACAACAGTTTCCCCGTCACCTGGAGGAAGTTGAGTATCTAGATCCGCGCCAGTCCGGCTTTCGGCCCGGGCATAGCACCGAGACGGCATTGGTCGCGTTGGTCGATGATCTCTGGAGGGCCAAGGATGGGGGTTGTTCCTCCATCCTGGTCCTATTAGACCTCTCAGCGGCTTTCGATACCATCGACCATGGTATCCTATTGCATCGGTTGGGGGGGTTGGGGGTGGGAGGCACCGTTTTACGGTGGTTCTCCTCCTACCTCTCTGGCCGATCGCAATTTGTGTTGGCAGGAGAGCAGAGGTCGACCTCGAGACCCCTCACATGTGGGGTTCCTCAGGGGTCGGTCCTCTCGCCTCTCCTGTTCAACACATACATGAAGCCGCTGGGCGAGATCATCCGTGGTTTTGGGGTAGAGTATCATCTCTACGCTGATGATACGCAGCTGTATATATCTACCCCAAACCACCCCAACGATGCCGTAGCGGTGATGTGCCAGTGCCTGGAAGCCGTACGGATCTGGATGGGAAGTAACGGACTCAGACTCAACCCGACCAAGACCGAGTGGCTGTGGTTTCCGGCTGCCCGATTCAACCAGCTAACTCCATCGCTGGCCATAGGGGGCGAACATCTGGCCCCTGTGGATGGGGCGCGCAACTTGGGTGTCCTCCTAGATGCCCGGCTGTCCATGGAAGATCAAGTGACAGCCGTGGCTAGGAGGGCGTTTTACCAGGTTCGCCTGGTTCGCCAGTTGCGCCCCCTATTGGATCGGGACGCCCTTCGCACAGTCACTCATGCTCTCGTGACATCTCGACTGGACTATTGTAACTCTCTCTACATGGGGCTTCCCTTGAGGTGCACCCGGAGACTGCAGATGGTCCAGAATGCAGCCGCGCGGGCAATCCTGGGTACCTCTAGGTTTACCCATGTAACACCTCTCCTGCGCGAGCTGCACTGGCTGCCTGTCGTCTTCCGGGTGCGCTTCAAGGTACTAATTATCATCTTTAAAGCGCTCCATGGCTCGGGACCTAGCTATTTGCGGGATCGGATCCTGCCCCATACTTCCTCACGGCCGATTCGCTCCCACAGAGAGGGACTTCTCCGGGTGCCGTCCACTAGACTGTGTCAGCGGGCGACGCCCAGGGGAAGGGCTCTCTCTGTGGCGGGCCCTGCCCTCTGGAATGACCTTCCCCCCGACATTAGAACGACCACGGACCTCCGCTCCTTCCGTCTGAAATTAAAAACATATTTTTTCTGCTTGGCCGGTCTGGGATAGTCTCTCTCTATGGGGTTTTAGTGTATAGTGGGAATTTTAGTTCAGATTGGGTATTTTAGCACAGGTACTATTTAATTTGTTTTTAAGATGTTTTTGATTGTATATTTATGGTTTTTAGTTTCCCTGTGCACCGCTCCGAGTCCCTATGGGGAGAGGAGCGGTCAAGAAATTAAACTTATTATTATTAAATAAAAGATGTAGAGCTCCAGCGCAGATTCTGGCCCTAATAGGGAGTAAATATCAGAAGGAGTCTGATAGCACCTTTTCTGATGATAAACTTGTTTATTGTTTGAGCCGGTGTCTATATTTTCTCTGCAAACTTTGTCCTGTTTGTATTACATGGAATCTAGAGGAAAATTGCTGGCACACAAGGGTAAATACCACATTACATGTGCGAAGGCACTTCTAGTCTCGTGCATATATTTGTTGGAGTCTGTGACTGTGCTATTGAAATAAATATAGGGGCAAAGAACACATCTGGATTTGTTTTAGGTCTTGTTTCCATATTAACATTACAGTCCTGTTGTTTCTAGGGAGAATCTGCTTCATGTTGGGTGGTTGTCTGTATGCAAGAATAGACATGTACCCTAGAAGTGGCTTGGAAAGTGCAGTGCCATCCAGTGCGGGTTGTAACTTACATTACTTGAGCTGTAAGCTATAGATGATAACTTGTGGTGCTCTATAAACAGATTCTCCCCAGGAGAATGATTTGTCTTCTAATCTTATTAGCTGGGTGGTTCAGTCACCATTAGCTGAGCATCTCTGACAAGTGGGTCAGAAGAAACGTAGTTGCAACATGGATCCCGGCTATAGATAACAGATTTGATAGTTCATTCACAATTCAGAGGTGGCATTCAGCCAATTCTGACTGGTTCTGGCAAACTGGTAGCAGAAATTTTGAGTAGTTCGGAGAACCAGCAAATACCACCTCTGGCTGGCTCTGACCCATCTATTCTCTGCCTCCCGAGTCCCAGCTGATCAGCTGGGTTTTCTTCTGTTGCCTTGCACAGGAGAACAGAGCTGAAAAGCAGTTTAGTGGGGTGCAAATGGGGATTTTGCAGTATCCTTTTCCTGCCCCGCCCACCAAGCCACACCCACCAAGCCATGTCATGCCCACAGAACCGGTAGTAAAACATTTTGAATCCCACCCCTGATTCACATGGAAGCATAGCAAATGCCACTGTCATCTTCCACAAAATAATATCAGATCACTTCAATTTTCCAGGATATTCAAACTCAACCATTTTGCAAAAATTAAGAGTGTAATGGCATGACTGAGTGATTGCTAAACTCGCATATATCAAAAGTTTCAAGCTGTCTCAGAAAATCTCAACAATGTGTTTTTAACACTTATACTTTACACTTTTTATATTTTATACTTTTACACTTATATTTCTCATATGTAACCTGTATCTACATAAATCTTCCCTCCCCCCGCCACTTCAGCCCAATTTAAATTCTACATCTGTTTAGCCACTCTATGCATCTGATTAAGCAAGCCTCAGCTTATTAGCGCTTATGCTGAAAAGAATGCAACCTGAGTTCTGATTTTTGCCTATCAAAAATCTTACAATAATGGTTGCTAAAAGAGTTCCTATCAATTCTCCTCCACTATTATTTCAATCCAGGAAGGCTACCCTTTTATGCTGTTTGCTTTGGAAAGAAAGCTTCTATTCATGCAAATGCAAGTGTTTTTCCACTACCAATTTCCATTAGGGTGGTGCCCAATCCATATCAGAAACACATGAAGAATGAAGAGTCAAAAATGTATTTTTCCACAGTAAACATTTTACAAATGACAAAAAAAGTATATTTCTTCTGCTTATATTCCTCAGAGTGTCAAAAAATGATGGTGCAGATCTCTGGTGCTGCTTAACAATTTGTTGCATGTACTCTGACTGTTAAATACCCAATTCAATTAGAAATAAAATAAAGCTTCCGTTTCCAAAAGCCTGATTTTCACATCAGCATCGGCTCTTGTTTATTTCATGTCATCTGAAAGTATAAGTCATTGAGAATTGGACATTATGTTGATTTAGCTTTTCTTTTCTTTTTCTTTCTTTTCCTGCATTCAGTTCAGTATATTGATAGTAAGACCCCACTTTTTTCCCCATTATCTTTGGAATCTTTGCTTTTTCAGATGTTTTTCTAACTATTAATATTTTAATACAATGGCTTGAGCATTTTCCTCACAAAAATGCAGAGCAGCGTTTTCATTATAATTACTATTGCAAAAACAATTCTCACTCCTGTCAACTCTACAATTAATATTTTATAATCAGTTGCTTGGTAAATCTTTTCCATTATAATCTACTAACAGGGGGATGTTGCATAAGTCAAAGAAGGATATGAAATAGCCTGAAGCCCAAGTGGTGCACGTTAGCGTTTCCCCATCTAATTGCTCCATGTCACAGAAGAATGATGACTTCTGGCATTTTCTTTCCTTCAACAGAACAAAATTAGGAACTAAAATACTTCTAAGTGTTGCTCCATCACAACTGATTGATTCCCATCAAATCTGTTTAACCTAAAGTCAGTCTCCCAGCCCAGAACTGCAAGTCTTTGATTGTTTTCTCATTTGGGAGGATGGATAATGTTAATGGTAACTGTCACTTCTCTTCTTTCTTGGTTGCTTGGACCCAAAGGCCCAGCGGAAATATGAGCCAGTTTCACATTTTGTATGGAAACTGCATTTCTCACTGCTACCCTAGTCCCCCAGTAGTCTTTCCCATGGCAAATGCATTTATTATGTGTAGTATTAATAATGCTACATTGCTAATCATGTCATATGCAAGATTGGGGGTTGGAGGGTTGGGATGAAATTACCGAACATCTAATTCACATAATGTGGTGCTCTATCCATCATGGATTACAACAGAACAGTAAACCATAAAGGGCTGTTGCTCTTTGCAATTAGGTCTGCATTCCACAGCAAAACACAACTGTTAAAAAGGTTGTGGTCAGTACAAAATCTATTGACCATTGTAAGTTCCAATGCTCACACAGAAGAGCTTTGTTATTTGCTTTTCTGGGTCAATTTAAAGTATTGGTATGAGCTTGGAAATCCATAGATGACTCAGAGCTTGGTTTTTTGTGGAGGTGTCCCTTCCTTTATGTATCATTCCAGGCATTAAGGACTGCCAGAGTGGCCTTTCTGAAGATGTCACCCTTTTCAGAGATTCAATTATGTGCATCAGTGGAGAGAATTTCCTCTGCCTTATTTCCAGGCCTTGGAATGTACTCTAAATAATCGTGATTGGCCTCTTCTGTCTCTGCCTTTAGAAGAGCAGCCAAGATGTACTTCTTTGTCCAGGCTCTTAACTGCTTATTAATTTTAGGAATTGTTAATTTGTCTTTTTTATTGTATATATTAATTACAATCATCTTCTGTGATAGAGTAGATGGCTATACGTTGAATAACACCATCATTCTTAAAGCATGCCCTCAGACTCTTACAAACAAATAGGATGGGTAAGAACATAGAAAAGCAGCTGTGACCAAAAAAAACCATAACTTTCCCACGAGAGTTTGTCCAGATTTTTAGAAGATCTATAAGAGATGCTCTTTCTTATCACATAAACTTTTACAACTTGTTTTAATGGAAAATTGAGAAAGCACTTCCTCCCCCCTGCACTCAAATTTCAGAATTCTTTGCCAGAGGAAAATAGTCATTTCCCAACTTTGAGGTCACTAGCCTATTTAGAGCCATTTGTTTGGAGACAGATTCCAATGAGGTGATCAAAAGAAACAAACAAAGTAATAGCCAAAAGCCAACATGGGTTTGTCAAAAACAGATCATGCCAGACTAATCTAATTGCATTCTTTGACAAAGTGACAAAATTAGTGGACCAGAGGAATGCTGTCGATATAATTTACTTGGACTTCAGTAAGGCATTTGATAAAGTAGACCGTAACCTACTATTAGATAAAGTAGAAAATTGTGGGTTAGACAGCACCACCACCAAATGGATTCGCAACTGGCTGACCAACCGCACTCAACGTGTAGTCCTCAATGGAACTGCATCTACATGGAAGGAAGTATGCAGTGGAGTCCCCCAAGGCTCTGTTTTAGGCCCAGTACTCTTTAACATCTTCATCAACGATTTGGATGAGGGGATAAATGGGGAACTCATCAAATTTGCAGACGACACCAAGCTGGCAGGAATAGCCAACACTCCAGAAGATAGGCTTAAGATACAGAAGGATCTAGACAAACTTGAACATTGGGCACTATCTAATAAAATGAAATTCAATTGTGAAAAAAGTAAGGTTCTACATTTAGGCAAGAAAAACAAAATGCACAAGTACAGTATAGGTGGTACCTTGCTCAATAGTAGCAACTGTGAGAGGGATCTAGGAATCTTAGTGGACAACCATTTAAATATGAGCCAGCAGTGTGCAGCAGCTGCCAAAAAAGCCAACACAGTTCTAGGCTGCATAAACAGAGGGATAGAATCTAGATCACGTGAAGTGTTAATGCCACTGTATAGTGCCTTGGTAAGGCCACACTTGGAATACTGCATACAGTTTTGGTCGCCACGATGTAGAAAAGACGTGGAGACTCTGGAAAGAGTGCAGAGAAGAGCAACCAAGATGATTAGGGAACTGGAGACTAAAACATATGAAGAACGGTTGCAGGAGCTGGGTATGTCTAGTTTGATGAAGAGAAGGACCAGGGGAGACATGATAGCAGTGTTCTGATATCTCAGAGGGTGCCACAAAGAAGAGGGAGTCAAACTATTCTCCAAGGCACCTGGGGGCAGGGCAAGAAGCAATGGGTGGAAACTAATCAAGGAGAGAAGCAACTTAGAACTAAGGAAAAATTTCCTGACAGTTAGAACAATTAACCTCTGGAACAGCTTGCCTCCAGAAGTTGTGAATGCCCCAACCCTGGAAGTCTTTAAAAAGATGTTAGATAGCCATTTGTCTGAAATGGTATAAGGTTCCTGCCCACGCAGGGGGTTGGACTAGAAGACCTACAAGGTCCCTTCCAACTCTGCTATTGTATTATTGTATTATTGTAAATATTGACAGTTATATTTACAGTTTTTTGCTGGGGAGAAAACTGCAACAGAATTAATAATTACTACTGATTTTATTCATATTACTCAGAATCAGTGGTATGGTATTCCTCTTATTCTTTTTATTAAAATAGAATTTGAGTAACTTTGTGTTCTTATTCAGTAGAGGACAAGATTTGCTAGATCTATTTAACTTAATCTGCCAATCGATTTGGCCTAAGGGCTCCATTTCCAAGCCTAAGAGTCTACCCTAAACCTACAGTTGACAATTTCATTAGAATTGGAATAAGAACATGTGTGCAAAATATACATAGTTAACTTAATGAATTTTTTCTTACAATAATTGAATTTTCTTGGTTTGCAAGACAAAGAAAGCCATTAACAATGTCAAAGCATATTGTTATGCAGTATATAGAATTTGCAAACCTCTTTATAAGAAGGAGCAGGGAAATAGGAAGGGCTACACTTTTTCATGAGTGGACACATCAGTTTAACTATTCCCTTTAAGTATAATACATGTCAAATATGAAGCTTCCATGATTCTCATGGTTTTACCTACTCTTTATTTCCACTAGCCTTTTCTCCATTAGAATCCTCCAAATGAGCCAGAATTTAATGTCTATAACAGTGATGGCGAACCTTTTTAGGCTCACGTGCCATAAGGGGGGGAGCGCAGGGGGGAACATGTGCGGGCGTGCCGCACCCATAATGCAATGTGTGACACCCCCCGAGTGCGCATGCGCACACTACAGATCCCCCCCTTTTTTACATGCTCTTTTCGCCCTCCCCAGGCTCCAGAGGCTTTATAGGAGCCTGGGGAGGGTGAAAAGAGCCTCCCTCTCCCCCCCCCCCAGAGGCCCTCCGGAGGCTTCATGAACTTCCCTGAAGCCTCGGGAGCACTCAAAATGACACTGCAAGCAATCGGAGGTCACTTCCGGTTTTGGCAGCGCATCATTTTGAGTGCTCCGGAAGCTTCAGGGAAACCCCCTGAAGGTCACTGAAGCCTCTGGAGGGCCTCCGGAGTGCCTGGGAACCCTCCAAAGCATTCAAAATGATGTGCCGCTGAAACCGGAAGTGACCTCCGATTTGCTTGCAACATCATTTTGAGTGGTCCAGAGGCTTAAAGAAAGCCTCCTGAAGGTTGCTGAAGCCTCCGGAGCACTCAAAATGATGCTGCGAGCAAATCGGAGATCACTTCCGGTTTTGGCGGTGCATCATTTTGAGTGCTCCAGAGGCTTCCCAGGCCCTCCGGAGGCCCTCCAGGGGCTTCAGCAACCTTCAGGAGGCTTCCCTGAAGCCTCCGGAGCACTCAAAATGATGCGCCACTGAAACCGGAAGTGACCTCCGATTGCTTGCAGCGTCATTTTGAGCACTCCGGAGACTTCAGGGAAGTTCATGAAGCCTCTGGAGGGCCTTTGGGGGGTGGGGTTTTTTCTTTTTGTCCTCACCAGGCTTCAAAGGCTTCATAGGGTGAAAAAAGCATGAAAAAAATTCAGCTGGCCAGCGCACGCATGCTCGCTGGCCAGCTGACAGAGCATCGCATCGCGTGCCCTGACAAATGGCTCCGTGTGCCACCTGTTCGCCATCACTGGTCTATAATCTCCAAACAGTATGATCAAAGGATTGTTGGGTTTATAGGAATTGAAATCTAACTTATCTGAAGGACATCAAGTAAGGAAAAGATGAATTAATCTCTAGGGTGATCTTGGAGCCTTAAGCAGGAAAGCTTAATAAAGTTTGGAGCTATATTAAGCAGGAAAGGAAACTGAGTCTTGGTGTTAGTTTTTCACTGCAGCAATTCTTTCAGTTTACATTTACCCTTTTTCTTTATTCTGAAGCTATAAATTCCTTGCTGGGTCTCCACTACAACTGATCATTGGCTAGCTTGCCACCTTGTCAGAATCACTAGCGAGAATAAATTTCTTTTCCCTGAGGGATTGGTTTCTTTATAGGTTTCTCTCTCCTTGCTTTTCTTCCCTGTATAATATGGATAAAGAGCCTTTGGCATTATATGCTTGAAAGTTACATTCCTCTTCTAATCGATCAGACAAGCAGAGTAATACCACTATCTGATCTACCATTAATTAAAGAGACAATTATCTTAAGAATCCACAGGCTAACATTCTCCATGATTAGTGAAAGATCATTATCTGCTCAGATAAGAATTCTAGTTATATTAACAACAATGTATCAAGACCGACTGCTAATATTACATTCATATATTACTGGGCTGGAGAACACATTTCACTGATTGTTCTTTCTCGTCATTAAAGCATATTCACAGAACAAATGTTTACTGATTTGAATATACACTTAGTTGGCTAACCTGCACTGGAACAATTAATAGCAGACACAGAATCAAATTATGGATATCACATGGAATATAATCTAGGGTTCTCTGGTTAGTATGGAATTTAATTAACTAATTTTAAATTGCTCTAATTGTTTTTGGCAAAATGGCAAAAACGGTTATCTTTACAAATGGAAGATAACTACAATAATGTTACACAAGACCTTAAACATTATTTTCTTCCTCTCACATTAGTAATTATAGATGCAATGTCAGGAGCTTGTTTAGGACTATGTGAATCCTAAATTCTGGTTAAGGAAAGCCCAAGGGTCCAGAAGAAATCGATAAAATATAGACAAATTTTTCTTGCTTTTAGCAAAAAGGCATCTAATTGCTCTGCTGGATCAGATCAAAGGCCTCTCCAGTTCTTGTACAATGTGCAATTTTTAATACATGCTAATCCTAAACATTGGGGATATGACGAAAACAATTGGCACAAAATTCTAATAATCCAGCTAATACAATAACTATTTAATTATAGACTTTTAATTGATGTATCAAAAACTCTTCATGCAGGATGCATCATGAAATGAAGTACAATATATTGCATAGTGAAAGAGAAAAATTATGCTGCCTCATTTTCCTTCTTGATGTCTTCTTCTTTAAAACAGAAAGTACAAACTCACTGATTTCTGAGGGGATTCCTTAATTAAAGTAAGAAATGTGAGATAAAATATTTTAAAAGTGGGGCTGGGAAATCCTTCACAGACTATGGAATGTCCTTTTGTGTGTGCCAAGGACTATAATTGCCAGGCAATGACCCAGACTAATGAAACAATAAATTTAAGATCAGGGGGTCATGATTTTCCAGGTGTTTGTATTAAGCCAAGGCTTAAGCACCATATTCAGTCTACTTTCCACTTTAATGGTGAATTAAATGGTGAATTGCCACAATTTTATGTATGGTT
The DNA here is from genome assembly GCA_039707465.1 of Rhabdophis nuchalis. Classification (NCBI taxonomy): domain Eukaryota; kingdom Metazoa; phylum Chordata; class Lepidosauria; order Squamata; family Natricidae; genus Rhabdophis; species Rhabdophis nuchalis. The sequence continues at coordinate 44,795,174 of CM077644.1, read as the reverse complement.
AGAGAGAGCAGTTTTATAATTGGGACAACAATAAAATACAAAAGAGGCTCAGCCACAGAATATTTCTTTCATTGGGTGCAGAGTGCTCCCTTCCACCCTCCCCCCTTCCTTCCTTCCTTCCTTCCTTCCTTCCTTCCTTCCTTCCTTGAATCCATCCTTCCATCCACCCATCCTTCCTTTCTTCCTTTTGGAGGAAGATTATCAAAAAGAAATGTTAACAGAAAGATAGGTAGTCTTAGTCATGATCATTAATTTGGATTAAGGGAAGGATATCTGTAATCTATTAAACTGATTTATGTATAAAATTCTGTCCTTTATGTCCTTTATGTGCTAGAGTGAAATACATCTAGCAGTCCTTGCTTGGTGTGCTTCTCATTATAATGAAGATCCTCTTTCTCATTACTATTTCTAGCTAGCCCCAAGGAAATTCTCTACATTTCCTCCTACTAGTTTTCCTGCTCTTGTGAGGGAGAGGCTGAAAATATCATCTCATAGAAGAACAGTTTAAATTGTTTTTGAATTATTATCAAGATTCAGAGTATGTATTAAAAATGCTCTGTTCCTCCTACAAATGAAATGTAAAAAAAAGAAAAAAATACGATGTCTTCCTAAAAATAAGATGTTTATAATCAAACTCACCATTGCAGTCAATAACATAGCATAACAATTCAAGAAAAATGCACAGGGATAAAACAAAGATCGACGCAAGCATTGCATGTATGAAGGATCCATATAGGAAAATGAAGACAGCATTGAAGATTCAGAGTGAAGATTGGTGGCCATTACTTACTGCAAACAGACGCATATGACAGATAAGACAATCGGGATGATAAAACTGTCACAATTTTGCAGCTGTGCATAGTAAATAGAGATACGAACAAACATTAGGTCAGCATTGCAACAACACAAGAAAACATAGCTTATTTTTGGTACCAACAACAGAGGTTCTCAGATTTCACTATAATATGACTCTCAAAAATGATAATTGACTCAGAGGAACTCACCATGTGAATTAAAGTAATCCTTTTATTGAAAATGGGACTGGGTGAAAAATAAATTTACCAAGTGCTTTCAATAATAATTTTAACAATTTAATTTTAACATCAAATAAAACAATGTTTTCACTTTATAAATAAGACCATTCCTCTGGAAATAAATGAAATATATTTACAACTATTAATAGGAAGAATAAGTTTGTTTACTATTGCGTCATTCATAAAATAGAGCTCATGTATATATACAAGTTCTTAGGAGTCTGATTTAATTGAAAATGTTATTTCAGACAACCTGATCCTATAATATGTGGGAATAATTATATTAACTTGAATTAATGTGATTTTAATTATGTTTAAAATTAAACCAAATCTGTGTTCATTCGTTTTGGGGACCTCCTGCACCACCTTACCGTGTTTTCCCCAAAATAAGACAGGGTCTTATTTTCTTTTCAACCCCATAATAAGGGCTTGGCCTTATTATCAGGGGGGCAGGCTTATTATATTCTGTCAGGTGGCAGGCAGGGTGGATGAGAAGCGAGACATGCATCTTACCTTTCCAGCTCCATCACGTTCCTTACCATTGTGTCCAGGGAATAACTTGTGAGAAGGTTTATTTTACAACTGTTCCCTGGACACAACAGTGGGGAATGCGACGGAGTGCCAGTGTCAGGTAAGATGTGCATCTCACGCTGGCCTGCAATTTGGGGGGCAGCAGGTGGGATGGGAGGTGGGGAGAGATGAGCCATGAGTCGCACGTGTTACGGGACACTGGCAGCTCTCTCGTGTCTCTTGACTGATCTGTACAGGGAAACACCTTGCATGGTAAACAAAAACATCTTTCGAGTGTGAGCAAAATTTCACGAAATATTTTTCTTTACTGTGCAAGGTGTTTGCTTACACAGACCAGCCGAGAGATGTGATGAGCTTCCAGTGTCTGGTAAGATGTGCGTCTTATGCTGGGACACAATATGGGGCGGTAGCAGATGGGGTGCAGGATGAGGTGAGCACTGTTTTTGTGGCAGGCACTCTTTTTGCTGTGGACACTATTTCCTCCATGGCCATTCTTTTTGCTATGGCCACTCTTTTTATGCAGCCATCACTATTACTGGTTATGTACGGTAATGGCATGTGGGGGAGTATGGGGCATGTCCCTCCCCCTTCCCTCCCTCCGGAAGAAACTGGCTGCATATGCGTTTTAGTAGTTGGGGGGAGGCATTTTGAGGAGGGCTTCTTTTAGCCCATGCCCTGAGAAGGCCAATTAGGCTTGTCCTATTTTCAGGGAAACATGGAATTACTCCAGTAACATGACCCTTAGTCCTGCACTAGACTTTCTTAAAGTTGGCATACCGGACCTGTGATACTAATGGCTCTGTTTGTTCCAGAACTCAGCTGGGTTTGGTCTTGTCATTATTTCTTTCACCAAAATAATTATGGAAAGCAATTCAAAATAACTTTTCAAAGGAACATTTTAAATTGTAGACTGTATAGCTTGGATGCTTTTAAGTAGGACTTTAAGAGTGGGAAAAATGCGAACAGAACCCCCCAGACAAAATTTATCTTTAGAACAGCAAAATCTTTTTGATCTAAGTTACTTTACATAGACGTGAAAAACTTTTCCCAACAGGTAATAGCCATCTGTCCAACAATACTACATCGGAGCTTCTGCTAATCCCTTAGCAATTTAAACAAAACAAAGCAGATCCATCTGTAAACTATGAAGAGTCATTCATTAAAGCTTGCAAAAATTGTGATAGGATTTGGGGAAAGATATGTCAATGCAAATTATTACTGGGATTGTTGAATAAACAACAACCTGCTACATTATATAACTTTTTAATAAATGATCTTGACTCAATTCTTTGCTTGAAACTAGATCTACAAGATCATGGAAATAATAGAACAAATTAATAGTAGGTCTATTCTCCAAGTAAACATATAAATATCATTTCCTTCCCTGAGATGCCAATGGAGTTCAGAGTTGAGGGGCTGGGGCCGGAGCCAGGCACTCAGACGCTCGGTGGCCTTGCTGGCTGCATCAGAAGCATTTGATCATTCTTGCCAGTGCCGGTTGGGGGGGGCTGTGCAGAAATGCCTGCCTCAGAGTCTTACTTAATTGGGGGTGTTACTTGGAACTGTTCTGACCTAGGCTTCCCAAGAACATGAAGCAAACTACTTGTCCCAAAAAAAACCCCATTTATTAATTTACTGTGAATTCTTCTCACTCACATCAAACAAAGTCTTTCAAGGGAGGATTTACAGTCACAAACCTATCTGGCATAGAGAGCCGCCAGGCCAATATCTGTAAAACCTGGCGAGGAATTTCAGAGAGTCGCAACCAATTAAGCGAACTAATTGTCTTCTGCAAACTCCACTCCCCTTTTGCTCCTCTTTTATTTTTCTTGGAGGAGCCATTCATAGTCCACCTGTGGCCTTACTCCCAAGTCAACCCCTGTTCCTTAGCTGTTCCCTTCATCTGTCAACTCTCCACATGCACACACTGGGAACAGGCTCCAGCTGTTTGTCTGTCTAACTGATGTCTGACTTTGAAGGCAGCTGATAGCTGGCATAGGGCCCTGGCCACCTTTCTGCCTCTGACACAGTCCTCATCAGAGCCTTTCTCAAATTCCAGGACTGGCCTGGACTCAAAATCTACTGCCAGCTCTGCTGGCCGCTGGCAGGCCACAACAGGAACCTTGACAATACATACATACATACATACATACATGCATACATACATACATACATACATACATACATACAATTGTTCCACAACACCCTGTTAGGGCCCCAATTAAGGGAGGAAACATACTGCTTTCCTCTTCTGCCTTTCGGCTGATCACCAGAGAGCATCTAGACAGAAAGCCATGAGTTCCGTTGTGTGATTTTTTAAATATGTGTGTTAGTTTTATGAGCTGATCAATAAATAAAACTAACACACATATTTTAAAAAATGTGTTGTGGAACAATTATAGATACTTATCCTCCTGTCTCAGCTGATGCAATAAGAGAACCTGGCTGGCTAATGGCTAAGGCTCTTGCCTGACATGCAATACAGTCCCAGTTCAAATCCCAGTAAGGGTATGGCTAGCTGATGAGAGCTAAAAAGCTTGAAATAGATCTATACTAGTCTCCCTGATTTATTTATTGATCAGCTCATAAAACTAACACACACACACACACACATTTCACAGTGCTCACGCAGAAACACTAATTAAAATAGGTCTACCTTCCTATTGAATCCTGGTGGTGACAACCCTGCATTGCTCTCCAAAGTCTCACTGACAATAATCTAAAATTTAAAGTAAGGCAATACCTTTAAGGCCTATTGAAGGTTTATAAAACAATATGCAAACTTTAAACCTTCCAGAAATGCTTTATTATTCATGATGATTTAAAAGAAAAAAATAAGGTTTGGTTTGAAATCAGATCAGGTTTGGGGAAAGGTCTGAGGTTCTCTTTCCCCTCTTGAAGGTTGTAATATAGCATAGGCCTCCTCCTCCTCCTCTTCCTTCTCTTCTACTTCAGGTTTTGAGAAAGATACAAAGTTCTGGTTCTTGCAGCTCTGGCAGTCTCAATCATTTTTATTTGATGCTGTTGTAGCATGTCTTTGATATTGCTCCATCTTCTTCTGAGTCTCCCTCATGTTCTTTGGCCTCCTCTTCTTTTTCTATGTACCTTTTATAGTATAGAATCTCAGGACATTCTCTACAGGTGAGAAAACTACTTGAATTACTGTTTGTGTCTGTTGTTTAAAGATTGCTTAATTGTTTAAGATTGCTTAGGTTGACTCAGCCTTCCATCCTTCCGAGGTGGGTAAAATGAGGAGCCAAATTGTTGGGGGAAATATACTGACTCTGTAAACTGCATAGAGAGGGCTGTGAAGCACTGTGAAGCAATATATAAGTCTCATTGCTATTGCTTCTCTTCCAATTCTTTCTCTTATGATCTCATTTTTTAAAAAATGTTCTCCCTTCCAGTCATTCAGGCAGCCAAACATTTCCAGTCAGACATCTCATTTTGCGATAGGTCCAGCAAGCCAAGCAATGGATCATATATTGCTACAGAAATTACAAACAACTACATGATGATTAAAAAAAAAACCCAAGACAAAACCTGTATTGCAAGGTCATGTCCCAAACCCTGCCATTATCTGACACATTACATGTTCTGCATTTGCCCTACTCATCCAAGGAAGCCTGTAAAACAAGTAAACACATAATTATTGATCCTCCATTTTGGGAAGTAAACTCTTAGAAAAAGAAAACTAATTCCTATTTGTTAACCGAGTAAAAGTAGATATAGTGTTCCCACCGCCCTATGATCAATGGATGTGATTTTACTCACTATTGACTTTATTAGGTCAACTGCCTAACAGTTCTTCACCTTCGAAAGTCCAGTGTTCTCTGCTTGGTAATCTTTTTACCTAATTGGGACGAATTCACACCTTGATCTTTGAAACATCTGCTGGGCATTACTTGAAATTCATGGCAGTTCTGATATGCTGCAGCCCCTAGTGCAGTATTTCAAAATGCGTCCATTAAATTATCCTTTGAAGACAGCTTGGATGAAACATTTGCTATAGATTATGCTCTCCAATACTCCAGTTGGTGTTTACAAGCAGATGTTTAAAATTCAAAGCCCAAATCTGTGTTTCAAAGTTATTCTTTCTAGTGGGAGAAAAATCTATCTGAGCAGAAGTTCCTCAGCCAAATGAACTTCTAATGTGGCATCTGTGGTTTTGCTTCAGACTAAAGCTCCTTTGAAAATTCACATGACCTGAAAAAAAGATTTAGAGTGATCTGTGTGCAGATGGCTCTGTTTAACCTGAATGTATTTATTACAACCACATTATAATAAGTTCAGGGAACCTTTTCGTGGATGCAAATGCTCACCCATATTCCACAAATCCTTCTCAAATTCCCCAGCCAGAGAAAAAATCTTGACACACAGAATTTAATAATATAATCAGGCTCAGATTGGAAATCTCAGGGGAGATTCAATTCTTTGAAATTCTTTCCATGAGAAAAGAAATAAAGGCTGTCAACTTTCTGCAGCTTCAGAAGGATTGAAGGGATTTGAATGAACAGACTAGTAATCTGCTTGCCATGTTTTGATATGTAAGAGCAAGTAAGACGTAAACTGGCTTCGCAGATTGTGCTAAGCTTGCAGGTTTGTTTTAATGATGATTTGACTGATTATATTATAGTAGTTAGATTTGAGCATGTGTGTATATCACACATACGCACACACACACAATCAAATCCAACTACAACTATACACATTTTGGGCTCAATTGTGGTTGTAAATTGAGGAGTGTGTGTGTGTGTACTTATACATCATGGTTTATAAACCACAATGGCAAGATTAATGCTTGCTGATAACTAAAATGTGACTTAATATGGTGTGCAAATCCAGTCACTAGACAACATGCTATCTGTATGTAAAACACATCTTAGGCTGCTATCTTATTTCATTTATTTGGGAGTAAGTCTCATCAAACAGAACAGAACTTACTTCTGATAGTAAATAGATATAATAACACTGCAGACCTGGAATGCTTTTTTTCTTAACCCTGAAGGCAAAACCTTTGGGAGACAAATAACTTCATAGTTCCCATATTATGAGGCTGGAATTTTTGTTGCTGCTGAGAAGAATGCTGGAAGCCATTTCTTTATACTCTTTTTTTTCTTTCTTTTCTTTCTTTTTTTCCTGTTACTTGCACCTTTTACTTTTTCTTTGATTTATCTCTTTTCCTTTTTTCCCTTCCTTACTTTCTGACAGTTTCTGTTGGCTTTTATCTTCTTGTTGAAAAGTTTTAATGAAAAATGTACATAAAAAGAACAATGAATTTGAAAGTTATGGCAACTTGAAAGCTTGTAAAGAATACCTGCTTTTAATATGGTAAATAGTTTGTATAAATTTGATAAAGGACATCTTGGTGGTTTTGTACCTTGCTCTGTGTGAAACCTGTATTAAAAATAGGCTTGAAAGATTATTGAGTCAGGGCAGGAATCCAGATTACAACATTACTGATAGATAAGTTCAAATTTTTGATAATCATATCACTACTTCATACACATTATTAGTGAGATTATTGATGAATTGAGGGCCCAGATGAAAGCTTGTAGTATTCCATTCAATACAACTTTCCAATGTGATGAGAAGCTATTGGTGAACAGTAGTTCATTTTAAACAAGCTCTACATACACTTACTGTATATGTCGCAGTCGCACAGTGGTTAGAATGTAGTAGTGCAGGCTATTTCTGCTGACTGCCAGTTGCCTGAAATTTGGTAGTTACAATCTCACCAGGCTCAAGGTTGACTCAGCCTTCCATCATTCCAAGGTGGGTAAAATGAGGACCCAGATTGTTGGGGAAAATATGCTGACTGTGTAAGCCACTTAGAGAGGGCTTTAAAGTACTGTGAAGCTGTATATAAGTCTAAGTGCTATTACTATGTCAGCCATGCCATACATACAGTACCTTGTTACATAATCAGAATATGAAAGATTTTACTGCATGGTTGCATGGAAGAAGTACAAGGAACAAAATATGGATTGTGAAGTCATGATGCAAAGCCCATGACTTGAATATTTGTGTCAAATATTAAGATGGAAGCAAAAAAAAAGGGAGTGGGGCAATTCATGGTCTCTCAGACTGTTGGGGGGACGGACCAGCTGGGTGGGCAGGGGTAGGTGTTCATGTGACTGGGTGGGTGTGGCTAGGTCATGTGACTAGGTGGGCATGGCCAATTTAACAGTCCATTAAACAATGCACACAAATTAAATTTTAATTTGTTTTGCTCCTGGTGTTTTATTTGCTTTTGTTTGCATGTTGTTCTTTTGGTTGACTTTTTGTTTTACTAGATCATTTTTTCAGTTGTTTAGGAGTCTAGTGGTCCACTTCAGGAAATTCAGTTTTGCAGCAATTCTTCTCAGCCCCAAGGTGCTTACAATCAACAAGTCTCTGTGTGTGTGTGTCTCTCTCTCTGTGTGTCTCTTGTCTCTCTCTCTCTCTGTGTGTGTGTGTGTGTGTCTTTCTGTCTTTCTTTCTGTGTACCTCTATCTATCTATCTATCTATCTATCTATCATCTATCTATCTATCTATCTATCTATCTATCTATCTATCTATCTATCTTTTGGAGGCAGGGGAGGTGAAAAACAGGCCCATTTTTGGCTTCCTGGGGCATCCGTGCACCCTGTTTTTCATCTCACCTGCCTCCAGAACATCTCTGCAGCCAAAAATGGGATAAAATGGGCCATTGTTGGCCTCCTGGAATCACATTTATCTATCTTTTTGTTATATCAATGAAGAGCCGATTCAAGGGTTAAAAGTATATACAACCTTTCCATCCAGATTTTTAAGTCCAGAATGACCATTTCTTACCAACAATGCAAAATTACAATTTTTGTTGTACTCAAGCTCAATAACATCAATGTTTTTTATACATCAATACATTCCATGTTTTGGATATATAACTTAATATTACATCAATGTATTTGAACTATTCTCCCCCCCCCCCATATTAATAAACGTAATGTGAATATTAAATCAGAATGAGACCTCAATTCAGCTGGCTCAAAGCATACATATGAGTCATCTCAAATTTATTACTTTTCCAACATAAAAGGATTGATATTCAACTCTTTTTTCAATACTGAGATGTACAATAAATATGAACAAGGATCAACTGATGAATTAGTTTCAGCTTAAGAACATAAAAATGTTATTTTTAAAAAAAAGAAATCCTTTGGTTTGTTAAATGGGATATTCTATCTTTTTAGTCCACAGTACTTGCAAATTACCAATATCTATTTGAATGATACTCTTCAGTTTTAAATGAACATGATGGCATTCTGTAGTTAGATCCAAATTCTTTTCACAATTACATCATGTTTTGAAATAGTGTTGTACAGTAAGATAATCTACATGATTTATTCATTTTTCTACATAGGTGCTCTCCCTCCCTCCAAAATTGCCTGCAATTTTTTAATTAGGATTATATTAAAGTATCTATTTTTCATAGGAATAGGATTTGTTTTAAAATTTCTATTCCAAAATCTTCAGAATGTGTCTTGCTATCTTTAATGGCAGAACAACTATATTTCATCTAAAATAAGAACCAAGCTCGTGCCAAGCTGTTAGAGCAGTAAAGAACCAATTGTCTGGAGGGGCCCATGCTGGGTTTTGAAACAATACCACTTGGATTCCACAAAAAGCAGAAGTCAAAACATAAACCCAATGGAAAAACAAAACGAAAATAACGAGATCAGGTCTGCCTGGCAAGGCTTATTCTTGACAAATCAATGCTGAGTTGAAATCTCCCAGCATTCAGCATCAGTAGAGATCCATGGTTTTGAGATTTATGAGAGTTGGAAGAAAATCTATCATTGTCTTTCTCCTCTTTATGCATACTTTTATCTCTGCATGTCCTTCCGTATATTTTTTTCCTTAAACCAAATTATCCCCAAATTCTTTTTTCAGAGGAATTCATCCAGGCTGGTGATCATTTTGTTGCCCCTTTTCTCTTATTTCCCAGCTGACTATATTGTTTATGGTGGTTGCAGTGGTGGGTTTCAAATTATTTTAGAACCTACTCTGTAGGTGTGGCCTATTTTGTGGGCGTGGCTTGGCAGTCATGTGACAGGGTGGGAGTAGCCACCTTTTAAAATGTGGTGAAACTCATTTAACAACGCTCTTGCTTAGCAACCAAAATTTTAGACTCAATTGTGATGATAAATTCTCTCTTTCTTTCTTTCTTTCTTTCTTTCTTTCTTTCTTTCTTTCTTTCTTTCTTTCTTTCTTTCTTTCTTTCTTTCTTTCTTTCTTTCCTTTCTTCCTTCCTTTCCTTTCCTTTCCTTCCTGTTGGGTCACTGGTAGCGGCGGGCCAGATTTACTTCCAGGTAAACTGGTGGAACCCCCTCTCACCGGTTCTCTAAATTTCACCAACCGGTTCTCGCGAGTAGGTACGAGCCTGCAGAAACCCACCACTGGGTGGTTGGTTGTCAGAATTGTGTGTGTGTGTGTGGGTGTGTGGGTGGGTGGGTGGGTGGGTGGGTGGGTGTAGAGTGTAAACTTATCATCAGGTTAAGTCTATCATCTATCTATCTATATCTATATATGGTGTATAAACTTATCATCATGTTAAGTCTTAATATGAATTATTTTGGCCTACGTATTGCATCAACATAGCTACTTTAGTGGTTTTTTTTAATCCTGGGTTTAAATTAAACATGCTTGATGAATACAGCCAATGAGCTATTCCTCAAAACTCCAAGACTGTTTTCTGTCCAGCACTAATTCTAACTCTATGAGTATATATGTCAATTATTTGGTTTCTTTTGCCCCAATCTTTACACTGAACTTCTTTGCATAACCTCATTTATATAATTAATTAATTCCTGCCTTTGCTACTTTTACAAATACCTCAAGGCAGCAAACACATCCAACACACTTTCCTCCTCCTATTTTCCCACAACCCTGTGCTGAAAGAGAGTAACTGGCCCAAGTTACCCAGCTGGCTTTCATCAATAAGGTGGGACTGAAACTCACAGTCTTCCCATTTTTAGCTTGCTTTCTTAACTAGTAGAACTAAACTATAAAATTAACTACAAATTAAGGGTCCTTGGTACTTTCTGAGCTTGGTTATTGTCTTCTAGGCATTTCATTACCCAAACTAGGTAATATCATCAGTGCTCAGTGCTCAGGAGTACTGATAATGTTACCTAGTTTGGGTAATAAAACATCTGCAAGAAAACAACCAAGCTCAGAGAACACCAAAGCCCTTCTTTCCACCCTGAGCTACAAATATTCTCCTTTATTGTTACAAATTAATAGAAATAAAAAAAATATGGAACTAGATAATGATTCATAATCATTAAGCCTGAAATGCTCTATAGAAAAAACTATTTTTTAAGATGTTACTAAGTGATACCAAAGTACAACCTGGAATTTTATGGAGATGATATTCCCACAGAAAAGTGGGGGTAGAATGCTCCTCTAAAGGTGGAAATTACCATCAACAAATATTGTTTTGAACTCCCCAAATTCTAATCTCATAACTAAGTACACAGTTAAGCTTAGCCTGCTGCACACTCAGCATGGGGGTGGGGTTGTCTACCCAGGCAATGGAGTTCTGAAGGTAACTAGCAGTAGGAGCTAAGCTAATGAATATTAACCAATGAAAGCTAGTTAAAACCAGCAGTTTGAATTGGACCCTGAAACCTATTGGCGACCTAGGTCATGTTTGCAAAATTCTTGCTATGAGGCTTTAACAGTTATCTGCATGCATACTACTGAGTTTTGCACTAATTCCATTTTCTAGGCAGGTCTTCATCTACTCCTCTTAAATGAATATATAAGCATAGTATACAAACAAAATGAAACAAAAACTTCCCCATTTTTTTCCTTTTCTCTGCTGGTTCCTTGTGCTAAGTTGTGTGGGATATAAAATTATGCACTGGAATTGAATTATTATCAATATTATAGGTATGCTTCTTCTTACTGTAGCATTGAAATTGATCAGGTAGAAGATGTGTGTTTTAGAACATTTTCACCATTATTGATTTTATCATTGAGACAAACTCAATTAAGTTTTCAAGCAGCTGCAGATTTACCAGCAAGACAGTTTTTAAAAGCCTTAAAACAACATACTCAATATTGCATCAGTTAGTTTATTTGAAGCATGATGAAGTAGCACAAACTTCAATCTAAAAGTACCCACATGGAAAGTAAGTATTTCAATAAATTTAAAAAGGCCTTATGCTGTAGATATAAAGAAGCCTCTATGAGATGAAGGAGAAGGAGAGAGAGAAAAAGATAAAAGATGCATATGAAACTCTTTCCTGCCTTTTATCTGTTTTCATAAGATACCTCCAATTATACATATATGCAAATTTTGAAACATCAACTTTTGGGATGAGGTTCATTAATACTGCCATTTATTACTATTACATTTGATGGATACAGGGAGTATGTGATGGTCTCCTTTTCTTTCTTACACACCATGTAACTGCGACATTTAAGAGCTGACACAGCTAGACAAGGTAAGTAATTCATGGTTTGTTGCCACTGAATATTTAATGTGTTTCTTCAACCAAATATTTTCCTAACCAGCAATAAAACATTGAAGGGTGAAAGAGCACTGATTTTTATACTACTTGCTTTGTCAGTCCCTTTGGTGAAATCCCTGTTGGACCTTTCTTCCATTTTGGTAACATAATCATTTCAGCTCACTGGTCTCGTGGAACTAGTAGCTTTTTTCACAAATCTATACCAGGTTTTAAAAAATCCAATTTAACTATTTATTCTTAGTCTTGGGAATATTTTGGCCACCTAATGAGATGGAAGGACTCACTGGAGAAGAGCCTAATGCTGGGAAAGATTGAGGGCAAAAGAAGAAAGTGATGTCAGAGAATGGGGTGGTTGGATGGAATCACTGAAGCAGTAGGTGAGAGCTTAAATGGACTCCAGAGGAGGGTAGAGGACAGGAAGGCCTGGAGGATTGTTTTCCATGGGGTTGCGATGGGTCAAACACGACTTCACAACTAACAACTCCTAGTCTTGCTCAACAGACTATTAAAAAAATTGGTACAAGCTTTATTTTAAACTTCAAACTAATAAAAGTATCTCAAGAATTTCTATTTAAAAGCAACACACACTTAGATTGTATGAGGAACAAACTATGTCTCTTGTTGTGAATGAGAGTCTGCAAAAGCATTCCATGTTCAGGACCATTTGAACAATTGACAGAGAAGGCACTGTCCCAAAGAAGGAGACTGCTAAACTGTGCTTCCAACCATGACAGAAAATCAAAAAGGTTACCACCGTCAAAGACACAGGTACAGTATATGTGGTACCTTGCTCAAAAGTAGTAACTGTGAGATGGCCCTTGGAGTTATAGTAGACAACCATTTAAATATGAGCCAGCAGTGTGCAACAGATGCCAAAAAATCCAACACAGTTCTAGGCTACATAAACAGAGGGATAGAATCAAGATCACGTGAAATGTTAATACCACTTTATAATGCCTTGGTAAGGCTACACTTGGAATACTGTATCCAGTTTTAGTTGCTATGGTGTAAAAAGAATGTGGAGACTATAGGAAGAATGCAGAGAAGAGCAACAAAGATGACAAAGAGGGCTGGAGACTAAAACATATGAAGAACAGTTGCAGGAATTGGGTTTGTCCTAGTTTAATGAAAAGAAGGATTGGGTAGACATGATAGCAGTGTTCCAATATATCAGGGAATGCCACAAAGAAGAGAGAGTTAAGCCAGTTTCCAAAGCACCCAAGGGCAGGACAAGAAGCAATGGGTGAAAACTAACCAAGGAAAGAAGCAACTTAGAACTAAGGAGAAATTTCCTGATAGCTAGAACTATTAATCAGTGGAACAACTTGCCTCCAGAAGTTGTGAAAGCTGGAAGTTTTAAAGAAGATGTTGGATAACCATTTGTCTGATGTGGTATGGGGTTTCCTGCCTAGGCAGGGGATTGGACTAGAAGACCTCCAAGGTCCCATCCAACTCTGTTATTCTGTAAAGTCTTCAAGAAATCTAATATCCAGGTCTTAATGTAACTGATGACAATTATAATGATAATTAGATTTTTAATCTTGCCTTTTAAATATGTAGTTCCAAGTGGGAAACGTAAGTAATATTCCTGTTTCTTATTTTTCTCCCAGCAATAATCTTATGAGATAATCATAATTAGAGTTACCAATGCAGCCTCTTTCCCATAGCTGGGCCTCAAATAATCCATTCCTCTACTGAATTATGTAGTTGCAGCTCACCATTCTCAAAAATATTGGCTGGAAAGGAAGATTAGAGACTGGGTGTTGTTGTTTACAACTGGTCAAATCCAAGGAGATTCTCTTCAGGAGGGAATATATAATTCCAAAGATTGTGCACTTCCCTTACAGAGATATGGACTCCTACATGAATGCAACTTCAAATGTATTCCTATTCTTCCCAAAGAAATCAGGGACATGGGTCTAAAACTAGTAATGGAGATCATGTTATCTATATCTTTAGACTCAACAAACCTAAATGATTTCCAGGTAACCACACAAAAGGTTGCCCCACATCCCTCCTCCAGTTCTGCCCTCCACAAATACTGACCAGATTGAATTTGAGCAATTTTATCCTTGAAATGTGGCCTCAAGATCTCACAGCAGCTTTTGGGAAGATTTTATTTCCTTCACCTAAAACAGGGTCACAGGTGCACAGCTCACATTTGTGCAGGCAGAGAAATAAGAATTTTGCTACTAAAATTAGCATCAGTTTTGTTCCAGATTTTAAGGAAGGGGGAATGAATGAAGAAGCAATTACATCATGTTGCAGAAAATCATAACAATTTTAGAAGGAACTCAGAATGAAGAACAAATGACCCACTTTTCATGTAAATTGTGGCTCCAGCTATTTTTTATTTTTTGTATTTTGGTCTTTTTTGTTTTTGTTTGTTTTTAATATTTATTTATAATAATAATAATAATAATAATATTTTATTTTTATATACCGCGTCCTCTCCCCAAGGGGACTCGGAGCGGTGTACAGGGAAAAATTAAAACACATAAAAATATACAAAAATAGATACAATAAATAAAAACAAATTAAATTTAATTGTCCCTGCACTAAAATCCCCATATTAAAACTAATGTTCCCTAAAACCCTAAAAGGTAGAGACTAACCTAGGCCAGCCAAGCAGAAAAAGTATGTTTTTAATTTCTGACGGAAGGAGCGGAGGTCCGTGGTTGTTCTAATGTCGGGGGGAAGGTCGTTCCAGAGGGCTGGGCCCGCCACAGAGAAGGCCCTTCCCCTGGGCATCGCCCGCTGACAAAGCCTAGTGGACGGCACCTGGAGAAGTCCCTCTCTGTGGGAGCGAATCGGCCATGAGGATGTATGGGGCAGGATCCGATTTTGTTTTTGTTCTTGGGTGTAAAGCACTTCCTTACTTTGGAAAGATTATAATTCAAACAAGGTTAACTCTGTCTTATCAAATAAGCATTGTTCCAAAGATATATAGAAACATTTGTGAAAAATCTTTAGAGATTTTAAACTTTATTTCATATTTCTGTAATTTACATAGGCTATTTGCCAGAGCTGCTTAGCACATCAATGATCCCATTACTGACCTGCTTTTTTAGTTAACACCAGGAAGAGAGATCGTTTAAGCAAACTAGTTCTTCTTAATCTGCTTTCCATAGTGGTGTGCCATTTTTTTTCCGAAGCATAAACCACAAAGTTTGTGCTTTGACCTTAATAAAATGTTACCTGCTTGTGTCTTGCTGCTAAGCAGCTTAGCAAGGCAAAACAGTTTGCTTTCCAGGTAGATTCCCTGTGGACTAGCTATGTGTTATTTTCCTTATTATATCTCTGAAATGGTACATGGGATTTGGGGAAATAGGGGTGAGGGAGATACTTTCTAGGAAATGATTAGATAAGACAAAGCGCAGCCCATAGCTGATAGTGGGCTATGCCCTCCTTACTGTTATTTCTGCTCCCCACAGGTGGGGCCATGAGAAATCTCTCAGATGCTGTAAGAATTGAACTTTGGTTATTAAACTTATTACAGTTATCTGGACATCTCCTTTCAAGTTCACCTTTTCAATATTTGAACTGCAAATGCTAATTTATCTGGCAACATCAAATTTGGGTCTCATTTAATAATTCGGGGAAAAGAAAACAGTAAAATAAATCAGTCCATCAAAATATATAAAATTCTAAATTCTTTTTGAAAAAGAAAATATCAGATCTGCCCAAGTGAGTTAATCTTTTGACAGGCTATAACTCTTCCCTATTGGTGTATTTCAGATAACTCCCCTAATTCTTAGATGTCAGTCATTACAGATTAGGAATTCGAGAGTTGTAGCCCCAATGTGAATGAAAGACTGTAGGTTAAGGAAGGCTGAACTAATTGATTGGGAAAGTAAGAAGACTCAAAGGAGCAGATTTGCTGTTTGTTCATCTTGAAAGGGTTGACACAGCTTTCAGAAAGTATCTAGCTTGGCAAATGTGGAGTTTTCCTGCTTTTGTAAAATGTATCAAGCAACGCACAAGCAAAGTTACATGAACCCAAACACGGGCCACGTAGTTCATAAAACTTTACAAGCTTAGAGCAGGGTGATATACTTGATATACTTGATGAAGAGAAGGACCAGGGGAGACATGATAGCAGTGTTCCGATATCTCAGAGGGTGCCACAAAGAAGAGGGAGTCAAACTTTTCTCCAAGGCACCTGGGGGCAGGACAAGGAGCAATGGGTGGAAACTAACCAAGGAGAGAAGCAACTTAGAACTAAGGAGAAATTTCCTAACAGTAAGAACAATTAACCTCTGGAACAGCTTGCCTCCAGCAGTTGTGAATGCCCCAACCCTGGAAGTCTTTAAAAAGATGTTAGATAGCCATTTGTCTGAAATGGTATAACGTTCCTGCCCATGCAGGGGGTTGGACTAGAAGACCTACAAGGTCCCTTCCAACTCTGCTATTGTATTGTATTGTATTGTACTGAATGCTTGATTATCTTCTGCAATACAATGAGCATTGAGGCAGAATTAAAGCTGCACCACCAGTCACCAGAAGCAATCATTTAGAAGTTCTCTATTTGCTTGAGTCATTAAATGAAATAAAGTCACTTCAATGGCCATTTAATTTGGTTGTTTCTAGTAGTTCATGCTGCCTGATTGCCACTAATCACTCTCCTTTAGAGGATAAAAAGACAAAATGCATGTCCAAACTAGACTGGACAAGGAAGAGCCGATAGAAAGTCACTAACAATGACTTTAGATAAAGAATTGGAGAACACAAAATATCAAGGTCTGTAAACTGAAATGGAAAGATTATGCCATAAATTGACCCTGGTTGCCCTGGTGATTATTGTCACTCTATGTGACATGCCCAAAAAAATCTTCTAGGGCATTTAGAAAATCTACACATTGACAAAATTTCCATTTGACAATTGCAAAAGACCACACTGCTTATATCTGCATGTATTGTATACTATACTGATACATTACAACATCATAGATTCTTGGGAAGAATTCAATGTGCATGAAAGCCAACAACAGGTAAAGAACTGGCAACTGTGACTTCAATGGTATGAAAAAAGGAATAATTGTTTAATCTGCTGCTATAGAGCTTGGCAGTTTTCTTTTTCTTCCTATTATGACAGAAAATTTACCTTTACAATTCAGGAATTCGGTCTTCTCTTTTCCAGGTCTCTTACATAATATTCTTATTCAAGTAGCTTCTTTCAGTTTGGTATTTAGTAAAGTGAAACAGATTCATTGCCAATGACATTGGCTGGTTTACAGTTTTTGCAAGTTTTTCAATTATGGCTAGCCATTGAACCTAGCCATCAAACAGCAACAATGGCAGCTATGCTAACCATGCATCTATTTATTGGATACAGCATTTGAAAGGAATCTGTACATGTAGACATCTATGCTCTTAAGAACAAGCGCTGTTTGACGACTCCATATTATAAGTACATTTCTCTTTGTATACGTTGATTTGTGCTTTTTTTATGATCCATACAATATGTATTTACACAAGTATGAATGCAATTTTTTTCTTAAGCTTACGTATAGTTGATTCACTATATCCATGTTATCTTTCATCATAATAAATCTGGGGTCTATATGTTTCCCAAAAGACCTTATTGCTTTTATTAATTTGATTCTCTATTATGAGAGCCAACTGACCAATTGGATACTCAGGCATCCTTAATGGTTATGATGAAGTGTGCTCTACCTGCTACTTTAACTTGCTACTTGCATTTCAAAAGCCGATGACTGATAAAGTACAAAATTTAATGTTATATATTATTATTTATTTATTCAAATTTCTAAACTGCCCCCTCTCCCCGAAGGGACTCGGGGCGGTGTACAGGAAACTTAAGAACATATAAAACAATTACAATAAATACATAATTTAAAACCGAATTAAACGAATAAACCTGTACTAAAAATTTATAGAAACATTAAAACTGAATCCCAATTAAAACCTAATTAAAACAATTTAAGCTACAGACTGGGACGAGGAACAGAGATTAGGCCAGGCCGGCCTGATTGAACAGATATGTCTTTACTTTTTGGTGGAAGGAGTGGAGGTCCGTGGTGGTTCTAATATCGGGGGGTAGGTCGTTCCAAAGGGTCGGGCCCATCATAGAGGAGGCCCATCCCCTGGGCGTCGCCCGCTGGCATTGCCTAGTGGACGGCACCCGGAGAAGTCCCTCTCTGTGGGAGCGAATTGGCCGAAGGGATGTGAAGGATTTATATCCAATTTTTGGAATGTCTCATAATTTTTTTTAAAAGCTTGAGTATTTGTGCTGAGAAAATTCTGTCTGTATTGAAATCTTAGAAAGTTTTTGTCCTAAAAATAGGAGTTCTTGGCAATATGCTGAGTCCATGATTATTAAACTACAGATACCATCTCTACTGTAGCATTGTTGTTGGTCAGGGTTATTAGCCAACAATATACTGCTAAAGTATTTAAAAGGCTCCAGCTTGGTATAATGAACTCAACATTATTTTGCTAGTTGACGAAATTTAGCTTTGGACAGGGAAATTTAGGTTTAGACATACCATATCTAATAACTGAGCAGAGCAGTCCCTAATCCCAAAGAGGGTGGAACTAGTGGAAAATGTTTTAATTTAAGTAGCTTAATTAAAGTAAAATTAAATATGTGATTAAATTTGATTAAATGCAGCAAGTTTGTATATTTCCCATGCTTGAATTGTATTAAAACTGCAATTGACAGGCATACAGTCCTAGGACCTCTGGTCGGTTGTTCCTAATATAGCGAATCCTCACATCTGGAAATATTTCAGTGTCAAGAACTGACATTTCTGATTATCATTAGAATTATTTGAAGCTTTAAATGGATGCTTTGCATCAACAATACTTCTTTGAGCCAAGTAGTCTTTTGAAGTTGTCGTACAAAGGAAGAGGCCCTTCACTTACAAAGAATGAAGCAAAGCTGTCACTTTGCTTCACTTCATATTGTTCATCAAGCTTCTTTTGGCTACTGGAGTCCTGGGAGATGAATGATATGATGCAGTGCAGTGTTTCTCAACTTCAGCAACTTTAAGAAATGTGGACTTTAACTCTCAGAATTTCCCCAGCCAACATGAACAGTGTTTATGGAATGCTGGAAGTTGAAGTCTAAACATGTTAAAGTTGCCAAGTTTGAAAAACATTCCTTTGATGCTGAAAAAAAAACCTGGTTGCATTCAAATCACCTTTAAAAAAAAAATCCGTAGTCTTTCACTAAACCCCCATCAAGTTCTCATGGAATCCAGTTTGAAAAACTCTGGCATAAACTACAAAAGAGTCCCATTGATTATTTAACAGTATGGGGAACACCATGTGGGACTATTTCATTTTACTATCTACTTTCTGACTTTTACATGTTCAAATGTTTTATTTTTTATTTTTTTCACTTTTTGCTCAATGGAAGATAAATATAAGCTTGAAGGATAGTGGATAGTGAGGTCTCCTGGGCAACTCATGTGAGCCATTATGATAATAGAGCCACATTAAAGGTGTTGTAGGAGATGACAAATGCAAATGTGCCTGTGTCATTTATTACAAGAAATGGCCTTGGAGGTTATTATTCCTTTGTTCACTCAGCAAGAGAAAATGCTTTGAATGTGCACTTGTAAAAAGGATTACTATGTGAATTCACTAATCCTTCAATTGCTATGAAACTAGTTGTTCTTCCATAGTGAATAATCAGCATTAATTCTGGAAGTTTCCTCTTTTCCCACTTCTCCCCTTATTCCAATAAATGTCACAAAATCATTTATTACGCTAAAGGGACAGACTGTGTACTCTAATTTGATTTCCTCACCTACCTACCTCCCTCCTTTTCTATCTCACTGCCTGAATGTATATGACCTGCAAAATCCCTTGAGAAAAATAGACATTTTTGCCACTTATTTTTAGAAAATTACATTGCTGAAAATAACAGTAAAGGGTGTTTTTTTTAAGGCTTCAAAAGCAAATGAAGCTTAAATGTCTTGCCTATATTGTCCATCAGATGCTCATGTTACAGAGACTGAATAATGCTCTACTGTCAGGTAAACATATCCAGAGGGTGCGGAATGGGGGGGAGAGAATATGGCCATGTTTTGTTCCTGGTGCCAAGAAGAAGTACAATGCCTAATTCATCCTGACAGTTTTGTCCTTCTTGAGTTTTTGTTTTTATTTTTTTCGATTTGATGTCCTCCTTCTTGTCACAGAAAACCAGCTCAAAGATGGCAACTCTTCTATTTATTTATTTATTTATTCAATTTATATCCCGCCCTTCTCCAACAGGACCCAGGGCGGCGCACAGGAATTTAAAACAACATACAAAAATAGTACCAAATATATAAATTTAAAAACCTATTAAATGACAAAAAACCTGCGCTAAAACCAAATTAAAATCCCCATTTAAAACTGTCTAATATTTGTCCCAGCGGAGGCTATGTTAGGCCGGCTTGATGAAATAAGTGTGTTTTTAAACACCGGCGGAAGAGACGGAGGTCGGTGATAGTGCGGAGTTCAGGGGGTAGGTCGTTCCACAGGGCAGGGCCCGCCACAGAGAAGGCCCTTCCCCTGGGTGTTGCCAGTCGGCACTGTCCAGCCGACGGCACCCTGAGAAGGCGCGCTCTGTGGGAGCGTATCGGTCTAAGGGATGTATGGGGCAGGAGACGGTCTCCCATATAACTAGGCCCCGAGCCATGGAGCGCTTTGAAGATGGTCGTCAAAACCTTGAAGCGCACCCGAAAGACCACAGGAAGCCAGTGCAGCTCGCGCAGGATCGGTGTTATGTGGGAGCATCTAGGGGCTCCCGTAATCACCCGCGCGGCTGCATTCTGGACTAGCTGTAGCTTTCGAGTGCACCTCAAGGGAAGCCCCATGTAGAGAGCATTGCAGTAGTCCAGTCGGGATGTCACGAGGGCTTGAGTGACTGTGCGTAAGGCATCCCGGTCCAGTAAGGGGCGCAATTGGCGCATCAGGCGTACCTGATGGAACGCCCCCCTGGCCACGGCTGCCACATGGTCCTCCATAGACAGCCGGGAGTCCAGGAGGACACCCAAATTGCACACCCTCTCCACGGGGGCCGGTTTTTCCCCCCCCAATGGCCAGAGTTGGAATAATCTGGCTGAACCGGGGTGCCGGAAGCCACAGCCACTCAGTCTTGGACGGGTTGAGCTTGAGTTTGTTACTACCCATCCAGATCCGTACGGCCTCCAAGCACCAGGACATAACCTCGACGGCATCGTTGGGGTGGTCTGGGGTGGATATGTACAGCTGAGTATCATCAGCGTACAGATGATATCCTACCCCAAAACCACGGATGATCTCACCCAGCAGCTTCATATATGTGTTGAACAGTAGGGGCGAGAGGACCGACCCCTCAGGAACCCCACATATGAGAGGTCTCGAGGCCGACCTCTGCCCCCCTGCCAACACATATTGCGACCGACCAGAGAGGTAGGACGAGTACCACCGCAAAACGGTGCCTCCCAGCCCCAACCCCCCCAGTCGGCGCAATAGGATACCATGGTCGATGGTATCAAAAGCCACTGAGAGGTCTAATAGGACTAGGATAGAGGAATATCCTCTATCCCGTGCCCTCCAGAGATCATCAACCAATGCGACCAATGCCGTCTCGGTGCTGTGCCCAGGTCGGAAGCCGGACTGGCATGGGTCTAGATAATCAACTTCCTCCAAGTGTCGCGGAAACTGTTGAGCCACCACACTCTCTACAACCTTCACTAAAAAGTGAAGGTTGGAGACGGGACGAAAGTTCTCTAATAATGCTGGGTCCAGGGACGGCTTCTTGAGGAGGGGCCTTACCACCGCCTCTTTCAAGACGGCAGGCAGGGACCCCTCACTCAAAGATGCGTTGACAATGCCCTGGATGTCATTCTAGTGATGCCATTCTAGTGATCTTGTACAATGGCTCCATTCCCAAATCACACCAAATGTCATAAGAGAGTTTCTTCTCAAGATTTCAAAGATCTCA
Organism: Rhabdophis nuchalis; assembly: GCA_039707465.1. NCBI lineage: Eukaryota > Metazoa > Chordata > Lepidosauria > Squamata > Natricidae > Rhabdophis > Rhabdophis nuchalis. Next base: position 44,773,163 of record CM077644.1, on the reverse strand, counting down.
TACCAAGGTTTCAAAAGAACTCATAACAAATCTTCCATTAACAATCTTGGTTCTCCTTGCATAAGATTCCAAATGTTTTTAAATTTAATTTTTTAAAAGATTTTTTTTAAAACACTTAATTTTTTTCTACTGATATTTTTTACACCAATGAATGTTTACAGCCTTTGGGGGGGGAAACTGCTAAACCCTTAACTGACTTACTAGATTTTTTTATAGAAACCACAGTTTTCTAGCACTGCAAAAAAATTAAAACATCCTTAGTAGCTACTTACTTAAGTGACCTTGAAAACTTTAAATATGGATTCTCTTACTTTTTTGTTTTGTCCATCCTATTCCTTAGGGCAGTCAGAAATAATGAGATTAGTAGGAATCATGAGGAAAATAACTGCATTCACAGTATATTATTTATTATTGCTAATTTAACTATGTTTCCAATATTTGATATTTTTTTTTGCAAAGTTAATAACATTAAATTTAGTTTCAGAAACTTTTCTGAATTATTACTGAACAAACCTTGTACCTATATAATTAGACAGAATCTTAAAATAATTGAATAGGTACAAAGTTCTAGAAAGCAGAAGGTTGAAGAGTGCTTTTTTATGACAAACATTTTATTCTCTGTTCTCTGAATACAATTTTAGAATCTCCTTGACTCAGAAGAAATAATCAATGGGAAGTTATGAAAATGGAAGAGTCTATAATGATAATTATTTCTTGGAATGATATCCTCTTAAAATATTAATATTAAAGTAACTCAGCAAATGTGAAAAACCTATTTTTGGAATCTGAAGGATAAATCTCTAGTTTTAAAGAAGAAAAGAATGACAACTAGCTGTTTACTGAACCTTTCACTGTCTCAGCAAAGGATATTCAGTGTACCATGACTGAAGGTGAAGTAACCTACATTCTTTATAAATGGTTAAAGAACAGGAACATAAACTGATATTCATTTTTCAGCAATGCAGAGAGCAAATCAGGATTTTATATTTAGATCCAGCTCGTACACACATAGAGAAAATCATACTAATTCTATTGCAGGAGAAGGTCAAGGTTTTCACCTGTACTAAATGTACATTATGCTGCTCATAAATAGAGCAATAGGGAGAGAGTTTACATTCTGCTTTTAATGTGGCTTGGGTTCTAGGACAGCCTATTCCCTCACCATTCACATAACTTTGTTCAGGTCAAGAGTCTGATTGGCATATTTGAGGCTGAAGTCCAAAGTGAGTGGCTCCATTCAGTTTGGCAACACAAGTTGCAGTTGTCTACAATTAGAAATGGTCCAGTTCAGTCTTTCCTAGTCAGATGCTCCTAAACATTTTGGACATTATTCCCAGTAGGGGATGATGAAAGTTATGTTCTATGAGACTATAGAACACAATATGCAATGTTTATGAAAAGGGATAGGGTTTTGAGCTACAGTAACAACCACCATCACTATTCAAAAGAAAAAAAAAAAAGTAAAAAAAATCTCCTGCCCGCACAGTTGCTTTGAAAGTAACTTTCCTACATTAACATACTGAAATCCATTATAAATATTTTTTTTTAATTATCCCAGAATATTTTCTAAAAGTCACTTTTCCTCCTGGAAATCTACTAATTATCAAATGCCAGGGAAATAAGGAGATCCAGGCAGTTCAAATGGGTATTGAGAGAATAAGGATTACATCTTGAATTCTTTGGGCAAAGGTTTGATGGTTTTAGGTAGGCTCCATTTTGGGCCTGATATATGCCCAAAGATAGATTGCTTGCTTACTGAGAAAAATCTTAGAAAAGCTTTTATGAAAAATCACAGTGGGCAAGTTATGGTGACCTGATCAGAAATAACTTGGAGACTTCCTTTGTCTTCAAGTTAACAGGAATAACAGGATATGTTGTTCAGGAAGCCGATATTACAATCACCTTATTGTTTAATTCTGGGAAGCAGGGTCCCCTAGAACATTTGGTAAATTTCCATGTACTTTTCACATTGTGAAACACATTATGTTTTGAGCACACACATTTGTTTTTGTGTATTCAAGTTATGACGCATATGATACGTCAGCTTGTGTATTTAAGGTACAACCCTGTACCTGGATTCTCATTCTCATTGTGCATGGGAATCCATTAGCTAATGTTATTAAACAGCTGTTTCCTTTTGCCATAAGTCTCCGTGATAATTTTTAGATAGGCAGAAAAAATATCAGGGATATTTTTCTCACAGGTATAAAGATTTATTACAAGCTTAAGCTCTTGGCAAGAATCTGAATTGCTAATGGTTAAAGATTTTGATGGTAAATAAGGAATTCACATTGGGCTGGACTTAAATCTCTTGTGGATGAGAAAGGACTTATGATACGTCTATACCCTCCCTTGGCTCTTCCTGATCATCTCCTACATTAATGTCCAAATAATCACAGTGCAAAAAGCATTGTTCCATAGCCAAATGTTTTGGGTCACAATTCCTACCTGGGTAATTGGCCAGTGGTCAAATACTACAGGCATTGTAGTACTTGATAGCCTTACTTTGTTTAGTCCTAATAGGGGAAGAAGAAAAAACTGAGATCAGGAAACAAAATGGTATCAAAGCAGCAGGGAAATCAGTGGCAAGAAAACAAATACAAATTTTAAAAAGTGATTTTTTACTCAATTGAAGGTAGGAAACACATTTCTGCCTCTGGCAAATTCAAATATTAATGGATGGCTATTTGGTGCATCTCTTTAGTGTCAGCCCAAGGCATTTTCTGACTAAAGAAGATCCCAGAGAATGATCATTGGCTTACCTGAATGGTCATTCTCTAGGCGCTGCGGGAGAGTCCAAGCATGGGTTAACTTCCACTTGCTGCCAAGGACTGAGTTTAAAGATTATGTAGCCATACCTCCTGTTCCCTTTAGAGGTCATTTAAAAAAAAATGAAGGTATGAGATCCAGAAGGATTCTGTAAAACAGGAAGTTCTATGTCCATGGAGGTGATAAGTCACGCACTGGTGGCTGCATGACTTATCACCTCCATGGTGCCATTTGTACCAATGGTGCCATTTGCGCACCATTTGTGCGCTGACCAGCTTATTTTTTTTTAAATTTATATTTAGATTGATTTAGGCCTTCTTTTGAGGCTATTTTTTGCACTCTGAAGGCTACAGGGAAGGTCCTGAAGTCTTTGGAAGTGGGGGGGAGGTGGTGGTGAGAGAATAATAATAATAATACTGAATTTTATTTGGATAAGGTAGGTTCTTTGAGGAACCTGACAGACTCCATCTTGAATATTTTGACCTGCGAGTGAGCCTTTCTGGAAAATCACAGGCTGGAGCAGAATCAGAAGGTTATAGTGACCTGATGAGAAAATAGCCTGTTCCCTCCCTTTAGACTTCCTCTGTAACAGGAAGTAACAAGAAGTGTTTTGCAGGAAGCCGGTAATGATCTTATTGTTAAAGTTCTGGGAACGGGTTTGGAAAGTCCTTTGGGGTTTCTGAACACATGTGTTGGTTCCATGTACTTTTCACATTGTGGGAGACATTGTATTCCTTGCACGCAATGTTGTTTTGTTCATGACGTATGTAATATGCAATTTCAGATATATAAAGTGGAACTCTGTACATGGAGAGCATTCTCTTTCTGTTAGAGAATCCACCAGTTCTGGCGTGTATGTAAATAAACTGCTGTTTCCTTTTGCTATAAGCCTTTGTGAGTATTTTTATATGCTGAAGAAAATATCTGGGATATTTTTCTCACAGGGGGGCAGCTGTTTTCACCGTCCCCAGGCTCCTAGAAAGCCTCTGGAGCCTGGGGAAGGCAAAAAAGCATGCCAAAAGCAGGAGATTGCGCACATAGCATTATGGGTATGGCATGCCCATGCACGACCTTACTGCGCTCTCCCCGCTTTTGGCACACAAGCCAAAAAAGGTTAGCCATCACTGTCCTAGGCTTTGAATAAGCCCAAGAAGGTGAGCGTATCAGGGGCTGGAGTTTTGTCCTCAGACAAGTCTGGGGCATCCTGGCTGCCCTCCTCCAACTTGGGTTGCTCCCTTATGGCTGAGGAAGCAGGAGAAGAAGGCCTTCCTGGCTGGTCTTTAGATCCTGCTGTATGTGCTTTGGCTCTGGCTCAGTTTTGGAGAAGCAGGCTGAATCCTAGCTGCTGAATGCCATCCACAATCCCCTAAGATATTGCATGTGCAACAACCTCCTTCATCTCTTGGGACAGCTCCAGACCCTGATGCTCCGAAGGATGCGAGGCTCTGGGTCTAGGCCCAGGTGGAGGATTCTCCTCCTCTTCCATAAGAGAACAGGCCTAATTCATGTATTCCTCATCCAGGAATGAGCTGAGAGACCTGGGAGATGCCCTGAAAGGGTTGGGAGAGAAACCAAAACCCTCTTCCCCTGCAAGGGATGGTGACTTATCCCACTGGGAATTGGGTAGGGAAGGACCTGCAGAAACCTCAGCAGGAGGTGAGGGATCTTTGGGTATTTTGGGCCCTTTAAAATTGTTTTTCCAGGACCCTTTGGCATCTCTCAGCCATTTTTTCTGCAGCTTTGGACACCTTTTTGGGCTTGGGATGCTTCCCCTTCGATGGATGCCTAGTGCCCTCACCCTTTACAGCAGGGTTGAGCCTGCTGCACTTACTGATGGTAGGCCCTGCCTGGTCTCTGATTTCAGCCTCACTGTTGCTGGCCATGGTCAAAAATTCCTGGCAATAACACAGTTCTGTTTGAGGAGTTGAGAGGAGATGATTGAGAAGCCCCTTAAATCAGTCACTGTCCTGAGGCAATGGAGCATAGGCAGGGAAAACAGTGATGACAAAATGGCGCCAATTTGGTAATGTCCAGAACACCCGCAAATCCGCGCTACTTGAAAGGCAGGAAATGGCCTAAGCAATAGCTTGTAATGATCTTCCTGGGGAGGGGGAGACCTGTCTGAAGACATGGAGCAAGGTTTGAGTGTTAACACCCCTCCCAGCGGTGATCTGCTTCGGAACCAGGCAGCGGCAATTGTAAACGGCTCGGAAAGAAAAATGCGCCAATTTTCCTTTTTCAAAATGGCCACCATGCATTTTGGAGTGACACCGGGAATCTGTTGGCAGTCCAGAGAGGTCAGGAGAGCCTCAGGGTTAAAAAACAGTCCTCCAACAGTTTTAGGGGGTCCCTGATCTGCCTACCTGCCCCTGAGCTTGTCAGCAGCCGCTGAACGAGCCTCCCATGGTGGTGCCTCAACCATGAGATCGCAGAAGGCAGCCTCGCTCCAAGCAGCCTGTTCCACATGACAAGAAATCTGAGCAAAAAAATTCTTACACTATTGCAAAAAAAAAAAAAACCCACCAAGGATTCCTAACCTACACTAAGAACAAAAATAATAAAAGGCTACACTATATTGTTTGGAGGCTCCAACTTGCTGTCCAAGAACTGGAGTTCCCCAACTACGTCCTTTTAGGGCCACTAATTTTTTTAAACTGGCCTCTAAAGGGAGCAGGAGAAAAATCTTTATTTTATTTATTTATTTATTTATTTTATTTTATTAAATTTATACCCCGCCCTTCTCAAAACGGACCCAGGGCGGCGCACAGGAATACTAAAAATACATACAAAACATATACAATTTTTTAAAAAACTTATTCTACTAATAAAATCCTGCGCTAAAAACCAAATTAAAATCCCAAAATTTAAAACTATCTAAAAGTCAGTTATGGAGGTTACGCTAGGCCGACTAGATGGAACAGATGTGTCTTTAGACACTTGCGGAAGAGGCGGAGGTCGGAGATGGTGCGAAGTTCAGGGGGTAAGTCGTTCCAAAGGGCTGGGCCCGCCACAGAGAAGGCTCTTCCCCTGGGTGTCGCCAGTCGGCACTGTACAGCCGACGGCACCCTGAGGAGGCCCTCTCTGTGGGAGCATATCGGTCTGAGGGATGTATGGGCAGGAGGTGGTCTCGCATATAACTAGGCCCCGAGCCATGGAGCGCTTTAAAGATAGTCGTCAGAACCTTGAAGCGCACCCGAAAGACCACAGGAAGCCAGTGCAGCTCGCGCAGGATTGGTGTTATGTGGGAGTGTCTAGGCGCTCCCGTAATCACCCGCAAGGCTGCATTCTGGACTAACTGCAGCTTTTGGGTGCACCTCAAGGGATGCCCCATGTAGAGAGCATACAGTAGTCGAGTCGAGAGGTGACGAGTGCTTGAGTGACTGTGCGTAAGGCATCCCGGTCCAGTAAGGGGCGCAATTGGCGCATCAGGCGTACCTGATGGAATGCCCCCCTGGCCACGGCTGCCACATGGTCCTCCATAGACAGCCGGGAGTCCAGGAGGACACCCAAATTGCGCACCCTCTCCACGGGGGCCGGTTTTTCCCCCCCCCAATGGCCAGAGTTGGAATAATCTGGATGAACCGGGGTGCCGGAAGCCACAGCCACTCAGTCTTGGACGGGTTGAGCTTGAGTTTGTTACTACCCATCCAGATCCGTACGGCCTCCAAGCACCGGGACATAACCTCCACGGCATCGTTGGGGTGGTCTGGGGTGGATATGTACAGCTGAGTATCATCAGCATACAGATGATATCCCACCCCAAAACCACGGATGATCTCACCCAGCGGCTTCATATATGTGTTGAACAGTAGGGGCGAGAGGACCGACCCCTGAGGAACCCCACATATGAGAGGCCTCGAGGCCAACGTCTGCCCCCCTGCCAACACATATTGCGACTGACCAGAGAGTGAAGGTTGGAGACGGGACGATAGTTCTCTAATAATGCTGGATCCAGGGACGGCTTCTTGAGGAGGGGCCTTACTACCGCCTCTTTCAAGATGGCAGGCAAGGACCCCTCACTCAAAGATGCGTTGACAATGCCCTGGAGCCAGCCTCGTGTCGTCTCCCAGGATGCCAGTACAAGCCAGGAGGGACACGGGTCCAATAAACATGTGGTAGCCCTAAGTCTCTTTGACAACTTGTCCATATCCTCGGTAGTAACAAAATCAAACTCCTCCCACGATGGTGTCTCAAGAGCAGCCTCCGACTGCTCGACTGGACCACTGTCGATGGAGGGTAGCTCGAAAGCTTTAAAGGTAGCTTTAAACTCAGTCCTTGGGTAGCAAGCTGAAGTTAACCCATGCTTGGACTCCAAGTAGCGCCTAGGAGAGTGTATCCCTTCTCATTCACTTTCCACCACACCTGATATGGCCACATTTTTAATATATCTTGCTTATTCTTTGGTAATCTTATATATTTGAGTAAATTTATATAGGACTGGATTGTAAACTAGGGCAAAAGCAGGATCTGTTGTCCATGCCACAAAAGGATATTTGCTTACTTATTACAATTTCTTCTAACTCTGAAGAAATTGGAATCAGAGTCTTATATTATGTCTTCACTTGCTTGCTTTAACGAAATATATCCCTTCTCACTCACATAAAGGGTGATATTGCAAAATAATGTTATTCTGCAAAATAACATAAAAGTAGCAACTTGAATTGTAGTATTTGTGATTCCAGGAGGTCTTTAAAAGAAGAATAAGAAACAGCTACATCTGGAATATTTGATCACCTAGTTTTGATCTTCTGTGAATCACCTAATCCAATTTACATTTTTCATTTGAAGATCTTAATCCCACCTGCACTTTCACTGGGAAGCCTCAGACTCAGGTCACTGCATATCTCTGAACTTCTCTTGTGGATTAGCTTTTACACTTCTCACCCCTTCATTAAGTTTATTTGTCCTTAAGGGCAGTTTCAAAGAATTAATGAGAGAATTTCTCCTTACCAGCACTTCTTCCTTTTTTTCTTCTTCTTTTCCACAGTCTCATTAGTATTCAGAAACACTGCCTTTAGAGCTATGTTTTCAAGGTTAAAAAAAATCTGATGGCAAGTAAGATTTCTGGTCTGAAGTTTTCCTTTGAAGTCTTTTTACAAGCCATTGGAGAATCAACTAGGCAGTAGAGCAATGCTCAGAATACTGACATGAGAAATCAGTATTCAAACTATTTTCCAGTTTTCATACTAACTTCATTTGGTACCCAATTACATTTCCATTGATTTCTTTAATGCTGGTTTTGGCATTCCATCAAAATGAGGAAGAAATGGTATTTCACAACTTATTTAAATAAATACCAATTTTTTATATCCCATTTCACACTGTTAATCAGTGGGGGGGGGGGGGTTTACATTTTGTATGGAAGTGTAAACAATACCAAAATGTAACAAGACTATGCGCCTTAAATATGTTCTAAGTAGAATAAAAGAAAAGTCATAGAAAATAAGATTAAAGAGTTATTTCATCTAGCATTGGGCTTAGGTAATAGTAATTCACAGGAAAAGCCCACAAACTAGAAAAGGAAAGGAAAAGGCACCCTCCCATTCATGTTTCCTAACAACTACTCTTGAGATGTATAATACTCCAATATAGTGTGCAATGTTTTTATGATGGTTTTTAGCCACTAATAGCCTTGTCATCCAAGGATCTTTTTAAATTTAGCAGCTATTAATGGTAAATTCAGTAACTGCAACAATTATTTCAAGAAAGACCAACCAGAAATGTTTGATTGGAACAGTTAACAAATACAGTAAATCAATCAATGAATGCTTACATAATTTCCATATAGTGTCAACAAATTAGCCTGTTTTCTATCATACTCTTATTGCAATCTACTACAGTCTCTATTTATCAATTATCTTCTTTTTGAGACTAAAACACCTTGATGTGATGACACATAATCAATTATATTGGCAATTTGCTTCCTAATGATATTTAAGCTGTGTGTGTGTGGTGTATGGACAGGGAGAAAGAGAGAGAGAGGGAATGAGCAACTGCACAATGACTTAATGTAACTCCAATATTCCTTTGCTAAACAGTTATGTAACTAGATTTCATCATATACGTTAAGGTTTTTACTCCCAGTACATATCAAATTATAGAAATTTACAGTAAGTTATATTGTCACTATAATACCAAGTGTACAAGTTTTGAGCTAGCCTTTTGATCCTATCCACTATTCCATTTAAAAAAAACAATTAATCATTCTGCTTGTCAATAACTTTAGCCTCATCAGTGCTCACCGAACTCTAAATCATTAAGTATCACGCTAAAAGCATCAATTCCATGTGTGTTGTAGTAGTTAAAGCACTGGGATAGGCTGTAAAGAGTGTGATTAAGACTTGGTTCAAGAACATATTGGGAGAGTATGGAGCATCTAATACAACCTGTCTTAAAGAGTAATGTTCTAGTAGCAAAAGTGGCTAGAGAAAAGGTAGAGTATTAAATCTATCAAATACTGTACATAAAAGCAATTCTTAGGAACTGTATTACCACCTACCCATTGTGTCACTTTCTGTTCATTTTCCTATTCTTTAACCAATTACTAGTTAATAAAATACTTCTTCTTTCATTCTGTAATGGTTAAGAGGATTTACTAGACTTTTGAAGTTCAGCTGAACAGTCATTCCCATCCATGTGTTTGTTGACTTTACAAAGAACCCTAAATTATCATTGAACTAGGACTGTCCATTGCAGTCCTATGCTGAGCCATGTCAAGTCTTCTTCAGCAAGTCTTATCAATCTACTCACTCATTAATTTTAATAACATTTCTCACCGATTTACACAAAACATTCATATGAATGCCCTATAAATTTCTGCAAGGTAAATACATCCATGCACATATGCTTTTAAATTACTATCTGTTTTTTTAAAAAAATATTGAAGTTGATAGTAATTAGATAGTTTTCTTTAAATTGTATATATATTTGCCAAGAATATTCATTTATTAAGGTGGGCAAACTGTTTTCAATTCTGAGTTATATCAGAACTTATTAAGGAATTGTGTAACAGTTGTCCAGATGAAGTCGGAGAAACTAACACAATCTTGTAGTCTGTTGTATAAATCAGGGGTCCCCAACCTTTGCAACTTTAAGTCTGAAGGACTTCAGCTCGCAGACTTCTCCAGCCAGCTTTCCTGGTATAAATGACATTTATATAAAATAGTATATAACATTTATATACTATATTTGGCATTCAAATTTACAGCAGTCTGACATTTTCCAGAAAAAATATGAAAATACAGGAATATCAAGAGGCAAACTAATGGAACAATGGAAGAGTATCAACAACAGAGAAACTCCTTTTTTATAATTACAGGAACCAATCATAGTATAGATTGCATCATGCATGAATCTCCTCTATCTAACTAATCTACAACTGTATGTTCTGTACACCTTACTGTTCCAACTAATCCAATATCCTAACAGGATAGAGTCCTATGCTGTGGGTTTCATAGTGCCAAGATTGAAGAAAGAAATGGCTGAGGTCAAACCCCTAAAGAAGTTTGGAAACTCATTCTCTTTCCCGTCTTCCCCGCCCCTTTTTCTAATACATGAAATTCAATCAAGGGCCTCCTATTCCTGATTTAAATGTGTGCATACCTATCACCCATACTCTTGGTATTGGATATTGCACTCAGTAATCTCTGAAACCTTACCTGGAACAGGAGAATCTTACAACACCAATTCATACCATCATTATCAGTCATCAGATCTGTGGAATAGCTTTTACATTGGGCTCCCTTAGCTGACCATATAGAGGTTCCAGTTATCCAGAATGCAGTGCCCCTTGCTGTTAGTGGGTACTCTTGACATGAGCACATCATGTCATGTTCCAGACCTGCATTGCCTTATCAGGTTCTAAGCACAACTTAAAGTGTTGCTTTTGACATTCATAAGCCTACATGACTTGCTGTCAAGGTATCTCCTGGCCAGCCTTTTCTATCCAATTTTGACGTGCCCCACACAGAGTTACTGAGAGAATCTACTAGCAGTTCTCCATTTCTGTGAGGTAAGGGAGGTAGAGCCCCACAGATACTATTTTTGCACTGGTAAGCCAGTATTATGGGATCCTTTGCCCAATGAAATTCAATACCTCCCATTTCACTGGACTTTAGAATGCTACTTAGAATTGTTTAAGAGAACCTTTGATTCTTAAATAATGTGTTTTTTCTATAATTTTTATCTTATGTTTCTAATTTTCTGGCCTATTATGTTTGCTTACATAATGTATATCTATCGTTGATGTTTTAATGGTACAATAGTGTTTTAAGTTCTGAGTCAAAAAATTTGAATCAATATGAAATTATCGTAGACTGAGTCTCATCACTGATCTTTCTTGCTCAATTTACTGCAACTTATATTAATTCTCCATTCTTTAGCGATAGGCTTGCATGTCCTTTTTTAGTTGAGAAAATGCTAGTGACTGAAAAGAGGTGATTAGCATACAGTGAATGTGGTCTGCTTTTGAACTATGATCTGTTCCTAAATGCAATCTATAGTATCCTATAGTTGGCCTAAGATGCTGTAGATTTTATAATGGAAATCAGAATAGCTTAAAATAACCCATTTAAACAAGAATAGCAAAGAAATAAAGCAATGGAAAAACCCTCTAATAAAATCTCTCACAAGAAAATGAATCACTCAGGGTATGTTTTCCAACAAGAACTTTTTCAGTCTATTATTAGTCTTGAAAGGTCTTTCAATACACTATATGGAGCCAATTATATGCATTGTTTCTATCTCCTTTTCATTCTTGATGTCATGTATTGTGAAAGGCATAATTAGAATCTATCATTGCTAGAAGAAAGCCGCATAATTAGCAATGAAGAAATAAATCTGTTGGTCTTTTTGTCCTTAAGCAGGTGATTTGGATTAAGGTAATGTATTTTGATAATCAGTAGCCAATAAAGAAAATAAATGTCACTCATGTGGTAGGCACACTGCAAAAGCAATAATGATCTAAGCTCATGACTGCAGTCATTTTACTAATGGGGATTCAGAGGTAGAGATTTGTATCTCAGCACTTAACATCAGAATTTCATGCTAAAGCACAGATTCTTGCCTACTTAATTAGAACTGGTGGTAAAAAAATTGTTCATTTGTTTGCTCTATTCATATATGAACATTCTTTCAAGCCAATCAGCATAGATCTTACCATTAAACTTTATCTTCAGATTTATTTTTTAAGATAAAATGGACTTGTAACTAATCCAGTGAGTCTGGACACTAGAAGAACTTCCCTAATCTAATTCAGTGTTTTAATAATAATAATAATAATATATTTAATTTCTAGACCGCTCCCTCTCCCCAAGGGGACTCGGAGCGGTGCACAGGGAAATTTTAACCATAGAACTATACTAGCTCCATTGGTTAATGAGATTCATATATTTTAAAAATGTTTTAATTCATACAAAATTACACCATATTTTGGTAATGCAAAAATATTACATCCCTTGAACATCTTTTAAAATTTCTTTTCCACATACTAAATCTCAGCTTCTAGCAAATAACATATCTTTCAAAATACCCTTGCAAGTATAACAGAGAGAAAACACACTGTAGTGATTTTATGATACTGAAAGTTACTATGGATGTAATGAAGTATAGACTAATTCTCTAGCACTTCCCCCCTCACAAACCACCTTTGTCATCTCTTTTATTATACTAATGCAAGAGAGATGCCTATCAAATCTGTTCATAAAATGTGCTGGGAAGAGTTAGATGGACTCTAAGACCTTCCGTGATAGAATATTTTCTGCTATATATTGCTTGGTTCATCACTATTCATATTGGTACAAAGTATTGACTCTTTTATCTTATGAACTGGAGCCCATGTCTTCTAAATTCCCATAGGGAAAAACTGTTGAAAATATAGACAGGTCTTTAAAATTGGGTTCAAAATCAATGTTCAATCATCTGAAATTGGAAAAAGTGATTCAAGAAGTTAGGGTGAAAAGGTGGTTGTTGACTAGACTACGATACATCCAGACTTTATACTAGGGTAGGTAAATATTCAAAGGTGTTTCTATAGGCTTTCAGGATGGGGAATCATGTTCATACCTACCTATATGCACATATTGTTATTGTTTCTAAATTGCTGGGTTGCTTTTGATTCTTATGATCTGATAAGATCATGTCACCAAGATTGTCAATATTGCTTCTTTTAATTCTTATAAACCTATGGTGCCATCAATAATAGTATCTAACTGCTTTGTTTTCTGTCAAGCTTTTTCAATTTCCTTCTATTCATAAATCTATACTTTAGCTTATTGGTGCATCCAATAAGTATTGTGCACATATACACCTGTATAAAAGATATGCCCAACTATCCATACCAATCCACTGACCACACAAATACAGTTCCAACAGTTCCACTGCCACTGGCAGTAGAAATTCAGTCACTTTGTCTCCCTCTACCAAAATAAATGACAAGATGGATGAGAATTTCTAAAGGAATATGCAGTTCATAGGTCATAAATTACCTATTCTTGATTCATGCCAAATGTATCCACCAGAGCCTTCTTAATTCTAACTCAATTATAGGAAGTGAGGTTACATACAGTTGTTCATTTCCATATTGCAATATGTCACTTATTAATGGCAAGTTTAGATTTCAGACAGGAATTAAGAATAAAGAATCAGGCTATTCCATAATTCCAAAATGTCACCAAGTACTGTCAATTTCGGTGTTTTAGCCATTTTATGTTAGCTCCTTTTTTCAGCATTTTGTATAAAAATAGACCTACTAGTGATGGCAAACAGATAATAAAAGCAAGATAGAAATTTCAATCTTCAAATCCTACAATTCCTGCAACTTTAGGATTATTTGAAAATGTGCTAAAGTTACCTGTGAAATAATCCTATGTAGAAAGAGCTCATTCAAAAGTTTAGTTTCTGTGTTTGTTTGATTCTTAAGCATCCATCAGGTTTCATTGGCTTAGTCAAAGCACCATGCCATATTAAACTTCATTAGATACACAGAAGTGCATCTATTTTGTAACTGATGTGTCATATAAAATATTCAGTGTAGTTATTAGTTTGTCAACTCCCATCCTACAAAAAAAAAAATGGGTAATAAAGAATATTTATAAGGTGTTAAATGTACAAAGACCACACAAAAATAATTTAGGCCAATAGCATCAGAATCAAATCCAAAGACTTAATAAATCATCTGTTTATTGCAGGAGATCATTGCTATTAATCTATTTCTTGCTATTGATTGACTGCGGTGCTAGATGCTTTCCTGATTGGAGGCTATGCAGAACATTATCTTTAATTGTCACATAAATTATATCTATACATATAAATTTATTTTTGAACGTAAGTTGTGCAAATTGCAGGGCCCTTTCAGGATACACAGGTGTAAATAATGGAGCAAAAGACATCTAGTCCTTTAAAGCCCTAGGTGGATTGTTTATGGTAACTCAACAAATCAGTATAAAAGACTGTCAAATTTAAATCAGAAATTTAATATTGAAAACCATTAATTTAGAATGAATTAAGTATGTGTAACTAACAGAATATTTAATTGACAAGGCAAATATCTAACATTAGAATCAATTTATGAGATTATATACATAACAAAATTCATGACAAAGTGAAATGCTCTACACTTAATATTTTAAGGTTCCCTCCTACTTATTTCTACTGTTCATATATTCCAGTTGGTATCTCCTCCTTATCTATATAATTTCTAGAGCAAATAAGAATCTAAAAATCCTACAAATCAGTGTTTCTTTTTTTTTTATTGAAAAGGTTTTATTGAGTTTTACAAATTTTTTAAGTAGGGTAGGGTAAGGTGAATTGAGAAAATATTTTGAGAACTTTCACGTCGAAATCGTTGGCCCCCTCCGGGGCTTCTTAACAAAACATAGTTAATACATATTTCAATGGTACTACAAGGTGAAGAGAAGTGCATACATCATTGTAAATTCTAAATTCTTTGCTAGCAATCGTGTACAAACATCCAAACAAAAGTTATACTGTATTAAAAAAGTCATTTTTTAGATCTAAGTCTCTTGGCAATTGTGTCTTCTTGTTCTCCTCCCTGACCCCCAGTGGGCGGGGCCGTGGCCCCCTCCGCTCCTCCAGTTTCATCCCCCAGGATAGAGGAATATTTTTTTAGAAAGGCTTCCGCCTCAGCAACTGTTTTAATCCTTACTCTTCCTCCTTCCCAGAACACCAACATCCCTTCTGGCATCACCCACTTGAACCAAATCCCCTGGTTAAACAATTTTTTAGATAAGAAGGAATATTTCCTCCTCACCTCTCTAATCTTTTTCGGGATCTGCTTCAAGATAGTGACTTCCTTTTGTTGGTACGTTAACGGACCCTCTCTCTGCGCCCTCAATATTCCCTCCCTGGTAGACCTTCTAACAAATTTAATATGTATCTCTCTGGGTAGTTCATTTATCCTGGCATATGCTGAATTTATTCTATAAGCCAGGTCAATGTCCCCCCTGATCTCTTCCTTAGGTTTGTGTAAGTAGTCTGCTAAAATTGTGCTCATAAGATCAGGAAGGCATTCACCAGATTCTTCCGGAATGTTCTGAAATCTTAAAAAATATGACATCCTTTCAAAATCCATCCTAGACATATGACCAGTTAAATCTCCAATTTCAGTATTAACATTTTTAAGTTCTCCCTTTGCCCCAGCCAGCCGCACTTCCAACTCTTCAGTCTTCTGTGTGTTCTGCATCAATTTCTTCTGTGTCTCCAAAAGCTCTAATTTAGAACTGCAGTGGTCTTTTCTAAGCTCTTTAATTTCCAGTACCAAAGAGTGTAACACTTCCTCCATAGCTGTTATTCTTGTTTCAATGCCTGGTTGTTCTGGTTGCTTTTTAGAAGCCATGGTGAACTGTTTAAGTCAGTGCCACTAAGATGGCGTTTTTTGGGTGCGGCCGCTGGAGCAAGTCCAGAGAAAAAGTTCAAATCAGAGTTGTAGAAAGTTGTAAAATCCAGAGAGAAAAGCAATTTTCACAGTCAATTATGAAGACAAAGAAGGCACTCCAGGGAAGGAATCAATTAATCATTTATCAAAAATCCTCCATTGGTAGAGAGAGACAGTCCAGGTCACAAAGGAATGTTGGAAATTTTCCATAAAGAATAGTCATTTAAGAACAAAGGGAAGCCATCTTCCCCCGCCCAATCTGGAAGCCAGCAGGAGAAAGCAACAGAGAAAATTGTTCCAATAAAGCCGGACTTAGATACATTGTAGCTAGAAACAAACCGCAAGGGACTTTCACTTCTTCAACAAAGTCCGGATGAGAAATATCCGCTTCCTCGCACTCGAGGAGCCATTTCCAAACGCCGCTGCTGTAAATCCGAGGGGGGGTTTAACAAACACCCCCCTCCATCGTTTCTTTTAGTCAAAGCTGCCAGCAAAAAAGTCAGAGTCACTTACACTCCACCTCACCGTCAAAGCCCCGACAAAGCCATCCGGCTCGAACGCTCCCGCTCTCTCCAAATCAGCTATTTGTTACCGTCCTCCGTTGGCGAAGGGAACCAAGCCCCCCGCAGCATGTCTTCTTCCTCCTAGACCGAAGACAAGGACCCTTCCCCCCAGCCGCCGCCAGGCTAGGAAAGGTCCAGGCAAGCCGACCTTATGGGGGGGGGTCCCTAAAAAGGCACACCCCGCCCCGTTTGGGGCCGGAAAAGAACAAAACGGCGGACGAGTCCCAGGACTCGTCCGTCGCCGGCAGAAGCCGGAACAGGAAGTCCAAATCAGTGTTTCTTATCTCAGCAACTTGAGGCTATGGGGATTCAATTCCCATAGTTCTCCAGCCACAGGTGAATATCCCACCGATTCTGCAGAGACCGCACAAAATGAGAGGCAATCTGCAAAACTGTGAACCCTGCAATGTGATAGGAACCATGCAACGAACAACAACAAAAAGAAGGTATAATTCTGGTATTCCTTTGCAGGCATTACCTGATCTGGCCTATTTCATAGGGCTGACTGAGGCTCAGATTGTTTGCTGATGGGACTTTGTCAGGGTTATTTTACACAACTGAGTGGGAAGTCATGTCCTTTGCATGCTTCTGTTTCATTGATTCATATACAAGTTGCTGAGGTTGAAAAACACTCATTTGGATTTTAACTCCCATATCACTATTTAAAGGTTAAAGAATAATTGGTCCTTTGGTAAATATTCTAGAGTGCTCATGTACTGTAAGTGGTCATGTATTCTAGGGTGGTCATGTAACTTGTTTTAATCTCTTGTGAAAGAGGACAATAGAACCAATGGTGTGATTAATTCTACACTTGCTGTTGAAAGAACCTGAATTCATAAGGCATCTTAATCATTGTGCCTTGCAGAACTGTGGTAAGCATATGCTGAAATCTAACAAAAGCAATAGTTCTTATATAATTAAATGTAGCTACTTCTTTTAAGCAATTATCTAGTCCTAATTTAGGTTTCAGAAACTTGTACCAATGTGCTACCATTTCCTGCTGAGAAAAATGTATTTGCAAAGAAAAAAAAATAGTTCCCCCACCTTCTTTCAGGTATTTAGTTGTCAAAGCAGATATATGGGTAAAATAATGATCTAAAAGCCACAGTATATGATCCTGTAGGTAATTTAATTCATTGACAGCCATCATTGTTCAATCACTGGTCCATACAAGGCCTGTGATAAAAGTTTGTTCTTAATCTGTTTAAACATTGGATCAATCTGTCCATCTCTATTAGTGAATAAATACCTTGTTAACCAAGCTATTACTTGATCTATTTTAATTTCTACAACACTAATTTGTAGCAGCCAAGATTTAAATTTATAAAATGAATCTAAAAATATCTAAAAGGAGAAGCACATTTTTCATATACAGTACAACAATAATAAGGTGGCCAATATTTGAGAGGTGAAAATGTTCTCGGGTCATGGAAGTGAAAATAGTTTGTATGAATCAATTAAACAGAAGAATGCAAAGGGCATAACCTCATTCACCTGAATTTTTTTTTTATTATTTTTCTAACTGCACTTATCTGTTTTAATCAATGTTTACTATTTCCCACATATTTAGTATTTTTTCCTTAATGTGCACAACCTGATTACAAATTGTCGAAGCATTCAGCAGGTCACACTGAGGATTCTAAAGAGCTGCATGTGGGACTCTGGGACAATAGGATGCCCAATTATTTCCTAAACAGAAGAAAACAAAATGGATTATAAATAGGGGAAAACAGCAGAATCCAAAAGGAAGTCATAGACACAGTCGAAAAGTAGCTCAGTGGAAAGCCTTAGTTGTTTGGCAAAGTTCTAGTGGAGCAGGGTACTCTTACCTCCCATTTGGATCAATTCCTCTTGTACTTCCTGATTAAACTCCAGATTGGCTAGGTTTTGTTTTTTCTGATGCCATCATATGCTGAATATATGCCTTGTAACTGGATATTTCTACATTGTAGGGACATTTCTACATTGATTCAGAGTCAGACAAATTCACTATTATCTTCTAACCTTGGAGAAATTGGAGGATGTTGTGTTTACTCAACTCTGCTAGCACCGTGCTAAAAGAGATACAGTGAAGATATTTTGTCGTTATTATGGCAAAATAATTATTATATATTCATCCATGTGACATTTTATAAGGTTAATAGTTTCTTCATAATAATTCTTTTTACCCTAATATATCATCTTCATCTTTTTATGAATTTAGCCTTCACTGATGTGAAGTTCTTAGGCTAAAAAAGCACTACTCTTCATTGTCTGGGTTCGAGCAAGGCATAGGACTGAGCAAACCCTTGGCAATGCCTCAAATATCTTGTGAACCTTGAGGTTCTAAAGGTAGAAAACTGGAAAGGTTCTACACTGATCCCCAGATTTAACAGTATGATTTCTCATCTGGAGCTTCTGGGTCAAAAGGTTGAAATAATAAGTATTATTCTTTAAAAAAAATTTAAAAGACACATTTTTGTGTGGTCTTCTTTGAATCTCCTCTGATATCCCTTGTAACTTTTCATCCAGAACTTTCCAGATTCAGAAGGAATCTGGAATCATTACTCTTCTACAATCATTACTCAGAAGTCAATTGTAGCCAGTAACCCCACATTTTGTTATCTTCACAGCCCCAGTATAAAATAAATACACTTCTATATAATGGAAGAGAAAGAGAATTTGTGCAATTTATTTAATCGCCTATTAAAACCAATGGGTGCCAAGGAATCTAACTTTGAATATTACTATAATTTAAAGAGCAAATCCATTGATTTCATTACTTTGGGCTACCAACTGGCCTGATAGTAATTGATTTTGTCTTTGCCTCTTCTCTCTAATTGTGTTATTCTGTTAAATATATTTTATGTTATTCACAATTATTATTTTGGTGAACTGCTTCTTCTAAATTGAACTGAACTAGTAAGAAGCAAAACCAATAAAAATACTTAAAGCTCTTCACTTTTCCATTGACCATTTAATAAATCCAAGGTCTTGTTTCTTCCATTTTTAAAGAAACGTGTGATGTTTAGCAAATACTTATGAAAATGAAGTGGCCGATATTTCCATCCATATTAAGTGGAAAAATTCAGTAGGTACAGCTATTTCCATCATGAAAATAATTGCTTTATATCTGTCACCAAGGACTTCTTGAAGATGAGTATTCTCTCGGGGAAAAGAACCTGACAATCCTAATTGAACATAGAAAACATTTTGGTTAATGCAGCATTTTTAACCCAGTCAGTTAAAGAGCTAGCAACTGCATGCACGTAACAAACTAGCCACAATATATTTAAACTGTCTCTTGATATAGAATAGTATGTTTTCTAAGCACAAATTGCAGTAAATTGTGTGAAATCAGAAAATGGTTTAATTCGCATAATTCACATATATAAATTAAGAGATTTTTTTTAAAAAATACAGAGATTCAAATAAATTTTCTTTAAGCTTTTCAAAAGCTTTTAAACTGTTTTAAGTGAAAAGAAATGTAAGGTCCTTTAGAAAATGAGTGTATCAATTTTGCTTTGTCCCACATTTAAGTTTTCAGATTCATTATTTCAATTTAATGAAGACATCCATAAATGTTTAAGAAGACTTGCCCATCCTTGATTTTAAATACATAAAAATATAATCCAGAGATTTAATTGGTTGCTTCTATATTTGAATCAGGAGCCAAGTATACAATCTCTTCACCCCTTGTCAGAAACAAGGATCACCAACACAACTATAGGAATAGTTACAAAACGATCTGCATCTAAAATTATTTCTTTGCATCATGATTACTCTTGCAAAATCATGAGGTTTGGTACAAATCAGGGTCCATGAAAACTACTATGGTCTAGAAAAAACTGTAGTGCCAAGTTTATAACATTTAACTATTTATTTTCTGCATTTAGAAATATATTTTTATTTTTGTAAATTTATTTGAACTTCTATAGTTGTGAAATTGCGGGGACCTATGATAAAAATCAATTTGTATATTGTGCAATTATGTCCCTTTGCAGCCTAGTGTCATATCTGCCAGGACTGCTAAACTTTATAGCTGGAAAAGGGAGCAATCAGGTTTCCCCAGCTGACCTGTCTTCCCTGGAACAGCCAAGTAGTTTATGGCTTCCATGACAACAATAAACCTGATCCAGCTTATTGCAGGACAGATTCATGTAAAATTCACACACTAAATGTTTTTATTTGAGATAGTTGCAACATGACATAGGATCAGGGATGAAATTCAGCAGGTTCTGACAGGTTCTGGAGAACTGGTAGTGGCAATTTTGAGTACTTTGGAGAACTGGCAAATGCCACCTCTGGCTGGCCTCAGAGTGGGGTGGGAATGGAGATTTTGCAGTATCCTTCCCCTGCCACATCCACCAAGCCATGCCCATAGAACCGATAGTAAAAAAAAAATGAATTTCACCACTGAATAGGAGGCACTGTCAATGTTGTATGACTGCTCCCCAGTTTGTGTCTAGACTGTGTAGACACTATTATAACAATCCATCCCAGGTGCCTAATGGGTCTAGTCGGTTTTTACAAGATGTTTGGGCTAATTTGGTTGAGATTGTGGTCATCCATTGGAACAGGGAGGGCTTGACAGAGGTCTGTCCCTTCTCACAAATGCACTGGAGCCCAGGAAGCTGAAGCAGGAGAAGAGATACATAGAGCGGGTCTACATGGAGGAATGCACATTGTAAGTCTGAATGGATACTGATAAAAGCTCATGTTCAGGCTTACATGGAAGAAATATTTTTCTGCTTCTATCGCATTTGCTAAATGCCATCCAGTGGCACTTTTGAAGGTGACACCTTCCCTTGTAAAGAAAAAAGAAGAATACTCATAGCATTCAGTGAATAAAACTGCTCAGATTTGAATGGAGTTGGGCTCCAACTTAACAATACCAATTGATATGATGGAGGTTTATGCTGTGAAATAATGAAGGATTAGTTTGAGTCAATTAGTACTGATGATATGAAAAGAATATCTCAATTTTTAAACAACACATTTAACCTTGACAGCAAAAAATCTGATTTTTTTCCTTTGAATCAATAATGAGCCAATTCAAAGATAGAGAGTTGATAAGTTTCATTAAGTCAAATCTTGTTTGATTCCCCTCCACATACACACCTAACCTTTTCTGGGGTCCAATGCAATTACATACAAACCTTTGCTGACCCCTTTTGAGCAGAAGATATTCAAATTAAATATAGGAACTTAGCGTGGTAACTATACAATTTAAATTGTATTTTAAAATTTGATCAAACCATTCCTGTCTCCAAAGAGGTAATCTTCTAAAAACAATATCTATTGCAGTTTTTATTTACTAGATCTAAACATATAATTTCATCAGCAGCCTTACATGCAAGAATTAGGTAAGTTCGGGTATTATAAAACGGAAGATAATAATGAAAAAAGATTCCCAAGTAATTCTGTATCTACTGGGCGTTTAAAATCATTTGGTACAACAAGGCAGTAAAAAGTTGGTAGATCCACTGTCCTGTCTTATGATCTATGTTGCTGAAGTCTATTTCCTCTCACCCACACAAAGCAAAGCATAAAGGCAGACCTTCATTTATCACATACAAAAAATAGGGAGGAGACATTCCTTTGAAATTACATCTTTATTGCCCCATCCAGATCACTGTCTAATAACCAAGGACAGTATTTTACATCCAGGAAGATCCTTATTGGCTGTTGCAGGTTGCCTGTGTTTACAGTTTAAAACTTCTTCTCTTGCACCACCTTACAATGCAATCTCTTTAATTACTCATAACTGTTTTCTTGTCAATCATTGAATTCATTTCTGAATTCTCTTCTCCTTTGCTTTTCTGACATTCCAGTCATTTGAATTTAAAGCATCCTTTATGAAGAAGTTTAACCGCCTGATGGAGCTACTTTAACACAGCAGAGTTGAACTCAAAAAGTATCCAGATAAGAAAATATTTAATAAGGTGACAATGGGGATGTGAGTCATTCAGGTCTGGCCGAAGGCATTTTGCCACCTGAGACAAAAGGCAAATGCTGATACGCTGATGTACCCTCAGGCAATTGGTCAACCCTGTGTTAGAAGATCAGGGCCTTCCACATTTGTTAAGCGATTCATGAAATGAGCATAAATCATTTAGCCTCATATGATTTGGATACAACAGAGCTGGCGGAAACCTGGTGTATCTGGAATGAATGGTCTTTTGAGAATCCAGCTACAAATGACTGGTTATCTAATTAGGAGATAGACAAGCAATTAAGAGAATTGGATTTGGAAAATTGCCAAGTCCAAGAGCGCATTGGGAAATAAAACTGAAATAATAGAAAAAGATGGCTTTAGAATTCGAGAGAACAGAAAGGTCTGTGTTGGTCCTAAAACTATTACAATGAAAAAGTAGCAATGTCCTCCTTTATATTATCCTTGGCTGCAATGGTTCACTTTTGCTGATTGTGCATGATTCGTGTTCTCATGGTATCTGTGCAGTTGTTACAATCTCTTTGAAATTCCAGATTGGCTGACTATACTGCCTGGTTTATGTTTTATTCTGGTTTATCTCATCCTTTGCCCTAGTTTGATTAGTGAACTGAAAATATACCTTCTTTCCTGTTTGCTTTTTAGGAAACTCTAGTTGAGATCTGAAGCTTCAGTAGGACAAAGCCCTCCAAACGAATTCTCCAATTATCTTCTTTTTCCCATTCACAGCAAGCATTATTCGTATGCCCTGCAATTTTACACCCCCGCAATAATCCAGTAATCTTCTTTTGGGGTCTCAGGGGCACTATGTTTATATAAATATATAATATAAATATATTTTGCACTGGTGCAGTTACACTGGACAATGTCACTCTCTATTCAATTCCGAACCACTGCAAATGTAATTTCTGATCATGTTTAAAAGTCATGTTTTCTGGCTTGTGCAAACTCAAGTTGTTGTTTGGTGTACTTTCTTCTAAGAAGAGTCCTTTTGCTGTAACTGACCGCTGTGCACAGTGGACACTCCCTGCACTAAGACTCTCTAATCTTTGCAGCAGCTACTGTTATCAAAGGTATTCCAGGAGCAAAGTGAATATGGGGTCAGTGGCTGTTGCTGCTGGTGTTGTTATTCACTATTATTTCCCTAAGCTACCACTTTTCCACCTTTTTAATAAATCCCCTGGTGTACCATTTAAATGCTGCAATTTTTCTGTGGGTTTTGTTTTTCATCCAGCTCCTGAATTGTCCAAATGAATAAATATTGTAAAGTTCCTATGCCGTAAATGACAGTCAATCTAAGTGGGCAATGCTGAACTTGTTTTTTTTTTTTAAAAAAAAGCAGTAAAAGGAGCCATTCCAGGAAAGAAAATTAATAATTAAAAACATTCTGCTAGGTTCAAACCAGTAACATTCTCTAATAGATCAAGCAAATGCTATTACCATTACACTATTGAGACAGCCTTATCATAGCAGACATTATGAAGCCAAACCTAGGAAAATACAAGAAAGGAATTTTCAAACTAGCTGTTGTATTTGCATGGATGTGCAAGTTGATGCTTTAATTTTTGCATATCTCTGTTTAGCTTTATGAACATACCAGGGGTAAAATGCTACTGGTTCAGGCCGGTTCACCCAAACCAGTAGTAAAAAAAAAGGTACCAGTTCAGATGAACCGGTATTGCCAATGATCAGCTCTAATGCATGATTTATATTAGCTGGATTCATTGGATTTTCTGCTTTCTAACTAATCTAAATTGCCTGGCACAGCAGATTCCCACGTGGGTGAAATCTACTTAACTTTGCAGGAGCGCTCGGTAGCAGGCACATCCCGTTTTGACGCTCTGCCATGCACGGAAGGTCCTGCGCATGTGCGGAGGTGGGGCATGCGAGCAAAGCAAGTGTGCATATGTACGTGCACTCGTATTTGTGAGCCAGTAGCAAAGGTAAGTAGATTTCACCTCTCGTATATACTACATGCCTGCACCCAAATACATGTAAGAATATATATTCAGTAAGACCCCCCTACAGAAAGGAAAGGAATTAGCCGTTCATTTCCTGGCACAGTATGTTACAAAGTCAAGCAGCATGGGAATTGTCCAATGGAGAAAGCACGGTAGCTGGCAATCTGGACTGAACACCTGGCAGACAGCTGCCAAAGCATTCAGAACCAGATTGAATGTTCTTAAACCATCTTAGAGTTTATTTGATATGAACATGGGAAAGAAATAGCTTAAAAGTAGAGTGTCTGGCATGATTTAGCCTCGTTTCATTTTAAATGGCTCAATAATTTCATGCTGTTGTCAAATGTTTAAGGCCTAAAGACTATTCTTGATATATACCGGAGTGTTCATCTGCCTACCTTTCTTAATGCTAGGAAATTAGCTCCAACATACCACCCCTAGTAAAAATAAGTCACTAAAGGAAGGTTAATTTTCAGTACGCTAATAAAATGCTAGTGATTCAGTGTTAATAATTATCTTTTAATTTTTTTATCCTATCTTCATATTTTTATAAATAATTCAAGGTGCTGAACATACCTAATACAGTATTCCTTTCTCCTATCTATTTATGGAAAATAAAAGTCACAATCTTGCAAACTGGAAATGAATGAGTAGGATTGTGTTAAATTATTAAATTACCTAGCCTTCAGTCTGTATCATAAATTGTTTTAATTGGGTTTTTAAGTGGATTATGTTTTAACTTTTTAAATTTTAGCACAGGGATAACCTATTTAATTTGATATTAATTATTTATATTTTATATTGTTTGTTTTAACTGCCTGTGCACCGCCCCGGGTCCCTTCGGGGAGAGGGTGCGGTTATATAAATAAAGACTATAAATAAATAAATAAAATTATAACATTGCCATACTATAATCTTATATTGATAGGTAACATCTTACATATCCTGCTAAACAATGTGTTTGCTTTTGCTTCAGTACATATTTATGCATGATTATTTGCTTTCTTAGAATGAATTATATATAATGCTAAGCAAAAATGCACAGATTTGTTTATAGAATTATAATATGTACAAGCAACAACTCCCAGCCATAAATAGAACAGAGATCTAAATTCTGCAGAACCAGGTTAAGGAATATAGGACCCTAATCTGACTCATGTTCTTTTAACTCTGCTACACTGTGATCATAAAGCACACATTTCCCAAGATGTTTGAGTGGATGAGTGTATATGTGGGTGGATCCATCTGTGAAAAACCTTCACTCTTCTCTACACCTTTCTATCCAGTAAATATTTTAAATAAAACAGTTGCAGTTCTTTGTAATACCATTTAAATAAGAATATAAATATGTTTACATCTGAAGTTAATTAAATACTGTTTGTTTGGGGGAAAATAGGAGCTAAGAATAGGTAAGAATTTCTATCTGCAAATGTTCCCAAATCTATTCCAAAATTGCATAGGAAGAACATACCAACAACTGTGCTCATTGGTCAATATTATGCCTATAAAAAGTAGGAAGAAATGGAACAGTATTTTCTTACTTTCGTGTCTTGGTAGCAGTTATGGAAAGAAAAAAGACACATCACATTTTATTATGGATATGGGATTAATAGGCACGTATATTATTTTCCTCCATGAATTTGTTTGATTCCATTTTAAAAATGTCCAGGTTCATGAGTATCACTACAGTACTGGATTTGATTTAGAAAATGCATACAGAAGAAACCAAAACTGACAAATTTGTCCTTATAAGTAAGAGCTTTGTGTACCTCGCTCATAACATTCTGAGTTTGAATCTCTGTGAATTCAGCTAACTAAATTCAGTGGAGCTGAATTAAGTCTGTTATTATTTTTTGATTGACACTTCACCTTTAATAGGACCAGATTGTCCTTTTCCATTATAGAAATAGTTCTCCCTATTGAGTTTGCTTTATGTAGAGGTGGTGAGAATTTTATTCGTTTTGTTTTTCATAAAGAACGTGTATGTTTCTTCCTAGGTGACATAAAAGGAATTTGGGAAATGTGTCTGTACCTAATAGTAAAATATGGTCTTTAGACTGAGAATGATCTAGAAACATTACATCCAGGAGGAACTGTGGACTGATTTTCATAACTCTTAAGACTGCTTCATAAAGAATACAAACATCCTATATTGAATTTATTCCTGTGTAGAAGCTGCTGTAAATATATGTAAACTGACAGAAGTATCAATGCTTCTGCAAGTGTTCAAACATTTGGCAGCAGATTTTTTTTAATGAAACAAACATTGTATATTCAAAGTGAAAGCTGATTTTACAGCAAACTCAAGAGAACAGTATATACAGTTTATAGCTAGATAAACTATTTTTCCAAACTATCTATCGCAGGTATCTAATGTGGAAAATAAGTGGAAATGCAAATGACCTTCAGTAGCTGAAAAAGATAATACACTAAATGGCCTCAAGAAAAGAAACAAGGGAACTAAATAAATGAGGAATGAATTAAGGAGGGAGGCAGAGAGAAAAATTTCCATGAGGTAGTACGTGATTAGGAATGCATAGAATTGTATTGTATGGGTCAGGCTGGATATCACATGTTCTGAAAATAGAAAACCTATTTTCTAGATACAAAACATAAACAAGCAGAACATATTTCATTAAAATGCACATGCTTACCATCTCAGAAATGTCACATCCCCCCCACAACATATTTTTATGGGCAAATCATCTGCACTCTCTGCTTGACTGGCCCATTCCCACTTCCCGATTCTAACTCCCAGCCCATTGCAAAAATATCAATGCATAACACCCAGTGCCCACATTTCCTAGTTGCAATTTATATCTGCTGTTTCTGACCTAAGTTGCATTGAGCCCTCCAGTGCTTCATCGCATTCTAGTAGCAGCCCCAGGTCTATGGGCTTCCCCTCCAGCATCTGGTAGTTGCCCTGGGCATCCACTTTATTCTTGGATACCGGGCTGTTCTAGTTTCCTGTGGATTGGCAACTGCTTTTTTAAAAATAGTAATCTTGCAATTGATTCAGTGGTTAAAATTAATGAATGATCCTCAAGACTGATGCGCCATTCATCCCTTATATCTCGCAGTGGATATGCTTTCTGTTTCTGCCTAAGCACCCTTCCTTTTCCAGTCCTGGCCACAGTACTGCAAAGCTTTTCTTCCTTTATGGTACCATAAAGGAGAAAACAAAGAAAGAGGTCTGACTTAGCATCAAAGAAGGTAATGTGGGAAAGGGATATGAAGGCATATATATGTGGTCTTGCAGCACCCATGTGATGCACTCAGTGCAGCACTCATGCACTTCACTGAGCCATGATCAGAGGTGAGCTGCTGGTGGTTCGCATATATTCAGGCAATCCTCTAGCTAGGATTCTGCCCAGTTCGGCTGTCCATGGATGACCATGTGACGGCCGTGGCCAGGGGGGCTTTCTTCCAGGTTCGCCTGGTCCACCAGTTGTGCCTCTTACTAGACCGGGACGCCCTTCGCACAATCACTCAGGCACTCGTGACATCCCGCCTGGACTATGGAAACGCTCTCTACATGGGGCTCCCTTTGAGGTGCACCCGAAGACTACAGCTAGTGCAGAATGCGGCTGCGCGGGGGATTCTGGGTGCCTCCCGGCATTCCCATGTAACACCTCTCCTGCGCGAGCTGCACTGGCTGCCTGTGGCCTTTCGGGTGCGCTTCAAGGTGTTGATCACCATCTTTAAAGCGCTCCATGGCACGGGGCCTAGCTATTTGCGAGACCACCTCCTACCCCATACATCCCTTCGACCGATTCGCTCCCACAGAGAGGGCCTTCTCAGGGTGCCGTCGGCTGGACAATGCCGACTGGCGACACCCAGGGGAAGAGCCTTCTCTGTGGCGGGCCCGGCCCTTTGGAACGACCTACCCCCTGAACTCCGGACCATCACCGACCTCCGCCTCTTCCGCCAATGTCTAAAGACATACTTTTTTCATCAAGCCGGCCTAGCCTAACCTCCCATGGGGACTGTAGAAAAGTTTTAAATTGGGTTTTAATTAATAATTGGTTTTAGCACAGGTTTGGGATTTAATATATATTTTAAATTATTTATGTTCTATTTTTGTATGTTTTTAAATTTCCAATGCCGGCTGGCGACGCCCAGGGGAAGGGCCTTCTCTATGGTGGGCCCTGCCCTCTGGAACGAGCTGCCCCCCGCTCTCAGGAACATCATGGACCTCCGCCTCTTCTGCCAACATCTAAAGACACACTTCTTTCATTTAGCTGGCCTGGCCTAATTCCCTGAGACTATTTTACCGACTGATTTTAAATTAAATTAAATTAAAATTTTAACAAATGGGTTTTTACACTGTTTTTAGCACAGGGTATAGCTTAATTTAATAAGATTTTATTGATCATTTATGATGTATTTATTCTTCTTGGTATATGTTTATATTGATGTTTTTGTTTCCTGTGCACCACCCCGAGTCCCTTTTTTGGGAGAGTGGCGTGGTATAGAAATTCAATAAAATCAAAATCAAATCAAATTATCAATACAAAACAAAAGGGTTATCTTTGCCAACTGGACTGGAGCTGCAATTTTATTTTTATTTATTTATTTAAATTTGTATCCCGCCCTTCTCCACAGAGGACCCAGGGCGGCGCACAGGAAATTTAAAAGACATACAAAATACAATAAATATAATTTAAAAGACTATTAAATAAACCTATCCTGCGCTAAAACCAAATTTTAAAAACCCAATTTAAAACTACCTAAAAGTCCCCATGGGAGGTTAGGCTAGGCCGGCTTGTTGAAACAAATATGTCTTGAGACATTGGCGGAAGAGGCGGAGGTCAGTGATGGTACGTAATTCAGGGGGTAGGTCATTCCAGAGGGCTGGACCCGCCACAGAGAAGGCTCTCCCCCTGGGTGTCGCCAGTCGGCATTGCCCGGCCGACGGCACCCTGAGAAGGCCCTCTCTGTGGGAGCGTATCGGTCTAAGGGATGTATGGGGTAGGAGGTGGTCTCGCAAATAGCTAGGCCCCGTGCCATGGAGCGCTTTAAAGATAGTTGTCAGAACCTTGAAGCGCATTGAGTGAGTGTGCCCCATTCTGGAGTTAGCTGTTGGATTAGAAAAGACCCCACGTTTCCTGGTGCTCTCTTCCCAAACTCTTAACAGTATTTATTACTGATGCTATGTTTTGTTTTTGTTTTTGTTTTTGTTTTATTATTATTATTATTATTATTATTATTATTATTATTATTATTATTATTATTATTATTATTTCTTTCTCATTTTAATGTGTTCTACTTTTAATGTTTGTAAACTACCCAGATTCATCTCTAGACAGGAGGGGCAGCACATCAATTTAATTATTTACTTAAGAAATAAATAAATAAATAAAATCTTAGCTTTAGAAAGTCTAGGGGAAAGTGAGCTATTATAAAGGAACAGCATTTTTGATAATATCTAAAATTACGGTTAGACATGTTTTGCATCTAGTGACTGAACAAGCACAAGGTATATTAATTTTTATATTAAAGTAAGGATTCAGAAAGATTACCTCTTCCTTGAAATAGCTATTCTGTTTACTTCCAGACAGTTTGATTTTCCTGCAACCACAGCAGGCTGATTATTTAAATGCATTTTGATCAATTCTTTCTCTCCCTCTCAACTGTTATTTGCTGAAATTAAGTGAGTTTTGATTGGAAAATAAGCTTAACCAACTGCTTTATTAGTCAGTGGAAATTGCTTTGGCTAATTGACAGTGGAAATATTGGAAGAGAAATCAAGACCTGGAAAATGTTACTTAACAGAAGTATTTCAACCTTCCTTAATCATGTTAGAATCTTTGCAGAGATATTGAATGAAAGATGCTACTGTTCTATTCAAGACAAAAAAGTGAAAAATTCTCCCCCATAGCAAAAAGTAATTGCGTTAGACTTACTGAAATAAAGGTGATTTATCCACGTTTATGCTTGGGAATATGAGCTCTAGAAATGAAAGGTAAAATTGATTATTTGATTCTATTTCTCATGCAATTAAACCTCTATTTCTTGAAAGTGGACAAGATCAATCCCTACTAGGTTGCAACAGAGAAACCACCACTTAAACTGTGCAGAGGACCAAATTCTTCCAAAGTGGAAGTTTATGAACTATGGGCAAGTCATCTTAATTCCAGTCACTTAGCAATATGGAATCTTAAATGGATCAGGATATATGACGGATTGGTTGGCCCTGTATGTGAATGTGATATTGCCAGATTATGGAAACTCAGATCTTTTGGATACATTTGAACATTTTTACCAAAAAAAGAGATACATACAATCAAATTTGAACACACACAATGAAAAAGTTATAGGCAGTCCACACATAAGTAGTCCCAAAACTGTTCAGCAAAACAGCCAGTTTTAAGTGATTTCCAGAAACACAAGGAGATTTGAATCATTCTGCATTTCAGAAGGCAAGGAGTTCCAAACCTCCAAGTCCATCACAGAGAAGGGACATCATCAGGCTCCCATTTTCTTAATAACCTATAGGGTTGGAAATCTCAGGAACTACGCCTGCAGGAGCACATAAGCCAGGCCAAACCTTGTCAGAAGAGACAGTCATGGAAGTGACTGTCTCTAGACCCGTGCCAGTCCGGCTTCCGACCCGGGCACAGCACCGAGACGGCATTGGTCGCGTTGGTTGATGATCTCTGGAGGGCGGGGATAGAGGATATTCCTCTATCCTAGTCCTATTAGACCTCTCAGCGGCTTTTGATACCATCGACCATGGTATCCTATTGCGCCGACTGGGGGAGTTGGGGCTGGGAGGCACCGTTCTGCGGTGGTTCTCGTCCTACCTCTCTGGTCGGTCGCAATATGTGTTGGCAGGGGGGCAGAGGTCGGCCTCGAAACCCCTCATATGTGGGGTTCCTCAGGGGTCGGTCCTCTCGCCCCTACTGTTCAACACATATATGAAGCCGCTGGGTGAGATCATCCGTGGTTTTGGGGTGGGATATCATCTGTACGCTGATGATACTCAGTTGTACATATCCACCCCAGACCACCCCAACGATGCCGTCGAGGTTATGTCCCGGTGCTTGGAAGCCGTACGGATCTGGATGGGTGGTAACAAACTCAAGCTCAACCCATCCAAGACTGAGTGGCTGTGGCTTCCGGCACCCCGGTTCAGCCAGATTATTCCAACTCTGGCCATTGGGGGCGAAACACCGGCCCCGTGGAGAGGGCGCGCAATTTGGGTGTCCTCCTGGATTCCCGGCTGTCTATGGAAGATCATGTGGCAGCCGTGGCCAGGGGGCGTTTCATCAGGTACGCCTGATGCGCCAATTGCGCCCCTTACTGGACCGGGGTGCCTTACGCACAGTCACTCAAGCACTCGTCACCTCTCGACTCAACTACTGTAATGCTCTCTACATGGGGCTCCCCTTGAGGTGCACCCGAAAGCTGCAGCTAGTCCAGAACACAGCCGCGCGGGTGATTACGGGAGCGCCTAGACACTCCCACATAACACCTATCCTGCGCGAGCTGCACTGGCTTCCTGTGGTCTTTCGGGTGCACTTCAAGGTTTTAACGACCATCTTTAAAGCGCTCCATGGCTCGGGGCCTAGTTATATGCGAGACCGCCTCCTGCCCCATACATCCCTCAGACCGATACGCTCCCATAGAGAGGGCCTCCTCAGGGTGCCGTCGGCTGGACAATGCCGACTGGCGACACTCAGAGGAAGAGCCTTCTCTGTGGCGGGCCCAGCCCTCTGGAACGACTTAGCCCCTGAACTCCGTACCATCTCCGACCTCCGCCTCTTCCGCAAGTGTCTGAAGACACATTTATTCCATCTAGCCGGCCTAGCATAACCTCCATTACTGACTATTAGATAGTTTTAAACTTGGGACTTTTAATTCGGTTTTTAGCGCAGGGTTTATTTATTAGAATAAGTTTTTTAAATTTTATATATTTTATATATTTTGTATGTATTTTAACATCCCTGTGCGCCACCCTGGGTCCATTTGGAGAAGGGCGGAATATAAATTTAATAAAATAAATAAATAAATAAATAAATAAATAAATAAATAAATAAGTATCTGGGTCACAATTCATAAGGCTTGAAGGTAACAAGCCTTATGTAAATTCTGAATTGAAACCAGAAGCAACTCGGCAGCCAGTAAAACTCAGGAGGCAGCTCCTAGACTTATGGCAAGTCATTAAAGGCCCAAGGTTCTCATTTTATTTCAGAGGAGTTTCAACATTATTTAGAGTTGAAGAACACTATTATCAGAACAGAACTGAGAAAGGAGCCTCACAACATAGGGTCATTCTGCCCCCCACCAACCCTGCACTGGCCCAGAAGAATATTCAGATGTATTGATACGATATTGGTAAAGAGGTATTATCAATTATTTATTTGGAAGTTATGCAAACATGATGAGATGTTCCAGAAGTCTTTAAAAAATTGGGCTTTTTGGCCAGTCGTTTGGGGGTCTCTGAACACATGACATTTCTTTTACTCCCTCTCCCCCAGCCCTATTTTTACTGTAAGCCACTCAGAATTATTTTGGAATTAGGCAGCCTTTAACTCTCATAAATAAATACATACATCTACAGAATTGTTTTGGCAGACTTTCAAGGTTCTGTTACATAACTCTACTAGCAATAAAGACTATTCCAGAAATCCAAGTAGCTCTTGGTTCCTGAGTTTTACAGCCTCAGAGGGGTTTAAACTGCTGCCCTTTGGACCAATTGATGCTTAAAAGTGATCTTCAAGGCAGCCTCATACAAGGCATATTGCAGTAAACTAAACGTGAGATGACAAGAGAACAATGGAAAAGAATATTTGTAGCTCAGAGTTGAACTGTGGGGTCCTCAGTGCTCTCTGACCTTGGTTGTTTTCTTGCAGATGTTTCAGACAAGAGAACAATAAAGGCACTGGAAACCAGATTCTCAATCTGATGGAAGGGAACCCATCAAATTTTCAGATGACACAAGAGTGTGGAATAGCTAATACTTTGAAAGATTCAGAAGGATCTTTACAGATTCAAGCATTGGGCCTTATCCAACAAGTTGCATGTGAGGTGGTGAGAAAAATAAGGTCCTGCACTTAGGTAGGAAAAAACTAAATACATAGTAGAATAAGCATACCTGGATCAACAATAATAACTGTGAGAAGGACCTAGGTATCCTAGTGGACCACTTAAGTGTGAGCCAGCAGTGTACTACAACTGCCAAAAAATCCAGTGCAGTCCTATTCTGCATCAACAGAAGAATAGTGTCAAAATAATGACAAGTGGTGGCGCTGCTTTACTCTTGGAATACCATGTACAACTATGGTCATCATGATACAAAAAAGATGTTGAAATCCTGGAACACAGAAAACCAATAAAGATAAAGGGACTGGAGGCCAAATAGTATGACAAACAGTTGAAGGAGCTAGGTATGTCTAGCTTTTCGAAGAAAAGGATCAGACAGGACATGATAACCTTCTTCCAGTACTTGAGAAGCTGTCACAAAGAAGGGAGTGACTTATTCTCTGGGGCATCTAGAGGGCAGAGCAGGAAGTAATGAGTGGGAGCTTGTAAAAGTGAAGATACAACCTAGACTAAGGAGACATTTCTGACAGTGACTGCTATTAATCAATGAAATAGATTGCTTCCTGGAGTTGTGGTTGCTCCATCACTGGAGGTTTCTAAAAATAGACTGGAAATCCAACTGGGATGGCCTCGAGCAGAGGGTTGGACTAGAAGACCTTTGAAGTCCCTTCCAGCCCTATGATTCTATGGCTGTTAATGCATAATCCAGAGCAGAGATGCCCCAAACACCACTTTCTGCTACAGTTTTTCAGGAGCCATGAGCCAAGAGAAACTCCAAATTGTAGAACTTTTTTTTTATTACAGTTAGTTTTCATCAATTAAAATATATAAAGGAATTAAGAGTTTTTATTTTGTTCTTACAAAATATGAATTGAATATCCTCTAAGAAGTCTCTTTATTTAAATTCTGGTTCAAGACTAAATGTCTACGTATGCCATTTTTTTTCCAAACGCAAAGAAAAATGGAAGTAGGCCACAATATTGTAATGATTTCCTAAAAGCTTAATAAGCAAAGGCCTCTTCTTTTGGAGATGAAAAATCAAAGAACATTTCCAGACAGTTTTGAGATGCAGGCATGTTGCTGCAATACACTGATCATTACAAGACCAAATAGAACTTGGAACCAGACTATTGGAGTGACACATCCAAAACAGGTTTTGTGACAAAAAAACTGTAATTGTTTTTTTCCTGGAAAGACTCTGCATTCTTTGGACTACAGATAAAACTCTTCTCTGGCCTCATTCTAAATTTGATCTTTACACACTGGTGCAGTCTCCTTTAAAAATGTTCATCTTTTCTCAATTATGAAAAGGTAAATAGCCTCTTTCATTTTAACACGACGTTTGCTCCAACTGTGCTTGTATGTTTAACAGGAACTTGCTCTCAGTCCAGAAGTCAGCTCTTACAGGATTTTTAAATCTGAACCAAAGCCAAGTTTATTTCTTTGTTGAGTTTCACAAGGAAGCACAGGATAAAGGCAGCTGGAATACACAGTTTTGTTAGTGCTGATTAAGGGCTGATGAGGAAAATGAGATTTCCAAATAGTCATTTCCCCTCTTATTTCTCCCTTTATTTGGCTAAAGTTCCACATCTGCTTATTAAAGAGAAGTATGAACCAATTACAATCTGTATATTGAGCTGGGGCAGAGCCAGAGCTATCACTAACAAACAATAACTCTGAGTTGTTCTGATTTACTCAGAGCTTGTCCAGACCTCAAAGCCACCAGATGAGGACTTTAACAGCATCCGTAGTTCACCCTGGCTAGGTGATGTGTAATTGAGTATGTATGTATGTATGTATGTATGTATGTATGTATGTATGTATGTATGTATGTCACTA
Organism: Rhabdophis nuchalis; assembly: GCA_039707465.1. Lineage (NCBI taxonomy): Eukaryota > Metazoa > Chordata > Lepidosauria > Squamata > Natricidae > Rhabdophis > Rhabdophis nuchalis. Next base: position 44,738,159 of record CM077644.1, on the reverse strand, counting down.
TATAAACTCTTCCAGCAGGCTAATGTTGATGTAAACAGCAAAATGGACTGAGCCTTGTAACTCCTGCAGTCGAACAGCCATAAGCTTTCAAACTCGCAGCCTGTGGGCCAGATGTATCACATGATGGCCATGCCCTGTTCAGCAAAGGAGGAAAAAGTTGTGATATATCATGTGACGCTGCCCTGACAACATGAGTTTGGCACCCCTAGTCTATATCTTCATTCCGTCCTCTTATAACATATTTTCAATAAGCTAGCTTACAAAAAAATAGCCAACTGTGATCATTGCTTCTCTGATCACAGAATAACAGAGTTGGAAGAGACCTTGGAGGTCTTCTAGTCCAACCCCTTGGTCAATCAGGAAACCCTATACTATTTCAGGCAAATGATTGTCCAATCTCTTCTTTAAAATATCTAGTGTTGGAGAACCCACAACTTTTGGAGGCAAGTTGTTTCACTGATTGTCTTCCAGCTCTTTCAGAAATTGTCTTTCAGGTCTTTCAGCTCTCCTGTATTGCCAACTTTCTCAGGCCACTTCCTTCTTCTATTTGTTGGCGTAGAAAACTGCAGCAATAACCAATTCCCTGGCTCCCACTTTTGAGAAGATTCACATGGCAATCTTCCAGGCTCTTCACAGTTATACTTTGCCAAGGATGCCCTCCCACAATTAGCATTCTGAGCAGCTCTGCAGTAATATCTCCAGTTCCTAGAACTTGACCACTGCAGCTGTAGCAAAGCTAGACCTCACTATTTCTCACACAATCTCTAATGCTTAATAGATGCTAATCATCATCCTACCATGCCACTCTAGTTCTTCTTTTGATTTTTTTTCTTTGCACTTTCTCTTCCTCCTCTTCCTCTCTCTGATAGAGATTCTCTGATGTGTAATGCTGACCATACATGAATCAAGCCTGTTTTTGAGCTTGTACCGAGAGATCCTTGTTTATATTTCACATAAATGAGATCACTTCTTCTTGTACTCATTGAAATTAAAAAGGAAATCTAATCTTTAAAAATTAAATTACAAATCTAAAGGCAAGCACTATTTCATCATTAAATTTTGTAAATTGGTTCAGAAGATTTTGATATTTTAATTTTAATTTTGGAATACATTTTGTGGTTAAAAAATGCTTCAAATGTATTTTAAATCAGAAGTTGCATATTTCCTAGATCGCTCTTTTATGAAAGTCTCACAGAAAGTGATACATTTTTGTTTTCAAAGTTTTCATTATCCTTTGAATTCTGACACTGTTATGGTATAGAAAGTAATCCCACTATCTCCTGCTGTTTTCCACATATTACCACCACCAATTTACCAAGCAAGTTACTCATCTAGAATTCAATAGCCTATCTGCTCCAGACTGCCATAATGAAAATAAATCCCTGGACGAGACTTCACACATATTGACCAAAAAAGCTTTTTTCTTCCTGTTTGTGGAAGGCTGGACTAAGAAATCATGGATTGTGACTATAATACCAAAAGGTGAGGATTCGCTGGGAGATAAAAAGAGGGATGACGGCTTCCGGTTCCGGCTCCAGCGGCGACGTGCGAGCCTTGGGCTCGCTCGCCGCTTTGTTGCCTTTTCTGCCCCCCCACGGAGGCGAGACACTCCGGTTACCGGAGGTCTCCGGTAGGGTCGGCTCGGAGGAGACGTTTCTCCTCACGGCGGTGGGGAGAGCGATCCCCTCCGCGACCTAGGTGAGGAGGAACATGCTGCGGGGGGTTCTCCCTTCGCCAACGGCTGTCGGCGCCATTCACTTTAATGTAGAGGGCTGAGCGGAGGAGATCGGAAGGCTCGCCGGGGCTTCAGCTGCGAGAGAGAGTGAGTTTTAAAAAGACTTTTTCCTTGCTGCCAGCCAGGCTGAACGGACTGGGAGGGGGGTGTTTGTTTCCAAAAAAACCCCCTCGGACTTAAGTGGCACTTAAAAATGGCTTCTCTGGAAGAGAAAGCGGAAATCTTAAATCCGGACTGTCTCTAACAAGGGAAAGTGGTATGCGGCTACTTGCAACATTGTTTCTAGGTCTGGCTGGTTATAAAGAATTTATTTTTCTACTCTCTCCTCTGGGCTCTGAGATGGGCGGTGGAAAGTGGCTTCTCTCTGTCCCTGCCTGACTATTTTAATCATGGAAAATTCCCAGCGTCTCTTTACAAGTGGGACTCTCTCTGGATATTAATGAAGAATTTTTTTCTTGTTGGATTTGTGATTCCTTTCTGGATTACCTTCGTTATTATAACTATTGAGCTGGAAAATTGTCTCTCTCTTGGTTTCTGAATTTTACAACGTTCCAACCTTGATCTGAACTTTTGGCTCCCGGCTAGTCTCACCAGCCCCACCCTGAAAACGCCATTTTGGCTGGCACTGACTTTAACAGATAATCATGGCTCAAGAAACAGCACTGGCAAGTTTAGAACAACGGCTGGCTTCTCTTGAAACTGTTATACAAACTTTGGTAAATGAAATTCAGGCCCAGAGGGCTGAAAACATCAATTTCAAGAAGGAGCTATTGGATACCAGGAACCAGGTGCTGGAAAACACACAGAAGACTGAAGAATTGCAAGGGGGGTTGGTGGGGGTTAAGGGAGAGATTAAAAATGTTACTAAAGAGGTTGGGGAAATAGATGGGCATGTGTTTAGGATTGATATGGAAAGAATGACATATTTTTTGAGATTTCAGAACGTTCTAGAGGAATCTGGTGAATGCCTCCCTGATCTTATGAGCACAATTTTAGCAGACTATTTACAAAAACCTAAAGATGAGATCAGGGGGGACATTGACCTAGCTTATAGAATTAACTCAGCATATGCCAGGATAAATGAAGTGCCTAGAGAGATACATGTGAAATTTGTTAGAAGGTCAACCAGAGAGGAAATCCTGAGGGCGCAGAGAGAGAACCCTTTAATTTACCAACACAAAAAGGTCACTATCTTGAAGCAGATTCCTAGAAAGATTCGAGATGCAAGACGGAAATTTTCCTTCTTGTCTAAAACATTGTTTGATCATGGGATTTGGTTCAAGTGGGTGACACCCGAAGGGATGCTGGTGTTCTGGGAAGGAGGAAGAGTGAGGATTAAAACAGTTGTTGAGGCGGAAGCCTTTCTTAAAAAACATTCCTCTGCCCTGGGGGAAGATCCAGGGGGGACGGAGGGGGCCACGGCCCCGCCCGCTGGGGGCCAGGGAGGAGAAAAAGAAGATACAATAGCCAAGAGACTTAGATCGAAAAAATAACTTTGCCTTGATTTTTCTGAACAATTTTGTATAATATTTTCTGGATTTATTGTAAATGTCTGACAGCATGGAACTGAGAATTTAGGTATATGTACTTGCTTTTACCTTGTAGTGTTATGAAAAATGCTTTTTTTTTTGTTATTTTTTTATTGTGTATTTTGAGGTCTCGGAAGGGCCGACGACTCTGACGTGAATGCTTTCAAAATTTCTTTGTATCCCTTACCCTACCCTATAGAAAAATGTAAAACCAATAAAACTTTTTCAATATAAAAAAAGAGGGATGACAAACTCAATTTCATTGAGGGCCGTATCACAGTTGTGTTTGACCTGGGAGGCGGGCAGCGGGCATGGCCATCTTAATGTCTCTCATGTCAGGGGTGCCTGTGGTGGCCTAAGTGCTCTGCCAGTGAAAATGGGTTCCCAATCTCTTTTTTCGGCTGGGATGTCCTCCTGCAACTCTCTGCCAGTGAAAACGGAGCTCAGAAGGGCCACAGCCCTTCTGAGGGTTGCAGGAGGCTGTCCCAGACAAAAAAGGAGATTGGGAGCTCATTTTTGCTGGCAGAAGCACCATGGGCCGATCCTTCACTGTTTCCAGGGTGGCCCCATGAGGCAGATCTAAGCACCCCTTGGGCGAGACCTGCCCCACAGGCCTTGAGCTTGACATCCCTGGTTTAGCAGGTGGAGCTGACTTTTGAAGAAGGGAACCAGAACTGCATTTCCTCGTGTTGACTTTGAAAGCTGATGTCTTTTCCTGGTGCTGAGTGGGGGCTGCTCATCTGGGCATTCTATCATGCTGACAGCCTCTTGAAAAACTGCCTGTGCCAGCTGCTTTGCATTATTGTTAAGCTCTCGGTCTCCAAATAGCTCCATCAATCCAACTTGTCAAGGTTTGTTGTCCCCTTATAGTGGCCAAAACAAAAAGTAAATCTAAGCAGCAGCTGTGTTTAAAAACAAAAATCAAGCAAAGGAAATAGAGAGGTGGAGAAATGTAATCAAAACCCTTACTGCAAATTCCCCCCCCCCAAAAGGGGGGGCTCTATTCAAACAATTAATTTCCTCAAAAAGTCAGGTTGGCAATCAGAGAAGTGTTGGAATATAACCTAAGGTTATTAATAATGGTAAATTTTACTTAGATTTTCTATAATGTTTCTGTTTAGCTTTGCCCATGTGAAGAAAAAATTGTAATTCACCAAAGCTGCAGAAACTATTGAGAGTGAAATGTGGAGTAAAATGTACCATTAGCAAAATCAAGTATACTGGAACAGCCCTAGCTACCTGTATATTTATGGAATTGGCAGGAACTGCTCAGGAAAAAAAAAAGATCTTAGGATTTTGCTAGAAATTTCACCAAATGTGCTATGTGAGTGAAATGGGAAAATTCGCGGTTAGGAAGTATTTTAAAAATGGACTAAAAATAAAGCAGTGATACTTACATTACGGTGCTGTTTACAATTATATTCATAACTTCTCAAATAGAAAATTAGAGTATGAAAAAATATATAGAACAATATATGCTAGAAATGAGCATTTGAGTAGCTTTCCAAATCATGAATAGCTGAAATAATTGTGGTGTTTCATTGAAAGGAAAAAAACACTGTACTATGGAGATCATTATAGAAGTTTATAATTTTATAAAGAAAATAGAGAGAATAGGTGGAGATAAAATTCTTTTTAGATGCATGAATCTGATTGTCAATTAGTTCAGACCAGATCAAAAGAAATACTTCTTGAAATATTGTCTAATAAATATAAGGCTATAGTACCATAACCTATTTGAGACTTTTCTAGAATTATCTAACTGGCTGCTGGTTGAAGACAAAAGTCTGGTGTGATGGGACATGTTATCTGTCTGAATGCACACATCTGAAATTGTACTTGTGATACCTTTCTCTCCCAGCTGCTTGGAAGAGACTAATAGTTGGCCTGATGATTATTTTATTCAGAGAGGATTTTTTTTACTCCTGTGCATTTACTCTGAAGGAAGAAAGTGGCAGATCCTCATGCTTTCATTCCTTCTTGCTTTTTTATGGAATATTTATAGAATCAACTATATAGGCACAGAACAACAAGGTATGTTAGCCTACTTCCTTAGCAGAATGAATATACAAGAGTATTGAGAAGAGAGATGGCATTTATTGTGCATATTGCTTAATTAAATCTTTCATATCCAAACTGGGATTGGATGGAATTGTTTTCTTCCACTTCAGTGCAGCTGGCTGGAACCACCACAGCCATTTTAGACTCTTTTTAATTTAATATTTTGTTCAGAGAAAATTGGAACACCAAATGGTTTTAAAATCTCATTTCCAAAAAATGTTAAAACATGCTTATTGGCTAGTCATCCTCTCAAGCACTATGTTCAGTTCTACACCACACATGAAGAAGGACCCAATCCCACCATGACAGATTCTGAGTTATCATCAGAGGACTAGAAACGGATACTTCCCCAAAAAATGAGGGAACAGAAAAATGAGGGGGATAGATTAGCATTTTATCTGCTGAGAGTTAAAACTCGGGATTACAGATTTATGTTTCAGATGACAGTTTAAGTAGGATTTTTTTTTAAAAAAAAAAGTTTATTCTGTGGGGAACGAAGTTTATTGTGGGAAGAACTAGGATGCAACATGCTGAACTGAAGCTTTTTATTGATAATAATATGTAACAATTCAATAGAAACTTGAGAAAATGTGCCACATTTTTAATATGTTTCCTGTGTGATTTCCATAGATACCCCTGTTCTGTAAATACTCTTAATTTCCCTGGCAAATTTTCAGGGGACACCTGATAGAGATGTGTTCATAGGAATTTGGTATCTGAGTTAGATTAGTTGACAATCATTAATATTGTTTCCCCATTTTGTTTTTCATATTTTACTGTAATGTAATTTTGCTTCAGTTCTTGGCAACTTTTTGACACTTCATTAAACACATTGAAAGTAATGGGGGAAAAGAAAGTAAATTGTGGTTCCTGAAATATTAGTCAAATTATCCATAATAAAGTTTTTAACAAACCGGGGCCTCATTGGTACTTATTTCTGTTTCTGCTAGAATTATAGAAAAGAAGAACCTAACTTTTTTAATACCAGCGTTCATGATAGAATAATAATTAGATAGAATCAAAGTATCTGAAGATAATATCATATAAACAGTTCACATCAACAGCTTTTTTCATACCTCCATCTAGGAAATAATTAGATTCTTTACTATTATGTCAAGAATGCCATTGCCCACTTAAAACATGTGATTTTTTAAAAAGATGGGTAATATGAGATCAAGATAAGTATTAAATTATGAGTGGGAAAATAAAAGCAGTTCAAAGAGAATACATATATTTTATTGTTTCAACCATTATGACCTTGATACATGCCAACCCCAAAATGGGCCATTGTTCCAGAAGCAGTGCTGCTTAAAAATCAATTTTTTTTTTAAAGATTCATAGTGGACCCTAACTGTGGGAGCTATTAAACTGTGGAAGAGCCCACTTTTCTGAAGTCATGGAGGTTTTCAAGAAAAGATTGGTCAGACATTTGTCCAGGTTATTCCTGCATTGGTCAGTGGGTTGGATGAGAAGATCTCCAAGGTCTCTTCCAAGCCTATGATTCTTTCACCCATTTAAAGTTAGATCACTTTAAGAGTTGACCTAAGTTAGATCCTAACTAAAAAATGAAATGAACCTTTTAAAAGAAAAGAATTGTTAAATATGAAGGCATTCATACTTTCTGCAGGCCTGTAGTTTGAATATATTCCTGAATATGGAGGCAATGGTTAAAAGATGCAGCTTTCTATTCTGTAATTAACTCAACCTTTTAAATAATGCTTTCTTTGAGAGATGTAAGAAATCTTGTCTCAAGATACATTAGTGATATCAAGTGGGGAAAGACCAAAAAACAAAGTGTGTAATAATTTCTATTCTGTAATTAACTCAATCTTTTAAATAAAGCTTTCTTTGAGCGATGTAAGAAATCTTGTATCAAGATAAATTAGTGGGAAAAGACCAACAAAGTCTATAATAATTTTTGAAAACCTCTTCCATTTATTGCTCAAGCAGGTTTGGTTGCATGTAGCATACTCTGATTAAACTTTAGGTGAACTTCTGTGGCAACTTTTAAAATTATAACAAAATAAAGGCTACTAAACCAAGTTTTTGCAATATATAAATAAGACTTTGTGAATTCAAGTAAAATATTTAGCTACTGCTCACCTTTCCCCCCTGTGTGGCCAAGAATGCCCTGTCACTAGCTAAGGACCTGAAATGTTGATTTAAAACAAATGTTAGTACTTTGCTAAACAATTCAATAAATAAGGCAAACCTGCACGATTCAGCTGCCTAGTTGAGTTTACTTTCAACCAAAACATCATAAACAAGTAGAGAAAATAAAACTAAATCTTGATTGACTCTTTAGGAAACTTATAAGCAGTAGCTCATCCATGATGTTAAACCATGATTAACGCAATAGCAAGTTTTCTTTTAAAAAGTCAGTTATTATTTTCAACCAATATCAATAAATAGAAAACTGGAACCATTAAACAAATAACAAGTCTTCAGCATATCATTTTTATTTCATGCAAGGTCTTTGACCCACACAAATATTCCTAGAAAATAAAAAGGATGGGTGTAACCGTGTATTCTAGGGAATAGAATGGAACAGAACAGAACAGAACAGAATAGAACAGAACAGAACAGAACAGAACAGAACAGAACAGAACAGAATAGAATAGATTAGAATAGCAGACTTGGGAGGGACCTTGGAGGTCTTCTAGTCCAACCGCCTGCTTAGGCAGGAAACCCTACACCACTTCAGACATGTGGTTATCCAACATCACCTTAAAAACTTCCAGTGTTGGAGCATTCACAACTTCTGGAGGCAAGTTGTTCTACTAATTAATTGTTCTCAGGAAATTTCTCCTTCATTCTAAGTTCTTCTCCCCTTCATTAGTTTCCACCCTTCTTGTTCTACCTTCAGGTGCTTTGGAGAATAATTGGACTCTCTCTTCTTTGTGGCAACCACTGACATATCAGAATACTACTATCGTGTTCTTCTTTTCATTAAACTAGACATTTCTTAATTTAAGGGTAGGATAAAAATGTTGCTATTACACATTCCTTCTTGCTTATTTACATTTATTCTGTTAATGGTTTTATGGTTTTACTTATATAAACCACTCAAAGCCTTAAAACTGGGGGAGCATAGAAATGACATACAATAAGTAAATATCTTTTCAATTTATATACTCTCCATATGGTATCTGTCCCTTCTTAAAATAGCCCCTAGATATTTTGAACAGATTTGGTTCTTGGTATTAGCAATGTAGCAGGTGTGTAAATGAGTTTCAAAGAAATTAAGAGCATTCTCACAGATGTACTTGTGTCTTCAAATATATTACCAAAAACATTAACAGTTTGGCGCTCTATAAAAATATTGATCACAATTCATAATAAGTTGCCTGGATCTAAAATCATAAAACGGTGAGTTATTAGCTGGTTCAAACATGCAGGCATTGTCATTTTCTACATCATAAACATTTATTTCCTTGCTAATTAGTAGAGGTTCATTGTTCAAAAGTTAAAGTATTCCTAAAACCTTGCAGTTGTGTGTTAAGTGTTTCCCATACAGTTGCACCCCCTTCCAATCTGGTATAGAGCAGATGGCATTACTGTGCAATTAACAAGAACCCAGAGTTATCAGTTTGCCTATATATTGAGTGGAGAGGGTTGGAGGAATTAAATAAGTTGAGTAATAAAATTTCATCCATAATATTTTGTGTGAAACAGAAAGAAGAAAGGGAAACATTTATGTTAAGCAATTCAATCTATACATTAATAACCCTGTCATTGCTGTATTAGTGCACTATTTTGACATCTTAATAATAAAAAAGAAAATACCAGCCATAGCAGCTGTTAGTTTTTATACCTGTAAGCATGAAAGGAGCACACACTTATATAAGCAGCAGTGGTAGGTCACAAACAGCCCGATGCAAAAGTTCCTTTTAACTATCTTATCCTTTGGCATTATTATAGCAATGCTATGTTTATTCCTTCAAAGCACCCTGGAATATCAAATGGAACCAGTGAACATAAAAACAGTAAAGTTCCCAGAGAATACAAAGTAAGGATTGCCCCTTAATCATTTCTTCAGCAATGCCTGATTAAATTAAGACAGGAGGAGCATGTACCTCTGAAAAACCTCCTGAAGCATTGTATCATTTCTCTTTTTTTCCCTTATTTAAAGTCAGGAGCTTTTATCATATTTATATGGTACACTGCAGCTAATGTCACAGGAAAAAGTAGGATTTATTTTCAAGGATGGACCTGAATTGGGACTTCTTACTCGTATGTGTTTATCAGAATAATTCCCAAGATACCTCAGACCCCACACCTCGGGATAGCAGATTGAAGTCTCCCAAAACCATAAGTCTGGGAAACTCCATTCCAGCCCAGAAATGAAGTCAAGGAGTTCAGACAAAGAGATTGTTATATAGGAAAATTGGTACAATAACAACAGTCTAACCATCTGATCTGTAGAGTCCATCTTGAGGAACAAGGTCTCACAGCTAGAGAGTTGTAGGGTAGGGCTCATGAAAGCTGTAAGCAATTCTCAGATGATGATTGCCACAACCCCATCTCTGCCCCAGAATCTGAGTTTCGAGTCTAATGCCACAGCTGTAACTCAAATGGGAAAATTTCAGAAAGCCCACGCACACATCCTTTGGGACCTAGTCAATGCGTGTTATGTCAGCTCTCTCATCCATGATCAACCCATGAATGACAGAGGCCCTAGTACATACCAATCTTACCCACTCATGATCAAATCATGGATGGCATAGGCCTTATTACAGATTGACCTGCATTCAGTAAAATAGCAGACAGAGACCAGGGTTGCTGAAGGTCCACTAGCAAGACAAGGCATCAGGGCTAAGCTGGAACCTGGAACTATTAAGAGACAATGGTTTTATGGTGGCTGAGAGTGACCTGCTCTTTGTTCAATTCAGTGCCATGAAAGCCACTTAAAACAGATGGAACACATATACTTGTATTTTCTCTCCAGAACATAATCCATTATGTAGATGAGCACCTACACTGCTCAGAAAACATGATTAATGTGGTGGCATCCTTGCTTTTCTGTATTGATCTGCAGTTTCATAATATGTGACAAAGAGAACTTAGGACAATGTAAAACTTTAGTAAAACCTTATGTAGTTGCTCCAATAACATGTACAATGGTCCTTCATTTAAAAAATCAGCTATTTTATATCATTGTATATTTGAGTATTAAATATATCTTTCTTAAAAAATCTGAAAATAATTTGAAATACAATTTTGGTAGGTCAAATTGCATCTAAGTGGCATTTTTCTTCAATCCAGTTCAGGTTTGGTAGTTTTAATCCATAATCTCTTCACCCTGCAGCCCACAATACAATTACTTTACTTTTACTTTTACTTTATTTTAAATTTGTATACTGCCCTTTTCCCTGTCGGGACTCAGGGCGGTGAACAGGCATCAATAAAAACAGCAATAAAAACATCAAACTATATTAAGATACACGGAGACCGTTTCCGGCTTCCGGACACGACGGATGTGTTTTGGACACGTCCGCCATTTGTTTTCTCCAGTGGGCGCCTTCGGAGGCAGTGAGCCCCTACCATACGGGCGGGCAGCGGTGAAGAAACCCCCACCTCGACGGCGGTTGGGGAGGTCGTTACCGCTTCGCCCCAGGAGCCGGAGGACAGAATGCAGGGGCAAGAGTCCTCTCGCCGAAGGAGTGCCGGAACAGCAGCAATTTGAACAACGGGCTGAAAAGCCGGAGCTGGAGGAACGTACCGAGGCTCTGTAGCAAATGAGTGGCTTGTGAGTTTTATTTTATTTGGATGCTTTCAACTTTTTAAAAGGAAGAATAGAGGGGGAAGTTTGCAAAAATCCTCCCTCGGAAATAAGCGGCGCTTTAAAATGTTCCCCGGGCTCAGGAGGGAGAGAAAGTAACATCCGACTTTTACCTATTTGAAAATGAAAGTACTACCATATATGGAATTGCGGTGGAAACATTGTATCTGAGTCTTGTAACAGCAGAAATGGATTTTTACTAATTCTTCATGACCGCCAAAGAGGCGGAAAAATGCCGCTTCTTTGTTCTCAGGAAGAAACTTTCTCTTTTGAAATGTGAGCATTCCTTCAATTTAACAGGACTCTAAAATTTATACTCAAGCTAACTCAAGTGACTCTCGGGATTTCTTCCATTGTGTGCCTTCTTTTTTATTGGATTGCATTGTAGAATTTTTTCTCTGGACTTTATACAAGTTATCCTTTGAATTTGGACACAGACTTTGCCTTTTCTCCAACCTCACGGACTGCTAGCCCACCAGATGCCATCTTATATACAAGAACTTAAAACTTTTACTATGGCAGCAAGAAAGCCTCCATCTGGCAAATCTTGGTCTGCTCCAGCTTCTGTAAAAGCTAGTCCGACTCCACAACAATCAAAAATCACCACAATGCTACAAAAAGAAGCGGTGGGAGAGGACACTCAACAATCATCAATAGAGGAAACTCTTCAAAATATAATGAAAGAAATAAAAGAAATACGCAGAGACATGATTTATTTATTTTATTATTTATTTATTTTATTACATTTATATCCCGCCCTTCTCCGCAAAGGACCCAGGGCGGCGCACAGGAAATTTAAAAACATACAAAAATAGAACATAAATAATTTAAAATATATATTAAATCCCAAACCTGTGCTAAAACCAATTATTAATTAAAACCCAATTTAAAACTTTTCTACAGTCCCCATGGGAGGTTAGGCTAGGCCGGCTTGATGAAAAAAGTATGTCTTTAGACATTGGCGGAAGAGGCGGAGGTCGGTGATGGTCCGGAGTTCAGGGGGTAGGTCGTTCCAAAGGGCCGGGCCCGCCACAGAGAAGGCTCTTCCCCTGGGTGTCGCCAGTCGGCATTGTCCAGCCGACGGCACCCTGAGAAGGCCCTCTCTGTGGGAGCGTATCGGTCTAAGGGATGTATGGGGCACGAGACGGTCTCGCATATAACTAGGCCCCGAGCCATGGAGCGCTTTAAAGATGGTCGTCAAGACCTTGAAGTTGATAAGTTCAAGATTGGAGCTTTTGAAAACACAGAGACACTAGCGGAAAATAAACAAAAAATTGATGGGCTGGAGGGTGGGGCAGCTGAAGTGAGGGAGGAGGTGAGGGAAGCACAAAAAGAAATTGTGGATCTTACTGGTTATATGTCTAGAATGGATTTTGAAAGAATGTCTTACTTTTTAAGGTTTCAAAATGTTCCTGAGTCAGACTATATATATATATTAATTAAGATACACTAAAAATGGTATTGAATAGGTGGCCTGTTCTAAAATCCAGATCAAAACCCCTGGTAAAAACGATTAAAAACTACGCCAGACCGGCAGCGTGGAATAAGTGCGCTTTCAAGGCCCGACGGAAGAGGCGCAGGTCCGTAATTGTGCGTAGGTTGGGGGGTAGGTCCAGAGAGCAGGGGCTGCCACAGAGAAGGCTCTGCCCCTGGGGGTCGCCAGCCGACATTGCCTGGCTGACGGCACCCTGAGGAGGCCCACTCTGTGGGAGCGAACTGGTCAGTGGGAGGCATTTGGTAGCAGGAGGCGGTCTTGCAAGTAATTAGTACTATTCTGTAAAAGTTAGACCATTTCTCAGTCTAGAATAGGACATGATAAAACATATTTTTTTAAATGAGGGGATTAAAGTCTCCCACAAATTTTTGGGAAGGAAATTTTCATTGAATTTGAGACATAGAGGTGTATCCAATACATACAATACAGAGACATTATTAAGCATGACAGAAAAGCGAAGGAACTGAATAATCATGAAAACTGTTCTATGCTTGATTAAAAATAAATATCTTCAAATCTTACTTCCACAAATGTTGTACCTATTATTTTCTTTGAAGCTCTGTTCTGAAAAGTTTGACAGGTTATCATGTTCTTGCTTCATATTATCTGGCATTTCACTGATGCTTTCTGACCTTAAGATAAGGATTAGTTTTTTAATCAGCAAATTATGATCTCTGCCTCATTCACCTCTTCAGTAAATGTCAGCAGGAGAGATTCCCTTCCTTAACTGAGACCAAAGCTGCAGTTTGCCACATTTCATCTCTTTACATGAGACTGAGTTTACAGATGCGCCCACTTGAAATAAGCATCCTGGAAAATTATAATTGTCTCCAAAGGTTGACATTCAAAGGCTTTCTACTCAGCTTTGAACGTTCCCTATGAAATATGTCTGATGTGATACCTAAGCATTCAGCATAAAACACAGTTTTTGTTTTCAGAAACATTTATGCCACATCATAATCAGACCCCTATTTTCAATTTGGCATCTTAAATTGCTTTTAATAGCTCTAATACTATTCATAATGCTTTGAATACTTAGAAATATATCCTACTGGAATGTCCAAACAAATGTGTATAGGATTGAAATTTTATGATTGTTTTAATGTGTTTATTTGTTACATGTTACTATTTTTAGCCAACTTGTGAATCATCATCAGGATGTTTTGGAAAAAGCTAGACAGAAATATATTCATCATTACAAAGACATTTCATTTTGCAAATTGAACTACTTATAAAAATTATTGTCTTAAACTGAAAACTGTTTTTGTTACCTGGGTGAACAATCACGTCTCCTCTTTGTCAGTCAAGATTCAATGTACTCAAGGCAGGTCAATCCACTAATCAAGATGGAATGCCTGACACGCTTGATGTCAGGCTTCATTTGAAGTTGGGCCAGAGCTCCAGTTAGTACAGAATGCTGTGGTTGGGTTGCTAAAGAAGATAACCTATTGCAAACCTATTATATTGGCCTGGAAATAACTCTACTGATAACATCCTTATGTCCACACTTGCTTGACAGTAAATAGGAAAGGAATGAGAAATGGAAAAAGCCATTGTGAGCAGATGTAATGATTTCTAGTAGCGCTGCCCAGCATGTTGGATTCAAAGATATTTTTTGACACACAGTCTTTAAATCAAATGAAGGTTTTTGGTGTGTTTTTTTATTTCCTGGGATTAGTAGCAATCTTGGGGAAAGGCACAATTTTCACTTTTGCATTCTCTAGGCAACTTTGCTAATGTTGGGCAATGATTGTTTATTACTTAGAAATATCATTTTATTGGGACATAAAATATACTTAGTTAATTAAAGTAATGTCCATCTTATCCAGCAATATATTAATCAATCATGACTTTTATTATGGTCATTAATCAATTAAAAATAAAAGATAACTTCTGAGACCGAAAATAAAAATCATAATAAAACAAAATACTTATAAAATTGATATGGTCAAAGTGCTCTATGTCTGACAAATAGTAAAACAAACTGAGTCACACTCAGAAAAATAAAATCACATTGGTTGAATAATAATAGCACTGTACTCAATTTTCAGTCAATGCCAGGAACCCTTTGATGTTATGTGAGAAGAAGAGGAAATAGAGACCAATACAATTGATTAAATGTTGAGCAGGAGATGTCTGAAATGTGATTCCTGTGATACATTTCTAGAGGAAAGGTACTCATATACATATATACATACATACCAATATATACATATGCATATGTGCATACACATACATACATACATACATATATACATACAATGATGTAAAAAGCAAGACTTGGGAAAAACATTCTGCATTTTAAAGATTTGCCCTCATTAGTCAGTTTGGAATATCACAATTCCATTTTGCATCTTTTAAAAATCAGGCTATATTAGACACCAAATGTTTGTATATAGGCTAAAATATTACAATTCCTAGGTTGAACACGCTTTGTGTGGCACAAACTCTATTAGATATCTTTCACCATATTCTTAAGATTCATCAAAATGCTGAGACATTTAAAAAATAAGTTAACTACAAGGAAAGTAGTTGGAAGTAACTCTCTAACTCTTGCCTGTTGTGACTCACGGGGCACTCTGTAAGTCCTCTAAAAGCTTCCAGCTCATGCATGTTTTTGGTCTATGACATTTGGAAATTGTTTTCATACATCACACTAGCAAATCTAGCACATCTTTTCAGACAGAAAAAAAAATGTGAGAAGTAAGTCTAGTGACAAAAATTAGACCTGTTCAGTTCAGAGGTGGTATTCTGCCAGTTCATCCCGGTGAACCAGTATTGGCAGTGGCAGGAGGCTATGCCCTCCTGGCCAGATGTCATCACAGATGCATATCATAGAGAAGGTTCTGTGCATGTACAGAACTGCCACATGTGAGTGAAGTGCTCCTGGTTCTGAACCGGTAGCAAAGATAAGAGGATTTCATGCCTGGTTCAGTTCACTTACATGCAATGCCCCCACCCCAGGGGTGAAATGCTACCGGTTCAGACCAGTTTGCCCAAACCAGTAGTAAAAAAAGCTATCAGTCGCCCAAACTGATAGTAAAATGCTACTGGTTCAGGCAAATCAGTATTTCTGACATTTAGCTGTGATGCATGATTTATATTAGCTAGAAAGCAGGATTTCCTTCTTTCTAGCTAATCTAAATTGAGTGGCATAGTGAATTCTCCCCCCCCCCCCCCGCTGTTCTACTTACCTTTCAGGTGCACTCAGTAACAGGCTCTGCCCACCCATGTTTTAGATGCTCTGTGCATGCGCGGAAGATCCTGCACATGTGCAGAGGTGATGCGTGCACTCACATTTGCAAACCAGTAGCAAAGGTAAGTAGATTTCACCCCTGACCTCACATGCAAGTAATATTACATTGAATATTTTAATCTAAAATGCTGATGTCTAAATCTGACTCCCTCTTTCATCTTGAGGTTCATGCAAAGGGGTTGTCACATCAGCAACAGAATATTTTCCTAACAGAAAATATAACTTCAAAATATTCTCTGTCACGCCTTTCCTTCCACGTCTCTTCTCATGATGAATAAGAAAACGTCCCCATTGATTGCCTTCTTCCCTTCATACTGATTCAGCCTTACTTAATTTGGCTAGATTTATAGATGAGAAAAGCTCATCAGAGATCTTTCCCTTCTTCCTTATCACCATTCTTCACAACATGTTATACAAACAAAACAGATTTTGTTTTGTTCATTTTGAAAGTGGGTTGAGCTCAAAACAGCTCTGTTTTGCACTTGAAACACTTCCAAAATGATCAAAACAATTGCTTGACACTGAAAAATGGGGCATTAGAACTCAGATAGTTTGAATTTGAACTGCTTTGCATAACTTAGATTAAGTCTCACAAAGAGGCAAGAAGTGGTAAAGCTATATTTGGATTATATCATTTTATTTTGCAAATGATACATACTTGACTGCACGGTCTTCAACCACCCAAAAAATTAAAATTCTTATAAAGCAAAATATTGGCAAGATGTTCTGGAATTTATTTTTTCAAATATGCCAGTTATCTATATACAGAAATGTTATTATTAGGTTATTTTTAAAAAGAACATTCAGCTATGTACAACCTTGTTCATGTGACACCATCTGGAAATATTTGCTGTTTTTTCAATCATAGAATGTATGATATGGGATCTCATAGGACATCTAGTTCAATCTTCTTCTCAATAGAGGAATCCATTAAATTATATCCAGTAGATGAATATCTAGTTCTTGCTGCAAAACTTTTTGTAGGAGTGACTCAATCTTTATTCCGGGCACAGTGTTCCACTTTGGGGGAAATAGGTCATATCCTAGTTTTATGAAATAACCAAGTGACATGCAGGGGGGAAAAGACATATAAAGGCAGAATATCATTTCGCCATTTGGAGTCTTTTTCTCTGAAAGCAAGGAAATTGGAAATTCTTTAATGACACTTTTGGAAAACTGCATTCAATATCAAAACTGACCAACGCAGAAAATCTTTACATATGTTCCTGTGTAATTGGCAAGGTGTTTTTTTCCCCACTACACATTCACCTATTGTCTTGTCCACTTGCCAGCAAGCCTGAGCATTAGTTTGGCAGAAAAGAAAGCATATATTCATAAATCTCATTGTAAAAATGGCATGTTCTCTCTTGATACAGTCAATCATTTTCACTGTTGCTTTTTCAGAATGACGGGGTCCACATCCATGTCTCTTCCATGCTGTGTTTACCTTTCAATCATACCTTGTCATTTATCTTGAAAAAAACCCCAAGGGGCTCAGCTGGAACAGATTAGGTATCCCAGAATGAAAGTGACTGAAATTGGTGTTTATATAACCTGGATCTCCATCTCCCCCTCCTTCTTCCTCTCCTCTCTATAGACACACAAACACAGAAAGTGTGTGTGTGTGGGGGGGAGATTTTGTAAAGCATGAGGGTTCATTCTGTTAAGTATGAAAAAACAATAGTTTAAGACCTAACATTTTTAACTACCGTATTTTTCGGAGTATAAGACACACCAAGGCTTTGAAGAGGCATTATTTTTTAAAAAGTAGGTAGGTAGATAGAGGGATAGAGAGGGAGAAAAAGAAAGAGAAATACAGTAGATAGGTAGGTAGGTAGAGAGAGGGAGACAGAGAGAGGGAGGGAGGGAGGGAGGGAGAGAGGGAGAGAGAGAGAGAGAGAGAGAGAAATACAGTAGGTATGTAGGGAGAGAGAGAGTAGATAGGTAGGTAGATGTTTCCAGGTGTATTTTACGCTGACAATCTGCAGAACCTAAGACTTTGTTTCTGCTGGCACAGCACTTGATCAGTGTAATTCTCATCAATCAATTAAAGACCTTTCCAAAAGGGAAAAAAAAGGTTTTGCCCTCTGCAAACTTCACAAAAACGGCTCATTTTCCGCAAAAATGGGCCCGTATTTTTTTAAAAGGCACAAATAGCCTTGGGGATCTTGCAGAGTGCTCCTGGGGGATGCCCCCCCCCAAAACGAGCAAAAAACAGCCCGTTTTCATGAAAACAGGCCGGGTTTTTGTCAAACAAAATTGCATGCACAGCCTTATGGAGGCTTAAAGAGTGCTGCTGGGGGCTGCGAGGGCAGAAAAGGGCCGTTTTTGGCTCATTTTTGTCCTCCCCAGCCGGGTATGCACAGCCATTTTGGTGAAGGGGCGGGGCTTCAGGAGGCAAAAAAATGCTGTCTTCGGTGTATAAGATGCACCCAGATTTTCAGCCTCTTTCTTGAGGAAAATAGGTGTGTCTTATACTCTGAAAAACACGGTATATTTTGTGCAGTTCTTTTAAAGTACTTTGTCTACTGATGCTTGTCCTCAGGGCGGGGGGGGGGGGAAATGAAACCTTGAAACAAGGGTGGGCTACTTTACTGCAGCTAGGGACAGCACTTTTAACTTTGAATCAACAATTGTATGTACCATATTTTTCAAAGTAGAAGATGCACCTTTTTTCCCCCAAAAAGAGGGTGAAAATTTGGGTGCATCTTATACATTGAATGTAGCTCCACCCACCCACACCAGAGGCCAAAAACATGAGGCATGGATGCAGTGATGGTCTGTAGCAATCCCTGCAGCCTGGAACAGCTGATTGGGGGTATTCTGGCAGTCCAATCCACCCGCCAATCAGCTGTGCTGAATCAGGCTGCAATAAGTGCTGAAGCTGACCTGGCTGGTCAGAGTTTGCAGCAGAAATCACATTCAGAAAGTACAGTAACTGATTCAGCAGGGTTCAAAATAATAATAATATACAACACATTACCAAAAGCAAGTTTTCCAAGATACCAGTAAATACAATCCAAACAAAAGCAGTTTCACTTTCAGTTCTTGGCTAAGCCAGGCTCCTTCCTGTCTCCTTATTGCTCATACAGCAAATTTCGGAGTCCAAATAGTCCTCATTGGCTGACTTAGTTGCTATGCCTATTCATTGGCTGAGCTTGCTACCATGTGTCTGCTGAATACCATGGATGCTGGTAGGCAGAGGCAGAAATTTTCTTTTTCTTATTTTCCTCCCCAAAAACTAAGGTACATCTTATACTCCAAAAATACAAATTAACTCTTGGATATCCTAGGGTCATAGGGATTATGGTGGTGACATTACCAGACGAGAAGTGGTTTATGTTTAAAGCAGAGTTCCCCAACCTTTCCGGGTTTGAGGTCTGGTGAAAAGGAGGGAAGAGGGGTTGGTTCCACGTGAGTTTGAGTTTGAGTTTATTGGTTTTTTATACCGTCCTACTCCCAAGGGACTCAGGGCGGTATACAGCCAAAATAAAAACAAATATAAAAATATATAAAAACACATATATAAAAGTTATATATTTAAAAAAGCTTTTAAAAAACATAATTAAAATATTGGCCGAAACATGGAAAAAAACCAAACTAACCCTAATTAAAATAATAGAAATTTAAATTTTAATTTTAAATTTAAAAATTTAAAAATCATACTTTATGCCAGCCCGGCTTGTTGAAAGAGAAAGGTTTTGAGACCGCAGCGGAAGGTGCATAAGTCAGGGATAGTTCTTAATTCCGGGGGCAATTCGTTCCAGAGGGCAGGTGCTCCCAGGGAGAAGGCTGGGTGTCCCGCTGGGTGTCGCCAGTCGACATTGTCTAGCCGACGGCACCATGAGGAGTCCCTCTCTATGGGAGCGTACGTGCAGGTGGGAGGCTCTCAGTGGCAGAAGGTGATCTTGTAGGTACCCAGGTCCTAAACCAGCGTGAACAGCTGGCAAGTGCAAACACAGCTCCATTTGCATGAGTGAGGGGCACACGCATCATGCTGCTTGTGCTTGTGCATGCACTTACCCACTGCTTCCATGGCCCTATGCTGAATTGCTCATAGCCCAGTAGTGGGCCACAGCCCAGGGGTTGGGGACCCCTGATTTAAACCTTTTGGTTGTTCTTAAGGAGAATTGGATGTATTTAATACAAAATGTCCCAGGATGGCTTGAGATTGTGACTATAATTGTTGAGCCTTATCTTAAAGATATATCTTTGAGTTCCAAAAGTTAGATAAAAATTATAACCAAAACGTACCTTACACCATCATCCTCAAAAGAACTGGGCACCCTGACACTGCCGATAATTCACAAGGTGATTGTCCTGTCTAAAAGCTTCATACTCTTCATAGTGCCAAACAAATTCAGTTATGATGATGATTTGGGGTTGTTTTTATTAAGTTTGGGATTATGGTAGTTGCTTGTAAGCCTTTTCAGAAGCTGAATTTGTGTATTTATTGCTGTGCCATCTATTTTGTAAAAGCAAAATGATTATTGCCCATGATTACCCAGCCTATTTCCACAGTATGGCTTCCCCACATCTTTAACGCAGTACCAGCATGACAAAGACTAATAATGCTATCAGCAGTTGAGAATGAATTTCTTTCAAACTATCCTGGATCATCCAATTAAAGAGACAAGTAACTTTAAAGCAACCTGCCACTTTATAGAATCATAGATATAGAACGGCCCTTGTAGGTCATGATATGATACACTGCCTATTAAAATCAGAAAATTTCAATATAAATTTTCCAATTTTTCAACAATGGTAATGTTGAGCTTATCATTGTTGCAGGAAATTCTATCTACTATTAATTATTGTTAGTCCACATATGTAGCAACACAATTTTCTTATTCACATGCAATATTTTAAATGTCTATAAATGGCATGTATTTTATATATAGGCAGCCGTCCACTAGGATGTCTTCTGCCATAAGATTTCTTTAATTACCAAAACATCTTTTCTAAGACTTCCAGGATCTAGAATTCAAGCAGAATACCCAGTATATAGAATCCAGGCATTCTACTTCCAAATTTTTTTATTTCAACATTATTGGTACATTGCATACCATAATCATGTCTTGATCATCATTGACTCTACAAAATGCTCTCTATTAAAAGATGTTAATGCAAGACTCCAGTATCAGAGTATAGTGATAGTCTAGATTCCTGATCATTCAAAAGAAAGCATACTTGATCCACTTAGTTGCAACATTAAAATCCAGAAGAAGAATTATGCAACAAGGAGTCTAAGATATGCACATTGAGGTGATCCTTACAACCTTAAATTGCTAGTCAAATGCCCATAGGGAGCCATTAGATAGCAAGTAACAGCAAAGAACCACAACTTTTTCCTCATATCTTCATCCTAATAACAGTGCTCAACATCTTCTCATTAAACAACCCCATAGTGTAGAGCGTAAGGCACAATGCAGAGTATGAAGTGGGAGGAAGCAAAATGTAGATAACTGAACATTTCAGATTTTGTCTCAAAGAGCTGGAGAAGCTAGTTTAACCTGATTCTGAGTTAGTCCTTAAAAATAAAGGAAACATGATATACACTTACTGACCCGTAATCCCTTTTGAGCTTGAAATAATCACTGTAAACCATCAAAGAACTCCTGTATGTATATACAAGATTCAAGGTTTTAAATCACGGGGTCTAAGACAAGGAAATAACTAGCATTAATGCTAGGAGAGAGGATTAACTCCACAGTTCACTTTCCTAGCAGAGCCCACTGTTAATTAATTATATGTTTGAGGATTACATAATGTATACATGTTATTCAGAGCTTGGATGAAAATTCAAAAGGAAATCTAAAAATTGCAAAGGAAAAGCCACTCTAAAGAGCCAAGAGACAAAGGATCTTATTATCAATTGCATTATTTGCATTCTCAGTGGCTTAATTCATTTTTTTTTCTCCCTGAGGCTTTAATCTCTAAACCCAATTCATTAACACAATGCAAGAAGCAGTCTATGAAAAGTGCACAAAGGGACAGTGTAATTGAAACTCTGTGATGGAATAGAAGTATACCTCTGCATTTTGGCAGATTAATTGCCAGATGTCCTTTGCTTTAAAGAAGCATTTCCTTATTTCAAAAGGTTATTTTGGCTCCAGAACATCACCTCCTTTTAAAGCATATGGGATGCCTATTGTGTTTATAAGCCTGACACCAATAGATTCATATCAGGGTTTTCTTCAAGACATTTTTACTGGTAACTCTTTTTGGTTACCAAATTACATTCTGATAGAGATGAGGGGAATATTTGGAGGTAATAAAAAAATACAATCTTTCCTGCTTGAATAAAGTAAGTCCAATTAGTTAATTGGTCTCTAGGATGGCATGATTCATACCAAATTGCATAACACCACTCCAGTATAACTTGACCTTAACACCAATGTAACTGGAATCTGATCTTGGGCAAGAAAGAAAAAAGGTTCCCCTTTATAAATTAATGTTATTATATGGTTGGCACCTTTGTGTACTTGTTCAATTCTTCATTTTTTGATGTGATTTTCATTTTAATGCCCCCATTAACTTAAAAATACCCTCCACTTTAAGATGGGGGGTGTAAAAAAAAATCTGTAATAAATATACGATCTGTACATAAACCCAGGCAAAATTACAAAATAATGTTTCTCAATAGAACGTCTAAGCAGTCAGTTTAAAGTAATAATTCTATCCAAAAGATATACCCCCAAAAGTTGGGTTGTGCCTTAATTTAGTTAGCTCTGCTGTAGAGATGACAACTGTATTGTCATATATTCCTTGCTTGTGGAAGACAAATGAATATGAGCAACAGCATCCTTTTGTAGCAGAATGTGTATGATGGCAAACGAAATAGAGGTAGCCTCTCTCCATACCCTTGCCATTTCCTCCATTAAGCCAACCTGTCCTATACACAACTAGCAATAAGCCCAGAGGTCGGTTTCTGCCAGTTTGGCCCGGTTCTGGTGGTGGTGGTGGTGGTGGTGGCAGCGGGAGGCTCTGCCCACCCATGGACGCTATTGCATATGCCAGGGATGTCCAAACTTGGGAACTTTAAGACTTGTGGACTTCAATTCCCAGAATTCCCCAGCCAGCGCTGGCTGGGGAATTCTGGGAGTTGAAGTCCACAAGTCTTAAAGTTCCCAAGTTTGGACATCCCTGGCATATGCGCAAAAGCATCTTGCATGCATGCACAAGCACGTGCACGCACACCAGCAAATCAGTATTTAAAAAATTGGTAACTCATCACTGAATAAACCCACTCCTTCCCACCTGGCTACTTCAGATCAACCTGCCTGATTGGCATTACTACCACTTGCTCTAATTAAAATGAAGTTTGGAAGGTCCCTTTAGAGTGCAGAAAACTAGATCCAATCTAGGAAGTCCTTTCTTATTTCAGATTTTGACCTCGTGGCAAATGTACTGAATGATGCATGAGCAAATTAGCAAAACGGGGACAGATTTGTTTTCAGTTTTGTGGTTTGTAGATAATATATCCATTAGTAATTAATCCTTCATCATTCAAAATAACCTTTCACATTTTATTTCCCCCTTTTTAAAAAAACTAAAAACCATTTTGGAACCAAAGAACTATTAAGAGAAATGTTAAAAGCCTAAGCCATTTCTGACATAGATTTCTTTTGTGACAAACATACTATGTCTGAAAATTAAATCAATATATGAAACCCTAATCCTAACAGAGATATTGACCATATACTGGAAACCCCCCCCCCTCTCTCTCTGTAAAAAGGCTCATTTTTTTTCAAAGTAAGAACTAAAATATTCATACTTTTCTATTAAATATTGCCATACATCAAATGTGGAATAGTATGATGTAAACCCAGATCACAACACGTAACATCCAGGACTTGTAGCCCTACAAGCTTTATCATTTAATGATGGCAAAGAAACGAAAAAGAGGTTTTATCAGATCAGATGGAAAACAATTAATTTTAGCACCTTCCATACACTGGGAAATAGCACTTTCACATTATACAGTAATAGTAGCTTTAGGGTGCTGCTAATTAAACTAAATGAGAAGAGAGCTCTCTTTTTCTAAGATGTTCTATATTTCTTTGAGAAGTTGCACGAATGTGAAATACATTTTTAGCAGGAGTTCAGAACATCACTCACGAAGAAAATGTGAAACTGAATTTACAAAGGAATTACTATGAAGTATTCATTAAAAGAAGGTTGTATAAATGAAAAAATATTGGTAACTATCAAGTGAGAAAGAACACATATCACATAGAATATAAGTTTTAGGATTCTACCCAAGGCTCATTGTCACATCCTGCCTAACCACAGCATGAATTGCCTTGCTAACCATTAGCACCTTTGTCTCATCTCCAGTCTATCCACTTAAATGTCTCTTTATTCATTTATTAATTTTATATAATATGTGGCCTACCAAAGAATTTTGTGGAGTTCACAAGTACAAAGCATTAATTAAAAAAAAACACCAAGAAAAATATACAAGAATGAAAAATGGCAATTGGACAAAACCTAGACAGAAACAAAAAAGAAATAGACCTGGACCGCTGAAAGAAGGCTTAGTCGCCCCTGTCAAAGGCCTTGGGGAATGGTCAGATCTTCAATGGCATTAAAAACAACAGCAGGTTGGAGGCCATCCTGATTTTAGAGTAGCTTCATTCCAAAGGGCAAGCACTACTATGGAAGGTATAGTTTGATAGATGGCATTGTTTAATCAAAGTTACTGAACAAGGAGAGATTCAACCTGGAAATAAGGAGGAATTTTCTGACAGTGAGAACATTTAAGCAATGGAACAGCTTGCCTTCAGAAGCTGTGGGAGCTTCATCACTGGAGGCCTTCAAGAAGAGATTGCACTGCCATTTGTCAGAAATGGTGTAGGGTATCCTATTTGGGCAAGGGGTTGGACTAGATAACCTACAAGGTCCCTTCCAACTCTGTTAATATGTTAATATCTGTTAAAGGAATCCGATACATACCACCCTTGTTGCATCAGTTCTTCTGGGAAGATACTCCATGAAATATAGGTGGTCCTTCAAGTAAGCCAGTGCGATGGCTTTATATGTAATGACCAGCACCTTGAATCACACTCTGAAACAAATACAGAAGTGACACATGGAGTATACTGAAGTGTGCCTATCATTGCTGACATTACTAAATTTTAAACCTGTTGAAGTTTCCATGTAGTCTTCAAAAGTATACCATGCATACCATGATCAAGCCATGAGGTGACCAAGATGTAAGTGACTATTTGAACATCCTCTTATTCTGACACAAACCCTGATGCATGAGCAATCTGCAACCCACAGTCTGTCATTAGCAAGGATAGGCCATGCATGATACAGTCAGTAGCTGACATTTGCCCAGTTCCTAATGACAAATTTAAACTACTGAGAGCATCCCCCACTTGTCCAGTCATTGGACAACGCTTGGGCTGCTGGGGAGACATTTGGCTCACTCAGGTGTATTTCTTTCTTCCCTTCCCTCCCTCTCTTCTTTCCTTCCTTCCTTCTCAAGATGAACAACACAATTGGCTCCTAACTAATAAAGACAGCCCTGTACCATCAGTACCAAAATGCTCTACAGAATAATATTATTTTTAAGGTTTTCTTTAATACAATGGGTTTGATGACATTACTTATATTAGAGACAAGATGTTCCCAAAGGCTGAGATAGCCACTGAAAATCACATCGTGTTCCCATACCCTTCACCTTCTATGGGTGGGAACATTTAATATTTCCTCCCATAAAAATTCACAAGCATTCATGCCTGATTAGGCATTATGCAGGTTTCTCTCATAAATGGCTTTAGCATTGTCCAGAGAGTTCTGAGCTAGTTTTTAAACATGTATTTAGTAGCATTTTGAAAGAGCACTGCATTTATCTTTTAGAAAAGGAACTGCTCCAGTCAATTTAAACAGAGAAAGAGAGCCAGGTTGGTGTGGCTTGTTCTGTTCTTAATGAGCATATTTCAGGTTTTCTCCTACTTTTGCTGTTGCAGAGCTGTACTTTTTTTAAAAAAATTACTTGGGTTGGACAAGAATCCAAGCAGTTTCTTTTTTAGCCTGAATGATAGGCTCAACTGCAGTGGAGAAATGAAGTGAAGTAGGAGAGAAATCACCCAGAGCTCTTTACAGCATCTCCAGGGCACCAATGATCTATCACTCGGGCTATTTTTGAACATGGGAATAGTAATCTTCTGGAAGACTGCTAAAAACCCCACATCCAAAAATAAGATATGTTACAGGTTAGTGGGGCAGGAGAGGAATTAAGGAATTAAGCATAAAGGAGATCACCAAGTGATCTGCCAGGAGAATTCCATCCCACTTCATCCAGACCCATGCCAACAATCGGTCACTCAAACAACTTGAAAGATGACTAAAGCATCTAATCACGCATCTGTCACTCAACTCATCAATCCATCCAATTTAGCATAGCAACTGATGGGTTTGTTTTTTGTTTATTTGCTGGCAGGAGATGCTGGACGGCAGGCAAAACACAGGGGAATAGGCCATTTATTTCCCCCTCATTTGTCCCACAATATAAGAACAACATTGTCACCAGGCAGTGTGCTGATGGGAGCAATGTGAATTAACTTGGCATGGTTTTTTTTTTTAAACTGATTAAGGATTGGTGTCTTCCTCCCGATACAGCTGTGAGGACCCATCTCCTTGTGATTTATTTGTATTTTTCTTTCAAGAACATCTGTTCTTTTAATCATATTTAATTATTTATAAGGTCCACTGAGGTATGGGAGTAGGAACTTTTAGTTTACTTCATTTACCAGCCTTCTACTCTAGCCAGAGATAATTCTTATTTTAATTCACAAACAGGTCTTTTGTTTTCTTTTGTTTATATAAAATGGCTGTACATGAGTTTGACGATTATCATAAGAATGCCAAAAGTGCTGAGTGATTGCCCTAATTATATAATGGGCTAGTTAGGAGGCTTTACAATCACATGTTTTAGAGCAGGGGTCCCCAATCCCCGGGCCGCAGACCAGTGGCAGTCTGTGGTTTGATAGGAACCGGGCCGCAGTGAGGGGCGCAACTCTTAGAAAGGGCCGGAGAGGAGGAGGAGGGAGGAGGGGGCAGCCCCCTGGCCAGAGCACGCACCGTGGGCGGGAGAGCGCAGACGTGGCTGCTCGTGCCGTTGGGGGCCCGAGAGGGGCGAATGAGCCGACTCACCCCCCCCCCCGTGCATGTATGTGCAGCCTGTTCCCACTCCCCCTCTATGCCAGCCGAGCCATGGCCACCAGTCCACGGAATTTTTTTAACATGAAACTGGTCCCTGGTGCCAAAAAGGTTGGGGAGCCCTGTTTTAGAGATTTATGCATTTGACTTTTTAGTTGAGCTTTTTTTTAAAAAAAAAAAGACATTAATTTTACTGAGTTATGAAAACTGAGATGCAGTTAACTGAAATCTTTTTGTCAGCAGGATATACATCATGGCCAGGCCACTGAATATGATCTCAATCCACAGTCAGGTTCATAGAGAACGAAGCAGCATTTTCAATATAGTGACGTCTCATTTAGTGATTAAAGGGTTGGATTAAGGGCAGTATTTCTCAACCTTGATGACTTTATGTGGACTTCAACTCCCAGAATTCCCCAGCTAGCATGGGAGTGGGCCACACCTCTTAAGGTTTCCAAGGTTGAGAAACACAGGACTGGGGCAGCAAAATCCAGGATCTAGATCATGGATGTTAAATGCAATTGCATCACATGACATATTGTGATGTATCATGACATATATTTTTTTGCCTTTGCAAAGCCAGGGTGGGTGTGGCCAGCCTGACAGGTCTGATCTAGATCTAGTGCTGCACAGTTATGGAAGTTTCCTGCATAACTTTGTGCTAGTGACTTTCTGTCAATCCTACCTTACTGGGTTGTTACTGTAGAATATAGAGAAGGCAAGAGCATTATGTCACTGCTGTAGAAAAGGTGGGTTGTATAGTTCGCCTATCAAATAATGAATAACAGACTAATTGCAGGGAAGAGACAAATTTCAGATCGTTATTTACAAACATTCAGTAGCTATAGGAGCACGTCATTGTGGTGATTTACATCATCTGTGTAACATTACTGTTACGCAAATGACATTGTTTAAAGTAAGGCTTTGGTATGTAAAGGTAGAGATGGGAGTCCAAAAGCCCTTGCAAGGGGAACTGGTTGGGCTAATAGCTTTTTTCACTGAGGCAGCCTAAAGGGAAAAAGCTGCCTAACTTCTCGGGGACAAAATAAAGAAAATGGTGGAAGGTCCTTGTTCACCTCCATAACTGTTGCCTTACTTTTTTCTCTGCTTTCCCAGCAAGTCCCATTTCCTCTCCCACTTAGTAAGTAGGCTGATGCCTCTATGCGTCCTTTCCAGTGGTGGGTTTCAAAAATGTTTAGAACCTCTTCTGTAGGTGTGGCCTCCTTTGTGGGAGTGGCTTGCTGGCCATGTGGGTCCTTTTTTAGGAGAAGGTGCGGGGTATAAATTTGAAAAATAAAATAAATAAAATGTGACCTGGTGGGAGTGGTTTGCCAACCATGTGGCTGGGTGGGCGTGGACAACTTGTAAAATGTGGTGAAACTCACTTAACAACACTCTTGCTTAGTAACAAAAATGTTGGCTCAGAAACTCTGGCATTTGAAGCACGCAAGTTTTAAAGCTGTCAAGTTACAAGACCCTTGCACCCCTAACCCTTTAGAAAAAAAATTCCCAGGGGTGTTCAATCTTGACAGCTTTAAGATTTGTGGACTTCAACTCCAGGAATTCCTCCTCTTGCTCTTCATCTTGATGATGTGCGGATGGACGGGGGGAGGGAGTTGGAACCGTTTCTAAAGGGCACTGTAGATTTGTGGAACCTCTTCTATAGAAGAGGTTAGAACTGGCAGGAACCCACCCCTGATCATTTCCTACCTGCAGGGTCTGCCCTCTCTGTCCTTTTTCTCTTGAGTGCCACCTCTTCAGGTTCCCAGTCATGCCCAAACAAGCCAATCAATTGAAGAGTTCCTTGACTGTCAGCCTTCCAAGGTAGGCTAGGCCTACAATAATTACTGAAACTCTACTTTATTGTTATAGGGTGTAATAATAGAATTGTGAAAGCCTGTCAGAGTATCCCAGTTTCATCAAACAGGGTCAAGGGAGAGTTATTTTAAGTGGATTTCTCACACCCTCCCTTTTGTTTCTAAACTGGGTGGTGTACGTTTTCTTTTAATGGGTTTCCTAATGGCTCTAATGACTATTGCTCTACTCTTCTACACCACTCACTGTCAGAACTAATCTTCTCCCCCATGTGTGAAAGCATCCCAGCCAAGTCACTATGGGAAACAAATACAGATTCACTTTCCCAACCTTGCTTGGCAACCCAAGGTCAACAAACAAGTCTTCACACTTGGAGTCAGAGCAGGAAATTCCCTCCTCCCTTCTTGTTGCACAGCAACTGGTACTGTTCTGTCATGATGGAAAGTATAGAATATGCTTTATTCTCGGGATCATTGGTGCCAGATTGGAAGCTCAGATGGAGCTGTACAAGGTGTAGAATGTGGACATATATTCCAAACATCTCCTCCCACATCTGGAATCCATATTTCTACTTCATATTCTTTTCTACCCACCCATAATGAATTTCACCTCTATACCTAACCCTGCCTTAGAATAAAGGCAGGGTTATTTTTTAAAGTCCTTTTCTCATGCTTGCACATTTCTCAAGACTGAGAATTCTGGAATCTTTGGGAAGTATGAGCCTCTTCACAGTTTTCCTATTGACTCTTGAATTTCTTTGACAAGACTACAGGTAGTCCTTCACTTACAATATTTTGTTTAGTGACCATTCAAAGTTATAACAGCACTGAAAAAAGTGACTTATGACCATTTTTCACATTAACAATCTTTGCTGCATCCCCGGAATCATTTGATCAAAATTCAAATGCTTGGCAACTGCTTCATATTTATGACGATTGCTGTATCCCAAGGTCACCCGATCTTCTTCTTTGACTTTCTAACAAACAAAGTCAGTATGGAAGCCAGATTTACTTAACCACCTGGTTATTAACTTATCAACTGTAGCAAGAAAAGTTGTAAAATGGGGCAAAATGCACTTCACAAGTATCTCACTTAACAACAGAAAACCATAAGTTGATAACTACCTGAATCTCTGTAGCTCTATAAATTGGCAGTACCTGGATTCTTTTTCACTAATGAAAATATTCAACTTAGACAGCGCAGCTCAATGATGCAGTGATTTGGGAAAGACAGCAGAAAGGCAAGGACAAGGGAGTAAATGAATGACAGCTGACATTCAGTCACAAAGGAACAACCAAATTGCCTTACCTCCCTAGTGATGGAATTGCACAAATTACGTAATTTACAAATTTTGTTTGGAAAATGTTTCCGAAACAAATTCTGGATAATCCCATGTAAAGTGAGTTGCAGGAATCATTCTAGAATATGATCCTGGCAGTTCCAACTGAAGTATGTTTATTTAAACTAAACCCTAGCACTGTCATGCTTCACAAGCTTATATGCTTTCAGGCCAAGGATTCTAGCCAGCCCATCAGTGCAGCTGAGATCAAATCATTGAAACTGGAACGCTTCCAGGTGTGTTATTCTTCTTTGTTGGCATTGCTCGTCCTTATTCCTCACCTTAATTCTCATCCAATACAGAATTTACTCTATGGGTAGTTTGAATAGCCCCCTTTCCCTGTTTCATTCATGCTGTGATATTCATCACAATTAATCACAATTCTGAGAAAGTCTCTGCACTGTTCTGAACCCTTCACTCCATGCTTTGACAAATGAAACAGAATTTGCAAAATGTCTTTTCCCTGCTTTACGCACTACACAAAAACATGCCTACCTTTTTTAGTGCCAGAAGTATATTGAGAACTTCCAGGCAATTGCTCTGGTCAACAAAACAACCAGCACAGCAGAAAGTCACTGGTAAATGTTTTTCGATTATAAATAAGCAATGCTAAATGCTAAACATTGGGCATTATTATGTGATAGAACAAATGTTTAAAGCAGATTTGTATTCCCTAAATAACTATTTATCATTACAAATAGTTGTACCAAAGAATTCTCATAAATTGTTGCTCTTGTTTTTTCGTTTAAGGTCCAAGATGTTTGGAGGCAATGCAAATGATAAGACACTTTCTGGATGTCAACCCAGTTCCTATATCAGTGGCATCAGCTGTAATAACAGTTGATATGATCCAATTTTATGAGGTCTGCAAGCATTTGTCTCTTGATAAATGTTTAACTTCCTTTAAAATTTTTGCACATAGCCAATTGAACAGTTGATGCGACTTATAGATTGATTTTAAATAACACACTGTCTCACATAAGCTCTGTATTTACTGCATGGATGGCTAAACTAGGCCAATTTCATGCTATGTTACAATAGCATGAAGAGTTCTTAGGTCTATCTTATCTATTTATATACTTTAAACAAGGAAAAATGTACTCTGGTGAAATATCTTACATAGCAAACCCAATATATTATTCCATGAAGTGTAAAGGATCCTTTTTTACCCCAAACAGGAGTCCTTTTCATGCTGCAGGACCTAACAAATTACATTGTAGTACTTACTATTGTACTACAAAAATGTGTAACTAGCTTCTAACATATGAGAAAACAGCACCAGAGTAATTTAGTATCATTTACATTTACAAGGTTAAAATAGCATAGTATTTTCTACTGAAACCAATGGCAAAAGTATCAATAGCTGGGGGGAAATCAGGCACACAAATGCCTACTCAGAATTAGTATTTTTGTCCAGTAAATACCAGTAGCAGAAAGAATTAATAAATCATTTTAACTTCTACCTTTCATCAGTTTTCAAAAAGAACCACAGGCAGTGATAGTAGAGGGAGAAAGGGAAGTACATATCTAGGATTAACAAATCAACATGCAAAAAGCTGGATGATGACATGTGGATGACATGGAAAAAAAATCAGAATACTCTGTGTTTTAGCACTTTCTACAATATTGTTTTGTTAAACTTAGTACCATATATCTCTTTCCATTAATCTGAAATCTGCAACTGGGAGAAGAAGAAAATGTTTCCTCAACTGCTCCCAAAGCTGTTTTACACATGATTTCAGAAGTTTAGCTACTTGTCAGAACATTGGATAATGTGAAACAGCTATCCTGACAGATATTTTAAATCTTTTAAGTCCTGGCAAGATTCACAAAAACTGTTTCCAGACAGAGGAAATTTACTGCTATCAATCAATTATATACAAAGGGGCTAGGGGCCAGTTGCATTCACCTGTGAATGACCTTTAAGGCTCATATTCCCTTCTTTTGTTTTTTTAAAAGCTGGTCTACAAGCTTCTAAAAGTTATGTTGTTCTGTAAGTCAAAATGCATACAGTAATACTTGTTTCTGCCCATTTGTAAAAAGGCCTATTTCTGCTGGGGGGGGGGGGGGACAGGGGTTGGGCAATTAAAGAGCAATTCAAAAGCAATGATTGAATTGTTAGGAGAAGAAAGCAATTGCTGCTTCATTAAAAAAAGATCAGAAGTCTAACATTCAATGTAACTATAATAAACACTAAGTGCTAAAAGCAAAAGGTATTTGTAATATTTTTCCAAGGCAGAGAAACAGTTGTGTTAATCTATGGGGAACAAATCCCACTGTAACATTTTTATTGGAACCAGGCAACACAACACAAGCTTGCTCAAATCTTAAGAACTCTTCATCAAACAAACATATATTAAAAATTGGAAGGAGATGACAGAAAATAAAGTATTTCTGATATTTAAGCAATGACATCTGCAATTCAAAATAAAAAATCTCATCAAGCACCTCATCAAGTTGAGATCCTATCTTAAGCAAAATGGATCTTTCCCTACCCAGGTGTCCTTATCCTTACAATCTTCAGCAAGGAACATAAATACTCAGAATATCTTTTTACCTTATGCCACCAGGCTTGAAATTTTGGGCTTGGACAACCTAGAACTACACCAACTAACATCTTACCTAAGCGTAGTACACAAAATTGTCTGCTCCTACCTGTCAATGACTACTTCAGCTTCAACTGCAATAATACACGGAGAAACAATAGATACAAACTCAAGGTAAACTGCTCCAAATTCAATTGCAGAAAATATGACTTCAGCAACAGAGTGGTCAATGCCTGGAATGCACTACCCAACTCTGTTGTTACATCCTTAAACCTCCATAACTTTAACCTTAAACTGTCTAGCATGGACCTCATGCCTTTCCTAAGAGTTCTGTAAGGGGGCGTGCATAAGCGCACCAGTGTGCCTACCATCCCTGTCCTATTGTCCCCCTTTATCCGTACCCATTTCCTGTGCTCATGTCCATGTTTATACTTATACCTGTTATCTTGTACATGTTTGACCATCTATCTATCTATCTATCTATCTATCTATCTATCTATCTATCTATCTATCTATCTATCTATCTATCTATCTATCTATCTAATATCACAACTACAGACCTGAAAACCAAGTGAAAACCAAGAAGGAGCTGAGACATCTTATCTTTGTACCAAGTCAGACTGTGACAAAGCCTATGTTCATAAACTCCATATTGTCATAACAAGCCAAAAAATAATCATTCCAAAACAAATGGAATATCATCTCCAAGTGCTGCATCAACAAGCTCATATAACTGGAAAATCAGTAATAAACACATTAGGCAGGTCAAAACCTTTCAATATCTGGGCATTTACTTCCAATCCACAATAGTTAGAAACATCAAACTTATAATCTCTCATTTTGGCACAGAAGGCTATAACGCATTAATCAAATTTACATGCTCTAAGGATAATAATTGTACCCTGGCTGCTGTTAAACTATACAAAGCCAAGGTGATAATCTTTTAATTCTATGACACGCAGCATTGTGTTTGCAAGATGCATCTGGGTAAGAATCGGTTGAATCCAAATTTTTGAGAATTATGTTTGCCTGCTCGATTCCCCATGGCAAATGCATTTATTTGGTTTAGCGGTGCTTTCTCAGAAGCCTAAATAAGCCACTGGTACTTGATATATCGACTGAAACAAGTATTTAAGGGCTAGTCCCTAGTCCAATTTACCCTGGTCAACAAATACTCTTTCTCTTGGAAGAAACAAATAGCTTCTGATTTTGCTCACTGTGGCTTCTCAACCTATGCCTTTCTTATACTGGGCTTAGGAAATGCCACTGGCAAGACTGAGCAGAAAGTTTTTTTTTTGAAACTGGTAAAGCTAAAGCATCATATCACCATTATAAGGTTCTTCTCAATACTTCTTATGCTATTCTTGTTTTGTGTGTGTGTGTGTGTGTGTTACTGTCTCTGATCCAAACAGACAGATGCTTATTCTGGCAAGTTTTGATACTCTACCTTTGAACATGGCAAAAAGGAAATTTATCTGAATCTCTTATAAAGAATCCTATTGTGTAAGCTTGAATGCAGAGAGCCAAAGAATCATGTTTTCTTTGTTGTCTCCTGTGCCATATCTGGCACCTATAGCCAATCTGTTCCATTATCAGAAAATACTCAAGTTGGCCCCAATCAAAGCTGTGTTCTTATTAAGATATTATTTCCGTGAAATATCCAGGAGCATTGAAAAAGTGTGTGGACATTTGTGCAGTCACAAAGAAAATTCCTGGGCCTAATAAGATTTCCTCAGTGGTCTTTAAAAAAATTGCAGGTTCTTCCTCACTTTTTTCTCATTTCTTTTTATTTTATCTTCTCAACTTGCCGTATTTTTGGAGTATAAGATGCACAGGAGTATACGTCGCACCCAGGTTTTGAAGAGGCATTTTTTTTAAAAAAAGTAGGTAGGTAGATAGAGGGATAGAGAGGGAGAGAAAGAGAGAGAAATACAGTAGGTAGGTAGGGAGAGAGAGAGAGTAGGTAGAGGGAGGGAGGGAGATAAAGAGAGAGAGAGAGAGAAATACATTAGGTAGGTAGGGAGAGAGTGTGTAGATAGGTAGGTAGGTAGAGGGATAGAGAGAGAGAAATAGAGATAGAAAGAGAGAAATACAGTAGATAGGGAGGGAGGGAGAGAGAGTAGGTAGATAGGTATATAGAGGAGGGAAAGAAATACAGTAGATAGGTAGAAAGAGAGAGAGTGTGTGTAGATAAGTAGGTAGAGGGATAGAGAGAGAGAAATAGAGAGAGAAATACAGTAGATAGGTAGAGAGAGAGAGAGTAAGTAGGTAGGTAGGTAGATGTTTCCAGGTGTATTTACCTATTTTCTGGAGATGGAAATCAGTGACCACCTTTGGAACAAATCTTTGTTTCGATGTATAAGATGCACCCAGATTTTCAGCCTCTTTTTAGAGAAAAAAAGGTGTGTCTTATACTCCGAAAAATATGGTACGTGACTTATGTTAACAATTGAAGATTTTTAAATGTATGTCATCAACGTAAAAATGTTTCAGGAAGGCATATTTGTCTCCTGAAATTACTCTGGAAAGAGTGCAGAGAAGAGCAACCAAGATGATTAGGGGACTGGAGACTAAAACATATGAAGAACGGTTGCAGGAGCTGGGTATGTCTAGTTTGATGAAGAGAAGGACCAGGGGAGACATGATAGCAGTGTTCCGATATCTCAGAGGGTGCCACAAAGAAGAGGGAGTCAAACTATTCTCCAAGGCACCTGGGGGCAGGACAAGAAGCAATGGGTGGAAACTAATCAAGGAGAGAAGCAACTTAGAACTAAGGAGAAATTTCCTGACAGTTAGAACAATTAACCTCTGGAACAGCTTGCCTCCAGAAGTTGTGAATGCCCCAACCCTGGAAGTCTTTAAAAAGATGTTAGATAGCCATTTGTCTGAAATGGTATAAGGTTCCTGCCCACGCAGGGGGTTGGACTAGAAGACCTACAAGGTCCCTTCCAACTCTGCTATTGTATTATTGTCTTGAACTTCCAAATGTCAAAGACCCTTTTGACATTAAAGCCTACCCTTTATTGGATTTCTTCAAGCAGAGGCTGAAAAGTCATCAGCCTGGGTTTCTTTAATCAGGATTCTTACATTAAACAGGGAGTTGAGGGCTCAACTGTTAAATGGCCCCTTCCAGCTTTCTGATTCTTTGACCATGCTAAGTACATGGACTAAATCTGACTTAGATCAACAGATTCATATGTTCCTAATCCCTTGATTACATGCCTGAGACTGTTGGGTTGCAAGCCTTGTGGTTTTTCTCTCGTCCTGGGGAGAGGAAGAATACTTGCCAGCATTTTGCTGTTTGGAAGGGAAAAAGACTAAGTCAGCTCATGAGAAAAGAACTCCAATTAGCATTTGATGACATGAAAGGGTTATGGGTATATAGAGGGGATTGAAGGAAACTTTTTGGTACTGGTAGCTATTAGCCATCCTTGTCCTTTCACTCTAGAGATTACACAGATGTTCCTTTAATTTGCATTTCAGAGTAATATATTCCAAGATAATAATACATTTCAGCCTCCACTATATTGGCAGATTAAAGCAAATTGACTATAGGTCCTTGGCATTTATATTAAATTCATTCCAGGTCTCTGTTTCTCACATGCATTTGTAGTGTGAAAAGTAGCTTTGCTTTGTTGAGGGAAGGGTTCCTTTTATTTAAAAAAAACACCATATTGATAGATTAAACTGAGCATCCTACCCAGTGAGAATCCAGTTGTGTGAGTTTACTGATCCTTCTGAGCAAAACTTTTACGGAAAAAGAGAAACTATTAATCAGCTATCAAAGTCAGAAAGGCGTTTTGGATTTCTCATCAATGGAGGCAGTATATATGTCTCTCAGACATAAGAACAGAGGGGTAACAAAGGAAAAACAATGTTGATATTATTTTCAAAAGAACAATCTGGTTGGGAATTCTGGGAATTGCCCTTCCTTTGCATCTTGAAAGGACCAGGAAAATGGAGATAATTTTTTTACTGGACACTGTAGAAAGAATAATTGAAAATGCCAGTTGCTATAAATCTCAAACCATTGTTTCCAAAGAAGCACCTAACAAGAACTGTAGCTGGAAACAGAGTATTGTAGTTTTATGGAGGCTTTATAGTGGTTTGTGTGACAGTGAGGGTGTCTACCCACCTATTCAGGGTGTCTACCCACCTATTTTTAATCCCAATTAAAAGATTTTACAGGTTTTAAAGGCAACTCAGAAAAATTCGTTGATCTGAAATGACAAAAACATAGGAGTGAGTATATGCATGTGTTTCTAAATCATTTTCAGGAAAGCCTAGTTTTTTGATGACACTCAGCTGTTCACATTACAGTCTAAACATATTTATTCTTGTTATAGGCACATGATGTGGGGGGAATCACTTTGTACATTTGAAACTGAACCAAGTTTTGCACAAGACTGATTGGCTACCTATCTCCAGCACTCCATGATATTACAAGAAATGGCTATTATATAATCAACCCCTGAGCAGTTTTGCATTTTGGGGGTGGGGGGGTGGGATGGGGAATAAGCCTCTTACTTTTCAAATAAATAAGCAATGTAAACATTGATAAATTCCAAAAATCAGGAAGAATCTCATAGACATTTTCCAACTAATAAATTTTAATGCACGGTTCTAGTCCCATCTCAGACATGAAACCCGGCTGGGTGACTTTTGACCAGTCATTGTCT
This sequence comes from Rhabdophis nuchalis, assembly GCA_039707465.1. NCBI lineage: Eukaryota > Metazoa > Chordata > Lepidosauria > Squamata > Natricidae > Rhabdophis > Rhabdophis nuchalis. Next base: position 44,700,750 of record CM077644.1, on the reverse strand, counting down.
ATCAGTTCAACTCACATCACATGGTTCTTGTAAAAGGAACATAGAAGGTGGAAGAAATATTATCTACGTCTGCCTTTTAAAATGATTTATAAAGCAATAAAGGTGAGATTTTTTTTTAAAAATCTAAAAAATAAATAACAGCTCACTTCATCAGCTAAATATCAGATATACATAAATAAACATATGCAATCCATGATGAATGCAGGCAAGCTTTTTAAAAAAAAATAAAGCAGGAAGGTACATAACTTGTCAGCATACTGGTAGAAATGGATATCAACCATTGGATTTCCTAATAAGCATGTCTATCCTATCAGTACTGATGCTGGGCAAAGCACATGATTTAAATGTATGCTGTCAGGTCTCATTTTATATTTGCACCTGTTTTTCTGCCTTAAAAATCACTTCTTTATCTCTAAGCTGGCCAGCGCTATCCTCAAATGTTGAACACTTTGCTAAACAATATCAAGATGGAGAAATGTCTTCCAGACTGATCGCACCTTCATTTCCCCTCACACATACACAACAGGCACCAATCGTACAAATAGACTAAGCATTTCTCTCCTTTTGAAACAAATGGGACTTCATTATCTACCTCTCTTCCTTCTTCCACACAGCAGTACTAAACTGTTGTTATCTACTGTGGGAGCTAATAGATAAGTATGTCTGATGAAGTGCTGATTGCATTTTGGCACCTTATTCTGCCTTGGCAGTGAAGCAGGCTGGTGCTGTGTTCATACCATGAGTTGGGGGAGAAAAGACGTGGCACGTATGTCACAGAGGTTACAACTCCTTTGGTGCCAGTTACAGACAACAGAAGACCGTAAGTGGAGTCAGAGTAATGACACAAAAGAGACATTCTCCACTGCTTCTTTTCCCTCTCTTCTTGTATGATGGGAAAGGATGAACAGGAAAAAAACAGAAAAGAAGTATATTTTCTCAGCCTCTTCATAGTTGGCAGGTGACGGAGACACCCCTGACCCCTGACCCTTTGCAAACTATGTGTGGCTGTGTACAGGTGCACCACTAGGACATCAAAATGACATATGTCTAGAGGTCTTCCAAAAAATCACTGAACACATGCTTAAAAAGTCCCTTCTTCCTTCACACGTTTGGTACTGCTGCATCTAAGCTGTGGATGAGTAGGTTGCCATGTTATTGGGGAACAGGGTCTCAGCAGGCAACAATTCTGAGGTAAAATGTACCTTTTAAGGGGTTAAAAGCAAATATTCTTAAGGGCAGAAATGTGTGTTACTGTGTTACTGTGTCACCAATGGTTGGGATGATAAAAGATGCTGCTTCCCATGGAGATTTGAATAAAGGCAGGGGAATACCCACTCCCCCACCCCCATTTTCCCTTCCATGGGAGAAGTGAGTCTGAGAAAGTCTGAGCCCCCAAGTCTTATTTCTCCTATTCCCACTTTTCCTGCTCATCCACAATGGCTGGAAGAGAAATTGTGTTTTGGCCTAGTAGAATAGCTCTGATTCCTTTATTGGCAAAAGACAAATGGGCCTGAGACTGAGGGACCAGAGGTCATGGGGCATCCATGATAGCAATAGCTCAGTTGGCCAAAAGCAGCAAGGCAGATCCTTGGTTCCTTGTCTACGTGCTTGAAACCATTGGTAGTTTGTGATGGTAGAAGTGGCAAAACACATTCCTAAAGACTGAAAGGCCTGTGAAAGGTTGAGGATAACATCACACATTCATGCCCTCCATCAATGGTTAGGATGCTGCCCTCATGCTAGAATAAGGGGGATATGCAGGTGAGTCATAAGCATTCAAAAAAAAAACCCTCATTCCTTATGTGGCCTAGAAAACTTTGGAAGTGGCTAATTGTTCATCATTTAGGATTTCTATATTAGTCTTTTTTGCTGTTTCAAATGTGCTTTCATTAACCACAATAAATCCTCTCTGTAAAATAAATCTGAAATGAAAAAAAAATTCAATATTATATATTGTGTGGGGCTGTGATTAGAGAGAGACAGAGACAGAGAGAGACAGAAACAAACAGAAATAGGAAGAAGGATGCCAGGTGGGGTGACAAATATCAACATGGTGTCTGCACAACTGAAGTCTCTGCCTTCTTTACATGTATTCCATGCATGGCATCTGTAGAAACAAGATGAGACTTTAATCACATTGGTGGATATTAACTTGATTTATTTTAGCCTTCACGCTAACATACATACCAATACACACTCATATACTTTGAATAGGAGAATACAGTTGCTCTTTTTCAAGTAGAATAAAACACCTGGAACCTTGGCTATCTGTGTTGAGTTAGGGTGATGTTTATGAATTGGAGATATGTCACTGCTTTCATAAGGGGATAAGTGACAAATCCCCCCCCCCCCACTCACACACACACATACACACTGCTGTCACTTTTAAGCCTCCCTCCCTCCCTTCCTCTATAACATAAACCCACCACATTTCAGAGACAGTTGCTATAGCCAGAGTCTCACATCAATATTCTCTCTCAGTCAGAAGCAGATGAAGAAAGATGCTTCTTCAGTCCAAAATCAATCTCTGTGCTGGAGATTCCTTCTATATTCATTGAGAAATAATAGCAGAAAGAGATTCCAAAACACAAGGAAGTGATTAAGCACATCTGAACATGCAAAAGATTGCAAAGAGGTTGGGGGATGGTAGTTGCCTTTGACAGTTGCTTTGGTAGCTCTGAGATGAAAAAAGAGCAGGCTATTTGCCAGAGTTAGGAACCATCTGCAGCCAAATGACGGGAAATAAATTAGCGTAAAAATGTGAGGATACATGCATTAAAGTGCATGACACAACGAGAAAGCAAAGTGCAGTTCCAGCCACAGATAATATCCAATTGCTATGCCAAGTGAGAACTCTGTTTCCTCCTTAGCTGAAGCTGATTGTGCTTTCCAATTAGGAAGCACACTGTTTTCCCTGCAGATTAGTACTCACCAGTCAGTATGCAAATGCCAACAAAGCCTCCGTTCATCATTTCCCAATCTAATTACTGGAGAAGAAGACAAGCAGTGAGCACTGCAACTGCGTTATTGACTGCCACTTTGCCTACTGCTTATACATGACAAAAAATTGCATCCTCGGCAGCTGTTATCAAATCAAATATTATTCATATAATTCATAAACTTGCGGATCCATTACAAATTGTTTCTATTTGGGAAGGATTGTTTCCTCCTAAGATTTGTTGAAAGAGATCTTAGACTTCAAGATCCATATGCTGTATGACACGGTTGTACTGTTTCTCAAATTTCTTTGCTCCTGCTTTCCTATTTGTTTCTCCATTTCGCCTCCTGGCTTATTTATTGAAACACAAACACACAACCTAAAAAAAAAAATCTGTATACAAATATATTCTGGCTGCACTGGAATTCATCCTTGCTGGTGAGAATGAATTCTCACTAAACATTAAGGAAGCAGCTAGAATATGGAATTGTGTTATCTGCTACATAAAGATGAGGCTTACGTGTTTCCATATACATCTGTCAGTATGATAGGTATACTTTGTGTCTCTAAGAGCATAAATAATACTATGGAGATATCTCTATGCTCATATATGTCAGTGATCATGTATGTATCACCACTTGTCTGTAAGAAATGCCCATTGAGAACCAGTTACTAAAACCCACCTAAAAACAACCTTGTGCTCTGTAAGTCTGTATATCTGCGGAGCTATTAATTCCGGAACTCCAGCCAAGGTAGCTGGAATGCCTTAGGAAAACCCCATCCACAAAAACCACAACATTGAAAAATTGGGCCCAATTTCACCTTAATGGTCAGCCATGAGAGTTTGTTACAAATGGCAATCTCTGGGTGGGGGGGGGGGGGGAGTTACTTTATGATTCCATTTCACTGAGCTTCCAGTGAAGATTAAGTAACTGTTAGGATTCCACTTTAATGGGAATTCACCTTAATCTAACAATTCCCTTTGTTTAAAAAGTAATTATGACTACAGCTATAGGAAAAGCAGAGTGCCATTCCTAAAAGATATTTCATTTCACTACCAGAATATATTTATTTTGCTGTATTGAAAAATGCCCCTGAGTGCCATCTAGTGGTAGATTATTTTCAGTTGAGATACAAAATTGATAGCATTCAAAGTCCTCTTTTCCTGAACACAGAAACAATGTATCAAGATAAGACATTTTTACTGTAATTACTAAAAATTCCTAATTGAAACATGCAGCTGGAAAGGCAGAATTTTCCTAAAATCTTGCAAAATTCTAAAGTTTGTCATAATCCAAATTTAACTTAATGATCAGACAGGATCTTTCCACTTTTAGTGGAAATCCAGATAATATTCTTTGTTACTATTATAGTTTATTAATAATAATTACTTATCAATGAACTACTAAGAACAAACAGGTAGAATAAAATGAGATTATATTTTTTAGATTATTATTTAATCATAGCCATAACACATGACTGATTTATGACACTCCTTAAATTTTCCCCTTCAAAATTTTGCTCCTACAAAATTCGCATCATTGCTGAGGACAAATATCATTTAACCGATTAACAAAATGAATAAAATCTTTCCAAGATAGATTAAAAGGATGCTGTACATAATATCCTTCATTTTGTACATTGTATCTGTAAACGATACTATTACATGATTTCTTATCCTTTGGGGTACCTGTTCCAGAACAAGTTCCACTTGATTGACATCCATCGTAATATGCACTGCCCAGATTTAGAGGCAGTATTCCAGGGGCAGCTGATTAAAACAGAATAGAGTAGGTAGAATTACTTCCTATGATCTGGACTCTGTGCTCCTGTTAAGTCAACCCAAAATAACATTTGCCTTTTTAGTACAGTGTTGGTTCTAATAGAATACTCAGATCCTTTTCAAATATAGGTTGCTTCAATCATCCACTTGTGCCTTTCAGTTTTTGCCTTCGCAGTTGCAAGAATGTATATTTCTTTGTTAAATTTCATCCTGTCATTGATGTGCTACTCAAGCCTAGATAGATTTTTTGGGGAGGAGGGGAGGCTTCTCTTTCTTTCCTACTTTTATGCCATGCACATCAGTGGTGGGATTCAAAAAATTTTACCAGTTCTGTGGGTGTGGCTGGGTGAGTGTGGCATGGCTTGGTGGGCATGGCAGGGGAAGGTTACTGTAAAATCTCCATTCCCTCCTGATCAGCTGGGACTCGGGAAGCAGAGAATAGATGGGGTGGGGCCAGTCAGAAGTGGTATTTACCAGTTCCCTGAACTATTCAAAATTTCTGCTACCGGTTCTTCAGAACTGGTCAGAATACCACCTCTAATGAACATTTAACCGACATAATCTCAAACCTTTAATTCAAGTTGTTAATAAAACATTACAATGTGTAGAGCTCAGAACCCATGGTAGTCCACTCTTATTTATTTTATTTTATTTTATTAAATTTATACCCCGCCCTTCTCCTTGTTAGGACCCAGGGCGGCACACAGGCATTATATAAAACCATAAATACAATATACATCAATTCAAAATATATTAAATTAATTCACCCGTGCTAAAACCCGTTATTAAAACCGTAACCAAATTATAATTTATATTTAAAAGTCAGACGCGGGGGGTTATCCTAGGCCGGCTTGTTGGAATAAGTACGTCTTAAGACGTTGGCGGAAGAGGCGGAGGTCCGAGGTAGTGCGAAGGTCGGGGGGTAGGTGGTTCCAGAGGGCCGGGCCCGCCACAGAGAAGGCTCTTCCCCTGGGTGTCTCCAGCCGGCATTGCCCGGCCGACGGCACCCGGAGTAGGCCCGCTCTGTGGGAGCGGACCGGACGAAGGGATGTATGGGGCAGGAGGCGGTCTCGTATATAGCTAGGCCCCGAGCCATGGAGCGATTTAAAGATGGTGGTCAACACCTTGAAGCGCACTTGAAAGGCCACAGGCAGCCAGTGCAGCTCGCGCAGGAGAGGTGTTACGTGGGCTTGCCTTGAGGTACCCATAACCACCCGCGCGGCCGCATTCTGCACTAACTGCAGCTTTCGAGTGCACCTCAAGGGGAGCCCCATGTAGAGAGCGTTACAGTAATCCAGCCGAGATGTCACGAGCGCTTGAGTGACTGTGCGAAGGGCCCCCCGGTCTAGTAAGGGGCGCAACTGGCGTATCAGGCGAACCTGATAGAACGCCCCCCTGGCCACGGCCGCCACATGGTCCTCCATGGACAGCCGGGAATCCAGAAGGACGCCCAAGTTGCGCGCCCTCTCCACGGGGGCAAGATGTTTTCCCCCAATGGCCAGTGTTGGATTTATCTGGCTAAACCGGGGTGCCGGAAACCACAGCCACTCGGTCTTGGACGGGTTGAGTTTGAGTTTGTTACTCCCCATCCAGACCCGTACGTCCTCCAGACACCGGGACAGCACCTCGACGGCATCGTTGGGGTGGTTTGGGGTGGATATGTACAGCTGAGTATCATCAGCGTACAGATGGTACTCCACCCCAAAACCACGGATGATCTCGCCCAGTGGCTTCATGTAGGTGTTGAACAGAAGTGGCGAGAGGACCGACCCCTGAGGAACCCCACATGTGAGGGGCCTCGGGGCCGACCTCTTCCCTCCTGCCAACACCCACTCTATGCTACTTTTCAGGTACTGACAGCCTTATATCCTTTTTTGTTATGTACCTGTCCTTCCACAGTGGTTCTTGGGTTTCTTTGATTCATGGGCCTGAGCTTATTCCATTGTGTTTTGTGAAGCAAGGCCTAACCAAGCTTGCTCAGGTGGCTAACCTGTATGAAACCTGATATCATTTGTTGAGTTCCATTGGCTCTGAGTGATTCTTGATCTTCTTGCTTACTGGCCATCCTTCTCTGCCCCTTCTGAGAAGCTTTCCCTGTTCTGTACAGGAACTTCTCCAATTCTCTGTTGCAGTATAACACTCTTCCCTGAAGCTTCTTTCCCCATACAATAATAAGAACTTGCATTTCCAGCAGGTATAGTTTGGGTTTGCTTCAGGCAAAAAAACAAATATTACCCATTCTTAGCAGATTGCCACACAGCTTCCTTCCTGCTGTTTGGAACTGATTGGTATCCCCAGAGACACAGGTATATTCCCTTTTTGGCTCATTCTCTGGGGAGCTGGCTTCCTTATATGTCTCATGAAACTGCCTCAATTAGGTCAGCAATGTTCCAATTATACAATGGGCAATCAGCAACAGATTCAAAACAGCCAACAGCAATCAGTCAGTGGTCTCTATCTCCTTGACTCTTGTATTCTCTTCTTTCTACTCTCTATTCTCCTCCTGCCCTCTCCTCAATTGAACCCGAATACAAGACTCCCCTTTCCTCTTCTTGTTCATTTCTTTGATGAGGTAGCTCTCCAGAGGTCTGACTTCCCTATGCATTCTCTTAAAAAAAAAATTTTTTTAAACCAAGCAATGTTTTAATCACACATAATAGACCATGAGCAACCAAACAGGAAATCATTATTATTATGGTTTATCACACACTCATCCAGATGTTCAGACTGAATTTGACATTTTTATCACCCATCAAATCTTTCCCAAGGATTTGGGATAGGCAGATTTTGATAGTGTTTCCTCGCAGGATATAAACTGTACCAAGCAAAGCTGCCTTTTGCAATTGACTTGTTATGGTTTTTGTCAATGTTGATGGTATTCAAGTGTTGGTCTACCTGCTTTGAGATTGCACCAAGGTGCCTATTACTGTTAGTCAGTGGTGGGTTTCAAAAAATTTTAGAACCTGTTCTGTAGGTGTGGCTTGTTTTGTGGGAGTGGCTCAGTGGTCATGTGACTGGGTGGGCATGGCCAACATGACATCACTCATACACACTCAGTCATATGACACACACCCCAACCAAGCCATGCCCATAGTGGCAAAAAAATTTGTGACTCTGATGAAAGGAAGGGGGGAAACTCCCAAAAATAGACTGCTAAAGGATTTAGCGCTGAAATTGCACCCTGGGCAAGATAGAGAGGAATCCAGCAAAAAACTATCACACACTGGGGAAAAAACTTTGGGAGATCTTTGGGTGATACTTTTCTCCTGGATTCCTCTACGTCCTGCCTTCTCCAATTTCCTAAAGTTCATTCCGCAGTGTGTGATAGTTTTCTGCTGGATTCCTCTCTGTCCTGCCTTCTCCTATCAACCCAATTGCTTTTCCCAGCTTGTAATAGTTTTGTCCTGGTTCGGGCAGGTGGCCGCCTGCAGCCTTGGAGCCTCAGCTGAGTGGGCAAAGGAAGTCGATGGGTGGGGCAAGCATGGTGTGGACGAGTGGGGCAAGTAAGTGAGCAGACTGTGACCGGTGGACAGGGGGAGTGAGAAAGCTGCGATTGAACGCCCAGATGTTCCAGAAGTTACTTCCGGGTCCACCGTCCAGCCCCCTCTCACCGGATCGCTAAATTTCACCAACCGGTTCTCCTGAGCCAGGGAGAATGGACAGAAATCCACCACTGCTGTTAGTACTATCTTTGCTTTCGTTTGCCTCAGTCATTCTATTTCTTAGAACTTAGATTTAGAATAACTTTATTGTCACTTTAAATGTACACTAATCATCATTCATTAAAATGACATTTCATTGCAAACAGTTCTCAAAGGGTCACCACCTCCAATATACACTACATAAAGATGTCAAAATGAATAAATAAATAGATATGCATATTTCTATTAGCAAGTCTTCGTATTTTATTATTTTCTCTAGTCCTTTCTCTTCTATTCTGCTGTCTTCAAGTACTGCCATGTCCATTATCCACTCCACTATCCATGCCATGTCCACTAGCCACTGTTTTTGTCTTTCTTGGTTTTTTTTGGTGTCAATTACTGCCTTTTTGTCTTTTTTATTGACAGTTGTGAAGTCTGATCCCTTTTGATTTGAATTCTAAAGTCCCAGAGCACTTTAGCTCAGGGGTCCCCAACCTTTTTTTCACCAGGGACCGGTTTCATTTTAAAGAAAATTCTGCGGACCGGCTGAGGGGCTCAGCAGTCATGTGACTGGGTGGGCGTGGCCAACTTTGAAAATGTGAAACTCACTTAACAATGATCTTGGTTAGCAACCAAACTTTTGGCCTCAACTGTGGTCATAAGTTCTTTCTTTCTCTCTCTCTCTCTTTCTTTCTCTTACTTTGTCTCTGTCTCTCTTTTTCTCTCTCGCTATTTCTCTTTCTCTCTTTCCCTTTCTCTCTATTTCTTTTTCTTTCTCTTTCCCTCTTTCTGTATCTTTTCCTGTCTCTTTCTTTCCTTTCTGTCTCTTTCTCTCTGTCTGTCTTTCTCTCTCCCACTTTTTTCTTTCTTTCTCTCTTTATGTCTCTCCTTCATCTGCCCATTTCTGTCACTCTGTGTGTGTGTGTGTGTGTGTGCGTGTGTCTGTCTGTCTTGCATTCATTCAATCACTTCTTCTGTGTCTCTGTCTATCTTTCTCTCCCTCCCTCCCTCTGTCTCTCTATGTGTGTCTGTCGTCGTCATCGTCGTCCCGTCCCCCCGCCCCCAGCCTCCTCATCCCGCCTGCCACACTTGGTCACTCGTTCGCTCGTTCAGGCTCCGTGGCTGGATAGGTGCCGGGCTGGAGAGGAGGAGGAGGGAGGGGGGCAGCCCATTGGGCAGAGCGCATGGGAGAATGCAGGAGGATGGTGGGGGCTCTTCCTCCACCCTCGTCGACGGAGGGATTCCTGTGCGCCGCCGGAGCAACCCGCCAGTTCCCTCCCCAGCCCGCAGAGCCTCCGCAGTCCCTGGAAGAAAATGAGTGGCCGGCATGCCAGCAGGGGAGGGAATCGGTGGCCGGTCCGGCGGCGTCCAGGAATCCTTCCGTCGACGAGGGTGGAGGAAGAGGCACACTCCAACGGCGCGAACAGCCGCGCCTGCGTTCTCCCATGCGCTGTGCTCAGGGGGCTGCCTCCTCCTCCCTCCTCCTCCTCTCTAGCCCTGCAGCCCGGCTCCCATCCAGCCACGGACCGGCACCGGTCCGCGGCCCGGGGGTTGGGGACCCCTGCTTTAGCTGCTTCTTTACTGCATTACTATTATTACTGAATTATAAGTTGTTCTGGGAAGTTAAACCAATATGTACCACATGCACTTCTTAATAAATAACACAAATATTGTGGCTTAAATGTTTTTCCCTAAATGCTTTGTGTTGTTTGCATGTCACCCAGTCCCTTTAATATACTTTCCGATGCCCAGTTTGATTGCTCTGCCCATTTTAATGGATGTAACCATTCATTTCATAACCACTTAAATTCTAATATTTTCTGGTGCTTTGCCAATCCTGGATACAACCTGATTCAGAGGAATTCCAAAAAATCTTGCAGAAACTAAAGTAATTACCCATAATAAGAGGTACTCTCCAGGCATCATCAGAAAATCACCACCTTGTTTTAACCTTGTGATTCCTTACAGTTCATTCCAATTCATAATCCGTCCTCATTTTCTGCAACCAGCAGTTGTTTTAAACTTCATTTGCATTTGTTCTATATGTGAGTCAATCCTTTCAGCTTGCCATTATTGTTAAAGTTTGGTTTAGACAATCAGCTCTTCCCCTCTGTTAGTCTTTTGTGATGATATAAGTGAAGAAGAGATGTCTGCATGTCTCTCCTGTCTCTCTACTTATCTGAGTTTCTGCTCGTGCAAAAAAAAAAGAGTGAGTTGTAGAGTTAGACGCCACACACAAATGATTACACTTAATTGTGGAAATTGTATCTTCAGTAGGTCATTGGAATTAATAAAGAAGGGTAAGAGCTACTTAGTGGTTCTTCCTATGTTGAATTGAATGTACAAAGATAATCCCTGAAAAAAATTACATTTCTAAGGGACATGGTGACCCAGTAGCTAAGATGCTGAGCTTGTCGATCAGAAAGGTTGACAGTTTGGCGGTTCGAATCCCTAGTGTCACATAATGGAGTGAGCTCTCGTTACTTGTCCCAGCTTCTGCCAACCTAGCAGTTCGAAAGCATATAAAAATGCAAGTAGAAAAATAGGAACCATCTTTGGTGGGAAAGTAACAGCGTTCTGTGCGCTTTCGGCATTTAGTAATGCCAGCCACATGACCACAGAGACATCTTCAGACAGTGCAGCTCTTCAGCTTTGAAGCAGAGATGAGCACCACCCCCTAGAGTTAGGAACAACTAGCACATATGTGCGAGGGGAACCTTCACCTTTACCTTAAGGAACATCAGAACAAATCAAACAAGAAAATATTTTATAACTAACTTAATCAGATAAAAAAAAGCTTTCCAGGTATGTTGGTATGCTACTTAAATTGTTATGGAGATTCATGAAACTAAACTAAAATGCTATTAACAAAAATTCTGAATACCTGGTCTTTAGATAGTAAGCAAGGATTTATATCTGTGTATGCATATCTCAAAAAAAAAATCAAGTACAAGATATAAAACATTGTATGTTGATTGGGCTGAGGATACACTTATAGCTATAAAGTATGTATGCACATCTCCAAAAAATCCAGTACAAGATATAAAACATTTGTTTGAGTTTTGAGTTTTATTTGATTTATATCCCGCCCTTCTCCAAAAGGACCCAGGGCGGCGACAATTTGTGTAAGTTGATTGGGCTGAAGATACAGTTACAGCTATAAAGATAAACTTTCACCCAAGCCAGGATGCAATGCGGTGACAGCTCTTCAGGCACTGTAATCCTTTTTCACAAGGCAAAGTTCTTTGTGTCTTCACTGTTCCTTTGCTTGCCCTCTGTTTTCTTGACTATATTCTCCTCTTGGCACTATGTGGATTAAGTGTGATCTTCCCCCATGCATCTGAGGATTAACCATGTTATCCCCCTGCAGTCATTATGAAGTCAGCTTACCCTTTTCATTTCAAAAGATGCTTTTCATTAAAAAACGTCCTTTCCCCAGTCCTTTAAAGATATTCAGTAGTGAAGCTAAGAGAGTGCCAGCAGCCGAGCAAAACGTGTGACCGTGTCACTCTCATTATCGTTCATTAAGTAGCATAAGGAAGGGGCATTGCTGATTCTGATCTCATAAGCCACATATCATCATGCAGTATTATCTGTACTACTTCTTTTTAACAGCAGTGCCTACCAGATCAGTTACAGTCTGAAGACTCCAATGCACACTAAATAAAGAAAGACAGAAGCAGAGCGGATAACAGTTATGGTCCAACACAGATTGGGAAAGTTGCTTCCTATCTAAAACGGAGTTGGAGCAAAAGATAATTTGAAAAGTATTGGTTCTAATGCCAAGAATGCTGGTAAATATGAAATACATGTCCTCCAGGCTAGAAATTATAATATGTTCCAGAACGATGTCTAAATGCACATAATAGGTTCCACCATCATTTACATTAACCTACCAGTATGAAAAAACAAAGGAAATATTTTTATGAGTTCTGTCCGATTTTTATAATTAGAACTATCAATGTGCCTTGCTGGAAGCAATGGACACACTCTTGTACCAGAAGCTCCTCTTCATCTCCAACTACATGCAAGCATAATGCAATGATACAATCAAGATGCCATTATGTGTAGACATCTACAACATGACAATAGTTTAAATCAGATTCCACAATTTCCAGATGAGACTATAATTAAGAGAGGGAGACAGGGAGATAGACAGTGAGTGGGAGAGTTTGAGACTTGGGCTCTATAATTGTGGGACATTACAAAAGACGTTCTAGAATTATTCACCATGAGCATTAGAACTGCCAATCACAAATATTTACTCCTCTTCTCCCTATATGCATTGCTAGAGTTTTATTGCATAGACAACTTGGGGAAAATGTATTAATTTTTGAAAGAGCATTGTTTCTGAATATGAATATGAATCACAGATGAAACCTCCAGAGGTCTCCAATTTGGTTTGCCTGGATGCCTGCACCTGTTCACAACACTTGGCCAAATACAAAAAGGAGCCCAACCATATGTCTGGTTCATATTACCCTGAGGATTAAATGCCTTAGGATCAGTGGTATGTGAATACCCAAAAGATTCCTTCCAATTTTTCCTTGTTATTACTTGGTGAAAACCTAAACAACCATTCAAACCTTTTAGAGTATAACAAAAACAGTTCGCTTTTCTAACTGTACATAATTGGTCATACTAAAGAATTCCTGAATTCCGCTCTCTTACTTTTCCCAAATTTATTTGATAGGGAGGCAGGAGCAACTGATCCAGCTTCCATGGGAAGCCTTTCACCTTACCCACCACTCTCTCTCTCCCTCCCTCCCTCCCTCCCTCCCTCTCTCCCTTTTTTAATCTCTAGCTGGAACCCGTGTTGACTCCTCTGAAGCAGAAGAATTCCATGGTTTCTTATTCAATAAAATCAAAGAGGCAGAGTCATTTCAGGCAGAGGAGAATAAAGTAATTCCTTTACCACTGTAGGCATATTTGGAAAGTTCATCAGCATGTAGAATTGGTGCAGATCAAATACCAAGGAAATTGATCTCAGGTTAGTACAACTAGGTTGCAAAAACCTAGATAACTACCAGGGAGTAGTAAAGAGACAACGTTATGCTAGTCCTAATCAAACCCATGTTCATGTCTCAGTGATCTTGCTTTGGATAAAATTAGAATCGTTTGTAATTTGTGCTCCCTGAAATTAAATTTTGCCTCTAGCAATAATTAAATCTTAAATCTAGTGAAAAATAATTAGAATCTTGCACAGTAACATTAGCCCTACAATAACTTTCTTACAACTAAGTTTTCAACTATAATAGGAACTTTTATTGTTCTTCTATTGTGTGAAGTGAGTTCAGAAAGCATTAAGGAAGAAAGGGTTAATATTTAAACCCCTGTTATTGATTTGGATAGGAGGTATATGTTGCCTTGGACTGGCAGCATATACATCTTAAAATCAAGATGGAATTTATCTTGACTCTCTTTTTCATTCTTCTCAAGAATATATATGTATGTATGTATGTATGTATGTATGTATGTATGTATGTATGTATGTATGTATGTACATATGTAGTGTGTGTGTATATATATATAAAACTACTAAATTAATGAAACTGTGAACATCAATAAATCAAGAACTGCAAGATTGTTTCAAGGCCCAGAACTTGTCTAATTAATGTTGAATTGATTTGAATTTATACAATACAATAGCAGAGTTGGAAGGAACCTTGTAGGTCTTCTAGTCCAAAGCCCTGCGTGGGCAGGAGCCCTATACCATGGGGTATCAGACAAATGGCTATCTAACATCTTTTTAAAGACTTCCAGGGTTGGGGCATTCACGACTTCTGGAGGCAAGCTGTTCCAGAGGTTAATTGTTCTAACTGTCAGGAAATTTCTCCTTAGTTCTAAGTTGCTTCTCTCCTTGATTAGTTTCCACCCATTGCTTCTTGTCCTGCCCCCAGGTGCCTTGGAGAATAGTTTGGCTCCCTCTTCTTTGTGGCACCCTCTGAGATATCGGAACACTGCTATCATGTCTCCCCTGGTCCTTCTCTTCATCAAACTAGACATACCCAGCTCCTGCAACCGTTCTTCATATGTTTTAGTCTCCAGTTCCCTAATCATCTTGGTTGCTCTTCTCTGCACTCTTTCCAGAGTCTCCATGTCTTTTCTACATCGTGGCGACCAAAACTGTATGCAGTATTCCAAGTATGGCCTTACCAAGGCACTATACAGTGGCATTAACACTTCACGTGATCTAGATTCTATCCCTCTGTTTATGCAGTCTAGAACTGTGTTGGCTTTTTTGGCAGCTGCTGCACACTGCTGGCTCATATTTAAATGGTTGTCCACTAAGATTCCTAGATCCCTCTCACAGTTGCTATTTGAATAAGATTACAATTTGATATTAGCACCTTTAAAATGTGACCCAATAAATTGCTATAAAATTTATATTAATATACAACTCAGCAACGACTAGTGGAATAAGATCCACAGGGACTCCTTTATCTTTACTTTATACAAATCACAAGGACTTCTTTTTTCCTTGAAATATTAGTGAACAATGCATATTCCTGACCTATTTTACAATTAATCACAAACTGTTTGCTTTGAAATTCACAAAAAGCTTTCCTTTTTAGAATCTATCATGTTACATTGAGAAATAATAATTCTGAGCAAATCATCTTAAGTAGAATACTTACTTTTATTTGTATTTTTTCAAGCACCCAACTTCCCTTTGGATCTTGACTTCTTGGCCAGTTCAATATGACTTCCCGGAGAGATTGTTGTGTATTCCCCTCAGGCAAGTGATCCAACGTCTTTGAACTGGGCATCTGTCTTACTCTGCAGGAAGGGTGTGTCATGGGAATGTATCTTAATGAGGAGAGAAGGGTTGCTGTAGAGGGAAGGTACTGATGGAACTAGGCAAGCACCTTCTGACTGCACAATTAGCCCAGAACAACTCCCTAATGATAGCTATAAGCTTTTAAACCAACTAATAGATCCTGGGAAAGAGAGATTCATGCAAAGTACAAAGCACAAAAGATTGAACACAAGCTGTGACATTTTAAAATGAGAAAGCAGAATTGGGTCTCCCTAAAAATGATTATGGAATTATAGTTCTCCTGCCATTATTCAAAAGTCAGTGATGTGATCAGAATGCAAAGTTTTGTCCTTATTCAGAGGCTGATAGTAGAGTAAGAAGGCATGATGGATCTAATGGTTAACATGGCTTGCAAAGGAGCCCCACTTTATTTATTTTATTTTATTTTATTAAATTAATACCCCGCCCTTCTCCTTGTAAGGACCCAGGGCGGCGCACAGGCAATATAAAACCATACAAAATGCAAAATACATTTTTTAAGAACTATTAGATTAAATCCTATGCTAAAAACCCTTTAAAACCATGAGAATTAAAATTTATTCAGATAAAAGTCAGAAACGGGGGGTTATGCTAGGCCGGCTTGTTGGAATAAATACATCTTGAGATGCTGGCGGAAGAGGCGGAGGTCCGAGGTGGTGCGTAGGCCGTTCCAGAGGGCTGGGCCCACCACAGAGAAGGCCCTTCCCCTGGGCGTCGCCAACCAGCATTGCCCGGCCGACAGTACCCGGAGAAGACCCTCTCTGTGGGAGCGGATCGGACGAAGGGATGTATGGGGCAGGAGGTGGTCTCATATATAGCTAGGCCCCGAGCCATGGAGCGATTTAAAGATGGTCGTCAGCACCTTGAAGCGCACCTGAAAGGCCACAGGTAGCCAGTGCAGCTCACGCAGGAGAGGTGTTATGTGGGATTGCCTTGAGGCACCCATAATCACCCGCGCGGTCGCATTCTGGACTAACTGTAGCCTTCGAGTGCACCTCAAGGGGAGCCCCATGTAGAGAGCGTTACAGTAGTCCAGCCGGGATGTCACAAGTGCTTGAGTGACTGTGCGAAGGGCCACCCGGTCCAGTAAGGGGCGCAACTGGCGTATCAGGCGTACCTGATAAAATGCCCTCCTGGCCACGGCCGTCACTTGGTCTTCCATGGACAGCCGGGAATCCAGGAGGACACCCAAGTTGCGCGCCCTCTCCACGGGGGCCAGTTGTTCACCCCAAATGGCCAGCGTTGGACTTATCTGGCTGAACCGGGGGGCCGGAAACCACAGCCACTTGGTCTTGGACGGGTTGAGCTTGAGTTTGTTACTACCCATCCAGACCCTTTGAGTCACATCTATAGGACAGGTTTTACAAGAACATTGATCGTAAAAATGGTTAATGGGTACTAGATGAAAAAACTAACTTCCTGGTTCAGTTAACATCACACTATTTAATTAAGGCTTGTTGATTAAGCCAGAAACCAGCTAGTGTCAATCTTACACACAATCAAAGTTTAATTTTTGTTTAAATTAATTGCTGCTTTGTTTCCCCACCCCCTTTTAAAAATAGCTCTTGCTTTGCATGTGTGAATTGGTCAGAGACTTGACCCAAGGACCAATCAGAATACAGTAAGGCAATAAACCAATAATTCATGTATTTGGACTCATAGGCCATTATTACAATCACTATGCCATCATATCTCCATGATTTCAAAAGTGGCTTTTATAGCTTCTTGGTGAAATTTGTTTTCAATTCATCCTAAATAAATAAAGCACCTTATGTTTAGTGCAATATGGAAAGCTATTGCTACTGACCTTTCCCCTCCACCTGATAAAAGTGACTCTAATGTCCAGCCAAGGCAACAATATCTTCATCACAACATCCCCTTACCAATCAACAAAATTGTAACCCATTCAACCCATTCCCTACAGCCCTACTTCCATTAAGAAGTTGAGGCTGCACCTCCATCCCATATTTGTATTCATTTAAAGGGATCTTCACAATCATGCTCTATTTCTCATTCACAAAGTTTTGACTACCTGCTTCTCAACAGATAAGTCTTTAGAGAAAACATGGCAGGTTGTGTGAGGAGATGACAAATGGCAATGATAACTCCTACTGTATTTATTTTCCTTCATATGGTTATAGTCCACAACAGTGGCAGGAAAGCTGTGAGGTCAGGGACTTCCAACAGACTATAGACTCATTAGCCTCCACAGAGCAGCACCAGAAACTATTCTTCCTCCTGTTTCTCCTTTGTAATTCTGTATAATCCCAAATAACAATTACCACAACGGTGTTCTGAAACGATTGCAAAGCTGCAATGACAGAGGAATTGACAACTTCCACTTCGACATATCTCTGGAGCCTCTACAGCCCATACCTTTACCCATTCTAACTTCATCGTTTAGCTTTACTCAGCAATTAGTTCAGACCTCCTCAATTTCATCTCCTTATTCTACCCTTCCAATGCATTCATATCTCCAGCCTCTTACTCTACTGAAGTTCCAGGTCCATAAACTTTAAGACATTTCTCAATCCACATTTCTCAACTTCTACCAATTGATTATTGTTGTTTCCCTATAGCATGGAAGATATTTCTCAGCTTCCAGGATGGGTTTGCTATTTTTGCATCACACTGGGATATGATAGGTAGATCAATAGACAGAGAGACAGTGTAACTGAAGGGAATATGCCACTAGACAGTAATTTCTCATTTATTCTATGCAGTAAAAATATCTGAGAAGATGGTCCAATTTTAAATTCCTAATGTTTTTGGGTTTGTATCAGTATCACTTAAAATCAATGCAGAATTTCACAGCAACCTTGCTTGGAACAATACTATTGAAGGAACTTTCATCATAGCATCTTCATACAAGTGGAAATGTTTTTCAAAAAAATAAGAATACAGTGGTACCTCGGTTCACGAACTTAATTCGTGAACTGACTCTGTTCGCGATCCGAATTGGTCGTGAAGCGAGGCACAATTTCCCATAGGGTTCAATGTAAATCCGGTTAATCCGTTCTGACCTTGTTTTTTGGTCGTCCGCAGCTCCGGTTCGTGAAGCAAAACGGGGTTCGTGAATCCGAGCATTTTTACGAACTTTTCTGTTCATGAAGCGAGGCGGAGTTCGTGAAGTGAGGCGGAGTTCGTGAAGCGAGACGGAGTTCGTGAAGCGGAGCATTTTTTTACGAACTTTTCCGTTCGTGAACCGAAACGGTGTTCATGAACCGGAGCACATTTTTTGGAAAATTTCTGTTCGTAAACCGAATTGGTCGTGAACAGAGGCGTTCGTGAACCGAGGTACCACTGTATGGAAGAAAACTACTAAGTTGTCAGCACTCTATTTTGCTGTGTGAAGAAGAGTTGAACATTTTGGAATGCTTCAAAAATTAATCAGCCCTTACAAAGATTTTATTCATATAGTAAAAATTATATGTATGACAGTCAATTTGGCATGATGATTAAGGTATGAGCTATAAACTGGGAGTTCATGAGTTCTGGTCCTGCCTTTAGCGTAAAGCCAGCTGGGTGACCTTGTGCCAGTCACTTTCTCTAGTCTTTGGAAAGAGACAATGGCAAGCCACTTCTTAAAAAAAAACCTTTCCAGGCAAAATGCAGAGACTTGTCCAGGTAGTCTTCAAGAATCAGATATGGTTGAACAGAAGAAGAAAAAAGTACTATGGGACAAAGGGATGTTTCACACAAACCTAACTGCTTAATGGAATTTACAGGCAACTAAGAAATTACAATGAATCTGTAGAAATACACAATATGTAAGGGCACCTCAAACCTCTCAAACTACAGAAGGCTGTGTACACTATTTCATGAAAGTTACTTCTGTATAGAAAATGTGTCACTTGTGAAATGAACTCTAGGTATACTTTTGACTCCCAAGGTCAGTATATGAGCAGAAAGTTATGTGTCTCTGTTTCTCTTTCTGCCTGAGGCTATTACACAGCAATTCTTTTTTTAAAAAAACATTTGTTTCCTGTCTAAAAGCTGTTTAATAGATGCTGAAAAACTAAAGACATGGAGAAATATTCTTTGCTCCTTTCCTTTCCTTTCTTCTTTCCTCTCTTTGTCAGCAGGAAACTTCTAGTTCCATGAATTTTAGCTGTTCCTATCATTTTGTCTTCTTCATCTTTATCATTTCATTAGGTACCAAGAAAAACAAAACCTGACATGGGAAATTTCCCTCTTATCCAAAAGCACAACAAGATGAGATGGATATATTGCTGATATCCAGAAGGCTACATTGATAGTTTTTCTCCCTAATTTTCACCTTGGGTTTGTGTAAATGAAATTTAATTTGAATATCAAACTTCCAAACAATTCCCAGCACAACCAAATTACATCAAATAAGATGCTAATTTACTGTTTAGGTGATATAAATAAAGAAATCAGTAAGATGCTAGCCGAATTCTTGGCAAATCAAGTTTATATAATTGTCAAGTTTAGACAATCTTCTTAACTAATGTTTGACATTAAAATGGTGGAAAAATTTGGGTCAGAATAAGGCCCTTTAGGCTCATATATAATACAAAATGGCAGATAAAAGTGGAAGTGGAAGTTTTCCTCTTGCTTGTGAAATCAGAGGAAAAGGAGAGAGAATACACTAGCTTGAATTCATTCCAGTTTTTGCCCAATAATTTAAACCAGCTTTCCAAACCTGATGTTTTCCAAACATACTGGGACCAAAATTGCCACCAAACCCAAAAAGTATGTTTAACTGCCAACTAATATCCAGGTTTGCTGCAGTGTGGTCTTTATTAATTATACTATCACTGGCAAATTCTGTGGTATCACTAGTAATTACTACTAAACTACCTCATTCTCAAATTCACTGTTGAGGTTTGACTACATTTTTTTCTATCTGTAAAGTTTAAAATATTTTAGTAGAAATGTCTCCTTTCTCCAAGTCAATTCTTGAGAAAAGAGTCAATGGGAAATTTCAGTTAAAGGAAGGACCTGAAGATGAAAGATTCTAATTCAAATTTCTGGTTAGATATAGCTTTGTTATTCTACGCCAGATACTTGCAGTCTATTTTTTTATAACACTGTTTCATTTAGAGCCATTATTTGTTCAATTGATCATTCTTGCAAGTATCCGTGAACTTGCTTGCTGTTCCAAACTCTACAAAAATTCCTTGCCTTAATTATATTCGCAATTGTTATCATATTAGTCTGGTACATGTTCCCTGGGGTTTATAACTGCTGCCACTGTTCAGTGCACAAAATCACCTTGTGTGTTGTTGTCAAATTATATCTTTATGTATCATGTCAGCATAAAAACCATCTCAACCTTGTCTTTTAATGTTCCACTCTTAACTACGAACACTGTTAAGGATTCTCTAATTAGGTGGAATAATGTACCTGACTTTCAATGAACTCTAATCTTCATTTTTGCAAGTTTACTCCACAATCCAGTGTCAATAACCATGACTTTGGCCATGAAAATATGTTTGTTCCTTTTCCTTTCTTTTAAAATAGAAAGGATTTTCTACTTGAAAGTACAATGCAGGATAAAATAGTGATATAAAAGGAGGGATACTAACCATTTTGGATCCATATATCCAGGGTTGGGGATTTGGGAGAGAGAGGGGTTGCTTCAAATTATGCTGTCCTTAAATATTGTCACCTTAAGTAGTAGCTTTGGGCAGGACATAAGATAATTTTCAGGGGGTAGAAAACAAATTCTTTAAAGACTTATGGTGAGGACATGATGAGATAGATATCCCTGAAAGAGCAATGATAGCATTATGAAGACTGTCTGCCATCATAGATAAGACACTGAGCAATGTTATGAAGAGGAACAAGTCCTACTTTGATAAGAACCAAATAGATTTGAACATAGATTTTAAAGCAACATTCACAATGACACCAATGTTGTGGAAAATGATGAAATACTAGTTGGAATTAGCTGAGCTTTAATAATTAAAAGGGACATATAAACAACCAAAAGATTATCGTACGTTGAGTTTATAAAAAACACCTGCTAAAAGTTTGAAAGACTTGGTGAGAAAGAAAAATAAAAAATAAAATAAATCAAGTTCTAGGACATTATTTGAAGGGACTAAAAATTCAGCTTGTTAAAAGGAAAGGAAAGGAAAGGACTATAACACTGATTTATCTAATCAAGGTTAAAATATGGTTATTTCTGGTACCCCTAATGGATTTATGCTGACCAGATGTAATGATATATGAGAATGACCAATCAGGTAAGACGGAAGGGAGCATACAATAAAAAAACCCACCTTAGAAAAGACCTGTCCTAATGGATTAACCATTTAAAATGTTGGTGGGAGATTTGTAGTTTTAGACATGTTAGACCGAGGTCAGTCATGCCAGATAAACCAGACAAGAAACATGAACAGATTAGCTAATTCTACTTCTTCTTCATTGTAAGGCTACATCAACATGTCTAAAATACAGTGTGAACTCAGTGTGAAGTTCAGCTAGGGGAGGACTCAGGATGTCTAAATTGTAGGTCATATTGGTATAATTTGGTTCTGACTTTATGAAAAAATATAGGGTCTGCCACAGGGAGAACGGAGAAAGCTTTGAGTAGCTTTCTTTCACCCTACTTAATAAGCTGGGTCATATCCCCTCATTTATAAAATTGCCCAGAAAAGACAAATCTCCCATCTCCATTTCCATCTCAACATCCCATTGTGAATACTCTTCTTTTCTCACTGAGGCAGATTGAGAGGCATGTACCTTGTACCAACATAAGCATATTAATGCAATGAGTATCCAGTTTTCGATGGGATAAAGGTAAATTAATCATATTATATAACCTCTTTGAAGTGGAGAAGCTGGGAGCATGAGGCAGACTTAAGCTATTTCATTAGATTAATTGGCTGTGACATTTTAAATAAGAAAAGATGGATGTGGAAACTATCCATACGGGAAGTAGGGATTATTCTGTATTCTCTTTCCTCATCTTTGTTATCTGGGAGGAATCTCCATAAAATGTATTGTGTTTATTGTGAATAACTTCTTTCTCTCGCAAAGAGTCAACCAAGGAAATAATCCCACAAGAAGAAATCGAAGCTTAAGAAAAAAGAATTTATTTGTAACCCACCTTTATTATCTTTACCAATAACTCAAGGTAGTTAACATGTTCAGCACACTTTCTTCCTACTATTATCTCCAACAATCACAATCCTGTTAGTTGGGTTGGGTTGAGAGAGAATGACTGGCCCAAAATCATCCAGGTTGCCCTCATAGCTAAAATGGGGCTTGAATTCACAGTGCTGATTATGATAAAAACCCTTTATGGATAAAGAATGGCATGTATGGCTAATTGAGGATGCCAAAGAACAGCAAAAAGAAGTTAATATATAACTTGTTTACTATAGAAAGACTTTTGATTGTGTCACCCACATCAAGCTATCAGAAAAATGGGAGTCCCAGAGTGTCTCATTTTCTAATGTGAAAACTATACACAGAACTGGAAGCTGCAGTCCTGATGGAGCATGTTGAAATGAACTGATCCACATTAAAAAAGGAGTGAGATGAGGCTCTCTCCAAATTTACTTTCTTCTTATTTATTCAGTTCATATGAGGAATGTTGGATTGAAAGGAAATGAGTGTGGTTTTAAAACTGAAAGAAGAGATATCAAATAAGCTGCCCTATGTAGGGGACATTACTCTGTTAGCTGGAAATGCAAATGATATGCAAACTCTAGTAATGAAAGTCAGGTAACACAATGAAAAAATGGAATTGAGATTAAATATAAGGAAGTGCAAACTAATAGATGCAGCAATTATTCTTAGAACTGATAATGAAGGGATTGAAATTTGCCTTTTTGGACTGACTTTCAACAGTGAAGAAACTAGCAGTCAATAATATGTTGCAAACTAGCACTGGATAGAGTAGCAATGAAGGTCTGGGAAAGATATTTAGATGCTATCATAGGTTTCTATCTACAAAGATCAGAATTGTAGGCAATGTTTACTGTAGCACTTTGCAGAAGTAAATCTAAGGAAGCAGAATAATAATAATAATAATCTTTATTGTCATTGTAAAAATTACAATAATAGAAAGACAATTTTGTATTTTGGGGTTGGAGATGACTTTGGGTAATATAGCATGGATAGCCAAGAAAACAAATGGATCAAAGAACAGAGTTCTCTCTCAAGGGACAAATGTCCAGACTCAATTTATATTCTAAACACATTGTTTGCAAAGATCAGTCTCTTAAGTTATGTCTATATTGGTGAGAGTGATGGAAGAACAGAGAAGAAGAGGGTGATCAACAGCAAGATGTAAGGGCTTGATTAAAATTTGAGGATATAGCATTCCAGAAAAGATCAGTTTATGTGCACAAAATAATTTTATGCCACATAAGCAAACAGTTTCTTCATCACACCCATACACATTATCTGTGTATAGATTATATGAACATACGAATATAAAACTCCATGCCTATCATTCCTAATCTGGATACTGTAGTTGTCTAGGATTCATTTTTATTTCCATTGTTGTGGCTATGCAAGTGATCTCTCCCACAATCTAATGATTTCTTGAGCTGTTTTGAATTATAGAACAGATCGATCAAAACAACTTCATGGACTTTCCTGGACTTGGCCCTAAAAGTTTGTAAAGATGTCCAGAGATGAAAATAAACTTCAAGGAGTTGGAGGGAATTTAATAATTTTTAGAGAAGAGGATGCGTCATTTTAGACATAGCAGAAGACTTTTTTTTTCTTTCATAATAAATTCTTTGCCACTAGTTGAAAAGAGTTAAAACTCATATTTCTGTCTAATTTCTGACAAAATTGTCCAGAGCATTTCCAAAGTAGCAATTAATTGCATCACCTAGCTATCATGATGGTGATAAATCATTAATGCAGATAGTTTTGTATCACCATTGATAGCTTAGTGATGTTATAAATTGCTAATGTGGAAATGTTCCCAGAGCAAGCAATAACACAAAATCTAATATCGTGTCCAGGGACATTGTGCAGCGGATGGAAAAGGGAGCTCCCAAAAGTGCAAACAATACTCTATTACACCATAACATTGTTTACATTGGGTTATTCTATTTCAAATGCAAAGATCAGAGCTGGGCTGATGGCAGCTGCACTGTAATATGAAATAACATAGCTTTTATTATGAAACTAAACAAATGTAAAACCCTTCTCATTTCAACCATAAAACATCAACTCTCTGAAAACTATTAAATTTTGCTCAATCAATTTAGAAAGTTGCTTAAAAGAACTGATGTGGTTTTTTTTCCCACTAGAGAAACAAAATGGACTGGGGTATATTACCCTCCATTCAATACATTTGGATCAATTTCTTATCATCTTCTATTATCATTAACCACACGAAATGTCTGATCACCTAATGAATCCTGAATAGCCGTTCTACATTTTTCAAAGCCAGCCTTCAATAAATCACAAGTGTTTCTCCATTTTAAATGGAGAAATTTAGTCAAAAAATATTTTAATGTAAGCCACTTTGAATCTTTCTGACCTGGTGTTTATATACAGGAAGTCTAGAAAATAAACAAATAATAATAATAATAATAATAATAATAATAATAATAATAATAATAATAATAATAATAATAATAATAATAATAATAATAATAATAATAATAATAATAATAATAATAATAATAATAATAATAATAATAATAATAATAATTATTATTATTATTATTATTATTATTATTATTATTATTATTATTATTATTATTATTATTATTATTATTATTATTATTATTATTATTATTATTATTATTATTATTATTATTATTATTTAATTTGTAAACCGCTCTCTCTCCCCGAAGGAACTCGAGGCGGTGCACAGGGAATTAAAAATACACATATATTAAAACCAACAGACATTATCATACACATTTAAAATGAATTAAACCTATACCCTGTGCTAAAATCCCCAACTATATAAAAACTAATACCCCTAAAAATTCCTAATAAAACAATTTGAGTATTCAGCTTGAGGTAAATGGGTCAATTAAGCCAAGCCGGCCAGGCAGAAGAAGTGAGTTTTTAGTTTTTGACAGAAAGAGCGGAGGTCCATAGTTGTTCTAAGTTCGGGGGGAAGGTCATTCCAGAGGGTCGGGCCCGCCACAGAGAAGGCCCTTCCCTTGGGCGTCACCCGCTGGCATAGCCTAGTGGATGGCACCCGGAGAAGTCCCTCTCTGTTGGACTGAATCAGTCGAAGGGATGTATGGGGCAGGATGCGATCCCGCAAGTAGCTAGGTCCCGAGCCATGGAGCGCTTTAAAGATTATAATCAACACCTTGAAGTGCACCCGAAAGGCCACAGGCAGCCAGTGCAGCTCGCGCAGGAGCGGTGTTACATGGGAAAACCTAGAGGTTCCCATAACTGCCCGCGCGGCCGCATTCTGGACAAGCTGCAGTCTTTGGGTGCACCTCAAGGGGAGCCCCATGTAGAGAGCATTGCAGTAGTCCAGTCGGGATGTCACGAGTGCATGGGTGACTGTGCAAAGGGCATCCTGGTCCAATAGGGGACGCAACTGGCGAACCAGGTGAACCTGGTAAAACGCCCTCCTGGCCACGGTCGTCACTTGATCTTCCATGGACAGCCGCGCATCAAGGAGGATGCCCAAGTTGCGTGCCCTATCCACAGGGGGTAGATGTTCGCCCCCTATGGCCAGTGATGGAATCAACTGGTTGTACCGGGATGCCGGAAACCACAGCCACTCGGTCTTGGACGGGTTGAGTCTGAGTCTGTTCCTTCCCATCCAGGCCCGCACGGCCTCCAGACACCGGCACATCACCTCAACAGCAAGTAAACTCTCAAGTTTATTTATTTAAACTTGAGAGTTTAAATAAATACAGTAAAAGGTCACTTGTTAAATATATTTTTTTAAAAATCTGAAAATTCAAAATGTTCCTTACAAGGAGATGCATAGATGTCCATAAAATCAAGATTTTTTTATACTGGAAATGTCACCAAACATTCTGATATATCTTCACTGGCTCCTAATTGGAACCATTCATACCTTCACCTATTTAAAATAATTAGCTGAGGTAACCTTACAAATCTACCTCAGTTCTGAATAATATGTTTTATTTCCTCCATACAGAAAGGGACATTGTCATTCTTTAGGAGCAGTCTACCAGAGGTGGTATTCAGCAGGTTCTGAACAGTTCTGGAGAACCAGTAGCAGAAATTTTGAGTAGTTCAGAGAACTGGTAAATACCACTTCTGACTGGCCCCGCCCCCATCTATGCCTCTTTAGTCCCAGCTGATCGGAAGGAAATGGGGATTTTGCACTATCCATTCCCTGGAGTGGGGAGGGAATGGAGATTTTACAGTATCCTTCCCCTGCCACACACACCAAGCCATGCCATGTCACGCCCAACAAGCCACGCCCACAGAACTGGTAGTAAAAAAATTGAATTACACCATTGAACAATGTTTGCACAAAAACCTCAGTTTTTTTTTTTACAATGGTATTTCTGCATATGGTACATTATCTGAAAATTCTGTCAAAGACTTTATCAAAAATAAAAGTTGCAGATCCATCTTAAAAACTTGGATTAAAAAGAAAGACAGAGGAAAAAAGATTGCATGAATCTGTGTAAAATTTGGCCTTTCTCATTTTGTTTTCAACCATTAAAATAAAAAGGGAAATTACAGACATTTATGTTTGGTCCTGGGAAAATTGAATCTAATTTTATTGAATGCCTTTCCAGACTGAAACATTAAATTGGATTGCACTACTTCCAAGTGACCCAGACTAAATTGGGCCAAGTCCAAACTGAATTATCTCTGTGCAATTCTTGTAAATTCCTGTACTATTACCGAAGCTATCATCTGTGCAGATGGTTCCAGTCAAATAATCATTCAAATCTCAAATTGTTTGCACCACAGTTTGGTTTGCAAATAAGTAAGTAAACTCTTCTCCAAGGAAACTGCAACTCCTAATGACTTCAAGGACATGTCCACATGGAAATAATTTCCCCCTATATTCCTTTGGATTTTAGCAAAAATAGTAATATGTTTTTTAAATCTTGCCTACTGTCCCAAAATTTTGAATAATCTCTCATTCAAGTACTAATTCAATCCAGTTTAGCAGTGTGCAGTGTGACCTAAAATATATAGTATACATATTTGGATTCTAGGACTGTTGCTTGATTCCTCTAAAAATATTATCTTTAGCTCATTGCTTTTCACCTTCACTAATATTTTATTTTTTCTGTTTAATCTCTGTTTTACAAAGCTCTCTTTTGAATCATTTGTTATGTTTTATGTTATAGCCCTCAAGCTATTTTATGTAAACCATTAAACAGTTCACATAAACCACACTGCATGGGAAAAGTAGCAAATCATATAGATTTGTATTTTGTGATGCCTGGGTCATTTCTTGGAATTCAAGCATTCAGTCACTACCAGATTGAAAAAACAAACTTTTTAGCATTCATTTTCTTGAACCCTTTGAATTCCATGGACAAGTATTATATCTCCAACTCCTCAAAAGCAACATAACCATATCTAACAAAGCATACAAGACATGTGTTTGGACATATTGCCTCAGGATATTAGGAATTAACCATCATCTTCATTTTTCAATGGCTTCATCAGATTTAACAGTTATTGTAATAAGGTAACAATATACGCCCAACCATAATCTTGGACATCCATGAAAAAAGAAACATAGTTGGACTATTCTGACTATTTCTTAGTCTTATTAGAAAATGTAGATTTCTACTTCTAATGTACCATTAATAATCTATTTTTAGAAATAAAATTTCAAATGGACTTGCTTTTATTTAAAAAACCATGTTTAATAATTTGAATTAAATTTGAAACTGGACTAGAAGAAACCTACTGAAAAGACAGGAAAGATTTATCAACATTTCAAACAATGACTTAAGATAAAATTAGTTGCAACTTTTTATTGACATGGCACCATAAAAGTTTTCCATAAAAAGATTTCTCTCTCTCTCTCTTGGCATTATATATTGGTCTGCGCGTGCGCAAGATGGCGGGTTAGCTCCGGAGCTCCGTGAGGGCTGCGGAGGTTTTTGTTAGCCTTTTAGTGCTCCCAGCCCTCTCCTATGGCTTAGAGGGCTGGGTATCGGTAGGGAATCCATCCTGGCGTGCAGGATGAGGTTCGCGCCGTTCTCGGAGGCGTCGGGAGCGGATACGGCTCCACGGACGCTGGGACTGTGGGAGCGTCAGGAGCGAGCCGTTTGGAGCCGTTTGGAGCGGAGGCGGAGGCCGGAGGTGGAGGCGGAGGCCGGAGCCGAAGCAGAGCGGAGGCCGGCGTCTTCGGCGCCTGAATCAGGGCGGGATGCCGGTCGCGCCTAAGACCGATGCTGTGTCAGCTGTGGCTTGCCGAGGGCAGAGACGGAGGTGAGAGCTCCGAGTGGTCAGCGGCAACGGCGTTTGCTGGAAATGTGGATGGTGGCGGTGAGAGCGCCGGGAGGTGTGGAAAGGATGGTGAACGAGATGGCAACCGTGGGAGATGGAGTGTATGGCGGCTGCGGGAGATTGGCGGCGGTGAGAGAGCCGGAGAGTGGAGAGCGCTGGAGGGAGGACGATGGCAGCGGTGAGAGCGCTGAGAAGTTGGCTTGTGAATGAGGGAATCCTGAGGCGACCGCTGGAAGCCTGGCCGACGGCGGTGGGAGCGCCGAGAGGCCGGTGGACAAGGCGCAGGCACAGGAGAGACAGATGGCGACGGTGAGAGCGTCGAAAGGGAACGCAAACGGCCATGCTGGCCAGTTGTCCATCTTAACTTCCTCCCTTTTGAGAACTAAGCCATGATATCCCGAAGACGGTATTTGTCCTTGATTTTGGACCGGAACAACTAACTGACTATCTTTAACTGACATTGCGAGCTTATCATCTTTTAATCCTTACTGGTTGCACTTTATTTCAGCTTAATAGCTATTAATGAAATGTATTTTAACTTGGCTAACAATTTTTTAACTTTTAAATCTTTGTATTTTAAACCCCAGCCCCACAAATGAATTCCATCATATTAATTATTTATTAACAACTTTTAGTACTTTTAGTATCTATTTATAACATATGTATTCCAGAGCTAGCCTTTTGCTGCTGCGAGAGTCCCCGCTCTCGCAGGTTTGGCCCTCCACACTATCGAGGGCCCGTCTCGATGAGGGATATGTTAATCAGGAGAGACGGGCGAAGCGTGGCCTTAGGGGATTTTTAATTACTAAATTATTGTCTATTTTAGGGGGCTCCAAGGGGGGGGATGGGTATAGACAGATAGAGACGACAGAACAACAGGAAAGGGGCCGGACCGGCAGCCGACGGGAGGAGACGGTAGGTTCAGATTTGAGGGGGGGACCATTAGTCGTTTTACCGGAGGGCGCGCCAATTCAGACGGTTGTGGGGAGGGGCAGGGCCGAGGGGAGACAAATTCCATCCTCCCGGTTGGTGGCACGTAGCCGTTGGCTACAAACGGTTGGGTGCCGCAACCCCCGCAGGCTAGGTGGTCAGGGAATACAGAGCCAGGGCCTGCGGCTGATGTTCTGCAACGCCAGGTCCGTGGTCAACAAAGCCCCCCTCGTTCATGACCTTGTGTCAGAGGGGGAGCCGGACCTGGTAGGAATTGCGGAAACCTGGCTGGGCCACGAGGGAGGACTTCCCCTCGTTGAAATGTGCCCGCCAGGTTACCGCGCATTTCATCAGCCGCGGGCCCTAGGCAGGGGTGGTGGGGTAGCGGTCATTATTAAGGAAGGCCTTGAGCCGAGAGAGACCATTGTGCCTCAGACTACTGGCTGTGAGTCCCTCTGCGTGAAGTGGGGCCTAGGGAGGCAGTTGGGCTTGCTGGTTGTATACCTGGCTCCCCGCTATGTAGCAGCAGCCCTGCCCGAGCTCCTGGAGGTGATCGCTACGGTGGCAGTGGAGACCCCCAGACTTTTAGTCATGGGGGACTTTAATCTGCCATCGCTGGGCGAATCATCCGAGGCAGCTCGGGAGTTCATGGCTTCCATGACGGCCATGGACCTGACCCAAGTAATTCAGGGCCCCACCCATGAGGGTGGACATACGCCGGATCTCATCTTTGTCTCAGGCCAATGGAAGAGTGATCTGGGTATAGGGGATATAGTCATCACACCCTTGTCATGGTCAGACCACTCACTTCTCCGGCTCGACTTTCCGACCGCTGCTCCCCTCCGCGGGGAGGCGGAACCAGAGTTACCAATCTGGTACCGCCCCAGGCGCTTGATGGACCCGGATGGGTTCCAGACAGCGCTTGGGCCATTTCCTGTATCCCTGACCCGCGCCCCGATGGAGGACCTCACGGCCGCATTGAACTCTGCTGCCGTGGGAGCCTTGGATCGGGTCGCGCCCTTGCGGCCTCTCTTGCGGCGGCGAACCACCCTAGCTCCTTGGTTCACTGAGGAGCTGCGGGTGATGAAGCGCCGCAAGAGATGCCTAGAGAGAAGATGGAGGTCTAGCCGTTCTGAATCTGACCGGACACAGGTAAGAGCCCATTTACGGACTTACATTGTGGCGCTGAGAGTGGCCAAACGTCATCATTGTGCTACTCTCATAGCATCCGCAGAAAACCGCCCTGCCGCCCTGTTTAGGGTGACCCGCTCCCTCCTTCAACAGAGGGAGCGGGAAGCCCCACTACAGGGTAGAGCAGAGGAATTTGTGACTTTTCTGCAGGAGAAAACCGCTCAGATACAGAATGAGCTAGCCCCCATTCTTGGTCCAGTGGGATGCCACGAGAGAGATCTTGTTTGGGAGGAGTTTGACTCCGTTACTTCCGAAGATATGGACAGGTTACGTGGGCGACTGCGAGCCACCACATGTTTATTGGACCCGTGTCCCTCCTGGCTTGTACTGGCATCCTGGGAGGTGACACGAGGCTGGCTCCAAGAGGTTGTCAACGCATCCTTAAGTGAGGGTTCCTTGCCTGCTTCCCTAAAAGAAGCTATGGTGAGGCCCCTCCTTAAGAAGCCCTCTTTGGACCCAGCTCTTTTAAACAACTATCGTCCAGTCTCCAACCTTCCCTTTTTGGCGAAGGTTGTCGAGAGTGTGGTGGCACAACAGTTTCCCCGTCACCTGGAGGAAATTGAGTATCTAGATCCGCGCCAGTCCGGCTTTCGGCCCGGGCATAGCACCGAGACGGCATTGGTCGCGTTGGTAGATGATCTCTGGAGGGCCAGAGATGGGGGATGTTCCTCCATCCTGGTCCTATTAGACCTCTCAGCGGCTTTCGATACCATCGACCATGGTATCCTATTGCATCGGCTGGGGGGGTTGGGGGTGGGAGGCACCGTTTTACGGTGGTTCTCCTCCTACCTCTCTGGCCGATCGCAATTTGTGTTGGCAGGGGAGCAGAGGTCGACCCCGAGACCCCTCACATGCGGGGTGCCTCAGGGGTCGGTCCTCTCGCCTCTCCTGTTCAACACATACATGAAGCCGCTGGGTGAGATCATCCGTGGTTTTGGGGTGGAGTACCATCTTTACGCTGATGATACTCAGTTGTATATTTCCACCCCAAACCACCCCAACGATGCCGTAGCGGTGATGTGCCAGTGCCTGGAAGCCGTACGGATCTGGATGGGAAGGAACGGACTCAGACTCAACCCGACCAAGACCGAGTGGCTGTGGTTTCCGGCTGCCCGATTCAACCAGCTCACTCCATCGCTGGCCATAGGGGGCGAACATCTTGCCCCTGTGGATGGGGCGCGCAATTTGGGTGTCCTCCTGGATACCCGGCTGTCCATGGAAGATCAAGTGACAGCCGTGGCCAGGAGGGCGTTTTACCAGGTTCGCCTGGTTCGCCAATTGCGCCCCCTATTGGATCGGGACGCCCTTCGCAAAGTCACTCATGCTCTCGTGACATCCCGACTGGACTATTTCAACTCTCTCTACATGGGGCTCCCCTTGAGGTGCACCCGGAGGCTTCAGCTAGTCCAGAATGCAGCCGCGCGAGCAATTATGGGGACCACTAGGTCGACCCACATAACACCGCTCTTGCGCGAGCTGCACTGGCTACCTGTCGTCTTCCGGGTGCGCTTCAAGGTGTTAGTTATCATCTTCAAAGTGCTCCATGGCTCGGGACCTAGCTATCTGCGGGATCGGATCCTGCCCCATACATCCTCACGGCCGATCCGCTCCCACAGAGAGGGACTTCTCCGGGTGCCGTCCACTAGACTCTGTCAGCGGGCGACTCCCAGGGGAAGGGCTCTCTCTGTGGCGGGCCCGGCCCTCTGGAACGACCTTCCCCCCGATATCAGGATGACCACTGACCTCCGCTCCTTCCGTCTCAAGCTAAAAACACATTTCTTCTGTCTGGCCGGCCTAGGATAGTCTCTCTGTCTTTGGGGTTTTTTAATGGGGTAGCACATTTTTAGCGAATTTTTAGCACAGGGTTGGTTTAATTGTTTTTTATGAAATGTATGTATTTTTTGACTGTTTTTATTCTGCCTGTGCACCGCCCCGGGTCCCTGTGGGGAGAGGGTGCGGTTTAAAAATAAAATTATTATTATTATTATTATTATTATTATTATTATTATTATTATTATTATTATTATTATTATTATTATTATTGTTATTGTTATTGTTATTGTTATTGTTATTGTTATTGTTATTGTTATTGTTATTGTTATTATTATTATGAATGCCATTAAATTAAATTACAATAATTTTACCTTTAGAAATCATATGATATGTTTTTCATGCAGTATTCAGTTGAGATATGTCCTAATGTGTTCATAGATGTACAAGACTCCAAAACGTGTTTGCCCTGTTCACTGACAGAAAATCAGTGGGAGTACTATGCCAATGCATATTTTCAGAAATGAGCTTAACAATCCATTTGAGTTGTTTACCACAAAAGGCAATCAAATAGGTTATCTGAAGTGAATAACATACAGTGCTACATTACCGTCTGTTCTTGCCCAATCAATTTCAGTGTGTGTCTCTCTTGCCATTCTCAATCCTGCAAATGGTAAATGGCTTAGGATCAGATAGTATGAAAAGCCAGACTTAAACATCTTCTCTGAGGATGTTCTGTTCCTCTCCTGACAAACAGCAGAGTCCATTATTCATCCCAGAAATCCTTCCCCCTCCAAATCATTTATTCAATTATTCATTTATGAATGGGTCCTCTAACGATGAGGAATTGGTTAACTTTTTTTCCCTTTAGCAAGAAATGCAGTATGCATAATCAAGCCAAGCATTCCATTAATAAAATCATCAAATATATGAAGGGATGACCCTGATGCTTCTTCCACATTTCTGGAGTTTTAAATCCTTATTAATTCAATTTTAATAAATTAACAGTTTACATCTCAAAATATGCTAGGAATAAAGACAACAATGTTCCTTGATTATTTCTAAGCTTCATTTTTTTCTTGCAGACATTTTAATAACAAACTAGGTAATCTTTTCAGTGCACTAATAATGCATTGATTATATTACCTAATTTGGTATTGAAACAATTGCAAGAAAACAACAAAGGTGAGAAAGCACCAAGGACCCCATAGGTCCGTGATGGTGAATCTATGGCACCAGTGGTGGGTTCCAACCAGTTTGGATGGGTTCAACTGAATTGGTAGTGGTTTGGCGGCCTGGGTTGCTGGAACCGGCAGTGACCCAAGCCTGCCACATCCCCAAACCAATTCTCTGGGCAGTGCCATAGGCATCGGCATCTTGTTCTTTGCTTCTGCACATGCGCAGAACCATTTTTATTGCACTGTGCATATGCGCACACAGCATACCCATGAGTGAACCAGCAGCAATGACTGCTGGAACCCACCCCTATATGGCACACGTGCCACAGATGGCACACTGAACCCTCTCTACAAGCACATGAGCTGTGGCCCAAGCTCAGCTCCACCATGGATGCATGCACATCTCCCAGCAGCCAGCTGGTTTTTGGGTCATGTGCGCATGCGCAGGGGGAGGTGGGTTCACACATGCATGCCCAGGGCTAGGGGTAGACACATGCACATAAAATGGGGGGAGTGAGGGGCAGGGCGGCACTCCCCCACAGCTCATTTTTGGTCCCTGGAGGCTGCAGGGAGGCCTACTACCAAAATAGGGCGCAGGGGTGGAGGCATGCCCCCCATGGCCTGTTTTAGATCCCAGGCGGCTGCAGGGAAGCATACTGGCCCAAAATGGGGCATGGGAGGGGTCACACATGCATGCTCAGGGGAACGGGGCACTGAGGTGTTGGGCACGCATTATTTTCAGCATATGATGACAAAAAGATTAGCCATCACTGCCATAGGTCAATCTGAATTACAATTTTCTTTTTTATCAATAAAAATAGCAATTTATTTCACAGCATTTCCTGGACATCCCTAAAACTGTCTGATGATACTGGCTAATTTAATAAAGCTGTGCCCACCCATAAAGTTAAAAAGAAATCTGTTCCTACTGAACAAAGGTGGTCCTATCTGAGCAAAAGTTTGCCTTTTGGGGGGTAACATGAGAACATGGCATCACCCAACATATAGAGGCCTCAACCAATCTGCTATTAGCTTAGCTAGCAAACTTGGAAAAGTCAGATATAACTTTTTAAAAACTTGCTCAGTTCCCTTAGAATTCAAGCCTTATAGTTCATCCATTCTTTGCACAGCATTATTTCCCAGCCTATATAAAGTTCTATTCTTGGGTGTTTTTCATTCCTGGGTAAGTTCACTGCCCTCCCTAGAAATCACTAAGCTTTTTATTTTTTTATTTTTTTTTGCAACAGTGAAGGAAAGCTCATGTAGTCCTCCTACTCTACCTTTGACATCAGGCCATCAGAAGACAATCAGGTCTATGTGAGCACCTGCTGCTCCATGATGCGGTCATTCTGACCTCTAGAATGTCATGTTTGAGAATGGGCGTCAAAGTAAATAACATTTCTTTACCACAGCCTTCTCTCTCCTTTTGTTCTGTGACCTGGAAAAAGTTGCAATGAAATATTCTGCACTTTCTATCTCAAAAACCATTTGGAAAAATTGAGTTAACACTTCATTATTTTTGCTATTTCAGGCAAGACTCTTATAGCCCAGTGCTGCATATATTTATTTTAAAGTAAGCTCCATTGAGCTCAGTATGACTTAGTATAATTCCAGACAAAGTTTTTCTCATGCAAGAACATTATGTCGCTCATTCATCAAATTTCAAGGAGCCCACATAGCTCAACTCCCATTTGCAAATTTCATGTTTTCCTACTATTTTTTATAACCAGAAAAAAATGATATTAAACAAAAAGACCAAAGAGTTGCAGAGTGCATTTTGTTTGGCAGTACTTGGAATCATCCTTTTGAATTAGATCTGCTTTGCCTAAAAACCCTTAGTGTCAAATAAATATGCAAAAATGTTTGCAGCTTTAGCTTGTACATTGTATGCTGAAATTAAGGATTTTTCAAAACTGTAACTTTTAAGAGTGACCTAGGCTTTTCTTCATTATCTGTAGGCAAAATCCCTTTCTATAACTTCTTCTCTAAGCATGAGGAGATCATGAGAAACAGGGAGAAATAGAAGTATACCATTCGCTTTGTCTTCCCCACACTGACTCTGAGCGCTTGGCCAAAACATTTATAAAGAATATGGATGCTTCACATAGTTAGGTGGACAGATACCTCAAAGGTCTTGAAACAGCTTCATCCTAAACCAGGGGTCTGCAAAGTCGGCTCTTTTAAGACTGGTGGACTTCAACTCCCAGAATTCCCCAGCCAGCTATGCTGGCTGGGGAACTCTGGGAGTTGAAGTCCACCAGTCTTAAAAGAGCTGACTTTGCAGACCCCTGTCCTAAACTGTCAACATCCACATGCTGTTCATATAAAATATCATCCCTATCAATATTTAAACTCACTGAAGAGTTTAACCAAAGTTATCATCTACAAAAAAAGGGCATATCAGTGTCATTGGAGGAAACCCTTGGATTTTCAGGTATACAAAAACAGGAGGGAGAGAAAGAGGGAGAGAAGGAGGAGCAGCTATAGGTAAAATAGTATCCAAAATATCATGAAGTATGTATGCTCACCTGGAAATCACATTTTAATCTTATAATATTACACTGTTTTGGTAGTGTTGCCTTCTGAGTGTTTCCTATTAACTGGAAATCTAGTGAAATCTAATGAACAGCATAGATAGATAATGTAGGAAAGTGAATGAAAATACACTGAACAAGTAACAAGAAATAAAACTAGGAGAGAGAGATGGAGTAAAAATGATTGAAGTAACGATGATAAATAACAGTATCTAATGATAACAACCAATCATGGAGGTTTAGAATGTTTCATCTCTGATCCCAAATGTCATTTGGAATACTATATTTACAGTCTTCTTCTCCTATCTTTCCTACAAAAAAACCCCCACATATTATTTATCTGCTAGTCATTTTAAGTGTGTCAAAATATTTTGAGATTAGACAGTCCTTCTACTTCTATAACCAATTTTGCTTGTGGATAATCAATTTGATACACCATGTTAGGATGTATAGTTAGGAACCCAGAAGTTATTTTAAGTATACCTAGAAAATTGAACAAGAGCAAGATTTTTCCCCTTATAAATACAGTCATGCTGCAAACTGCAGTACATTTTAAATTTTTCTCTATTTCCAAAGTAATATGAAATACATAGTTTTCAAGAAGAATCCTGTAGTCTAGATCATGTGATGCTACTCAACTTCAGCCAAGTCCTCACTCTGATCACTTAGGACTTATTGGATCTCTTTGGCTTACCTAGACCAGTTTTTGCTTACATGGCAAAGCTCTACCTAACTCTGTTGTGTACCTACATATATGTTTTGTTACCATTTTTTCCAGAACTTAGCTTTATATCTGACTTGGTCTGCAAACCTGACTGCCAGACCTTTCTCCAGAGTTTCTGGTTCTTAGTTCAAGAAGTAAAAAATACAAAGGTTTCTAAATATGGTTGTGTGATCCTTTGGATACCAACCTATCACCTTTGACATCAGGAATAAGAATTCAATTGTGTTTTGACCTCTAGCCACAGGAAAAGAAGACAACTACAAATATCATAAGAAATAAACATTTCACTTGGTTTGAAATTACGGTTCCAGTTTCCCTAAGATATTTTGTCCACCCTGCTACTGATGCTGTAAAAATAGTTACAAAGAGATTCTGCTCTGACATAGGAAGAAAGAAAAGTGGTTTATAATCAGGATCAAGATGGCATCAGCCAAAGTGACAGTCAGCAAGGTCAAAGGCCATGGGGTAGATTTCTGCAGAAGTCCAATATTTATAGTACTAAACAAATCAGGCTTCAGATCAAGTGGCAAATGTCATGAAGAGAAGATCGATATCATAGTTAATGGACACTGAAGAGCAATTAAATGGGTATTGTATTTGATAAATTATCAGTGGGGTTAAGCACATGCAGAAAGCATCACAGGGCTGCCTGCTCTGCAACTAAACAAGTCAGCCAATGCAAATTGAGCCCAAATGATTAATGGTTATGAGCTGCATTGCTTGCCAAATTAAAAAGTCATTGGGAGGAAAACAAAACTTTTTTTTTTTTTTAAATGGAGCATTATATGTTTGGCCAACTCCTCTAACAGTTGGTTAGAGGAGAATTATATTTTATATGGCTTTCACTATAGGAGAATTTTGGAGAGAAGTTATGAGCTGGCATAGAGAATTTTGCTTCGTTCTGACTGTTGGATTGCCAACAGTCAGAAATGATGACATCAGAAGTTCAATGAAAATATTTTCCACTGCCTTTGCACATGCTGCTTGCCCCAAAGTTGCTTTTTCGAGAAGCAACAGAAAGTCCAGTTGCCTCTTGAAAAAGCACCTTTGGGACAACCATGACCTGGATGACTGAGAATCTCCATAGACATATAGCACATGCTGTTTGCTGCCCTCCTCTTCCATCATTGTGTAACATTATGCCATTTCAATGTGTTATGATTATAATTCCCCAAATTCCTCATTGGAAATTCTGGAAGATGTTATCCCAACACATCTGGAAAATTGGGCACAGGTGGGAAATCTTCTCTACTCCTCATGAATATCCTATTTCTCAGTCATTCCATAAATTATTCCCTGTAGAATCGCTAATGAGTAATCAAATGATCTCTCAATTAATGGAAGCAGAGGAGATGAACAGAAAAAAAAAGATGAATGATGATTTCTCCAAATATTAAATTATTTAGAGACAACATTCATATTACTGAGCAATCATGTAACACTTTGCCCATATAACTGAAGCTACCATATTGACTAAAGTTATGATGTTCTTAGCAAAAGGATAGTTCAATATGCGTGAAACTAGCTTCGGTGCAAAGGGCTATGGTTAGAGCTGATGGATTTCCTGAAAACCCTAAAATATTGCAAGACAACTATACAGGGATCCTTTCAAACTGAACTAGATCTTTAGTGGATCAATTTTTAAATTGCTTATCATATCAAGAATATTTCAAAGCTTTTTGGCCTTTGATTAATTCCTCCTTCCATTCATGTTTCTTCCAGCCTTGTACAATGAATAATTCTACAACTAATTTGTTTGCCTGTAATTTCATTTATCACACAGTTATATTTTTATTATGCAGGCAATTAATTCATTACATTCAGTTGCTTTTTGTTTATTAATGCAAATTATGCAACCAAGGAAGTCACTACATTTTGAGGGTGAGTAGTGCAGTAGCTGCAATACCATTAGTGCATAACTAATAAAAACATTTATTTATACTCTGAATTAGGTTTGAGAAAATACAATAGGCAATTGATTACTGAGGGAAAAAAATAGCAAAAATACCTTTGGTCTCACATTTAAGCTTGTAAAATTTTTGCAGTATATTACACAGTATATAGTCACCCTGGGAACTGAAGCCAAACATAAGCCAATTAAATTTTAACACTCTTTCCACCTTCCCTTTTTCCTTCTACTTTCCTCTATCATTAAAAATGACACCTCTTCTTTTCAATCCTTGACTGACATTGAGAATGTAGCTACAGAGACAGAAGTGAGTTTATGGAACCAATTACCAAGGTCAGGTTCACACTGGCTGAGCAGACTTGACCACATAAGTTTTAGAGAGGGGGATGCATTTGGTCTCTGGTCTCTTGAGCTTTTAAAATTTCTAGTCATGTTTCCCGAAGAAGAAAGGAGTAGGAAATGTTATCTCAAACACTACATCATGAAAGGAAATATTTAAACATTAGAGAAAATGGAATGAGTTATAATTTAGAACCGAAAGCGCATAAACACTTCAACCATCCTTGCACACAAAAGTGGTTCTGTACACATATTTTGCTCAGACAGACTCCAAAATTTAAAGTATTGTAAATCTAATTTGGGAGAGGTTAGAGATAGTCATTACTAGGGCAACATTTTAGGGAAAACTATAATACTGATTTCTTAATTTGATCTTCTGCTGAAAAAAAATGCTTCTCACCCTATCTTGTAAATTCAGTAAATGCCAGTTTAAAATCATGAATGTAGGACAGAAACATCTAGACTTATCACTTGAATTCAGACTCTCATCTTACCAGAAAATTCAGACTTAGGGGTAACTGAAATATTGCCATGGCATCCAATGTCTAAAACCAAATACCATTCATTGTCCCATTCCAGCGTTTCTCAGTCTGATTTTCTTTATATCTGTTGATCTACATCACTGAAAATTCTGGCCGAAATTTATGGAGACAACTAACCAATTTAGCAAACCACCATGATCCTTGTTCCTTCTATCCAGAAATCAGTGGAGAAAAAACTAGGCAGATGTCTAGTTTTTGGTGATAGGGATGCTACAAAAGATTTTCCTAGGTGAAATATAGAGCATTTACATTTACATTTCTTTCAAGAATTATTTTTGAAATTGAAAGCACAACAGTCACAAGCAGATTTTAGTACCATGTTTTCTCCTCTCCCCCTTCCCAATTTGAAGCCACTATGTCATGGAGTTGATTGATCCAACCCTTGCCCTGTTGATATTGTGAGTTCATATACCTCGCTATGTCTCTCTGAGTCCGTTTCTCTACATGTCCCAATCTTTTCAAGGAAATTGGTAGAAAACATGCCACCCTCCTATATATCACAACTGTCATCATCCATAATTTTGAAGAGGGCTGGTGATATTCCAGTCAACAACATACATATGGTTCCACCACTGTTCTAAAAATAACTCATTCTTTTTTCTATGGTTGCCAAAAACATTGCTGCTTTTAAATCCATCCTGAACTCTTGGGCAAAACTACTGTTGTCAGTTGGCAACTGTGATTAAACATTTTTTAGCACACATGTTATCCTGACAGATTCCTGGGTGGTTTACAACAATAAAAATGCAATATCTTAAGAATGAGTCAACACCTCTTCTCTCATATAACAAAAAGATTAAAGGTTTTAGTGCCATTAAGCTAGCAGGCAAAACAGAAGCAATAAAACCAAGTTGAATGGCTGGACAAATGATACTGTTTTCACATGGTGCCAGAAATATTATAGCAATAGCATCTATGGGGTTGTATCTTAGGAGGGTGATACAAGCCAAATATTCCACTGCCTAGAAATCAGGTGAATGTGTGCCTTGTTTGTAAGACAAACTTCCTATCTTCCTTCTGTGACAAGAATAGAATAGAATAGAATAGAATAGAATAGAATAGAATAGAATAGAATAGCAGAGTTGGAAGGGACCTTGAAGGTTTTCTATTCCAACCCATGCTTAGGGAGGAAACCCTACACCAGGGGTCTCCAACCTTTGCAACTTTAAGTCTGAAGGACTTCAGCTCCCAGAATTCTCCAGCCAGCTTTGCTGGCTGGAGAATTCTGGGAGCTGAAGTCCTTCAGACTTAAAGTTGCAAAGGTTGGAGACCCCTGCCCTACACCACTTCATACAAATGGTTATCCTTTACTTTACTTTTATTGAATTTGTATACCGCCCTTCTCCCTTGCGGGACTCAGGGCGGTGAACAGGCATAATAAAACAGTAAAACATCCGATACAAAAATACATTAAAATACATCCAATATCTTCTTAAAGACGTCCAGTGTTGGCGCATTCACAACTTCTGGAGGGAATTTGTTCCACTGATTGATTGTTCTAACGGTCAGGAAATTTTTAAGTTGCTTCTCTAATTGATTAGTTTGCATCCATTGCTTCTTGTCCTGCCTTCAGGTGCCTTGGTGAATAGCTTGACTCCCTTTTCTGAAATATTGGAACATTGCTATCATGTCACCCCTAGTCCTTCTTTTCATTAACAAATAATTAAGGCCTTGAGATCTTTTGACAAGCACAACAAAAACAGTAACTACATTGGAAAATGATGGTGAGGATGATGAAGAACATGATGATTCATGGTTAGGTATATACAGAATTTTAATCTAAAAACTCAGTACATGGAAAACATTA
Source organism: Rhabdophis nuchalis (assembly GCA_039707465.1). Classification (NCBI taxonomy): domain Eukaryota; kingdom Metazoa; phylum Chordata; class Lepidosauria; order Squamata; family Natricidae; genus Rhabdophis; species Rhabdophis nuchalis. The sequence continues at coordinate 44,659,288 of CM077644.1, read as the reverse complement.
TACTGAAAAGGAAAGAAATGATAACCAGGAGACAAGCAATGACTGTGATTATTTGGGACATTTATATAATGAGCAGCTGAATAATACCAGGGCAAGGAGACCGGGAGGTTGTATCAAAGGGAAAGAAAGTTTTGTGGAAAGATACAAAAGAATAAGAGGTGAGTTCACATGGCTTCAGTCACCTTTTCTCTACAGAGATGATCTTCACAACTGCACTTGTTCCAGGATACAGTTCACAGCACACAAAATACAAAGCAGAGGGTTTTTAAGGGAACAAAAGAGCCTCGAAAAATATATTTTTTAGAATATCTGAAAACCAGAAAATATTACAAGTTGCTTACCTACATCAGAAGCTTCCTGCCTTCAGGGTTCCTGCCTTTGAAAATATCATCTCCACTGCAAGGGTAAACTTGGAGCAGTGATTTGTACTGCTAAACTCTCTAGCTGTTCATTGACATTTAAATTCATTTCATTCTGTTCAGTACATCTCTGGCTCCTAATTTATTTACCAAATATTACTCTTGTGTCTGGACTCTTTTTTTCTAATCTGATTGACCTTTATGTGCCGATCACAAATATCCTTTTCATATTGGCTTGGTATCTGAAAGATGAAATATTTGTGAATGTTATTCCCTCTCACCTCTCTGATCATTTTGGAGATAATAAAGTTAGGGTTGGTTACAGGCATAGATAAAAAAAATATATAGCAGATGTGCTTTTCTTTCTACATCCACTAGATAATAGATAAAAGGACAGACTCCTTTGTTAGAATTAGTAAAACTGCGACAAAATAGCAGTATGAGTATGTAAGTAACAAAACTTTCAAATACATTTTTAGGTTCCTACCTGTTCGGACCCGTTCAGCCAAACCTGTAATGGTTTGGGGGCCTGGGTTGCTGGAGCTGGCAATGACCCAGGCCTGCCACATCCCGAAATTGTTCCCTGGGCACCGTCACTGGCACTGCCATCTTGTTTTTCAGTTCTGTGCATGCAAAGAACAATTTTAATTGCACTGTGTATGCGCGCACATGAGTGAACCAGCAGTAATGCCTGCCAGAACCCACCCCTGCCCCTAATATATACTTCAAGTTCATTATTAGTACTGTACAAACAAGCCATTCCAACATTTATATTGCACCAGTGAATGGAACTTCTATACATGTATCAGTGGTATTGATTATACTAAGTTTTTTTTAATGTATAGACCTATGCACAAGAACAAATTGTGACTACACCTTAAAAATATGGATGTACCAGGCCATCTCATCTGCCTATTTAAAAATAGTAGTATAATGAACATGCAGCAAGAGTTAAATCAAAATCTGGAACAATTAAATGGTTCAAAAGTGGGAAGGAGCACAGATTATTTAATCTAAAATCAGATATATCATAAGCAATATTGGATAAGAATAGAAATGGGAAAATTACTGAATTCTACACACCATAAGAAAGAATAGTTCAACAATGGAGCCAGTTATCAAACAGAGGGGGATAAGCCCTCTTTACTTGGATATATTCAGGGAAAATTTGAATATAATTTGTTAGATATCAGTGATGCTTTAAATTGGAACTTTACAATGAATAGACTCCATGGGTTTGGAATACTAATCTAATTGATTTTCAAGAATGGCATTATTAAATTGCTAGATTTAAAGGTTTAATCATCAGTAAATGAGATATTATAGCTAATAGGTTGTTATCTTTCCCAAGCCATATATCAAGCCAACAAATATATTAAATGGATTAACTTTTTTGTTTATCAAACATTTTTATCAGAGAGATGCCTTACCTCCTCCAAATAATGCTGAAACTCTCCGGAATGGGGTGACTCCCATGGCGAACTCATCATGGCCCACTCGCCACAGGGCAACTCTCTGCATGCAGCTCGCCATGGGACAACTCACTATGGGACAATCCAACAAATATAAAAATTAAATTAATTTTGACAAAACTGCAATCAATAATAATAAAATAAAGAAAGTCAATCCAGAAATACAATAATTACAATAATTTTGAAGAAAACATGGTCACCAATAATAAAAGTACCCGAATGAAACAATTAATACAGCATTGAATTGTTCCATGTCAAGTTGTCCCACAGCGAGTCAGCAACGATGAGCTGGTCGCAGAGAGTTGGCCACAGCAAGACCTGTAACTCTCAACCCAACCTATCTCTGCCTAGTCCAGTTTAGAGTTCAATTATTGCCAAGTGCAGACATCAGTTTGATGGTGAACTTGCTATATTTTCCAACTCCTTATGCATTAATCTTTTTATTTATTTTTCATATTTTTTATTTTATTGTTATTCACAGAATATACAATTCCAAACTAATAAACTATATTATGCCAAAATAATGGTGTGGTTTATACAACTTATGAATGTTTGGATTCCTATAATACATTAAAATACAACTGCCAATTACATCATAATCCATCATGTTGCATGAACCCAACTCCTCTATGAAAAGAAGGAAGGAGATTTATTTTTAAATTAATTATATCAATACCTATTCAGTAAACAAAGTCATTTGCCATATATCCATTCCAATATCAGATAAAATCTAATGAGCCAGTATTAATACAATAATAACATATAATATTCCTTCTAGTTACTGACCCCATGTTTGTTCTACTCTAATCTTTGATTTGTTTCTTAGAATTGCAGGCTAATTAACCTTTCCTACAGATAAAATGAAGTGCTATCTACCTTCAGGCTCATCTGCAGGGGATGCCTGGGTATGTCTGAAAAAGTCAAGAGAGTGATTATGGATACAGCAATTGAAGCCTCACCTATTTTGTGCATTGGATTTTGTGCATTGGATTTGGGCAAGTTTTAGTTGCAGGATTGTAATTGCCATCTTGACATTTTTGAACCCATCCTCCCTGCCCTCCACATAAATGCTCTTCAAAAATTTCAGCAACAGGTTCTTTGCCTGGTTGCTGGGTGAGCATGGCCATGGTGGGTGTGGCCTAGTCGGCCTCCGGCTCCATGGCAGGAAGGGCATTTTCACCTTCACCAGGCTTCAGAGGCTTTCCTTGAGCCTCTGGGAAGGTGAAAACTGCCTCTCTTGGGCTCTGGAGGCCCTCTGGGCCCGCTTCTGATCTTCTGGAACTTCCAGTAAGCCTGTTTTTTCCCCTCCCTCAGCCCCCACATGTGCCCTGCACTTACCTTGCATCCAAAACAGAGACTCATGGGAGGGGAGGGGCAGGATGGTAGGGGTGGGCAGGGACACGCCAGCCAGGTGTGGAATTTGGAGGATCTTCAAAGTGACCATCACATTAGCTATGGGTTCTCCCGAACCCGGGTGAACCTGTAGCAGCCCACCCCTGCTTTAGTTGCGTATAACTAATATGAATCTTAACAATAAAATCCAAACAAAAGGAAGCAGTCCAAAATACAAAACTATGTTAAAAGCACCAGAAATTCAAATATGGAGTATAACAATATACTACTAATAGGCTGGCCATAGTCTGATTGCTTAAATTGTTCTGGTTATTTTTTTAAAAATCAACCATGTTCTCCATATCGCCTACCTAATGCATTGTCTCCTCATGGTAATTGTACTACCTTTGAGGAGATCTTTAAACCATCACACCCTCAACAATTGAGTTTAAAAAGTAGCATTCTGGGTCTTCTGGAAAGAATTATACCAGGAATGCTCCTTTCAAAATGAAAGAATGTTCCTATGCTTTTAAAACCCATAATGCAACTGGAGATTACATAGCCAAGATTCATGAATCTTCTCCTATCTAACCACCCTTGATTTAGAAGAAAACTGAGGAGGAAAATACCAATTTTGCACCATGCAATAAAAGACACCATAAAGCTGTTTTTCTTACCGATTGAAAATGTGATGACAGTGGCACAGGGATACAGCAAAAATAAAGGTGCTGCTGTAGTATCTTTACACTGCACTTAAGTGCAAATGTGGAAATACTAACAGCTTGTACCTTACCTATCTTTGCATAATTCCTATTATTCCTAATAGTGCCTGCTACTTCAGAGTTTGTGCAGGCAGAAATTGACCACGTCCCAAAATCCATTAATACCATTTTCAACAGATACACATCGTAGATTTCTGCCTGATGCATATTGACATTCACAGTATTGTAAAAGGTTCTTTTAACTATAATAAATGTCCATACTCAGTCACTTCTTCTAATTTATGTTTTAGGATTTATTCTTTTAACCTTGGGAAACTCAAGTCATATGCTGTTGTTGTTCTTTTAATCCTTGTTATAAGACATATATGTTATAAGAAATCACTTAAATAAATAAGCACACACACTTTATGCTTCATGAATTATAAAACAATTTGGGTATATTCAATGCATTCCATTTTTGCATACATTCATTACTGCTATGTTTTGATTACTATATAGGTACTGCAATTTATTATAATTGCAAGTTGCTTAGAGTTTTGTGAATACGACACATGCGATTGAATACATAATCTAAAACTTCACATTTTAAATACTAAATTATGGCAACAAAACAAGTTTTTCAACATATTTGAATCTATGTAGTACAACCATATGAAAGCTCCAATGCAAATAGTGATCAAGAGATATTGTAGCTACCCTAGTAATAGAACTGAAATGTAATTTTGCAGTTATAGTAGTACCTTGATTTTTGTAGACTTACTCATGGGAGAAGGTAGCCATTGGAATGAAATGTCTCTTTGAATGCAAATGTACAACTTTTTTGCAAATTTACATCATCTGTATAAATTGCATGATGCAAACAGCATATAGCACATTAATACAAATAACATGACTTATCTCAATTGTTCCGACTGCTGCAGAAACAAGATATCTTTTATTTGGAGGAAGCGACTTTACCTGAATTAATGGGAAGATTCACCCGAACCCGGGTGAACCTGTAGCAGCCCACCCCTGCTTTAGTTGCGTATAACTAATATGAATCTTAACAATAAAATCCAAACAAAAGGAAGCAGTCCAAAATACAAAACTATGTTAAAAGCACCAGAAATTCAAATATGGAGTATAACAATATACTACTAATAGGCTGGCCATAGTCTGATTGCTTAAATTGTTCTGGTTATTTTTTTAAAAATCAACCATGTTCTCCATATCGCCTACCTAATGCATTGTCTCCTCATGGTAATTGTACTACCTTTGAGGAGATCTTTAAACCATCACACCCTCAACAATTGAGTTTAAAAAGTAGCATTCTGGGTCTTCTGGAAAGAATTATACCAGGAATGCTCCTTTCAAAATGAAAGAATGTTCCTATGCTTTTAAAACCCATAATGCAACTGGAGATTACATAGCCAAGATTCATGAATCTTCTCCTATCTAACCACCCTTGATTTAGAAGAAAACTGAGGAGGAAAATACCAATTTTGCACCATGCAATAAAAGACACCATAAAGCTGTTTTTCTTACCGATTGAAAATGTGATGACAGTGGCACAGGGATACAGCAAAAATAAAGGTGCTGCTGTAGTATCTTTACACTGCACTTAAGTGCAAATGTGGAAATACTAACAGCTTGTACCTTACCTATCTTTGCATAATTCCTATTATTCCTAATAGTGCCTGCTACTTCAGAGTTTGTGCAGGCAGAAATTGACCACGTCCCAAAATCCATTAATACCATTTTCAACAGATACACATCGTAGATTTCTGCCTGATGCATATTGACATTCACAGTATTGTAAAAGGTTCTTTTAACTATAATAAATGTCCATACTCAGTCACTTCTTCTAATTTATGTTTTAGGATTTATTCTTTTAACCTTGGGAAACTCAAGTCATATGCTGTTGTTGTTCTTTTAATCCTTGTTATAAGACATATATGTTATAAGAAATCACTTAAATAAATAAGCACACACACTTTATGCTTCATGAATTATAAAACAATTTGGGTATATTCAATGCATTCCATTTTTGCATACATTCATTACTGCTATGTTTTGATTACTATATAGGTACTGCAATTTATTATAATTGCAAGTTGCTTAGAGTTTTGTGAATACGACACATGCGATTGAATACATAATCTAAAACTTCACATTTTAAATACTAAATTATGGCAACAAAACAAGTTTTTCAACATATTTGAATCTATGTAGTACAACCATATGAAAGCTCCAATGCAAATAGTGATCAAGAGATATTGTAGCTACCCTAGTAATAGAACTGAAATGTAATTTTGCAGTTATAGTAGTACCTTGATTTTTGTAGACTTACTCATGGGAGAAGGTAGCCATTGGAATGAAATGTCTCTTTGAATGCAAATGTACAACTTTTTTGCAAATTTACATCATCTGTATAAATTGCATGATGCAAACAGCATATAGCACATTAATACAAATAACATGACTTATCTCAATTGTTCCGACTGCTGCAGAAACAAGATATCTTTTATTTGGAGGAAGCGACTTTACCTGAATTAATGGGAAGATATGTAAGGGCAGGGAAGAAGAACGATCAAAACAAATTTTAAAGAAGAAAAATATTGGCACCTTTTAAATGCTAAGCACAAATCAATGCCTACTGTTGGTTAGCTTGCTATTAATTGGAGTGGTAGGAGGTATTCTGCCATTCTACCATATTTCAACATATGCAAGCAGGAGATAGTTTAAAATTGCAGCCTACAGCAGTGGGTTAGGTAAATGAATTTCAAAAGTTTATGATAAAGTAGTGAAGAGAGATGAAATGAGAGAAATAAAATGCCAATAAAATTTGCAGTTCTGAATATAGGAAGCTTGGCAAGAGAGGGAAAAGACGGAGAAAGCATAAGAATGAATTATGACTTGTTGGAATAGTTAGATTAGTTTAAACTTTTAAGATTATTTATTTATATATCATATTTAGAAACCACCCATCTCCCTCCTGGAATAACTCTGAGTTTTTTTAATTTATTTGCAAAATCTGGTGGTGATTTTTGTAGAACTAAATTAATATTGCATTCTGATACAGGTAGTGCTCAACCTATGCCCACAACTGAGCCCAGAATTTTGATCATAAGTCACTGTAGTTGTTAAGCAAAGCATCACATGACTACTTCGCTCAACAACTGTAATGTTGGCTTTGCCAGCTGCTGTCATTAAGTAACTGTGTGGGTCTTTAAGCAGAACATGTGGTGCCTCAGAAGGATAGGGGAGGTGCATTTTTATCAAATGACTGAGGAGGGCTGCAATGGTCATAAGTTTGGGCAGGGGTCATAACGCCCTTAAATCAGTGCTGTCATAATTTTGAATGGTTCCTGAACAAATGATGGTAAGTCAAGAACTGTTACCAGCACAAATATGGGCATAACTTTTATTTAAAAACTGTCCACTTCTTAATAGTGCTTTCACTTCATAATCCTTCACAATGCAGTTCGAAACCTATCAATAATCTTCACTATCTGCAGATTTTTGCTGAGATCAAAACACACCCAGCATTGTCATGTTTGCATGATTGCAATGTACAACATGCACAAAAAATATGAGACAATCTTTCTGAATACAATTGTCCAAGAGGAGGTCAGAAAAACATCATTCAACAACTATTCCAACTACTATAGAATAAAAATAATCCCTATCAGTCTCTCCACAGTAAATGGAAATAAATTTCTACCCTATCTATATTTTAGTATGCACAAATAAACACATTTGTCTGGTGATTTGCAAATCAAAAGATTGCTAAGAAAGAAAAGAGGACAAATCCTAAACATTTCCGGTACCAAAATATATATATTTATTCCATTATTATGAGCTACTTTAAGCATTTATATAAGTAGAAAAATTAAGTTTTATATCGGATAAATAAATTCAATGAAAATACTGAAAACTCCTGAAAAGTATGATCGTCTTTTGGGGGAGGGGGGAGGGGGGAAAAGAATAATGATTGACATGAGCCCTGAAACCAAAAGACAAATAAATAAAGCATATCTTTCAGTGGGAACATATGTTATCCTACAGAGCTGAGTTAGTCCTGAAGAAATAGATGGAGCTATTATTGGTGAAGCGAGCTGTCTCCTCAGGGGCTGGATCCCTGCCCATCTGGCTTCTGCTAGCTTCCAGTAGAGGAATAGAAATCTGGATCAGGTCCTGATAAATGCCTTTTTGTAAAAAGGAAAAGCTAGAGATGGGAATATGTACCATCTTTGCTTTCAATGTTTTAGTTTGTATTTATAGTTGTTAATTTTAAATACTTTGATATTTTTTTAATTGTAAGCCATCCAGAGCCTGGATGAGATGGATGGCAAATACATTTAATAAATAAAATAAAATATTTTGTAAAATAAAATTATACCCTTTCCAAGAAGCTGAACTTAAATTCATCTTATCCCATCCCATGATGGATGGATGGATGGATGGATGGATGGATGGATGGATGGATGGATGGATGGATGGATGAATGGATGGATGGATGGATGGATGGATGGACGGACAGACATACAGGTGGACATAGATTATCATGAAGATGATAGATAGATAGATAGATAGATAGATAGATAGATAGATAGATAGATAGATAGATAGATAGATAGATAGATAGATAGATGAGATAAAGACAGATGTACAGACAGATACAGTAGATAGAAGGATAGACATAGATGGATAGACAGACAGACAGACAGAGCTTGTGATTCACTGCAACTATTCATTTCAGAACTTTATTAATGTGGAATATAACAGCAAACTGTATTTAAAATTCAGTGGAATTGATGGTTCAGTGATTTCTATATCCTACTTATTAGCTGACAGAACAAGCAGAAATCAGGGTATATAAGGATACACAAACTTTGCATTAGAAGAAAGGGACAAAGAATAAAATTTAATCTGTAATTTTGGGAGGAAGACACAAGTGTTATGTGAAAAATATGAGTAGTTAAATGAAATGCAGTTAGGTAAGGAGTACTTTTAGACATTACACAATGTCTTGCAATTCACTTAAATCTTATAATTTCTTGAATGTTGAGTTGCCTTTTGAAATAATGGCATGGAGTAAACATTTCAAAAACTTAAGATGAAGGACAGATATTCAACATTCTCAGATTCGATAATGCCTTTTGTTTTCAAATATTAATCCTAAGGAATTCTGCTTCTTCCTAAAATGACCATATAGTTTCAGAGTTTTTAAGGGTAGCAAGGGTTAACTAATTTACAGGATTTATGACCTCCATCATGTTCTGCGTTTTCTTTGCCCTCTTCTATTAATCAATAATCCATTATCATAACTCTTTGGAAATGATTTATCATTTTTATCATCTGTTTCTATCTTGGAAACAAGAGTTTTCTGCATCAGGGTCTGCTATTAAACTTCTGGTCTATGAAGATGAATAGAGATAGCATTGTATGTGTGTGTCCAGTACACAGAAGGAGAGATGATGAGATTGCTTTTCAAGGCAATGAAGTCATTTCTGGGCTCCAGCATCTATATGTAGCTCAAAGCTATAGCCTGCTATAAATTTTGGCTCTTATTCTTATACATTCAGCTAGATCTAGGCACTGCAGGCTCATCTGAACTGCATAGGAAAAATTCAAGTGACCATTGAAAATTGCCCATTGGACTGACATTAAGAATACTAATGAATTTCAATCCTGATTCAAAAACAAGATGAAGAACCTCAACTTCCAGGAAAATATTGCCCATATAATCCTCCATCTGGTTCATTGACTTTTTTCCCAGGCACTGTCTCCAGATGCTAGGACCCCCCCCCCCATCCCTACCATTCGCATTAAAGTCATATCTGTTATTTTAAAGAAAGACCCATCAAGTCTGCCAAGCCTGTAACAGGAATATATTTATTCACCAGCAACCAATCCAATGTAATAAAAATTGTTTGCAATAGAACTGCAAAGGAATCTCAATTTATGGCTATTTTAACATCTCATCATCAACATTAGAAAAGAAAAGACTAATTCTAACCTCAGATGGTTACTTTAAAAAGTTGCATGCCTCTATGTTGGCCTGAGGTTTTAGAACAATCTCCATTGATGTCCGTAAAGTCTGATTTATAAATAATTGCTATGTAAAACCCATAAAGAGATTTTTAGAAAATGTGTGTCAAAAGTGGAATGAATCTAGCCCAGTGGTGGGATTCGGCCGATTCACATCAGTTCACGTGAACCAGTTGTTAAATTCCCCCCTCCCTCCCCTGTTATCAAAGTGGATCCCGAGTGCTGGGCTGTGCTGCAATGGAGAAATGGGCAAAGGAGTGGCCGGCATGAGAGGGAGCGAAGGCCGCTTCCCCTCTTTCTTCTTCCTATTCCTCCTCCTTCCCTCACCCCAGCTATTCCATTACTCATTTTATCCATTGCAGCGCCCAGGATCCACTTTGATAGCGGGAGGTGGATGGGTAATTTAACAACCAGTTCACCCAAGTCCAGGTTAGCCATCATAGGAGGTTCATCCCGCATGTGGTGGACCTGGTGGATGGGGATAGGCCACACCTCCCATGACAGCCAACCTGATCCTGGCTGAACCAGTTGTTCAGTTGTATTTGAATCCCACCACTGAACCATTGTGGGCTGTGGTCTCCCCAATTACTAGCATACAGCCCAAATATGCTTTTTAAGAACCAAATTGTCTTTGCATCTGATTCATCCTTGTTCTGAAGAGAGCTATCTCAGTTGTACAAGCCCAAAATGACCCCTAGGTTTTCCCAATATCTCTATAGAATGAATTCTTTGCCACACAACTCTGTATCCAAATAACAATAACAATAACCATAACACAGTTATAGCTGTAAATTCATGAAATGACTCATGGCTACTGGATGTCTGAATACCTCTGTGATCCTTCTTCAAGTTTCATTAGTCCATCCAGTAAGATTAGAAAAAGCCAGGTTGCTGAGAATCCCAAGGGAATGGTCTCTTCAGAATTCAGTGATAACCCCATTCCTTGGAACAGCTTGGTCTAGTGGTTAGAAATTGGAGGACCACGAGTTCTAGTCCTGCCTTAGGCATGAAAGCCAGCTTGTTGACTTTGGGCCAGTCACTCTCTCTCACCCAACTCATCTCATAGGGTTGCTGTTTTTGTAGGAAGGAAGTTTTGACTTCTGGTATCTGCGGAATCATCCACACAATCTGTATAATCATCCACACAACCACCATATACGGTGAGTATTGGTGACCTTGCTTTATTCATTCCTTTTTGCTTAACAATTTTGTCCAGGATTGATTAAGCTATAAAAATACACATTTCCTGATTTAGTTTAAATAACATAAGAAAATAATTTTAGGATTCTCTGGTTACACGACAATTTTTCATTATTAGACAACATGTCTATCTATAAAAGTATAATGTGCCCAGAGAATATCACTAAAATCTGATTTAAGTACTTGATATCTCCAATGGGAATGTAGATCATCAATTTCTAAAAGATAGCATTTGACATAACAAAATGCACATCATTTGATTACACCATTCTATTGCTTTTGCCAATGAATCCTTTGTTGATTCAGGTGACAACCAATCCTGTATAGGTTACCATACAGGATTGGTTACCTGTAAATTACCTCTCACCATGTTGTTTTTGGGGGAGTCACTCTTGATCTGGGTCCTCTGATGAGATGTGTTCATTATGATTGAACCCCTTGCATAACCCTCATCTTCCTCAGAACGCACAAACTTACAACCACACCAAGGTGGTGCCTCACTTGGAGGGGGTGATAACAATAATAAAGTTAAACTCCCCACACATCAGAAGCCTCAGCCGCTCCTCACTTCTCACTCTTGAGTACCAAGATTAAAGTTCAGATTTTAATTTGTATATAGTGTTATTTAAAATTGTTTGTTGCAATTACATTTATACTAAGCATTTTTAAGAATCTGATGCAATTGTGTTGCCTGTATTGTTCTTTCAATATTATTATAATGGTACTGTATTGTTTTACAGCTCTTTGTTTTAAATATTTATAAGCCACCTTTCAGTTCACAAAAAAATCTCAGTGCATCTCATGTGGTTATAAACCAGTATAGAACGATATGGAATGTATTCTGAAACTCAACAACCAAATGCAAAATTAATATGCTACAAACATTAAGAGCAATTCCAAGTAAGAGTCAACAATACTCAGCATAAAAGCCGCAGCAGATTAAAAACTAGTGAAATGTGAAATGCCAAGGGAGCTCAACAGATACAACAGTATTTTCTCGTAACTAAAACGATATTAAATGTAGCAGGGCATTTTCTATCTGAAACTTCCTTTCTCCTGTTACTGCCCCCATCTGAACTTTAAAAGGTGATGCTCATTCAATGAGGAGTATAACATGTACATACTGTATATATATATATATACATCTACATATATACACACATACAGTACATGCATACCAGTGGTGGGTTTCAATTTTTTTTAGAACCTCTTCTGTAGGTGTAGCCTACTTTGTGGGAGTGGCTTGCAAGCCATGTGACCGAGTAGGAATGGCTTGCCAGTCATGTGACTGGGTGGACGTGGTGTAAAATGTGGTGAAACTCACTTAACAACACTCTTGCTTAGTAAACAAAATGTTGGCTCAAACTCTGGCATTTAAAGCATGCAAGTCTTAAAGCTGTCAATTACAAGACCCTTGCACCCCTAAACCTTTAGAAAAAAACCCCAGGGGTGTTCAAACTTGACAGCTTTAAGACTTGTGGACTTTAACTCCCAGAACTCCTCCTCTCGCTCTTCATCTTGATGATGTGTGGACGGACCGGGGGAGGGAGCTGGAACCAGTTCTAAATGGTAGATTTGTGGAACCTCTTCTATAGAAGAGGTTAGAACTGGCAGGAACCCACCCAATACATACATATATACATACATACATACATACATACATACATACATACATACATACATACATACACAAACACACACCATAGTACTAATATGCCTTAGCAGCACCTTTTTCCTGCTGTACCTGAGTGATGTTATCTTCTTGTCATCCCCTGCCCATGAATGTAACAACCTTGAACTGTGTTTAGGAGCACCAGTGCTAAAATAGCATTTTCCTCCTTATTCTGACCCTCTCAGTAAAACTGCCACAAGTATATAAAAGCTATTAGGCTTTGCCACACATTTACCTTGGAAAAAATTCAAGTGGCTGAAGCAATATGGAACAGAGGAAAAAGAGGCAGGATAGGATAGCAACAGAAACCCTATGACTTTTAACAACAACAAAACCTTTATAAATTGGTTGTATGAATACAAAGCATCTAATGTCTAAGTAGCTGGGTCTTTAAAGGACAAAAATATATTCATGTGCACTTAATATTCTCACCTGAAACCAAAGATTAATTTTATACATTACTAAAACCTCCTGTCTGTTTGTCATGAGTAACCTTCACTTGGGGAAAATAGTACATCATAGGACAATTTTTGAATCAAGCTATTTCAAATGGGTTAACTTAAAGAATGTGCCTCAAATCTCAGACCCATGACTCCAGTGGAATTGAAATTTCAATAATATTTATACCAGTCCTATTCACCGTCTTGGCTACTGAAGGATCAGGATTAGCCATGATTATATGTTTTCATGTTCAACTACCCTTCTCAGAAATTGGACGAGTGGCCGGCATGCCAGCTGTGGAGGGAGGAAGGGGGAGGAAGGGAATCGGCGGCCAGGAGTCCCACCGTCGACGAGGGTGGAGGAAGAGCCGCACTCCAACGGCGCGAACAGCCACGCCTGCGCTCTCCTGCGCGCTCTGCCCAGGGGGCTGCCCCCTCCTCCCTCCTCCTCCTCTCCAGCCCTGCGGCCCGGTTCCTACCAAGCCACGGACCAGCACCGGTCCGCGGCTCGGGGGTTGGGGACCCCTGCTTTAGAACCAAGGTCAAAAACTGACATCTCTAAATGGCAGTGGGTGATGAGGGAAGAAGAAGTTAATGACTTGGATGTCTGCTGAGTGATCCCACTTTCTCCCTGGAAGGAGATGTTTTGGGATACCCTGAGATGGAGAGTGGGGGGGGGGGGTTTGTTCACCATGCACGGGTCTCTATTCTCCCTCCACCCAGCAAAATGGCAGACAATTCTGTGAATCTGCCATGGGAGGAAAAAAAGAGGAGAGGCTGGGAGCTTGATTTGGGATCTAATAAGGTTGTGAGAGGATGGGAAATAGCACCAGCTTATATCATATTTAGAAAGAAGGTTGACCTAATTGGTGATGGGTTATCTATTATATTTATTATATAATTGATTTTAATAAATATAAACACAAATACAAAAACGATGAATATAGCATGTGACAAAAGAACACTCATTCCTTACACTCCTGAACTCTTTGGAGGAAGGTCAAAGTTAAAACTATCATTTTAAAGGAAAAGAAGAGAAGATTAACCAATATATATGGATTTCTCAATTCATTTTCTGGAAATAAACAATATCTTTCAGCTAGTTATCCTGCTTTTCAGCAATTGAAAACTGTTTCAATTACATGAAATGGTTCAACAACCTTAATTATTATTTCCTGCTCTAAATGTTCACTATTAATGATACCGGAAAGGAGTGAAACAACTGCTTCTTTCTCACTCTAGTAATCCTGAAGCATTGTTTTCCTTTTTCTAGAAACCATTTGTCCTGAATAAGACATTCTTCTACCCACTCCAAGCACAGCTATTTTTGCCTACATAATTTTCTAACCTGCTGACACTAGACAATTAATGCAACCCTCAGTCTGGATTTGTTTGGAGACTGCTTTTATTACACTTTAAAGTAAGCATTACAATTGCCAATGCAGGATAGCATCATCTTTTCCTTGGGTAGACTGTTCTGGCCCGCAGTGCCCTCTTGTGTCTTCCAGCACAACAAACTATAATACCCGAGCTGCTGATAAGCAGGAAAAGATATTAATGTTTTTTGACCTTGTGATCTGCTGAAACAAGCTCCATTTCGCCCCAACCTCCTAACTATAATGTCTGGCACAGCGTAGAAAACAGTGCCAGAACATTAGTGAAGAGGGATTTCAATGGTGGGAAGAAATTAGTTTTAGAATGCATAAAATGGACAAAAAGAAAAGTCACATTTAAAAGAAGTTTAAACGAAGAATCCAGACATATATTGTGCCTTCAAAGTTTTGACAATGCATTGCCATATCCTATGAAATTTGAAAGCTTAATACAAGCAGCAATAAAAATCAGTATTCGTTCTCCCAGTTTGCTGTTCTGTGAACTGCTATGTTCCTCGCCTGATCCCTACTCTACATCTGATTCAAGAGTTAGGCTCAAGATATGCTACTAACTCTGCACCTCTATGCAAATTACTATCCTTGATGATCTAACCCACAAGAAAATGTGGAGTTAGATGTGGAGGTATTATCCAAAAACATACTGAAGATTGTCAATGCTTTGACAATCATCCTGATCAGAAATTCCGGAATTTACAGTTCCAACACGTCGAGGTGAAGGAGATTAACCTACACCAATCCCTGCATTGCAAAGCTCAGGTCATAGCATGCATGTTTTAATCTTGCTGTTTGACATCACTAGTCTCCCAGCTATGTGCCTGTGGAAGTCCTGGAAACGAATGGTTGACATAGGTAAACAACAGAAGAAACTGCTGCTTTCTATCTATCCAAGGCATATAATGAATATAACAGCAATAAAATCTCTGCCTGTGTGACTCCCTCTCTCCCTCTCTCTCTGTCCCTCTCCCTCTCTCTCCCTCCCTCTCTCTTTCTGCGTGTGTGTGTGTGTGTGTGCATGTTCACATATGTATATATTTACAAAGAAGCAAACTGGAAATTTAAAAAAGATTATTACTTTAATGACCTAGTGTTAACACCTTACTGAGAAAAGGAATATAGAAACCTTAACAAATCCCATAAGTATAACAAATAGTTTCAAATAGGCTAAGAATAATAGAGTTAACCTAAAACCATCAAATCATAGCTATTGTTATTACAGTTTTTGTCATATAAGATATAAATGTGTGCACATATGCTGCATAGTAATTGATTCCTACAAAGAATTCTTACAGGAGTTGGAGTTTCTTTTGCAATTAGTCTAATAGGCAACTACTTTCCTGTTGGTTCTTTTACAATGGTGGGCATTGTATCTATACAGTGAATTCTGTAAGAGGTGTTGCAAAGGCCCATTACTTTCTTTTCTGAAAGCACTAATCTTAAGAGGCAAAGTAAGTACACTTGTTCTCAGAGCACCATGGTGCATCTTTTCTTCTTTTGCCTTAGTACCTGAATGGGGGACATTCCAGAAAATTTACAAGAATTTCAGAGATTAGTTATGCTTTTCAGGTGTAATCATGAGAAAGTCAGAGAAAACGTCATCACTGTCTATTCACTGTATTTAATCCAGGAAGTTGCAAGTGTATACCAAGGATTTTACTGTACCACATTATTGCCACTATGCTATATTTGATTTAAAAAAAAAACTCTACCAAATTGGTAATTTAAGAAGGATTTTGCACTACAGTTATGCATTAAACACAGGTTAAGAGTTAACCTAACCTCAATCAGATTTTTGACTTGAAACCCTTAAGTGGTTGCCTATATTAATAAGTGCTTTAGAAAATTGTGTAATTTTTCTCTCATGTTAAGTGTCATAATGCCTTGCTGAATCGGTAGCATGAAAGTTTCAGTGAAAGGTGATAAATTCTTTGTATCATAGGAAATTTCTCAAAACTTTTGCCTGATGGACATCAGCTTCTCCAAAACTGCCCTGGGAACTGTAGCTGTCTGAAGATGCTTATAATTCTTTGACAGGGATGCTCCCATCACGGAATTGTGCATTTCCTAGAATGGTGATGGTGGTCCAGGATAGACAACTGATTAACTACCGAGTCTGTAAAAAAAGAAGCTGCTCTTTCTTTAGTCATTGTCTAGGAAGTATTTCAAACTCATTGAAAAATGTCTGGCCTAGAGGTGCTTTTCACACAATGCCAGAACTTTATTGTCTGCATTGTGATATATTGTGTTAGCCTCTGACCAATAGGAGGCACTACATCGTTTCATCATTGGGCTCTGCGGTCATATGTATTCTTACTATAGGTAGTCCTCGACTTACGACCACAATTGAGCCCAACATTTCTGTAGCTAAGCGAGACAATGAGTTTTACAACCATTTTACAACCTTTCTTGCTACAGTTGTTAAGGGAATCGTGGCAGTTGTTAAACTAGTAACCCAGTTCTTAAGCAAATCTGGCTCCCCCATTGACTTTGCTTGTCAGAAGATCATATCACATGACCCTGGGACACTGCAACCGTCATAAATATGAACCAGTTTCCAAACATCTGAATTTTGATCATGTGACCATGGGGATGCTGCAATGGTTGTAAGTGTGAAAACCCATCATATGTCACTTTTTTCAGTGCCATATAATTTCTAATGGTCACTAAATGAATGGCTGTAAGTCGAAGACTACCTGTACATGGCTTATATTCAATCTTTTAACAGGATTTACACCTACAGGCCTTGCACTTGGTGTCTAAACAGTACATTTTTTAACATTAGGGCTATCTTGACTCTACAGGCCTATGTGGATACCTATTCCTGAAGAGTCCCAATAAAGATTAAAGCTACATAAATTCACGCTTCAAAGCAGGCTTCTAGAATGAGTCCAGGGTTATAATAACAAAACTTTCTGGCCTGACAACATGTAAAAATGGAAGGCATACCTGCACAGTTTCTACAAATGGTTTATTGTTTGAATTTACTAACCACCCAATTCCAATGAATTTACAATATATGCTAGGGCTGTGCAATATTTTAGATTTTAAGGGAAGGCATACCTGCACAGTTTCTACAAATGGTTTATTGTTTGAATTTACTAACCACCCAATTCCAATGAATTTACAATATATGCTAGGGCTGTGCAATATTTTAGATTTTAAGGGATCACTTCTCAGAGTTTTATTGTATCATCTACTAATCAAAAGTAAATGACAAACCAGGTAGTCCTCAACTTCCAAGCATTCATTTAGTGACCATCCTAAGTTATAACAGTACTGAAAAAAGTGATTTATGACAGGTCCTCACACTTAGGACTATTGCAGCATTGTGGTCATATGATCAAAATTTGAGCATTTAGCAGCTGCCATGTATTTACAATTGCAGCATCCCTTGTGATTGCCATTTGCAACCTTCCCAGACAGCTTTAGACAAGCAAAGTCAATGTGGGAAGCTGGATTCACTTAATGACAGCATGATTCACTTAACAATCACAGTGATTTATTTAACAACAATGGCAAAAAGCTTGAAAAATTGGACATGACTCACTTACAATGGAATGCTTAGCAATGGAAATTTTGGTCCTAATTGTAATTGAAATGCACGGATTGTCCTGAACTTGGATATGGGTATTGTACATGGTAAGTTTTCTTCTACATATTCCCCCCTCTTTTGAAAAAAAAAACCAAAAGAATTTTGTTACTGATCTGAAGTGCAGGTCAAGAAGACTTAGCAAGGATTTCCTGTGGGAGAAGAGTCAAAAGAAAAGATCAAGATGGCAATTGTGATTGGATAATTGAAGCTACCATCATGACTCTTTTGATATTTCCTCCCCCCCCACCCCCCATGGAAGTCCTTATATTTAGCTATTGACCAGTCTAAAAGTAGCTACAGTGAACATCACTGAGCTGCGGTGGCGCAGTGGTTAGAGTGCAGTACTGCAGGCTACTTCTGCTGATCAATGACTGTCAGCAGTTTGGCAGATCAAATCTCACAAGGCTCAAAGTTGACTCAGCCTTCCATCCTTCCGGTTAGTAAAATGAGCGCCCAAATTGTTGGGGGAAATATGCTGACTCTGTAAACCGCTTAGAGAGGATTGTACATGCACTATGAAGCAGTATATAAAGTGCTATTGCTATTATATTTATTTAGGTATTCTTTCATTTATTAAATGTGGCGGTTCTGGGTGTCTTGAAACACTATATGTTACATGTGTTATGGATGCCCGAACACTGGATGTATTTTTAAGAAGAGACTGGAAAACCATTTGTCTGACACGGTATAGGGTCTCCTGCTTGAGCAGCGGGGTTGGACTAGATGACCTCCAAGGTCCCTTCCAACTCTCCAAAGCACCTGATGGCAGAACAAGAAGCAATGGGTGGAAACTAATCAAGGAGAGAAGCAACCTAGAACTGAGGGGAAATTTCCTGACAGTTAGAACAATTAACCAATGGAGCAGCAGGCCACCATAAGTTATGGATGCCCCAACAATGGATGTGTTTTTAATAAGAGACTGGAAAACCATTTGTCTGACACAGTATAGGGTCTCCTGCTTGAGCAGCGGGGTTGGACTAGATGATCTCCAAGGTCCCTTCCAACTCTCCAAAACACCTGATGGCACAACAAGAAGCAATGGGTGGAAACTAATCCAGGAGAGAAGCAACTTAGAACTAAGGGGAAATTTCCTGGCAGTGAGAACTATTAACCAGTGGAACAGCAGGCCACCATAAGTTATGGATGCCCCAACAGTGGATGTGTTTTTAAGAAGAGACTGGAAAACCATTTGTCTGACACGGTATAGGGTCTCCTGCTTGAGCAGCAGGGTTAGACTAGATGACCTCCAAGGTCCCTTCCAACTCTCCAAAGCACCTGAGAGCAGAACAAGAAGCAATGGGTGGAAACTAATCAAGGAGAGAAGCAACTTAGAACTGAGGAGAAATTTCCTGACAATTAATCAGTGGAACAACTTGCCTCCAGAAGTTGTGAATGCCCCAACACTGGAAGTCTTCAAGAAGATGTTGGATAGCCATTTGTCTGAAATGGTTTACGGCAGTGATGGCTAACCTTTTTTGTCTCGCGTGCCAAAAGCAGGGGGAGTGCAGGGGTGATGTGCACAGGTGTACCACATCCATAATGCTATGTGCATGACCCCCTGCATTTGGCATGCTTTTTACGTCATCCCCAGGCTCCAGAGGCTTTATAGGAGCCTGGGGAGGGTGAAAACAGCCTTCCCCCACCTCCAGAGGGCAAAAAACAGCCTCAAAAGAAGGCCTAAATCAGCTGGCCAGGGCACACATTTCATTTCATTTCATAAGCTGACAGGGCAATGCCTCGCGTGGCCTAAGAAATGGTTCCGTGTGCCACCTGTGGCACCAGTGCCATAGGTTCGTCATCATGGGTATAGGGCTTCCTGCCTAGGCAGGGAGTTGGACTAGATGACCCCCAAGGGATAGATAGAGAGGGAGAAATAAGGTAGGCAGGTAGGTAGGTAGGTAGGTAGGTGGATAGATAGATAGATAGATAGATAGATAGATAGATAGATAGATAGATAGATAGATAGATAGATAGATAGATAGATAGATAGATAGATAGATAGATAGATAGATAGATAGATAGATAGATAGATAGATACAAAGAAAGAAAGAAAGAAAGAAAGAAAGAAAGAAAGAAAGAAAGAAAGAAAGAAAGAAAGAAAGAAAGAAAGAAAGAAAGAAAGAAAGAAAGAAAGAAAGAAAGAAAGAAACACAGTAGGTAGGTAGGTAGGTAGGTAGGTAGGTAGGTAGGTAGGTAGGTAGGTAGGTAGGTAGGTGGAGAAAGAAAGAAATACAGTAGGTAGGTAGGTAGAGGGATAGATAGATAGAGAGGGAGAAATACAGTAGGTAGATAGGTTGGGCCTTATATGATGGTTGTGTGTATATGTGCAGGTGTAGATCTACACACAGATTGGTTGGCCATTTAACCAGACTGGGCCACAGCAATGCGTGGCCGGGTATAGCTAGTTTTATATAAAATGCAGAAATACATGTAACAGCCAAGGGACCAAACAAAACAATATAGACATCATAAACACTAATACTCTTTCCCCATTCCTTTAGGACTTCTAGCTCACAAAAATACAACAAGGTCACAATTCTTATATTTGAATCCCACTAAAAATTTGAGGGAAATAAAGAGAATGTTAACTTAGTTTTGTTATATATTATAAGGTCTTGAGAAGTGGAAAAAACAGTGGCACGGAAAAGCTCTTTGTTAAAATCAATGGCTGAACTAAATTGATTTCTGAGTAAAGGCTATATCCACATAACATGCTTACTCGTGGTTAATTAAACTATAGTTTTCCAAATTAACCCCTTCTTCAAAGTTCACAAAATGCACTGAACTATGGAATACCTCAAGGGCCATAGGTTGCTCATGTGTAATTTCAATTATATTTACTGGCTTGTGTTTGATCACAATAAATCAGTTAAGTCCTGGAAGACAGCTACTCTCTCTTCCTTTCAGCAAGAAAAATCTCACTGCAGGTTTCCATTAGGTACCCCAGCAGGAAGCTGTATATTACATTACCAACACCTGTGTAGAGTCTGACTTTAGTAATTATAGTTCAACAGATCACAATCATGCACACACAGAGAGAGACAAAATTGTAGCAAGAGAAGCATCAACTGCCCCAGCTCTAGCTATGCCAGAAGTAGCATCCTGAAACTGCTTTCTCTGACCTTGTTCATCCTGCTAAAAACAAGACATAATCTAGCCCATGTCCAAGGAGGAAGATTTAAGAGTTGCATGAGCAAATGAATACAGAACTTTACCTGCCTCTGTCAGATGCCATTGCTAGGATGATATAACTTCAATAATTGCTACCTGCATTTACTTTCTTTTTGTTCTTTCCAATACTTTTTCACTTATTTGATGAAGAGTCCTCAAGTAACAACTGTTGTTATTGAGCATCTTAAATGGGACTTCAAAAAAAGCACCATATAAATCTTCTCCAATAGCAAAGCAATAACATACTTTGCTGAACATAGAGGTCCTGTTCATGAAGAAGCATAGTCCCACTTCATCTTCTACCCAAGTAGACACCATACTTTCATCTTTAACTACACAGTGTGAAGGACTAGTGAGAGTCTAAATACAATCAAGCTCAATGTACTAAGAAAGCATTGAGATATTGATTCTGAACCTGCCAAGATCAAAAGTAGGGCCAATTCACAGAGGGATATAGGTGGCAAGCCTTCCAGATAGCATTCCCTTCTCACTTGAATATACCTCTGCAAATAAAATGCCGTTAACAAAAAATAACAACAATTTATTTGTAAAAATGATTCTTATTGCCTTTATTTTTCCAGAAAGTTTTATATAATTAATATGATCCTTTAAAATAACATAAATACAAGCAAAAAGCAAAAGTGTAAAAAGCAAAACTACTTAAAAGGCAAAATAAAATTAAATGGGGGATTATGCTAATATAGCCAAAAATTAAATGGGGGATGAAGACAGTTTGTTACATGTTGTTTGTAGTGTCTTATGTTTTTTTTGTATGTTATCTCCGTTTGGTGTTGGGTGGGCACGTAAAGGAAGAGGAGGGGCTAGGATTAAAAAAGTTACTGCGTAAATGCGGTTTATAAAAATAATGACATGGAACGTGAAGGGCACAGGGAACCAAATAAAGAGGAGGAGATTGGAGCTTAAAATTAAAAGGGACTTACCAGACATATTATTTTTGCAGGAAACTCATCAAAAATCTGAGGATTTCAATAGAATGAATATAAAGGGTAAGCAAGTTTATGAAAATCTTTCAGAACCTCCAAAGCCAGAGGTGTGGCAACATTGATATCAAATAGGGTATATTTTGAAAAAAAAACAAGTAATTAGGGACGATGAAGGAAGATATTTAATAATTATAGGGAATATTAACGAGCAAAAAGTGACACTGGTTAATTTATATCTACCAAATGAAAAACAAAAGGGATTCCTTGATAAAATAACTAAGATTTTGGAAACTGAAAGTGTAGGGAAAGTGATTGTGGCTGGGGACTTTAATATGATTAGAGATAAAATAGACAGTACTAACCCCACCCGCTTTAGAGAAACAAATAAAGGGGAAATTTTAAATAAATGGATGTTCCGAAATAGTGTGGTAGATGTCTGGAGGGAGTTGAAAGGTACTGAAAGGGTGTATACTTTTTGCTCTAAGGTACATAATACATATTCAAGAATTGATTATATTTTTGTCTCTAAAGACCTGTTGAATAATATAGATAGAATAGATGTGGGAGTTTTCAAGGACTCCGACCATGCAGAAGTTACGATGGAAATAGATTTTAATTTTAGAAAAAAAGAAAGAGGTTGGAGATATGATGAAAAATTGTTTAAAAAGGAGGAAGATAAAACATGGATACTTAAAAAATGGGAGGAAAGTTGGAGATTCAATGATAATGGAGAGGTTAAATTTGAAACTGTTTGGGACACGATGAAAGCAGTATTTAGAGGAGAAAGCATTAAGTTGTCAAGCAGGAAATATAGAGAATATAGAAGTAAAATGGAACAGGATACAAGACAGATTAAGGTATTGGAGAACCAATTTTTACTTACAAAAGATAAAAAATGCTTGGAGGAATTGAATTCACTAAAAACTAAATTGATAGAAGAAGATATAGAATTGGTTAAAAAAAATATAAGATATTTAAATAGGGATTTCTTTGAATTTAGTAATAAAAACTCTAGGTTATTAGCAAGGATGGCGAAAAATAAAAGTGAAAAGAGAGAAATTGGCTCTCTGATAGATGAAAAAGGTACAAGATGTTATAAGAGACTGGAGAAATGTGAAGTAGTTAGGAAGTTTTTTCAAAAATTATATTCAAAGAAATCAATTGATTTGGAAAAATTGAAAAATCATCTTGAAAAATATGCTGTGAAAATAGATCAAACATATAAGGACTTGATGGAAGGAGATATTACACATGATGAGATTAACGAAATAATACAAGAGATAAAATTAGGGAAGACTCCAGGTGAAGATGGATTACCTGCTGAATTTTATAAAGACTTTAAAGAAATAATAATACCAAAATTGCAAAAATTATTTAATGGAATTTTACATGGTGGAGAAGTCCCGATGTCATGGAACAGAACGGTAATAACTATAATTCCTAAACCTGATAAAGATTTGGAGAGGATCGAGTCCTATCGACCCATTTCTTTAATTAACCAAGATGCAAAAATATTTACTGCCATTATAAGTAATAGGTTAAATAGATTTATAGACAAGTATATAAGCTATAATCAAGTAGGTTTTGTTAAAGGCAGATATATGAGTGATATAATTAGAAGAGTATTAAATATTATAGATGTAGCTGAGAGTAATGGTGATAAAATAGGCATAGTATCACTAGACATTTTTAAAGCCTTTGATTCTGTACAATGGGAAACTATTAAAGTAATTATTGAGGCATTAGGCTTCGGTAATAGGTTTATACATGTTATTTCAAAATTGTATCAAAAAAGTAATAGTGCAAAAGTGACGTCCGGTTCTGGCTCCGGCGGCGACGGGCGAACTTAGGGTTCGCTCGCCGCTTTGATCCTTTTCCTGCCCCCCCACGGGGGCGAGAAGCCCCTTGTTTGGGGCTTCTCCCGTAAAGCCGGCTCGACAGGGAAGCCCCCCCCCCCCGCGGCAGTGGGGAGAGCGACCCTGCTCCTCGGCTTAGGTGGAAGAGGACATGCTGCGGGGGGTCTTCCCTTCGCCAAAGGTTGGCGGCACCATTTAATTCTATGAAGAGAGAAGATCGGAAGAATCGGGAGGCTTTTCGGGACCTCAGCTGCGAGCGGAGAGTGAGCGTTTAAAACTTTTCTTTTTGTGTACTGTCAGCCGGGCTGAAAGGGACTGGAGGGGGGTGTTTGTTTCTAAAAAAAACCCCTTGGACTAAAAGCGGCACTCGGAAATGCCTCATTGCGAGGAATCGGAAACTTTAAATCTGGATGGTCTCTAACAAGGGAAAGTACTTTGTGGCTTGTTTGCAATTATGTCTCGAGGTCTGGCTGAAACAGTTTCTTTTTTGCTTTTTAACCGCTTTCTCCCTCGGGCTCTGAGTTTGGGCGGAAAATGGCTTCTCTTTGTCCCCGACTGACTATGACCTATGGAAAATTACCAGTGTCTCTTTGCGATTTGGACTTCCTCTAATTATTGATGAAGAATTTTCTTTTTTTGGATTTGTGTTTTCCTTTCTGGATTGCCTTCGTTATTATACCTACGGAGTTGGAAAAGTGTTTCTCTGTTGGCTTCTGAATTTTGCAGCTGTACAACTTTGAGAACTTTGGACTCCTGATCTGCCTTACCAGCCCCACCCTAAAAACGCCATTTTACTGGCACGGATTTTAACAGCTAAACATGGCACAAGAAGCAACGCTCGCAAGCCTTGAACAAAGAATGACTGCCCTTGAAACTGTTATACAAAATTTGGTATCAGAAATTAAGGCTCAGAGGGCAGAAAATGTCAACTTTAAAAAGGAACTATTGGACACTCGAAAACAAGTGCTTGAGAATACACAGAAGAATGAAGAATTGAAAGGGGGCTGGAGGGGGCTAAGGGAGAGATTAAAAATGTTTCTAATGAGGTTGTGGAAATAAATGCGCATGTGACTAGGATTGATTTGGAAAGGATGACATATTTTTTGAGATTCCAGAATGTTTCTGAGATGGATGGTGAATGTCTCCCTGATCTTATGAGTACAATTATTGCAGACTATTTACATAAACCCAAAGATGAGATCAGAGGGGACATTGACCTAGTCTACAGAATAAATTCTGCATATGCTAGGATGAATGAAGTACCCAGAGAGATACATGTAAAATTTGTTAGAAGGTCAACCAGAGAGGAAATCTTGAAGGCGCAAAGAGGGAGTCCTATGATTTACCAACAAAAGGAGATTACCATCTTGAAGCAGATTCCAAGAAAAATTAGAGAAGCCAGAAGGAAATTTTCCTTCTTGTCTAAAACATTGTTTGATCATGGGATCTGGTTCAAGTGGGTGATACCCGAAGGGATGCTGGTGTTCTGGGAAGGAGGTAGAGTAAAGATTAAAACAGTTGCTGAGGCGGAAGCCTTTCTTAAAAAACATTCCTCTGTCCTGGGAGAAGATCCAGGGGGGGCAGGGGGAGCCATGGCCCCGCCCGCTGGGGGCCCGGGGGAGAAGGGGGAAGATACAATTGCCAAGAGACTTAGATCTAAAAAATAACTTTGCCCTGGTTTTTCTTTTGAGTAATATTGTATGATATTTGTAATCTGGATTTTTGCAATTGACTGACAGTATATAACTGAAAAATTTAGGAATATGTACTTGCTCCCAGCTTGTAGTGTTATGTGAAATGTTTCTTTTTTTTCTTTTTAATAATGTAATTTGAGGTTCCGGAGGAGCCGACGACTTTGACGTGACCACTCTCAAAATTTCTATGTAACCCTTACCCTACCCCACAAAAAATGTAAACTCAATAAAACTTTTTCAATATAAAAAAAAAAAAAAGTAGTGCAAAAATGAAGGTGAATGGAATAATGACGGGAGAGATTAAATTGGAAGCAGGTACGAGACAGGGATGTCCCTTGTCCCCAACATTATTTTTATTAATTATGGAAGTTTTGACTAAATTGATAGAAAAAGATGAAGAATTGGAAGGGTACAAGGGATATAAGATAAATTTGTACGCGGATGATACCTTGATTATTTTGAAAGATATAGAGAAAGATTTGAAGAGGATAAATAAACATTTGAAAGAATTTGAAGAAATGACAGGTTTAAAGGTAAATTGGTCAAAATCTGAATTATTAATGAACAAAAATGATAAGGAGTGGGAGAGTATGCAAGAACAATTTGGGATAAGAATTAAAAATACATTGAAATATTTGGGAATAACACTTTCACTTAAAGTTAGAGAATTGAAAAAAATTAATTATGATGTGATGTTGGATGAAGTAGAGAAGAAGATAGATAAATATAAAGAGATAAAGTTGTCTTGGTTTGGCAGAATTGCAATGTGTAAGATGATGCTGTTACCAAAGTTTAATTTTTTATTTGAGATGCTACCGTTAAATTTGACAGAGAAGGATATGGAAGGATATCAGAAGAAATTAGATAAATTTTGCAATGGTGGGAAAAGACCTAGATTAATGAAGAAAATGTGGTATCAAAATCAAAAGGAAGTTGGATTGGGAATTCCCAATCTACTTAATTATTATTGGGCCTATAATATTCGAACTGTTATAAAAATACTTAAAGGAGGAGACGGTCATTGGGGAGATCTAGAGTTAAAGGATATTAAGAGATTTGGCCCTACTTGGTTTTTAGATAAAATAAAAACAATTCCGGATATATCCTTCTTGGGGAAGACACTTGGAAGTTGGCCGATTAAAACCAATATAAGTCGGACTCCTGATCTGCCTCACCAGCCCCACCCTAAAAACGCCATTTTACTGGCACGGATTTTAATAGCTAAACATGGCACAAGAAGCAACGCTGGCAAGCCTTGAACAAAGAATGACTGCCCTTGAATCTGTTATACAAAATTTGGTATTAGAAATTAAGGCCCAGAGGGCAGAAAATGTCAATTTTAAAAAGGAATTATTGGACACTCGAAAACAAGTGCTTGAGAATACACAGAAGAATGAAGAATTGAAAGGGGGGCTGGAGGGGGCTAAGGGAGAGATTAAAAATGTTTCTAATGAGGTTGTGGAAATAAATGGGCATGTGACTAGGATAGATATGGAAAGGATGACATATTTTTTGAGATTTCAGAATGTTTCTGAGATGGATGGTGAATGTCTCCCTGATCTTATGAGTACAATTATTGCAGACTATTTACATAAACCTAAAGATGAGATCAGAGGGGACATTGACCTAGTCTACAGAATAAATTCTGCATATGCCAGGATGAATGAAGTACCCAGAGAGATACATGTAAAATTTGTTAGAAGGTCAACCAGAGAGGAAATCTTGAAGGCGCAAAGAGGGAGTCCTATGATTTACCAACAAAAGGAGGTTACCATCTTGAAGCAGATTCCAAGAAAGATTAGAGAAGCTAGAAGGAAATTTTCCTTCTTGTCTAAAACATTGTTTGATCATGGGATCTGGTTCAAGTGGGTGATACCCGAAGGGATGCTGGTGTTCTGGGAAGGAGGTAGAGTGAAGATTAAAACAGTTGCTGAGGCGGAAGCCTTTCTTAAAAAACATTCCTCTGTCCTGGGAGAAGATCCAGGGGGGGCAGGGGGAGCCATGGCCCCGCCCGCTGGGGGTCCGGGGGAGAAGGTGGAAGATACAATTGCCAAGAGACTTAGATCTAAAAAATAACTTTGCCCTGGTTTTTTTTTTTGAGTAATATTGTATGATATTTGTAATCTGGATTTTTGTAATTGACTGACAGTATATAACTGAAAAATTTAGGAATATGTACTTGCTCCCAGCTTGTAGTGTTATGTGAAATGTTTCTTTTCTTTCTTTTTAATAATGTAACTTGAGGTACCGGAGGAGCCGACGACTTTGACGTGACCACTCTCAAAATTTCTATGTATCCCTTACCCTATCCCACAAAAAATGTAAACTCAATAAAACTTTTTCAATATAAAAAAAAAAACCAATATAAGTCGAGAGAAAGTAATTGAAGATGACAATATAGGAAGTATAGTAAATTGGTTAAGAGCATTAGAAATTGAGAGCAGAAAAAAAGAAATAATTGAAAAATTGGAGCTGAATTGGTTTGAGAAAATACAGGTAGAAAAATGGTCTACGGAAGTAAGGGGAACATGTAAAATAGGCAGAAGTAAAACTGAATTTGAAAGTTTAGTATCTCAAATTATTAAGGATGAAATTGGGTTAAAGGGACTCGTTAGTAAGATATATAAGATTATAAACTTTGATGGAAATCCACAAATGGTAATGAAGACGAATTGGGAGGAAGAATTTAAGATTAAAATATTAGACTTGGATTGGAATGTGAATTGGAAAAGTCGAATTATGAGGATTATGTCTATAAGGATTAAAGAGCACAACTTTAAGGTTGTTTGGAAATGGTATTGGACTCCATTAAGGTTATCATTGATGGATTAAAAAATCAGTAATAAATGTTGGAGATGTAATATGGAAGTGGGAACTTATGAACACATGTGGTATAAATGTGGAAAAATTAAAAAGTTTTGGCAACAATTGGAGGAAATGATGTTTGAAATGATGAAGAAAAGAATAACTTTGAGATCAGAATCTATATTATTACTGATAATTAAGGAATTAGAATTAACAAAATATGAGAAAACTGATTAGAATTATGATTATAATGGGTAGAATTATAATAGCAAGATACTGGAAAATAGAGGTAAATATTAAAATAGAAGAGTGGTATTGTGAAATGTGGAAATTAGCTTTAAATGATAAAATGACATGTGATATTAAATTTAGAGAGGGGGTCTATAAAAAAGACATTTTCTGGAAGATTTGGAACCCATTTGTGGACTATGCACTTGGGACTTTGGATGCCTCGACACCTGTACCCAGAGAACGCAGATTTTGGAGATCTTAAAGACAATTGAAGATATCCAAAGAACCAACTCTTCCTTTCGTTTTGTATAGCACTGGGTGGACTATTGTAAAAAAAAAAAAAAAAAAGTAAATTTTATGTTCATATGTATAACTTGTGGAAAATTATAATAAATTTTTTTTTAAAAAAATAACATAAATACAAGCAAAAAGCAAAAGTGTAAAAAGCAAAACTACTTAAAAGGCAAAATAAAATTAAATGGGGGATTATGCTAATATAGCCATAATATGGTACCCATGATTCAATTGTTTAAACTGCTCTGACTGTTCTTTTCTTCAACAATTCATTGTACCTTTTATTCAATTTTTTTAAAACTCCTAGACATATAATGAAATCGTAGGCAAGTTCTTCCACTTTATATTCTTTCCTATAGATATATAGAAACTTGATCAAATATTCAGGAGAAGATCTTTTCTTTATAGTTATTCTGGGGCATCTGAACATACTAGAATTTTCTCCAGCAAGGGGCCACTTCAGAAGTTGCTGCTGATTCGGCCAAACTGGTAGTGAAATACAGGCCTGGGTTGCAGAACCAGCAGTGACTCAGGCCTGCCACGCCCCTGAACTGGTTCAGTCACTGCTGCTGGATGCCACCATTTTGGGGTTTTTTTTATGACTGTGCACAAGCACAGTTCACTGTAAATTGTTCTGTGCATGCGCAAAGAACAATTTACACTGAACAGTGATCGTATGCGCATTGCACACAGGTTGCAAACTGGTAGTAAGACCGGAAGCAACCAACCCCAGGGCACTGCTGAATTGACGGCTGCCCAGCCAACCTTGATTGCAGCCACCTGAATTCTTTCCACAGTAAATTGATAGCAAAGTCTAACAATGTTAAGGTTATTCGTGGATAGCATCAAAAGAGAAAAATTCTGAGGATGTATTAAATTTGGTCACTTGTGGTTTGGGAATGAAATGAAGGCAACATGAGAAAAGAAAAATGTTACAAAGCATCTTTGTTCTGTGGTGAGGTACAAATTGAAAAGGACCTTCATATTCTGAAGCACTTCATCTCACTGATTCTAGTTTTACTGGAGTTTTGGCCTCCAAGTCACCTCCTTGATTGCAAATGTTGTAAGATGGGTAAGCTTTGTGCTCTTGATTTCACAAAATGGATTTGGATAGGTTCCCATAATAGAGAGAATACTTATATCTGCTCTTTCCATGCAAAACAAAGTTAGTTTAATGAGCTAATAATCAGGATGTCAAACTCTATCCTATCACGGGCTACAGCAGGAGTTTATTTGGCCTGGTTATTGCAGCTGGGTGGGTAGATGGGTGTGGCCAGGTCTGGAGCAGCAGGGCCTGTCTCTCTAGGTTGGCCCCATGGGACAACTCTATGACCTATCATAGGCTGGATCCAGTCCACGAGCCGCTTGTTTGACATGTCTGAACTAATTTGAGGAACACATAGACCAAATGTTTTATTCCTTCTTTTTCCCCCAAAACCAACTTCCATAAGTGTCCCTGAGTGCTAAATATCTTGTTTTGGCAAGTGAAAGAGTGCAATCACAAATCACTGCAAATAATTCTAAGGTTGGTATGCCAGTCTGATATTGTACAATTATATATAATGATTTCATGGTGCTTTGGCTGACCAAGAATCAGGCATTTAAAAAATAATGGCTTTTCTTGCTTTTTCTTCAAAGTGTATTAACTTCTTTGACTGCCTAAAAGGCAATTATTAACACCAGTGCATTTTATAATTGGGTTTATTCTGAGTTGCATGCTATTCATTAAATGCTTACCGTTAATCTTGATAAGATCCCATTTCTTGGACAAAGAAAAACTATGGCAGATTGGCATTTGGTAGAGGGCGTTGGAAAATCTATATCGATCGGAAATGTGCAGGCTGTGGTATTCCCTATGATACTCTATGGCAGCAGAAGTTGGAGTTTAAAGTAGCATGATAGGGAGACTATTTGAACTTTGGTGCTTGGTTTCAGACTGCTCAAAATATTGTGGACAGCCAAGAAAACAAATCAATGGATCATGAAGCAAATCAATCCACAATTCTCACTTGAGCTACAAATGACATGGTTCAAATTATCTACTTCAAACATACCCAGCTCTCTAGAAATGCTGGAAAGAATGTTGGAAAAGATAAAGGAAAAAGAAAAAAAGGATGCTCAAAAGCAAGGTTGATGGACAGTAGCAATGGGGACCGTTGAGAAACTTAAAGGAACAGATTAGTAATAGATCATTTTGGAGATAATCTATGTGGTCACTAAGAGTCAAAAATAATGTGATGGCACATAAGTAAATCAGTAAAGAACATTATTATGATAATTTCACAGCAAGATGTTCAGAGTGGAGTTGGCATTTTTATCCACTTATTCAGTCCTTCCCAAGGACTGGAGAAAGGCAGATGTGGATTGTGTTAAAGGTTTCACCGCAGGACATAAGCCATTCCCAGTAAACAGTCTTTTGCAATAGATTGATGATGATTTTGTCAATGCCAATGGTGTTCAAGAGGTGCTCCAATTGTTGCACCTAAGTACTATTAGGACTGCCTTTGCTTTCTTTTTCCATAGTATTTCTATTTCTATTTGTTGGTCTTTGTATTTTGTTATCTTCATCAGTTCTTTCTCTTCTTTTTTACTGTCTCCATTTAGTGCAGTGCTTCTCAAATAGTGGGGCGGGCCCCCCAGGGGGGGCGCGAGGCTCCATAAAGGGGGGGCACGTTTGACCTCGGCAAAGGATTTAATTTTTTTTAAATTTCTAATGCACTTTAAATCTTTTCTGCTACAGTTAATAAAGCTATTCTTTGTTGTAAATTGATCCACATTTCTTTCTTTTTTTATTCTCTTATACGTTAATAAGGATACAGTGTTATGCAGAGGTGTACTTATAACAATTTTATAGACAAATGATACTATTTACAGTCGCGCGGGGGGCGCGAAATGTTTTCTTCTTCCTAGGGGGGGGCATGACAGAAAATAATTGAGAAGCACTGATTTAGTGCCACATGCACTATCTAGACTTTTTTGTTTTTCTTACCAATAATAGTTAACACAATTGTTGGTATGTTATGTGGAAGGTACCTGTCAGTTTGGATTCTAAAGTCCCAGAATACTTTAGCTTACTCATTTTCTATGGTATTACTGTCTCTATTTTGTGATCCCACCAATTTTTGCTTGCAGGGAAATGGTATTTCTCGCAAACGTTGCTACTTTGTTATCCTATTATTTGTGATCAATTTCTTCAATCTTCTTGCAGCAGCTAACCAAGTGGTCAGAGCACAGTGGCTCATGAGGTTACAACACTGGTCTGACAATCGGCAGGCTTGTGTTCAAGACCTGTTACTGCCACAGGGCGGGGTGAGCTCCCGTCACACTCTCTAGTTCCTGCCAACCCAGCAGTCAAAAGCAGGCAATTAATGGCATCACGTCAGTGCACAAATTCACAGGAACACAAAAGGAGCTCCCAATTGAGTGATCTCCAGGCCAAAATGGTGTCACTGATACTTTGATGCTTCTAACATGGAAACAAAA
Source organism: Rhabdophis nuchalis (assembly GCA_039707465.1). Classification (NCBI taxonomy): domain Eukaryota; kingdom Metazoa; phylum Chordata; class Lepidosauria; order Squamata; family Natricidae; genus Rhabdophis; species Rhabdophis nuchalis. Next base: position 44,626,597 of record CM077644.1, on the reverse strand, counting down.
TCCACATGGTCCATTGTTTGGTCAGCTTCCTTGCAGAAGTGGAACTTGCTGTTGCTTGCTGTCTTCTCAATTTTGGCTTTGTATACATTTGTTCTTAAGGCTTTGATCTCATGCAGCCAAAATTAGCCCCTCTTTCTCTTTCTTCAACTTTTTCTGCTCTTAGTCATTGCCAGCTCTTGCTATTATCTGCTTTGCCTGCTATTTTATTTATTTTTTATTTTATTAAATTTATACCCCGCCCTTCTCCTTGTTAGGACCCAGGGCGGCGCACAGGGATGTTAAAATACATACAAAATATATAAAATATATGAAATTTAAAATACTTATTCTAATAAATAAACCCTGCGCTAAAACCGAATTAAAATCCCAGGTTTAAAAACTATCTAATTGTCAGTATGGAGGTTACGCTAGGCCGGCTAGATGAAATAGGTGTGTCTTCAGACACTTGCGGAAGAGGCGGAGGTCAGAGATGGTGCGGAGTTCAGGGGGTAAGTCGTTCCAGAGGGCTGGGCCCGCCACAGAGAAGGCTCTCCCCCTGGGTGTCGCCAGTCGGCATTGTCCAGCCGACGGCACCCTGAGGAGGCCCTCTCTGTGGGAGCGTATCGGTCTGAGGGATGTATGGGGCAGGAGGCGGTCTCGCATATAACTAGGCCCCGAGCCATGGAGCGCTTTAAAGATGGTTGTTAAAACCTTGAAGCGCACCCGAAAGACCACAGGAAGCCAGTGCAGCTCGCGCAGGATAGGTGTTATGTGGGAGTGTCTAGACGCTCCCGTAATCACCCGCGCGGCTGCGTTCTGGACTAGCTGCAGCTTTCGGGTGCAACTCAAGGGGAGCCCCATGTAGAGAGCATTACAGTAGTCGAGTCGAGAGGTGACGAGTGCTTGAGTGACTGTGCGTAAGGCACCCTGGTCCAGTAAGGGGCGCAATTGGCGCATCAGGCGAACCTGATGAAACGCCCCCCTGGCCACGGCTGCCACATGATCTTCCATAGACAGCCGGGAATCCAGGAGGACACCCAAATTGCGCGCCCTCTCCACGGGGGCCGGTGTTTCGCCCCCAATGGCCAGAGTTGGAATAATCTGGCTGAACCGAGGCGCCGGAAGCCACAGCCACTCAGTCTTGGACGGGTTGAGCCTGAGTTTGTTACCACCCATCCAGATCCGTACGGCTTCCAAGCACCGGGACATAACCTCGACGGCATCGTTGGGGTGGTCTGGGGTGGATAAGTACAACTGAGTATCATCAGCGTACAGATGATATCCCACCCCAAAACCACGGATGATCTCACCCAGCGGCTTCATATATGTGTTGAATAGGAGGGGCGAGAGGACCGACCCCTGAGGAACCCCACATATGAGGGGTCTCGAGGCCGACCTCTGCCCCCCTGTCAACACATATTGCGACCGACCAGAGAGGTAGGATGAGAACCACCGCAAAACGGTGCCTCCCAGCCCCAACCCCCCCAGTCGGCGCAATAGGATACCATGGTCGATGGTATCAAAAGCCGCTGAGAGATCTAATAGGACTAGGATAGAGGAATATCCTCTATCCTGCGCCCTCCAGAGATCATCAACCAACGCGACCAATGCCGTCTCGGTGCTGTGCCCGGGTCGGAAGCCGGACTGGCGCGGGTCTAGATAATCAACTTCCTCCAAGTGTCACGGAAACTGTTGAGCCACCACACTCTCAACAACCTTCACTAGAAAGTGGAGGTTGGAGACGGGACGATAGTTCTCTAATAATGCTGGATCCAGGGACGGCTTCTTGAGGAGGGGCCTTACTACCGCCTCTTTCAAGACGGCAGGCAAGGACCCCTCACTCAAAGATGCGTTGACAATGCCCTGGAGCCAGCCTCGTGTCGTCTCCCAGGATGCCAGTACAAGCCAGGAGGGACACGGGTCCAATAAACATGTGGTAGCCCTAAGTCTCTTTGACAACTTGTCCATATCCTCGGTGGTAACAAAATCAAACTCCTCCCAAGATGGTGTCACAAGAACAGCCTCGGCCCGCTCGACTGGGCCACTGTCGATGGAGGGTAGCTCGTTCCGAATCCGAGTGATTTTCTCCTGCAGATAAATCCCAAATTCCTCTGCTCGACCCTGTAAAGGGGCTTCCCGCGGCCTCTGTTGAAGGAGGGAGCGGGTCACCCCAAACAGGGCGGCAGGGCGGTTATCTGCGGATGCAATAAGAGTGGCACAATACTCACGTTTGGCCACTCTTATCGCCACTAAGTAAGTCCTAATATGGTCTCTCACTAGTGTTCGGTCGGCTTCGGAGCGAGAAGATCTCCATCTGCTCTCTAGGCGTCTCTTGTGGCGCTTCATCCCCCTAAGCCCCTCGGTAAACCAAGGAGCCCAGGTGGTTCGTCGCCGCAAGAGAGGCCGCAAGGGCGCGACTCGGTCCAAGGCCCCCATGGCCGCACTTAACCATGCGGCCACTAGGTCCTCAGTCGAGTCGCAGGGCAAGTCCACAGGAATATTCTTTTAATATATTCTTTTAGTATATTCTTTTAATATACTGGCCATATAATACTTTGTCTTTCCATGTCTCTTTTCATTTGGTCTTTCTTGTAGCCCAGTTTGGTACTTAGTAAGCCTTCCTGGTCTACTTTAGTTTCAGTGCATCTTCTTCCCTGTCCTTCAGATATTCTTCCAATGTCCTTTTTTCTTCATCAACTATCCAATGTACTTGCAATATCCCACACCCACCTATTTTCCTTGGTAAGTAGGAGTCTGTCAACACTGCTGCAAGGATAAAGGGTATGTCATTATTTTTCTTCACATTTAAGCTTTTTCTTCAGTATACTTGATGTTGTCAGCTTAAAGGATTTATTTATTTATCTATCTATCTATCTATCTATCTATCTATCTATCTATCTATCTATCTATCTATCTATCTATCTATGTATCTATCTATCTATCTATTTATTGGTTTGTCAAGCATGTATGAGAAAACAAGTATAAGTATGAATATAACTGTTGGGGGCAGCCGGCGGCCAGCAGAGCTCACAGTAGAGTCGAACCTCACCCCATAAGGGGACATGCATAAGTGCACCAGCATGCCTACCATCCCTGTCCTACCATTCCAATTTGTTTGTACTCCCATTTGTTTGTACGTATACTTGCTTATACCTATATATAAACATATAAGTCAAACTATTCTCCAAAGCACCAAGAAGCAATGAGTGGAAACTAATCAAGGAGAGAAGCAACTTAGAACGGAGGAGAAATTTCCTGACAGTTAGTACAATTAATCAGTGGAACAGCTTGCCTCCAGTTGTGAATGCCCCAACACTGCAAGTCTTTAAGAAGATGTTGGATAGCCCTTTGTCTGAAACGGTATAGGGTTTCCTGCCAAGGTCCCTTCCAACTCTGCTATTGTATTATTATTGTATTGTATTGTAAGTATAACCAGGTATACGTATATACATAAGAAATGAATATAAACAAATGCGAACAGTAGGACAGGGATAGTAGCCACGCTGGTGCACTTATGCATGCCCCCTTACAGACCTCTTAGGAATTGGATGAGGTCCAATCTTAAAGGATGCCCAGTTATCATCTTGATCCAGACATTTGATATTATTTCCATAGGGCATCTTGGTTTCTTCAGCTTTCACTATTTTTACCCATTTGATGGCGAACATGTCCTAAAAGTATGCAGGGTTGTTTCTACTAATGCTTTACATGTTTTCTAGCAACCTTCACCTGGCTCAATGATTGGTTCGGACATGAGGGAAGAAGATTCCTTTGAAACATCTTTACTTTCTCCTCTGCCAAGTGCCTATGACAGTGATGGCTAACCTTTTTTGGCTCGCGTGCAAAAAGTGGGGGGAGCACAGGGGGTTGTGTGTGAGCATGCCACATCCATAATGCTAAGTTCGTGATTTCCTGCTTTTGGCGTGCTTTTTTCACCTTCTCCAGGCTCCAGAGGCTTTCTAGGAGCCTGCGGAGGGTGAAAACGCCCCCACCTCCAGAGCTTTCAGGAGCTTCCCTGAAGCCTCCAGAAGGCCAAAAATGGCCTCAAAATAAGGCCTAAATCAACTGGCCAGCACTCACAAGTGCGCTGGAGCTGACAGGGCAATGTCTCACATGCCCTAAGAAATGGTTCCGCATGCCACCTGTGGCAGCCGTGCCATAGGTTCGCCATCACTGGCCTATGAGAATTCAAGTTCTGAAGATCTCATGCAGGAAGGGGAGAGCAACTGTGAATACACCATAGAAGAGGGGAGAGGCAGGCTGGGAGGGAAGGTAATGAGAGATGAGGAGTGACAGAGCCTTGGAGGGCGGAGTCAAAATAAAAATCAGCATGGGGTTTCCTATATTGCCACAAACAGACTACGTCTAATCTCTCTTGAATTCCATTAATCCTTATCTAGTGCCCAAATAGAGCTAACCATTAGTTGCCTAGATTCTTGTGCATAGGCATGAGCAATAAATCAGTTTAATTGGAACTTAATGTGTGGCCATCGGATTTGACGTCTGACACCACAGAAATATACCAGATTGCAAATGATTAAATTAACATTGGATTTTTTTTTCCTCACTGTTTTCGGCAATATGTAAATTGCCAAGCAGATTTCAGATGTTATTGTTCCTATTGTCATAGAATCAGTTTTATTAACTTTCTGAATTATTTAGCATAAAATCCTATTTTTAAATTTGAATAATTAAATGTGTTTGTGGTTATGTTTCTGCTAGAAACATGAAAAGACAGCAATCCTGTGACTTCCTTCTTCAATGTGCTCTTCTTGCCCTTGCAGAAATAATTTCAGAAAAAAAATATTCTGCTTTTGTCATCAATTTTAAAGTTGATTTGAAAGGTCCATTTACAAACTGGTGGCAATGGAGCGGAGTCTATGTTGCAGCTTCTCATCATGGAATGCCTCTAGCAAATTGCTCCATTTAACTGACCTTTGCACTTACATTGTGCCACAACAACCTCAATAAAAGAACCTCCTAAATATTTGATAAGGCTTTCCAATAGTTTCATTAGATTCCTTGTACAATTTGACCAGGACATAATGTTCAGGGGTGGGTGGGTGTCTGCCATGGCCTTTCTGCTCTGAAGGATGGTAGGTGTTCTTTTATTTGTTTCTTAAGTATGTGGTAATTGCCTCCAAAGAATTGATACCTAGAAAAATAAAAAAATAAAAATCTTATCTGCTTGACATTTTTAATTCACTGTGACGCTGATTTATTGGTGATGGTTTTTTTTTTATGGAGTTGCTGAAGGGGAGGAATCATATATATCATTAAGGCATATTAAGGGGCAAAATTTCAAGAGCAATAACTTTTTCATAGACATAAATACAGAGGTAGATAACCTATCCTGAATGAATAATTGTCATCAGTATTAAGAGTACAGAGCTTTCTTCTGTGGAAGGGAACGAGCGGAAATAGAATTTCCAGGAGGAAAAGAATAGGTATTTCAAGGAGGACTAGAAGGCCCATATATGGATCTCTTTAAATATTTTTATTTATTTATTTAATTTTGTAAATTCAGCTGTGAATTGAGTTAAACCCTTCATACCATAATCATGATCTGCATTATTATTCTTATCTCCTTTATTCATTAAACATGAAACTCAGTCTACTGAACATTTTAAAATGTGTCACAAATACCACTGACTGGTGGTAATGGTTGATAAGGGTGGCTCCCAGCAACCTAGGTATCAACCAAGTATCTTCTTAAAATATGTAGAAAAGATATAGAGACTCTAGAAAGAGTGCAGAGAAGAGCAACAAAGATGATTAGGGGACTGGAGACTAAAACATATGAAGAACGGTTCTAGGAACTGGTTATGTCTAGTTTAAGGAAAAGGACTAGGGGAGACATGATAGTAGTGTTCCAATATATCAGGGGTTGCCACAAAAAAGAGGGAGTCGAGCTATTCACCAAGGCACCTGAGGGTAGAACAAGAACCAATGGGTGGAAACTAATAAAGAAGAGAAGCAACTTATAAATGAGGAGAAATTTCCTGACAATTAGAACAATTAGTCAGTGGAACAGCTTGCCTCCAGAAGTTGTGAATGCCCCAACACTGGAAGTCTTTAAGAGGATGTTGGATAGCCATTTGTCTGAAATGGTATAGGGCTTCCTGCCTAGGCAGGGGGGTTGGACTAGAAGACCTCCAAGGTCACTTCCAACTCTCCTATTGTATATTATATTGTATATATGATATTCCAGGCAGCACAGTTTTTTGCAGTTCTGCTCGTGTTATTGCAGGAAGCTGCAATTTCTTGACGTGTTTTGTAAAATTCTTGGACATGGTACCAATTGCCTCGATGACAATGGGTATCACTGTTACATGTTTCATCCATAGCCGTGTAGTTTTGATGGCCAGGTCGCGATATTTCATTATTTTTTCTAGTTCTTTTTCTTCGACTCTGGCATCTCAAGGAATAGTGATATCAATAAACTGTACACTTCAGCCCTCTACAACTGTGATATCTGGCATGTTGTGCTCCAAATGTCAATCCGTTTGTATTTGAAAGTCCCACAAAATCTTCACCCTCTCATTTTCTATAACTTTTTCCACTTTATGTTCCCATGACTTTCTGGATACAGCTAATATTTTTTACATAATGACCAGTGGATTAATTTAGCAACTCGGTCATGTCTAGCTTTGTAATCAGTTTGTGCAATTTTGCTGCATTCATATATTAAATGTGAAACAGTTTCGATTTTGTTATTGCAAAGTCGGCAGTTTGGGTTGTCAGTGGATTTTTGTGTCTTTGCTTTCATGGCATTAGATTGTACTACTTGTTCTTGAGCAGCCAGTAATAAAGCTTCCATTTCTTTCTTGATAGTTCCCATCTTAAGTCATGTCCCAGTCAAGTTGTCATCACATTTTCCTTCAATGTTTTTCAAGTGCTGCAAGGCTTTGGTTTTCCATCTATTTAATCTGTCATCCAGCTGTTTTTCCTTATATTCTGCCTTTGTTTCTGTTGTTTTTATGCTGTTCTCCATTTTCACAGCCTGCAGCAATTTTTCTGAACTTTGGTTTACATAATCATTCAAACTTCATTTTTCTTCTTCTACAGTTTGATGAATTTGCAATAGCCCCCTGCTCCCTTTTTTTTCTTGGCAGGTACAACCTGTCACTTCATGGGTGTAAAGTGTGGTACATATTCAAAAGTTTGCATGTTTTCCATTTCAGCCAAAGTCCAGTTGATGATTCCAGCTGAGTAACGTATCATTGGAACTGCCCATGTATTAATGGCTTTAATTGTGTTTCCAGCATTCAGCTTTCATTTTAATAGTTTGCGGACCCTCCTGATTTATTCCTTTTGCGTTGACTCTTTGACTTTTCCATTCAAGATGTTATCTGCTTCCAATATCCCTAGGTACTTGTAACCATCATTCTTTGCTAATGCTTTCCTTTTCCCAGTTCTATTCCTTCTGTTTTCTTCCATTTTTCCTCACTGCATGGATAATATAGCACATTTTTCAAGTCCAAAGTTCATTTTGATATCACTGCTGAACAGTTGAACTATTTTAAGTATTGATTTAAGTTCAGTGGGGCTTTTCGCATACATTTTTAAGTCATCCATGTATAGTAGATGGTTTTTCTTGCCATGTTGGCTTGAGATTTGGTATCCCAGTTTTGTGTTTCATAGGATTATTGTCTGCTGACTGCCATAATGTGAAACGTGAAGGCCAGCAGACAACAGGCATAACACAGTTCTGTCTTTCACCAAGTGTTTTGTACAATTAACTTGTTTTGGCCAAAACCAGTTTCTGAACAATTTTCAGAAAAAAATGACTGGCTGGCTAAAATATTTGGAAGCTGCAGTCTCATCATATGTAGACAGTACCAGGTTATAAAAACGTATGTACAAGGCTAACAGACTGGGAATCAGACTCTCTATACTAGTATTACCATACCTACATGCAGGCAAGATATACTAAAACCATCTTTTTTCTGCCATGTAATTATAATTTGAATTTCTGCAACACATATGGTTGTCCTATCGGTCAATAAGCTTTTGGACAGAATTCAAAATGCTGGTTTTGACCTATAAAACCCTATATGACTGGCACCTTAAGACCTGCAGGACCATCTTCTTCAGGTAGGTCTTACCCATTTTGTATTCACATCCTACATGGTTATGCTGAGGGTTCCTCCCACAAAGGAGATTTGGAAAGGGACAGAGATGAGTGTTTCAGAACCCTCTGAATTTTAGAAGACTGAAAATGGAGGTATTCAGTAGGTCACCTCTGAGTAGAGAACTGCTCACTGCATACCTCTTTTTACTGGTTATAATACAGTTTTTGCAGTTGCTATTTTATTGAGTGTTGGTTTTTAATATATTATGCTGAGTTACTCATTTATTTAGCATTGCTTTTCAATTTAAGTAGTTTAATTTAAGTTAGTTTAAAACTGGAAGACTACAGTATGAGTCCTTTTAAAATGTATAAGTACACAAATTGTAGAAAATAAATAAATGTAGATGATTGTTTCTTCTAATTTCTAACAAAAACATTCTGTTCTATCTTTAACATTGTTTTGGTGTAAATAAACTGGAATAAAACCTTAGTAATTGGAGCATTTAACAAAAGGAATCCTGCAACTTGCCTTAGTTTTGTGAAATGTGGACATTCTCTCAGTGCAATTCTGAAATTTACATGAGAAAGAGCCCCATTCTGACTGGCTTTTGAATAGATTTGTATGTGATTACACTGTTAATTTCTTGCTTTTGAAATCTGTCTCCTGAAATAACCAAATTAAGAGTCACAACTCTTAAGCTCGGTTTCCTGTACCATGAGCCAAAAAAAGTCAAATATACTTGCTGCCATGTACTCAGATAGATGATGTAGAAATTAAGCAAGTAAGTAGTAAGTAAGTAAAATAAGTAAGTAAGTAAGTAAGTAAGTAAATAAATAAAGTGGAATGCTGGAGATGCATTTGGGTTCAATACTCAAAGGAACGTCAGTTTTTCTTCAACTCTGCTTTCTTTGCTGGCTTGCTCTGTTTCCCATTTGCTTGCTAGCTTGCCAGAAAAGCCTTGCCAGTTGCCTTTCAATGGAATCAACAGTTATTAAAATGTTCCAAAAATGTGGCTGGCAAAAAATATGGCAAATGTGTAGACCAGCAGTGCATTTGCCTTAATCTGATTTCACAGCCTGCTTCATGGCTTTACTTCTCCATCCTAGGATTAACTCGGCTTAGCTGCATACCTCACTGGAAAGCTCTTGCATGAGAACAGACAAGCAAATAATCTACTATAAAGCACTATGGATATTATGATTATGGTTTGCAATGCCCTCCAGAGGCACAATTCCACACAACCTCAAGTAGGTTACAAATTCATCTGGCCACAACTGAAGCTTTCCACTTCCTCACAGTGTCTAATGGTGCAATTTACTGCAACATTACAGGGCAATTTCTGCAAATCCCTGTGAGAGCATTTGCAGGAATCAGCAAACAACATCTGTCGCTATTCACTGCGCCGCATCCAGCAGAATTGCAGGTATTTTTAATATTATCATCACTCAGGACCTCATGCTCTACAAATAAAAAATGACAGAAAAGTCTGGCAGCTGGAATTCCTCCCTATGCTGCTGGATGCACATTAAATAAAGAGATTTGGAACTACTTGATCCTGGTTTATCTCCTTCCGAAAGAAGGGATTTAGCAGCAGTCTCTTCAGTAACATCTTTCTCTCCATTTTAAGTTGGAAGCTGTCTGCTCAGGCTTGATCGCAGCAGTAGTTTTACGTCTTGCTAGGCAGTCAATAGCTGATCCCAGCACACCTCTGCTCTGTGTGTATTAATACCTAACCTTTTGATACACAAAACTCTGATAATCTGATTCAGCAAGTGTTTTAAATGTACCAGGTGCATGATAGTAGTCCGTTAGGAACTAAATGAATAGAATATTATAAACAAAACATAAAGAAAATCTTTAGGAGGGGTCAACCCCACCCCCACCCCTAAATACACTATAAGATCATGTATCTATTAAGCCCAACTAAAATATATAATATAATGACTTAAAACTACTAATCATGCCAAATGCAGAATTGAGGTGGAAGCTACTTCATGATAAACCACTTACCCTGAAAGTTGATGCTGAATCCTCCAAGTGAAGGATTAAGAAGTTATAACTGACTGTGGAGACAAGAAGACATAGAATGGCTGGTCCCACTTCCTCAAATTTGAAAATTATAATTCCTCTATTGCTTTCATTTGAAACATGGAGAACAGAAGGAAAAGTAACTGAAAATTGAAAACACACTTTTTCTGCTTGGCCGGCCTAGGTTAGTCTTCTGTTTTTAACTGGGTTTTTTAGGGGGATGTAGTTTAGTTTTAGTATAGTGAGTTTTAGCGCAGGGATACTTTGTTTAATTCTTATTTTAACTATTTATGTATTTTATATTTGCTTTTTTAACTTCCCTGTGCACCGCTCCGAGTCCCTTTGGGGAGAGGAGGCGGTCTATAAATAAAATTATTATTTATTATTATTATTATTATTAACTGGACAGGTTTTATATTGTGACAAGCGCTAATTTAAATTGAAATTTTAAACCAAGATAAAATGCATCAGAATTCATAGAAGCATGTCATTTCGACCGATCTATCATTAAATAACATACATATTCGTAAAAGGGGGGGTACAATGGCTCAGCAGTTAAAGACACTGATCTTGAGATCTGACTGCCGTGCAACTAGGTAAGCTCCCATTACTTGCCCACCTAGCAATTTGAAAGCATACAAATGCGAGTAGAAAAATAGGTACCACTTTGATGGGAAGGTAACAGTGTGTTGTGCCCCCTCCAGCAGTGGAATCAGAGGAGGGGGAGGCATGGGTGTCAGGGTCAGCCTTGGGTCAACCTGGGAGCTCTGAGGGGGAAGAGGGAATGGATCTCACACACACACACACACACAGAGGCGGAGCCTGGGGCATGCACCAGTCATCAGTCATCAGCCCTCAGGTCTGGAGAAGGTTGATGATGAAGAAGAGGAACAGTTGAGTCAAGTGCCTGACGCACAGCTTCTCAGATGGTAGAGAAGGGGAGAGCAGTGGAAAGCTATGGGCCGATCCTGGGGAAGGAAGAGCCACTGCTGCTAACGAGCCCCCACCCTAGCTCAGAGGGCTGATATGAATAGGTGTGGCAGACAACTATTCATCTTCCAGCCGACTAGACTTGTTAGCCTGTGAGAGAGACTTTTTGCCAGGACTGCTGGCATTCCTAATAAAGGAATCTTTTGAGTTGACATCAGAGGGTTTCTCATGCTTGAGGAGCTGGGTCAGAACACAGTGTTCCATGCACCTTTGGCAAATAACCATGCTGACCACATGACAATGGAAATATCTTTGGACAATGCTGGCACCCTCACTGAGAAACAGAGATAAGCACCGCTCCCTAAAACAACTATACATAAAAACCTTTACTTTCTTTATCCTTAAAAAACATTTATCAAAAGATAGATATAGCTAAAAAGTTGGTTCACATGCACAGTAGCTGCCACCTATGGAGCTTGCTCACCCAAGGATACACACAACTGACATGATAGAAAGATATGTATAAACTTTCCCAGCCAATGCAAGCAAAGCAATTAAGAGCCACCCAAAGTGATTAAGTGATGGCGAACCTTTTTTGGTTCGCGTGCCAAAAGCGGGGGAAGCGTGTGTGTGTGTGTGTGTGCATGGGCGTGCCACATCCATAATGCTATGTGCATGACCACAGCGTGCATGCACCCAGGACCAGCACTTCCCCTCATTTTTGACGTGTTTTTTTGCCCGAGGTTCCAGAGACTTTGTAGAAGTCTGGGGAGGGCAAAAACAGCGTATCCCACCCCCTCTCAGAGGCCCTCCAGAGGCTTCAGGAGCTTCCCTGAAGTGACTTCTAGTTGGCTCATAGTGTCGGTTTTTGCCCTCCGGAGCCTTCAGGGAAGCCTCCTGAGGGCTCCTGAATGCTCTGGAGGGCTAAAACCAGCCCTATGAGCAAACCGGAAGTATGTTCCCAAACTTCCGGTTTACCCATAGGGCCAGTTTTTCGCACTCTGGAGGCTTCATGGAAGTTCCTAAAGCCTCCAAAGGGCGAAAAATGGCTTCTAAAGAAGGCCAAAGTCAGCTGGCCAGCACATGCATGCGCGCTCGCCTGCTGACAGGGCAAGCCTCCTGTTCCCTTACAAATGAATCCGCGTGCCACCTGTGGCACGTGTGCCATAGGTTCGCCATCACAGGATTAAGGCAACAAGCTTCAAGTCTCCCCTTAGCCATGAAAGCCAGCTGGATGACTTTGAGCTAGACAGTTTTTCAGCCCAACAAACCTCGTAGGGTGGCTGTTATAGGGAAAAGGGGAGGAGGAGGAAGTTCTGTTGTATATGTTCCTCTCCTTGAGTTATTGATAAAAATAATAAAAGGGAGATACAAGTAAATTAATAAATCAGGGATGTTAAACCCAAGGCTCATGGGCCAGATCTGGCCTTAGATCTGGAAACATCCTGGAAACAGTGAGGAACCGTCCCATGGTGCCTCTGCTAGGGAAAACAAAGCTTATGAGGGCCACCCTCCCGAGTTCTGTTTTCGCTGCCAAAGGGTTGAGGAGGCCATCACAGCCAGACACAGAGCTTGGGAGCCCATTTTCACTGGGAGAAAACACCTACCCCTGAAGTCAAACACAACCCTGATGTGGCTCTGAATGAAATCGAGTTTGACACCCCTGTAATAAATAAAAAGAAATAACTAAAAGCCGCATAGAGAGGCAGAAGTCAGTCACACGATAACAGCAACAAAAGTAGTCAGCCAAAGAGAGGTAAGATGCATGCACTTGAAATTGCCAAAAAGGTGCCAGGCTAATATTCATCACTGGTCTGGGTTGTAGTAATGTCATGAGGAAATAGCAAATAAATATGTTGTCAGGACATATTTGTACTATGATTAAATGCAAGTGAAGAAAGATCCAGAAAACCATTCTCCCACTTTAATCAGGTGAAAGATGGCCCCAGTACATCACAGAGATTTAGAAGAAGTAAAGGGCTTCTCTATTTCAGTATATTTGGTATATTTCCAGAGTGTCTGTGCACATTTCACACCAAAGAAGTTAATGAAGTTCAAGTGTTTGCAATAGCCTGGAAAATGAGTTAGAGAAGAAAGTAAGTGGATTATTTAGTAGCTGAAAAGATTTTTTTTTCTTTTTTAAAATATTTGTTCAGGTTGTCTAATTGTACAACCTTTTCTTTTAAAAGCTCTGAAGAAAGCAGCAGGTTCTATTAATTAATGGGATCCCAGATTAAAGTAACCTGCTTTGACCACGGTTGCTTAAATAAATTGCAAGGGCATTGTACATATTATATGGTAAGTCAGTGCCAGCAAACTTAGTAAAGCGGGTGAAACCAAGTTGGTTCTGCAAAACAAATATCAGGACTATTTACTGCTTAGCTTGTGGAAGCAGGAAGCTCCAAAAGAAAAGCTTCCCCAAAAAAATCTATAATTCACATTGTTCAAAGGTCCAGAATATAGCCTTGAACTTTAGTTAAAATTGTAACGTCTGCATTGACATAACTAAAAAATGAACCAGCACAATGTGCTCTGGTCTTAGCAGCATGTAAACAGCACCAATGATGCTGAGAAGAACATATTCTGCCTATAGTTTGGCCATCCAAATATCATGTACTCCAGTCTTTAATGCATTCCACCTCACAAACTCCCTGCTGCTTGGATATGTTGAAGCAAATAAAGGGCTTAGCCTTTAGGACTCCTGTGGGAAGAGAATAATAAGCAGTCCATTTGTTGTGGCCTCAGCAGCTCAGCTGCCTCCTTTTGCCATGCAGATGAAAGGAATGAAGATATCAGAAAGGTGACACTCAGCGGTGTGAGACTTGACTCTTCATTACTGACTCATCAAGCTGTGGGATCGATTCCATTTTCCCACAGTTTATTGTAGTTCAAAGCTTGGTTAGCTTTAGCATTTCGTTTTCTAAGGCTCCTTGCGCTCTTAAGACAGACATCAAAGAGAGAGTGGTATTAGAGGGGTCAATGAACCACTCGGAAATGGCAGAGCACCTGTGAAAGTGGATTGCTCTATTCATTAAGATGTATAACAATAAGTCTTTTCTGGAAGGAAGCAGCTTAGAAATAGATGAGTTTGCTAACTTCAGCAGAGGTGGGTGGATTGTTAAATAGCCTGAGATGTGTTTTGCGAAGGTCTATTTGTTCAATAAAAATATTCATATTTCAGTGTTCTGTGGCTGTTATTCTAATCTGCCATCGTGATGTGAATCATGCAGCTTTATGAAGTGGACACAGAGAAAAAAAATTTCTGGCAAGTACAAGATGCATCAAATTCAGACAAAGCCCAGATTCAAATGCCTTCGAGGGTGCTGGAACAAAGCCAATTTTGCCAGGATTTAGAATTCCCCAAAATTCTGGTCCTAATCTGTAATTTCCAAGACATTAAGAGTACTGCAACAATGCTCTTAGAAATTCATTTTCCCAATCAGGGAATGCCAGAGAGAAAATAGGAAGGATTTCAGGGTCTAGTAAATACCCCTTCAGTTTCTGGCAACCAAATTATTGTGGCTGCACAGAATTTTAAGGAATAGTTTGATTAGACAACATTATGATCAAATAACCCCTTTGATACATGTGCATTAAATAAAATAGGAACCCACTTCCCGTACAGTAAATTGTGTCAGAAGGCTGTAAAGTACGCCACAAATTTACCATATTTTTCAGAGTATAAGATGCACCGGAGTATAAGACGCACCAAGATTTTGAAGAGGCGAATTAAAAAAAAAGTTTTTGCACTCTGCCGACCTCCCAAAAACAACCTGTTTTTCACAAAAATGGGTCCATTTTTTAAAAAGGGCATGAATAGCATTTAGGAGGCTTGTCAGTGCTCTTTGGGGGGAGCAAAACAAGCAAAAAATGGCAATTTCTTGCAAAAATGGGCCTGCTTTTTGTCAAAAAAAAGGATGTGCATAGCCTTCAGGAGGTTTATAGAGTGATCCTGCAGGCTGGGGGGGGGGGCAAAACTGAGCAAAAAAACAGCCCGTTTTTCGCTCATTTCTGCTCTCTGCAGCCCCCAAGAGCACTCTGGAAGCCTCCTAAAGGATATGCATGGCCACTTTGGTGAAGGGGGCAGGATTTCGGAAGGCAAAAATGCTGTATTCAGTGTATAAGATGCACCCAGATTTTCAGCCTCTTTTTTGAGGGAAAAAGGTGCGTCTTATACGCCAAAAAATATGGTAGTGTGAGTTTTCTGATGTTTCTGGATTGTAACAGGGGGACATAGCAAGAAACAGAGAAACCCATCCTTTGGAAACCAGGGCAAGCAAGAATTGTCCAGAACAAACACCATGCCATCACTGTGGAGAAAAAGTTGAGTTCCAAAAAAAGATTCCTTAAGCCAGTTTCACTTGCACTGAATTTCACCGTGTTTCTACCGTTTTTTGCTAAACAGCAGAGTTCTGCCAGCAAGCTGCAAACTTGGCATCACCAAGCTTGCCTAGAAGAGAAGGCTACTGTCTTCATTCTTCTAACTTTGCGTTAAAGAGTCCCTCTTTGAGGGAGTTGGGTGATCTAGAAATAAAAGAATTGATCAGTTAGGTCCAGGGAAATGTTTTTTAAAATGTATGAAACTCTTGAAGTTAAGTGGCTGAAACCTAGCGGGGTTAATATTGTCTAAGTAGGCTACAAACTTTTTTTTCATCCAGTTTTACCCCAAAATGAAGAAACTGCATGCACATTAGGTTTAAAGCATATCTGTTTGTCTTCAAAATGCAAACTTAAATTATTCAATATTGTTTGACCTTTCTCTGTTAATCGTTTTTCTAAATTGCATATCATATAGCTGCTCTTATGCATTACGCTTCTATATTTTCTGGTATAATTTATTTTCATTATTTCTTCTCAGCCACTCATAATTATCATTGGTAATTTATGTATATTCAGTTGTATTCTTATGTATTTAGCACAATCATCTTTTGTTTTACTTTAGTACATAATATAATCCAATTACTCAGGAGTTAAATGCTCCCCATTTTTATTCCATGATCTATCTCAGGACCCAAGGTGCTTTTTCAAGAGGCAACTGGACTTTCCAATTTTTCTTTGAAGATGTTTCACTTATCATCCAAGAAGCTTCTTCAGCTCTGTCTGGATGTGGGGAATGAAAGGATTTTTATCCTTGCAGACAGCTGGTCATTTGCATTCTTTTAGAGAGCTACTGAGGTCACTTGGAGGTTTATCTGTGTCCTCAAGGTCACCTTAGTAGTGCAAATGAGTGTGGAGCCTTTTTGGAACTGTTGAAAGAACTGTGTTATAGATTGGAAATAGATGATGTCATATCCTCCCCCTCTGTTGAGAGAGGGAAGTTCAATGTTGACATAGATTACCTCTTTGACCCCCCACTCTTTCAATCCAGCAGTACTCTCTGTCAAAAATGTGGACTTTGCTGTCTTCAAAAGAGTGGCCTTTGTCTTTTAAATGCAGATGGACTGCTGAATCTTGTCCTGATGGATTTGTTCTCCTATGTTGTGCAATGTGTTTATGAAGTGGCTGTTTTGTTTCCCCATTGTACAGATAGGTACACAGCTCAATGCATTGTACAGCATATACCACATTGCTCAGTTAGTGTCTCTCTAAAAGAATGCAAATGACCAGCTGTCTGCAAGGAGTAGAAATCCTTCCATTCCCCACCAGCCAGTCAAAGCTGAAAAAGCTTCTTGGATAAGAAGCGAAATCTCTTCAAAGAAAAACCAGAAAGTACAGTTGCTTCTTGAAAAAGCACATTTGGGACAACCAAGACTTGGATAACAGAGAATTTCCAAAGAAATTCATTGTAATAAGACTAGTGAATTCAGATATCACTCCTCCTGTTCTAGCAATAAACACTGTCACTTGTAACTTCAACCCAAGAAAGGATATGAATCAGACCATGTGTCTGGATATCCATCCTTCTACTGCATAAACTATGAGACTCTCCACATGATGACTCAAACTCTGTAAAGGCTGTAAAACCTATAGAAGGTTGCCAAAATAATTACAAGCATTCAAAGTTCCAGAAGCTGTTTATCAGGAAAGATGACTTGAAGCCAAAAAAAAAAAAAATCCTGGTGGAAGTTAGATTGTGTGGAATGAAGCTGATATTTATGCCATGCTATTCTAAGTTATATTTTTAGATAGGCATAGAGAAAACCACATGTAGGTTGAGTTTTATCAGGTGCAGAAGTGATACTGAGTTATACCAGACATTTTCGCAATGTTTTGTAGAAAAATAAAATGAGCAACTAGAAATTTAAATAAATTAAAATCAAAACCAGTGGTGTGATGTGTGATCATGAATCCAATCATTGTTGTTTATAAGCTATTTATAAACTGTGAATCACACTAATTGTAACTCAGAAATCAGGTTTAGTATAATAATGCAGTTTTGAAAAAAGGCCACTCTGCTAAATCTGAAGACTTGAAATTCTGCTTATCTATAGATTTTTAAGGATACATATAAATTCTCCCTTGTACTGACTTGAATTCCTGGTGACTACATGGAGCCGGATCTATCTCCTGTCTGATGAAATGTAATCTCATTAACACAATGAAAATCATGATCACTTGGATTACATTTCCCAATTCAGAGACAGGTCTTTATATATTTATCATTACAGTGATCATTCTACCACAATGGAAAGTCTTTTGATTTCTAACTATCATCCAACTATAGAAGCTCATGAGTCTGGTAAGAAAAGAAGAAAACTCGAACATTTTCCAAACTGGCATCATTCATGCATGCTAGATTACATTTCCAGACAATGATGGGAATTGCAGTGCATTTAGGAAAGCCTGGACTAGAAGAAATTGCCACGCCTTGAGAAGCTGTCCACTATGATAATATTAAGAGCAACAGAATGCCTTGCATTCCAATTCACAATGCAGTGTTCAAAACATAGAGAAAGCTGTTGAATTTTGCTGATATTCTGTTTGGCTTGCTTCATTATATCATAAATCATCACAACATTTACTAAGTAGGACACCTAGAGAAAGCTGGCATCCTTCTTTACCTGGCACTGCCAGCCTCCACTTTTAGCCAGAAGCCATGTGCACAAATGGATGTACTGAGCAAAACCCTGCCTCAAAAGGAAGATGGCTAATTGCCTGCAAGGAGAAGAGAAATAGGATCAATCTTTAATTGAAAACAATTACACATGCAAGAAACAAATTCATTCTCCTGCATGATATAAGCTCCTAATTAAATGTTAAATACATTTTTCTTTTTCTCTCCTATTCTTTGTCATACAATTTTGTGTAGAAAGAAATTAACAGTCTTTTGAACAGGTAAGTTGTTAATTAATACTTTGTTCCTTATGAACTAGATCAGATTGCTTTGATTTATTTAGTACTACCTTAATGCAATTACTCCCACATGTTCAGGAAATGACATCAACGGCTGATATTGGTTTTCCCAGTCTGGATAGGAACCATAGAAGAGAAAATCATACATATTCAGTGGACACTATATTAGGAAAGGCCAAAGCTGTGTTTCTAAATCCAACCACAATGATTTATAAATTATGGTTTATGACTTAAAATACTGGGCAAATGCAGCGATTATGTTTTATTCAATAAAGCATGATTAAAAATAACCTTGACTTAGCATGTGTCTGAGCTGAATTCCCCTGTGGATATGCAAGTGAAAAGAAGTCCATCCTCTGATCCGCATATGCCCAAGTCATTCATATATGTAATTTATAAAACAAAAATGCTTTGTTCTCATATTGTGCCACCAAGTATTTTTATTTGCGACTATGCCTGATTGGATAAACAATATTTCTTGGTTTCACAGGCAAACACATAAACTGGTTTGCATATCATACAAAGTCAAAACAAAACAAACTATCTGACAACTGACAAAAGGGAGAAAGAAAAAAAATGAATCCAGGAAACCACAGATCTATCAGCCTGACTTCAACACCTGGGAAGATTCTCAAAAAGATAATCAAGCAACAAATCTGTGAACACATAGAGCAAACAAAGTCATAACTAGAAACCAATATGGGTTTGTCAAGAAGAAATCGTGCCAGACAAATCTAATTGCATTCTCTGACAAAAGGACAAAATTAGTGGACCACTAAAATGCCGTGGATAAATTTTACTTGGACTTCAGTAAGGCATTTGACAAAGTAGACCAATTTTTAGGGCATTATAAAACCCTGGATAATAATAATAATAATAATAATAATAATAATAATAATAATAATAATAATAATAATAATAATAATAATAATAATAATAATAATAATAATAATAATAATAATAATAATAATAATAATAATAATATTTATTGTCATTGTAATAAAATAAAATAAAATTACAATGAAATTGGTTTGAGCGTTCTGCTAACATTTGCATCAGATGGAATACAGACAGCAGTGACAACCATAACAGAAATCTCTCCAGGCAGTTAAAATGGCCGACAAATGACAGTTGGGAATTCCACGTCTGCAGAACAGTGCGCACAAGCAACTCCACGGCTAGTACACCAGTTATCATGGGTGTAAATACACAGTCCTCCACCCTTGCTTCCACCAGAGTTGTTGTCTCTGTAAAAGCGGTGTGTGGTGCGGCTAGTTAGCTCCACAGACGCATCCGGTACAAGTGGATGAAGCCAGGTCTCTGTGATGATCATCACACAGCAGTCACCAATGAGCCCATTCACTGCCATCCATAGCTCTAGTTCATCGGTTTTGTGGACAAAGGATCCAGAGTTGGTTAAGAAATGCTTGGCAATGCTGGTCTGTGAGGCTGCTTCCATAATCGAACTAGCAAACCTGCTCTGCATCCCCGCCTCCGCTCCGGCTCCCTTCGCTGCCTCCTAGGCCAAACAATGATCCATGGAGAGCCTGGCAGTCTTACTGTGTCACTCGGTATATTATGAGACTGCTGGAAGTCGCTGGTAATATCGAGTCGACTAGAAGATCTTTATCTTTAATAATAAGTTAATAATGACTTAATAACTCCCTGTGGGTATAGACTAGTTTTTGTCTAACTCTGCTGTGACACCAGGAGCTCAAAGCCGCTGCGCCTAAGCGTGCCGCCATCTTGAAAAATAAATGAAACATAAAATATATTTATCAGATTGATAGATCACTTTTTGTGGACGTACATAAAAACAAATAGAGAAATGAAAAATGATGCAGCAACTGATCATTTGCACAAAAATAATCATGATACATAGGTAAGACATTCCTCTAAAGTCCTTTTTATGTAAACTCTACTAAGAAATTAGTATCTTTCTAAAGAAGCAATATTTTTATTCACTGTATCCTGGAAATAGAAGTCTAACCTTCTGATTATTATTAGCTGTAATCAGAGCAATTGCCACTAGAGGATGTCCTAAGCTGCAAAATCAAGTTAAACTTTTTCTCTACCAAAGATTAGAAAAAATGAAAGGCTTCCAGTTCCTCTTATCTCGAATGCAAGATGTTGTGACGGATTCTTGCAGCCTTTTACCAGAGGAAAGTGTTGCAGAAATGCAGTTCCAGCCATATTGTGTGGGAACAGTATTATTTTCATGTTTCCAAGAGGTCAACTTGCTTGTTTAAATCTGATTAGCATTCTCTCCCTTTCAAGCAGACTGACTAGTTCAACTTGCTATTATAAGTGTTATGTAGGATCTATGATTGTTCTTATCTCCCTCCCATTCATTACTGGCCAAGACAGCAGGCTGTGACTACCAAAAGGAATTTAACTTTTTGTTTCTCTTTTTTTTTTTGGTCATTTTTTAAATCTTTTTTTCAGTTTTATTTGCAAGATGATGAAAGAAAGAAACAAAAATCTCCAACTTTTATAGATATAGAATACAGATAATCCTCAATTTACAAACATTCATTTAGTGACAGTTTGAACTTACAACAGCATTAAAAACACTTGACTTATGACTGTTTTCATATTTATGACCGTTGCAGCATCCCTGTGGTCACATGATAAAAATTCAGGCATTTATCAACATATTTAGGACAGTTGTAGTGGCCTGAGTCATGTGGTCTCCTTTTACAAGCCTCTGACAAGAAAAGTCAATAGGGAAGCCAGATTCACTTAATAACTATGTTACTAACTTAATGACTCCAGTGATTCACTTAACAACTGTGGCAAATAAGATCATAAAATGGGGCAAAATTCAATTAACAAATGTTTCATTTAGCAACAGAAATTTTGGGCTCAAGTGTGTTCTTAATTTGAGGACTACCTGTACTACTTGTACAACTGGCAAGAAAGGTCATAAAATGGAGCAAAATTCACTTAACAACTGTCTCACTTAGCAATAGAAACTTTGGGCTGTGGGCATAAGTCAAGAACTACTTGTATGCCATAAATAAAAAGTTACATTACTATAGGATCAGTCAAGGTGGAAGAAACAAAGAATCAGACATATAAAAGCAGAAGAGCCAGCCTATAAAGCTTATATTTAAAAAAGTATTTTTAAAAATTCCCAAAGTTACATAGGTTTAAATGTTTTAAAGACCCTTTTACACTTTACACCATTTCTAAGCATGTGGCTTACTTTGCCCCAAAAGTACCTGAATTATTTAATTATGATTCTGCAAATTCATCACGATGCTCAGCTTTGTCCCACAAAGATTCTCTTTTGGCCCACCGGGAGCCTGCGGAGCTGGCAGCAGAGTCAGACAGTGAGGAGGTTGGGGAGGAACATGGGCTGGTCCTAGGAGTTGAGGAAGTTCAGATGAGGGCTCTGCTTGGAGGCAGAGAGGGAGATAGAGAGCAGTGAGGCAGAGGAACAGCTGGAGCCTGTTCCCAGTGTGTGCATGTGCAAAACTGCCAGAAGACAAGAACAACTAAGAAAGCAGAATCAACTTAGGAGTAAAGCTATACCTTGGAGGTGATTGGCCCCTTCCATAGGAAACAAAAGAGGAGCAAATGGGGAGTGGGCTTTTGCAGGAAACAATTTGTTCCTTCGGTCATTTCAAGAGTGGAAAGTTCTGTTTGTGACTATAAGAGGCTCTGTATCAAGTGTTGCCTTGCCCTGCATTTGGAAACTAGTTATCTGGTAGCTCACCAAGCGAGATAAGGTTTGTGTTGATAAATAGTCCTCTGAAAGACTGCTTGCCAAGCCTTGCTTACTGTGAATGAAAGGAATTCACAGTTGTGTAAATAAAAGAGGGACCAAGACTCTGCTTCATGCTAGTTAAGGAAGCCTAGGTCAGAACAGATTCAGTGTTTCATACTGTGCAATATTATAAAATTTGTTTTGTAAATTAAGGATTTCATGAACCACATTCCACTATTGCTTTAATATACTAATATGAGCAGGAAGGACAGACCTTACTTGATTATTACTGTACTGAGATGACCAATTTGGGCAGGGGAGGGAGTGTCAACAGTTGTATTTGCCCTTTTTGAAATAAGCCCAGGGCCATACTGGTAAAGTTATTGAGGCCAGGTCAAAAAAACTAATTTGTTTAATGTAAATTTAATTAGCCTAGTTAGCTTTAAGCACCTATTTGATCTTGGTTGATCTCAGAAAGCTAAATGAGGTCATATCTGGATAAGACTGAGAGATTATTAAGAAACACACCGCTGTAATTTAGAATAAGAAGTTGTGGGAGGACGGGGGTGGGTGGGTGGTGAAGAATCCTAAAAGAAAGCTATGGCCAACTTGTTTTCATAAATAGCCACCAAGCTCAACCTGAATGAGATTTTCTTAAAATTTTTATTAAAGTTGCATTCTCTGTTTGCTAAACATTTAATATATTTTCCTTTTAAATCACACAACAATTTCAATTTGGTAGCAACTTCAGATAAAATTGGAAGATCAGACCCTAGGCTTTTACAGCACCTAAGACTCAGGCCATGCAAACTTGGCACAGGGTGAAAAAGGGGTTAAAACCCTGAAGCCCAACACTGCTCAATATTAAAAGATGGTTCTTGGTCAGTTATAATAAGCCATTCTCAAATCCTGTCTTAAGCTACAAATAGATTGTAAAATGCCAGCCAGTGTCCATATAGCAGATCTGATGCATCAAGCAAATTTCTTTGCTAACCTGGTGCTTTTATCTACACATATTTCCTTCTAGCCCAATCTCCATCCCCCTCCCAAAAAGCTAACAGAGAGTAGACAGAAGTTACTGTTGTTCTCTGCATTTTGATTCCTGTTTACATCAAGAGAGAGAATAGCTAGTGATGGACAGGAAGTATTGAAAAGGGATCAAAGGGCTCTGCCAGGCATTCTCCTTGAGGCCAAGACCTCAGCAGGTATTTATTAGTGATCTCTAGTACTAGCTCTGGTACTCTGGGCATTAATCAGCCTTTTTAGACCTGTTTTTTTTTTCCTGAATAGCAGGGTACAAAACACTTGACAGCATGTCTCCAGGGCAAGATATGTGCCAAGCAAATTAGGCACTACATTGATTTTTAGTTGCTTTTGAAGTAGTTGCTTCATATGATTCATATTTTTGCATTAGGACAATGCAAAATATTTTTATTTACAAAGGGATTTATTGGATAAGCAATTTTAATATGTTTTGATATCGTGAGCAGTATTAAAAATGTTTACGTATATTGTAATCACATTTAACCCCCTCCTTGTTCATATTTTAATTAGTGGCCCAAAAGGCCTTCTGTTGATAGTAAGGAAGGGGGGAGAGGGGGGGAGAACGAAGAGAGAGAGAATGCGTGTGTCTGTCTGACTAGATTGTTAAAATTGTAAACATGGAAGCAGATAGGAAACCAGGTGTATTAAATTCATGGGATTTACTTCCGAGTAAGAATTTGTAAAATTAACTTTCCTATTTCCAGTAAACGTGAATATTTCCAGCTTCTTTAAATTTGGGGTCATTTTCTTCCTGTGCTAATGGAAAACAAACAATAATCATGCACATTTAAGAGATAAGATGACTTTATTGCATTTTTTTGTACTGTGAGCACAAATGAAATTCTTTATTTATTTTATTTATTTATTTATTGAATTTATACCCCGCCCTTCTCCAAACGGACCCAGGGCGGCGCACAGGAACATTAAAAACATACAAACATATAAAAACTTTTTCTTTTTAAAAACTTATTCAACTAAAGGCCTGTGCTAAAACCGAATTAAAATCCCCATTTTAAAACTATCTACGAGTCAGTATTGGAGGCTATGCAAGGCCTGCTAGTTGGAATAGGTGTGTTTTCAGACACTTGCGGAAGAGGCGGAGGTCAGAAATGGTACGGAGTTCAGGGGGCAAGTCGTTCCAAAGGGCTGGTCCCACCACAGAGAAGGCTCTCCCCCTGGGTGTCGCCAGTCGGCATTGTCCGGCCGACGGCACCCTGAGGAGGCCCTCTCTGTGGGAGCGTATCGGTCTAAGGGATGTATGGGGCAGGAGGCGGTCTCGCATATAACTAGGCCCCAAGCCATGGAGCGCTTTAAAGATGGTCGTCAGAACCTTGAAGCGCACCCGAAAGACCACAGGAAGCCAGTGCAGCTCGCGCAGGATTGGTGTTATATGGGAGTGTCTAGGCGCTCCCGTAATCACCCGTGCGGCTGCGTTCTGGACTAGCTGTAGCTTTCGGGTGCACCTTAAGGGAAGCCCCATGTAGAGAGCATTACAGTAGTCGAGTCGAGACGTGACGAGTGCTTGAGTGACTGTGCGTAAGGCACCCCGGTCCAGTAAGGGGCGCAATTGGCGCATCAGGCGTACCTGATGGAACGCCCCCCTGGCCACGGCTGCCACATGGTCCTCCATAGACAGCCGGGAGTCCAGGAGGACACCCAAATTGCACGCCCTCTCCACGGGGGCCGGTGTTTCGCCCCCAATGGCCAGAGTTGGAATAATCTGGCTGAATCGGGGTGCCGGAAGCCACAGCCACTCAGTCTTGGACGGGTTGAGCTTGAGTTTGTTACTACCCATCCAGATCCGTACCGCCTCCAAGCACCGGGACATAACCTCGACGGCATCGTTGGGGTGGTCTGGGGTGGATATGTACAACTGAGTATCGTCAGCATACAGATGATATCCCACCCCAAAACCACGGATGATCTCACCCAGCGGCTTCATATATGTGTTGAACAGTAGGGGCGAGAGGACCGACCCCTGAGGTACCCCACATATGAGGGGCCTCGAAGTCGACCTCTGCCCCCCTGCCAACACACATTGCGACCGACCAGAGAGGTAGGACGAGAACCACCGCAAAACGGTGCCTCCCAGCCCCAACCCCCCCAGTCGGTGCAATAGGATACCATGGTCGATGGTATCAAAAGCCTGCTCTCAAGAGAAAGTACATATATACCCAAACACATACATACCATACATATACACATGCTATATACATATATTTATATCAACATTTCAATATTCATTATTGCCTGAGTTAACAAGAGAAGGCTAGCACCAGTGGTAGGATTCAGCCAGTTGGCACCACTTCGGGAGAATTGGTTGTTAACTTTCTGAGCAGTTTGGCAAACTCTTTGTTGGAAGAAATCATTAAGGCAGAGAACCGGTTGTTAAAATTATTTGAATCCCATCCCTGGCTAGTGCCTATTTTATATGGATATCTGTAGCCTAAGCTAAAATTGGCCATCCATTCCAGATGCATAACCATCCTCCTTTTGTGTTTGTAGTTCACAAAACCCACTACCTTAACCTTTCCAGCAGCATATGGATACACATGTAAACATCTAGACTCTAGGATAAGATTTTCTTGGTATTCATCTGCAAGCCATTAGTACACAGAGTGTTTCTTTAGATACTAAATGTTCTATTAGCTAGGCCTGGGCCCCTGCTGGCAACAATGTACATTTATCTTTGCATATCCAGTTTATCTTTCTCAAAACTCTGTGCATTTTGCAGTTCAAAGGACATTTTTTTATATACTAGGATCAAAAGATTCCTCAACTTGCCTACTCCTTGCAGTTGTCTAGAAAACAAGGGAGCATTCAGTACAAAAAAGCACCTTCCTACTTTTGTGACTGCCACCAGCTCTTTAGCTGTTCCTTCTCAGCTGCCTGTATCTTTCGTGCAACTTCCTCCAGATGCTATTTTCCCCAACATGTTTGGTAGTAAGATCTTGTTTAAATGCTATCAACCTCGGCTATACGGAAGAAAGTTTTTGATTCAGTACAATTCAAATCTTCTGGCAGAACGAAACAGTCCCCTGGCTCAAGAGAAAAGACAGGCAGGCAAGAATGCAATCTCTTCCTCGTGGCCATCACATGAATGAGATTGAAGTGCATTATGGTAATGATTAAGCTGCTTTGCCATTGCTTGAATGCCAGCCTGTGTGTGTGTCAAAAGGAAGAACATAAGGTCAGGTCTTTTCTATGCCAGGAAGTGGAACAAGGAGAAGCAATGTCATCTTCAATCCAAACTGTAGCAGGACAAGAATGGTTAAGGAACAGTTAACAAGAATCAGTTGCAGACAACCAGACAGAGCTACAACACCTCCATAACCTGCATACAGTACACACTTGCGTAGTAAATGGGAAGTTGTTGTAGTACCTATTAGAGGATTATAATTTCAAAGCAGGGTAGAGTTAGCAATATAAATGTTTTTGGGCCAATAAACAATTTGCCTCTAACTGCATATAGTACATAGGATGACTAAAATCAACAGGCCAAATGCATACTTCCAACATATCTGGCGCGGGTCCAGATAATCAATTTCCTCCAGATGACAGTTTCCACGTCATCTGGAGGAAATTGATTATCTGGACCCGTGCCAGTCCGGCTTCCGGCCCGGTCACAGCACTGAGACGGCATTGGTCGCGTTGGTGGATGATCTCTGGAGGGCCAGAGATGGGGGTTGTTCCTCCATCCTGGTCCTATTAGACCTCTCGGCGGCTTTTGATACCATCGACCATGGTATCCTATTGCATCGGCTGGAGGGGTTGGGGGTGAGGGGCACCATTTTACGGTGGTTCTCCTCCTACCTCTCCGGTCGGTCGCAATTTGTATTGGCAGGGGGGCAGAGGTCGACTTCGAGGCCTCTCACTTGTGGGGTGCCTCAGGGGTCGGTCCTCTCGCCCCTCTTGTTCAATACATATATGAAGCCACTGGGTGAGATCATACGTGGGTTTGGGGTAGATTACCATCTGTACACGGATGACACCCAGCTGTACATCTCTACCCCAAACCACCCCAACGATGCCGTCGAAGTGATGTCCCGGTGTCTGGAAGCCATGCAGATCTGGATTGGAAGGAACAGACTCAAGCTCAACCCGTCCAAGACTGAGTGGCTACCGGTTCAACCAGTTGACGCCATCACTGGCCATAGGGGGCGAACACCTAGCCCCCGTGGAGCGGGCACACAACTTAGGCGACCTCCTGGACTCTCGGCTGTCAATAGAAGACCATGTGACAGCCGTGGCCAGGGGGGCATTTTACCAGGTTCGCCTGGTGCGCCAGTTGCGTCCCCTATTGGACCGGGACGCCCTTCGCACGGTCACTAATGCGCTTGTGACGTCTCGTCTGGACTATTGCAATGCTCTCTACATGGGGCTCCCCTTGAGATGCACTCGAAGGCTACAGCTGGTCCAGAACGCGGCCGCGCGGGCAGTTATGGGAGTTACTAGATACTCCCATGTTACACCACTTCTGCGCGAGCTGCACTGGCTGCCTGTGGCCTTTCGGGTGCGTTTCAAGGTGTTGACTATCATTTTTAAAGCGCTCCATGGCACAAGATCTAATTATTTGCTGGTTCATATCATGCCCCATACATCCTTTCGGCCGATTCGCTCACACAGAGAGGGACTTCTCCGGGTGCCGTCCACCAGGCAATGCCAGCGGGCGACGCCCAAGGGAAGGGCCTTCT
Organism: Rhabdophis nuchalis; assembly: GCA_039707465.1. Lineage (NCBI taxonomy): Eukaryota > Metazoa > Chordata > Lepidosauria > Squamata > Natricidae > Rhabdophis > Rhabdophis nuchalis. Next base: position 44,598,842 of record CM077644.1, on the reverse strand, counting down.
CTGTGATGGGCCCGACCCTCTGGTACGACCTACCCCTGGATATTAGAACGACCACAGACCTCCGGTGCTTTCCGCAAAAAGTAAAAACTTATTTGTTCCATCAGGCCGGCTTGGCCTAATTTATGCTTCTCGCCCCAGTCTGTATTTTCCAATTGTTTATTTGGTTTTAATGGGTTGCAATTTTAATGTTCTTAAAATTTTAGTACAGGGTAATTTAATTCGTTTTTAATCTTGTTATGTATTGTATGTTTTTTAGATGGTTTTTTAATTTTCCTGTACACCACCCCGAGTCCCTTCGGGGAGAGGGAGCGGTTTATAAATGTAATAAATTATTATTAATTAAATTATACCAGACAGACTGCATCAAGGTCTACAAGTAAATTTCCTTGAATCCTGTATGTTAACTTAAATTTTATGTGTGTTACAATTTTACCTTATAACTTAAAAGTTAAAGTGATTTCATACAAGAAATGTATGAGCCATGCACTATATCTAATTTATTTTGGGGTCTATGAAAGCACCTCTATCTACATTTGACACAGGCAGCTAATACACTTCTATTTCAGCTCCAGTCAGTCCCAGCATTGTCAAAGTCAAGAATTGTGAAGTTATGATCAAACTGCCTTTTTGTTTCCATTCCAATTTTAATGTTTAGTTAAAATGTATGAAAATTCCATTGGCAACATAAACTGAAGTCTTCAAGTCCAATAAAAATCTAATGACTAGTCATTACTTGGTCCAAGATTTGCATCATTTTTTTGTTTATTTTGAAAATGCAAGGGTTTCAGCAGGATAAAGAGTGGAAGAAAGGCCTACCTTATTATTACAATGAACCCCATCTTGTAAGGTCCTCAGAATTAGCATTGTGGGGAAAGCACATTAATTTTGTTTTCATAGACGCCTGAGATTTCGCTTTATATTTGCAAGAATTTCTTTCTGCAGTATGCAGTATAAAGGTTTTAAAAACAAAATCAGAAGGTAAATTTCTCATATTTATCAAATATATATAGATTCCTGAAATTTAAAGGTCTAAAATGAGATATCTTTTTATGGCAGATATGTATAGCAGTTTTCTTATTGCTTCTGGAAAGATGCACAGGTTGATTAATGAGGAAACGTACTATTTTTATAAAAGACTGGCCTTTATGGACTTTTTCTTGCAAATAGACAAAATGAACTGATGATTTCTGGATTTACTGATTAATAAGAGCAGAATCTAAGGGAACTATGTCATGTAATTTTGAAGTGGAGAAAGGATTTTAAGTATGTTTACAACTGCTGTGAAGATCAGAAGCTGCTTTCTTGATCTATGTTTGTTTTGCTTTTTTCTATTTTATTGCTTTAACACTTTTTTCCTCTTTTCATTAACTTTGTTTTAAAAATCTTCATTAAAACATAAGAAAAGGTTAGATGTATGTAAAGTGTCACCATCCATGTAGTGAGTGTCCTTGAAAAAAAACAGCAGCTCTGCTTTAAAGTGAATCCACAAGCAATGGCATTAGAAATTACTTTTCAAATAGAAATTTGTCATGAAAATTCCATGCTGAAGTCCACAAGTCTTAAAGTTGCCAAGTTTGAAGACCTCTGATTTAAATCATGCAGTCAAATCTTTTTTTTTTTTAAACTGCAGCTGGTAAGGGAAAATACATGTTCTCTAAAATGACTTGACACTAGGAAGATTCTTCACAGGGTCACAACAGAACTGAACCATTGGAAAGTCATCTGCTTTCCTCTACAAGTATAAAGCTTAAATGAAGTGTGACCTGGCTATCACTTTCTGCAAGAGAACTGGCTTTAGAGTGGAAGATATTTTAAGGGCATGTCATTACTTGCATGTACCAAAATAAAGAACAATGCTATGTGATAAGATTGGTCAACCGCAGAAGGGGCTTAGTGTCAGATGAGGATAACTACCAGGCTTAAAATAGGAACATGTTTATTACAACTTGTATTTGGAAAAAAAGTCTCTGAAGACGACACTGGGAAAGAGAAGAAAATGATCAGCTGAAAGTGAATGGGCTCAGTTTTAGTGACAATGAATGTACTGCTCTAAGATCTAAAAGACCACATTAAGGACAGATCATGATAGAGAAAATTTGCCTGTGTGGTTGCGAAGAATTGACAACTTCATGGCACACAATCTATTTAGAAAGGATTTTTAAGCATGAGAGTCTGGTTCAAAATAAGCTTTCTTCCTACTGATGTTATGCATATATCCACAGAATTATTTTGATAACTATATGAAAAATGTTTGCCAGTGCTTTGACTTCCCAGTATAACTACGGCAGTGATGGTGAACCTATGGCACGCGTGCCATTTGTCAGGGCACGCGAGATGTTGCCCTGTGATCTGTCCAGTGCGCATGCACGTGCTGGCCAGCTGACTTTGGCCTTCTTTTGAAGCCATTTTCCCCCCTCCTGAAGCCTCCGGAGCATGAAAAACCGGCTCTACGAGCAAACTGGAAATCTGTTCCCGAACTTATAAAGCCTCTGGAGCCTGGGGAGGGCGAAAAAAGCATGCTAAAAATGGAGGGAGCACTGGTCGTGCGTGCATGCACACTGGGGTCGTGCACATAACATTATGGACATGGCACACTCACACATGACCCCCCTGCGCTCCCCCCACTTTTGGCACGCAAGCTAAAAAAGGTTCGCCATCACTGACCTACGGTCTTGTTCCAAGTACTAGCCTGGTGTAATGCTGTTTGTTTTCTTAGGCAAGATCAGTCAGGTGCTGTCCTCTATTGAGATCAGTTGTCCTAACTAGAATTTTGTGACTATGTAGCTATGTGAGGATGGCGGCATTTATTTTTTTGGCAGCCATGATTTTAATCATCCATGCTGCAAAACCGCTAGAGGAAGGGAGTTAAATTGAGTAGTACTGATTTTTCTATTTCCAACACTCTCTGTCTCCAAAACAACCAAAGAACCACCAAATTTGAAAATAAAAAGGGGGAAGGGAAGAAGTGACAGAACATGTTTATGTACTACAACACTAAGCTGTAAATCTGCTTAACAGCCCGGACAGTCTTTTCTTTAAGCTCCAGCCAAAGAAAGAGATAGATGGCAGCTTCGTTAGCAAGTGCTATAGTGGTGCAGAATCTTTACTGACAACATCCCTATTCAGCAGTGTGCAGAATTGTTTAAACAAGCCAGTAACAGCACTTATTCAGTCTAATGCTATTCAATCTTAAAAATGGTGAATCTATATGCCTTATTTTTTAATAAAATGCTGTGACTGAACTTTATATCCATCCAGTTATCCTTGCTCTGCATGAAACAAGATTATATGGATTCTTTCTAGCCTGGGTTGAGCCTGGGCGTGGATGAGATAATGCATTAACCACCCTGGTGGATGACTAGTAGCAGGATTTACATGAGGGAATATGCCATTCTTGGCCCACGTTCATGTCTCAGTGGAGTTTAATACCATTATTATATTCATGGTGTCTTTTGAGGATTGTAGCACTGTGTTGCGATTCCACTCCCTGTTGGCAGAAGAGAAGCTCTTGGAAGCTCTAATGTAAGCATGCCTTAAGGCTTAGGCCCTCCACCACATTCTTTTGAAAAATATTTAAACTTAAAATGCTGATTAATGATAATTGCACATTACAGGCAGTTGAAATGGCAGAGGTCTTGACCCTGCGCCTGGAGTTTGTGTGACAGCAATGAGGTCAGAAATGGTAGGATGATTCACAGCAAGAGGAAGATACTGTTCAAAAGCTTTTGATATCCAAGTTGTTTTCAACAGGATCCCCCTCCAATTAGAGTTTCTGCCAGATCTTTAGGTGGAGGCTGCGATCAGGAGGGCCCTTGTCCAGCTTCAGCTAGTGCTCCAGTTTTGTTAGACCAAGAGATTCTGGCAATTCATATTGTTAACTCACATATGGATTAATGCAATTTGTTCAACATGTGCTGCTTTTGAAGACAATTTAAGGGATACTATGATGGCTGCTATGGTTGCTGTCCTTGGCTGTCACTATTATTTGACTGGCTTTTCTTTTTTATGGATTAATTTTGCCAACCACAAATAGTTACTATTTGCGACATGAACAGCCAGAGAAAATGATTGGAGAAATAGAAAGCTACAGCTGGTACCAAAAGTAGCTGCCTGCTTACTGACCAGTCATTCAATATGGTAAGATAACATTGCTATGGTATGAATCACATTGCTTGATAATAGATTTCTGGGTCTGTTTCAAGCTTAAATTCTCTCCTATAAGCTCTTTAGGATTTGAGTGTATGCTGTTACTTGGACTGTCATCTTCCAGGATATCTGTCTACCCACTATGCATTAGCCAAAATAGCGTGCGGCAAATTCCCCCTCACCAAGATATTAAGGACAACCCAAACAAATCTGCCGTAGCCCCTTTCATCCAGAATAGCTTCCTACCTTCTAAGGTTAACATGTTCCCATCCCTGGTAAAAGTCCAGAAAGCTTTGGGGTTGTTTTTCCCCAAAATGCCTTTGGAATAGCCCATGATATTTTACTGGAGGCCACTGCTTAGTTGGGTTCAAAAATATTTTAGCAGCATACAGTTGTATATTGTAAGTAAAATCTTTGGATGAGGTGGCATACAAACATCTGTATGCAATCATAGTCAATAATTCTATCCTGTTTTTAGGGATACATTTTACATTTTAGGAAAGAATAGATCAGGAATTAGTTTCAAGAATAGCCTAAGATGAAAATTGAGCCAGCAAAAATAAATGTTTCCAGGATAGCTGCTTGGTATACAATTTGCTTTGAAACCCAATAATTATGTTCCATTGTTAAAAAGAAATCTTTGATCCTTGATGCAAGCTTTAAGTTGGAATTCATTTTTTAAATGGAACTTAAAAGCACAAACATTGTATCCAGGATGTATTTTCTATTTTCAGCTCCGCTTGTATTAGTTGCAGAATGCTTTTTTGTACCATTATTTTACAGACTAATGAAATAATATAGACTAGTCCCTTGGCTTCACCACTGTAACAACTGTTCTGGGAGAGGGAAGAGAAGAGAAAATGGTATAATCCATTTTACAGTATAGATTTGATGGTGGTGGAGTATGTGGCAACAGCATTTGAAAGGGTTTAGAATAGGCAGCAATAAATCCCTTAACAATGGTTTCATTTGTGCAGTGCAGTATCTGTGTAATAAGCACTGATGGCCTGGCCTCTCTTGTATGTTTTACTAACAGTAAATAAGATCTGTGGACTTTTCTGTTATCTTGTATACTCTGGGTTCCTCTAGGATAACAAGAATTATCTAGACAATTCTGAGGAACTGCTTTGTGGGACTCTGTCCAACATCAAGTCAGCACTTCTTATTTTAATTCAGTTGAAGAATCACTTGAGACAGATAACTAACCATAGAATAGGAAAGGAAATAAACTAGAAGAAAGTACAACCTTTACAAATTACCAAAGATGTGATTAATTGTATTTACTTGTTTTGATATAAAAATGTTAAAAGAAAAAATATTTATATGGAATATTTAAAGAGGAAATTATTAAAAATAAACAGCCCCTGCCCCTCCCCCCAAAAAACCTTCTTCAAAACCTATTTTTTAAGGCATAAAGAACAATTGAAAGGGTTTTTTACCTAGCTACATAAATCTTTTCAGAAACCATTGATGTATTTATATATATATTTGGTAAAAAATAGATTTTTAGCTTTGGAATGTTACATTTTGGTCTGCAAAATGTTTCTAGGCTAAACGAGTCTCTTGCGATCACAGACCATAAACAAGTGAAACAACTGCTATTTCCACATCTTAGTAAGATAATTTTAAACCTGTCAACTATTCATTTTCTACTAAACATTTAATCTAGTACATTTTAAAAATATTTCTCCATGCAATTATTAAAATAAATTACTCATATTCTATACTTTTATTAACTTGTAAACAATTACCAGAAAAACTCTTTTGTTATCTGCTAAATGCTATGGAATTAAGATAATGGCAACATATACTTTTATCCTACTTAAGAGTTTGACAGCTTAACCTTTTAGAACGTATTTAAGTATTTTTATAACTTTTATTTATTATTCCTTTCAGTGATACTTAGCTAAACATTTAAAGCAAAAAGAATTTCAGCATGCTCCCTGAAATACAGTATTATCTTCTACTGTATTATATCTATACCTCCCTCCAAATTTAATGTGTTTCCAGGATGGCTATGGTAATAACTTTTTAACCAAGTAAAGCAAAGACCAGAACAAGTATACTGTATTAGTTATCATCATGGCTGTTTATATTAACAAGAATGTGGCTCAAACTAGCAGCTTTTCAATGTTTGTTTATTGCAAACTGAACCAGTTATGCATTCTTGACACATTGACAAGGTTAAACTCAAGACACAAGGTTTTATAATGTCACATTTTAACAGAATACAATTACATATATATGAAAATATTCTACTGAATGCACAAACTTAGAAGTATGAAAAAAAGCCCGATAGGCTTCTTTTGTGTTTCATTTTGGATATATAAAAAATTCTAATAAACTCAGCAGCCAAGATAACAAAATATTTCACAGTGTTTTTTTAATACTGTCTAGGGACTTCCACAAACTTTGTTCATTAAAGGCAACTTTCCTTGTCAGATTCTTCATATGAGGGAGAAGGACAGAAAATATGAAATCCAATTTGTTCCACTTTATTTACATAAACTTTTAGCTTTGGAGCAGTTACCTGTTAATTTCATGCAGACTTGCATGAAGCAGACTTCAATTTCAGCAAATAGGAGGCTTAACAAAGCAAGTGTCTTATGGAAAAGTAATTTATTTTTAATTTGGCTTATACAAAATAAATGCATCACGCATGGAGAAACATTAGGGATCAAATGTTTTAAATAATATTTCAATCTACTAATTTCAGTTAGCGGAAAGGGGGTAGAGTATCATGTTATGATTAGTACTTAAAGACAGGTATGTCTACATTGTGTTTTTATGGGCAGTGAAAAATTCTTTAAAAAGATAGTATTAATCATTATTTATTTCCAGAACTATCCTGCATATGCTTTGTGCGCTTTTTGGGTGTTGGTTTTTTTTACTCTACTAGCGTCAATACACTTGAGCAACTCAATCACATATCAATCAACTTACATGCTAGAAAGATATTTTAGATCTCACAGGTACTGCCTTTACATCGTACAAATGTTTTTCTTGTTCTACTATAAGAAAATGTGGGAATGCCTTGCACTACAATTGGGGATTCTTAAAGGAACATCACTGGCCACACATTCTGCAAAGAGAACTGGAAATGTATTAGTTTGCACAGCCACGTGAATATAGCAACATAGTCCATAACCTGGAATTTCTACATTCTTGGAATATTGCTAAATCAATGTATACACATTTACACAAAAAATGTTTTGTGCAATGTTACCGAAAGCCAATACCTGAAAAATTGAAGAGAAGCTGCATTCCCTTTAATAGCTTTTGTTGAAGAATAACCTCCAAGAACAACCATTTTATGATTACCTATTTGTCTCTCTGCACTAAAAAAATCTTAAAGAATAATAAAATTACACTAATTGCAGTTTGATTTATATTTAAGTTTTTAAAACAAATATACTACAAATCATCAGATTGAATCTTAAATGAAATAAGCATACAACAAGTTAGTGACATTATTCATTACTAGTATATCTATGCAACTGCTTTGTCCTGGCAGTCTAATATTTATTTTTCAGAATTATAAAACACAGATTTTGCTAATTTTTGTCCATTGTCTTAGCAGTAGCAAATGAGACTCAGTAGTGTAGGACAATCAAGACCATATCATACCATGACATATATAATCAAATGAAATTTTACTTGTCAAATATTCCCCATTAGACTACTGAAATATTACATATTTTGCCTTATGAAAAGTAGGATTCTAGCAGCGTATTGTTTTGCACTTCAGTAGTGACATCAAACACTACATTCACTAGAGCAAGTACCAGTTTGCAAGCAAAAGAAATACTTCTATCAATAAATTTTCCAGCTTTCAGGAAATTAAGTAATTAACTATATTATGACATTTGTAAAATAATATTTTACATGACAAATAGTTCATTTAAACCAATCATCTCCAAGACTTGCTCCCATACATTTTGAATTACTATATGAATAACTGAAATAGAAAAAGAACTAGTCACATTTAATGGGTGAACTATGCAAATGTAATTTACATAATCTAAACTTTTGACTGATTTTCTGCAGGCCTGGCTTGTGACTAGAAAGCTGTTTTCCACTTGTCCTTGAAATGTGGTATTTTTCAGTACAAGGAACACAGATTTCTACTTTGTACAAGATTTAAAAAAACACAGTTGAGCAGCTATATATCATATTAAAATATAATCCACTCAGAGTAAGTCAACATGAAAAGCATGAAAGACTGAATATTTTATGTATCCTGAGCACAGATTAATAAAATGCTGTCTGTTCTGGCACTATAGCTGTGTTAAGACAATATTCTCTTGGTACTTACACTATACAAAATAAGGAGAAATATTGCCCCCTCCACCCCCAACCAAGAAGTTTTTTTTTTTTTTTAAAGCCATAGCATAAAACAAAAATATATCCCTTTGGAAATAGCGTAACTCATAAGTGAAAGTTAAATATCAGTATCACTATCCATGGTAATAGTGCAAATTTATCATTACCTAACTGTAAGCAATATTGATTTCAATGAAACATACTTCTAAGTAAGCAGGTTTGGCAATATCCTTAGAATTTCTTACTTCAAAGCTTAAACAGTTAATGAAAATACAATATCTTAAACTTTTTGAATAATTGCATACACTATCCTCTTACACTGATCCCAGCTTCAATTCAGGATAATGGTACTTTTTCAAAGCATGTAACAAACCAAAAAGCAATGGTAATTGAAAAGTAATTTCCTCTCAAGAGAAAGTCAAGTGAAGACTGTATGAAAATGTTCACATATTTTATTCAAAGAAGCCCAACAAGTTGGGTAAGTTTTTAGAAGTTATTAGAAACACAATCACGTTAGCTTAAATCTGGTATCTAGAAACATTAGGTCTGCCATACTGTGTCTTTTTTTTTAAGGATCCACCAGCCTTTTCGTCATTTGTTTGTCCAAAATATTTGTACACCTACCATGAGACTGGCAATAAGGAGCATAGGAAATTGTTTTTTGCATACGACTCAACTTTGATCCCTACTGATAAAGCAAGTCAGCTATCTTTTATGAATATTGCCTCAGACAAAAAAACAAACAAACCCCACAACAATTTACAGAACAGTGTTAAGGCTTTGCTAAAATAGCCTAGACATGGAAGCTCTAAGGCACATATTAGTACATTCACATTGCTGATAAAAGAGAGAAGCAGAGTACACATTCCCATTCTGACCCCCCCCCCCCAAAAAAAACCCTACTAAAAAGCTAGCACTGCCCACTGACCTGTTACTTGTCAGGTGTTGATAAAAAATACTATCTGCAGTATCAGGTTTTGTATTTTTGAAAAAGCCTGATTTATATCATTTTCCACCACTGTTCATTAAGACCAGCAGTTCCCTCGAATATGTCAGTATTTTTTAATCATTACAAAACCTTCTGGATTTATGAGTCTCTCACACACGACTATCTTCTTTTATACCATCTTCTGTAGTTTTTGGAGGTAGATTAACCACTTCGTTGGACTCTTTTTGTTTTTCAGCTTCATCAATATTGGTTTCTTCTTCTTTTCCTTCAGTAATCTGCTTATCCATTGCCTTCTGCTCTTTTGCCACTAGCCGGTAATTGATGCCCATCCCAATAAATAGGAAGATACCAGAGAAAATAAGGATGATGCCACATGCCCAATAAGTGTATTTGTAGTCATCATATATATCATTGAGTTTACCTGAAAGGCAAAAGCAGAAGGAGGGGAATAGGTTATACGGCTGTTTTGTAATAATGAGTAATTAATGGTCACAAACGCCAAGAATTAACTTCAGTGCTAAAGAATTTCCTCTCATTACCAGACTGTTTCTAGATATCTGTATAACATAAGGATTCTCAAATACTGTGGTGAATTTGTGTAACATACCCTACTCTCATGAACCAAACTTACCAGTATACTAGATGCTCTTGGAAGTTGCTCCTGGCACTATATTAGTAAATTTAAGAACGATCCTTCTTGAAACAGAACTGTCAGGAAATTCTATGTCCACCTTCCATGCTATGTCAACCTACAGTGGCCATGTTCAACTGCAACCAGTTCTGGCAATCTCTTTCTTCCCAGAAACTTTATGCTAAGACACTTTATAGAATTCACACTCCCCCCGCGCCCCGCCCCCAAAAAGGCAAGGCAAGGATCCCAACTCTTGAGGGGTAGAGGAGGTGAAAAAAAATAATAGCGGTCCATAAGGGACACTAATGTATCTGGGTAGGAACATTCCAACAGCAATGTGCAAACGTATTTCAAGAGACACAGATATGTATATTTTAAGTAGTGCAATACTGGAAGGAATGCAAAGAACAACAGTAATGTTTTAATTATTTATCCTTCTCTTCAAAACTGAGTTAGTATGACCAGCAGATAGATGATTGTAAAATTCAAAGTTTGTTCTAGCCTTCATGTTGACTTATTTCTATTTAGAAATAACCCCTTTCTCTTAGATTTATCTTTTACCGCTAAGCCTACCAAATCCTGCAATGGTGACCAGAATGTGCCCATCAAAGCAGTGAAGTTTGTGGTTCTGTGGGTGGGCAAATGTGTACACAGGGCCAAGATAAGCTCAGTCTCCTTGTCAATATTATATAGTTAAAGGGCAATTTTGGCAGTTATTTTTAGCCCACCTTAGTTGAAGAAAAAAGGTGATACAGCAGCAGCTACAGTATCACCTATGCAGATAAAAGGAGCAACCCCTGGACAAGAGCCGAAAAAGGATAAAATGCAACTATCCTCACATCCAGAGGCTCATAACCAGGGGTGAAATTCAGCAGGTTCAGACACTTTCTAGAGAACTGTAGCGGAAATTTTGAGTAGTTCGGAGAATCGGCAAATACCACCTCTGGCTGGCCCCAGAGTGGGAAGGGAATAGGGATTTTGCAGTATCCCCTGTCCCGCCCACCAAGCCACGCCCACAGAACTGGTAGTAAAAAAAATTGAATATCATCACTGCTCATAACCCAGTTTAAGAAATCCTAGTATAAGGCATTATTGTAAGTTGAATCCTGATGGTTTTGTCTACGGCAGCATAAATTATTTTTCTCCTACTTATCTCAGGTCAGATTCATAGGTCATCAAAATGCCAATACAGTTTCCTTTCTCCCCATCCCAAGGGTGAAATACATATTTTACCTAAAAGAGGTGGTCCCAAAAGGACTGGGCAACATTCCACGATAGTCACCAAACCAACGGCACTGGAGAATCGTTGAGTCCCAACTAAGTCCATTAGTGTTTCAAACAAGACAGAGCTCAGCCAGCCAAAAGCAAATCCAAAAAATCCAGCGTATATACAAAAGCCAGCATAAGTAGTAGATAAAGGAGCCAAAAGATGGCATACTCCATTGTAGATAATAGACACAGCAAAAAAATATTGGACTCTAGGCCTAACCCACTTGGTGTTTGCCACCAAACCCATGGATGGTCTGGCAACCATGTCTACAAAAGCCAGAATAGATAACAGGAAAGCTGAAGATTCTTTAGAAAAATGCTTGCTCTTTCCATAGTTGCTGAGAAACACTAATGGTGTAAAAAGTCCAAAAAACATAAACACATTGCCAAACAGGTAAAGCAAAAAGCCACGATGTGTGAAGAGTGACAAATCCAAAAACTTGTTAATTGTTTGATAGACTGTAGTCTTTTGCTTTTTATTTTTGCCAGCAATAAGATCTGTATTAACATCTCCTGCTTCTTTTCCTGTCACTTTGCCAATCTCCTGCAATGCTTCCTTATTAATTTCTTTTTTCACTTGATCAGGCTTAGGTCCTATTGGTCTCATCAATGACCCAGCCACACAGCAGTTAAACAAAAGGCCTCCAAGAATTAAAAAGCTCCCCCTCCATCCAAAAATACTGTAGAAATATTGGTTCAGAGGAGCCAGTGTTGACAGGAATACAGGGCTACCAGCCATGGCTAATCCATTAGCCAAAGGACGCTTCTTATAGAAATACTTGCCAATCATGGTCAAAGCTGGGTTTAAATTAAATGCAAGGCCCAGACCTGCGGATAGAAATACAATTATATTTAATTATTAACACACACAAATGCATCCCTTACAAATCCCTGTGTTCTAGAATCAGTTTATGTTCTTATCGATATTGTGGTGTGCATACTATATCCATCATATTAAGCTAAAGTGATAAAAAGTAATACAACTCCCTTAACACATTCAAAAGACTTTGGAATACAGAATGCAAAACACACACACTAAATACTTGGGGATAGTTCAGTGATATTTGAAACATTTTTATACCAACACTCTTTGTTTTCAAGTATAAATGTGCAAAATTCAATGATTTCATTTCATTGCAATGTTCCTATACTTAATTTTGTTGAACTTCTACTGGACTATGCTGTTTCCAGGGTGGTTTGGTAGTTTGGAATACTGGCTCAGGAATACTTCAAGCTTTTCCCAGCTGGGGAATTTACTTCTAAAAACACTGAATCCCTTCCCTAAAGAATGGCAAAATTTCATTCCCCACTTACTGAAATCTACAGAGCTATATTTCATATTTTAAAAGTGAAAAACATTAAATATATAAAGCACAGGTGTCAAACTCAATTGTGTCACGGGTTGGATCATGATGTATCATGACATTTTTTGCCTTTGCGGGGCCAGAGTAGCCTCCACGTGGTGTATCTGGCCAGTTTGACAAGCCTGATACAAAGTATGCAAACCTTTTTTTGAAAAAGCACTTATGAAAACCAATTCAAAGCCAAAAATAAACCAATGCAGATAGTCCTTGACTTACAACAGGTCATTATGAGACTCAGGAGAATGGATTTGTTTAGTGATGTACTTTGCTTAGTAACCGCAGTGTCTCACTTTATGACCATCATAAAAAACAGTCAAAAAATGGACTACTTATATGCCAATAAGCAACAAAATAAGATTGAGAAATATAGAGATACCGCAGAGATAACTAATTCCTTCAGGCAGGTTGTTTTGAGAAGGATGCCAAAGGTGGAAAAGGTATCTCAAAGAAATGCCATCACCCATTTATATTCAGAAATTGCATGGGAAATTTAAAAAAACTGAAATAGCTCAATGATGTTTGACTGCTTTCCAAGCTACTCGGTTGAATGGGATGAGAGATATTGTGAATTTGCTTTTGACTAACATTCAAATGATGAATAATGATTAATATTCTTCTCTGAAAAAAAAGTAGCCATGGAAATTCTAGTTCACCAGCTCAAAAGATAAGTCATCCTGGAAAGGAAATATTGACCTTTACTTAACATTTCAGATTAGTGTTTTCCAATAGAAAATTGCATTTCTCCTCTGTAAAAAATTATCTACATTTATATTTCTGAAAATTATACAATTACATGCATCTACATTTTATAGATACATTCACTTACCACCCACAACACCAACACAGAAGTACAACTCTTCTACAGTATTACAGAAAGAGGCAGCGATCAGACCACAGCCTGACAGGCAGCCCCCGGCAATCATGACTGGACGGCTGCCATATTTGTTCACCAGGATGCTGCTGATTGGGCCTAGAAGAAATCAAGATATTTCCCAATCTTTAAAGTAATACATGCAAAGTAAAATAGAGACTTCTGAAGACTATGAACACTACAGTATATAAGATACAGAGCGAACATTGCAAAATTAGATATTTCCATTTAAAGCCCCTAAAAGTTGCTCCTAAGTTTATATCATAGCTTTTGTTCTGGTTAATCTAAATTGAAAAGTGGATGGTTTGACCTAAAGAGAAAATAATAATGCAATTGAATAGGATTGGGTGTGGGTGTGGTTTGGGAGCTGGTTGCAAATGATTCTGATATACATATTTGAATATTTTGGTTTATTTTTCTTTACATTTTGGTAAAAAATCTGTACCTTTGTTAACTCTCCTAGAAGAGGTAATTACAAATGAAAGATGAGTAAAATAAAAAAGAACATTCCAAACTACACTATATTGCCAAATGTATTTGCTCACCTGCCTTTACTCGCATATGACCTTACAGTGACATCCCATTCCTAATCCATAGGTTCAATATGACGTCGGTCCACTGAGCACTGTTCTTGAGCTAATCTGAAGGCCACATGAAGTTTGGAGGTCTGTAGTGATTGACTCTGTAGAATGTTGATGACCTCTTCGCACTATGAGCCTCAGCATCCGCTGAACCTGCTCCGTCAGTTTACGTGGCCTACCACTTCGTGGCTGAATTGCTGTCGTTCCCAGACACTTCCACCTTCTTATAATACAGCTGACAGTTGATTGTGGAAATTTCACGACTGGATTTGTTGCACAGGTGGCATCCTATCACAGTTCCACGCTCAGCTCCTGAGAGCGACCCATTCTTTCACAAATGTTTGTAATGCCTAGGTACTTGATTTTATATACCTGTGGCCATGGAAGTGATCGGAACACCTGATTTATTATTCGGATGGGTGAGCAAATACTTTTGGCAATATAGTGTATATTCTAATTTAGCCTAAAGTATGTTTTATTAGTTGTACAATGAATATGCACTACTGTGTTAATATAACCCTGTGTATATATGTATATACACATCCATACATCCATACATCATACCAAAAGATCGGGATGGGAGAGTGGGGGGAGAACCAGATGGAAATATGCAAGCCAAAAACACACTCAAAAGTTTTGATCATTTAACTTTTAAATTCCTCCTGGTATGTTAATAGTTAAAATTATATAGTGCACATATATCTATAACAGTATATGATTGTTTCTGTTTTCAAATTATTCCTAATATATTGTGAATATTTTTGCTTTGGCATAATTTGTTTAGCGCACACATCTTATTAGCACTGAGAAGCCTTGGTGAGCCTCACTTAGCTGAACTATGCAGGTGTGGAAAACCAACTGTTACGGAAATACAGCAGAACTGGTAAAGGGAGCTGCTTCTCGTCTGCAGTAAAATGTGTGTTTGTGGGGAACCCAGAACTAAATCACACACCTTCCTTGCTTCCTTGCTACAGTACTACTTTTTAAAATAATTGACCAATACATGAGAAATAGTTCCTAATTCAGCTTCAAGAGATATATCATATTTCTTTACTAGGACATCACATATGGAATGCAGATGTTTGTAATTTGAAGCAAGACCCAGGACAGATACAATTGAACAGATGTTACATTTAATTTGTATCACCAACAATACAGGGTAATGTCCGACTGTTTAACAACTAAATTGTTTTAGCGTACAGCTAGGATTAGATATGGTTTCTAAAGTATTTAATCATGGCAAGTATTTATTTATTAATGAATGTAGATAGTTCTCAACTTACAACAATTCACTTAGTGATTGTTCAAAGTTACAACAGCACTGAAAAAAGTGCCTTAAGACGGTTTTTCAGACTTATGGCCATTGCAGCAGCAGCCCCATGGTCACATGATTTACATTCAGATGCTCGACAACTGACTCATGTTTATGACGGTTGCAGTGTCCCTGGGTCTGGTGATAATCTTTTGCAACTTTCTCACAAGCAAAGTCAATGGGGAAACCAGATTCACTTAACAACCCGGTTACTAATTTAACAACTGCAGTGATTCACTTAACAAGTGTGGCAAGAAAAGTTGTAAAAAGAGCCAAAAGTAACAAATTTCTCACTACATTTTGGGCTCAATTGTGTTTGTAAGTTGAGGACTACCTGTATATAGTCACATAGCTCAAAAATTGTAATACTGGGCTTCTAACATTGAGTTAAATTAGGCTAAAAAATGTAAGAACAACCCCAACCATTAGCCCACAATTATTTTCTATACTACTACAAAATGGCCCAACTAAACACCTGGCTCAATCCTTGAGCCAAATTTCCAAGATATTGCAAAAGGCCACAGCACTAGGGTCATATAAATGTCAAAGTGTGTGGTGTTCCATGGAAAAGGCACTGTAACAAAGAAGGCCCAGCATCCTGATTTCCATAAAATGGCACCATCAATATAAATGCTGGATATTCTGAGACAAACAAAAATAACCAGAGACAGATATTCACACAAAGAATGTGCCATGATGAGCTTAATAGTTTGTAGTCAGAATTTTTTAGTATTGCTCATTATTCAATTCAAAACTAGGTAATAGCTACTGTATAATAAAAGCTTAAATGAATTTGTACCTTAACTCTTTTATGTATGAATTGTATAGTTCTTTAATTACCACTCAAAAGCTTGGACTGATTAATTTACATTCAAAATTTAAAATATTTCTTTAAAGAGCTTAAATTAAAATAAAGTCATTAAACTCCAACTGAAAAAAAACATTCTACAAACTCTAGAGCTTTTTAAAATGGAACTAGAAACACATGTCCTGAATAGTGACTTATGTCATTTTAATCTGGAAAATTACACATTTTTGGCCACTTTATTTTTGTTGGTGTGACATTTGACACCAATGGCAATCAAAAGTACCCAAGAACTGCTCAAAAACTTTGGGGGGGGGGGGGAGGGGAAGGAGGAGGGAATCCCAGTTTATTAGTAAAGTTGAACAGATTTTTCAAGTGGTTTTTTTTTAAATGAACACTGTTGATCTTCATTTTTATGTTACTGACTCTATCTTTGTTGTGCAACTCATTATTTATGGACTGTATTTTCTAAACTATTAAAATCAAACAATGACAAGACTGTTAGAATTCATGTGCTTGTTGCCACCATGAAGCAGGAAAATATGCTGATTGCCTCTACGGTTGAACAAAGACTGTTCTCTTCGAAAGAAAAATTTCATATGCAATGCAGCATAGTTATTTATTTCTGAGATATATGTGCAAAGTAAAAGTTGGCTGTTCACCATATTTCAGCAGCAGTGAAGCCAAAAGTATTCAGGCCTGTTTTGAAACCATGAAGAGTTATGTCTATTTAGTTTTTAAATTGCCTCAAGTCCTGTAAATAAATAGGACAAAAACAATCATAAAAATAGGTATGTAAATGTGGATTTTAGCGGTCCATTTCCATAAACACAGCATTATTGTATGTAGAGGTTCTGTACATCCTTAATTTCTTTAAGCTCCTGGGTAAAACTTTATTATTAATTTATTATTCAATTTAAATCACTAAAAAAAGTAATAAAACAATGGACCAGAGTTCAACACACTTGAACATTATCAAAAACACAGATTTAATGTTAGATGTTTAATGGATTCTCACATTAGAATAGAAGGGAGAAGATTAGAGTATATATTACATTAAGTAGTTATAGATTATTATTAGCTATTAGCAAAAATTATAGAAAATGTGTTGATAATATACTTCTATTATAGTTACAAAAAAGCAGTGTATAAATAAGCATGTGATTATTACAGACCATATTTCCTAGTACCAAAACTCTTTTTAAACTGTTATTTAATCTTGCTTTCTTATTTACTATGTATGCCTATAATTAGCAAAGCAGATCATTTATTTTCCTTCCTTATTGAAGCAAATCATGCACTTACTTTTAAGTACTTAAGATAGTCACCTAGAACAGTGATGGCTTTTTGCCATCACCTGCCAAAAGCAGGGGGAGCACAGGGGGGTCGTGCACGCATGTGCCTACACCCATAATTCTATCCGTCTTCCCCTGCGCATGCTTGTGCAACCCACACACACTCCCCCCCTCTTTTGGCACGTGATGGCATGGTGGATCTGTTTTTCACTCTTCCCAGGCTCCAGAACCTTTCTAGGAGCCGAGGGGGGGGGGGCATAAACGGCCTTCCCCATCCACACAGAGGCCCTCCAGAGGCCGGAAATGGCCCATTTGCCACCTTCTGGTCAGACAAGAAGGCCCGTTTTTTACCCTCCCCAGGCTCCAGAGCCTTTCTAGAAGCCTGGGGAGAGCAAAACAGCCTTTCCCCACACAGAAGCCCTCCAGAGGCTGAAAACAGCCTGTTTCCTGACTTCTGGTGGGCCCAGAAGACCCAAAAATCAGCTGGCCATGTGCGCATGTGCCGGAGCTGAGCTCACACACTTGCTATACGTTCACCATCACGGGCATAGAAGATTATGTCAAAAAGGAAACCTTAGCGACTTGCCCACGATACAATGCATCAAGCAGCACAAGTCCTCTGGTTGTAGTTTTTTTTAAGTAGCAGATTTGGAGGCACAAACCCTCGTTCTAACACTTCTTCTGCTCAGTTAGCCAAGGAATGGCTGATTGATGTATATTTTTGAGCTCCACAGGTATTTACAATTTATTAATGTGGCACTTTCCCTTCAACAGGTTGTATACAGGCCTGCAATAGAGACTACAAATTAAGAACCACTCAAATAATAATTTCTTGGAAAGATATTATTTATATTTACGCAAACTAAATAGATTGGCCTATTTTTCCCCACATTGTGTACTATGGAAATATTTAAATTTACCTATAGATCTATTAATAACATATTTCTCCAATTAAAGTATGACATTATTATTGAAACTGCACAGTAAAAATGAGAGTCATTTGGTTTGTAAACTTACCCCCTGCGTACATAACTGCCAACATAATAGAGGAGATCCAGGAAACTTTGCTGCTTGATGCATCAAAGATGATTTCGATCTCCTTAAAGAATACTGTAATGGACTTGGGGAATGCATATGAAAACCCAATAGAAATAAAGGCACCAACAACCACAGCCCAACCCCATCCTCCTTCAGGTGGTGTGTATCCTACTGGGCCTCCAATTGCTGGCGCCATCTTGACTGAAGTAATTCAACAGGTATTTAAAGATCTATAAAGAAAAATGACAGTATTTCTTTCAGAAAATATGACAATATGCATTGGGGAAACATTGTTGAATTTTGTCTCTAATACTATTAAGATCATTTTATGTTAAGACTATATTCTGTTAAAACCATATGTATCACCAAGTTTTAGACAAGACTGGGATATAAAGTTATTATAAGAGCGAGTAAGACTAACTCCTCCTGGGCTTATAGATATCATTCCTCTTTTTAAGCAGTTAAGAATATTTAGTGTTGTCCCAACTCTAAACTGTATTTCAGTTAATCTCAACTACTGGTAATTTGTGAAAACAAATTACTTTAATAACTTGGCCTGTTTCTATCAACAGCATAATCAAAGTTCAGAAAACTAAGTTGAGATACTGTGTATCTTTAAAATGCCAAGGACAGGATAAGTGAACTTAACCTGACTCAATGCCAACCAAAGCAACACATCAAATTCAAATCATTCCTATCTCTGAAATACACATCAAATTTTCCTTTTCTTAATAAGCTTGGGATGCATTCACAATGCACCTATAGAAACACTGGCAATTTGGATATGTACTGAGAGTTAACTGATTTCTCACTACTAGCTATTGTACAATACATACTTCAAATATAATGATAAGTACCCTTTTCCCCTGAAAATAAGACCTCCCCGTATAATAAGTCCAATCAGGCTTTGAGTGCATGCGCTAAAATAAGCCCTCCTCCAAAAATAAGCCCTCCCTGAAAATATTGCAACATATCTGGTTTAGCATGGCATTTTAAAGTCTTAAAGCAACTAGTGTTTCATGAGTAATCATAATTCCTGGCTTAAGTATCCACTGACTTTTGGAGTTGGTGGGCACATTTTGAACTCTAAGAATATGTTAAGGGTATACTCTTGAAAAAATGAAACATAACCAGTTAAAAAAATTACCAATTTTACATCATCACTTCCTCACCCTACTATATTCCATTTAGTTTTGTCTTTCTTTTTGGTCACATTTTCAAAATACTGAGGTGCATCTCCACAACTTTTTCATATTACACCGAAATGATATTAAGAGTACATTAAAACAGGTATATCAGTTGAGAATGAGGAGCCAAAGAAGAGCATATGTCTATGGCTGCTGTATTGCCTCACTATTTCATTCTCTTTGGTCAAAGGCATCCCATACTCTCATTATTCATTCAATTGGCAAAGTGCTTAATTCAGAGATTGAATTCAAGACAGCTGTCAGGAATGACCAATATGTGTAGCTTCCGACCTACCTGACCACAACTTTGCCACCTAATGGATTAACTCGTGAGGCTATTAATAAATCAATCAGAAGCATTTAAGGGAAGTTTGAACTGAGTTCCCTTATTAAAGTCCATCAGAGAAAAACTGGAAAACTTTGCAGGCCTTTGTTTCACATATTGTACTTTTCAGTCAAAGCATATTTTTTTAAGAGAAGCCAATTAGCATTTCTGGTATATATATACACTTTTACTTAGCTATGATACATGACAAAACAAACAAACCTGTATGATAAACTGGATGCAAAATGTCAAAGAAACTATTATAATAAAATAATGGAAAAATGTATGGATTAAATCTATAAAATTTACACCAAGTTATAACTTAAAGGGAAATCGGTACAAAATGGTGAAACAGGCAAAACATACACCAACAACTGTTGCAAGTGTCATGAAACAGAAGAAACATTCTATCATATGTGCTGGACATATAAAAATCAAAGTCAAAAGTATCAAAAAGACATAAATAGCATAATGCAAAAATCTTGGAAATGAAATTAAATCAAACCACAAATTTTCCTTCTACATAGGAATTAATTAAAAAAATGCAATTATAATTTCATGTCACAAAAGCAGCTGACAACTAGACAGACATTTCTGTTATGTCACCAAACAATTTTGCAGACGAAAGGATTTGTCCCAAAATTTAATTTAAAAATGGACATGCACAAAATCTGTCAGTGAGAAATGTAACAAGTCCATAAATTACCACAAAAGGATATGCACTATTTTGCTTAGGATAGGATGAGAATACTGAATTGTGGCTCGCAAATTTTGTGACTCATCAGAAAACTACCGTATATAAATATATTTTCTCATAACTTAGCTCCTGGTTTGATTTGATTTTTCCTGCTTAAAAAGAGCATTGGTTCTTACCTGAGACGCATCTTTTCATGGTGAGGAGGCAGCATCTAGATTGGGTGAGACTTCCTTCCGCTCATTGGAGGGCTGAGTCTGGGTAATTTTCAGGTCCCGCCCCTCTTCACCGGACAAGCCCAGTTTCGACGAAGAAATCCAGACTCAAAGCGTCTTGCAGTAATTATTCGAGTAATGTCCAGTCTTGTTATAAGTCACAGGACACCTTCGGCTCGGTTAAGACAGATGCAGGTGGCCGGTTCCTGGTCCTTCCCTGGAATGGAACGAGCTGATGTATCCTGTAGCCCCTGGGGTGGGGCTAGATGCTGCCTCCTCACCATGAAAAGATGCGTCTCAGGTAAGAACCAACGCTCTTTTTGCATGGTGGAGGAGGCAGCATCTAGATTGGGACGTACCAAAGCTTGCGTTGTCCCCGGGCGGGAATCACAATTGACTAGAAGGTCTCTCAGCTCGGACCACTGCTTGGAGGACCCTGCGGCCAAAGGTCGCATCTGTTGAGGCAAAGGTGTCCAGTTTATAATGGTTGATGAAAGGTGATGGAGAGGCCCAGGTGGCCGCTCTGCATATCTCCTGGAGAGAGGCTTGTGCTGCCCACGCTACCGAGATGGCCGCACTTCTGGTGGAGTGGGCGGTGAGGCGTCCTGGCGTCGCAGAGGAGCGTGACTGGTAGGCCAGGTCGATGCATGCGCGCAGCCATCTCCCGATGGTCGCTGGTGTCATCTTCCTGCCTTGTGAGGAAGGTTGGAAGGAAACGAAGAGTGACTCTGATGCCCGAAATGGGCGGGTTCTTGAGATGTAGATCTTGAGAGCCCTCCTCACGTCCAGGGTGTGCCACTTACTCTCTAAGGGGTGCGCGGGCTTCGGGCAGAAGTTCGGCAGCACTAGCTCTTGGGAGCGATGAAAACAGGAACACACCTTAGGAATGAAGGAGGGGTCCAGGCGTAAAACTACTCTGTCCTGATGAAAGATGCACAATTCTTCTCTGACAGAGAGGGCCTGGAGTTCAGAAATCCTACGAGCCGATGTGATGGCTATGAGGAAGGCGACCTTCAAGGTTAAGTGTCTCAAGGGTTAAAAGGGGGGTCCCGTGAGACAGTCCAGCACTTTGGGCAGATCCCAGGAGGGGTACCTGTGAACTGCCAGGGGCGCCCCCTTCAGGAAGTGTCGCCCCCTTCAGGAAGTGTCGCACCGTGGGTCTCTGGGATAAGGCTCTGAGGCCCCCGCAGGTCAAGACCGACGAGATGGCTGCTAGCTGCCGTCGGATGGTGTTCAGAGCCAGACCCTTGTCAAGGCCGGCTTGCAGGAAATCCAGGACGTGAGGAATGGTAGCCTTGTGTGGAAGTATGGCCCTGGGGGAACACCAGTTGCAAAAGGCTCGCCATGTGGAATCGTAGATGCGGTTTGTTGAAGGTCGTCTAGAGGCCTGGATCGTCTGGATGACCTTGGAAGAGTAGTTGCTCTGTCTGAGGATGCTCCGCTCAAGCACCATGCGGTCAGTTGAAGCCACTGTGGGTCGGGATGCTCCAGCGACCCCTGGATGAGGGAAATCCGGTCCCCTGGGATCCTCCATGGCCGGGCCACTGACAGGGCCCGCAAGTCTGCGAACCAGGTCCTGCGGGGCCAATGGGGGGCCAGCAGGATGATTTCCGCCTTCTCCGCCACTATCTTCTGGATAACTCTGTCTAGGAGAGGCAGCGGAGGGAAGGCATAGAGGGGGCCGGAGGGCCAAGGGCATCGCAGCGCATCCGTTCCTTCCGACCCGTGATGGAAAATGGGAGAAAAACCTCCGAAGCTGGGCATTGAGGGGGGTGGCAAAGAGGTCTACCTCTGGAAGGCCGAACTTACTGACTATGCCCTGGAACAGTGCCGGATGTAGGCGCCATTTGGAGTTGTCTACCACCTCGCGGCTGAGCCAGTCCGCCTGCACATTCGCCTCCCCTGAGATATGCTCTGCCGTTAAGGAGGGGAGGTGACGTTCGGCCCAGAGACCCAACCTTCTGGCCTAGGTCATGAGGGAAAGGGAACGGGTGCCCCCCTGCCGGTTCACGTGTGCCTTGGCAGACGTATTGTCCGTTAAGACCAGGACGTGTCTTCCTTTCAGGAAGGGCAGGAAGTGGCGGAGGGCTAGATGGATAGCCCTCAATTCTAGCCAGTTGATGCTGTGTGACAGGTCTGCAGGCCCCCACTGCCTCTGAGCCATCTGGTCCTGAAAGTGGGCCCCCCACCCAAACAGGCTGGCGTCTGTGGTCACCGTCAGCATGTCCTGCTCTTTGAATAGACGGCCCTTGGACGTCCACCACCTGAGGGACTGGGAGACCTCTATGGGGAGGGTCACTCTGGCCTGGGAACAGCTCAGGAGCCATTTCTGAAATGGTAAGAGAAACCATTGGAAGGCTCTGGAATGCAGGCGTGCCCAAGGCACGATGCCTATGGCTGAGACCATGGTTCCCAGCAATTTTGACAGGGTGGCTAGAGAGGTTCTGGGATGGCCGGAGACCTGGGTCGCTAAGGCCCTAAGAGATTCCTGACGCTCCTGGGACAGGAATACTCTGCCCTCCACTGTGTCTATCAGAGCCCCTAGGTGAACTAAACGGGTGGAGGGGAGAAGATAGCTCTTAGGGATGTTAGTGGAGAAGCCATGGTCCTGTAGTGTCCTTGTGGTGATGGCCAGGTCCCTTCGCGCCCTTTCAGGAGAGGAGGACTGAACGAGAATGTCATCTAAATATGCGTTCAGTCTGATTGGCACCTCCCGTAGGCTGGCCAATAGGGCTGCTAGTACCTTGGTGAACACTCTGGGTGCCGATGAGAGGCCGAAGGGAAGGGTCGTGTATTGGAAATGTAGTCCCTGATAGGAGAAACTGACGATGCTGGGGAGTGACCGGGATGTGGAGGTAGGCCTCAGTTAGGTCTATAGACGATAGGAATTCTCCTTCCCGGATTCCCCTTAAGATGGATTGTAAGGAATGCATCTTGAAGCGCTTGTAACAGATAAACTTGTTTAATCTTTTTAAATCTAAAATAGTTCTCCAACCCCCAGAAACCTTGGGAATAAAAAAAATGGAGTAAAATCTTCCTCCTCTGCAGGATCCTCCTCTGCAATGGGTGTCAGGTTCAGAGGGGCTGCCTCCTGAAGTGATGTGCTTGGGAGCAGGGGTGCAGCTTGCTGCTGTCTGCCGGCAGTCATTCCCTGGGCAAAGGCTGCGGCTATGATCTCTTGGATGTTAGCCATTCCCATAGCCTGTGTTACTGGCTGGGTGGCCGAGGTTGAGGGGATCGTCTCCACCTGCTGGATAAAGGGGGGTAGGAACTCACCCTGTGCTGGCCCCATGGTGGGGCGTTGTTGTGCTGGCCCCCAGATGCTTGATACATCAATTGGGAAGAAAGGGTTGAGCCCCCCTTCCCTGATTCTGCACAGGCGACATCATCAAGGAGAGTTGGGCCTGCGTTTGGTGTGGCAGGGGAGAGGCTGGTTCCAGCGCTGCCTGAGATGCGGCCTTGGAGTGCAGGCGTTCCAGGGTCTTTTCCCTCCTCTTCTCAAAGCTGGAGTAGGAGAAGGCAGCCGGCTTCTTGGCCCTGGAGGACTTCTGAGAGGCCTTGCCAGATTTGGCTGCGGCCTTGCCCTTTCCTAGGCCGGATGGGCCAGGCTGAGGCTCCGGATCTCTGGGTGCCTCTGTAGCTGGCACGAGGGAGGCAGCGGCTGGCGGGGAGATCCTTCCAGGTGTTCCTGGAGTTGTGGTCTCCGCCATGCTTTTCCGGGAGGCAGGGCCGGTCTGGGACTTCAGCGTGCTGAAAATGGCGTCCCTGCGCGCTTCCTGTTGCGCAGAAGGTCTGGCGCGCTTAAAAAAAATTTCCCAAAATGGCGGCCACGCCTCTCCGCTGCCTCGTGGGTGAAGCGGCTGGCCTTCTGGAGCCTGGCTTCACCTCCCCGCTGGGCTCTTCCTCGCGCTCCCGATGGAGCCCCCGGGTCGCTCCACGGCTGCAAGGGGCTAGGTTTCAAAGCCTTGCTGCCGCGGTTTGCCGCTCGACCTTTCGGAAGCGGCGGAGCGTTTCCCGGCCGAGGGAACTTCCAGCGGCCCGGATTCCCCTACTCACGCGCTGCTGCGGCGTCAGGAAGGCTTTCCAGGTGTCCTGATGGCTGAGCGCTCTTCAATCCCTTCAGTGGGGCCGCTGTGGTGGGGATGCGCTCGCCGGCCTGTTAGCCCTAAAAGGGCTTGAAGGCCCGGTCCAAGGCTTGCTGCACTCGCGGGAGCAGAGCTGTCGCCTTTGAACCACTTGGCTTCCTTGCCAAGTTCTTGCTGCTTCCTATTTTCCTTTGATTTAAGCAATCTAGATTGGAGGACTTGCAAGACGCAGCTTCCTCATTGAGGGCTGAGTTGAAACTGGGCATGCCCGGTGAAGAGGGGCGGGACCTGAAAATTACCCAGACTCAGCCCTCCAATGAGCGGAAGGAAGTCTCACCCAATCTAGATGCTGCCTCCTCCACCTTGGAAAACCATCATTTAATGCATAGCTGTCATACACGGATCAAATCACACTAATATTGACAAATTGAGGAAAGTGTTTTGTTTTAAATCTGTAACAAAACCATTGGATCTTGGAACTTCTGCTGAGTCAGACACAGATTAACTTGAACACATTGATTATCAGGCCAGGTTTCAGAGGAAACAGCAGATATAATATAGATACAGTTACTTTTAAAATACAGCATATCCACCCTAACATCATATTCAAATTATTTAATATTGATACATTATCTAACCCTTGCAGCTATTGCTACTCTATGCTGAAATGAATGTTACCAGATTTCTATAAAGCAATGCTAAATACATTAGCAGAGATGTCAAACTGGCAGCCCGCAGCCAGATGCATCACATGCACGCCATGCCCACCCTAGTTCCGCAAAGGGAAAACCATTGTGATGTCATATGACGGCAATGTGATGTGGCGAGTTTGTCACCTGTGTGTTAAAGAGTACATACACATATTTCTAGCCCTGGGATTTTTGACACTGGAGCAGAAGTTTTAAAGAAGACTCTTTACAATAAAAGGTTGAGGATGATTGCTCTGTCTGCTTACTTCAGTTTATAATCAGTCACCCTGTGGTCATCACCATATATAAACTATCATTACTGTTACAATAAACAGGCAAAATCAGTGCAGCAATTGCACAACGGAACAACTTCCATTTCAGTCTTCACAAGATTTAGCTGAAATAAAATCCTCCCCTTAAGAACTCTTCCTAAAAAGGTAATCTGAATTTTGGATTGTCACATAAGCAGCACCTCTAATTTGATTTACTTAATGCTTAACGCAGGTCTTTCATTTGATAAAAAGTTTCTTTCTGAATAGTGGAGTAGTATAGTAATTGATAATTATTTAATTTGAAAAAGACTATTTCTTGCTTTCCCTATTAGGCATGAGAGTTCTGCATTAGTTAGAAATAATCATTTTGAATTTCTGTACACCAATGACATTTCATTCTACAGCTGATTTTGTCTCTGCTGACCTACAATCAGTCATTCTAATCAGTCATATATTCTCATAGACAAAACAGTGAGACAAGACAGCCACGACTGAATTCTGCTAATTCAGTAAAAAGAAAACAATTCCAGAAGCGATATGATGCATATCCGTAATTTAGCTTTTGGGTTCTGGAATTTACAGCAGTACAGCATTCTGTCTCTAAGCCCTAGATAAAATTAGAATATCAGAAATTGTGCAAACTGTGCACAAACTATACAAACTGCATATTAAGATTACTTCTTGAACCAATCAATTTAAATTTAAATTAGATGACTATATATATATTTATACCAGACATATTTTTTTACTATCTTATTGCTTAATTTTGAAAAAAAATCCTATTCTTTTCAAATATAAAATGATAAAGAAAGGCCTTAGTTTAATCAGCCTGATATACATACAAAGTTGTTTCAAAGTCAATTGTGCAATTTCCACGTGACTGGAAAAAACTGCTGCAACGTGTCAGACGTGCTTGGCAGTTGAATTTACAACCGTCAGCTATGTGTAGGAATTAAACATGTTATATATATGCAGTACATTTATGGTAATTAACAGTGATTAATCAAAATGATGCAGCAAAAATCCTATTCCTTACTAGACTGAAAAGTAGTTGCCAGAGACAAGATATTGGCAGAGAAAGATTGCTGAATGAATTCTATTCAGAGAAAGAGAAATATGTAATCCGGTGGCAGCCTGAAAAGCTCTTAATCAAAGTGTTGAGGAAAAGCATGGTTACATTTGTTAAGCCATAATTTAATTCAATGTGAAGGAACTATAACAAGTTTTTTAAATTTTTATATGTTTTGTATGTATTTTTAGTATTCCTGTGCGCCGCCCTGAGTCCGTTTGGAGAAGGGCGGGGTATAAATTTAATAAAATAAAAAATAAAATAAATAAATTTTGGCGTTTACATATTTTAACCTTTCTCATCTTGGTTAAGAATAGTTAGAATAATTTTGCTTCTATTTAAGAGAAACCACTCTGTAGTCTGAATTAATTTATATTAATATACCACGACTACTTTAAAATAAACAAGCTTTAAAGTATGAGTGGATAAATGTAATTTGCATACTAAACAAGCATGTTTCTTTGATTTTGGCTTTGGCACAATGTGAAATACAGTGGTACCTCGGATCACGAACTTAATTCGTGAAATGACTCTGGTCGCGATCCGATTTGGTTGTGATGCGAGGCACAATTTCCCATAGGGTTCAATGTAAATCCGATTAATCCGTTCCGACCTTGTTTTTTGGTTGTGATGCGAGGCACAGTTTCCCATAGGGTTCAATGTAAATCCGGTTAATCCGTTCTGACCTTGTTTTTAAAATGTCTGCGGCTCCGGTTCGTGAATCGAAACGGATGTCGTGAATCCGGGCATTTTTACGAACTTTTCCGTTCGTGATGTGAGGGCGGAGTTCGTGATGCGAGGCGGAGTTCGTGAAGTGAGGCGGAGTTCGTGCAGCGGAGCATTTTTTACGAACTTTTCCGTTCATGCAGCGAAAAAGTGTTCGTGAACCGGGGCACATTTTTTGGGAAATTTTTGGTCGTGAAGCGAATTGGACGTGATGAGAGGCGTTCGTGGTCCGAGGTACCACTGTAGTCTAGTACTGTGATGGCAAACCTATGGCACCTGTGCCATAGGTGGCACGCGGAGCCATATTCTCCGGCACGGCAGCTGTCAGCTCTGGTGCACATGTACATGCTGGCCAACTGATTTTTGGCCTTCCGGAGGGCCGGGGGAGGCTGTTTTTGCCCTCCCCATGCTTCAAGAAAGCCTCCGGAGCACGGAGAGAGCAAACAGGCCCAATGGCCCAACCGGAAGTTCAGGAACTTACCTCAGGGCCTCCACAGCTAGGCTCTCCACGCCCCCACAACTTCCTTGCTTCAAAGCAGCACTGGGAGCCATGTGCAGCAGCAGCACACACGGCCACCCCCCCCCACTTCTTCTGCTTGCTCAGTTTCAATGGAGCAGGAAGCGGTGTGCTGTTGCCATGGCTGCAAGGTGAGGCAGGTTTTGGGGTGTGGATGGCCTGCTGGAGTGTGTGTGTGCAGGGCATCTGTGGCAGCTCCACCCCACACCAATGTGGACCTCACAACCACAGCACCAGCATGTCACTTGGCCTTCTGCTCCAAGCAGCTCGAGCGGAAATGGGTCCTCCATGCATGAGAAAAAAATAAGGCACCCCTGAAAATAAGCCCTAGTGCTTACTTGGGTGCCAAAAAATTAGATCTGGTCTTATTTTCGGGCAAACACAGGTAACAACTGAGTGATGGATACAAATGCCAAATCCAGTCTAAACATATGGCTGACAGTGTAGCAGACCATAAGAAAACTAATACTTGGTGTCTGACTCTCAGTGACTATGGACAGTTAACACTCCTAGTGATTCTGCAGCAAAACAATTTGTTGTAACATTTCTTTTAATTTTTTTCAAATGTCAGATTAAAATCTTAAAAAATAATCATGTGCACGATTTACTGAACAGCAAATTTACATTGTGTAATTGTGTACTTTTTGTGGCTATCTGATAACACTTAGGCATAAAACAGAATCAGAGAAAAGTTCACTCCCTAGCACTTATTCCTGGCACTGGATTATCCTGGGAGGCATAACTCCATAAAATCTCTCCTATTCATGCTATGACTCTTCACAAGTAATGCCAAGAATTGACTTGCGTTCCAGCTCTTTTTTTCCTTCAGCTTTTCCCAATCAAACAGATAAAGGCTGAAGAAACCCCTGGAATGCTGCACTTGAAAATCCGATTTTCAAGCTCCAAAAGGGTGAGGGAGATATGGTTGTTTAACTCTGTTGCCCTTTTAGAGTTTGAAAATCTGTTTCCATACCAGCCCTAACTAAAGCCAAATGTTTGATAAGATTATGATAAGAAGTAGCCTTATGGTAAAAGGTAGCAATAGGAAATGCAAAGTTAATGCTTCACTTCAACTTAGAGAAGCACAATTAAGTGAACATTTTTGTCCAGAATGTAAGTGTAAATCAAAAGGGAGTATAATAAATATATATCATCAGATTCCCCCGTTTCCTTTTGAAGTTTTTTAGTACAGGCAGTCCTCAACAATACGGCTCATCATTTAGTGACCATTTGAAGTAATGGAGGACTGTGAATCACACCAATGAGTGTGATACTAACAAATTAGTATTCCTGCAGCAAGTCTGAATTGTTTCTAATCTCCATAAAGTAACTGCCTGTCTAATGCAGCCTCAATAATACAGATTATACAATTGAAGCTGCACTAGACCACTTGTTCAGTGACCATTCAACATTATAATAATGTTGAATAAGTGGGACTTACAACTGGTTTGAGAAACTGCAGCTACTGTAGTATCTCTGTTGTCATATGATTGCAATTCAGGGCCTTGGAAATCAGTTTATAATTACAATGGTTGCAGCATCCCAGTTATGGGATTGCTATTTGTGACCTTCTCTGCTGACTTTCGACAGGCAAAGCCAAGGGAATCCAGCAGGGGTTGCAAATTACCCTCGCTGCTTTTCTGCCTGCTTACCCAATACCTATCTATGGTACCCATCTTTCACCTACAGCCCTGTTTACTTGGGACTCCCATCTCTTCCCACATAGCAGTCACATGGCATGCTATCTTAATGACTTAAGATTGCTAAGATTTCTGTTGCTAAGCAATGCAGTCATGCGATATTGTGCTTCATAAATGCTCTGCTTGGTGATGGAAATTCTGGTCAGATGATAGTTAAATGGTCTCTGACATTGAACCTGGAAGATCCATGCACTGGAATTGCTCTACAGATAGTCCTCAATTTACAATTCACTGACACTTGACAACTTACAATTGACTGTTTGAAGTTACAATGACAGTGAAAAAAGTGACTTATGATCATTTTTCAGACTTATGACCATTGCAGCATCCCCATGGTCATGTGATCGAAATTCAGATGCTTGGCAATTGATTCATGTTTATGATGGTTGTCATGTACGCGGGTTATGCGACCACCTTCTGCAACCTTGTGACAAGCAATATTAATGGGCAAAGCAGATTCACCTAACAACTGTGTTACTACCTTTATTTAATTTAATTTATTTAATATTTAATATTGAATTTATACCCCGCCCTTCTCCAAACGGACCCAGGGCGGCGCACAGGAACATTAAAAACATACAAACATATAAAAAACTTTCTTTTTTTAAAAACCTATTCACTAAAGGCCTGTGCTAAAACGGAATTAAAATCCCCATTTTAAAACTATCTACGAGTCAGTATTGGAGGCTACGCAAGGCCTGCTAGTTGGAATAGGTGTGTCTTCAGACACTTGCGGAAGAGGCGGAGGTCAGAAATAGTACGGAGTTCAGGGGGCAAGTCGTTCCAAAGGGCAGGTCCCGCCACAGAGAAGGCTCTTCCCCTGGGTGTTGCCAGTCGGCATTGTCCGGCCGACGGCACCCTGAGGAGGCCCTCTCTGTGGGAGCGTATCGGTCTAAGGGATGTATGGGGCAGGAGGCGGTCTCGCATATAATTAGGCCCCGAGCCATGGAGCGCTTTAAAGATGGTCGTTAGAACCTTGAAGCGCACCCGAAAGACCACAGGGAGCCAGTGCAGCTCGCGCAGGATTGGTGTTATATGGGAGTGTCTAGGCGCTCCTGTAATCACCCGCGCGGCTGCGTTCTGGATTAGCTGTAGCTTTCGGGCGCACCTCAAGGGAAGCCCCATGTAGAGAGCATTACAGTAGTCGAGTCGAGACGTGACGAGTGCTTGAGTGACTGTGCGTAAGGCACCCCAGTTCAGTAAGGGGCACCATTGGCGCAACAGGTTCCTGATGAAACGCCCCCCTGGCCACGGCTGCCACATGGTCCTCCATAGACAGCCGGGAGTCCAGGAAGACACCCAAATTGCGCGCCCTCTCCATGGGGGCCGGTGTTTCGCCCCCAATGGCCAGAGTTGGAATAATCTGGCTGAATCGGGGTGCCGGAAGCCACAGCCACTCAGTCTTGGACGGGTTGAGCTTGAGTTTGTTACTACCCATCCAGATCCGTACGGTCTCCAAACACCGGGACATAACCTCGACGGCATCGTTGGGGTGGTCTGGGGTGGATATGTACAACTGCGTATCATCAGCGTACAGATGATATCCACCCCAAAACCACGGATGATCTCACCCAGCGGCTTCATATATGTGTTGAACAGTAGGGGCAAGAGGACTGACCCCTGAGGTACCCCACATATGAGGGGCCTCGAAGTCGACCTCTGCCCCCCTGCCAACACACATTGCGACCGACCAGAGAGGTAGGACGAGAACCACCGCAAAACGGTGCCTCCCAGCCCCAACCCCCCCAGTCGGTGCAATAGGATACCATGGTCGATGGTATCAAAAGCCGCTGAAAGGTCTAATAGGACTAGGATAGAGGAAAATCCTCTATCCCGCGCCCTCCAGAGATCATCAACCAACGCAACCAATGCCGTCTCGGTGCTGTGCCCGGGTCGGAAGCCGGACTGGCGCGGGTCTAGATAATCAACTTCCTCCAAGTGCCGCGGAAACTGTTGAGCCACCACACTCTCAACAACCTTCACTAAAAAGTGAAGGTTGGAGACGGGACGATAGTTCTCTAATAATGCTGGATCCAGGGACGGCTTCTTGAGGAGGGGCCTTACTACCGCCTCTTTCAAGACGGCAGGCAAGGACCCCTCACTCAAAGATGCGTTGACAATGCCCTGAAGCCAGCCTCGTGTCGTCTCCCAGGATGCCAGGAGGGACACGGGTCCAATAAACATGTGGTAGTTCTAAGTCTCTTTGACAACTTGTCCATATCCTCGGTAGTAACAAAATCAAACTCCTCCCAAGATGGTGTCACAAGAACAGCCTCGGCACGCTCGACTGGACTACTGTCGATGGAAGGTAGCTCGCTCCGAATCCGAATGATTTTCTCCTGCAGATAAATCCCAAATTCCTCTGCTCGCCCTTGTAAAAGGACTTCCTGCGGCCTCTGTTGAAGGAGGGAGCGGGTCACCCCAAACAGGGTGGCAGGGCAGTTATCAGTGGATGCAATAAGAGTGGCACAATACTCACGTTTGGCCACTCTTATCGCCACTAAGTCCTAATATGGTCTCTCACTAGTGTTCGGTCGGCTTCGGAGTGAGATGATCTCCATCTGCTCTCTAGGCGTCTCTTGTGGCGCTTCATCTCCCTGATCCCCTTGGTAAACCAAGGAGCCCAGGTGGTTCGACGCCGCAAGAGAGGCCTCAAGGGCGCGACTCGGTCCAAGGCCCCCGTGGCCGCACTTAGCCATGCGGTCACTAGGTCCTCAGTCGAGTCGCGGGGCAAGTCCACAGGAATTGGCCCAAGCTCCCTTTGGAACCTTATCGGATCCATCAGGAGCCTGGGGCGGAACCATATAGGAATGTCCGGTTCCGCCTCCCTGCAGTGAGGTGCAGCGATCGGAAAGTCGAGCCGAAGGAGAGCATGATCTGTCCATGACAGGGGTGGGATGACTAGATCCCCTATTCCCAGATCACTACTCCACTGTCCCGAGACGAAGATTAGATCCAGGGTGTGTCCACCCTCATGGGTAGGGCCTACAACTACCTGGATCAGGTCCATGGCTGTCATGGAAGCCATGAACTCCCGAGCTACCCCAAAGGTTTCGCCTGCTGATGGCAGGTTAAAGTCCCCCATGACTAGAAGTCTGGGGGTTTCAACCGCCGCCTCGGCTATCACCTCTAGGAGCTCGGGCAGGGCTGTTGTTGCATAGCGAGGAGCCAGGTATACAACTAACACGCCCAACTGCCTCCCTAGGCCCCACTTCACAAGGAGGGACTCGCACCCGGTCGTCTGAGGGATCGTCGTCTCCTTTGGCTCAAGACCTTCCCTAACCATAATCGCCACTCCCCCACCCCTCCCTAGGGCCCTAGGCTGATGGAAGGCTCGGTATCCTGGTGGGCACATTTCTACGAGGGGATGTCCTCCCTCGTGGCCCAACCAAGTTTCCGTAACCCCTACCAGATCCGGGTCCCCCTCTGACACAAGGTCATGAATGAGGGGGGCTTTTTGTACCACGGACCTGGCGTTGCATAGCATCAGGGCCCCAGGTCTGTGGTTCCTGCCCACCTAGTCTACAATGGGGACAAGGGGAGTTGGAGTGCGTGACTACCTGTAACCATCGGCCACGGTCCTCCAACTGATAGCGTCCATCCCCTCTCCCACCGCCCCTGCCCCTCCCCAAGACCGTATTGATGGCAAATACCTCAGTGGAAACGACCCCCCCTTCACCCTCCTCCGTTTCTCTGCTTCCGCTTCCTGCAGGCCTTCTCTCTTGGCGTTCCCCCATCTGACTCTTCCTTCCCCCCTCCCTGGGACCCCCTAAAAGCCGAATTAGATATTTACACAGGAACCCCCTGAGCCTGCGCTTCGCCCACAACTGAACAACTGAAGTGATTCATTTAACAACTGTGCCAAGAAAGGTTGTAAAATGGGGCAAAACTCACTTAACAACTGTATTAGGTTTCTATATATAGATATATTTTCATATATCTATGAAAATAGAATGATATTCTTAGACAGGATGTTTTGGGAAATGCCATGGCTGTCACCTTCACAGAATGCACAATTTGAATCACCTGTGTGGTGAGCAGCTTATCTTGCTCATTACCTTGGATAGTGTTGAAAATGTGGCTGCAAAAAAAGAGCAATCCTTTCAATCAACATCAAAAGGAATTGTTCCTCATTGCTATACCTGTCTTGAAATTAGAAAAAAGGACTTTACTTGTCTGTTTTACTCTAAGAAAATCACTGAATGTGTGAAGCACTGTAACTGGAGCAGAAACTGGTGACTTAAGCACTGTTTTTCCTCCTGTGTCAAAGAGCCTTCAGCAGTCTCCCTCTGAAGGCTCTTTGAACTGCCCTAATGATTTATATGGAAATTTGTTACAACACTGTCTGTCCTGCAAGTCTATACTCTAACAGTGTCTTCCAGGCTAGTCACACTGTCATAATTTTTAGATGGCTGACAGGCAGAACTGACTTGGAACTGGACCATGCTCCTTGCCCAAACCTGATTTGGAAATAAGCTGGCTACCCATTAGACTTAGGTTCTGTGCTCATATGATCCCTGAGTGGCACTGTGTGTTCCAAACTGTCTGTGCCAACTGTCTATGCAGATATTGGATGACCTTGCTTTGACTTGTCTGTTATTGATAGAACCACTATAGCATATTCTGTGGTGGAAGTGGTACTAAATGCATGAATTGAGTGCTATGATCATCATAACCTGTAAGAATTTCTGGAATCAATCCCAAAGCAGTCTCCCAAAAAACAAATCTGACAAGGAAGGAAATGGTAAAAAGGAAAGGGCATTCAGATACCAAATAGGAAACATAACAAATAAGATCAGCCATTAAGGGCTCAGATGCCTATACAGGGAACAAAGGAAGAGAACTTGAAGTCCTCATGCATGAGGGAAGGTATGATATTGTCACTCAGCTTGACATCAATATCTGGGGAAATCCTAGAAAAGGCAATCAAGCAGCAGATTTGTGAACACCTAGAAATGAACAAGGTGATTATATAGAAGCCAGCATGATTTTGTTAAGAACAGGTCATGCTAAACAAAACTTATTGCCTTATATGATAAAGCGACTAAATTAGGAGACCTAAGAAATGTAGATATATTATACTTAGATTTCAACAAGGCAGGGGTGTCAAGCTCTATTTTATTGAGGGTCGCATCATGGCTGTGTTTGACCTCGGGGGGCCAGGGTGGGCATGGCCATGTACGGCCCTTCCAAGCTCCATTTTCACTGGCAGAGGCCACACGGGCTGGTTCTTAGTTGCTTCCAGGGTGGCCCCACAAGCCACATCTAAACACCCTGCGGGCCAGATCCAGTCACCCTCCTCATGTTTTACAGCAAAGTCAGGGCCCATTATGTTCTTATTTACATTTCGTATTTGTTATCAGGAAGTGACAAATACTAATCAATTTATTCATTTATTATATGTTATCATGCTAGAAGAGGTAAAGAGTTATGTTTTCTAAGCAGTGTTTTCTTTTTAATTAAGTGATTGGTATTTCCTATGCAATACTAGTATATTTTGATTGGGTCATACATTGTTACTAGATCCTCTGAGAGGAGTGTTGCATAAATGAATAAGAATAAATCAGCAAGCTTAAATTCTTTATCCTTATTCCATTTCAGCAGTCCAAGAGTTACAAAGAATTTGGGTTAGAAGACGTCTTATTTATTTATTTTTGCAAAGGATTTAAGGATATAAATAGGCTCATTTTGTTTTATCTCAAGCTATAAAATCCAATGGAGTCAGTTTAATGTCCAAATTGGGTAGACAGCTTAATGGTAGGAATTGCACTAGGAATTGCACTACACTAAATGTTTAACCAATTTCATTGTATTTAAGTACAATGACAATAAAGATTATACTTATACTTAAATGTTTACATTATGCCAATTCAGTACTATCAGACCTACTGCAAATCATAATTAAAACACTTGTTTAGTAACAAATTTATTTTCCTACTGTAAAACACGTCTTTTTCTATTGACAAACTAATTACCAAGTTCTGCTACCCAAAATTAGTTTATACCAAAGATCGGAATTGTTTAAATATCTTTTATCAGTCCATGTGCACTTTCCAAATGGAAATGTGTCATCTTGCTTTCTATTAAATACTTTTAAAAAAACATTCAAGACTTCTGATAACTGGATCAGTTGGGGGGGAAAGGTGGAAATTAAGTAATACTTTTTTATTTAAGTACTTAAATAAAATTCCTACTAAGAATAAATGCCAACATTTTTCTAAAAAAAAATTGAAACAAACTGAAAAATAGCTTATCTCTACCAGGATTTTATCTTCATCATGTCAGCCCTTGGGCTGCCATTCACACGCAGGATGGATTCAGCAGCCCATCTGATTTCATGCTTACCCCAGCACCCCGGCAGGCAGCTGCCCTATGGCTCCTGCTCTCCCCTGCTTGTCTTGCATGCGTTTTTCGGCCTCTGGGTATTCAGACCGGCAGCAGGGCTTTTGATTCTTGCAGCGGCATGGGTTTCAATGCTCTGTTGCTGGCTCCCTCTGCACCTGCTGGCTCCAGTGATGACGATTGTACAAGTGATTAATTCAGTTACTGTGGAACTCAACCTTCCCCCATCTTAAGGAAGACTCATCCAGGGTTTCACAATAGCCTTCTTAGACCAGTACATATGACAGCCTTATGCGGTGATCCTGGCAAGATACCTATTCAGGTTAGGGGGGAGCGGCATTATGAGATCTTATTTATTTTATTTATTTATTTTATTTTATTCAAATTTATACCCCGCACCTTCGCCAAAAAGGACCCAGGGCGGCGCACAGGAAATTTAAAACAATACAAATATAACAAAAATACAAATTTTTAAAAAACTATTAAACCCATACCCTGTGCTAAAATAGTATAAAATCCCCCGAATTAAAATCTATCTAAACACAGTCAAAACGGGAGGTTATGCTAGGCCGGCTTGTTGGAAAAGGTGCGTTTTAAGATCTCACAAATCAATTCCCGTCAGCATCAAGGCCAAACACATGTGGAAGGGATACCACTCTCAGAGGCCTCCGGGCTGAGGTCCTCAGATGTATGGGCACCCTGCCTACTCGCTGGTTTCACCGGAGACATCTGTGCAAACTGAGGAGCAATACTTCGAATAGTGTACCTTGTCTTCCAGGTTCCATCCCAGTAATAGGGAAACAGCATGTCAGCCCTCAGGCTGCCATTTATGCAGAAGACGGGTTTAGCAGCGCATCTGATTTCATGCTTACCCCAGCACCTCGGCAGCTGGCTGCCCTATGGCTCTCGCTCTCCCCTGCTCATCTTGCATGCGTTTTTTTGGCCTCTGGGTGTTTGAAGCAACACTACGGCTTTTGGTGCCTATGGGTTTTGGCACTCTGTTGCTGGCTCCCTCTGCACCTGCCAGCTCCAGTGATGACATCATCAGCAGAGCACCGTGGCAGCCCTGTAGCACTTCAAGCCTGCTGACTATCGCCTGGATGGACTCTGCCCCTTCTCTGGTTGAAGTGTCTTGCCTGGATGGCCTCTCTCCTCTACCATCCTCTATCATCCCTGCGTGGATTGGCTGTTCTTTCCGGACAATCTCTGGGCTGCTAATCCCTGTGGCATCATCACTGGGGGACAGGGAAGGGGTGTGGTAGTTGAGAGTATATATTACAGTGGTGTGGTTAACCGGGTTAGAATTGACTTTGCATATTTGCATTTGTGTTATTTGTCATCTGGTGTCAGTTATCGTAGGTTTTGCAAACAATACAGATAAAGCATTTTCAATATCACCTTACTTCTCTGTTTGTGTCCTTGATGAATGCCGGAACTTGACACATTCCCATGTATTTCCATCTTACATTTTTCCCAACTTACATTTCCTGTTCAATTCTATGTTATCCATTTCTGCACACACTATTAAGTCTGCCTCGAAAGTTTTAAGTCGCTTTGCTAGGTAGCCACCTCTTCCAGTTTAGTGTAACCAATAAATGTGTAAACATCCCTTCAACAGCTTCATCTAAATTATTGTTAATAATGCTGAACAGCAGAGGTTGGGACAGGCAATTTAGAATTCATGATTTGAACAAAGATGTACAGAAGCAGGACTTATATAGCTATGGGCAACTCTCAGAATTTTCCATTTCCAATTAGTCTTGCATTTTCTGAAAAGTCCAAATCCATTCATCTGAAGACCATCTAGTTTTGGGAAAGCTGCTTTAACAGTAACTGCAGGATCTAAACGTATCTTATAAATAAAATAAAGTGTAAACAAGTATGTTTGTAGCATCAAACAGAGTGATTTGGGCCACATTATAAAGAATGCTGAAATCACATGAATTAATTTCTCTCAAAATTACTGCAATGTCTGAAGTTACCATATATCAAAAGTTAATTAAAACAGGATAACGAGTGTCAGTCTAGTCTAGTGGTTGAAGAACCAGGCTAGAAAGCCAGAGACTATGAATTCTAGTCCCACATTAGTCATGAAAGCCAGCTGGGTGACCATGGCTAATGATTCTCTCTCTCAGCCTAACTCACCTCACAGGGTGGTTGTTGTAGGGAAAACAGGAGAAGGAAGTTGTGTTTAATATGTTTGCTACCTTGATTTATTGTAAAAAATAGTAAAGGTGAGATACATATTAAATAAACCAATACAGCAACTGATATTGTGCATTTGGAATTTATCCATATCAAATACTGGTTTAAATAATAACAGCATGGGATGTAATAAAGAATGTGTATCTGAAAAAATACATTTAACGTATTGTAACAGAATTTCCAATAAAAAGGTTAAAATAGAGCATTAAGAAAATTACTAATCATTTCCAGCCTGACAGACATCTCAGAGTAAGATTGTTTTTACCTTATAAAAGCCAGGAGGGTGGGAGCTGCACATATTTTCATGGGGATAAAATTCTGTGTAACTTTTGTTTCGTTTTAAAAACAAAATTATTTTAAAGCTTGTCTATCTATCTAAAGCTTGATTATTTGTATGAAAAATGCATTTTAGTGAGTGTCAAAACTCATTATTTTGCTGTGTAATGGTAAAAATAATGTAGAATCGGCAAATTGCTATCTCTTAAACTGTTTCTACTTATCTGCTATAATGATTGCATAGCTTGGTTTTAATTAGAACTGACAGAGTTTATCTCTCAAGTAGCAGAATCAGCATACAGCATTCACATTCTATTCTTTCAGACAAATGTCATGTAGTTCACAGATGATAAGATAGTAGAATATCAACATACATTTAATCAACAAGCAATTTCTCTATCCAATAAGGTCCAAATTCTAATAGTTTAAATTGAACACTGGTTCAGTTCATTATTTGACATACCATAGGTTGTCAGTTCCAGGATTATTCTTGAATATCCTAGAATTTACCAAATCTCCATTTTAATTGGTCATTCATTTTATTTTAAGAAACTTTGAAATTAGGCTTTCCAATTAGGAAAATTAGCCTTCTTTGTAGAAATAAAATGCACAAAATGATATTTTGTCTCAAATTTAGGACATTAGCAAATTAGTAGACCATAATCTAAATACAATATATAGCCTAAATATTGTCAGCAATATACAATATGAGTATACTTAAGTAAAACAATATGGATGGAAGTGGAAAACAGACAAATATATTTTAAAAAAAGGATTTTAATAGCAGGATTCAATGATTTGCCAAGCTTACACTGCAAAATAACTTACAAAACAAGGAACCTTGCTAACTTTATATGATTCTGTGATCTAGTCTTGTGCTATTATTACTTATTCAAACATTCCTTACAACCCTCAAACAAATTAGCTATGAAACATGAGATGAGATTGAGGAACAGGAAGCAAGCAGAACAGAGGCATTCAGCACAGAAATCTTGAGCAGGATTATAAAGAATTTTTAGAGTACAGGTCCTGATTATTAGAATGCAGGTCCCCACCCTGACCACTGTGTAGATTTGAATTTATGAAGAAGACAAAATTCAATGTGTTTAAGTACTTAAGTTTAAGCATTCAGTGTATCCTTTGCACTTGGCTCAGAAATAAGAGCACAACAGCAGTCCAAGTATAAGTGGATAGGAAAAGAAATTGTTCAGTTCTTTCTTCACGGTCCCAACATCTTTTCCAATGTATTAGCATTGCAAAGGAATGATTCAAATCAAGCTTACATTTCCTGAATTGTTTTTCTGATCTAAATATTATAGTATTCTTCTGCAATAATGCAAATTATAAAAGCCCCAAGCAGCTTTTTGAACTGATTCTCAAAATGTCAATTGCCAAATGTATTTGTAATGTTTGGGGAAAAAACCATTAATCTCTCGCTCTCTTTTCAGTCCTTACACTCATACTAGCCAAGAAAATTATGAAATATTCATGTATCTGCAACATGTTAAGTTCTGTACACATTGTCTCTGTTCGGGAACTTCCTGATTTTTTTTTCTTCAGAAAAGGAAGCATATTAATATAGAGCAATGAACATTCCCTTATAAGCCTGATCCCAATTCTTACTATCTAGTTGTTACTACTACTTCTACTACTACTACTACTAACGCCTGATCACTATAGGCATCTCATTAAAGTTTTCTAGCAATGTTTTGCATAGACCAATGGTTCCCAACTCCTGGTCCATGGACTAACACCAGGCCATGGCATGCCAGCAACCGGGCTGCACAAACAAAGCCAACCCCCATTTGCGGAATGCAGCAAGCACAACCACACCCCTTCTGGTTTGTGAAAAAACCCTTTTCCACAGAACTGATCCCTGGTGCCCAAAAGGTTGGGGGCCACTGGCATAGTGAAACATTTGCTTCCACTAAGGCACAGCTATAACAAAAAAACTATTACAGGTAGTCCTCGGCTTACAACAGTTCATTTAGTGACCATTTGAAGTTAACAACGGCACTAAAAAAGTGACTTATAACCATTTTATGACCGTTGCACCATCCCCATGATCACTTAATGTCCATTCGGATGCTTGACAACTGGTTCATATTTATGATGGGTGCAGTGTCCCGGGGCTCATGTGATCATATTTTGTGATCTTCTGACAAAGCAATTTCAATTGGGAAGTCAGATTCACTTAATAACCATGTCACTGATTTAACAACTGCAGTAATTCATTTAACAAATGTTGCAAGGAAAGTCGTAAAATTAACAAATTTAACAACTTTCTGATTTAGCAACATAAATTCTTGCTTGTAAGTCAAGTAATATATATACTCGATGAATTAGTATAACTGCAGAAATGCAGCATTATGATTGGGGGGATACAAAACTAAAAATGTAACTCTGAGATTGAAAGTGTACACATACAGAAAATATGCAGTAATTTTTTTCCCTGGAACAAAAGTTGAGAAGTTATATGACAAAGAACACTGAAGTCAACACCCTTTTTGGATCACAAACTTCAAAGAGCTTTGCAAAATTATTGCTGAGGTATTAAAGTTTTCATGATATTACCAACAATAATGCAAATAAATCAGAAATAAATAGTTTGAATACCTGCTATTTTACATATATGCAAGCAAGTATACACATCCTTAAAGGATATGATTCAAAAATCCAAAGTGACCTACAATGCACATTCAATACTATCTTGAGTTAGCTTGAATGAGCATGCCGACACACGACTACTTAGATTTTTAATATAAATCAAAATGGCTACAAATTGCTATGGAACTGGGCCTTTAAATGTAGTTTTTCATAAGTCTTTTAAGTAAACATGGGCTGGAGCTGAAGTAAAAACCAAAACATTTTTTGGCAGAGGCACATTTGTAGCCACAAAGTTATAAACAGTACTGGGAACGTAGATGAAAGTTTATAAAAGCTAAGTAAAGCTGCTCTTTTTTCTTTACCAGTTTCATCATTCCTCCCCAAAATATTGTCCATATTAGATAAATGACACTAAGTAGTGTAACCTAATAGTATAGATGTCTGAAATTTGTAATAATTGCCAGACTCAAGCATTATGCAATTTTAATTTCAGTGTTTTCATATTTGAAAACTTTATTTCCTTCCTCATCAACTAGAAATAGCATTGCAACTCCTCATATCTTCCAACATGTTCTTGATCTTAGAAAGTGCACAGAAAAAATGCATATGGAGAAGAAAAATGCATGCCATTTCTTAAAGTGGCTAAGTCAGTAACAATTTACAATAATTATTTTGTTGAACCAGCAAATTTCCAAATATAAGCCTCCACATAAGGAAATTTATTTTACAGTACTCTGTTTTCCCTAAAATAAGACCTCCCCAAATAATAAGCCCAATAAGGCTTTTGAGCGCATGTACTAAAATAAGTCCTCCCCTCCCCAAAAATAATTGCACCACAGCAGCAGCCATGAGGTGACCATGCTGGCCTCCTCCTGCACCTCAAAAATAAGAAGACCTCCACGAAAATAAGGCCAAGCACTTATTTTGGGGGTTAACAGAGAATAAGACCATTGTCTTATTTTGGGGGAAATACAGTATTCAATTTTGTCATGCTACTATGTAGTTTACTTCTAATTAAATCCTCCACCATTATTATGGAAGAAAAATCTAGTCAAGATCTGCTGAAAGAAAAAAACTTATAAGTAAACATATTACATGAATGCAAAATATACTGACACATTTGTATAATTTTTAAAATAAGTACTGAAGATGTAAATACAAAGATCTTTGCCCAAAATATAGTCTACAATGACTGTTACTCTAATGAGTATCCCAAATTTAACCGACCAAAAGCAAATTTTATTCACTGTAATCCCAGCAATTTTTTTACAGTGACGCTTCATAATTATTTTACTGATCAGTTACTTTTATAAAAGAGTTTCAACTCAACAGTCGCCACAACAAAGTCACA
Organism: Rhabdophis nuchalis; assembly: GCA_039707465.1. Classification (NCBI taxonomy): domain Eukaryota; kingdom Metazoa; phylum Chordata; class Lepidosauria; order Squamata; family Natricidae; genus Rhabdophis; species Rhabdophis nuchalis. Next base: position 44,555,998 of record CM077644.1, on the reverse strand, counting down.
CATGATTAGTGATGGTTCTAAAAATAAACACAGTCGTTAGATAATCATCATAGCACAAAAGTGCACACCTGCATTAACAGAAACTTTATTTTCTTTTTCTGAGTAAGACAAGGAAGAATGATAGAATTGGAAATCCAATCTAATATTAAAAAATGAAAATTCCAATACCATTGCAAATTTATCTTTTTATACCTTGCTAAAAACATTTCAGAAAATAATCACATGGAAATCATAGAAATACATAGTAGTTTCATTATATAGAAATGAGGCTTACACAGACTCCTGATCAAGCAAATTATCTGCATATCTATTTTGGAAATCTATTTCAGTGCTTGCAATTCAAATATTAGTTTGTTGCAATATATTCAGAACTGTAACTGAAAGTCTTCATTAGAAAAAAAAATCAGGAAGCTTAGAATGAAACCTTATTTATTCAGAGTTTTAACTAAAGAGCATATTTGGGATTAAAGAAAATAAGAGTATAATTGTTTCTATACCTAAATTCATTTCAGCATCTTATATATCAGCATCCTTTAAAGCTTGTTGTTAAAAAAAAGACACAGTAAACAGTAAGAGTTCTTTTCTGCCCATCCATTTCTTAATACTTAATTTCCTTCCCCAAGAAAAAAACATAGACCTATTGCCATAATTTTTTTTTCAAAATTAGAATGAATTTAAAAAGCAATGTTTGTTTGTACCAAATTTTGTGAACTGTTCTACTTATTAAGAATTTCATTCACCCCTTATCGCAAGTACCATTATACCTCCAACATTCCACACTATGTAAACACTGGCTAGACTTCAGTGCGCTTCACACACGGCTCATCAGCCGGATGGATACATTACTTCCATTTATTGTCTCCTATTACCTTAATGTTAGTAAGATGACAGCAGCTCATTTAGCAAATTTCTGCAAGCACTTTAAGTATGGATGTCTGCATTATCCATAAAACCTCTAAGGGATGCATTGGAAGAATGGGATCCTACAATACTTCAGAACAATACACGAACACAAAACAATTCCAGTATTTAAAAAAACCTGACAAACCATCCAGCACCTTTATATGGGGAATGAATTATTTAAATACTAAGAGACACACGTGCAAGCAAGGAAATCGCGGAGCCTGTGTAACCTTGCAAAGCCACAAGGTTCGTGCACGGACGAACCCCACTCACAACCGAAGCTTTTTGAAATGAGCATTCGTTCACCCCATAAATCCAAACCCTACTTTCCAGGCTCCCCCCTTGCCTTCCTTCGCCTCCAACATGTACTGCATTTAAAAACAGGAGGAGGATCCGATCTTGTCCAGCCCCCCCTCCCAATTATCACGATGAGGATCATGATTAGTTACCGAATGGCCCAAACCCAAATACCCGGCCATTTAAAAAGCATCTCACGGTCATCCTTAAAGGAAGGAGTCTAACGGGCCCCCTCGTGGCACGATGGCCGCCCATCCCGGGCCTCCGTGTTGCCTGACCTTATTAGTAAACCGCCGGGAAAACGGCGGATTTATTTATTTATTTAAACGGCGGCGAGGGGGGAGGCGAAACCCTCCTCCCACGGCCCTTGCCGGCATCCCCCCTCCCTTTTCGGCCCTCTCCCCTCATTTCTCCATCCTCCTCCATCTCCCTTCATTGTTCTACCGGGGAAGAGCCAAAAAAGGGGTCCCAAGTTTTCTCCTGGGAGAAATCCCCACCGCCTTTGGGGGCTTCCTTCTGGTCTTCGGCCGCCACGTGGAACTGAGCCGGCTCCTCCAGGGAATGTACTGGGGGGAAATGGGAGAATCTATCTGTCCCTGTAGTAGACCGGTCAGTCCGCCTGTCCGCCCGCTTGGCCGCCGAAGCCAGCCCAGCCAAGCCAAGCCATACCTGTTGCACGCAGCGACCCAGACACGCGGCGCTTCTTTTCCCCCCGCAGGCGGTCACCAGCTCTGGACTCTCCGGCGCTCCCGCCCCCTCACGTACTATAACTGGCTGAAGAGGGCGGAGCTCAACCGTGGCAGGGCGGCCTTCGTTGGCCCCGGAGACTGAGAGAGGGTGACGGGAGTAGACGTTTCTCCTTGCCCCCCCCTTTCAGCAGAGGGTTCGGCTCCCATTGGAGAGAGGCGCCTCGAAGGAGACGCGGGAAACGAGCTTTTCAAGAGGCCAAGGAGGACGACGCTTTCGGCACGTAGCTCTGGGGGGGCGAGAGGATTTGGAGAGCGTTTGGTCAGAAGCAGAGAGCCAAGCTGCCTAAAAAGAGTCGGGGTGGGGTAGCTCCCTACTTTATTTCTCCGTGTCACTCTCGGCAGCTCCCAAGGGCAAATATCCTTCCAAATGACTTTGCACGGGACCCAGGCTTCGTAAAGTGCTGGCCTCCGATTCAGCGCTTACACAGCGTTTTGTGGTTCTCTCAGAATCACCTTTAGCCCTCAAAAAACAGGTCCCGGGAAATATCCTGACTCAGAATAAACTGCCACTCCTTGACCTTTACCACTTGGCAAAGAGTTTCCTTCAAATTAAGGTGCATTGCTCTTTGCTGCTGCAAAAAAGATAAAACATTGAGGGAAAAACTCAATGGTTTAATTTGCAGACATTGTGGCCTGCCTGCATACAAAATCCATGTTGTTCTTTAAAAAAAGAAGAAGACAGGAACAGGAATCCCAAATTTTATTTCTGTGGACCAAAACTTACGAGCAGAGTCGTCTTTGCCTCTGTAGTAAGCATGTTTATGGCTGCTCTGTTAGCACTGATGATACTAACCGTATAAGTATGAGATTTGATGTTCTTAATTGTGCATTCTGTCCTTTTTTATTTAAATCTAATCTTGCCTAAAAACAAAATTTACAATGATCACTTCAGCCTGTCTGAATATAGGAAGTGTTTAATGCCTGGTGACTTCAGCAACAGTCCATGTATTTTTAATAACCGAAAGGGGTTGTCCTTAATGCAATTCCTTCAGTCTCAGAAAAACAAATCAACACATTGTCACCTGACGTATTACAATTCTTCCCTTTAATTCTTTCCCCTTCGCTAAACCAAGGATGGACGTGACCATGTGACACATCCAAGCCCAGAGTTTAACATCCCTGTATAGACGTAGAGGTATGTTTGCTTGCATTGTATTGTTCTAATACTGCATTGTTTACAGTATCGACAGCAACAACTATTCTGGCAAAAGATCCCAGTAACATGTCTATCTGTCTGTATCTATTCATCCATCCATTCATCCTGTTGTTCTGAGCTCCAAGCTTGGCAATTTGATTGCAAATATTATGTCACCATTTGCGGAGACATCCTCAGTGCACTTTGAATTGTGTTCATCATCTATCTATCTATCTATCTATCTATCTATCTATCTATCTATCTATCTATCTATCTATCTATCTAATCTATCTCCCTAATTAATAACATTTATATTTCATATTTCTTAACCAATTTCCCTCACAGAAGGGCTCTGGGTGGTGTAAAATAAAATCAATAAAATTAACATTAAAATCACAATTTAAGATTAAAAAATTATAAAGTTATAAAAATGTCATAAAATTTAAAATGCTGAAAGATTCCATGACTTAATACAGTCACATTGTGACTGTTGTGTTGTTCTTAGTTTCCTCCATACAAGGCGCACAGGCAAGGTTTGACTGCTTTACAGATTAAGGCAAGGCGTTCCTCACCTCTGGTGCCAGGATATTCCATAAAGTGCAGGCAGTGGTAGAGAAGGCTCTCTTCCTAGACCCCCACACCAGACAGAATCTGCAGTATGCCTTCCCTGCCTGAACAAGTGATTGGTGCTGTGATGGGGTGAAGCTAGTTCTATAAGTAGCCTGGTGCTATGCCATGTAAGGCTTTATAGGTGATGACTAACACCTATAAATTGGACCTGGATGCAAACTGGCACCCTCTGCAGTTCACAGAGCAAGAGGGTTATATGTTTCCTTCTCTGGCCACAATATGGCTTGTGCAGCTGCTTCTGCATACTTTTCAAGGGTAGGCTTGTGTAGGGTGCATTGCAATAGTCCAATTGGGCGATTTTTTTACACATTTACATTGTGTACATGGAACAATATACTGTATTGATTTAAAAATAAACATTCATTTCAATTTTTATTTATTTGTTACATTTATATTCAACTTTTCTGTAGGAGCTTAAGGCAGCAAACATAATATTATATTATCACCTTCATTTTTTCTCATGAACCACCTATGGAGATATATTTTACTAAATCAGCAAACATTTATCTGAAAAGGTGCAGTCATTATATACACTGCCTAGAATTGCTTGTTGTGAGATAAGTGGCCATATAAATCAGACAGACAGAGAGATATGGAGCAAATAAATATTATTAAAATTAAAGAAAAACAAATTATCTTAATATTGTATGGCTACAATATTAGTACCACAGTTGTATCATTTCTCTAGAGGTCTATGGAATATAATTGCGAATTAGGGAAGCTTACAGCAGAGTCAAGTCTTAAAACTCTTCCAAAGAACCATGAGAGCATCCCATCAATATTGTATTCAATAGACCTTATTAATAGATTAAAATACCTATAATAAATTCCAGAATGTCAGATTCATAAGTTAAGATGAAATAGCTGATGTTTGTATGATTTTATTGTAGAGTAGCATTCATGATTTCATTATCAAAAATATTCAAGTTAATATAACACTGAAATGTATAAAGCTATTCCTAGATTTTAAAAATAGACTGTCTATACTATGTATAAGTTAATGAATTTTACTAGCAGTGCAGATTAGTGGAGAATACATTTATAAATCTGCATGTGAAGTAGACATTACGCATGTTAAATTAAATTAAATCACTCCAAAAGGATAAATTGATTTGGAAATTCCCTTGCTATCTCATTGGTTTATCATTCTCATTTTATCAGATCTTCTAACCTGCTAATTATAGTGTGCATATTCTCTATATCCATATCTATATAGATTGACAGACAGGAAAACTTGATAAAGGGTTCCCATGGATTGAAAAGCTGCTACTGATAATGCAGTTTATGATATTCATATCATATGCACAATTGCACTACTGGATATCTTCCAGCTACTTTGACACTTCAGATATTGCACACTTGAATGGAAGTCTCACTGAACTCTCATTGTCATTCATAAAGTTACTATGTCATTCATAAAGATACACCGGATCTCATCTTTGTCTCAGGCCAATGGAAGAGTGATCTGGGTATAGGGGATATAGTCATCACACCCTTGTCGTGGTCAGACCACTCACTTCTCCGGCTCGACTTTCCGACCGCTGCTCCCCTCTGCGGGGAGGCGGAACCTGAGTCACCAATCTGGTTCCGCCCCAGGCGCCTGATGGACCCGGATGGGTTCCAAACGGCGCTTGGGCCAGTTCCTGTACCCCTGACCCGCGCCCCGATGGAGGACCTCGTGGCCGCATGGAATATTGCGACCACGGGAGCCTTGGATCGGGTCGCGCCCTTGCGGCCTCTCTTGCGGCGCCGAAACACCCTGGCTCCTTGGTTTACCGAGGAGCTACGGGTGATGAAACGCCGCAAGAGATGCCTAGAGGGAAGATGGAGGTCTACCCGTTCTGAATCTGACCGGACACAGGTAAGAGCCCATTTACGGACTTACATTGTGGCGCTGAGAGTAGCCAAACGTCATCATTGTGCTACTCTCATGGCATCCGCAGACAACCGCCCTGCCGCCCTGTTTAGGGTGACCCGCTCCCTCCTTCAACAGAGGGTGCGGGAAGCCCCACTACAGGGCAGAGCAGAGGAATTTGTGATTTTTCTGCAGGAGAAAATCGCTCAGATACAGAACGAGTTAGCCCCCATTGATGGCCCAGTGGGATGCCACGAGACAGATCTTGTTTGGGAGGAGTTTGACTCCGTTACTTCCGAGGATATGGACAGGTTACGTGGGCGACTGCGAGCCACCACATGTTTATTGGACCCGTGTCCCTCCTGGCTTGTACTGGCATCCTGGGAGGTGACACGAGGCTGGCTCCAGGAGGTTGTCAACGCATCCTTAAGTGAGGGTTCCTTGCCTGCTTCCCTAAAAGAAGCGATGGTGAGACCCCTCCTTAAGAAGCCCTCTTTGGATCCAGCTCTATTAAATAACTATCGTCCAGTCTCCAACCTTCCCTTTTTGGCGAAGGTTGTTGAGAGTGTGGTGGCACAACAGTTTCCCCGTCACCTGGAGGAAGTTGAGTATCTAGACCCGCGCCAGTCCGGCTTTCGGCCCGGGCATAGCACCGAGACAGCATTGGTCGCATTGGTGGATGATCTCTGGAGGGCCAGAGATGGGGGTTGTTCCTCCATCCTGGTCCTATTAGACCTCTCGGCGGCTTTCGATACCATCGACCATGGTATCCTATTGCATCGGCTGGGGGGGTTGGGGGTGGGAGGCACCGTTTTGCGGTGGTTCTCCTCCTACCTCTCTGGCCGATCGCAATTTGTGTTGGCAGGAGAGCAGAGGTCGACCCCGAGACCCCTCACATGCGGGGTGCCTCAGGGGTCGGTCCTCTCGCCTCTCCTGTTTAATGCATACATGAAGCCGCTGGGTGAGATCATCCGTGGTTTTGGGGTAGAGTACCATCTTTACGCTGACGACACTCAGCTGTATATATCTACCCCAAACCACCCCAATGATGCCGTAGCGGTGATGCGCCAGTGCCTGGAAGCCGTGCGGATCTGGATGGGAAGTAACGGACTCAGGCTCAACCCGACCAAGACCGAGTGGCTGTGGTTTCCAGCTGCCCGTTTCAACCAGCTCACTCCAACGCTGGCCATAGGGGGCGAACATCTTGCCCCTGTGGATGGGGCGCGCAATTTGGGTGTCCTCCTGGATAGCCGGCTGTCCATGGAAGATCAAGTGACAGCCGTGGCCAGGAGGGCGTTTTACCAGGTTCGCCTGGTTCGCCAATTGCGCCCCCTATTGGATCGGGATGCCCTTCGCACGGTCACTCACGCGCTCGTGACATCCCGACTGGACTATTGTAACTCTCTCTACATGGGGCTTCCCTTGAGGCGCACCCGGAGACTTCAGCTAGTCCCGAACGCAGCCGCGCGAGCAATTATGGGTACCACAAGGTATACCCATGTAACACCGCTCTTGCGCGAGCTGCACTGGCTGCCTGTTGTCTTCCGGGTGTGCTTCAAGGTATTAATTATCATCTTTAAAGCGCTCCATGGCTTGGGACCTAGCTATCTGCGGGATCGGATCCTGCCTCATACATCCTCACGGCCGATTCGCTCCCACAGAGAGGGACTTCTCCGGGTGCCGTCCACTAGACTCTGTCAGCGGGCGACACCCAGGGGAAGGGCTCTCTCTGTGGCGGGCCCAGCCCTCTGGAATGACCTCCCCCCCGACATTAGGACCACCACGGACCTCCGCTTCTTCCGTCTTAAACTAAAAACACACTTCTTCTGCCTTGCCGGCCTGGGATAGTTATTCCTCTGTTTTTGGGTTTATTGGGGAATTTTTAGTTTAGTTAGTTTAACGGGTATTTTAGCACAGGTACTGTTTAATCTATTTTTAATATGAAATGTTGTATATAGTTATTGTTTTTATTCTTCCTGTGCACCGCCCCGAGTCCCTGTGGGGAGAGGGTGCGGTCTATAAGTATTAAATTATTATTATTATTATTATTATTATTATTATTATTATTATTATTATTATTATTATTATTATTATTATACTATACAATGAACATTTGTTTGCATCCTTGAAATGGTAAGCATTTATGTTCAAATAATCTATTTTCAAGTTCAGGAACAGTACAAAGTATAGGTATTCTTAAGTATATTATTTAAAAGGAAAAACATTAGAGGCACCCTCCAATATAACCTATCTCCTACTGCATATAGAAAAGACTAGTAATGTTCCAGACCAACATGCCTTATTATCAAACCTGAGAAATATAAGAGTAGCAAAGTACAGAGTAGCAAAGTAACACTAAGTCATTATCTACCTAATTATTATCTACTGAATAACTATAAATGGCTGAGTTCTTACAATATTTCCCCAAAGAATAAACACAAATATTGGTAATTATAGCTAGCTGTGACTTGACAGTAAATAAGGATCCAAGTGTAAAATGTATTTTTAAGACACATTAAAAGATTGTCAAAGATCATTGCCATATGCTTTTCTCTAAATTAATGATTAAAAGAATATTTTTTCTTAGTTTACCTGTCATTGTAACCTGAAATTAATTAAGACAGATTCAGCTTCCTTTTTCCAAGAACAAATGTTTAATATCAAGTGATTTGCTCTAGGTAGAAAGAAAGATGAAACAAAGCTGTTAAGTTGTGACAGTAAACAGATTTCCTGTCAGATCAAAGGGAAAAATCATTTCTGCAGTAGGACTGAACACTCCAAATACGCTTGATAAATGTTAAGGCACTTAATGATGCTGAGAACAAACCCAAAACCTTATTCATTGGACAATATCATAATTCTGATCCATGGGTTTATTTATTTATTGTGCCTTTCATCTAAGTCCCTTTGGGCGACGAGGTGAGTCCCTTTGGGGGGGAGAGAGCGGGTTATAAATTAAATTATTTATTTATTTATTTATAATACTGACTTTTGGTGACTGGTTGGGCATCTTTTTTGGCAAGATTTTTGGAAGTAGTTTGCCACCACCTCCTTCCTAGGGCTGAAAGAGTAACTGGCCCAAAGTCAGCCAGCTTGCTTCATGCCTAAGGTTGGATGAGGACTCACGCTCTCCTGCTTTCTAGCCTTGTGCGGTGGTGGTAGTAGTAATAGTAGTAGTAGTAGTAGTAGTGATCATACAAATTTACCACAGCACTGAACAAGTGATAGTTCTAACCAGGCCTCATACTTAGGATGTTGCAGCTTCCTGCAGTCATGTCATCACAATTTGCAATTTTTCCTATAAGCAATACCAAAGGGGAAGCTGACAGGAAGTTCTAAGTTGTGGTCATATGGTCAATTAACGACCCAAGTGGTCTTCGTTAAATCATAGCAACTGACACTGTTAGCATTGCCATTGCTAAATGGCATAGTCACATTGTTTTTCAACTTAACATCCACTTCACTTAATGAAGGAGTTTTTGTTCCCGATAAGCAAGGATCACTTGTATATTTAGAAAACATAAATCCAAAACACCATTATTCAAATAAAGAAATCTTTTACATAATTATTTAAGATTCCCATAAAACCTTCAGCAAAAGTATATAGCCAAACATTTGAGCTGAAAACTAGATAATTCATTCAGAATATACTTTCATAAATTGAAATTTAAAGACGTGTTCTGCTTTTGGAAATGTGTTAATTTATCAGCTATAAATGATCAGGAAGTTGGTTGTAAATTTAATGTCAATACTTTGGGGGCTGGTTTTTTTTTTGAGAATGTTTTAATTACCTCAATTAACAATTACCTGTATTTGGTTTGCTTCTCTTATTGCAAATTCCATATAATTCAAAACTGAGTACTTTTTAAAATGATCAGTTAAAACAGAATAGTGTTTAAAAGTTTGTGAACTCTTGAATTCTCTATATTTCAGCATAAACATAACATAATTTGTGATCTGTTCTCCATTTAGATAAAAAGGACTCAAACAAATGAGTAAAAACGTACTTGTTCATTGATTTATCAAGGAAAATTATTCAAAGCTATGTATTCAAAGTACATTATATTTATGGTAGGCACTCCAGCTGGTCTAAGTTCTGTCCCTATCATCTGCTAGTACTTTACCTGCTAATACCCATGCAGTGTGACTTGGACTTGAAGTTAATATTTGTTTCTTCATTAGACAGAATCTTTCAACATTCACGTGCTTATTAGATTAGTAAATTCATTATCTCAGTTCAGTAACCATAAAGAGAAATCAAGATAAGACTGCCTTTTTCTGAACTTGTCATTAGAAAAAATGCAGTGAAGAAGAAAACCAGGACTTTTTTTCATATGTCATTTGTCAGCACAAACCTTCCCCCCAAAGTAGTAATTTGGACAAGATGACTTTATTCAGTTAAAAAAAATAGAAACAAATCAATGTTCACACCATTTCAAACTCTGAAACTGCTGTACAGGGAAATCCAATTTTTAAAAAAATAATCTCAAGTAATAAATTTTAGCATTGATTAAAAGCATATGAAAATTGATCAGACTATCCCACACATAAAAAAATAACCATCTTAAAATTAAATAAGCTAGTTTGGCAGCCATCTCAATGCTTCTAAACCCAACTGCATTCATTTAACTGAATGTAATAGAACTATTTAATGCATACATTTTTTATTTAAGAGTTTTTATCCGGATTTTAGAACGGCCCCAATTTAATATTATTTTAAAGTATTTTATGTATCGATGTCTTTTGTATGTTTTTATTGATGCCTGTTCACCGCAAGGGAGAAGGGCGGTATACAAATTTAATAATAAGAATAAGAATAAGAATTATTTGTTCAGAAATTCAAAAGTAGGGGGGGAAATTATGTCTTTAAATAAAGCACCAAGCTTTTATTTGCAGTTAATCATCACATTCTGTCCAACTGCAATTTGAATTAGTCAAATTATATACAAGAGCCAGAGGCTTATTTCTATTGTGCTTTCTTCATTCTATCAGTTTCACAAATATTTGTTTGTTCAAGAGGAAGCCAATCATTACAAAGATCTTATCACAAATGACTCTTAACTGAAGGTATCAACATACTTCTGTCTCCAGGTTTGTTTGTTTTTTTTCATCAGCTACCTTTATACCATTGCTTGTTAGTTAGACCCAAAGAAGGATTTTTTACTGTCTTCATGCTGACAAGACTTAATACCCATGGGGCAGTTAATTAATGATTGAATTTTTTTCATATACTGTAATTTGACAGGTAAAATACAGGTTGAAAGAAAAAGCTGTATGTGAGAAACAGCAAGTTCAACCAGCTTTAAAGGAATTCTTTTGAAGTTCCCATTTGAAGTAAGTATGCCTCATTTTAATTTTTTCATTTAATTTTTATTTCTGCATGCCTTTGCAAGAGGATACCAGAGGACTGGAATATGAATTAAATTGAAATTTCTTCATGCAGCTACAACTAAATGGGAGTGAAAAGTTTTCCTTCACAGTGCTAGTGGGAAATGAAGTGCACTACTCTCAAAACAATGTATTGTTTTTATTAATAATGCATCAATAAAACTGAAAACTGTGGAAATAGCACCCATTAAATATATCTGTTTTTTAAAGATATATGTATTATTAAATTATTAAGGACTGAATAGTATGCTGGGATAGTATAAATATATAAAATGCACATTTACCCTTAAGCATACTTATTAATAAGGAAACGCTCTAATTAAAGGAACTCTAAGGGGTTTCTTTTAGCCTATTCCATCAATGGCTTTGCATTGATATGCATATGCATTTTCTTTGTAATTTATTGTTTTGTGGCTTGGGATACTTCATTATTTATAAATTTTGTGTGAATCAGTGTTCTATTAGAAGATATTTGATCCCCCTGCATTAGCTATGTACAGTAGGTACAACGATTTCATTGGGGAATATATCATGATGCAAGCTCATTTTTAACAGGAATTCATCTACTTTTGTTATAGTCTTGTGTTTGGAGAAAATGTTTAATAGATAAAGTAACTATTCCAAAGATAACTGTAGGTTTGTACCATCTTGAACAGAACAGTTTGTACCATATGAACAGAATATGAATATGATTCAATAACTAACTATGAATTTGTCCTCACTGAAACTTCAAATTGCAATATTATTTACATAAAGTATCTGCAGATTTGTTTTTGCTCAATTCAGAAGATCTATATTAATTATTTTAAAGATAACGAGTACCATTTGTATTAAAATAGGCTGACCTTGACTTTTCAAGTTGTTTTGTTATTAAAAATCCTGTTTGTAAATGATAGTTACCCCAGGTCTTCCGAGGTTACAAGTACTTTGCCTTCTTCCTTTACTTATGTTTACAAAGGAAATAGCCACTTGAGTAAGACTGTGATTTTGCCAACTTTATCTTTTCCCACAAGAGTGTATTTTGTTTGCTTTTTTGCCTTATTCAGAGGGCAAGCAGCACGTATTAGTATCAAGGCTAGCAGAGGGGATATGGATAATATACAACTGCAAATATGTGATGTGACAGAACTCTTCATGGGGCTTTAATTGACATTGTTTCTAGGGAAACAAGGAGAGACCCTTTGGATGTTATGGATGTTATGGATCTACGGACTGTGAAGCCACTACTGTGAATATGATTCAAGGATGTTTCAACAAGATTTCGTCCATGAGATTACTTAAAGAGTTCCAAAGATATGAAAACATCACAGTCGGATTGGTGTTTGATGTTTTGTAATTAGTTTGTGCTCTGCCCTAAACAGAGAGAATTTAGTCAAATAGCACTCAGTGTTTGTTTTTTATGTAAGTAGTAGCAGAGCAGAAAAAATTAGAGATATAGCTGAAGGTATGAATAATGAAGAGTAACTGGCTGAGTCAAATCAAGTAAGTTTATTACAGTCAAAGACCAAAGACTTGTACTTAAGAATGAATTGTTGTTTCTTGAGTTCTAAGATTCATCCTTGATTTTCCTAGTAGAAATCACTTAAGAAACTAATCTTAGTATTGAAACAGTCATGTGGAAACTGATTTTGTGCCTCCTATTCAGGTATATTTCAAAATTATTGTACGTTCTTTGAAAAGCATTGAGATATGTTGCCTCTATTTTTAGAAATGAAGTTAAAATAAAAATGTATTTTTAATGGAATCTTATCACAATGTCAAACTTCACATGAGTGTAGAACTCCATATTGTTATAATTCAGAACACTATTGAGATTAGTGTATTCTTCACTTTTTTGTTGGATTATATTATACATTGGGCTATAATGCAATTGATTTCATGGTTCTGATATGTGAGCCTAGCCACTAGATCAACAAATCATGGTTTAGCATAATGTGTGAAACTTAATCTGCATTTTGCCTTTTGTTTCCACAGAACTACAAATCTTGATTTCAGTGGCAACCAGAGAGAATACTTTCAGATCTTTACTACTAATATACGAATATGTGAATTGTTTTTGTTAATATAACTGCAAGGCCATTTCTTATGCTGTAATAAGTAAATAATATTTTTTTTACTTTTTTGGGAGGTGCCTGCTAGACTAGGACAAAAAGATCCAGATTCTAGCATTCCCTTTACAATGGAAACCTTGGGCACTCATGCCGTCATAGGCCTAATTAGTGTGAGACCTTGCAACACATTGGCTGATAATGCCTCTCCCATCAAAGTGTTGATAGCTTCACTATAAGTGGTAGGTGAGTGCAATTCAAAGACAAATGGACCCTGCAACATTAAGAATTTTTTTTTACATTTAAATCTCACTTTCCTTCACTAATTTGAAATAGACTTCAACTCTCATGATTCCCATTATTATGCATCTATTTTTTTTTAATTTCATAGATTGCTGTTTTATATGTATTGTGCCTTCCAAGAACTTTGTTGCATGTAGTGTTCTATTACTTCTTTTATTTAATTCATCCTTCAGTTTCAGCTGATAGCAGTTTATTTAAACTTTAATAAATAATTTATTTATTAAACCTGTATTCTATCAATGATTCTGGGCAGCTCACTGGATTGAAAGAGATGTGGCCATCCTTGTCTATGCACAGAAACTAACTAAGAACAGTCACAAGCAATGTCAGTTGAATGAGAGACAAACCAGGAATATTAGGGCTGTGGTTTAGATTAGCAAGTTGGGGCAAAATAGAGCAAAACAAACCTTTTCTATACGATTATATTTACTCATCATTTTACCATTATATTTTTGTTTCATAATTTTTTCAAACATTATAATCCCCATCCTCTGTTAGAAAAATTCTGTAGGAGACAAAACTTTTTCTAAAATGTAGTAACTTCTTCCTGATTCAGTAGCAAACAAACTTTCATATTCAGTCTGCCTGTTTATATACTGGTAGAAAAACTCTAGAACAATTTTTCCTTATGGCTTTAAGTAGCCGTACCTTAAAATAATCCATTAAAAACAGAAATTAAAGATACACCTTTACCGAGCCATTGATTTTCCCTAGGATCCATACAGACCTCAGCTATTGCTTTGTTATCTGTAACAGAATGTGTTTCCGTTTATCTGTCCTTTACTATCAGTAATAAACAGCTGGGAAGAATTCAAGCAGCTTCACTAGGCAGGAGGTAATTAAATACTTAAAGTCAGCAACAAACAAGTTACTGCAAAAAGTAGTGCAGAATCATGTAGACAGCCAGGAAATTCATGATATTCATTCCAGACTATTCAACTAATAAATTAATGGAGTATTTTAAACAAGAATAATTGTGGTGGACTTAATAGATTCTGTTAGCCTGGTAACAGAGAGGTAGGGAGAATTCCACAGGCTAGTATTTACTGTTTTGAATGCCGCGTATTGTAAATTAAGAGTAAGTTATTCATTTCCGAGCAAAGGAATATATTACTAGAAGATAGCTGTGGATAGGGTAAGTGTAAAATAAAAGTTAGTCTGTAATATTCCTCAATTTTCTGAATTTAAGCCTAGTATAATTATGATCAATTAATGCTAAAGATTTTGAAAATTCAGTCATAAAAGAGCATAGTATTCACAACTTTTTATTTGTAATGTCAGCTCAATCTTAGAGGAATTATTCGGCATGCTAATACAATGAAATCGCTGCTACACTTAACATTACTAATGCTCTTTCCTTTACCCCTGTCATATTGGTCTTAATTGCTGTTCGTAGGTTGGTTGGTTTTCTTATGGTTAAATACTTTACCTTAATCTCAGTTTCTACTAAACTAAATATGGGATTGGAAACAATGATGAATTGTTTGGTAAGGATTGTATGGTTTTTCTTTAATTTGTATTTTGATGATAGCACTACAGATAAACTTTTATAAATAAATACTGTATTTTCTTCCTCACTTTTAAAATAAGATTTGGAAAAATTATTTAAATCTAATTATGAAGAAGATTGAACACGGCTTAGAGTGTATTGTTGTGCTTATCCAGTGGTAATAAAGGTAATAGTCTTTCTTTTCTTTTCATTATTGAAAAATCACTCAGCAGAGCTTATGTGGCTCAGGGACTTCAACAGCTTCCCCAATAAATGAGATGATGGAGCCTTACTGTGACATCTGTAAAATATCTGTAAAATACTTGCAATGATAAAATAGTATGTCTTAATGCAGAGCCAGATGCCTCCATTGATGAATACATAAAAAGGCCTATTTGATCCACTTTAGTAAGATCAGTATGAATTTGGTGGTATGAATAGGATGGTGCGTGCAGCTACACATTTTCTCATGCCCTGCTGTTTCTGGCTGATCTGATCCAGCTCAGGAGGATTAACTGGTTGATCCCAGTATATGAGAAATGAATCCTTACCTTTGCAACAGATGCAAAATATCAAAGCAACTCTATATCTGCTCAGTAAATCCACAATAAATCCTGAAATTCTCTTTGTAATAGTAATTTTATTAAATATTCAAATAAAAAATAAAAGATGCACAAAAGAAAAACTGGAAGAAATCCATCTGTTAAAATACTGAAGTTTGTACATGATACAACAGTCATTGGTCTCATTTGAGACTGATGAGTCTACATATAGAAGAGAGATAGACCAACTGGCCCTGTAATGTAGTAGGAACAATCAAACTGAACTCTTATTAAAATTGTAGAGATGAAAGGTTTTAGAAGAAGCTCTTCTACTACCTCTTACAATGTTAGGCAACACAATATCAACAGTAGAGCCCTTGAAGTTTCCACGTTCAATTATCTCCAAGGACCTAAAATTGACACCTAACATTAGAACCATACTTTAAAAATCACAACAAAAAATGCTTTTCCTGCATAAACTCAAAGTTCAGATCTAAGGATCTGCTGGTACAGTTCTACAGAAGAATTATTGAATCTGTCATTTGTACCTCAATAATTGTCTGGTTTGGCACAGCAACCAAACAGGAGAGATACAGACTTCAACGGATAGTTAGGGCCACAGATAAAACAATTGCAACCAGCCTGCCTGTCTGAGTTCCAAATAGCATCCAAAAGTATATCAGAGTCCAAGGCAAAGTATTGCTCAAAGTTCCAATTTATTAAGACAGTCATGTTGGAACATCTAGGAAAACCTGAGTCTGAAAGCTTTCCGGTTTCCCCCACCTAGTTGAAAATTCAAGATCTTGCCTCCACACCCATAAGTCCATCACATAGTCCAATCTCCCACTGCCATGCTGACAGTTCCACCCATCCAATTCCGGTCAGGTGCAGAGGTGCAGAGACAAAGGATGACCTTGACTTTCTAGAAAGAATTTTGTTGTGGCTACATAGTATGTGACTCTTTACAATCCCTCCTCCCATTTTCCCACAATACAAAAAGCATAGAAGAATAATAGAAATTGTGGCAGGCCAAATATCCAAAATAAAATACGGCTGCAGGCCTGATACTGCCTTCCATTGAGAATCTTGTATACTGAACAAATGAAAGGACAGCTGAGAAAATATATACAGACAACTCACATCTTTTGGACATAATCTTTTCAATTTCTTCCCTCAAGATGCTGCTATAGAGATTCAGATTTATTGGATTTATATGCTACCCTTCTCCCAAAGAACTCAGGGCTGTGTACAACATAAGAGATATATAGTACAAAAGTTAGAAAAATATTAAATAAAAAATCCAATAAGCAATACATTAATAGACATTATAAAATAAATTAAAATTGGAATTAAAATTAATACGTTATTTTGTTCAGGCCAGGCCGGCTTGCTCGAAAAGCCAGCTTTTTAGGGCGCGCTGGAAGGACGGGAGATTGGGAATCATGTGAAGCTCCAGGTGTAGCTCATTCCAAAGGGAAAGCGATCCCACAGAGAAGGCTCTCCCCCAGGGGGTCGCCAGCCGACACTGTCTGGCTGACGGCACCGTGAGGAGGCCAACTCTGTGGGATCGTACTGGACAATGGAAGGCTACCGGTGGCAGTAGGTGGTCTCGCAAGTACCCTGGGCTTAAAGCATTACGTACTAAAACAACTAGACACAAAGATACTGTATTTTTTGGAATATAAGACGCACCCTTTCCCTTAAAAAAAAGGCTGAAAATCTGGATGCATCTTATACACTGAATACATCATTTGTTTGCCTCCCAAACCCTGCCCCCTTCACCAAAATGGCTATGCATAGCCTTTAGGAGGCTTAAAGAGTGCTCCTGGGGCTGGGGAGGCAGAAATGCATGAAAAACAGCTCGTTTTTTGCTCAGTTTTGCCCAGGCCCCAGGAGCACTCTACGAGCTTCCTAAACGCTATTCTTGCCATTTTTGGGGTGGAAAAACAGGCCCATTTTCACACAAAAAGGACCATTTTTGGGAAGTCTGCAGAGTGCAAAACCTTTTTTTTTAAATTTGTCTCTTCAAAATCTTGGTGTGTTTTATACTCCGAAATATACGGTACTTCCCACCCCCTGTGCCATCACTCTGCTGAACACAGTGCTGTCTCATTTGTCATATTTTCTCTTATTCTCATCTTTCCTGTTACCTATCTCCTCCCACTTATTTTTATTTATTTTTATTTTATTTATTTTATTAAATTTATACCCCGCCCTTCTCCAAACGGACCCAGGGCGGCGCACAGGGATGTTAAAACACATATAAAACATATAAATTTTTTTTAAAAACTTATTCTAATAGACCCTGCGCTAAAAACCGAATTTAAAAAACCCAAATTTAAAACTATCTAAGAGTCAGTAATGGGGGTTATGCTAGGCCGGCGACTTATGACTATAACCATGTTGCTTGCATCTACAATTTATATTGTTTTAGTTGTTTCCTAGTATGATTTGATTGCTTATTGGTACCTATGACTATCACTAAGTATTGCATCTTATGGTTCATGATGAATGTATTCTATTTTATTTTTCTTTATGTACACTGAGAGCATATGTACCAAATTCCTTGTGCGTCCAATAAACTTGGCCAATAAAGAATTCTATTCCATTCTTTCTATTCTATTCTATTCATACCTCACCCCTTGGCAATAGACGACCTCGCCCAGTGGCCTTCATAGGTATTGGTTGAATAAGAGCAGAGAGAGCAATTATCTTTAATGCACCCCATGCCATAGGGTCAAGGGCAGAGTCTTTCTTCACCAATCAGCACCAACTGAAATTTGTGAGAATGGACTCTGGAGAAAGGAGGTGAACCAGCACAACACTGCTTCACCCATCCCCAATCTTCTGAGTTGATCCAAAAGAATTCCATGGTTGATGATATCAAAAGCCATTGAGAGGTCAAGTAAAGACAAGGATGGATACACAACTCCCAATTTACCCATGCCAGACTCATCCAAAACTGCGACCAATGCCAATTATCTCAATCTTAATCTGTTATTTTGAAGTCTAGCAATACACAGAACTCGTCTCACATTAGTGTATCCAATCCATTGCATCAGAAGAACAGTCTCATGAAAGCTTGTACTTTTTCATAAATATTTTTACTATAAACATGCAACCAGACTGCTCTTCTACAATGTCTCTAGAAACTCTTGTGGCATTGAAATATTTATTGTTGCTTGCATTTCATGATTTATATCTCAGTATAAAACATGTTGCCATAATATATATATGCGCACAATAAACAGAAGGTCATGATGTGTAAGAGATGAAGTAAATTAAATTTTTAATCAAAATATAAAAGCATGCAAGATCACCACAGAGACCAAACAAAATAATAGTAACTAATTGTATTAATCTTCTTAGCTATGACTGTGTAATTAACAGATTCCCTAGGAAGGGACCCATGCTTACCTGCAATGCACATCAGCCCAGAACAAATCTCTGGATTAACTGAGTGAGAATTTTTCTATGCATTCATCAAGAGTAAGATCAGCTGGATATGCCACTGAAGTATCTAACTAATCCTGTACACAGTGTGAGAGTGTGTGTGTGTGTAGATGTGAAGATTGTATGCTGGAATCAGGACTTTCCATTTTGCAAACAATCTGCAAAAAGAGGACAAATTTAATTCAGTTTTTTGAAAAACTTTTTTAAAAGTTTGAATGAACAGAATCTGATTTTAGCTCAATTTGATGATTAACATGTGAAAAACCAGAAAACATTTCAAAATCCTATGAGTATAATCTTTGTTGTCATTGTACCTTAATACAACAAAATTGGTTATGAAAGGTAGGCGAGCATTCTGACCTTTTCTATGAATAAATAGAAATAAAATAGCTTTAGATAAAGGAGTTTCTTTCTAAATGGGATCTGTAATTTAATGTTTGTGTTTTTATTACAAAAGAGTTTTATTAACTGTAAGAATAGTAAAAAGCATTATCTTACATACTTTCCAATTATATTAAATAATTATATATAAACCTAAATAACATTATTGAAAAATATTGGCTGCTTGATTAATGTACAAAACTGTCTGATTAATAATAGAAAAATAACCAAAGAACTTCATTACAGCAAATTAAATGGCACACTGCTTTTTGTGAAAAAAGTGTATCCGGGGTAACAGAAATCATAAGGATGAATAATTTCTACTGAAACAGGAAACTTGATGAATCATCAAGCTTTCCTGTACAGTATGAAAAATAATGAAAATTTTTGCAGAACTGATCTTGCAGCAGGATTCTTCTATCAAGAATTTCTTTTTAATGTTTCTAGTATGCTTGCTTCAACAAGCATCCATAGGAAGTGGGCTGAGGGAAACAACTTTGTATCATGACACAATGATTGATTGATTGAGTTATATACCATCTAGTCATCAAGTGATTACTGAGTCTTATCAGCCACTTAGATTTTCTCCATGATGATCTGACCTAACCTGGTCTTTCAGACTTTCCAAAGATGTACTCCTTACCACCATAATTTAGTCCATTCACCTTGCTCATGGTTATCTGCTTCTTTTCTTTCTTTCCTGCTTTCTCAACATTAAGGTTTTTCCCCCAGAGAGTAGGATCTACACATAAGGTGTCTGAAGTAATAATTTGAGACTGCTCTTTTGTGCCTTGATTGAGAACTCTGGGTTTGATGATTCTTGTTATTGTTGTTTTTTGACTGCCAGCAGTTTTTTCATGAACCACCTCCATCCTCAAACATTGAGAAGCATTAATACTGCAGCGTCCAATCTGGGTTGATAACAGGGATCAGCGGTTTTGTCTTTCGTGTTTTTGGACTCGTGCTGCAACTCATCTTCAGGGAACTTTTCTCTAGCTAGAGAGAAGTTCCCTAAAGATGAGTTCCAGCACAAGTACAAAAATTCAGAAGCAAAAATCTCTTGTCCCTGTGACAGACCTAAATTGGATCCTGCAACATTATCCAGAGACATTTATATCTGCTTTCATTCATAAGCATAAATATTCTTCCTATGTTGCTTCTTCAGAGACCAGTACCATTGGTCTTAGTATTCTTGCATGATTCTGATCTTTGGGGAAATATATGTCATGGTATTTTAATATCCTTGACTGCGCTAACAAATGATACAGATCACATAATTCATGTCACTTGCGTGATAATACCATGCTTTCATGGAGACTATGATATAAAGCCTCACTTAACCAGGGCAGCCAAGGCTGAATACAGCACTGATTACTTTGATTAGTATTGCTGCCACTACCTGTGCTTCTTTCCTCAGACAGGTAAAAGAAGAGAGGTGATTTTCACCAGTAACATAAAACACAATATCAAGTTTAAATCCAGCAATGGCAGTCAATCTCCAGAGTCCTGGTCCATCTGAGATAAATTACCAAATTACAACTTTCAAGATACTTTCAAAATAATGTTTATTGGAAAACAATCATACTACGGAAATATTTGGATGGACATTGGGTTTAGGGGGAAAAAGTGGATTCAAAGAGTAAGTTTAAAAATGAAGACAATAGTTACATTAACACAAAGCGAAGACTTAACATTATACAACATTCTAATCTCTACACAGCAACTGTTGAACTAAGACTGATATCTATCAACTTCCGGTAACAAAAGATATAGTACCAACCATTACACTATGAAATAGTAGATCTCATCAGAAATGTCAGCTTCTGTCTCAAAGCTAGAAATTTCACTAGTAATATTCTAAAGTTGCATGTTTCTTTCTAACTAATGCAACAGTTTTCTGGATCTTGTTCAATTTTGATCCTCCTTCTCCCCTCTCCTACTTCTCCAGCACATATGCAAAATCTATATTCATAGCAGGAAATTCTGAGTATGTGGTGATAGTGGTAAAGTGTGAAGACTTGAAAGTATTTCTGTTTCAATGTGGTGAATCATGTTGTACAAATAATGTTCTTATATGGACTATCTCACTAATAAGATATTTTAAATAATTACTATACACTTTGGATCAAATCATTCTGAACAGACCTGCTGTATTAGAAACCTGCACATAGAAGGTACAAGCATGTACTAATCCTTCTTACAGTTTGTCACTAGTTACTTTTGGTTATTCACATCCTAATTACTTTGCTCTCAAATAACCACCCTAAACAAGGTAACTTTCTATTTTGTCATATGTGCTAAACCAATGGTTTTCTTCAGCAGCTGTCAAAAGACTATCACTTCTTCTTTCAATATTATTTATACGGTTTGCTTTCTTTGGAGAAGAAAACAAAATATAGAAACTGACGTCTAAGTGTTGCAATTCAGAGACTACTTCCAGTTTTAATCAAAGCACCCTCTTTGTCACTATAAAATAAAAACATTAGAATTTAATTCACAATCATTTATTCCTTTGGCTGTAAAAAATATTATAAAAATATTACAAGTGGACCTTTAGCCATTACCCACCTTGTGTTTGTTGCTCATAATGTAGAAATTGTTCAGCCACATTTGTAAGAAAGAGGCATATGTGAATGTATTTTTATGATGAGTTGAATAGTTCAGTTCCACAAACTATTCAGAACTGTAGGTGGTGTTTTCTGCATTAAACTAATATGTATAAGATGATTTCATCATTTCAGTGGCAGCTCATTTCCACGTATGTAATCCAGTGCATATTTAAACAAATTGATGTATGAGATTATTGTATGTAAAAACTGATAAGAAATCAGTGAAAAGATACATATATGCATTGAGAAAGTATTTTCTTGTAGACTAAAACCAATTTACTCACTTTCATTTTTTAGTATCAGGATACATATTGGTTCACAAGCTCTCACTCATTGTTTCCATGAATGAGAAGCTAAGAGCGTCAATACACTATAGTTATTTTCAACATCATGTTTATTATATCACAAACAAAGTAACACTATATAAAATTAAGTACAAAGAATGCATAAGCAGTCAGAAAGAAGATTGAACGCTTCTTAACTTTCAGTGATGCTAAAACCTATTTTAAAAACTACATACTCTCTACATAATAATGGAAGTGTAGCATATCAAAGAAAACATTCAAACTGTTTCTTTGCATTATCTATTTTAAATGAATTTATTCTCAGCTGGAGAGATTAAAAAAAATGTCTGACATTATAACCAGTCTTTTTTCAAATCAGAATAAAGGCATAGAAACTCTTCCATGGTCAGGTTGGATTCTAACCAGGAGTAAAATGCTACCGGTTCAGACTAGTTCAGGCGAACCAGTAGTAAAAAATGCTACTGGTTGGGGCAAACTGGTATTCCAATGATCAGCTGTCATGCATGATTTATATTAGCTAGAATCATCAGATTTCCTGCTTTTTAGCTAATCTAAATCATGTGGCACAGCGGATTCCCCCCCCCCCCCCTCCCGGCTGTTCTTACCTTTGCAGACTTGGAAGGTTTCAACATGTTCCGTTTTTTGGGGCTGTGCAGGTGCTCCTCAAGTGCACATTTCTGCAAAGCACGCTCAGCAACAGACTCACCAAACCGGTAGCAGACTACAGAGGATTACACCGCTGATTCCAACTATACCATGTAGCTCTTTTACTCCTATATAATAAAAATGTCACACATTTCTTAAAGTAGGCTTTATTGTGGAAACATATTTTCACAACATCTGAAGAATTTGGGCCTACTTTCCTATCAACATTCAAATACTGATAACACTATTTCATACTGTAACTCCCTTCTCTTTTTGGTTCCAAGAAATGGGCAGAAAATTGTTTAGCTTGTTAGGAATTTTGCACATTTATCTTCATGTAATTCTTTTTATATCTCAAGGTATACCAACCGCTTAACAAAATACCTATGCATGCTAAAGAAAAAGGCAGGACAAAATCAAGTTAAGGATTCATCAAAAATTGTATTTTTTTCCCTTAACCATAAGAATTAAAATCTTTTGGTTTGTAAATACCAGAAAATCCAGCATTATCTTCTCACAAGTCTCATTATCCTTATTATCTCATTATCCACTTCCATTTTTTCCCTTCAAAATGCCTGTAAATTCCTGATCATCTTAATAAAATAATTTCTTCCTTTCTCTCTTCCATGAACTTTTTAATTAAAGTTAGATACAATTTCAGTCTACTTATGGGATATAGTTTTAATGTTTTATAAATTTTAGTACAGGGTTATTTAATTCAATTTTAATTATATATGTATTGTTATGTTTTTAGATGTTTTTAATTTTCCTGTACACCGTCCCAAGTCCCTTCAGGGAGAGGGGGCGGTTTAGAAATTTAATAAATTATTATTATTATTATTATTATTATTATTATTATTATTATTATTATTATTATTATTATTATTATTATTATTATTATTATTATTATTATTATTATTATTATTAATATTATTATTATTATTATTATTATTATTATTATTATTATTATTACTGTGCCTGGTCAAATAGAAGCTATGGAAAGGACGGACAGAATTTCAAATGTCCATTTAAAAACATGAACTAATCAGAATAGTCAGAAGAATCATTTAAATTGTTAAGGTTCAATTAATAGTATTTGCAAAAAGTAAAAACATAGTTCTTAGAAATTATTGCAAGGGAAAAAAATTATCAGTTTAGAGAGTTGTTTATACAGAATAACTCCAAAGACTGCTGCCATACAAGATTCTGGAGATCATCTCCAAATCCGGAAATAATCAAAATATATTAAATAAAGGATGCTGGAAGCTTGCAAGTCACAGGAAGATGTGCAGTAATTCACAATATTTACTGGGCTAAATTCATTTATGAATTTTTAATCTTAACCCTCTACAATATTTTCATACATATTGTTTGTCTGATTGGAGAACTAAATAATGGCAATACAGTCAAAAGGGTCACAAGTTAAAATGGCACTGAGAAAAGTGGCTTATGTCCATTTTTCATACTTATAGATGTTTCAGCATCCCCATAGTCACATGATCAAAATTCAGGCACTTGGCAACTGACTCATATTTATGATCTGACAATCAAAGTCAATAGTGATCCAAGATTCATTTAACAACCATGTTACTGTTAACTTAATTTAACAATTTAATTTAATTTTAATTTAATTTATTAAATTTTTATACCGCCCTTCTCCCTTACGGGACTCAAGGCGGTGTACAGGCAGCAATTCACTTAACAACTGTGGCAAGAAAGGTTATAAAATAGGGCAAAGGTCTCTTAGCAACAGAAATTTTGGGATCAATTGTGCTTGTAAGTCGAGGACCACCTGTTACTGAGTTTAAACATACTTGGGATAAATAAATGTCTATCATCCGACAAAAATTTAAAAGCAAATTAACAAAAATAAAAAGTGATAATAAAATAAATAAATAATAAATAAATAAATAAAATTAATAATTAAAAATAAAATTAAAAACAACCAACCAACAAACAAAATCTGGGTCCATCAGTTTTCTATGTTTTTCTATGCCAATTGTGGCAAAAAAGAATATTCACCCAACTTCAAGGCCAAAAAGCAAAGGACAAAAAGTTTATTATACCTTAGTTTATTATACAATGGGAGTGATAGGAGAAAGAAGTCTAGGATTAACCTAAAGTGGCTATAAAAAGGAATTGTACCTGCATATTGACAGAGGATAATCAAATGTCTCAATGGCTTCTTCCTAATAATAAGGTTTCTTATCTAGCTGTGCTGCTGTGTATCTGACAGCTTGAAGCCAGCTATGAGCCTAGAGTCTGTGTTGACGTGAGCATTCAGGAAATTCTGTTATTATCTTGCCAGTAAGTATGACAGTAGATGACTTTGCACATTTCTACATTAAGATTTTCCAAAAAATATTCTGACAACTGTAGGATGGTTTGTTTGGTGGTTGTTGTTGTTGTTGTTGTTGTTGTTTTGTAACCTCAAGATGACTTATGAATAATAAGGATTTCATTATGTATAGTTGCTAAGAAATACAGTACTACATAAACTAGCTTCCTTCCCTCCCTCTCTCCCCTCCCTCCTTCCCTCCCTCCTTTTTTTCCTACATTGATCTTTAGCTTTACTTTCAACTATACCAGGCATCTGCAACCTGTGGCTGTGAAGTCACATGTGGCTCTTTCATCCCACTGCTGTGGCTCCCTGTCGCTCAAAATATGTGCCACAACTGTCAATGTGCAATACCCACTGGCATGTGATTTATTGAGGTTTTCAACCCAACTATTTTTTTCAAAGTTCAAAATGTTTTTGTTGATACTCTGTAAACATTTGATACAAGAATTCTAAGCTGAGTATGAGCTCTGGTGGCATAGCGGTTAGGATTCAGTACTGAAAGCTACTTCTGCTGACTACTGACTGCCTGCAATTTGGCAGTTCAAATCTCACCAGGCTCAAGGTTGACTCAGCCTTCCATCCTTCTGAGGAATATCATTCTTATCAGTCTTAAAAGATCTAATGTGACTGTCAAACATCCTGAAGTACAATTATGAACACATTTTTATGAGTTTTCCAGAATTGATTATATTAAATGGGGTTTACAGATAGTTAATGGACTTTACCTGATATCCCCAGACAATTATCAGTTATGTACAAATTTAGTAAAATTCTTTGAAAACAGAGTTATCTTCAGCTTTTAATAATTTATTAACACAGTCTTATAAGAAGTAGTTAAAGCTTGTAATGCTCCCAGTAGGTTTTAGTGAAAGAATTATAACATCTTCTATGGATAACAGAACTATTAAATAATTCACCAGACCAGGCAGATGTTCTCTTTTTAGTAAAAATCTGCACCATATTCTTAAATTTGAATAAAAACATTAGAACATTGTTTTTTAATGCCTTTCTGAACTGGAATGATGGAAGAAAGATTCACATAAGCTGTTTAATCAATGTGAAAACCCGCCAATCTATATAAATAAAAATGTAAAATAGTTTGTACGAATCCACTAATCTCAAAAACTACTGAACCGATTTACACCAAACTTTCACACAATGTAGCCAAGGACTTCCGATAATAGAATAGCTACTCATTTTGTGCCTAGCACACTTGTATCGTGTGTAAAGTAAACACAAATAAAAGGTACTAACTGAAAAATGTGTTTACTCCCTGTAACTCCGCCCACCAACAGTCATTAACTACAGAGCCCTCTTAGGGCCAAAAAGGCACTGGAGTCAAACTATTCTCCAAAGCACCTGAGGGCAGAACAAGAAGCAATGGGTGGAAACTAATCAAGGAGAGAAGCAACTTAGAACTGAGGAGGAGTTTCCTGACAGTTAGAACAATTAACCAGTGGAAGAGAAATTGCCTCCAGAAGTTGTGAATGCCCCAACACTGCAAGTCTTCAAGAAGATGTTGGATAGCCATTTGTCTGAAATGGTATAGGGCTTCCTGCCTAGGCAGGGAGTTGGACTAGATGACCTCCAAGGTCCCTTCCAACTCTGCTATTGTATTATTGTATTACAGTAGGTAGGTACTGTAGATAGGGGAATAGAGAGAGAGGTTTACCACAAAGAAGAGGGAGTCAAACTATTCTCCAAAGCATCTGAGGGCAGAACAAGAAGCAATGGGTGGAAACTAATCAAGGAGAGAAGCAACTTAGAACTGAGGAGAAATTTCCTGACAGTTAGAACAATTAACCAGTGGAAGAGAAATTGCCTCCAGAAGTTGTGAATGCCCCAACACTGCATGTCTTCAAGAAGATGTTGGATAACCATTTGTCTGAAATGGTATAGAGCTTCCTGCCTAGGCAGGGAGTTGGACTAGATGACCTCAGAGGTCCCTTCTAACTCTGCTATTTTATTATTGTATTATAGTAGGTAGGTAGATAGGGGAATATATAGATAGGGAGAAATACAGTAGGTAGGTAGGTAGGGGGATAGATAGATAGGGAACCGCACAGTAGGTATGTATGTATGTAGGTAGGTAGATAGATAGGGGGATAGATAGAGAGGAAGAAATACAGTCGGTTTGTAGGTAGGTAGGTGTATAGATAGATAGCGAGAAATACAGTAGGTAGGTAGGTAGGTAGAGGAATAGAGAGAGAGGGAGAAATACAGTAGGTAGGTAGAGGGATAGAGAGGGGGAAATACAGTAGGTAGGTAGGTAGGTAGATAGAGGGAGAAAGGAAGAAATACAGTATGTAGGTAGGTAGAGGGATAGATAGAGAGGGAGAAATACAGTAGGTAGGTAGGTTGGGGGTTATATGGTGGTTGTGTGTATGTGTGCAGGTGTAGATCTACACACAGATTGGTTGGCCATTTAACCAGACTAGGCCACAGCAACGCGTGGCCGGGTATAGCTAGTCTATAATAATAATAATAATAATAATAATAATAATAATAATAATAATAATAATAATAATAATAATAATAATAATAATAATAACAACAACAACAACAACAACAACAACAACAACAACAATCTTTATTGTCATTGTACTAACATTACAATGAAATTGGTTTTAACTTCACTGGTGCAAAATTCTAACAGAAACTAAAAAGAAAAAAAGAAAGGAAGCCTAAAAACTTTTTTGTGACTTATGACTGTAATGGAGCCATCCCATTACAGTTTTAAATCATGTTGTTCGTAACACAGGTCACCCATATTACCGACCCATTTTACGAACTTTTCTGTGATGGTCATTAAGCAAACACTAGTCATTAAGCAAATGCTAGAGTTGTTAAGCGAACCCATTCTTCACTATGAAAATTGGAAGTAAACCCCGTTTTTTTGGCAAAACAATCCTAAATTGCAGTCACATTACCATGGGATGCTGCAAATGGCTGTAAATACTGTCAGATGCCAAGCACTTAAAATGTAATCATGTGACTGCAGGGTGGGGAGAGTTGGAACTTTGGAATAGGGTTGAAGATACCTTTTGGGGATACATCATAAATTGAGAACTACCTGTATCTAGGTTCTTAGATTAATTTCCTACCTTTCCACTAGGAGGCCAAGGCAGCCTTCAAGAGAGTCTCCATGGCCAGAGGTTGAAAATGGTCAGATCTTTGATTAACTCAAGTTCCAATTACATCACTTTAATAAACCCGGACTTTATTAAGCTTGTTCAGTGTTTAATACTGAATAATTTTACTAATCCTTAGCTCAAAAAATAATAGCAGCTATTTAAACTTTGAGTATTTTAGCCAAAGCAATTAAAGTCAATTGCAGAGCTAGTGTTGCACCAATCTAATTATATTTCCTTAGCTTACCCTGTGGGATGGCAGTGCAGGAAGAGAGAATCCAAGAGGTTAGTACCCATTTTAAGATAGCCAAGAAACTGGTTGAATAAGTCACAATGTGGTATCTCCGTTAAAAGTCTGGAAATGAAAATAGAAGTTGGTTATATATGTATAGAATCCTAACTGGTTTCCTACATCAATTTTCAAAGGAAGGGAATATAAGCTAAATTGCACTATGACAACTAGTCTTTTGATTGCTTAGCTTACCAACTGTTGTTAGATTTACTGTTGATAGTATTAATAATATAAAACTAAAGCTACCAGACAGCTTATTAACTTAATTTCTAATCAAGTGATGTGTTTTACATCATTGAGAAATTAGAGTTTGAAAACTATAATGTTTAGAATTCTATAAAACAACACAGATTCATTGAGTACTGAAATTAATAAGAAGGGCTAGGACTTGAAATGCATTTAACCCGCTTCCTGAAATGGTAATATATAGAATTAAATGTAGTAGATAAAAAAGGCTAAACTACTGGTTTTTCAACAATATGTAGAGACAACTGACGCCAATAGCAAGAGAATAATTTACTTATGCATTGTGTAGAAAACTTGGAATGAGAGCCCCCACCCCTTAAGTGACAAAGTAAATACCAATGTCTAACAAGAGACATACCAAATTCCAAGCTTCCCTCAATACGAGAATTGTTAAAGACAGAGATATGTCTGGAGTGGGGCTATGGACAGGATTATCGGCACAAAAAGTTCAGCCAGACTTCATTGCAGAGCAAAAGGATACAAAGAGCAAGCCAGAGCCTGTATTTCACATGGATTTCAAAATACCCACAATGCTTACTGTCATAGTGGATGAAATATATACACGTGTGTCAATGCGCACACAACCTCATGTACACATTGAACTGTTAATGATTATAAAAAGTTAAAACAGTTCCAGAAGAATGCAAATACTAACACATATAGCCTAGTCTGGCAAAAAAATATATGAAAATATAAAAAAGTACTACAAATGAGGATAAAATGAGGCACTATAAGATCATAGTTAAGATATAAAAAATGTCAATAATTCTATAGGATATTAGGAATTATAGTAAGTTTTTTCACTCCCAATTGTTGGAAGAAATGTCCTTCTGGGTTCAGTTCCAAGTGGGGAAAAAGACACTGGAAACATGAGGCTGCTTGGAAAGATGGTTTAATGGTGAACAGGTTCACATGGCTTGACCTCCTGAACAAAAAAGGGGATCACATACTTCAAAATCCTGGGTGAAAAAGAAAAGAGGCAGAGATGCTGAAAATCTCTGGTTTAATGCCCTCTCTTAGGCCCCATCCCAGAGCTTCCTGTTTCCGTGTAAGAAATACATTCTGATTGGTGGTAACACTCACAGGGGGCAATGCAGGGGCAACTCTGTAGGCTGTGCTGAGACCCAAGCCTATATGTCCTGTTGGATGATGCAATCCTCCCAGGTGCCATGTGGTGAGATGGGTAGAAAGCTAATCTGACCTTTGTTATGTAGAATAGACTGACCCAGGCCTTTAATGGACCGTTGACAAAGGTGTGGGGTATTAAGAATGAGTCTGTTTCCTGCCTAAAAACATGTTTCACCATTTCTTATACAGGGAAATATAATATTTTGCCTTTTCGATATTTCCCAGGATATTCCATTTTTCTAGGAGAGGGGTGGGTTTTAATTTCCTACACAAGTTAAACATTTTTGTTTCTTTTCCACCCTTTTATTTCCGTTATTCATTATATGTTTATTTCTTACCAACAACCCTTCCCCCCAGTGCAACATCTAATTACTAATATTCATGTTGAATTTAGGAAAGCTAATGGATGACAGAGCTAATATGCTCTGTCTATTAGAACTCTCTTTTCTACTTTTGGGAAGAGAAAACATTCCAGCGTGGCCACACACCTATTCCCTTTCCCACAACCAAATTACAACAAACAAAGGACTAGCTACAGGAGCATTTCCATTTTTATTTATCCCAAGTTAAATTTAAGCCTTTCCGGTGTGCTTCAAGGTGTTGATTACCATCTTCAAAGCGCTCCATGGCACGGGACCTAGTTATCTGCGGGATCGTATCCTACCCCACACATCCTTTCGGCCGATTCGCTCCCACAGAGAGGGACTTCTCCGGGTGCCATCCACTAGGCAGTGCCAGCGGGCGATGCCCAGGGGAAGGGCCTTCTCTGTGGCGGGCCCAACCCTTTGGAACGACCTACCCCTCCCAACTCAGAACTATCACGGACCTCCGCTCCTTCCGCCAAAACTTAAAGACATACTTCTTCCATAGTGTCTAATCCACACTATCAAGCTTTTAGACTGAATGCTAAATTGTTTTAATTTGGATTTTAAGGGGTAGAGTTTTTAGGATTTTTAGCACAGGGCTTTTGGTATTTAATTGTTTTTTAATATTAATTGTTTGCTATGTTTTATATTTTCCCATTTTAATCTCCTGTGCACCGCCCCGAGTCCCTTCAGGGAGAGTGGTGCGGTATATAAATTTAATAAAAGTAAAGTATAGTAAGCCACATGTAAATCTCTCTCTCTCTCTCTTTTAAAAGAATAGTTCTGATGAAAATGAAAAAATACTGTTTTATTTTTTTTTAAACTTTGTTTAGTTCCTCGCTACATAGACTCATTCAAATTTGAGTCCTATGTTGGGAGATAGGACGGTATAGAAATCAAATTAAAGTTAAAGTTAAAGTTAAAATTTCATAAATCCTTATTTAAATATTTATCTTGTACATGGTGGCAAAAGTTCTCACAATTTGATTTATGTACCAAATGAAGATAAAGCAATATTTTATAAAGAATTTATGGATAAATTAATGGGATATTAGAATGGATTGGTCTGTCCACAAAAAGAAAGAATCTCTGAGAAAGGTAGTAATATAACACAAGGGAACTGCCAAAGTCTTTTTTGATATGATGAAAAATTAGAGTGTATAGATAAGGTGAATCAAAAGAACATACTTACTTTTCTGAAAGAGAGATCTGTTTTAAGCAATTACACTTTAAATCATTTCATCCATTCTTTATATCTTCCATCTTACTGATAATACAGCTGGCTTTCAAAATATTTAAAAATAAAATCATTTGTTTGAAGAAAAGTTGAGACTACTTTTCTTTTAAAATGTAGATGTGCTAATCCACCTCAACATTGATTGAATCAAAAGTCATGTTCCTGCCCTTCTGCATATCCTTGTATTTTTAGTCAGTCTTTTCCAACTTGAAGCTTCCCAGGTATGTTTGGGAAACCATTACCTAGAATTTTCTGCTGGATTTTTTATTTGATTTTGATTTGATTTATATACCACGCCTATCTCCCAGAGGGGACTCAGGGCGGTGCACAGGAAGTTAAATGAAAGATACAAACATATAGATAAATACGAACATATAAATAATATGACTACGCACAATAAAAACTGATTAAATTTGAAGTGACCTGTGCTAAAAATACGCTAAGAAATTACCCCAAAAATTAAAATCAAATTAAAACAATTTAAAACTCAGTTTGTTGGGATGGTCTCGGGGACTAGGCTGGCTAGGTGAAAGAAATAGGTCTTGAGGCGTTGGCGGAAGAGACGGAGGTCCATAATGGTCCGGAGTTCGGGGGGTAGGTCGTTCCAGAGGGCTGGGCCCACCACAAAGAAGGCCCTTCCCCTGGGGGTTGCCAACCGGCACTGCCCAGTGGACGGCACCCGGAGACGGCCCTCCCTGTGGGAGTGAATCAGCCAAAGGGATGTATGAGGTAGGAGACGGTCTCACAAATAACTAGGCCCTGTGCCATGGAGTGTTTTAAAGATGGTTATCAACACCTTAAAGTGCACCCAAAAAACCACAGGCAGCCAGTGCAACTCGCGCAGGAGAGGTGTTACATGGGCATGCCGTGAGGCACCCAGAATCCCCCGCGCAGCCGCATTCTGCACTAGCTGTAGTCTTTGGGTACACCTCAAGGGGAGCCCCATGTAGAGAGCATTGCAGTAGTCCAGGCGGGATGTAACAAGTGCTTGAGTGACTGTGCAGAGGGCGTCCCGGTCGAGCAAGGGGCGCAACTGGCATACCAGGCAGACCTGGTAAAAAGCTCCCCTGGCCACGGCCGTCACATGGTCCTCCATGGACAGCCAGGAGTCCAGGAGGACGCCTAGGTTGCGGGCCCTTTCCACAGGGGCTAACAACTCGCCCCGATGGCCAGTGATGGCATCAACTGGCTGTACCGGGACGTCGGAAACCACAGTAGTCAGAGGGATGTCTCAGATTATGAGAAGAGCATGACACAGGTGAAACAAAGTCACCGAGTTGACTTTTTCAATTCCTGCAGGTTTTACTATGGATTTACATTACAGAAAGTGTAATTGCTTTAGTAGCTTTTATTATATGTTCATACAGTACAGTAGTCCTCCTTACAACAGTTCATTTAGTGACCTTTCAAAGTTACACCACACTGAAAAAAGTGACTTATGACAATTTTTCATAGTTACAACCTTTGGAGCATCCCCATGACCATGTGATCAAAATTCAGATGCTTGGCAACTGGTTCATACTTATGACCATTGCTGTGCCCCAAGGTCATGTGATCCCCTTTTGCAGCTTTTTGACAAACAAAGTAAATAGGGAAGCCAGCTTCACAAGCAGGTTGTTTACTTATCAATTGCAGTGATTCGCTTAACAATTGTGATAAGAAAGGTTTTAAGATGGGGCAAAACTCACAAATGTTTCGCTTAACAACAGAAATTTAGGGCTCAATTATGGTCATGAGTTGAACACTTTGCATTATATGATTTTTAAACTCTATTTTGTGAATCATTAAAAGAGCACTTATTATTAGAGATATAATAGCATATAATAAAATAAATAGCTAAGCATCACCTAGGTGAGATGAGTGGTGTAGAAATGGGATGAATAAATAAATAGCTAATTTAGAGATCAGTAAGTAAAGAATGCATGCCGGAACCCCTCCCCCAAAAGGCATGCTGCCCCCATCAGGTTAATAAATTTTTGCAAACTTTCACATGATAATAACAAAACCTTACTGAAATCTTAAGGTTCTGATGGTCTTATATCAGAATTCAGAAAAACTTTAGCAATCTTGTATAAAACTTTACCAAAATCACCTCATAAGGTTTTGGAGTTTTTTAAAATTGTTTTCAGAACCCAGACAACTGTCTGATATGTTGTCCATGTCTGGAGAAGTGAGAGACCTAAGGACTGATTGGTTTCATTCCTTCATTGCAAAACTTTCTCCTAGAATGTAAGTACGTAAGGGGACGCTTAGTGGATAAGATGCTGAGCTTGTCCATCAGAAAGGTCAGCGGTTCAGCGGTTCAAATCCCTAGCTCCGTGTAACGAAGTGAACTCCCATTATTTGTCCCAGTTTCTGCCAATCTAGCAGTTCAAAAGCATGTAAAAATGCAAATAGAAAAATAGGAACCACCTTTTGTGGGAAAGTAACAGTGTTCTGTGCGCTTTCGACGTTTAGTCATGCATGCCGGCCACATGACCATGGACATGTCTTTGGACAGCGCTGGCTCTTCGGCTTTGAAATTGAGATGAGCACTGGCCCCTAGAGTCGGGAGCAACTAGCACATATGTGCGAGGGTTACCTTAGAATGTAAGTAGTCCATCTAAGAAGAAAGAAGGCAGAATATATTCCTCTTGGTTAAGCATTTCACCTGCGGCTTTCCACCCCTCGAGATATACGTTGTCTGGTAAAAAAAGTATCACTTTATTCTTTTTTTTTAAAGTAAAACATTTAAAGCTCAACCCACTTTTCTGTTTACACACCAGTTTCCTAAATTCCTGATTATTTTGTCAAGGCCAGAGGCAGCAGCCTGAATGACGCTAACGGTAGATGCAATGTTGTATCCTATTATAAGGGAAAAAAATAGCTTGCTCTTTTAATAATGCATTTGTTGGGAAATGAATTCCTCCCCTATTCGCAATATAGTCAGACAAAACTGCTTACTTAATAGCTTGGTAGCCGTGTGATAATGTGCTTCTTCAAATTTTGAACCTTTTATTAGCCACGCTGGACTCTCTCCATCTTTCTGTCCTCTTCCTTACTGCTGATCCCCTCATTAACCCAATTAAGAAGATGCTTCTGTCAAGCAACTAAATGGAGAATTCTGCATTGGCCAAAGCCATTGGCAGATCTTGAGCTGATGTGGGGAGTTACAGGGAAAGCTTTCATTTCTCCCCATGAGACCAAGCACACAGGAATTGTAGAGCTGGGAGGTATTTAATGCTGCCTTGTTGGAAGAATAAAGTATTCTCCATCCTGTCACTACAGATCAATTCAGAGCTTCACTCGGGAATATTTGGCAGGACAATCTGATATTATCAATGACAGATATACAAAGTCACATGCAAGACCTGTCCCATAGAGTAAGTTTCAAGTCTGCACATATACACATACGCTCTCAAACACAGTCACTGTCTTGTTTTACTATAGCTCCTTCTAAGGCATGGAATTAAAGGTAAAGTGAGCTCAGAATGCCAACCAAGGACAGGGAGACAAGCGAAGTCATCTTGCAGAATGATTTCAGAGTTATCTAGTGGCACACATAGACCATCTTAACGGCATCTTTGCAAAAAGTTCAAAAGTTACTAGAGGTTGTACCCGTGATAAGTTTTCTGTCCTTTTCTTAATTTTTCAGATTTTATTCTGTAAAAAAAAAAAGGGTTTTCAGAATATCTGAAAAAAGGTTTCCGGTAACCTTTTTTGTTAATCAAAATACTTTCAAGTTTATTATTGCCAGGGTCAAATATATTTCTGGGACATCCTGAGGGACGCAGTAGCTCAATGGCTAAGACACGGAGCTTGTCTATCAGAAAGGTCGGCAGTTCGGTGGTTCGAATCCCTAGTGCCGTATTATGGAGTGAGCTCCCATTACTTGTGCCAGCTTCTGCCAACCTAGCAGTTTAAAAGCCTGTAAAAATGCAAGTAGAAAAATAGGAATTACCTTTGGTGGGAAGGTAACAGCGTTCCGTGTGCCTTTGGCATTCAGTCATGCCAGCCACATGACCATGGAGATGTCTTCAGATAGCGCTGGCTCTATGGCTTTGAAACAGAGATGAGCACCGCCCCCTAGAGTCGGGAATGGCTAGCACATATGTGCGAGGGGAACCTTTACCTTTACCTTAATAGACCTCATTTGCGTTTTCATCATGTATAAATAAAATGCATGGGAAGAAACAATACTGACCCTAGATGACTTTGCACTCTAATAATTAATCAGACTTTTCTACATCAAAAAGGAGTTATAAATAAAATAATATAAAATATAGTAAGTGATATGGAGATCTGAGGGTGAAATTAAAAAGTATATAAAGCACACATAATAAATCTCTTCCTCATGTTTAGTGTACAAAAAAGCAGTCTGCAGCTATAATCAAGTAGAAAAATAGGAATTACCTTTGGTGGGATACCATATGCTAATCTATAGTATTTCTAAAAAGGGGGAAATCCCTGTTTCCCCCTCCCTATTCATGTTACATTAATTTTAAATATTTTGAAGCAATAGCTTCAAATGTTCCTATTTTAAAAGAGTTTTTTTCAGGATGATTTGACCATTCACAAACATCTGTATGTCTTTGGAAAGAATTGTTAGAGAATATTCAAATAATGAATTGACTAAACTATTTATAAACCTTAGCAGACAAATCTTACAGATTTTGATAAAAACAAAGGATTAAAAACTAGTCTTCCAACTTTTTACATACAGATGACTGTCCTATTTATAAACAAAGTGTATAAAGAACATAGCTTTTAAAATATTTAAATGCCCTCTGTTCTAAATTCAATGTTTTGAAAGATCTAATACAAACCTAATGCTTCGAACAAATCACAAAAATCAAAATGCCATACATTTGAATGCTCTTGCAGTGTATTTTTTTAAAAAAAATATAGTTTTAATCTCTCTTTTTTTTTTCCTGCGAGGCCTCACACTACCATATACAAAATATTTCCCAAATCTGTTGCCATCTATATATGCTAGCCTACAATTCAGGTCATCTCCCATCGTCTCCAACCAGCTTCACTGGTTCTAGACAGTCATCTGGAAGATGCCAATTTAATATGGTCTGGTTCTAAACAGATGCAAGTCTACAAATTTCAATAAGCATGTCAATCAAACACTATCAAAACATGGCCCAAGTTCAGATTATGTGAAATTTGTTGATGCAGCATTCATGGGTTTTTCTACTATTAATCTATAGATTAATCTATAGAGCTGTTATATAATTTTTTTGCCAATAAATATAGTAAAGACACTTTATATATATAGTGTGGTCTGCACGTAGTAAAAGGGTAAACCAAGGATAAATAGAATACTTTTTTCACCAGTGTTATTGCCTTCTCAAATGGTATCAGGGTAGGAGCCATCAAGAATTCTCAGGAGAGGATATTCCTGAGGAATACTGTCAGCCTGAAAAGAGCTGCTACCAGATCTCCCACAAAATTCAGGGTGGGAACATGTGTGAGT
Organism: Rhabdophis nuchalis; assembly: GCA_039707465.1. NCBI lineage: Eukaryota > Metazoa > Chordata > Lepidosauria > Squamata > Natricidae > Rhabdophis > Rhabdophis nuchalis. Next base: position 44,519,065 of record CM077644.1, on the reverse strand, counting down.
AAGACAGGCATCTTTTTATTGGTTTCATTTTCCAGATCTTCCACTAAAAAACGGAATCGTTTAGGACTGTGATGGTGAACCTATGGCACGTATGCCACAGGTAGCATGCAGAGCCATAACTTCCAGCATGTGAGCTGTCAGCTCCAGCACGCATGCACACACTGGCCAGCTGATTTTCGGCCTTCCAGAGGGCCAGGGGAGGACATTTTCACTCTTCCCAGACTTCAGGAAAGCCTCCAGAGCCTGGTGAGGGCAAAAAACAGACCCAACAGGCCAATCAAAAGTTTTGAAACGGTCCATTTCCAGCATCTGGAGGGTTGGGGGAAGCATTTTTGCCCTCTCCAGCCTTCAGGAAAGCCTTCAGAGCCTGGGGCAAAAGAATGAGCTTAATGGGCCAACTGGAAGTTTGGAAATGACTTAGCATTTCTCTTTGAGAGGAGAGACCAGCAACTTTCCTAATTAAAATCTACCAGCAACTAGGCTACATAGAAGTAGTCTCTGCTTCTTTGTTGGGAACAACTCTAACTCTGGAACTGCATTCTTGGCATTCTTGAATCCATACATCCTGACTTCAAGGCTGTAGCTTGACATTAGGACTAGGTTGTGGAATTCCCTGGTAATAGAACTCTGGACTGTTATGGGCCAATCGTGCATTTCTGCTTCTCTTCTGATAGCAGATCATTAATGGCTCAAGTTACAAAGTACATTGTGAACTTTGTGAGCTTTCAAAGTCTTAAGCACTCTCTGGCTAATTGCTCACCCGATTCCCAGTTAATATAAAGAAGTTTAGGACATGGCAATAAAGGTTTTTTAACATATAATTGCCTGGTTTTTTTTTTGGTTTACATTGGCTGACACAGGACATAACAAAACAATCAGGATGTATCAGAAACCTGGGTGGAACACTCTAATAGGTCCTTTGCTCTTACAAAGGCAGCCTGATTAGAAAATAAGCTAACTACAGCAAAGGAGAATGTCAATATTCTGCATATTCAGATAACATGTACTTTGAAATAAAGATTTCAGACGTAACATATGTGTATTAAGCCTTAGTTATCTATGATAATCCCATGTCAACATTAAAGCCATGAATTCCCAGGCTGTTCTGAACCATTCACAAAAACATTGATTGATTGATTGATTAAATTTATAAGGCTGCCTTTATAAATGATTTATGATGCTATGTGACATGCATAAATTTTTTAAAAACACAAAACAATCAGAATCCAATCAACATAAAAACCATTATTGGAAACACAGCAATTGTGGTTCATCCATCACTGCCAATGAAGACCTCAGCATCATTAGTCATGTTAAAATTAAATGTGGTATGCCTGAAGATGACTGCTCAGGCCAATTTGAGCTTGGAACATGTTGGCATATGTTAGACAAATGTGTAGACCCTGCAGTAATTGCACTGATGATTCTAGACTTGGGCAATCCATTTTTATGTTGTGCTTCCACCTTACTCTGCAAATTTAATAGCTCCTATGAATGAGGCTATGCCAGGTAGAGAAATTTTATGCCGGCTTTTCCAAGTGGTCATATCTACATCAGGGAGGCTTTTAATATATGTTTATAACAATTCTTCTGCCCTCCATGTGAGAGAGTTCCCCAAACAGGAGCTATTTGGGTATGTGCTTATCTAGCATACAGATGACATGACCTAGCCACCAGGTCAGTGCTCTCATCAGCAGTGTGCATATTGATAGCCGACTTGCTCTCTGAACTTCAGTGTCTGGTACTTTATCTAGTGATTTGATGCCTAATGTTCTATGAAGATAAGTCTGTGGAAGTGGTTGAGCTGCCTTGCATGCATTTGATACACAGTCTACATTCACAGGCATACCGAAGGTTAGTAAGTAGCATGTTTCTATAGATCTTCAATTTGACTGCTGGACTGTCACTACCACATAGAGCTACCACTACCATGGAGCATAGTCTATCAAAAGCAGAACTTTGCTATTCTACAGTATCAATGGTAACTACTTAGTAGAAGGTGCTGCCAGAGTAACTCAATTATAAATCAATATAAAACTAGCGTACAAAATACAGCCATTACATACATAGCCAGGGCTGAAAAACAACCAGCACTCTGACTCCCAACAGAATAGACTCAATTACCACTGTGACCTGTGCACAGGGGAAGAATCAGGTCTTCCCAGCTTTGCAAAAGATTAATTGAAGTCTCCCCCAAAGCCTAGGAATTCCAATACAAGCACTACAATGAGTCCAGATGCTCCAAGGCACTTGGTACACCAGCAGCAGCCCTAGCTTATCCCAATAGGCATTCGCAACCGGTCACCTGTAGCGCAATGCTATTAATCACTGTCAAGATCTCACAAATGATTACAGTAGTCCTTCCTCTCGATCCTTGGCATCACCGTAGCTATAGAATTCAGGAATGAATTGCTATTGCTGCTACAGATCACAGTAATAAATGGTGGCTTTGCACATTCTTCCACAACTAGATTATGGGTAGATACAGGTTTTTTTTCTTCAAACAGATTTAATATTTACCAACAACAATCTAAGTTCAAGGCCCCCCACAGTTTAATCACGTTTAATCAATTATCTCAGTGTAGGTGCTGACTTCCTCACCCTCCACCTATACCCAACTTTATGCTCTCTGATATCCATCTAGCTTTAGCTATGTCTCAATGAAATCTTATTTCTAGGGGTTGCAGCACTTCTGCAAGCCCACCCCTCATAAATTCATTACCATAATTCATTACCATATCATCTCACTCATTCACTCAGTTACTCCACTAGTTCTGAATCTGTGATGTTGTACATTCAACAATATATATTCTATTAATAGCTCAGTTAATAGTGATCTTTGAACCATTAATAGTCAGAGAGATAAATTAAAAACCCTCCTTTAGAATTATTTGACGCACTCACAAAGGAGAACTAGAATGAAAAAAAAAACCTTACTTTCTACTTATAAAAAAAAGAGTCTGAAGTAATATATTTGAGCAGGAAGATGACAAGGTAAAACAGCTTAAAAGAAAGAATGAAAACTCTTTCCCCCAGATCAGTTTTTGTCTCAGAGCAAACACTTCAAATTCCTTAGATGGGTAGATAGAATAACTTAACTGTTGATTCCCACGAACTGAACAATGTTATGTTGTAGGTAGTTGAAAATAAAATAAATACAGGCAGATGGTGTAATAGATAAGTAACAATGTGCCTTTTACCAGCATTTACGTTTGTTGTCATGGTTATAATACTATTTTGAAAGAAATTATCTCCCTTCCTAATCGTGATGAATACAAGAGTGTCATACTAACTTTCTAAATCTTCAATGCTGCCACTGATGATCACCAGAACAGACAAGGCTTCGATTGCATCATCATAAGTGTCACGTTGCTCTTTTGAAAATACCTTGAAGAGTCTCCCGCAGTCTCTCCAAAGCTGGAAGAAAAAACCCCCAGATATTACAAAAGTTAGGGACATTAACAATCTAGTAGCAGCAGCAGCAGCAACAAAATCATTTTAAAAGTTCATAACAGTAGCGTAAAAATAATGAACAAGCCAGGGCAACCCTGATACCTAATTAAACAAAGTCTGAAGGTGGGAATGGTTCACGATTTTCAGCTAACAAGAAAAAGAGTCTTCTTATTTCCAAACCACTTTGTGAAGAAAGCACCAAGGAACATGTTAGACAAAATTACATAAGTTACAACAGAAAAACAGATTTCCTGGACTTATTAGAGGTGGACCTTTTATTCATTCTAACTGATTGTTCAGTACAACCAACTGATGCGATGTACCACCCATCCTTAATGATAATGAATTAATAGCAAAACTAGGGGGATGGAAATCTTACGATAAGTATCTGAACCACTAGTGGGGTTCAATTTTTTTTAGTACCGGTTTGGTAGGTGTGGCTTGTGGCATGGCAGCGGAAGGATACTGTAAAATCTCCATTTCCACCCCAGTCCAGAACAAGGATATTGTAAAATCCCCATTCCCTCCCCACCTCATTAGCCTGCTTTCCAGCTCTGTTCTCCTGTGCATGGCAACAGAAGAAGACCCAGCCAATCTTCTGGGTCTCCAATCAGCTGGGACTCGGGAGGCAACAAATAGATGGGGGCCTGGCCAGTCACAGGTGGTATTTGCCGGTTCTCTGAACTACTCAAAATTTCCGCTACTGGTTCACCATAACCAGTCAGAACTAGCTGAATACCACCTCTGAGCTGAACCCCAAGGTAATATGGTAGCAAAATCAGCCTTTGGAACTGCTATAATATACTTCTTCCTTTACATACTTTACTCTGACACCCAACTGTTCTGTATTTCTTTTCTCATAGCCACACATCTATAAGCATGCTCTCTTTCACGCACATATGTCTTTTTTTTTTTTTACTTCTTCCCTCCCTTTCCCATTATATATACAGGTAGATTTGGGACTCTTTTACTAGCAGACCATAGCAGACCAGCTGTTGCCTCACCTTTTCCCCACCCAGGGTTTCCACTTTACTGGTATGCAGGCAGAATTGGAGACCGGCCAACCCAATCTCACATTTGCAGGTGCTCTTAACTCCCTCCAAGCGACTTCTCACAATGTGTCGGGAACAGAAACAGAGCAGACCAAAAAAAAAGGGACCAAAGGTGAATTCATCAAAAGGGCAAACTCTTGTAAATGTGGACTATCCAGCCCAAATTCAGGTATTTACTGTCTTACGTGCTAATTCAAATAATGCAGTATTTGTCTAAGATCAGTGTAGTGGTTTTTTTTTCATTGTTGAATTTCTTGTTGAAGCAGTAGAAAGATATGGAAAGCAGGTCTTGGAGAAACTATAAATACCAGCAGATGGAAGATAAATTACACTCAAACTTCCCAGAGTACATGAAAATCAGCCCTTCACAGCATCACTAAAATATTGCCCTTAAACTTGAATTTGATTCTCATATAAGGTCCTGGCATATGCTCATTTTTTTCTATGGGAGTCCTTTGATATTGTTATTTTCACTGGTGCATTAGTCTTCACAAAAAATGACATTTGGTCTAGATTACTTCCTGATCTGATTTTCCAAATGTATTGAATTACAACACCCAGAACACTCTTTTCGAGCCATCTAATGATTAATGTAGCATGACCTCCTAAAAAAAAAATCTCTGATTGTTGAGGTTCATTCAAAATGTGTATATAATTGCTACCTTAGTCCCTACATTCAAGGCAATAGATTTAAACAAATCTTTCATTTAAGGTTTAAATAAGCGGCACCTAAATTTACATACAATAAAATATCAGATAAAAAATAGAATTATTTTACCCATAAATTGTGTGTGTGTGTGTGTGTGTGTGTGTGTGTGTGTGTGTGTGTGTATGTATATATATATATATATATATATATATATATATATATATATATATATATATATATATATATATATATATTTGTTTCCACAACACCCTGTTAGGGCGCCAATTAAGGGAGGAAGCATACTGTTTCCTTTTCTGCCTTTCGGCTCATCACCAGAGACCACCTAGACAGAAAGCCATGAGTTCCGTTGTGTGATTTTTTTTAATATGTGTGTTACGTTTTTGAGCTGATCAATAAATAAGTCAGGGAGACTAGGATAGATCTATTTCGAGCTTTTTAGCTCTCAACAGCTAGCCATAAAGCCCCGGTTCGAATCCCAGTAAGGGTATGGCTAGCTGATGAGAGCTAAAAAGCTCGAAATAGATCTATCCTAGTCTCCCTGACTTATTTATTGATCAGCTCAAAAATGTAATGTGTGTATACACACACACACACACACACACACACACAGATGTATAGGAAGCTAGTTTCACACAGAATACTTGCATGGGGATAATCTTTCTCTAATGCACGGACAGGATAGCCTAAATCCTTTATCAGCTGCTTCCATTAGGGATGCTATTTAGGTCCTCAACTCTGCTAATAAGCACAAAAGAAACGTACACAGAGGCCATATGGGAGTTTTCTGTTTAGTTCAACAACTTTGTTCCTAGCTCATCTATCAGTCTTATTAGCAGTTTCTCAGAGCTTTTTTTGAGTCTTTAGAGCTCTGCGACAACCCAGAAGGGCTGCTTAAATTGATATTATCTTTCTTCTAGCAGATTAAAAAAAGAAAAAAAATCAAGCCTTTATTGTACAAGCAAGCTTGCTGGATTATCAATGTGCTATTTTTAATAATTCTTGGGTGATGTTTTTAATTTTGCTTTTATTTATTTTTAATTGTTTTTATCTTTGCTTTGCTATCCACTCTAAACGTCCTTCATTATGGAATAAATACATTCTGTAATAGAAATTAAGACTTTTAGACCCTGGTATTAAACACAATACATTTTATTCGGTAATACTAGAGTTCAAGTTGGGGAAAAAAGCCCAAAGTCTAATTATTTGTTAAACTTTTATGATGTTTAGTGTTTGGGCAATGTTTAGTAAAATCTGATCATACTCAGATCTAAGGGAGGAAGGGAGCATCCAACAATGCTTACCGCTATCAGATCTAGACTACACAAACCTAGATAATCAATAGAAATGGGAAACTCTACCTTTTACTGGCATATATTGGTTGCCTAGATTTTTTTGCTGGCTATAGCAGAGTGGAGGTGGAAGTTCATCTGGGGCAATGTGCTTCTCTTAAGGTTACAACGGTGTATTTTGTAACCATGTTCTCAGAAAAGTGTCATCAGGAATAGATTCACATACTTTGTGTTCAGTCCAACGGTGTATCCTATGTTTGATTGAACTTCAATCTAGCTTTTAGGTTTGTGAAACAAAATGCCCTTTGGACCCTACTGCAGCTTCAGGAAATTTTTAAAGAGAGGGTCTAAATGTAGTCAGGCACAGCCCCATCAGTTTTCACAGAATTAATTATTCTATAGCCTGGTTGGAATCCATCAAAACTATTTTTTTGCACGCAAAGAACAACTTCTTTGTTTGTTTGGCATGAAACATTCCAAAACTGAGTTTGCATGTTATGAGGGGAAAAAAGACAGGTTCTTCTTGGCAGAGTATACTGGTCTCAGACTACTATATAGTATATTAATGCACACTGAAATGGGAAATATTATATAAAGGTCCATTTCTGTCCTTATGTGAGATCTGCACTTTCTGTTTGTCTCATCTGCTGTGTGACCCATCTCCTTTAATTGAGTGCAAGAATCGATGGCATCATATTCAACTACTCACAGCTTCTTGCAAATATACTCCTCATAACATTTTTCATCTCTGAGTGCATCTTAAGTCCTTGAGCAGTAAGTTTAATGAACTTCAGTTCAGTCCAGGAATGTCTTCACTTCCCATTAGCCCTAGTAGCTGGTGTCCCAAAGTGGTTTTCCCCCCCCAAAAGGCAACTGGTAGCCCAACAGTTTCCGCGACACCTGGAGGAAGTTGATTATCTAGACCCGCGCCAGTCCGGCTTCTGACCCGGTCACAGCACCGGGTCGGATTATGTATTTATTTTGTGTACTTTTGTATATTTTTAAATTTCCTGTGTGCAGCCCTGGGTCCTCTGTGGAGAAGGGCGGGATATAAATATAAATAAATAAATAAATAAAATAAATAAAATAAATAAAATAAATAAAATAAATAAAATAAATAAAATAAATAAAATAAATAAAATAAAATAAAATAAAATAAAATAAAATAAAATAAAATAAAATAAAATAAAATAAAATAAAATAAAATAAAATAAAATAAAATAAAATAAAATAAAATAAAATAAAATAAAATAAAATAAAATAAAATAAATAAATAAATAAATAAACAAATAAATAAATAAATAAACTGGCCTCTTGGGAGTTTTTACTTTTGAAAATGTTTCACTTCTCATCCAAGAAACGTCTTCAGTTCTAACTAACTGATGGGAAATGGAAGGATTTATATTCTTTGCAGTCATCTGATTTCTCACATTCTGAGGATTAGTCGGTAGTTCTCTAAGAGTCGTTGAGGCCTCTTGGGAGTTTATCTGTATCGTCACAGTCACCTGAATCAGATGGGTTCTGTATTTCTGGGTTTGGGGTAGGAAGAACCAGTAGATCTTCCTTTCAGAGCTTTTCCCCCCACTAGGATTGGGCCAATGGAAGAAGTCCAGATAATAGAGCTAAGAACTCCCCATCTGGTCAGACTAGAAGATCCAGAAATTTTTAAATGTATCTCCTCCATGTTTCTAATGTTGTAGTATATAAGCATCTGTGTGGAAATGATAAGATCAAAAGGTAGAATATAATGATTCTGTAAATAAATTAATATATCTAGGGAGTAAAGAGATGTATCCCCACCAATAGTTAGTAACTAATGTCAATCATTGTGTCATTTACTGCTGTTGTGAGATGTTGACGTCTTTTTGTGTGATAAATAATGAAATTATATTTGCTTCCTTTTGATCCGGAAAAATGATTGAAATAGCAATATACATAAACACAGAGTTTGTTTTAATTGTGGTGTTTTTTTTTTTTTTTAAATATCTGCTATGGCTTACGTATTGAGGAAACTGAAGCCTTTCCCTTCTACTTTTGGTATTGTGAAACTGATTTCAACATTTTGCCCTCACACTGAACTATGTTTTATATGTAATTTATTTTGTTCCTCATAAAATCTAGCTGGAGATGTCCCTGCCCTCATCTCTCTCTGAAGAAATCATTATTTCCCATTAAAAATATCTGTATTGCTCAAATTCATTTACTTGCTAAACAATATTTATCTTATCTCTTGAATTTAAAAAGTGGACCGAAACAGGAGGAAGCAGAAATCTCTGTTGTAATACTATTCAAGCATTTTTTTTATGCCAATAGCTTTCAGTTCTGGTTTCAGTGAGTAGCTGTAAGAAATACTCTTAAATCTCTGGTCACAATGGAAAAAGGTCTGAGCTACAAGCGGATGGTGTATTTAAACCAATTTAACAACCCTGGTAAAAAGGAAGCGTGAAAAGGGATCCTCAGTGGTTCATATTTTCCTAAAAGGCAGAAGCTGTTTCCTTTAAGAAATTTAAGTAAGAGAAAATATGCGTCAATTGCTGGGTTCGACTTTATTCATAAGTAATAGGTTTAAACTACTATTTCTTCTTCTTGTGCCATATCCATCATCAGACGTTGGCAATAACGTTAGCAATGTTTTTTTTTAAACTACTAAGGCTCTTATTTTAAACTTTAGACTTAAATTGAAACTTTAAACTTAAATTTATGCCAACATTTAATTAGGGTAAAAAGTGAAATCCAGAATCCAACTCATTAACAATCACACATGTTTTGTAAAGTAGTATGCAATAAAAATGATAGAATCTACAAAGTCGAATGGGTCTTAAACAAAAAGTAATGTGATCTAATTGATATAATGTATAAACTATGGATGAAAATAATTAGTATGCTTCACATTCGTGGGAAATTGAGAATATTTTGCTTTCTATCCTTATAATTCTATCATATCTGGATGCCACTGTTTAATATGATGTTCATTGTAAAGTGGGATCACATATCATTATGGATATGTTGTAACATGGAAATGGCATTAACACTCATATTTATACATTTCCATGTAGAACATGCTTTTGAAAGAAACATTGAGTAATTTTTTTTTTTACAAAAATATTATTTTTGATAACTGGTTTTTCTTCAGTTTCAGGATGTGTAACTCAGCCACTGTGGTCTGTAAATTTTGCTTCATGGCTTAGTGTGGAAAGTCTTATTCAGCAACCATGGTTAAGAAAACTATATCTAAATGTGAAGTGTAATCCAACATGTCTGATATCAAGAGTGTGAAGACTAGAATAATCAGTCAATAATTGAATAAGTGACAGTCTATCAGTACTTGCCATCTACCTATCTTTTTTGTTCCTAAATTGCAAACAATATTGGCAAGAGACTGAATTATATATTAAAGAACTATAGTAATAACAAAGAAAATTAAAGGGTTGGTCAGAATATTCTAACTGAAGCATTAAATCAATTAATATCAAACACATATTACTACCATATTTTTCGGAGTATAAGACGCATATTTTTCCCTCCAAAAAGAGGCTGAAAATCTGAGTGCGTCTTATACACAGAATGGAACTTTTTTTTGCCTCCCGAAACCCTGCCGCCTTACCAAAATGGCCGTGCATAGCCTCTAGGAAGCTTTCAGAATGCTCCTGGGGGCTGGGGAGGGCAGAAATGAGGGGGGAAATGGCCTTTTTTTTGCTCAATTTTGCCCCCTCCCACAGCCCCCAAAGGCCTCCTTTAGCCTCTTAAAGGCTATCCATGCCCCCGTTTTTGACAAAAAACAGGCAAAGTTTTGTGAAAAACAGGCTGGTTTTTGTTTGTTTTTGGGGGGCCCTGCCCGAGCACTTTACAAGCCTCCTAAAGGCTATTCATGCCCTTTAAAAAAAATGGGGGGGGGGCTGTTTTCGCAAAAAAAAAAAGGGCCATTTTAGGGAGATTTGCAGAGTGCAAAAACTTTTTTTAAAAAATTTGCCTCTTCAAAATCTTGGTGCATCTTATACTGCGGTGCATCTTAAACTCTGAAAAATAGGGGTATATATTTTCCGCTATTAAGTAGTACACACATTCTAAACATTTCTATTAGTCTTCTCATCATTCCTATCACCCATCATTTCCCACATATGACTGCAGGACTGTAACTTTGTTGCTTGTATCCTTACTATTCATATTGATATTGATTGTTTCCTGATTGCTTAGTTGTACCCTATGACTATCATTAAGTGTTGTACCTTTGAATCTTGATGAATGTATCTTTCTTTTTATGCACATTGAGAGCATATGCACCAAAGACAAATTCCGTGTGTGTCCAATCACACTTGGCCAATAAAGAATTCATTCTAAATATCTGTCTGTCTGTCTGTCTGTCTGTCTGTCTGTCTGTCTGTCTGTCTGTCTGTCTGTCTGTCTGTCTGTCTGTCTGTCTATCTATCTATCTATCTATCTATCTATCTATCTATCTATCTATCTATCTATCTATCTATCTATCTGATATTTCTGATTTCTATTGCTTGGAAAGAAGAGAGGTACTGCTCCTTCCTAGATTTAGAAATAGTTGGAAAAGTTTTTCTTATTACCAGCAGTTTGTATTAAGTAGCAGGTTGGATTAAGACAAGTGGCTGCAAAGTTGTCTGGATTCTCATTTATGCAAAGTTGGGAAAGGCCAAAAGCCCAAGCAAATTTTCAGAAGTTAAAAAACAGCAAGAATTATTATTCAAAAAATGTTTCTAGGTCATGACAAAAGCCCTGCTATCAGCCCTCTAGTGCCATCTACTGGTTCCTAGAGATATTATAATACTTAATGCCAGGAAATATAAAACAGCCAGGAAATTTATTGAGGGACATACTCTTTGAGTATATTTACTAAAGACTCTAAACCACGGTAGTAGATTAACAATCACCCTTGACTCTGCACAAACATTTAATCATAGTTTGATGATTTTTGTGGCTAAGCATATTTTCCAGTTAATACTAAATAGAATTTGAAAGCCAAATTAAGCATGATGTCACATTCCAATTAATGCTACTAAGAAATGGTGACTACTTCTGATTTAGCCAGCACAATTAACCTTTGATAAGCCATTGACTATGATTAAAAAGCCACAGGGGTTATGTGGAAAATGATATATGTATAGTAGCAATAGCAATAGCACTTAGACTTGTATACCACTTTACAATGCTTTACAGCCCTCTCTAAGCGGTTTACAGAGTCAGAATATTTTCCCCAACAATCTGGGTCCTCATTTTACCCACCTTGGATGGATGGAAGGCTGAGTCAAGCTTGAGCCTGGTAAGATTTGAGTAGTAGTTGCATACTTACATAGCTTAGAGAATCGTTTCAATAATTTATTAAATTGGGCTGAGGAATTTTGGGAGTCGAAGTCTACACATCTTAAAGTTGCCAAGGTTGAGAAACACTGATCTAAAACAACCATACAGCAGTGCAATAATCCAGTACTACTGCATCTCCAACAGATATTTATCCAGCCTCCATTTAAATACTTACAGTATTCCAGTACATGAGATTCCACAACTTGAAGCACGCTGTTGTATGATTACTGTTAAGTAATTTTTCATGACATCCAACAGATATCTTCCTCCTTATAATTTAAACCCATTGTTCCTTGTCCTGTCTTCTAGGACACAGAATAATTCTACTCTAACTTCTCCATGAAAACCCTTTCAGACATTTAAATGCATTTACTGTTCCCCACATCTCCAAATTGAAGGCACTGACCATCTTGCATTTATCATAAGACATTTTGCTCTTATTCCTGGATTAAACTGATAGCATCACTCTGGTATATCACATATTGATTGCACCACAGTTTAAGCAAAATTGGAATGTTCATGACCTCTAGTGGAAATCTGCAGATAAGATCTGATAAGGCTTGCTTTCATTCCACCAGCTGAATTATATTTTGAACTGAAAGGGTTTGCTATTTGACAGAAAGTTTAGCAAACTTCATGAAAGAACAAACCATTTCCAAGATGCAGTTTTAATCAGATCTTCTTGCATTAAAACACATCCAACATGCAGAAAGATTGGTGGTGCAATTTAGAAAGTTTTACACTTGGAAGGCAATGATCCTATAACAGATCTCCATTAGATAACGTTGGAAGAAATTCCATCTGGGTTCAGTTCCAAATGGGGGAAAAGAAAACACAGAGGCTGTTTGGAAAGATGGCTTATTGGTGGACAGGATCACATGCCTTGAAGCTCTTGGGTGAAAGATGTTGAGAGCCCCTGGGTTTTATGCCCTCTCTGGGCTTTGAACTTTCTGGGGCACAGGAAGAGTATCCTGATTGGTTGCTGTCAGAGGTTATAGCTAACTTTGTCTGTATGCTAAATTTGATTGAAACTTGGTGGGTGGTGCAAAGAATGACAATGAAATGGCTCTGTGAGAAGGAGGTCTTTGCTATGTAGAATACACTGGCCCAAGCCTTAATGGTCCATTAACAAAGGAGGGGGAGGGGGCAGGGAGCTGCTTTGTCTTTAAAACAAATTTCTCCTTTTCTCATCCAGGAACATATAATATTCTGCCTTTTTAATATTTCCTAAAATATTTCATTCTTCTAGGAGAGGGGTGGGTGCTAACTTCCTTCAATAGTCATATTATTTATTGGGATATACTATTTCATTTCAAAAAATAATGTAATTTTTAACATTCCTCATGCAAAACACTTTTTATTACCGTTCCAATCAGCTTGCAGGACTTCCTGTCCCTGAGGACATATATGCCCGTGCCACCAGATCAGGCAAGGTTGGGCACACTTCACGTTCCTTTCTTTAAATGCTGCCATTTTACGGCACCTAGGAAGGATAGCCCTGCCCTATGGAAAATCCTTCCCATTGAAGTCTGACTGGCAGGTTCTTATCCTTTCAACCTTCCAAATAGCACTTAAGATCTGGCTTTCCCCCCCAAGTGCTGCCATAGGATGAGATTGGCATGGGACGAATGTGCTGTGAGCTGCATTGGAAGGCTTAGCTGTGGCACCGAGTTTTTTCTCTCTCTTTTGGCTTTACTGCTTTTGCTTTATTGTTTGTATATATTGTTAGCATCCTTGGAATGTTATTGGGCTAGAGCAGTGTTTCTCAACCATGGTGACTTTAAATCCTGTGGACTTCAACTCCCAGAATCCCCCAGCTGGAATTCTGGGAGTTGAAGTCCACAGGACTTAAAGTCACCAAGGTTGAGAAACACTGGGCTAGAGTTTACTTTAAGAGGGCAGCCATATAAATAGTTTAAATGACTAAAGACAAATACATACACAGTTGTGCTCCTGATGGTCATTTGGGAGTCCTTGGCAGAAAGGCTAGACTGGTTCCTGTTGATGTACCAAGAAATAAGAAAAAGCCATCCTAACAGGAGTGGATACTAGTCAAGATTAAACCAAGAGCCAGTACAACTGGAAAACCATTCAAATAAAACCTGGCTTTTCAAGAGGCATTACTAGAGTAAAAAAATTGGTAAAATTTAACTTTACTAGTATAACTCAATGTGGACCTTGTTTGCAGGTACCATTTTATTTTAGATTAGGATGATGTGGACACAGCAGTCAGACTGGGTTTGATATTTTATGTAGCTTGTCATATTCAGTATCTCTGCTCGGCTACGCCCATAGTGCCCCAAAATACAATTATTTGGCAATATTGGGGATATAGTAGCTACTCAAGAAAATCTTCCATGAAATACAGGTCTTGAATAGTGAAACAAGATTAAAGCAGATATCAAGACTTTGGGGGCTTGCTTAGTCCCTAAGGATACCAGTTCTGACTATGGGCTAAAATTGAAATGTGGGGAAACATTTCCAGAAATGTTGAAAAAATAAGCAGGCAAACTCTGTTGTGCTGAAAATAGAGGCTAAATCTCCTGACAAGAGTGAAGTATAGAAGCACAGAGTGCCCCACTGACTTTGGTTGTTAAAATCTAGTAGGAAGTTGGTTATTACAACCTACCGTAGTTTTCAATATTTGAGAAGCTGTCACAAAGAGGAAGGGGTCAATTTATTTTCCAAAGCACCAGAGGGCAGAACAAGAACAATGGATGGAAACTAATCAAGGAGAAAAACAACCTGGAATTAAGAAGAAACTTCCTAACAGTGAGGACAACTAACCAGTGGAACAGCTTGCCTTCAGAAGTTGTGGGTGCTTCATCACTAGAGATTTTTAAGAAGAGACTGGACAGTCACTTGTCTGAAATGGTATAGGCAGAGGTTATATTCTACCAGTTCGGACTGGATTGCCTGAATCGGTAGCAGAAATCATGGGTGGCTCCACCCACCTCTACGGCATCCCATTTAGGCCATTTTTTCACCAAAAGCACATGACCGAAAGGATCTGCATATGCATGGAGGTGGCACACACTCTCACATTTGCGAACCAGTAAGGAGTGTAAGTGTATACCACCCCTGATATAGGGTGGTCCAGGAGTTGGACTAGAAGACTTCTGTTAGGATATTCAGCCTTATATTGGGTTGACAATATATATGAGTATATGTTCTTAAAGAGTATACGTAGCTTTAAGAACTGTGTTGAATTCTGATTGGCTGTGCTTCTCAGTTCTACCATAAAGGAAACTCAGGAACACAGTCCATTCCCTTTTTTATTCCATTTGAATCCTGTACTTACTGTTTGCCGCTGAGGAGCTGAAGAAAGAAAAAGTATTTGTTTTGCATCACTATAAGATAACTTTGTGTTTTGGTGAAGGACTGTTATTGTTTTGAGAAGTTAGTGTCGCTGGTCGGAAGAAGTATTTTAGTTGCTACAAAGTAAAGACTATTTTCTTACTATCATTGTTTTAGAGTTTGTTTGTGGTTAAAGCAACGTATCTCTTTACTGTCCGGTGAATTACACTATTCCACATTTATTTTCAAAGGGGGGTGTTTGTTACCCCTAACACTGGTTACGGGACCAGAGTTATAACACTGGTTCTGAACCCAGAGTTGCTAACAATCTCCAAAGATCCTTCCAGCTCTATTCTGATCCTAAGTTACAAGCAGATGCTTGCTTAATGACCCATGGCACAGGGAGGGCAAGGATTGCCATCACTAAGCAATGCAGTCACACAGCATTGCACTTTATGACCACTTTAGTAATGGAAATTCTGGTCCTAATTGCCATTGTAACTTAAGAACTACCTGCATGTGGTTTTTTTTCTCGATTCACTTTCTTATGTCAATGAGTTTTATATGTTTGTCACTCTTTTCCTTTTCTATAACTTTGTACAATATGCTTATCTTTTATTATTGTAAAACTTTTAATTAATAAAATAATTAATAAAAATTGTTTTAAAAAGTCAAAGAGATAATCCCATACAGGTAATCCCAGACTTACAACCATAAATTCAGACCAAAATTTATGTTGCTAAGTGAGCTATTAGTTAAGCCCCCCATTTCTGACTTTTTAAAATATAAATTATAATTTGGGAAGGTTTTAACATGGGTTTTAGCACGGGTTAACTAATTTAATATATTTTAACTGATATTTATTGTATTTTGTGGTTTTATTAATGCCTGTGCGCTGCCCTGGGTCCTGAGAAGGGCGGGGTATAAATTTAATAAAATAATAAATAAAAATAAAAAATAAAGTAAGTTTTACAACTTTTCTCACCACTGTTGTTAAGTGCATCATTGTAGTGGTTAAGTTAATAATAGGCCAGTTGTTAAGTGAATTGGGTTTCCGCGTTGACTTTGCTTGTCAGAAAGTCGCAGAAGATGTTCACATGATCTGGGGACACTGCAACCATCATAAATATGAACCACTTGCCAAGCATCTGAATTTTCATCGCATGATCATAAGGATGCTGCAATAGTCTTAAGTGTGAAAAAAGGTCATGTTACTTTTTTCAGTGACATTGTAACTTTGAACAGTCACTAAATGAACTGTTGTAAGTCAAGGATTACCTGTATATTGCTTGGACAGTTCAGATGAAAGACAGTAGGATCTTGAATAGAAAGATAGTTCATTGCAAAAAGATCTCATTAACTTGTGGTTGATATAATAAGATTCTATGTCCATGTAGAAACAAAAGAAATCAAAGCTTCTATTTTTTTTAAAAACCCACTTATTTCCAATAACATTTGGGTCTGGGCAGAGTAGCACAACTAGAATTAAAAACAGCTCTTACATTGCTTATTATCAATTAATAAGCTAAACAATGTCGACTGGCGACACCCAGGGGGAGAGCCTTCTCCGTGGGAGCACCTGTCCTCTGGAACGAATTGCCCCCGGAGTCAAGAACTATCCCTGACCTACGCACCTTCCGCCGTGCTCTCAAAACCTTTCTTTTCCAACAAGCCGGGCTGGCATAAATATGATTTTTTAAATATGAATTTTTATTAATTTCAATTGGGGTTTGTTGGTTTTTTAATTTTATGAGAGGCCAAATTATTTAATATGTTTTTAAGATTGTTTTTAGCTTTTATATATCTGTTTTGCTTTGGCTGTACACTTCCCTGAGTCCTTCCGGAGTAGGGCGGTATAAAAAATGAATAAATAAATAAATAAATTTTGATGGAGACACTAGGTGGCAGCATTAGTGAATGAAAGTTTTTAACTGACCAAAAAGGATCTTAATAAGCAATCTTATAACAGTAAGAAAAAGGAGTAACTATATCCAGGTCACAATTAGTTATTTACAGTAGTTAATGCAAACAACTATTTTTATTAGTTAGTTTAAACCAGGGGTCTGCAAAGTCGGCTCTTTTAAGACTGGTGGACTTCAATTTCCAGAGTTCCCAGCCAGCATAGCTGGGTGGGGAATTCTGGGAGTTGAAGTCCACCAGTCTTAAAAGAGCCGACTTTGCAGACCCCTGGTTTAAACAAACAGCCAATAAACTAATATTATGAGGAATAATATTCCTCATATCACATATGAGACTTTATACAGAACTTTACAGATTCTGGATGTTTATTAAAAGTAAATAG
Organism: Rhabdophis nuchalis; assembly: GCA_039707465.1. NCBI lineage: Eukaryota > Metazoa > Chordata > Lepidosauria > Squamata > Natricidae > Rhabdophis > Rhabdophis nuchalis. Next base: position 44,501,677 of record CM077644.1, on the reverse strand, counting down.
ATGACCCACAAGTTCTGATAAGGAATGGAAAATGAGCTTATTCTACTTTTGTGGTAAAGATATGATCAATTGTTTCAACCGCATATGGATCATATGGACTAGTTTGTTCCTTATAAGGAGTCTTATAAGTAAGATAAAAATCAGTACAGATCGTCTTTTGGTTGTGACAGCAATTGGCATCAACATTTCCATTGCAAATTGATCTGATTGTAAAGTGTGAAGTCATGTGATCACAGCACTCAAGAATAGCAAACCCAGACTGGTTTGCTGTAGCTGTTTCCCCGTCTCCCCCCACCACAAACACACACTTTCTGGATCATGGAATATAGTTTTCTTGGATGTTACTTTGCAGTTTCATCACTATTTTAATTTCTTTATCAAGATGACTCATGTTGCTCTTTGTAAGAGACTATCATCAATTTAGGAGGCTGCACAACCCTTTTCTGGATCATTTTAGGTATAGGAACTCAGACAATCATTTATTTATTTATTTTATTTTATTAAATTTATACCCCGCCCTTCTCCTTGCAAGGACCCAGGGCGGCGCACAGGCAATATTAAAAACCATACAAAATACAAAAATATATCATTAAAAAACTATTAAATTATATCCCGTGCAAAAACCCATTATAAAACACTAAGAATTTAAAATTTATCCACATTTAAAAGTCAGAAAACGGGGGTTATGCTAGGCCGGCTTGTTGGAATAAATAAGTCTTGAGACATTGGCGGAAGAGGCGGAGGTCCGAGGAGGTGCGTAGTTCGGGGGGTAGGTCGTTCCAGAGGGCTGGGCCCACCACAGAGAAGGCCCCTTCCCCTAGGCATCGCCAACCGGCATTGCCTGGTCGACAGTACCCGGAGAAGGCCCTCTCTGTGGGAGTGGATCGGTTGAAGGGATGTATGGGGCAGGAGGTGGTCTCGTAAGTAGCTAGGCCCCGAGCCATTGAGCGATTTAAAGATGGTCGTCATCTGGCATTCATTTATCATCCTCTAATTATCTGCAGTCAATGGACAATTGGAAAAGATGGCTCCTACACATGGTAGGAGAGGTTCAATTCCATAATTCTGTGATTAAATGGATCAGTTGCAACCTGAAATTATACTGGTCACATATGGATTTATGTGCATTTTTATTTAAAAGCAGATTCTGTAAAACAAATAAACACACACATACAATAAATGGTATTTAGGTCAGTGACCATTTCATATCTATTCAAACACACTTAACCCCTGTCTTTTCAAAACGTATCCAAAATGTGATGCAACAAGAAATACTTGCTATCTGCAGCTGTGGTCCCAACCTTACAGTTACTGGGAATTATGATGCAACAAAATTCTGCTTACCCTGATTTAATTATTTAAGTTAGAGCACAAAAGTGGCATATATAATTCAGGAAAAAATTACTGTACAAGGAGAATTATCTTGCTGAAAAGGGTAGGTAATAGAAGCATGAATCCAGGCGATTGTACTGTAATTAAAATGCAACATTGGTTCACATGAAATAGTCATGCACTATAGTTAGTTATAGTTTAGTTATAGTATATTTGATTTATATACCGCCCTTCTCCCTTTTGGGACTCAGGGCGGTGTACAGCTACAATAAAATAAACGGTACAAAATCTAAAACAATATGTTAAAAAGATATTAAATAAATGGCCTACATTTTAAAACCCCAGACTAAAATCACTATAAAATCCCTTTAAAAACTACCTTTAAAAACTACAACAGGCCGGCAGCGCAGAATAAATGTGTCCTCAGGGCCCGACAAAAGAAATGTAGGTCTGAGATCGTTCTTAATCCAGGGGGTAGGTCGTTCCGCTGCCACAGAGAAGACTCTCCCCCTGGGGGTTGCCAGCCGGCATTGTTTAGCCGACGGCATCATGAGGAGGCCCTCTCTGTGGGAGTGAACTGGTCAGAGGGAGGTATTTGGCAGCAGGAGGCGGTCTTGCAGGTAACCAGGTCCCTTGCCATGGAGCGCTTTAAAAGTGGTCACTAGCACGTTGAAGCGCACCTGGAAAGCCACAGGCAGCCAGTGCAGCTCACGCAGGAGAGGTGACACATGGGAGCATCTAGAAGCTCCCAGAATCCCCCACGTGGCCGCATTCTAAACTAACTGGAACTTCCAGGTGCACCTCAAGGGAAGCCCCATGTAGAGAGCATTGCAATAGTCCAGACGGGAGGTGACGAGGGCTTGGGTGACCATGCGTAAGGCGTCACGATCCAGAAAGGGGCGCAACTGGCATATCAGGCGGACCTGATAGAAAGCCCCCCTATCCACGGCTGTCATGTGATCTTCTAGAGACAGCCGAGAGTCCAGGAGGACGCCCAAATTGTGAGCCCTCTCTGCGGGAGCAGAGTGGCTCCTTTGACTCAGACATTAATTTGACTCAGACATTAATTCTGTTCTAGAGGAATTTTTGCATACATCTTTATTCTTTTGATCTAATAGTAACACTTTGGAACATAATGGAGATAGATATTTAAATATTTACAATGTAACACTGATACTATAAAAGAGAAAACATATCTTCCAAACATATCTTCAAAGCGCTCCATGGCACGGGTCCTGGCTATTTGCGAGACCACCTCCTACCTCACACCTCCCTTCGACCTGTCCGCTCCCACAGGGAGGGCCTCCTCAGGGTGCCGTCTGCCAGTCAATGCCGTCTGGCGACTCCCAGGGGAAGGGCCTTCTCTGTGGCGGGTCCGGCCCTCTGGAACGACCTGCCCCCGATCTTCGCACCATTACTGACCTACGCCTCTTCCGTTGGATGCTTAAAACGCACTTTTTTCATCTGGCCGGCCTGGCATAGATTAAGGGTTTAATTTTAAAGTTAATATTTTAGTGGTCTTAACTATTTTTAGCACAGATTTTACTATTTAATTTCTATTTTATATTATATGTATGTGTTGTGGTTTTTACTTTTTCTGTGCTTTTTCTGTGGTTTTTCTGTGGTTTTTACTTTTCCTGAGTCCTACCACGGAGAATAGGGCGGTATATAAATTTGAAAAATAAAATAAAATAAAATAAATAGGACTGGCCTCTCCCCCCCCCCCCCCAATGTTGTGGTGAAATAGGTCTACCGTGGATTCCATCAGCTAAGGAATTTCACCTGGCAGGGTCTGGAGCAGAACCTTTTCTGCCATGGTTCCTGCCCTTTGGAACATCCTGCTACTGGACGTAAGGTCTGCTTCTCCCTTCTGGCCTTCCAAAAGAGCTTTAAGACCTGGCTCTGCCAGTTAGCATGGTACCCTAATGAGAACATTTTAGGCTGGAGATGGCTGGTGCAGTGACAGAAGAAGGCAATATTCCTTCTCCACCTGAGCCCTTGATTTTTAATCTATTTAATTCTTGTAATTTTAATATTTAGAATCTAATATTTAGAATTGTTTTTATACATTTATTTTTATCGCATTGTATGCCGCCCAGAGACACTATGGATAGCAAGTTGCGTCACATATAGAGTTAATAAACAAGTAAATACCATTTTTATCAATGATGCAGTAATTTAAAGAATTCACTCTCTATATTTCAGTAAACAATTTCTATTGAAGTGTCATTAGGAGAACAGTTCAGAAATTTGGATTAAGCCATTGATTCCCCATTGGGGAAAAGGCGATTGATAAAATTAAATGCCCATTAAATAGCAAATGAAAATTTTCAAGCCTTTCAATTTTTCCAACTTCCAATTTTATTATTAGTTTTGTTTTCTGCCTCCACGCTTCATATGGCTGAAGTAAAAAGAACAACCTTCTAGATTACCTGCCGATTCCAAAACTGAAGGGGACAAGGCTGAAATGTTTGATCTCCTTTTCAGAAGTGGGGGTGTCAAGAGTTTATTTTAATGCAAAATTTTAAGCAGGTATGAGATGGATTGGCTTTTCCTACACAAAAATCTTTGTGTCACAATGCAACACATTTCTTTATTTTTTGTCAAAATAAATAAATAAGGTGGTTTGCCATATGGCTTTGCTTTGTTAAAGTGAAGCATCCCCTTGTATTTCTGGTGCTTAGCATACTTATTTTAAATCTCTTCTACCAAGTGGCATTAAAAATTGTGTAAAATTGGTGAGTTGTGACTGAATGCTTGGAAGGCTTTGAAAGCCATAGAAATTAGGCTTGAAGGGCTGCAGTTCACTCTGTTGTAAAAGAAGGGCAAAAATAGAAACTGCTGTAATAGAAAAAGGAAAGGTATAAAGAAATATGTAGCCATCTAACTAGCAGATATTTATGAGAGTCACTAGGTAGAGTAGTCTATCTGAACCAGGTTGTGAAGTAAAAGAGCAAGAAAGAGACTACCTCTTTTCGGGAAAAGAGAGGTAGTTGCTCAATTCAATGGTTGATGAACCATGATTACTAAGAAAACCACAAGTGGCTGGGTTGTATAGCATGTTGTTGTTAGTTGCGATGTTGTGTCCGACCCATCGCGACCCCACGGACAACATTCCTCCAGGCTTTCCTGTCCTTTACCATCCCTCGGAGTCCATTTAAGCTCACGCCTACTGCTTTGGTGACTCCATCCAGCCACTCATTCTCTGTCATCCCTTTCTTCTTTTGCCCTCAGTCTTTCTCAGCAGTAGGCTCTTCTCCAGTGAGTCCTTCCTTCTCATTAGGTGGCCAAAGTATTTGAGTTTCATCTTCAGGATCTGGCTTTCTAAAGAATAGTCAGGGTTGATCTCCTCTAGGACTGACCAGTTTGATTCCCTTGCAGTCCAAGGGACTCTCAGGAGTCTTCTCTAGCACCATAGTTCAAAGGCTTCAGATCTTTGACGCTCAGCCTTTCTTATGGTCCAATTTTCACACCCATACATTGCAAACCATAGCCTCGACTATACACACTTTTGTTGGCAGGGTAATGTCTCTGATGTTTAGTATGCTGTCTCAATTTGTTGGTGTAGCATACCAATCCATTAATCAAAATTTCCAAACTATAGGCTGGATTTATATAACACAATAAGTAAAAAATCCAGTCAAAATGTAGGCATAATTGTTTTGAGGATCAAAGGTAAAATTGTAGAATTCAGTAATGATATAAAATCTATTTTAAAAATTCTAAGAAAAAAAATCACACAATTTTAGCAAAAGCAGGTATATACAACTTTAGTAGCAGGATTTAGTCAACTTATTGCTGAAGAAGCAGACCAAGAACATGTTTCCATATAATGGTTTTTCACGGCTATCTCAGAGACATGGAAGTAGCATGTTTTGTGTTGCTGAGAATATAAATAACCTAACCAAATCACTTTATAAGTCTCCATAAGGCTATACATGCAATATTTTTGACCATAAAATGGCCCGTTTCCACGAAAAACGGGCCATTTTTTTGCTCGCTTTGGGGCTCCCACTCCCCCAGGAGCACTCTGCAAGCCCCCCCCCCCCCCAGGCTAGTCATGCTTTTTATTTGAAGAAAAACAGGCCTGTTTTCGCAAAAAAAGGGCCATTTTGGGGAGGTTTGTAGAGTGCAAAAAGGGTTTTTTTCTCCTTTTAGAAAGCTTTTTAGTTAGTGTGGCTGATGAGAATTACGTTGGTCAAGTGCTGTGCCTGCAGAAACAAAGCATTAGGTGCTACAGCAATTTCCTTCTCCAGCACATGGGTTAATACAACTGGAAACATCTACCTACCTACCTACCTAGTCTCTCTCTTTCTCTCCCTACCTACCTATCTACTGTATTTTTCTCTCTCTCTCCCTCTACCTACCTACCTATCTGTACATTCTCTCTCCCTATCTACTGTATTTCTCTCCCCCCTCTAACTACCTATATACCTACCTACCTACTCTCTCTCTCTTTCTATTCCTCTACCTACCTACCTATCTACACACACTCTCGCCCTACTTATCTACTGTATTTTCTCTCTCTCTATTTCTCTCTCTCTATCCCTCTACCTACATACCTACCTATCTATACACACTCTCTCCCTATCTACTGTATTTCTCTCTCCCTCCTCTATCTACCTACCTAACTACTGTCTCTCCCTCCCTATCTACTGTATTTCTCTCTGCCCCTTCTACCTACCTATATACCTACCTACTCTCTCTCCTCCCCTATGTACTGTATTTTTCTCTATTTCTCTCTCTCTATCCCTCTACCTATCTACACACACTCTCCCTACCTACCTACCTATTGTATTTCTCTCTCTCTCTCTCTCCCTTTATCTATCTATCTACCTACCTAACTACTCTCTCTTTCTCCCTACCTATCTACTGTATTTCTCTTTCTTTCTCTCCCTATCTATCCCTCTATCTACCTACCTACTTTAAAAAAAAAATTGCCTCTTCAAAACCTGGGTGCGTCTTATACTCCAAAAATATGGTAGTAAGAAAGAAGAAAGTTGGAAGAGATGATCCAGGGAGTGGGAGGAAAGACTGATAAGGAAAAGAAAGAGTGAGGAGGCAGGGGGAAAACCTTTTTGCAAATAACACATTGAACCACAAACAAACCAATCACATTTTATCCCAGTGTATTGTATGAATCCAGCCAGTGTTCTTAATTCGGGTATAGTGTGAATTCAGGGAATGGATTTAATTGAATAAGCATGAATGCATGTGTTGTTGCAACACAGCAAGTGATCGAAATGGGAGAAAGAGAAAGTAATGCAACACAGGATAGAAAAGAAGAAGAAAAAATAGAAGAGGAATTTCAGAGAAAAAGAAAATATGGGGTGCTCCTACAGTGTGCAAAGAAAGAATTTTGCAACTCTGCACATATACATGGACATATGCACATAAACAGAAATAAATGTTTCTTCCAAATCTCCATTAAGTTCATCTGAAGAAACCAAATTATTCAACAGACATATAGTAGTAAATATTGTGCAAAGAAATAAAAAGGTTTCCAATGTAATCACAAAGAGCGTACATAAGTATATGTAAACCAGAACCAAGCTCTATAAACTTGCCTTCCTCAGAAATATCATAGGAATCTCAAAGAGCTCAGTGTTTCTGGAATTCCAGATTCCACAAATCTTGGCGGAGGGAAGAAAAGAAAACTGATCAAGTCTGAGCAAGGAAGCAAGCAATCAAATGGCAGAAAGCTATTTGTTTTCCACACAAGACAGTGGAACCAAGAAAGTTCATAATAAATACTGGAAACATGGGATCAAAACAGAGGGTGTTGCCACATCCTGGGTGAGTTGCCCCCACCCGTCAAGGACCTGAAGGGAATGAGTCTCTTCCTGTTTTTTGGCAACACCTGTCTAGCTCGTCCTGCCAATACAGAGAATTTAATGGAATGTTGCTTGGGAAGTTCTTGATAGGGCTTGAAGTACAGGAAATATCCTAAATTATGAACTGTCCCATTCTTCCTCTGGGCCAATATGCATCTAGACATCTCACTTGTGTATACGGTGCTTAACATCTACAAAACGTTTACATTTTTTCCATCTTTCTTTTTTTTTGCAAAGCTTTCATAGCTAATAACCTCTGATTATCCCTTTGAGCAACTAACAATATAGCTATGCAGCTCATGTACGTCATTTAACAGCCAAAGATGTGAAGTCCTTTGCATGTGATTGAATTAAAAGCAGTCCACATTCCCCTTAAAAGAAAGTTAATGTAATACAGAAGCAATTTATTTTTCAAATATACACAAGAATGTTCTTGAAATTTAAATCAAGATAGTCAATTTAAATCAAGATTTGTCATACCATATTTCCCTTGATATGTATTTATGTCTAAAAATATAATTACTGCGTTCCCCCCCCTATGTCCTATTTTAAAAGAGTAAAGATAGATGCTGTTCCCAGCATCCTACAAGAGGAAGAATAGAATAGAATGAGGGATAAATATTAGAGAAGTCACAGAAATAAAAACTTATTTAGATTAATTATAAAAATGTAATAGATGCTGAAACCATGAATGTGAGTATGTATTGGAATCATGCCCTCCATAAGTTTCCCAGAGGCATCTTATAGGATCCTCTAGGATCTTGGTTGGATTAGCTGCGCTTTTGGTTCAATTCAGAAATGTTCTTAGTACACTTGCACGTACCTCCTGGTTGATGGAATGCTGTACATGTAAAATATCTCTCAACAGCCTAGCCTGCATAGTATAACAGGAGAAAGCCTATGTTATGTAGCATGTGATATAAGTGTAAATATGGCTGATATCATGCAATTTTTCTAGCTCATTGAAAATGTTACCAAATGTGAAAAGCTATTGTATGTGATCAAAGATGGGCCCATTGGGGATGATTATAGCTTAGACTGTAAGTGAAATAAGTGGTACAGAGGAAGGAAGGAAGGAAGGAAGGAAGGAAGGATCCAGGCATACGGAAGAATTTCCTCCACTTTCTCCAGAACCCCCCCACCCCCCCACTTCCGCCCTTCCAACTGTCAACGACGAAACCCCGCCCACTCCCTTAGGGCCCTCCCCCTTCCGAACGCTCCTCCCGTCGGTTCCTTCAGTGTTTGTGCGCGTGCGCTCAGCAGAGCCCGCTTGGCTCCTCCCGCTTCGGCCTGCGCGAAGGCGGTCGCGGTGCGCGAAGGCCAGTTCGCAACTGCGCGGCCTGACGAGATCTCCGGGGCGGCAGACCCCGCGCAAGAGGGGGGGAAGGAGAATGCGGCGGGGCGAAGAGATTGGCCCAGGGGCGTTCAGGCCGCTGTTACCTTTGATGCTGGTAGCGCTGCTGCGGGAGGCTGTGGGGGAGCCTTGCGCCGCCGCCGCGCCTTGTTCTTGCCGGCGAGGTGTGTTGGATTGCAGCCGCCTCCGCCTGTCCGGTCGGAGCTTAGAACCAGGCCTGCTGCCACCTTTGCCTCGCAGCATCACCGGGCTGTAAGTATCGGTTCTGGTCGGTTCGCGGGGTCTCGCCTCTCTGTCCGTTTGCCAGCGGGTCTGGAAGTGCTACAGGGCCGAGTGGGGGACCTGGTAGGTGCTTCTCCCTCTCGGAAGGGAGTAGATTTGCTCCCGAGTTCTGATTGTTAAAACAGTTTTCTTTTGCTAAGATCGCAAACAGATATTTGCCTTTATCTGGACTGGGAGGTAAAGCGAGTTATACTATATAAAGTATATCACAGAAATGAGTACACCCCCTCACATTTTGTAAATGTTGAAGTACTATCTTTTCATGTAACAACACTGAAAAAAATGACACTTGGCTACAATGTAAAGTAGTGAGTATTCAGTTTGTATAACAATGTAAATGTGCTGCCCCCTCAAAATAACACAACCCCACAGCCATTAATGTCTGAACTGATGGCAACAAAAGTGAGTGCACCCCGAAGTGATGGGGATGTGCTCACTTCTGTGATAAACAGTATATTAAGAATCAGAGGTGCAGGGTTGCTGTGTATCAAAACAGCTGCCTAGTTTTCTTTTCCCTTTACCGTTCCCTAATTCTCCAGTTAAGGTTGCGTTTTGTAGTCTTGAAATTTATACAGTTATGATCAACTCACAGTAGTTTAAAAGTCCCAGGGAGTGAGAGAAATCCTGCAACATAGTTTTTTTCCAGGATAGCTTGTGCAATTTGTCTTTTCCAGTGACCTAGTTTCAGTAGGTTTGGTGAACCTTTCTGGCTATTAAATGACAGTAAAATTTTGGTGGGGTGTGTTATTTTGGTCCAATGTTAAAATCTGCACTCTAATATTAAGACATCTATCAGATTTCTGAGAACCAGTTTGGACTAGGTATTAAGACTGAGACCAATTAGACCTGAGTTCTAGTCCTGCATTTGCACTAATGATCTTGGGCCTTAATGATCTCAGCTTTAGGAAGATGACAATGACAAACAACTTGTAGGAAAAGTTGCCAAGAAAAGTGCATGGATTTATCCATATATTTGCTAGAAGTCAAGACTAATACAAAGCCACCACACAAAATAATTTAATAAATCCTTTGCTTTTCATGTGAATTAGACATTTCTTTATTTAGCTGCATCAAATAATGTTTCATTATTTGAGCTGCATTTGTCATTTTTCTCTGTTTTTCCTGTTGCTTTGGAGTATTCCTCAATTTTCGTTTTGTTTTAAGAACTCTGAATAATAAATTGTCATGTGCAGTACCACTTGTCTGTTTATGCTTATCCTCAGAAAATTAATGAATTAATGATTACAGTTACAGAACTTTGAGAAAGCTCATGTACATTCTCTGTAGTGATATTATTATACCCATACCTCTTGACTATAATTCATTGTATATTCATTGTAAACCTCCAGAAAATGAAGGTCATAGTACTGTATGTCACAGCTATGTAAGAGAAAAAATATTAGCAAAAAGTGTTAAAATATATTTAAAACCTATTTTTGTTATTAAAAATCTGTGAAGCTATCAAATTTAGAATATTGTATGCAGTTTCACTCCCAAAAATATTGTAAGGCTGAAAAAGTGCTGGCAAAATAACTCCCAAATGTAGAAGTGACTTCTTTTTAAATGCAGCTAAAGGGAGATAACTGGAATATAGAATTGTTCATAGCTTGGCAAAAATTCACAGATTTTTTTTCTTTCTCTTTCCAATACTACAGCCTAATTAAACTAAGTTGAATTGTACAAGGACTGTGGCAAGTAAAAGGAAATTAGTCTTAATAACAATAAAATAATTTCCTTTCTCAGAATAAATTATGGTTATTAAGGTAATTTTAAAAGACGATTAGACTAATTTATGGAGTGTAAGATTATCAGTGGCAACTAATAATAATAGTTATACAGAACTGTCCTTTCATATACTGGCTGCTGGGTAGAAGTAGCAGAACCAATCTTATGTTTTGTAAGATTCCCATACTCATCTTGTGGATAATTGGGAACAGAACGCTGGATTAAGCAATTGTTTTGTTCAGTACAGCAGTGTTGTATTGTGACATTGATTTTTTTTAGATATTTCAATCTTATTAATTCTTTCTAGATCTATTGAACAGATATTTGGAATATTATTTAATTACATCTTGGAGTGAGAAACTAGCTCAAGTTATAAGTTTTTATTGCTCTTTGAACTTTTTTATTATTATTAAGTTTTTATTGCTCTTTGAACTTTTTATTATCATTATTAATTATTATACATAGTTATATACATTGTGTCAACCTGTTTCAGTGGTTCATTGTTGAGTCTTCTCACATAAGTATTCTCTTTGTGGCTTCTGATTACTGAAATATAAATTTTTGGACAGTTCCCCATAGAATGTGTTCTTTTACAGAGTTCCATTAAAGCCTCCATATGCATTCTGTAGATTAATTTAAAACTCTCAAATGAGTCTTCAAAAATTGATGCTAGTTCTATGATTTATTGAGGAGTGGAATGACTATCAAACAGGTTTAAGACTGTGTTATTGATCTGCCTAGATTTGTCATGCGCAGGATAAATTATGTGACAGGTGTTCACTTTATGAAGACAAAACATTAAGACAAAAAGAGCAAGGGCAAAGTGATGCTGATTTACATATTTCTGTTGCAACAAATATGAAAATTATATGTAAAATGTGATGGAATATACCTGCTTATGTGAATACGTAGTATTTTGTGAAGGGTGGTGACTCTTGGTTCTCGGACTGATTATGAGATAAGCTTGTTTCTGTTCTTTCCTAGGTAGGTCTTAGTGCTTTACTCATGAAAACTAGTTGGTCTACTGTTTAGTAATCTCTTGCTGTGCGTAATGAAGGAAGTCTGATGCTCCTGTGGACTTACATAGAAACATTAATGCACTTTTGTTGGCATAATAGAAATTTAGTTTAATACTGGGACTTTTTTTGACTCCACAACTTATTCTACAATTTGGAGTTTTTAGATGCAAGTCCAAATATCAGTCAGAATTAACTTTTTTGGGCTATTGAGCTTAACCGAGATCAGATGCCATAAATTAATTGCCTATTGGTGATTTGAAATACATGAATATTATTCAAGTTGGAGAAATTTGGGATGGTTATTCATCAGTTTTCTAAACTTGTCAGACAAAGGAAAGGGTGGGCCAACGATACTTCATAATATTCAAAAAAGAGCTTATTAACAGCAATTTAAAGATTAACATTTGTTTCAGCTTAAGATACCTTGGTTAGGATTCAGTTTGTCAAAATGCACAAAGTAATATCCTTGGTTGGCAGATGATATGTATATATTTATATCTATTTATTTAATTCAATGGGATCTATGGCTTTACTTAAATTACTGAAAAAGCTTAAATTCTAATTATTTTTATAAAGGTAATGATAATGAATACAAGAGATCACTTACTTAACTAGAGTTCATACTTCTGAATAGGAGAAGTATGAACAGCAGCCTAAGCATAACTGATTAGTATTTAATTTATAGCTTTTTTCATTCAGAATGCATTCAAATAGCTGCTTCTAAGCTTACTGAATTCAATCGACTTGGCTTTTATGTATGCATAGAAAACTGCCCAATAACCAAGTTGTTTTCTATTGCTTTCATAATTGAATACATGTATTGAATTACTACTAGGTGTTTTTCATGTTTAATTAGAATTAGTTTAATTGAGAAAAAACATAAAAGCCCCACATATGAATCCAATTTTCAAAAAGTGTTCTATTTTATAAGTGTAGAGTTTATTTTATTAAAATAAGGGAATTACTGGTATGTGGCAAGTCGTTTTCCAACCTGTGTAATAAATCTGTGACTTTGTCCTCTTAGAGACTGCCGGGATATTCCAATACTAAAAAATAGATTGGAAAGTGAGATTTAATAAAATCCTAGAAGCAGGCAATTTCTATATTATTGCTAATTAAAATATATAGATGTATCCATGAAATCAGCAGCAGTTGAACTCAGCTTAGATGAGACTTCACACACACACACACACACACACACGCACGCACGCACGCACGCACGCACGGACGGATTAAAATGAAAAGTATACTTTGTATATATACTTTGAAACTTTTTAGCAAGATCACATCTTGAAAACCTGGACTATATCAACTTTGAAGAATAATTTTGTTCTGAAACTACTTCATTCAACTACTGCTGGCTCATATTTAATTGGACAACCAGTTAAATATGAGCCAGCAGTGTGAGGCAGCAGCCAAAAAAGCCAGTGCAATCCTAAATTGCATTAACAGAGGGATACAATCAAGATCAAGTGAGATACCAATACCACTCTATAAAGCCTTAGTCAGATCACACCTAGAATACTGCATCCAGTTTTGGTCACCACACTCTGTTGAGATTCTAGAAAAAGTGCAGAGAAGAATAACCAGGATGATTAGGGGCCTGAAGACTAAAACATATGAACAGCGGTTACAGGAACTGGGCATGGTTAGTCTAGTAAAGAGAAGGACCAGGGGAGACATGTCAGCAATGTTCCAATATTTGAGGGGCTGCCACAGAGAGAAAGGGTCAAGCTGTTTTCCAAAGCACCTGAAGGCCAGACAAGGAATAACGGATGGAATCTGATAAAGGGGAAACTAGAAACCTAGAAATAAGAAGAAATTTTCTGACAATAACCAATGGAACAGCTTTCCTTCGGAAGTTGTGGGAGCTTCATCACTGGAGGCTTTCAAGAAGAGATTGGACAGCCACTTGTCAGAAATGGTGTCAAGTCTCCTGCTTGGGCGAGGGTGTGTGGACTAGATGATCTACCAGGTGTCTTCCAACTCTGTTAACCTGTTATATTCTGTTTATTCATTTTTCGTATAATTTTACTACATCAGTTACTTTTGGTGTTAGTGCTATGAAGAGTTTCATGCTGTAATTTTTTTTAACAAAATCTGAAGCTGCCTGAACGTTGTTGTTTTTTTCTTTTCTAGAATTTCACCTTTTGGCTAAATAATTGGTATTCTTCACAATATGCATCATTTTAAAATGTAGTGTATAAGAAACAAAACAAAGTAATAGTCATTACTTCTCAGCTTCTTAGCTAAAATGAAATATAATGATCATGTTTGGGGCATGAATGAAATTTAGCTTCTAATCTGATTAATGTTACTTTTTTATTTAAAAAAATCAATTCCTGTTTCCTAGTTCATATGCCCCAAATTTATTAAAAATGATCTGAATAAATGGACAGATTTATACATAAAAAGAGAAGCAAGATTGCCCTTGGTGCCCTTTCTGGATTCACATTCAAACTGGTGCTTCTTGTTTGTACATAAAATTCACAGATAAACAGTGAAAAAACTGGCTTGTTAAATAATGCCAATTTGGGATTACATTATAAGCATATTTGAAAGTGTGCCAAAGTAATTCAAGTTTGATAAATACCACGTGAGAAAGACAAAGGACAATAATAGGAAAAACAAAATTGGTCACTATTAACAAAGTAGTATTGTACTGATCAATATGTTGTATTGGTTGTATTAATATTTACTACATTTATTCTGTATTGCTGTTTAGTCAGGAATCTTCACCTCTGTTTAATTTGCATGGTATTATATTGAACCTAATGAATTCTTGTTCATCATTATGCAAATTATTCTTGCTAATCCCTTTCCTTATTCAAATAATCACTGTAAGGACTGCAGCAGGATGTCCTGGGAGTTGGAAATGTTTTTCAGTTGATTCTTTTTTTTCATACTGCCATTTTAGTGTCAGATTTGTGTTGAATAAACTGCTAATTTGTATTTGATTTGATAAATGGGCACAAATCTGATATCAGTGCCCTTTAAAATCAATTTTCTTCTTGCAAATTATACCCTGGCTTCTCTATAATGTAATCGAATTGGCTGACTCATTCTTTCATAATCGGTACAGTGTATTTTATATGATGGGGTCACATGCATATGATTTTTTTTGTACAGAACAATCATAAATCCTTATAAAAGTATTTTATTTAAATAAATAGTTCATAACATCCTCAAAAATATTATGATAGCAGTTCAGATTTGCCAATTACCAATATATGGAAAATATTGGGTCACTGATATAAAAGTGATTTGTAGAAAAGTTGATGCTTTAGGCAAACAGGGGTTCTGGTAATATTGTTGTATGGATGAACTAAGTTCTGAAGAATCCTTTTAAGTGGAGAGTTGCCGATTTTAAAAATGCATGTTTTATTGCAGATGAATTATTGGCAGTTTATTCAAGTTAATTTACACTGCATCAATCTAGTTAGGCCAGATGCTATTATTGTTCCTGACATTCCACAGTAGGTAAAGAATTAATATAACATAAATTTTTTTACAGGAAATTAATGAAATGGGTATTAATTATGTGACATACTGAACTGGAAAATCCTGTTCTAGTAAACCAGTTGAGGGTTTCTTTAAATTATATGAAATTAGTTTTCTGTGATGTTAATATGGTTTTTAAAAGTTTCATAGGTTGCACACATCAGAAAGATTTTAATGAGAGTTTGTTGTAATTCCTTTATTCTTGGAGATGTGAGTGAACAACACTCTTTTATTCTTTATTCTTGGAGATGTGAGTGAACAACGGAAACATTGGACTTGTCCTAGTTTTGCCACCTTTGTGACCTAAATAAGATTATTTATTTATATGCATGTGTCTTGAGAGTACTCCATTGTTAATGGAATCATACATTATACTAGCTGAATACCTGTTCTCCACTGCAAAACTATGTGATCATGCTTGCTAAATTGACACTTAATACTATTAATATAAAATTAATAGTAGTTAGGATCGGTCTCTCCTCTCCACTTCTCACCCTCAGGCTTGTCCCACAGAAACTTCTCCTATCCTATCCAATCCAATCCAATCTCCTTCTCTCCCTCAGCCTTGCCCAACAGAACCCTCCCCTATCCTAGCCTCTTCTCTCCCTCAGGCTTGCGCCACAAAATCCTTCCCTATCCTATCCCGTTCTCTCCCTTAGGCTTGGCCCACAGCAACTTCTTCTATTTTATCCCCTTCTCTCCTTCAGGCTTGTCCCACAGAATCCTATACTATCCTCTTCTCTCCCTCAGGCTTGCCCCACAGAAGCCTCGCTATCCTTTTCTCTCTCAGGCTTTCCCCTCAGAAACCTCCCTTATCCTCTCCCTCAGGCTTGCCCCTCAGAAGCCTCCTCTGTCCTATCTTCTCCTCTCCCTCAGTCTTGCCCCATAGAAACCTTCCCTATCCTATCTCCTTCTTTCCCTCAGCCTTGCCCCACAGAAACCTATTCCCTTCTCTCCTTCAGGCTTGCCCCATAGAAACCTCTCCTATCCTATCCCCTTCTCTCCCTCAGGGTCCTCTCCAAAGTCCTAGCCAGCAGGCCAGACGATTAACGTGCTGGCCAATCCCCACATCCAAGTGGCAGTTGGAACTTTTCAGGTTGCGAGGGGGAATAGAATGTCTAACTCCTTAGCATCAGAGTGTGTTAATAATGATGTACAAAATACTAATGCTCTGATCGTCATTTTGAAAAATCCTTTCTAAGAGAGCATCTAGAAGCCAAGAGGAGTGCCACATTTCAAGTTTGTAGGCTTTGCAGTTCTGGAGATTTCGTGATGCTGCGTGAGTGGTTTTTGCTTTTATATATAGAGATTGGAAGATACTGAGTTTTTAGTATGACCTACAGTGCAGTTTACAGAAAAAATGGAATTATTTTAAAAATTAAATGTTCTTGACAAAAAATGTTAACACTGCATAGTTAAATAATCACAAAGTTTTCACCTTGCAGCATAGTTTGTTGATA
Source organism: Rhabdophis nuchalis (assembly GCA_039707465.1). NCBI lineage: Eukaryota > Metazoa > Chordata > Lepidosauria > Squamata > Natricidae > Rhabdophis > Rhabdophis nuchalis. The sequence goes on along the minus strand of CM077644.1, from coordinate 44,485,170 downwards.
ATGTGACAGTAAAAATATACTTTGTTGTTGTTGACTTGCTTCCTCCATAAATACATTTTGCATTTGGAAATAAGGAGGCAAAACATACACTAAAGATAAAGGTACAATAAACTTACATTACAATCCTTAGTCTCCAATTTCCCCACCTCTAGGCTAGCAACAGTCTTTGTTTTTGTACAAAATAGTTTTCATGTTATATCTGGACACTTAAAAATTAATAGTTTGTGTATAAACATACCACACTTTGTTTATATGTTGTTAATGGAAATTACAAAGAAATTTAGATGAATTATTTCATCATTGCCAAACTAATACTTTTCTTGCCAACATGCTTTGAAATGTAACAAGCATGTAAGGAAGTTTTGCTTAATTAAAGAATTAAAAAGCTAAATATCAATCTGGGTGCGGTTAAATCTTCTAAAAAAAATATGTCAGTGATATTAAGTACTATCTTGTTTTGTTTTTAAGACTTCATGGTAAACCTTATAGTTCTTTAAAATAACAAGCCGGATAACAAGACAAATAACAAAGAGAACACTGGAATTAGCAATATCCAATAGCTAAAGCGGCCTTTCTCAACCTTTTTACCCTGATGGAACCTTTCAAATAATGTTATGTTCTCAGGAATGAGAATCCTCTCTTCCCCAATTCAAAATACTTTTCGGATCTTGTCTACACAATACATATTTCACTTTTACAACAGCAAAGCAGCAGCTGGCAGCTGAATCATGGTGCATATATATTCCTACCACTGTGAGCACTGGCATTTTGTGGCACACAAAGTTAAAAAGAAGGGTTTTTTTCAATCATGATCTCATAGAACCTCTAGAGGTGTATTGTGAAATTCTAGTTACAAAAGCCTGGTCTAAAGATCAGATTCCTATCAGAACGTGTCTAAGTAATTCCTATTTAGTAGTTCTTTATTGAAAACCATTTTTATTATTTATTTATTTATCACGTTTATGTAGCCATCCATCTCATCTTTCTTGAATTAAATTTTTGCTTAGTTTTTAAAGTGTTTTTTTTCCAATTTGGAGTGAAGTTTCACTCACTTTTTACTTGCATTTTTTCAACTTGTTACCTAAAAGACCTCTTTTAACTTTGAAATCATTGTAAATCCAAATGTATTTAGAAGATGACGTTGACAAACCCAATGACCTTAAGGGCATCACTGTGGTTGAGCGCTTCCTCATGTCCCAGTCTCCTGTATTGTCATGTGGTCTTCATTTAGCAGTTGTCTGGAGCATAAGTGGGCAATCTAATTTTCTCCTTATCCAAAAAGTCTTTATGTCTTTGCAAAAGGTGTCATCTTGGTCCTCTGGGGATATTTTAGTTCACCATTTTTCTCTTGGAAATGTTTTACACCCAGATTTTTATTACTACTACTATTACTACTATGACTACTACTATTAATTTTCTGCATGAACTATATGAACCAAAATATAATAAACAGTAGAAGTAATAGTATAATAAAAATGGTGGATAATAGCAATTAAATTTAAATTAAACATTGTGGTCCCAAAATATTTTTAAATAAAAAACATAGGATCTCAAATTTTAAATATAACGATGTCTAGAAATTTTAAAAATGAATAATTTACTGTTGCTGGTTATATTCCAAGTACTAATCATGACAAATTTGGCAGAGATTTGCCTTGTCAATTGAAATAAAATTAGTATTAGCTTGTCAATTGAAAGAAAATCTAGACAACTTTTACATTTTGGTCGCCAGAATTCTCTAGCCACATATTCATTGCTGAGAATTCTGAGAATCTAAGTCTATATATTTACATTTTTCCAAGGTAAGGAAACACTGACCTATATGATTAAAATGATGCCAGCATAAGTTCCAATGCTTCCTGCTCCCATTAGGAGACCCAAGAAAACATAAGAAAAAGAGTCCAGTGCATTGCATATATCAAATAAACCAATACCTAAGTAATGAATGTCATGTAGGTTTTTGAGGCTTATTCATTATGCAAACTGCTTCTTAATAAGATTATTGCAAAAGTCCATCAACAGATAACATCTCTATGATAGCAACTGCTGTCTTGTATGCTATTAAAAGGCATATTAAAATGCTATTAAAAAGGCATTTCTGTTGAATCTGGAAATGATGATCTAATAACAGACATCAGGCAAGATGTTTTGCTGACTATGTTATGTTAGAAACATACTTTGTTAGTTTGACTTTGAAAGAGGAGACTTTTGACATCTGTATGTTGATTAATCTAGATGTAGAAGCTGCTAACAAAAGGAAATGATCAAGTTTGAATTTTCAGAGATGCATTCTAGTGAACAAGTCTCTAGTCCTCCGATAATGTGATCTGTGTTTGATATGACTATAATAAAAGTAAAGCTTCAATGATAACTATATGGTAGAAATATAAATAAAAGTAAAAATCTGCTGCTGCAGCAAATGTAACATTTGGTGGCACATTCATGTAAAAGCCTCTAAAAAGAGTTTTTAGTGAAATCATTAACATGTAATTAGCACTCCAAGCGTGCTATATAATTTTAAGATTAGGCATTTCTGTCCATCTTTGTTTTGACTACCAAGGGAAAAAAGATAATGCACACTTTTCAAGTGTCAGGTTAACTTATTTAAGAATGCACTATGTTTCTTCATATTTTCTTTGAATTATTTACAACTCTACATGATATTGATATTTTAATAATTCATTGCTTTCTACAGTTGAATCCCTGAAGTCTGAAATGCATAGAAATGCTCAATAAAGGTTTAGGTTTTTTTTCAAATCATCTACTAAAAAATCTAATAGACTGTATTCTTAACAATTTATTGGAAATATGTTTGGTCAGTGAAATATTAATAAATTAAAATATGTGTTATCCTTTGGTTTCTAAAGTACTATTAGAACTAAAGTATCTCTTGTGAACTATTTTTGAGTTCCATTGAGAAGTTTCAAATTTCACTTTTCAATGGCTTGATATGATTAAACATATTTGTAACTGCGTAGTGTTATTCTCTTTTGGCCAATTTTTAATTTCTTTGCTTCATTTATTTTACACCAAATTTTCCAGGTTGTCTACAGTTAATCCTCAACTTGCAACTGGTTGTTTAATGACCAAAATATAATGGAGTTCCCTAAAATTATTTATGACAGTTTTTGTAGTTATGACCGTTCACCTTTACTCCTGGTTCACCTTTATGGCTGTTTGCAGCATCTCAGTAGCACATGACTATGATAGTGACTTTTTTACTACTTTCCAACATTATTTCTAGTTGGTGACAAAAAATGCATGTTGGAAAAAATGGATTTGCTTAATGACTGCAGTGTTCACGACTGGGGTGTTTGCTTAATAACCACTGCAAGAAATGTCAAAAAAAATCAGATTCTGTCATGTAATGCTTCCAATAAAATTATAATTCTGGATTCAATTGTAGTTGTAAATCAAGGACTATCTACGGTATATTGTTGAGATTTAGTTACTTTCATAAAGAAACTGTATTCTGTGTAGGTTTAAAGGCAGTTCATGATACAGATTTAAATGATTCTCTCTTGCTCTGCTAGTTCATGTTTTTCCGCCATGACTATCAGAATGTTTGTGCCATGACAATTTATCTGTAGCTTGCCAAATTTGTATCACAAACTGAAATTGACATATTTGGCTTAACTAAAGAACGTTTACAAAACGTTAACTTTTTAAAATTTCAGTATGAACTGATAAGGAATTTTTATGCTTGACTGTTTGAAATTCTGATATGCATGGAAGGCTAGCGAGGAAGGGGAAATCTATCAGATGGATTAGGATTATCAATTTTCATTTTTATATACAAAATAATGAGTAATCATTCTGTGAGCACAACTACTTTTGTAAAACAAATTCCAATATGATTAGAACCATTCAGTGTATTCTCTTTTGAAAATGAAAGAGTTTATTAGTATGATGGTGGAATAGAGTTTATGAATCATGTTAAGCATATAGAATTGTGTTTTAGTAGCAATAATGTAAATTTATAATGTAACTCCCAGTGCTGTGGCTCTAGAATGGAGAAATTTAGAAGAACCTAGATGTTTGCCCTTAAGCATCTAGAATTAGATAATAGAAATACAACATAAATACCTATTTTTATGGTCTATGTTGATAACATCAGGAAGAATACTACAAGTGTGAAAAGTAACAGTAGGTCAATCTTATCAAAGCATTCCAGAGGAAAGGGTGCCAAGATATTACATTACCCCATTACCTCTGTCTACCTGTGTACTTTTTTTTTCTGTTTTGCCTTTTGTTATCTACCTGTTTCCAATGTTGCCAGCAGGGAGGCTTCTTACTGACTGCATTTCCAATACAGTTTGTTTTTCTTTTTTGATATTTCTACCTCTAAATTCTTTGTTTTTGCTTTTGGGTGAGTCTTCCTGACAACAGTTTTGGTGTTATGGAATTAGGTAACAGGAGAGTGCAATGTAAACATCAATGTTTATGGTATATCAGAAAAGACACTACAAGTGTGAAAAGTAACAGCAAGGCTTATTAAAGCATTCCAGAGAAAAGCAATTTCTGCAGGCCATCTGTCTTTTTACCTGACACTTCTCTCCACTCTACCTCACAGAGTAGAGAATTAAAGAAGAAGGGATTTCAGGAGAGTATTATAGTTTCTTAACTATTTCTGCATTTTCGTCTTTATAAATCTTCCATTCTTTCTTCACAAGTTGCCAAAGTAATATTCAGATATCTTACTGACATATTCTTCAAACATTTTCTGCAACATCTCTAGGCCAATCCCCTTTCTGTAAGTTGCTCTGAGGATTCTCTCCTTCCTGCTTTTGCTACTTTCCTGGTGATAGCTATTCTAATATTATAATCCAAAAGTGAAAGTGCCTCAAGTACAAAGGGAAAAAATAAAAAGCAGTCTGCCCACCTTTTTTTCTGTTTGGCTTTTTCTATGTCCTTAATACTTAATCTCATTTGACACTATGATAGTCATAAAGTCTGTTTCATATTACCTTTCTCTTTTTGTTTTGTAAAATCCACAAATTGTCTAACTTCTTTAATATCAAACAAACAACATTTGCACAAATGCCTGGTCCATTTATGTGTTTAGTTCTAATGTTTTCAAAAGCACTTTTGCCAAAAATTAATCTTTCAATATTATTGCTTCCTTTACCCATTTATGCTTTCTTCAGCAGTTTTTTTTAGTAATAGTTCAAAATCCTTTAAAACCTGGGAACAGGGCTATAGAAGCATGCACAAAGCTGCATTTGTGAAAGGATGCCTGCACAAAATCATCCCCTATTCTCCCCTCCCGCTGCTGCCGTTGCTGGTCCAAGAAGGGTTGGGGATTGCTTCTTTTAAAACATTTATTTCACTTTTTTTGACCTAGAAATAAAGTTGACTTACCAAGAGGTTTTCCTGTATCCTGCCAATTGGAAGATCTCTTTTTAACTTTAAATTGATTATATCTGATAACAATAAAGTGAAGCTTTTGCAAACCTTACATCCAGTACAAGCTGCATTACGTTGTGGACATGTTTGAAAACCCTTGAATCCAGCCACTCAATTTGTACGTTGACCACAAATCCACAAGCCTCCTCACAAGGACCAGCTGCCTGGAGTACAGATGGACAATGTACCAGTCTCTCCTTCTCCAGAGGGAATCTGCTGATCAACATTCATTATCTAGCCCCCACTTTATGTCTCAGTGCAGTCCCCACTCCCCCAGGGACAGTTTGCTTTCCATTAAACCAGTGTTTCCCAAACTTCCTTGCTCATTTGGCTAGTGCAGGGGAGGGGACGGGATAGGATGGTTTTGCACATGAGCACCACTTTCACAAATGCAGCTTCACACGTGCAAGTACACACAAGTACACTTGCCCACCACTTCCACAGCCTGGTTCTGAATAGGCTGTGGACCAGGGGATTGGGGACCCCTGAATTTGAAACACCTCCCAAAAATTTAGAATATTTTTAATCTAACAGGTATTTCAAAATAGTCATTGTCTTTTAAGTAACATTTATCATGAATAGAAAGCTACTATAAGAACAGAAACCAGAGAAACACAATATTTCAGAATGGGAATGAGCGAGATTTATATTGTCAATGTATCTGTTTAAATTATATATTGAATATATTCCAAGAATGTTATTACTGGAAGAGAAGGCAAAATCAGAATCTTAAATCAGAATTACAGATTAAAGCATTGATGAGATAAGTAACTGATACCACTTTGTTATCCAAAATTAAGAGGACAGTGACAAATTAACACAAAATCATGAAGTAGGATACTTAAAGCATTTGTCTTTCCAGTATTAATATGCAGCTGTGAAAGCTTGACATTCAGAAAGAGGAAAAATAAAATAAATGCCTTAAAATTATGGATCTGGAGATGGATACAGTTTAATGGAATACAGGAAGAATTAATAGTGGGACAAATAAAGATTAAGTATTCCCTTGGGATAATGAAGAAATAGAAACTTGGATACTTAATGGGCAATATGATGCAGAGGATGGACCAGAAAAGAAAAATCTAAATTTAGCAAGGTTAAATAGAGGGCGAACTAACTGATAAAGTGGGTGAATGGTATTGGTTTTGTTACAGGAGTTCTTTAAAAGAAATGCAAGTTACCATTAGAGGCAGATCAGGAAGACAATCATTTGTTTAAGGGGCTATTAGAAATTAAGCCAGTGAGGGCCACCAAATGGCTAGCCTCTGTGCTACTTTTGCCCTATCCCTGGAAGACCCCTCCCTAGGCAGCATAGAAACTGTTGCCTAAATATAATAATAATATTATTATTATATTTAATAATATTAAAAATATTAAAAATAATAATATGCTGACCAGAGAGGCAACAGGGTGTGTGGGAAAGATGGAAGGATGTTTGTGTGTTTGTAAAGCAACCTAAAGGAGATTGAAAAAGATACTGTTTTCTGGCAATAGGACTCGTAAGAATAATTAGTTGGAGGAGCAGTAGGAGGAGGTGTAGTAGAAGCAGGAAAAAGTGGAGCAGTGAGCAATGAGTGCTTATGTTGCCTAAACCTGTGTGGTTGTGTTGGCTTTCTTGGGTTTTGGAGTCCACTGACTTGGGTACACATAAAAGAACCTATGACAGCCAGACTTGCTAGCAACTAAATAGTTCTTCAGTTTCTCTACTGTTGGGATGATAGGAGCGATAGGAGCCTCTATTTTGTCTTTATCCATGGCATTCACTGTTCCTGTCATTGCCATTCTTTATACACTCCTGTAATTGAAAGACACTGGTAGAAGATCAGAAAGACAGGTTAGGGCAGTGGTTCCCAAACTTTTTTTGGCCATGCCCCACCTAAGCATCGTTAAAATCCTGGTTCCTCCCCCCCCCCCGCCCCGGTGATATATAATGCTTATTTACTCAAAAAGTGAACTCTATTCACGTGGAGGAAGCCTAAAAGGCCATTAATTTGGTTTAAACAAGGTTCAGATTGCCCTATTAAAAATCAAATAGCCCCCCTGTGTGGCATAGTCTCCATGTTGGGAATCATTGGGTTAGGGACAGTTTCACATGGTCCCTAAGAGTAGACACGTGAGGCATAATTGTTCAAAGAAAGGCTATAATGTATGGACTTCCAGGGTGCTTTTCTTCTGCTTATTTCTGGTGGTTAAGTCTGCATGTGAGTAAAGTTTATAATTTTATAATAACTTTTGCTTTATATTTTTATGTTTTTGAAGTTTTGGATGACTAGCAAATGTTAATATGTTCTAATAACTGATTAATAGCAATTTAAAGTATTATGTTTCCTGGGATCAACAGGATTATAGTGGGAGAGAGTTATAAATGTTGTGGGTTCAGGAACATTATATGCTAGAACACTTTAGATGCCTTTTTTTATGTAAGCCTTCAGATTTTGTTCTGAAAGAGATAGTTGGACATATATTTTAAGTGTGCTTTTATGGAGTTTGCAAGGTAACCTTCAAACTGAGACTGGTTCTGATGTTTAGTCTCTGACCTTTCATCAGAAACAGTGTTTTGAAATTAGTGCTGAGTCATACACTAAAGAATGTAAGTCTGTCAACTTCATCATATCAGGAAGTATTTGGATTGTCTCCGAGATTTTGTTTTGCCATTGTTGGCTGTGCTGTTAAATTTAAATATTGTTTTTATCAGTGAAGTATCTTTGTAATGAACTAACGCATAAATATTGTCGCAATAAAAATAAATACCACTTTTGAGCTAAACAAATGTGAGCATGTAGACTATTTAGTTGGCTGTGTAGGATGGAGTGTACACTACTGGTGATGGATTGTAGTGAGGAGATGGATCCGCAGGAGGGAGGGGGTGAATTCCAGAAGAGTACCAAGCAACTCAGCCCAGATATCATGTGATCCAACACCTCCTTAATACAGGTAGTCCTCGACTTGCAACAGTTCATTTAGTGACTGTTCAAAGTTACAACAGCATTGAAAAAAGTAACTTATGAGTTACAACCTTTGTAGCATCTCCATGATCATGTGATCAAAATTCAGATGTTTGCCAACTGCTTCATACTTATAACCATTGCTGTGTCTCAAGGTCATGTGATCACCTTTTGCAACCAGATTCACTTAACCCATGCGGCCGCACGGGTAATTATGGGGGCGGCGCGACGCTCCCATGTAACACCCCTCCTGCGCGAGTTGCACTGGCTTCCGGTGGTTTTCCGGGTGCGATTCAAGGTGTTAGTTACCATCTTTAAAGTGCTCCATGGCTTAGGACCTGGGTACCTACGAGATCGCCTTCTGCCACCGAGAGCCTCCCACCGGCCCGTACGCTCCCATAGAGAGGGTCTCCTTATGGTGCCGTTGGCTAGACAATGTCGACTGGCGACACCCAGGGGGAGAGCCTTCTCCGTGGGAGCACCTGCCCTCTGGAACGAATTGCCCCCGGAATGAAGAACTATCCCTGACTTACGCACCTTCTGCCGCGGTCTCAAAACCTTTTTCTTTCAACAAGCCGGGCTGGCATAAAATATGATTTAAAAATTTTTAAATTTAAATTTTTAAATTTAAATTTTTAAATTTAAATTTTTATTATTTTAATCAGGGTTAGTATGGGTTTTTTCCACGTTTCGGCCAATATTTTAATTATGTCTTTTAAAAGCTTTCTTTTAACTTTTATATATTTGTTTTTATTTTGGCTGTACACCGCCCTGAGTCCTTCGGGAGTAGGGCGGTATAAAAAAACCAATAAACTAAACTAAACTAAACCAGGTTACTAACTTATCAACTACACTGATTAACTTAACAACTGTGGCAAGAAAGGTCGTAAAATGATGCAAAACTCACTTAACAAATGTCTCACAACAGATTTTGGACTCAATTATCATGTAGAGGACTACTTACTTACAGAGTGTGTTATAGATGCAGATAGTAGAGTCTTTATTATTTTATACCCATAGACACAAGCCTAAGTCTGGCAGGATTGTGTCTATGGGTGTAAAACAATAAAGAACCCAGCTTGAAAGAATTACCATGTGTCATTCTTGGTTTTGGGCCTGACTCTCTAGATTGTAGAATATCAATTTTGCCCATTTCAGATAATAGAATTTTATTAGCAACCTTTCCAATAAAAGTACCTTCCTTTCACATTATCCCCGGCCAGGCAACAGTTTATTTTGTAAATTCTGTCTATTCTCTTGTGATACTTGTCTATATTCAACTAAAAAAGTTAGAAATGAAGGTAGTTTCAAGATTTTGTGAGATGAATTTCATATTAAGCTGTTTAAATAATGTTATAATTTTCTTTTTTGCTTGCAGAGATTTGAGTCATAACAATTTGTTAACCTCTAATTGGAGTATTGATTCATCGGGTCAAATGCTGCATGAAGTGTAAGTTACTACAGCTGTGAAGTAATAAACTTAAGTGATATAGCATTAAGAGTTGTAATATGTCAAGTGGCGTGATATTTGAGAATGCCAGATTGAGCAGAAAAAATGGCAAAAGGCTTCTAATAGTAGGATTGTCAGTGAAAGAGTTTTAAGAAGAAAAGGGGAAAAAAGGATGAAATATGATAGGAGCTGTGATATAATGGCATATTAATACTGAACTGCCTTAATAGAAAAAGAAAATAAACCATTCAGATTATGGCTTCTGCAATCATTGCTTAGCCTTTAATAATCATTCTGGATCATGTGACTAGGAAGGAGGAGGGAGTAGGCCCGAGTTTCACTCCGCTATCAGGCATTGAGCTTTTGGAACTGGGCCACAGAAGTGGCAGGTCAGGCCACATGTGTGCATATCCCACTCGTGCAAGCAGCGGGTGAGCACATGTGCTCCATTTGTGCAAGCAGCGGGTGAGCTGCTCACACAAATGGAGCTGCATGCATGCTTGCCTGCCACGCGCATGGAACCATTCCTTCTCCCACCCCTCCATCAGTCCGCAAAGCTGAAAATATTTAGAACTAGCTATACCTGGCCACGCGTTGCCGTGGCCCAGTTTGGTTAAATAGCCAACCAATCTGTGTGTAGATCTGCACCTGCACATATAAACACAACCACCGTATAACCCCCAACCTACCTACCTACTGTATTTCTCCCTCTCTATCTATCCCTCTACCTACCTACCTACCGTATTTCTCCCTCTACCTACCTACCTACTGTATTTCTTCCTTTCTCCCTCTATCTACCTACCTACCTATTGTATTTCTCCCTCTCTATCCCTCACCCTACCTACCTACTGTATTTCTCCCTCTCTCTCTATTCCTCTACCTACCTACCTACCTACCTACCTACCTACCTACCTACCTACCTACTGTATTTCTCCCTATCTATCTATCCCCCTACCTACCTACCTACCTACCTGATACTGTATTTCTCCCTCTCTGTCTATCCCTCTACTTACCTACCTACTGTATTTCTTCCTTTCTCCCTCTACCTACCTACCTACCTACTGTATTTCTCCCTCTCTTATCTATCCCTCTACCTACCTACCTACTGTATTTCTCCCTCTCTATTTCTCCCTCTACCTACCTACCTACTGTATTTCTTCCTTTCTCCCTCTATCTACCTACCTACCTACCTACCTATTGTATTTCTCCCTCTCTATCCCTCTACCTACCTACCTACTGTATTTCTCCCTCTCTATCTATCCCTCTACCTTTCTACCTACTGTATTTCTTCCTTTCTCCCTCTACCTACCTACCTACCTACCTACCTACTGTATTTCTCTCTCTCTCTCTATCCCTCTACCTTCCTACCTACTATATTTCTCCCTCTCTTATCTGTCCCTCTACCTACCTACCTACCTACCTACCTACCTACCTACCTACCTACTGTATTTCTTCCTTTCTCCCTCTATCTACCTACCTACCTACTGTATTTCTCCCTCTCTATCTATCCTTCTACCTACCTACCTACTGTATTTCTTCCTCTCTCTATTCCTCTACCTACCTACCTACCTGCTGTATTTCTCCCTATCTATCCACCTACCTAGCTACCTAGCTACCTACCTACTTACTGTATTTCTCCCTATCTATCTATCCCCTTATCTACCTACCTATCTACCTACTTACCTAACCTACCTACGGTATTTTTCCCTCTCTGTCTATCCCTCTACGTATCTACCTACTGTATTTCTTCCTTTCTCCCTCTATCTACCTACCTACCGTAATTCTCCCTCTCTATCTATCCCCCTATCTACCTACTTACCTACTGTATTTCTTCCTTTCTCCCTCTACCTACCTACCTACCTACCTACCTACCGTATTTCTCCCTCTCTATCACCCTACCTACCTACCTACCTACTGTGTTTCTCCCTATCTATCTATCCCCCTACCTACATACCTACCGTAGTTCTCCCTATCTATCCCTCTATCTACGTACCTACCTACCTACTCTATTTCTCCCTCTCTATATATTCCCCTATCTACCTACCTACTGTAATACAATAATACAATAATAAAAGCCAACACAGTTCTAGGCTGCATCAACAGAGGGATAGAATCTAGATCACGTGAAGTGTTAATGCCACTGTATAGTGCCTTGGTAAGGCCACACTTGGAATACTGCATACAGTTTTGGTCGCCACGATGTAGAAAAGACGTGGAGACTCTGGAAAGAGTGCAGAGAAGAGCAACCAAGATGATTAGAGGACTGGAGACTAAGACATATGAAGAACGGCTGCAGGAGCTGGGTATATCTAGTTTGATGAAGAGAAGGACCAGGGGAGACATGATAGCAGTGTTCCGATATCTCAGAGGGTGCCACAAAGAAGAGGGAGTCAAACTTTTCTCCAAGGCACCTGGGGGCAGGACAAGAAGCAATGGGTGGAAACTAACCAAGGAGAGAAGCAACTTAGAATTAAGGAGAAATTTCCTGACAGTAAGAACAATTAACCTCTGGAACAGCTTGCCTCCAGCAGTTGTGAATGCCCCAACCCTGGAAGTCTTTAAAAAGATGTTAGACAGCCATTTGTCTGAAATGGTATAAGGTTCCTGCCCATGCAGGGGGTTGGACTAGAAGACCTACAAGGTCCCTTCCAACTCTGCTATTGTATTGTATTGTATTGTTAATAATACAATAGCAGAGTTGAAAGGGACCTTGGAGGTCATCTAGTCCAACCCCTGCCTAAGCAGGAAACCCTATACCGTTTCAGACAAATGGCTATCCAACATCTTCTTAAAGATTTCCAGTGTTGGGGCATTCACAACTTCTGGAGGCAATTTCTGTACCACTGGTTAATTGTTCTAACTGTCAGGAAATTTCCCCTCAGTTCTAAGTTGCTTCTCTCCTTGATTAGTTTCCACCCATTGCTTCTTGTTCTGCCCTCAGGTGCTTTGGAGAATAGTTTGACTTCCTCTTCTTTGTGGCAACCCCTGAGATATTGGAAGGCTGCTATCCTGTCTCCCCTAGTTCCTCTTTTATTAAACTGTATTTCTCCCCCCCCCCCCCCACCTCTCTATGGGCTACTTGGGAGTTTGCTATCTCAGTGCCTTCTTTTGGCCCTAAGAGGCCTCCATATGAGGCCTCTTCCAACAATGACAGTTGAAAAACAGTCTGATGGGCGGGGCTACAGGGAGGTGAAAACCTGATCAGTGGGTACATTTTACATTTGTGCACCTTGCACATGACACACTTGCTAGGCACAAAATGAGTTAGTATTCTATTATCGGAGGTCCTTGTGAACATTGTGAAAAATTGAGGTAAATCGGTGCAGTAGTTTTTGAGATTAGTGGATTTGTACAAACTATTTTACATTTTTATTTATATAGATATGCAACTTTGTTCTGAAGCCTCCAGCTTATCTGGTTTAAACTCAATCTTTTCACAGCTTCGTTCCCCATCCCAAATTTGGTCAATATGTGTTATGTTTTCAGAGAGTTTCACGTTGATGTACAGAGAAGAGTCCTATGCACTTTTTTCTCTAGCATGGGTTTCAAAATAATTTTTTGTTTAAAGGATCTATTCTTTCTGTTCACTTCTACCCTAATTCTTACTCAGACCTATATCACTGAGGTTGCCTGTATCTCCCCAATAAATTGCTAGCCCAATCTGACCTTGATTGGCTTTTTCTAAGTGTAGCCAAGTTTGGCTACACTTAGAAAAAGCTAAGTTTGGCTAGGGAGTACCACCTATGTTTCTAATCATTAAAATAATTTAGCTGAGAAGTGGACAGTTTGGATTTTATAGGGTACAATGATACCATTTCTAAAATTGAAGATTATGTTCCTTTAGTAGGCTTACATTCAGATACATAGAATTCCAGATTTAGAAAGTTGCATTGAATGTATATATATATTGGCACAGTAGTTAGAGTGTAGTACTGCAGGCTACTTCTGCTGACTGCCAGTTGTCTGCAATTTGGCAGTTCAAATCTTAACAGGCTCAAGGTTGACTCAGCCTTCCATCCTTCTGAGGTGAGTAAAATGAGGACCCAGATTGTTGGGGGTAATATGGTGACTCTGTAAACCGCTTAAAATTAACTCGTGTTTACATGTTTAATCTTCTCCAGAAAGAAGTAGACTAGTTCTGAGAAATAATACATTTATGAATATTTGGGAATCAATTCTGTTGACTTAACTCAAATAATTACTCAATTTACTTTTAAAATTCGTATGAATGTATTGTTCCAATAATCCTTGACATAGTATTTCACTGAGAAAATAAGTGTTTTTCAGAAGTATCACTTCAGCACAGTAAGACTTCTGTGCTAGTCCATATTTGTTTGCAAAATTTTCTATTTTGCCAGAATGACTGAATTCAAATAATAAAATAAATGTATTTAGGTGCTTTGAATTATTTGGTTTTCATAAAGTTCACTACTTAGAAAGTTTCTAGATTTTTTTAAAAATGCACATAGAACAAGAATATTACTCTATTTTTGTTGATTTGACTTCTTTTTGAGTCTACTAAATAAATCTTTCTTTCAGGAAGATGAATCACAATGAATTGAGTGGCATTCCCCACTTTGGTGAACTAACTTCTAACATCACACTACTATCACTGTAAGTTAATATTCACAGATTTCTCAGGATGATTTTTAAACTTAGCAGTGTAGAAAATAAAATTGTTGGATAATTAATCAAATAAAAATGAAGCATGTTTGAAAAGTAAATTGAAAAATTTACGTACTTAATATCTAGTGGTACTATAAAAGAGCTATTAAAAACAAGAATAATATCAGAATTCCGTTGTCATATTTGTACTATCTGTTCATATTGAACATGTAAATAAGTTAAAATCGCTTGCCAGCAAATGATGTTGACAAGTCATCCATGGATGGGCTACTGTTCAAGTTGTTTGAACAGTAGCCCATCCATTCAACAGAGAAGCCCATTCTAGACCCCTAATTCCAAAAGAAAATTGAAGTTATCCTTGATACTTTGCAATAACCTCATCCAGGTTTGGACACTAAAAGGATAAGATTTGACTTAAAACAGTTTGTATTATCAAAATAAACAGCTTCTAAATATTATTCTAGATTTACATTGGATCTACAAAACGTTTATCTATATTTTTTTTAGGAGCTGAAATTTCAGAGATAATATAAGTATGGCTTCTAAGGTTTTTGTTTATATTTTAGAGTGCATAATTCAATTCAGGAGATTGTCTCTGAACAGCTGCAGCCTTATTTCTCCCTGGAGAACCTTGATCTCAGCTCCAACTTCATCACAGAAATCAAAGTTTCTTCATTTCCACCTATGCAACTGAAGTACCTGTAAGTAGATGGGGGATATTGAGAATTGAAAGTAGTTTATTTTCCAATTCATATATCTGTCCTCAGATTTTTTTTCCTTCATATAAAAAGAGTGCAAGAGTTGTTAATGGATTTCTGTGCACCAAATAACATATTTATTCTGTCTCTATGCCATTTTTATGAAATCATGATAATATTAATGAAATAATACAAACTTCACAATGGTACTAATAAAATTAGACATGCTGTGAAGAGTAGATTTAGTAAAATCTTACACAACCGATTCAGGAATTGTTTAATAGAGGGATGGATATACAAGTGGCTGTATGGATTCCCAGATTAGGAGTAAAGTATCCTCCTTTCATTTTTAGCTAATTGCAACATGTGTGTCTGGACCAAGAACAGTAATTAATAGTAACTGTGGTTAGTTTAAAACAAACCATAAATATTAATCACATTTAGTGATTCCAAAAACACAAGCCATAATTAATTAAAAGCAGAAATGAACACTCTTCAGCTATGTGAGAATAGAGTCAGCTCAGTTACAGTTTAGTGCAATGCCTGAATGTGGAAAAGGAATCTTTGTCTCAATTCCTCGAAGTTGTAGTATGTTTCAGATTCTCCTACATGATTGTCCAGTTTGCTTAAAATAGCTGCTGAGTGACAGTGGGAAATACCAATTCTACAAGGAGTAGTATCTAGCAAACTATGAATATAACATCATTACTTAATTGTATGGAATTAAGTGGAACAGCACGCTAAGCTTTATGAAAGTAAATTTCAATTCTAAATCAAAATGCAATGGACACCTTTTGGTTTTTTTGTTAAATTATTCCATCAGAATTTAACATCTGCCTTTCTAAAACTCTGATTTTATAGGAATTTGAGCAACAATAGAATAACTACTCTGGAAGCAGGCTGTTTTGATAACCTGTCCAATTCCTTAATAGTTCTAAAACTGAACAGAAACAAAATAAGCATGATTCCACCGAAGACTTTGAAGCTACCCTATGTGCAGTTCTTGTAAGTGATTATACATTGTCAGTTTGAAGCCCATATATAGAGCATGTTAACGAATGTCATAAATTCATGACAGAGAAGTATTTGATTCTTGTATGTGTCTAATAAAATAAGTTAATAAGAATATTGGATAAATTTCTAGTGGTGGGTCATTTATACTACTGCAGGGGTATAAAACTGGATTTCATTGAGGGCCAATTCAGGGTTGTGTTTGACCTCAGGTGGGCCAGGATGGCCATGGCCAGAATCACATCACTCGTGCCGGGCGAGGCCTGTAATGGTCCTAGTGGTCTGCTAGTGAAAATGGGCTCCCAAGTTCAATTTTTGGCTGCAACAGTCTCATGTAACTCTCTGCCAGCAAAAACAGGGTTTAGGAGGAGCATGCGCCACAGGCCACAGAGGGGGGCATGCATCCCCCTCCCGAGCTCCTTTTTCACTGGCAGGGGGACTGCAGGCCAGTCCTTTGCTGTTTCCAGGGTGGCCCTGCAGGTCAGATCGAAGCACCTTGCGAGCCGGATCTGGACCCCAGGCCTTGGGTTTGACACTCCTGTACTACTGAATCTCTGCTCAATGCAGGAATCTAAAGCACTAATAGTTCCCAACATTCCATGACTCTGAATTCCAAGCAGGAATTGAATTACAGGTAGTCCTTGACATATGATCATAATAGAGCCTGCCCATTCTGCTCATAAGTAGTGATGGTCATAAATCAGGTCATTCACATGACTGTACTGATCAGCTCATTAAGCGAACCAATTATTCACTATGGGCAGGTTTTGGCAAAACCATCATAAAACATGGGCATGTAACTGTGAGGTGCTACAGATAGCCATAAATGAAGGCCAGTTGCCGATCATCTGAAATGCAGTCATGTGACCACTAGAACTTCATAACCAAGTCTTAAGTACCCTGAGGGAGGTCTGGTGTAACTGGTTGTAAATTGAGACTACCTGAAAATGATGCCTTCCAGACCCTAGATTTTATTGTCTTATTGGAATAAAGTTCACATTATACTATAAATATATTACTCTTCAAATAATAGGTTTCAATTTCAAAGCAAATATGTATATATACTGGCATTATAAGTTAAATATAGCCTTAGCATGCATTAAAATAATGGGATGATATTAAAATAATGGTTAATATGAGTACATATTTTTTTTAATCTTCTTCTGAAGTCTTGGTAGAAAGTGTACCCCCTAAACTCTTTGTTCAGTGTGGAAATGTTGGTCATCTGATTTATATGTTTAAATACCGTGTTTCCTCAAAAATAAGACAGATCTTATTTTCTTTTGACACCTCCCACCCCGAAATAAGCGCTTGACTTATTTTTGGAGAGGTGTTATTAGTTTTGAGGTGCAGGAAGCAGCGAGCATGGTCACCTCATGGTTCCTACTATGTTGTGCATTATTGTACCTGCACTCTTTTTGCAGCGACCATTAGTGTGACAGAAGGGGCGCAGTGGCTAGGGTTGTGGGAGCAGCCGTTTGGTAAGGGTGCATGGCACATGCATTTTGTAATGTTTTTAGTAGAGTAGCAAGCATATAAAAAGTTATACTTGTTGATTAGATTAGATTAGATTAGATTAGATTAGATTAGATTAGACAGACTGATTTCTGTTACCTTATATTTAAATTTTATTTTTAGGGAACTTAAAAGAAACCGAATTAAGGTAATAGAAAGCCTTACCTTCCAAGGCTTGGACTCTTTAAAATCATTAAAAATGCAACGCAATGGAATTAATAATCTGATGGATGGTGCCTTTTTTGGACTGAATAATATGGAAGAATTGTGAGTATACTACATAACCTCTTCATTGAAAATCTTAGATTTTATTAGTTGAAAGAGCTGATTAAGTTTACTCATAGATGTATTGGTTTACCAGTATATTTCATCATAATTTTAATAGGGTTTTTAAGATATTCCATAGTACACTTTATAATGTTTTCAGAAAACAGTGGCAGATAACAATTCATAATAACAGTAAAAAAATAACGAATGTTGAAGTCCTTGCCTTTTGCTTTCTACTTAAACCTTTCCTTTCTTTGCTTTCTAAATTGTCTTAGCTTCTATATTGAGGACTTGTAGATACAATAGTATTTAATAATAGATTTGCATTTCTACTAGAAAATTATTATATATGATATGCATCTAAATACATACTTTTATATACATGATTTAAAACATATATAACATTTTCTTCTGATTCTGCAGAGAGTTGGAACAGAATAATCTGACAGAAGTAAATAAGGGATGGCTGTATGGCTTAAAGGCCCTGCAAAAGCTCTATGTCAGTCAGAATGCCATTAACAGGATTGGACCTGATGCATGGGAATTCTGCCAAAGTCTTTCTGAACTGTAAGTACTTACATTTGTTTTATTGTGGTAAATTTAGTGGAATAAATTGCTATCTTGAGTTCAGAAAGTTTCTTAATATACCTTGCAAAAATGGATCTGTCTTTTCAAATCAAATTGATTAGTGGTGTCACAACATTTCAACAATTTTATTACTTACATCTTTCTCTTTATTGTGCCTTTCATTTCAGAGATCTGTCATACAATCAACTGACTCGCCTAGATGACTTTGCTTTTATTGGAGTGAATGTATTGGAAAAATTAAATTTGAGTGACAATAGACTCAGTTTCATTGCTGATGGGGTTTTTAAAGGACTCTCATATCTACAGACTTTGTAAGTGTTTATAATTTGGAGGGAAAATAAGGTTTATCAGAAGGAAGTTAGCAGGAATAAAACTTTAGTGCTCTCATCAGAGGATGATAGTAATACTTATGGTATTACGAACACAAAGGAGATGTGGGTCCACTTTCTTGACGATTGGCCTTAGATTATTTATATGCATTTTAAAAGGTAAAATTTGACAGGTTTATTATATCAAAGAGCTGGACCATATTGCTCAGGTTTATTATTTTCAGTACTTCTGAAAGGAGATTTTTTTAAAGGATTCAGCATTTACATGGAACCTGTGTATAATGTAAAATTAAATAATTCTTATGGAGTCATTGATAGTTGCCTCTTTAACTTAACCATCTGTCTTCATGAAGAACTCCTAAGCAAGCCTTTTTTTCAGGCTGAGTTCTTTCTATGCTAGGATAGGCGGCTGAAGTGCAGGTAAATACAAATATATAATAGTGCACAAACCTAGCATCTGAACATATGCAGAATACTTTTCCCTTTCAGTCCAGCGAAGAGCAACCTGTCCTTTATAAAGATCAGTGGAGAAAGGTTGATTGTGAAAATGGTTTTATCCCTCAGGAATTTCCAGCATTTCTCTTTCTGGAAATTAAGCATTACTCATTTCCCTGGTGAGCTCTATTGTAGCATACAAGCATCAGTTTTCAAAAGGATAGGAGACACAGTCTTTCAAAATTTTCCACTGAAATCTGCTCAAGGCTTTTTGTCTTTTCTGCAACATTAATCCACATACCCCCAGTTATTTTCGTCAAATGGCTCTTTATTGCTTCTTTTCTTTCTGGTGCAAAAACAGCACTGTCTATTTTAAATGGTTCCAAGAGATGAAAAAAGCCTCCAGAGATGGGTAAAATGTTTGAAATTCTTCTAAATGTATAAAACATAAAGAACATGGTTAACCTTCATATTATTATCCTTAGAAATATGTTAAAAGTATTTGGAAAGTGTATTATTAGGTATAGAGATGGAAACTGCACAACAAAGTGTAAATAAGGCTGAGTTGGGGTAACAGGTTTTCTCAGGGAGAATAACTAAAATATAGCATGAGAAAATAGAAAGTGACAGAGCTGTCTGTCTCTCCCAGCTATCATTAAGTATTATTGGGAAAGAAAAGAGAATAATCTGTTGCCCAAATAGTTAACAGCCTTCAGAAAACTTGCATAATCAGTTACACTGTTTTAAATTCAATGCAGCCTTTTAAAGGGATTAGTTAAAGCTAATATTTTAAATTTGGAGTAGCATAAAACAAAAGAACAGCAGATTAATTAGTGAATTTTGCTGGAATCTTGAGACACATCAAGCTGCTGACAGGCTAGTTTTTTGGTTCAGGGTCATTGGATGTTTACAGACAATGGTCTGAGAGTGATTAACAGGGCTCCAAGTATTTGTGCCTAACTGGGCGTGAAATGTAAATGCCTATTGGCCCACCCAGTAAGGGCCTACTCAAAAGAACTTGTTCTACTTACACATTACATCGGAATGTGTCAACTTTAACAGCCGGAAAAGTTGTCCTTTAATAGATCTTTTCCTGTGTCAGTGGCTTTTCAGTATAAACTAACTTACCGCCCTGGTTTCAGGCTGGAACATACAATATATGCGTTGCATGATTATAAATCAAAATGCAGCATAGCATTTATTTTGCTATAGAAGCTTTCTGTTAAGCTATACTGCTTTTATGAAGGAATTGGTTATCAATTTATATACAGTTAACAAATAAATTCCTGAAAATAATAAACTTCTTAAATATTCACTCGTTTTGAAGCATTAGTACATCAGGGAGGTTATTTTGATGGTTCAAAATGTTGGAACATTGTATTGGTAGTTCTTGACTTACAACAGTTCTCGTAGTGACCGTTCGAACTTAAAACGGCACTGAAAAAAGTGACTTATGGCCATTTTTCACACCTATGACTGCTGCAGCATCCCCATGGTCATGTGATTTACATTTGGATGCTTGTCAGCTAACTCATTTATGACAGTTGCAGTGTCACGGGGTCATTATCACCTTTTGCGACTTCTGACAAGCAAAATCAGTGGGGTAACTAGATTCCCTTAACAACTGTGTTACTCATTTAACAACTGTAGTGACAAATATGGCAAGAAAAGTCATAAAATGGGGCAAAACTCACTTAACAAGTTTCTGACTTAGCAACATAAATCTTAGGCTCAGTTGTGGTAATGCGTTGAGGACTACCTATACCAAATGACAGAAATAATGTATTTTTTAAAATTGTGTTGATTTTTCTGTGTGCGTTGTCCTTGATAAATTATTGGCTAAGTTTCTGAATTCACTGAACTCAGGAAAGTGAAAGTTGTTATAAATTTATGACTTGTCCTTAGCACTACTAAGATTATTAGATTTCAACTAAGCATCCTCTTTTCCTCTTAGGAGTTCACTGAATTGGTTTTAATAGATTTCTGTTCTATCCTTTAGAAGGATGTAGAGCACAAAGGGATAAACGGAAGTCACATTGGCATATAATAGAATTTGGGAATATAACCACCCACATGTCTCTCTGAAAATCTGTTTTTTTCTGGCTAGCAATTCTTCACTCAACATCTCTCACTATGCTAATGTTATAAGCTTCTTGCTTCATTAACATAAAATCATTTACAACAGTGGTACAACATTAATTCAGTTGAAGAGGATCACCAGTTGGTGGTAAATGACATACTAAAGCCATTAAAGACTAATAGATAGTGTTCAGCTGGAGTAGCAGTGCTGTCTGGCTTTAGCTCTAGCAATTTTCCATAATTCCACTTCCCTATTGGTGCTATGTTCATGAATTAATTCTTCCAGTCATATTTTTTTCAACCAAATTATATCTCATGAGGCCAGCATTTATACTAACCAGAAATGTGAACATTCATATGAGGATTTTTTAAATTGCAAAACTGAATCTTAAAAATGGCAAAACCTGAAAGGGAGAGGAGTAATTGGGGTTAGAAGAGTATGTTTTGTTTTGTTTTGTTTTGTTTGTCAAATATTTATTTGGAATGTGTATTTATATTTTTAGAGATCTACGGAATAATGAGATCTCCTGGGCCATAGAAGATGCTAATGAAGCATTTACAGGTCTTGAGAGACTTAATAAATTGTAAGTTTTAAAAGTTTTGTAGAATTGATTGATTTAAAAGTGAAACCTTCAGAGTATGAGACAGTTTGTTTTATTGATATTTTTAGAAACATTTCACATTGTTTAAAACTTAGGTCTGATATTAGAGTATTAAAAAAAAATAAACTCATAAACTCTGACATGCTTGTGATACAAAAAGATTTTCAACTCAGTTTATTAAAAATAGTATCCTAAAAACATACAACTTCAAGAAGATAGGGCACAATATTGTTGGAAACATATGGAAGAAACCTCCTTCTCCAATGGATAGACAGTGTCTAAAATAATGATGATGACATAGCCAAAATGTGGTTGCAAACCTCAGTTTAGCTTTAGCTTGGTGGACATAGTTATGGTTTATTAAGTAAATCATAGGTAAATATGTCCATTCCTGCTAATAAGTTAAAGTATAATTTGTTTTGTGCACTCTTCTTAAAAATACAAAGTGTTGCTAGAAGCAGTATTACAAGCAAGGGAAGGAAACATTACTTGTTGGATCAGATTATGTTCCAGATTCGTCCTGTTTAAATATTCTGCTATGGATTAGAGAAATGTATCTCGTGCTGACTGGGGAATTCTGGGAATTGAAGTCCACAGAACTTAGAGTTGCCAAGGGTGAGAAACACCGAATTAGAGGTAGGGCAAAGCAATACATTCAAAAAGTAATAAATCAGAAATAAAAATTAATCATGTCTTCCATGCATATATTATACTAAGTAGTTGCATTTGGTAAGATAACTACAAACCATAACATGTTTTTATGTTAACCATGTTTATTACTATTACATTGTTTAATTTATCCATTCATATATAAGAAGATAGAAAAAGTAGATTACATTATGGTTTAGTACTACATGAAAGCTAACCTGGGAAAGCTATAGAGGTCTGACCATTTATAGCAAGACTGCAAGTTTTTTAAAAAATAAAACTTTTGTAGCCTTATGTATATTGATTCTTCTTCTTTAGACCCCACATTATAAAGGAAAAGAGTTTGTGCGGCTTCATTGATAGATGAGAATCAATTATCATAAGTCGTATTATATAGTTGCTACCTAGTAAGAATATATTTTGGAGAGGAGTTTTATTGTTGGGACTTGTTGCTTTATTAAGTATTTTCTAAAATCCAGACTTTATATGCAAGTCACAAAAGAGCAATATCTGCTCTGAGTCACATGCAGAGTGAGATTCCCCCTCCCCCACTCCTCTCCATTGAAAAAAGAAAAAGTTTGGTTCTTTTTCAACAAAGGCAGAAACTTGTTAAGAAAAGGAGAAAACGAATACCTTTCCCCTGAGTCTCCAATTAAAGGTCAGAATCTACAAGAAGCTAAAAAAAAAAAGTGCAGGAACAAGTAGAGGACTTCAACCTCAGTAATCTCTCTGTCTCTAAGGAATGCCTAACAAGTATAAAATAAAAACTGTTAACAGTTTTAATCTTTATTTTTTTCTGTGTGTGGCATTACATAAGACTTATTGTCTCTGAACAGGTTGGATCTTCTATGTCAGGGGTCTCCAACCTTTGCAACTTTAAGTCTGAAGGACTTCAGCTTTGCTGGCTGGAGAAGTCTGGGAGCTGAAGTCCTTCAGACTTAAAGTTGCAAAGGTTGGAGACCCCTGTTCTATGTAACCTTATGCTTACTATTCTTTTTTTTTCTTTACCGACTCCTGACATGAAATCTGATGTAGTAGCAATTGCTCTTCTACATTCTGTCACAACTTGCTAATTGTAGCAGACTGGCACCATCGTGTGGTCTGCCTAAAATGTTGCATGTGTTTTTGCAAATTATTTTTTTATTAAAATAAATTAGAATTCATGTCTTGATATTTTGATATAAATATCTTTTGGCTATTTTTTTTTTTAAAGGATTCTTCAAGGAAACCAAATTAAGTCAATTACAAAGAAAGCACTTTCTGATCTTCAGGCCCTTGAATATCTGTAAGTATATCCCTTAGACCGATATCTGTAAGTACATCCCTTAGACCGATACGCTCCCACAGAGAGGGCCTCCTCAGGGTGCCGTCGGCCGGACAATGCCGACTGGCAACACCCAGGGGGAGAGCCTTCTCTGTGGCGGGGCCAGCCCTCTGGAATGACCTGCCCCCTGAATTGCGTACCATCACTGACCTCCGCCTCTTCCGCCAATGTCTTAAGACATATCTGTTTCAACAAGCCGGCCTAGCCTAACCTCCCATGGGGACTTTTAGATAGTTTTAAATTGGGTTTTTAAAATTTGGTTTTAGCGCAGGATAGGTTTATTTAATAGTTTTTAAATTATATTTATTGTATTTTGCATGTTTTTTAAATTTCCTGTGCGCCGCCCTGGGTCCTCTGTGGAGAAGGGCGGGATATAAATTTAAATAAATAAATAAAATCTTACACTATTGGGGGGAGGGCAGTGTGTTTTTCTGTAGAACATATCCCAATTTTAAAAATTCAATCGTAAAACAAATTCATGAATACATGGTTCTTGTTTAATTTTGTAGAGATCTGACCAACAATGCTATAGTATCTATTGAAGAAGGTGGTTTTTCCCAACCTCTTCTTAAAGAATTGTAAGTATCTAATTTTGAAAAATCTTAAATTTACTTATGTTAATAAATTAGTTGCACTGAAAAGAACTTGTATTTGTAACACAATTGATATGGATTGTTTTTTTCTGATTAAAGCAATAATTGGGTTAGTTAAACTATTTTTCAATTATCTGGGGATTCCTTTCTTCAGAGGCAAAACGTTTCTTAAGTTAGGCAATATATAAAAATACAGAAAAATAAAATGCAGAATGCATTAAACATTTCAGATATCTGTAATGACTATTGAAGAATAAAAGTATAAAGACCAGCAGCATATAGACATCAAAGGATCAAATGCATTGTTTTACCAGTTATATATGAGGTTGTGTTTAGGGAAGGATATATATATGGTATATATTTAGAACTGTCTCTTTCATTATACTTTGTTGGATGATTTTTTTAAGTCAAGACATAGTACCTTGGTTCACATAATATGCTAATCAAATGACAGCGTAGTACATTTTAGTACTTCAAACCATATAGCTATGCTCTAGTGCATGGGTATCCAACTCACAGTATCACATTGCTGTCAAGTGACATTTTGCAACAATTTTTTCCTTTGCAGAGCTGGGGTGGGCCATGGCCTATGCGTAATGCATCCGGCACGCGGGCTGCCAGTTTCACACCATTGCTATAGTGCAGTATTCACTAATTCAGTTTAAAGGCTATAGTTAATATTCAGTCTTCACAAATTGCATTTGCAGAAATATAAATATGGAATCACACTTCTTTGCTATGTATTGCTATTATGGTTACTTTAAAAATCTGATGTGACAGTTTACTTCTTTCATGGGGTTGACAGTTTCTTGATATCTTCTTAAAGTTAGTGCAGATTGCTTTATTCAGTTATTTGCTCTTGTAATTATTTACTATTTCTAGTAACATTCTTATCATAAATAGCTGATTATATTTAGAAACAATTCTCTCTCATTAGGTATTACCTCTTTGCATGTGAGTTGGCTGATAGGAATGTAAAATATTAAAGATGTTACATCTACAATACATTTTAGAAAAATCAAGCATTTAATTCTGAAATGTTAATGACGTTTTTCAAATATTTTTAGCAGGAATAAGTAGGGAAAAGAATCATGCCCATTAACTATAAGTGAGCTGCTATTTCTTTGCCTTCCAGCTTACAGCATTTTTCCTTGTGCCTTATGTTTTCAGGTTGTTGAACACTAGTAGCTTATTGTGTGACTGCCAATTGAAATGGCTCCCACGCTGGCTTTTCCACAGCCGTTTGCAGGACACCGTCAGTGTCGTTTGTGCTCATCCTGAATGGCTAGCTGGAAGGAGCATTCTCAGTGTGAACACTGAAGACTTTGTTTGTGGTTTGTGTTCTCTTACCCCTTTTTAAAAAAAATAAAATAATGTCATTTTATGATGAACCTACTGATAATTTATATCTTGAAAAATGGTTGCATGAATGAATTAGGAAGAAAAATATGACTTCACTAACTTAACCATCTGGTTTATGTGAATTGTCATTAAGGACATATATGTTAAGGACATATATGGCTAACCCAAATATTGGTTCAAAAACCCTAGACTCATATTTCAGAAGTAGTCTGGAACATTTTTTCTAGTTTGTTCCTTAAACAAACTTCGCCAGATCTTCAAATAAATCAACCTGGATGTTACGAGAAAGCTTAAATGATAGAGAAAAATGATAAGTACAGTGACATTAATACTTTGGAATTATCTTTCTTTCCTCTGGCCTGCATGGATATTGAGGTCTCTAAAAGTCAACTTGACAGGGTGAAATGGAGCCTCTAAGGCAGCGTTTTTCAAACATGGCAATTGTAAGAAGTGTGAACTTTGATTCCCAGAATTACAGAATATCTTAAAATTGCAAAGATTAAAACACATTTTTCTAATGAATGAAATTAAAATTAAAAAATCTGCAGGACTTAAACATTTAAACGTGCCCAATTTCTTGCTCCCAGTAATTGTGAGGAAGCTACAGAGGAATCTTAGTGGGCTACGTGCAACTCTTTAGCTAAAGTTTGTATGGCAGGTTTTATTTTACATTAGCAAGGTACAATATAGTATTAGCTTTGGTGTTTTTTGAAGTTGGGCACTTTGAAGCAACCAACCCCTTGTGTCCATGTTTGGTCCTTCTAACAGCTTTTAAATAGTTGTCTACATACTTTCTTTGCCAATATATTATATTGCCAAGTACAATTAATCAGTGGAACAACTTGCCTCCAGAAGTTGTAAATACTCCAACACAGGAAGTTTTAAAAAAGATATTGGATAACCATTTGTCTGAAGTGGTGTAGGTTTTCTGCCTAAGCAGGGGGTTGGACTAGAAGACCTCCAAGGTCCCTTCCAAACTCTGTTATTCTACTATGGATTTTAAAAAAAATAGATTATTCATATTCTAAATGAATAAAAGCTGGAGCAGTAAAAAAAAAAAAAGGTACAAATTAGTGCCACAAGATGTTTCCTTGCCATATAGGTGTTTTTAAACTCTTTGAACATATGATGAAAAACGAGAGACCTTCAAAAAATGCCTGGGTTGTCTTATAATGTATCTCTCGCTGTCATTGTAGTGTAACATTGGTATGTTCCACATATCCATATGGTTTCAAAGCTTCATACCCACCTACTCACACATTTATATTGGTATTTACTGCATTTCTCTTTTGAAAAGGACATGTAGCTAATTTGTATTTGTTTTTTTGTAGATGACTTTCCCAAGCCACAGATTAGAATACATCCTGAGACTACAGTTGCACTTAGAGGAGTCAATGTTACCCTGACTTGCAAGGCTGTGAGCAGCAGTGATTTGCCTATATCTGCTGCTTGGAGAAAGGACAGTGAAATATTATATGATGCAGATATAGAAAATTATGTCAGGTACCAACAACAAGATGGTGAAATCCTGGAATATACTTCTATCCTGCATGTTTTCAATGTGAACTTTACTGATGAAGGAAAATACCAGTGTATCATCTTCAATCACTTTGGGTCCAATTATTCCAACAAGGCCAAGTTGACTATCAATGGTATGCAGCAGTGGGGCTTTTGTTTTGCTTTGTTTTAAGAAGAAGAAAAAAAATACTTGAAATTAATCTGTACAAAAGAAGGATTGAGCGGCTTTATCTTGCAAGTAATTCCAATAGTCCATTGCAAGTAAGCAATTTAGATCTCTGGCAAAAGTGATCTCGCTTTTCCCAGGTAGTGCTGTGTGGGGACAAGAGATGTCTAAGAGAAAGAAATATGTGTTTATCTAACCTTTGACTATAGTTTCACTGATATGATACAACCCCCACTAGATCCCTTCTGTATCTCATCAGGAAAAAAAAAAGATTTGCAGAGTTTGTTTAGCTTCCAAATGTGTGCCAACAGTCTTTCCTTTTTCAGTTCCTCCCTAAAATAGTAGATAAAAAAAAATTAGCTGGTGCTGAAAAGTTATGAAAGACTTCTTATATAGAAACTAGGCATAAGGTCCATTATTTTTTTAAAAAGGAAAACAAAAATAAGTATAAATACTAAGGGTTTTTAACTGTGGTTTAGGGGGAAGCCATAACAGATGAGATTGTATAACATGCTAAGTCCAAAACAAATAAGCCATGTTACAGTTTAACCTGGTGTGTTAACTAAATTCGAGAACAGCCAGCTTGCTTCTTGGCTCAATGCTCCCGTAAAGACCAAACTGAGGAAGAGGCAGCCACAGCAGTTCCATGGGTGGAGATGGCTGTGGCAACTGCAGCAACAGCAGCTTCTGTGTTTTTCTGTAGCTGCCTGTCTGGTATATCTACTGTACTGGAGTCAGGAGAGCTGTAACGGCAATCTTTGCCTTCTGCAGAAGAGTTGGTGCTTTGTCTTCCAGGTGGAATTGCTGGAGGAGGAGTAGAGTGGTGCCAACTACCATGGTAACAACCACAGTGGTAACAGGAATTAAGCAAGCACCATCGATGTCAAGGCATGCCTGGAATGATGTAATTTAGTACATTAAGAAATAACATGTTTTCCATACAACTTACTTCTTGACTGATTCAGTCTAATTTCTGTGAATTGGCTTTTTTATTTTAAGATTTCCCCCCATCTGAAGATAGAATGCACCTAGTTCCTTTGCAATGCCAACATTCAGGTGCCCACATATTTTTGGGCAGTCATTCACCCGATGTAAAGGATGAGGCCAGTTATATGGAAAACATTTGCCATTTAATTCTTAATGTACTAAATCACATCATTCCAGTAAGGTTGTCCATATTGAAAATATGTTATTGTGTTTACTGGAATGAAACTACTTACTTTCTTAACCTTAAAGGATGAACTTTGCGATTCCTCAAAGTTCATTGCAACAAGAAACAAAAAAGAAAAAGAGACGTGCTCCTCTTCCACCAACTCCTAAAATGCCAAACAGATTTGAAGAAATGGATAATAAAAGACAAAGTACAATTGATCCTTTTCAACTGTCGTTTGTCGGCCATTTTATTTCAACTGTCATTTGTCGGCCTTTTCATTTGCCTGGAGAGAGATTCCTATTGTGGCTGTCACTGCTTTCTGTATTCCACCTGGCACTCAAACCAATTTCATTGTAATTTTATTATTACAATGACAATAAAGATTATTATTATTATTATTATTATTATTATTATTATTATTATTATTATTATTATTATTATTATTATTATTATTATTATTATTATGAAAAGATTTTTTAAAAGTGAAGACAACATGGGCTGTTCCAGAGAAACTGAAAATCATTTTGCTTTTTCATTTCTCCATCCGAATCATTATTAAACCTTGGGAGTAAATTAGATCTTGAAACAAGGTCAGATTGATGAATCCTAGTTTGTGGTGGTTGTGGGTTTGCTTTTGTTTTTTGTTTTCTTATTGGACAACTACCTTTTGAGTCAGAAAGTGGACCAGAATAATTTTATTCCCCCCCACCCCACCCCAAATCCAGATAGCTTTCCAAATGTTTGGTGTAAATCTAAGTAAAAAAATGTTTAAAGCTTTTAACAAGGGGAGATTTGTGGATTCTGCATGTTCTGTATAAAGAAAATTCCCATATTAATTCCATTGCATTTTCATTCAGAGCTGCCTACTTTTGTGAAAACTCCCATGGATTTGACAATACGTACTAGAGCCATGGCTAAATTGGAATGTGCAGCAGAAGGTCATCCACCACCCCAGATATCCTGGCAAAAAGATGGCGGCACAGATTTCCCTGCAGCTCGTGAAAGGCGCATGCACGTGATGCCCGAGGATGATGTCTTCTTCATAGTAAATGTGAAAATTGAAGATATGGGGATTTATAGTTGTATGGCACAAAATGTGGCTGGCAGTATATCAGCAAATGTAACATTGACTGTGTTAGGTAAGCAGACTTGAAGCTATATGAGTCATTTTCATACTTGGATATATTTCAGGTGGTTTGTCTCAACAGGTATAAGCTCAGAAGCTATTTTCCCTTTGAGAAAGTTAAAATCAGTTATTGTCTTTTGGAAGAGAGGAATGTTAGGATTGATGGCTAACAGCTTTATATAAAAGTATTAAAAAATAAAACTGACATCGTGCAGTATCAGAAAATGCTGACCTTAGGTTTAGGCACTAAAAAACAATAGTTTGGTTTGGTTTGAATTTAAATGTCGTCTAATCCCAAAATCAAATTTAGCATCTCCAAATATTTATGGAAATATTTTTCCCATGAATCCCTAGTGTGAAGATATTTTGATGCCATTTAGACTGCGTGTTTGCACATATTTTAAGTATCATGTTTGTTTTTCCCAGAAACACCTTCATTTGTTAGGCCTCTGGAAGACAGGACTGTAGCTCAAGGTGAAACAGCAGTTCTACAGTGCATTGCCAGTGGCAGCCCTGCCCCTCGCCTAAACTGGACCAAAGATGACGGCTCTCTGACAGTGACAGAACGACATTTCTTTGCGGCTGCCAATCAACTGCTCATCATTGTAGATGCGGGATTAGAAGATGCTGGAAAATATACTTGCATTATGTCTAATACACTTGGGACAGTGCGTGGACACATTTATCTATATGTATTATCCTCACCAAACTGTGACTCCTCCCAAAGTGGCATTGGAATTGGAGACGATGGCTGGACAACAGTTGGGATTGTGATCATTGTTGTTGTCTGCTGTGTTGTAGGCACCTCTCTCATATGGGTTATTGTTATCTATCACATGAGAAGAAAAAGTGAAGATTATAGCATCACTAACACAGGTGGGAAAACTGAAAATTTAATCTTATTCATTTCATAGTTAGCATGACAATTGGTAAAAAGAATTGAGTTATTCCACTTGAAGTGGCTCAGTAGAAATCTGTCAGCACATCCAGAAATACCTGTTTCATAAACTATCAAACCTCTGTCAGAGAGGTAATGCCAGAGCCTTTCATTATCATATGTTCAGTCTCTAGAACAGGGCTGGGCAAACTTTGCAACTTTAAGTCTGAAGGACTTCAGCTCCCAGAATTCTCCAGCCAGCTGGAGAATTCTGGGAGCTGAAGTCCTTCAGACTTAAAGTTGCAAAGTTTGCCCACCCCTGCTCTAGAAGCAATCATATATAAAGTCAAAATATTGAAAATTAAGAAAGCTGTAAATAAAAATGCACAAATTTGTCCCTGTTGTTTGTGATAAGCTTGCAGTGTTTGGAGTTACTGCATAACATTTTCCAAAAATTACATTTTGTCATATCTTCAGAAAAAAATGTGCTATAGTGTGGAATTAAATGTGAAAATAATTAAATTTTTTATAGTTTAATAAATGGAGGTAAATTAGCATTAAAAAAGAATAAATGAATAAATGCTTTCAATAAATTTTATTCTTCTAGCCATACTAGGTAAGTTTTCTTTTTACAGTGTGAGGCTGTGTTCCTTCATATCCTGCTTGAATGTTACTGTCTTAATAATAGATACCGTATTTTTCTGAGTATAAGACACTTTTTCTTCCAAAAAAAAAGGTGAAAATCTGGGTGCGTCTTATACAGTGAATACAGCATTTCTGGCCTCCCGAAACCCTGCCCCCTTAACAAAAATGGATGTGCAGAGGGTTTGGAAAGCCTGAAAAGTGCTCCTGGGGGCTGGGGAGGGCAAAAACAAGCGGAAAACAGGTCGTTTTTTGTTTGTTTTTGCCCCCCCAGGACCCCAGGAGCACTCTACAAGCCTAAAGACTATGCATGCCCTTTTTGGGGGGCAAAGAAATGTGCTCATTTTCATGAAAAACAAGCCATTTTTTGCTCATTTTTGCACCCCAGTCCCCAGGAGCACTTCGCAGGCCTCTCAAACCCTGTTTTCACAAAAAACGAGGCATGCAGAGGGTTTGGGTGGTCTGCAGAGTGCAAAAACTTTTTTCTTTAATTTACCTTTTCAAAATATTGGTATGTTTTATTTTCCGGTGCATCTTATACTCCAAAAAATACGGTAGCTAGTTGCTAGATAGTTTAATGCTGTATTGAAAATATAATGGTTAACTATTGAATTTTTTTCCTCCTTTTTCAGAAGAGGTAAATTTGCCTCCTGATATTCCTAGCTACTTATCTTCTCAAGGGACTTTGTCAGAGCCACAGGAAGGCTACAGTAATTCTGAAGCAGGAAGCAATCAGCAACTGATGCCTCCCTCCAATAGTTACCTACACAAAGGCACAGATGGTAAGACCTGTGTCTTATTCTTAAGCAAAAATTAGATTATTTTCCATAGTCAATTTACTGTGGAACGACCATATGCTTGATCTCTTATGTAGCACATACAATATGTAGTCCTTGGCTACCTGTAGTTAAATGAATTTTGCCCCATTTTGTGACCTTTCTTGCCACAGTTGTTAAGTGACTCGCTGGAGATGTTAAGACAGTTGTTAAATTGAATCTGGCTTCTCCATTGACGTTGCTTATAAGAAGGTTGCAAAAGGGATCACATGATCCCTGGACACTGCAGTCATCATCAGTATGAACCAGTTGCCAAGCATCCAAATTTTGATCACATGACTATGGGGATGCTGCAATGTTTGTAAAACGTTGTGTGAAAAACAGTATCTTATTTCAGTGTTGTAACTTCAAATGGTCACTAAACGAATGGATGTTAGTCGAGGGCTACTTGTATAAGCTTATTCTGAGTTTGCAACTGGATGTCAGGTGTGAAAATGTCACCTTGATTGATGCACTCCTTGCATCAGTTTAGATATCATTTGCTCTACCCTCCACAGTCATTTCATCATCAGTGCAGGACTAGTGATAGAATGAAGCTTTTAAAAAATTAGTCCATTGGTTGGTTTCTTTTCTTTTTCTTTGTCTATGTGCTTTCTTATATTAAAAAATTACTCCCATAGAAATGATTTAAAATCGGGAAGCTAGGTTTGTTTGGTAACAGAGAAGGCTATAGGGAGAAGAGGCAGGGAAGGGAAAATTCTTGTATTCTTCTGCATGTATTTGATTGAACAAGTCCAGCAAGGAAGCAAGCAAACTCAGAACCAATTCTTTACAGTTACAAGAGGGGGGAGAGTAGATTTTTAAAAAACCAATTCCTTCCCTTCTCCTCTTATTTCCAAGTTGTGCCTTCCAGTTTTCTTGGACTAACATCCCATCCTACTTTTAACTAATTGAAGCTCTCCTAATAGCACCTATAAAGCCAAGTGCTGGGAGAAAGCATCTCTTAAGCCTGAGGGCCTAAATTGACAAAGGCTTGCTAGTTCCCCCTTCTAATTTAGATAACAGAAAGAATGCTGGATTGGGTTCTCCTCCGACCCTGACCCTCCTGCTATTAGACTTGTTAAATGCGCATTATGAGCAAGCTACTCCTGCACTGAGCAGAGGTTGAATTATTGGACTAAATTACTTCTAAAGTCTCTTCCAAATGTATGATTCTATTTCTTCTGGCTTTTGTTTGCCAAACTCCTTCAAAGATTTTCCCATAGATAGTAAAGTATTTGTCACTTGTTTTCCTAGTGATCGTGTCAGTTTATTCCAACTTGTCATTGTTATTTTTTCATTAGGCGGCACAGAGCCATTGGTGATCTGCTCAGATTGTTACGACAATGCCAACATCTATTCCAGAAACAGGGAGTATTGTCCTTATACGTACAACACGGAAGATGATCCACTGGATCAATCATTGTCTGGCTTAATGGTACAGATGTCTAAAGAGCCTTATCCTGGATGCCCTCAGCATGAAACCACAACTATTAATAGCCTTTCAGATGGCCAAGATAGGCCTGTGTTTGTTAGCACTCAAGACCGGCTACATGAGAGAAAACCATGTTCTCAGTCCTGTGGTAGTGGTAAGTGCCCCCCATTTTTTGGTGTGTGTGTTGACATTTAAATGATTTCATTTTCACCTGAATAATGAATTGGCTATTGCAAAATACTTAATAGCTACATTGTAAATGTGCCTTTATCAGAATTTGGTTTTTTTATTTATTTTTATCTCACCTTTATTATTTTTATGGTAACTCAAGGCGTTAAACATATCTAGTATTCCCTCCCTCCTGTCACTACAACATACCTGTGAAATGGGTTTAACTAAGGGAGTTAGTGGCCTAGAATCACCCAGCTGGTTTTCATGCTTAAGGTGGAACTTGAATTCATGGTCCCCCAATCTCTAGTTTGCTGCCTTAATCACTAGTTCAGTGATTCCCAAGGTGGGGCCTATGCCCCACAGGGGGGCAATTTTATTTTTAATGGGGGCAATTTGAACCATGTTTAAACCAAGTTAATGGTCTTTTAGCCTTCTTCCACGTGAGTAGAGTTCACTTTTTGAGTAATGTCTTATTATTGATCTTGATGTCCAAGATCCACTATTCAAAATATATCTAAATGTAATTTGTTTATGAAGCCAACGAATAGGTTATATAAATATTGTCTTTCACAATTCCAGAAGTATATTTTTATTTGATTTCCTGTATAAAAGGAAACAAAAAATATACAAAAAGAAAAAAAATGAAAAAGGTAAAAACATAATATACACACAGAAGACATCTGCTTTTAAACACAACATATGACCATATGGTACAATTATATCACTAGAGAGCCAGTTCATAAGTAGACAATGAATACATTTCATAAGTCCAAAATTGTAAATCTAGGATGGTTCTATCCTGCCATTGTAAAAGAGTAAATATTTTTGGTTGTGCCCCATAGTTGATAATTCCATTGTTCTACATATTGTATTTTTCCAAGTATAAGATGTACCTTTTTTCCCTCAAAAAAGAGGCTGAAAATCTGGGTGTATCTGATACACTGAATACAGCATTTTTTGCCACCCAAAACCCCACCCCCTTCACCAGAATGGCTATGCATATTATTAGGAGGCTTCCAGAGAGCTCCTGGGGGCTGGGGAGGGCAGAAATGAGCAAATAACGGCCCATTTTTTGCTTAGTTTTGCCCCCAGCCCCAAGGAGCATTCTATAAGCTTCCAAAAGGCTATCCATATCCTTTTTTTTAAAAAACAAAAAATTGGTCCATTTTTTGCTTCTCTCCCCCCCTTCCCCAAGCACTCTACAAGCCTCCTATTCATGCCTCTTTTTTGAAAACAACAACATGGGCCTGTTTTTACATTTGCCTTTTCAAAACCTTGGTGTGTCTTATACTCCGATGGGTATTATACTCCCAAAAATATGGTATAATGTATTTGAAATAGTTGGTATATAATTCCCAATCACATAATAATAACCATCTTGTTCTTTCCTAAAATCATATTAACAAAGTTATGTATATTTAGCAAAATAGGAAAACATTCCTGTCCCTCTCCATAATTTTACTTTCCAACATAATGAAGTCAATGGCTATACCTTTTAAAACATTTTGTCAAGTTAATAAACATGAAAATGTTGAATTGTTTTCATATTAAGATCATAAGACTTAAGTAATTTATTTTTAAATCTGATATATTCTAATTTTTTGTCAATCTTTCTTGCAAATACCATTTATCTTTACAAATTTTTTTTTAACAAATAGGGAAATTAAAAGATATTTTAATTTAATATGTTGCCATTCCATAGTTTTAGAAAACTTGAAATGTTCTTTTAATATTTTTGATGACTGGATCAAACAGAAATTAATATTAATATCACATTGAATGCTTCAGTTGTCAAACTGGGACTATCTCATTGTAAACTCTCGTATGAATAAGAATGAGAATTACACAATACCTTCCAAATATGCCTTTTAGCATTTATTGCAGTAAATAAAATAGAATGTTTGACTAGAAAAGGTCTAGTGAAGTTACCTTAATAATATTAAAGCCAAGATTGATCTATAAATATAGTTAGATAT
The DNA here is from genome assembly GCA_039707465.1 of Rhabdophis nuchalis. Classification (NCBI taxonomy): domain Eukaryota; kingdom Metazoa; phylum Chordata; class Lepidosauria; order Squamata; family Natricidae; genus Rhabdophis; species Rhabdophis nuchalis. Next base: position 44,449,413 of record CM077644.1, on the reverse strand, counting down.
ATGTGCTTCTTAATAAGTATCTTAGTTTGGAATACACTTTGGTTATCTTGTTTTTTATAGATATATCTGAATATATAGCTTATAACATGTACAAAGTAATTCGTCAACATAGAAAAATAGTGAATACATGATTTAAATGTATTGTTATAGATGAAATTGGGGTTTGTTGAGAATCTTAGTGCTGAGGTTGTTTACAAATTCAAATTTCTAATTTTTCCTTCCACAGATCTTTTTCAACAGTCTTTATGGGGTATCAATAATGATCTGGGGTTGTTGCACCCTCATTGTTCATCTCCATCTAAGACCCATGAGGTGTCAGAAGTTCTGCGAAATGAAGGCATCTCAGAGAAAGAGCCAGAGCAGGTTATTCCTCCTAGGCTTCATCACAGATTACATCAATACAACTTTGATTTTAACAGGACTCAGGACATGCAAGAACATCGTGAAGCTACATAAAAATGAAATAAGAAACATTAGCAGCTTGAAGCATTTGTTAGTATTTTTGCTACCTCATATTTTGACTCATGGCAAAAAAAAAGTTTCATGGTTCCAACAGAGGCTTTAATGGAACAGACCACTGACTGCATGCTGGAGGGCAAAATCACTTCTTTCTGCTATTTTCCAATAAGTAGCATATATTAAAGCTCAGTCTTAAACAGATGGTGAAAAAAAAGAAGATACAACACAGTGGTGGAAGTGTGATTAAAAAGTATCTCTGTTCTCTTGGAAACATTCCCAAGAATGGTTCACATAAGTTATCTTTCCTGCTGAAAAAATAATAATTTTAAAAGAGCCACTCAGCAAGATTCCATGGTATTCATCAATATGAAACTTTTTTTTTTGATCCACCTGACAACTAGCAGGAATTCCTCTTAGTATGTCCAGTCACAAACTCTATTTACTTTTTTTCTCTCTGAAATATTCAGATGTAAATATATACACATAATATAAATATTTTTTGTATACACTAATGGAGATGAGAGACTGAAATGTAAGGTTTTTTTTAATTATGCCAAATATCACATCATTCTGACTTCTCTGACTTGCTTTTCCAGAAATCAGAAATTGTTTACTAAGAATGATGCAGATGGGTTGGTTCATAATTTTTTTCATTCTGATGAAATGATTGGAGTTATCAAATGTTGTTCTATTCACTGAAGATTTTCATTCTTGGTGTCTCTTCCCCTTTCTAGTTTTATGTACGGGCAGTAATTGATGGATGGAAGATTGTGTATAAGAAGAATTTCTGTGAATCAGCCCTATTAGTTTTTAATACAGGATAAGATATATATGATGTGAGCAATGGTTAAGTTGCTATATTATTGGATATCTGAACTATTTTAATGTGAAGTCATTTTTAAAATTTCATGGATGCTGAAATGATTTTACTTTTTTCAAGCATAGAAAAGTTAAACTGATGACCTTTGTTTACACCCATGGCTGAGAAATTAAGCAATGAGTGTGTAAGATGTGAAGAATTAAATGAGTTGAACATCAATGGTTAGTCAAAGAACAGTGTTTCTCAACCTTCTCATTCCTCAGCCATCATCGGGGAATATTGGAAAACCAGCATAGCTGGCTGGGGAATCCTGGGAGTTGAAGTCCACACATCTTAAAAGTTGCCAAGATGGAGAAATACTGTATAGAAGAAACCTTTGACACAACAGGACTGGGAAGGAATTTGACACATTTCGTAACACACTTTTATACACCAATATGAGATGTTATACAACCCTGTAATTATAACAGTGGAACAGCTAGTAAAGAAAGATCATGTCAGAATAACAAAGGGTAGAGATCCTCAATAGTTTACAGATTCCTTTTTATACTGAGATAACGTTCTTGTTAATCCTTGCTATTCTTGACATAATCTTCGCTAATTTTTCCTGCTATAACAATTCAGATTTCTGGATTGCAGCTAAAACACATCTCATAAACTCTGTATCAGCTATGGCAAGCACTTGTATTTCAACAAAATGTAGGAAAAATAATAGCTATCAATATAATCCCATACATGATTATTCAGATTTAAGTCCCATTAAGTGCAGTAGGCTCACTCTTGTAGTCTAATTTGCAAATTAGCCACAGTCTGGTTTTCATGTAGTATATTTTCTCAGAGTTCAGTAAAAGATGTTTTGTAAACCATTTGTATGATTCTATCAGTAAAATGTTGGCATGAAAAATTATTGAGGCAAATATATTTCATTTGCCTCCAAAATTGCTGCCTTCTAGAAAAAAACCCTGAAGGCTGAGCTTTTCCAGATAACTTTCGGTGTTTGAGTTGTGGTGGCACAATTGTTAGAATGCAGTATTGCAGGCTATGTCTGCTGACTGCCAACTGTCAGCAGTTCAGTTCTCACCGGCTCAAGGTTCAGTTAGTCTTCCATCCTTCCAAGGTCAGTAAAATCTGAGGACCCAGATTGTTGAGGGCAATATATTGACTGTAAACTGCTTAGAGAAGGCTGTAAAGCACTATGAAGCAGTATATAAGTCTAAATGCTATTGCTACATATTATTGTGCTGGGTTTTATTTGCTTTATTTGTATGTTAGTTTATTGTTTAGTTTATTATTTAGTAAATGAATCAATCAGTGACTATATTCCCACTAATGGAAATAATATGTACTAAGCTCATGAGTAAAATTTAACTGGAAACAGCCTCTTTTTACTAGCTGGAATTTTGCTGTTTTTGTTAAAATTCTTATTACATAAGGCCAGAATTTCTGGCTGGCAGCAGTAAAATTCCTTTGTAACTTAAGAATCCCAATGGATTTGTCCCACTTATAAAAAGTAGCCAGTCAGGTAACTAAGCTATGAAAGAATGAACTCATTAAGTAGTGGTTTAGTTAGTTTAGTTAGTTTAGTTTATTAAATTTATATACCGCATCCTTTCCCCGAAGGGACTCGGGGCAGTGCACAGGCAATTTAAAAACATATATAAATATAACAAAATACAAAATATAAAACCAGATTAAATTAACCCTGTGCTAAGAAATTTAAATATGTTAAAACAATATCCCTAAAAACCAATTTAAAACAATTTAACTGCAGACTATAGGCTGGGTGATGTAAGTTAGGCCAGGCCGGCCTGTTGGAAAAAATAGGTTTTCAGGTTCTGGCGGAAGGAGCGGAGGTCCATGGTCGTTCTCAGTTCGGGGGGTAAGTCGTTCCAGAGGTTTGGGCCCACCACAGAGAAGGCTCTTTTGGTTTTTGGTTTCTTGCTCTTTTGGTTTTTGTACCAGTGGAAAGTGCCAACTTACATATTGTTTACTTCTTCATAATATCTGTGTCCCAAATCTTACAGGGATCTCTTGTCTGAGTTCTGCAGCAGTGCTGAAAATACAAAAGTCAAGGCAGATTATTGTCAGCAAGTAGATAAAGCTCAGCTTTATAGGGCACAAAATAACCATCTTCTTACATCCAAGATATTTGCTTCAAAGTACTGAACCACAAAAAAATAGCTTTTGATTAATCTTGCTTGCAGCTACAATTTTAATGCTTGCTGCCTTATTGTCTGTAAGAACCATACCTGAACTTTAGCAGTAAAAAGGGAGGCATTGAATGTACAGAACAGCCAGGAAAGTGATGAAATGGGTAAGCATTCTGTTGTTATCATTTTTTAATAATAATGACAGATTAACAGAGTTGGAAGGCAACTTATAGGACATATAAGAGAAAGGTTCCAGTTAAAAACACTTTGTAATATCAGTACATCGAGAAGAATAAGAGTCAGGTTGCACTAAAACCATGTTTTGTGTCTCTGGGAGGAAGCAAGAATTGATTTTTGTAATCTGAATAAAAAGTTGATGTGAGCTAAAATAAGTCAGCAACAGAAAGTTTCGCATTAGAATTTCTTGTTGCTGTTTTTGCATTTTCTTCAGGGTGCACACCTACCAGATAGTTAAAGCATTTCTATTTTAATTGATGTGAAGTTAGCACTTGAGATAGTTTTCCTTCCCTAAATGATGAAAACAGGTTATGGGAAATTGCGACAGCTTGTGAAGAATCGGAGATGCCAAAGCTGGAAACGTTTGTTAGACCAGAACTTCATTTGATCTTTGTATATACCCTCTGTCAGATTGTAAATGACTCATTGCATATCTCAATATCTTACTATTCACATTGGAAGTTCAAAAGCATCACCGTAGTGAGACAAATTTGGTAACCCAAACCTCCTTGTTAGATGTAAAGAAGTTCCTATTCAGCAACCACAACTAGGACTGGCAACTCAAATATTAAGTGGTCACAAAGTGAAACCATCACTGTGCATATGATCTTCAGCTTTCTTTTTCTTTATAAAAACTCACCAATGGGAAAATTGATTATGAAGTTACTTTTTCATCACCATGATAACTGAACGGTGGATAAACAAGGGCTCCCTGCATATCTTTATGTAAAACAATTGATACAGCTTTGGGGCTAGAATGGGTTTAGCAATCAGAGTAGAAATCTGGAATGAATAAAGTATTGAGGATATTTATGAGCACAAGGATGTCTAAAAGTAAATTGTAGAGCAAAGAACTTAAACATTTTATAGCTTCTCTAAGCTATGTTTTGGAGATGACTTCTTAGCAAGCAAATACTTTCTTCTATTCTGAAAACAAGGAATTCTGTCTGGAATTGGAATTTAGGCAATTTTGAAAGCCTTGTGTGCTTTTTTTTTTTTTTTTTTGCAGTTTGCAAGGAAGAAAATTACTGATACATTTTCCAATGCCAAAGTAATTATACTTGTAAATATTCAGGGTAGTGCAAATCAATGTTTTCTTATAGCTATTCTTTCCTTGTAACTATTTATATTTTCTCACGTAATCAGAATGTATATTTTGTACAGCATGTATAATATGTTTGTCTGTTGTAATATACCTTATTCAATAAAGGAATACACAATTACCTTTTTTGGTTTGTCATGATCTAATTGTGACGTGGGTAGTCTTCTGTACAATTGCATAGCCTGCATTATTTGTGTTCTATGTTTGAACATTTGGGCTTGTAAGTGGCTGCCTTGAACTTGTAGCATAACTAGAATTATTGTACCTAATAAAATGTAATTCAATGGTGAAAAAGTAAGGCCTTACATTTAGGCAAGAAAAAAAAAACACAGATATTTTAGGTAGTACCTTACTCGGTAGTAGTAATTGTGAGGGTTCTTGGACTCCTAGTGGACAATCACTTAAACATGAGCCAGCAGTGTGCTGAAGCTGCCAATGCAGCCCTAGACTTCATTAATAGAGGGTTAGACTCAAGATCACATGAAGTGTTAGTATCACTCTATATTGCCTTAGTAGGATCACACTTGGAATACTGCATCCTGTTTTGGTTGCCACAATGTAAAAATGATGTTGAGACTTTAGGAAGGAATACAGAGAACTGCAGCAAAGGGGACTGGAGGCTAAACAAAAAGAACGGTTGCTGGAATTGGGTATGTCTAGCTTAATAAAAAGAAGGACGGGTGACATGATAGCCATGTTTCAATATCTAAGGAATAGCCATAAAGAAGAGAGAGTCAGTCTCTTCTCCAAAGCACAAGGAGAGAAGCAACCTAGAACTAAGGACAAATTTCCTGACAACAATCAGTGGAATGACTTGCCTCCTGAAGTTGTGTATGTTCCAACATGACATTTTAAAAGAAAAGATTGGACAACCATTTGTCTGGAATGGTATAGGGCAGGGGTCCCCAACCTTTTTGGCACCAGTGTAAAAAAAATTCCACGCACCAGTGGGAGCCTCCAGCGGGTGAGTCGAGTCACATGGGCCGCGTGCACAGTCGGCGGTCACGTGGAACCTGAGGCTCACTCCGGCCCGGTTACTATCAAGCCATGGACCGGGTCTGCGGCCCAGAGATTGGGGACCCCTGGTATAGGGCAGTGATGGCGAACCTTTTTTATCTTGCGTGCCAAAAGTGGGGGGAGCACAGGGGGGTCATGGGTGAATGTGCCATACCCATAATGCTATGTGCACGACCCCAATGTGCATGCATGCACGACCAGTGCTCCCCCCATTTTTAGCATGCTTTTTTCGCCCTCCCCAGGCTCCAGAGACTTTATAAGTTCGGGAACGGATTTCCAGTTTGCTCGTAGAGCCAGTTTTTCATGTTCCGGAGGCTTCAGGGAAGCTCCTGAAGCCTCCGGAGGGCGAAAAATGGCTTCAAAAGAAGGCCAAAGTCAGCTGGCCAGCGTGTGCATGCGCACTGGACAACTCACAGGGCAACACCTCAGGTGCCCTGACAAATGGCTCCGCGTGCCACATGTGCCATAGGTTCGCCATCACTGGTATAGGGCTTTCCATCTGAGCAGCAGGTTGGACTAGAGGACCTCCAACGTCCCTTACAACTCTTATTCTGTTATATTCTTACTTTTAATATGCAGAAATGAATATGTGTTACTATTTTGACCTAATTCTATTAGGGTTAGGTTTATAGTTCATCTGTTAAAACACTGATACATCATGAGAAGAATTGGCTACAAATTGTTATGGGTATATGGTAATACTGTACATTAGATTCACAGAAATGCCATAGATAGAAACTGGCTAATCAGTGTAATCGAGAAAGTATGATGAAACTGAGATGTGTGTCAATCTTCTTTCCACATGAGCAAGTATAAGTACTTAAAAAAAGCTTTTTTATATAACAATACATGAATCTGAGCATTAAAGGATTTGCTGCCATAGCACTCAAACCACTGGATACTTTGAAAAGGCAATTCCTTATCCTTATAAAGAAAGCAGACACACAGATATCTGTAATAGCCTTGGACAAGATTATAGCTTATCTAAAATGAATTGTTCAAAATATAAAAGTAATAAAAATCTTTGTCCCACTTTAATATATCTAATTCAGAAACCATCTCTACAAGTTCCTCAAAAATTGAATACATAGTTTAAGTAATAATATTGCACTGAATTCTTATGCAGTACATTCCCACCTAGCCAATTTGAATGCATAGATTACAAACTTCAGCAAGCAGTTCATTGCCTCTGGCATTAAAATTGTATTAAATGTGGCCAGTGTGCTTTGAGGAAGGTAAAACAGCATGTATGATTGTGCACTGGGGGAAGTGTGATGGTATGTAGCACAGTAGGATATTAAGTAAAGCAATAACCTTTTTTTTTTAAAAAAAAGTTCAGTAATAAACTACAATAGTTCTATTTTCAGATCCAGCTTCCCGTTTAGAAAATGCTGCATTTATAAAAGCAAATTAAATGGAATTTACATTCTAAAGGTTATCAATTAGTATTTGGACCCTTCAAGGTTAGGCAAGCTTTAGAAAATTCTCAGAACTTTCTTGTACTAATGTGACCTGTCAAAGCTTTGCCCAGCTTCATGCTTCCTGATCAGAAGAGCAAATTATTTACTGTCAGGTTCAAATTATACACTAATTTAATTTAATTATATGTCATCAAGTAATTGAACCTTAGCAACCACTTAGATTTCTCTCCATGGCGATCTTCCCTAACCTGGACTTTTAGTTCTTACCATCCCTGAGGTAAGCAGCACTTTGCTGCTAGCCATTCTCTTTCCTTCCATCTTTCTCAGCATCAGAGTCTTCTCCATAGAGATAGGTCTTCATGTAATAAGTCCAAAGTAGGATAATTTGACACTGGTCATTTGTGTCTCAAGTGATAACTTTGGTTGATTGGTTTGATGATCCATTTGTTTGTTTTCTTGACTGACCATAGACTCTTGGGAGAAGACTCTCAAGAGTCTTCTCCCAAGTTCAAAAGCATCAGTGCTGTTCTTATCCTACTTCTTTAAAGTCCATCTTTTGCTTCCATGGAGTGACAAAGGGAATATCTTCTAAAAAGGGGGAAATCCATTTTGTTTTCAGAATAAGTTCTGCCAAGAACTTACAACCAGTGGTGTGGCAGAATATTAAATTCAACAAGGAAATCCACACACTGACATGCATGCAAGAGAATCTATATTATGTTAACTGAATTTCCTGCGCTAGCTGGGGAATTCTGGGAGTTGAAGTCCATCCATCTTAAAATTGCCAAGGTTGAGAAACACTGAGCCAAGACATTCCAATTCATATGGCACCGGCCATGAATCAAATATAGGATTATAACAAACAGAACCACAAACATTATCCTTCTCGTTCTCTTTTCCAACTGCAATACGTTAGAAATACAAGTTTCTCCTTTCAGGTTAATCATTGTAAAGCCTAGTGAACTAATTCTTTAGATATATTTTATAAGGTTAATCTTTATTGTTATTGTACTTAAATACAACAAAATTGGTTATATTTTGAAAATGTATAAGTTGTAATGATTAATATTAAATTGAAACAGTATTCAGTATTTTTCTGACAATCCTTCCCTTTTCATTCTGTTATGCGCTGTGCTGTAATTTAGCAAACAGTGCGAAAAAGATTGAGGAAGGGGTTCTGACCCCTATCTGGTGTCTGGGAAGACCAGCTCATAACTTTAGCTTTCTTTCCTTTAAGAACTTCAGAATTGACTTTGGGAGTATGTTTTGGATCATCTTGCTAAAATATACCTCCTTTCAGCTTTAATTCCTACACTGACTGCAGGATATTACTTTAGGGTATTTTGACTTTGGTTTGAATCCATTATTTCTTCCATCCACAAATATTTCTTGCAGCTTTGCTGCCACACAATTGTAAAACAAATGGAACAACCTCCATATTTAGCAGTTACCAAGGTGTTCTTTTCTTCAAACCTGTCACCTTTGTTTTCTCTTATATGATCCTAAACTCTCTGATTTGCTTCCCATTAGTCCTAATAATTTTGTTCCAAAATGCTTCAATTTTATTAAAATTTTATTTTTTATAGTTTAGTTGATGACTTTTGGGATGAGGTGAGAGAAAAGGCTTGCTTCTGACAACCGTCCCAATATGGTATGAGCACCAATTATATGAGTAACAGGGTTTGGAGAACTAATCCAGTGTCAGTTTACTCCACTTCTCAGAATTTGCAATAGTTTGTGAGTTGTGGGGGTTTTTTGGGAGGGGTTTTTGTTTTTTGTTTTGGCTTATATGACCACTTTTGAGGCAATTCTAGCAAAAGATAATTCTTGGTCTTCCAGATCTTTCCTTGACTCCTTCAGTTACATGTGAGATCCACTTTGTGTTTCTTACAGCTGAACCTGTAAATGAAAATGTTTAGGGAAATTTTCACAGGGAAATTTTTCGCTTCTGCATTTATAAGAGTGAACTATTTTCATTTCCAAATATTCAGAGTACGGCTTAGAGCAGTGGTAGTTAACCTGGTCTGGTCGGCGTTCCAGATTTTATGGTGGGCAGTAAGGATTTTGTCCAATACTGAAGCACTTTCCTTTTTTTAAATGTAATTGAGTTCCATACTTTATAAATCACCATTACTGTGGAACTGGTGGACGGTTAGAAAATTTTATTACTAACAGAGATACAAAAGTGGCCGGTAGATATAAAAAGGCTGACTACCCCTGGCTTAGAGGATCCTTTTGTTATTTAAACTAAAAAGAACAACAATTACAACTAGAAGACTTAGAAAGATCAGTTATTTGTGAACCATGGGAATTGTTTTCATCTGGCTAAGTATAGACCAAATGAGTCAATCATATTTAAGTCCATAGCTACACTAGACTCTTATAGACCTGAAATAGATACATCTTCATAACCATTTATTATAACAGTATTCTGGATGCTATAAATGTATGCTCTGGACTTATTCTTCAATAAATTACGGAGTTATTTATCACATAGTAAATAACTAGAATAACAAAATCTATTTAATTTTAGGATTTATTTATTTATTTTGTCAAGTATGAATTAGATAACAGATATAAGTATAGACATGATTATGAATACATGAAATGAATACGAATACAAGAGAATATTAAAACAGGGACAGTAGGCATGCTGGTGCGCTTATACACGCCTTTAAAGACCTCTTAAGAATGGGGTGAGGTCAACAGTAGACAGTCTAAGATTAAAGTTTTGGGGGTTTGGGGAAGAAACCACAGTATCAAGTAGTGCATTCCCGGCATTGATAACTCTGTTACCGAAATCATATTTTCTGCAATCACGTTTAAAGAGGTTTACCATAAGTTTGTCACTATTGTGAGCTCATGTATTATTGTGGTTGAAGCTGAAGGGTAGGACATTGACAGGTAGGATATTGTAGCAGATAATTGTATATATCACGCTTAAGTTGTATCAAAGACAACGAAGTTCTAAGTTATCTAAGCCCAAAATTTCAAGTCTGGTGGCATAAGGTATTCTGTTGCAAGCAGAGGAGTGGAGGGCTCTTCTCCTGAAATATTTCCGGACTCGTTCAATTGTATTTGTGTCTGATATGCAGTGCGGGTTCCAGACAGATGAGCTGTATTCAAGAATTGGTCTAGCAAAAGTTTTGTATGCCCTAGTTTGCAGTTCAATATTACCAGAAAAGAAGCTTTGCAAGATTAGGTTAACAACTCTTAATGCCTTTTTGGCAATGCTGTTACAGTGGCACTTAGATCATTTAAGATGAGTACTCCAAGGACAGTGTGGGGATTGTCTACGAGGTAATATCCATTCAGTTTGTATTTTGTGTTCTGATTTTTTTTCTGCCAATGTAAAAGACAGAGCATTTGTTGGTTGAGATTTGGAATTGTCAATTTTTTGACCATTCTGGCACATAGTCAAAGTCTTTTTGTAGGATAGCAGCATTGTTGGTGGTGTTGAATAGTTTTACATCATCAGTGAAAAGAATGCAGTTGCTTATAATATGATCCCAAAGGTCATTTATAAACAGTGTGGGCCCTAAAACACTACCTTGGCGGGACACCACTGTTAACAGGTACAGGGTTTGATAGGACGTTTCCTATTTTGACTACTTGTTGCCTATTTGACAGGAGCACATCTATCCACATATGCTGGGAACTGGAGATGCCATAAGATTTTAGTTTTAGAAGTAGTTTGTCATTTACTACAGAATCAAAGGCTTTACAGAAGTCTATGTAAATTGTGTCTATTGCTTTACCCTGATCGAGTTGTGAGGTCCATATATTTTGCAGTGTAAGAGTTATAGATTGCAGGACAGACTTTTTCTGAAATATCAAGTCAAAGGTAGCCTTTGACTTGGGTGCACAATTTCCATTGTGAAGCAAGGTGATTGTTAAATAAGTTGCACCTGATTTTATGAGATTTTTTTTGCCATAGTTGTTCAGTAAATCACTGCAGTTATTAAGTGAATCACATGGTTGTTAAACAAATCAAGTTTCCCCCATTGATTTTTGCTTTAGGAACTCATCTGGGAAGATCACAAAGGATGATCACATCAGCCAAGGACACTGGAATCTTTGTAAATGCTTGCTGATTGCCAAGCACCCAAATTTTGATCATATGACTGTAGGGATGCTGCAACTGTTGTGGGAGAATCAATCTTAAGTCAGTTTTTCAGTGGCTCTGTAATGTCAAATGATCACTAAACAGATTGTTATAAATCAAGGACTACATATACTGGCTACAATGTAGATTTTACTATAACTTTTTATGTTTTCACAGACTTTTTTAAGCTCCCCCAATTTTTGCAATCCCGAGGCACTGTGCCAATGGTTTAAAATGGGTATATTTTCTCCGCCTTTTCCGCCAACATCTTAAAACTTATTTATTCCAACAAGCCGGCCTAGCATAACCCCCATTTCTGACTTTTATAGGGAAAATTTTAAATTGTAGAGTTTTATTAATTTTAGCACAGGGATAGTTTAATAGTTTTTAATAATTAGGTATTTTTGTATGGTTTTAATAATGCCTGTGCGCCGCCCTGGGTCCTTTTTTAGGAGAAGGGCGGGGTATAAATTTAAATAAATTAAATTAAAAATTAAATTAAATATGTAAGCCTACCAACAATTTTACAGTTTAAAGAAAAAAAGAGCAAGGAATCATTTGGAAGTATGTCTGAATTTCTGCACCTGTCATATTCATTTTCTTTTCTTTTAATCAGTACGTAACTGCAGGTAAATAGTAAGTATGCATTCAAATTTGTATGAAAACATTGCCTTAAATTTTGTACCCAGGGAGAAATTTTAAGTGCATGTATTGCTTTAGGGATTTATGGAAATATTTGAACAGAAGCAAGATTTTAATTTTTTGCATGCAACTCTAAGTACTCAGTAAATTTCCCTCGTTTTGAATGCATTAAAAAAACCCTACAGATAGAAAAGCACAGCTAAACTCTTGGTTAACTTAAGTGAGGAATAAGGATGAATTTTTATTCTACCGAAGATAAAATTGTAATTATTTGGGAGTCTCAGTTCTCCAAGCATATTTAAAAATTAATTCTGCTGTCTTGGGTGACCAGTAAGAAGGATATGAGTTTTCAGGGGAGATAAATATGGTGATAGAAAACAAATGCTTCTTCCCTGTAGTTTCCTTAATTACTTACCTCCTTTTGATAGCTTTATCTTTATGTGATTACTGCCTTAATCATTTGAGAGTTGAAAGATAATTAGATACAGTGTTGGAAACATTTCTCTTATCCTTAATTTCCAACTGCTGAAATCCAGTCCTGTCTCCCTAAACAGTTTGTGGCCTCTTTGCAATCTTCATTGAACACCAATCTTTAAATATTAATGAGTAGCTACACGTGGAGGAAGTCTATCATCCAGCAAAAGGGCTTATTTTTCTCCTGAGAATGTAGTTTGAATATTATATGCATATGTCCCTAGATGGCAGCGCTGCACTGCTGAAATAGCTGTCAAAAAAAAAAAAAGGCTACAGAGAATCTTAAGGGTGTCATGGCTTGCTCTGTTTTGGCAAATGAAGCTGGGAGGTAAAATAAGAAGAAAATACACCGAATATCCAGTGGGCTATTTCCACAGAATAGTAATAATTGCCGGCACTGATGAAATCCTAAATTAGAGCAATAATAATTACTTTTCCTAATGACTCTGGGCTTTTCATGTCTGCTATCTCCACCTCTCCCTCCTCGTTCTTTGGCTTTAGCTAATAAAATTTATATAATGAATTCATTCATTCCCCCATCTCCAAAATACTACACTTTCATCCATCCTGAAGAGTAGTGGGCTTTGTAATCAAGAGCTTCTTTGTGTAATAATGGAAACCGAAGATCCAGCTACCTGATTACAAGTTGGCATTTGTGCTGAAGTGAGGTTGTATTTCTCCACCAGCCACAATCATGCAACATGAAGCCTGGTAGATACGGCCCAGATACGGCCCAGAACAAGAACAATAGCAGTTTATTTTATATTTTCTTTAAAATTGTGTTGTGATCATGAAGGCAGAGATTACCAATTTCCAAAGCAGCCTTTTCCAGCCTGGTGTCATCTAGTTTATGATTGCCCTTTCTATAGTAGCAATGACTAGCAATGCTTATTCAATGTGAAACTTGTAAAGAATGAATACTGCAACTTAAAACACACATAGCATTACCAAGATCAAACAGATATGTCAACAAACATTTGGCCTTGGAAACATAAGCATAATATCATAATTCAACACTTGTACCTGGAGTGATTCTATTGGCTATCATCTCTTTAATGGCATGTTTCCGATTAAACAAACAGCAGGATTTACTTCATGTTGCGGCAGATCAGTCAACACGTATTAACTACTGCCTCTGAAACAATGACAGATGTTTTTGTTTAGCATTGTATTTTGTATGTCCCTTTATAAGGCAAGCTTGGGCAGTGCCCCAAAGCGAACCAAAAAAAAAAAAAATCCAAACTCCTTCCATCCAAACAGATTATCTGAGCAATTAAAAGCAATACAATCTAAACAACTACTCTAATTATCTCGGATTTGAGGAGCCACCCCTAAAACAGGGTTGTTTTAAGGTCTTTCCTAAATGAAGTCTAAAGGGATATTTTCACGAATGCGGGGCTACTATTGAGAAAACCTCCCTCCTATGATATGCCCCTTCATTTGGCAGGAGAGGAAATCCTTAGCAGGTCTTTCCTTACTGATTGGACTAGGTCAGGAGTCAGCAATCTCCAGCTCTGGAGCCACATGTGGCTCTTTCATCCCTCTACTGCAGCTCCCTATCACCAGTGGGCTCCACAATTGATAGGTCTTCCAGTTACGACAGGTAGAGGAAAAAGGACGCCACACTAGGATAAAGCTCTATGGTGGGGGAACTGGACTTCTGGTTGGCTTCAGAATTGAATGGGGAGCTTCCAGTTAGGACCTTTGTGGCTCTTAGAATGTTTAAGGTTGGCCAACTCTGGACTAGGTGGACAGAATTATACCTGGCCCTGATATATTGCCAGACTGTATAGCGCTTCAGAGGTGATACCCAGAATTGTGAACTAAGTCCACAATATGGAGTCAGTACAGAGTCCTCAAGATGGAAGTGAATTCTGCAACCCTGTGTTTCCCAAACTAGTAGTCTAGCCATTGTATAATGCACAAATTGTAGTTTCCGAGACTGGTTGCAATAATTTAGTTACGAGGTGACCTTTGCTACTATTGCTAAGGCATCCTTGTTTAGGTATTTGCTGGAGAATTATCAACATTCTGAAAAACATTTTGAAGAACTTCCTTCTTCCTGAACAGTCCTGTGGCTTGTGGGAACATATAAAATCAACAGTTACTTGGTTATATCTCTACCGCTAATGTGAAAGCACAAATATTTTATATGACATCATTTGTTTTCCCATTTTAGTCATTTGAAAGATGACTGGGTTCTAAAGACTGATCCCCAAAGAGGTGAATGTTCCTTCCAAACTTTGGATTTATTATCAGCATACCTTTCGGTTCCTGGCCCTCCCCATCTTGTACATTCCCACACAAAACTGGTTTGCTTTTGGTAGCTTTACAGCTAAGATTTAGATTTTAGATTTTATTAAATTTATATCCCGCACCTATCTCCTATGGGACCCAGGGCGGCGCACAGGAATTTAAAAACACAATATACAATACAAAATATAAAACATCCTAAAACCTTATTAAACTTAATACTCCTGCGCTAAAAATATTGTTAAAAAACCCTCTAATTAAAAATTTGTGCAACTAACACTCAGTCATTTATCGAGTGGATTACTCTAAGCCAGCTTGCTGAAACAGGTGCGTTTTATAAACGCTGGCGGAAAAGGCGGAGGTCCAAGGTGGTACGGAGATCGGGAGGTAGGTCGTTCCAGAGGGTAGGGTCCGCCACAGAGAAGGCCCTTCCCCTGGGCGTCGCCAACCGTCATTGCCCGGCCGCCGGCACCCGGAGAAGACCCTCTTTATGGGAGCGGATCAGTCAAAGGGATGTATGAGGCAGGAGACGGTTTCGCATATAACTAGGCCCCGAGCCATGGAGCGCTTTAAAGATGGTGATCAACACCTTGAAGCGCACCCGGAAGGCCACAGGCAGCCAGTGCAGCTCGCGCAGGACAGGTGTTATATGGGAATGCCTTGAGGTTCCCATAATCACCCACGCGGCCACTTTCTGAACTAGCTGTAACCTTCGGGTGCACCTCAAGGGGAGCCCCATGTAGAGAGCATTACAGTAGTCCAGACGGGATGTGACCAGTGCTTGAGTAACTGTGCGAAGGGCGTCCCGGTCTAGTAAGGGGCGCAACTGGCGAACCAGGCGTACCTGGTAGAACGCCCTCCTGGCCACGGCTGTCACATGATCCTCCATGGATAGCCGAGAGTCCAGGAGGACACCCAAGTTGCGCGCCCTCTCCACGGGGGCCAATAATTCGCCGCCAATGGCCAGTGTTGGACTTATCTGGCTAAACCGGGGCGCCGGAAACCACAGCCACTCGGTCTTGGACCGGTTGAGCTTTAGTTTGTTACTAAATAAACATACAAGATTTTGTGCCTCTTTTCTGTGTCCAACACCACAATCTTTTGCCATATTTTATTTTAGTGGTCAATCTTGAGCTTTTAACTGAGTTTGCAAAAGACTAAGTCACACACCTACATTCTGTTCTGATGTTTGTAAAAAAAAATTTTTTTTTGGCCTATTCTAACACTTCTCTGCTCATGTAGGACTCTATGCAGCCAACCAGGAAAGTCTTATACAGGGTTACATCTTTCAGCTACCTGCTATTGCTATTAAGCCAATCCTAGAGAGAAAGGGACGTGATGGCTTAATGGCTAAGACGCTGAGCTTGTCTTAGTTTCTGATTAGAAAGGTTGGCAGTTTGGTGGTTTGAATCCCTAGCGCCGCATAATGGAGTAAGCTCGCGTTACTTGTCCCAGCTTCTGTCAACCTAACAGTTTGAAAGCATGTAAAAAATAGGAACCATCTTTGGCGGGAAGGTAACAGCATTCCATGTGTGTTTAGTAATGCCAGCCACATGACCACATAGACGTCTTCAGACAGTGATGGCTCTTCGGCTTTGAAACGGAGATGAGCACCGCCTCCTAGAATTGGGAATGGCTAGCACATATATTCGAGGGGAACCTTTACCTTTACCTTAGAGAGCATTATCTAAATGCCACAAATGCATTTTTCCTCAGCCTATTCCTTTCAGTCACTATATCTAAACACTGTTTCCAGGAATCAGGAACACTGCTGGCTTTGCATCTATTTCACTCCTGTATGGAAATCACCTTCAAAACACATAAGAGCTGATGCCAATTATTATATTGGATTGTACATTTCTCACAATATGCATAAACTGCAGTCATGTATGAGAGCCTCTTAATTGCCCTTGGAGGCCATATATAAGTCAAGATCAATAAAGCTTGTAGGAAGCTATGAAAAAGTATTCTCAAATCCCCCAATGTGTTTATTTTATTAATTTGAGTATAGTTAGACTAACAAGTTTCCATTTGATTCTCCATTTTTCATCAAAACCTTTACCATTTTAAAATTAAAATGGTAGGATCTTGTTTGTAATTCTATTCACACACTTTATGCAATTGTGCAGTAATAAAATCTGAGAATTTCTGAGATGGCAGAAAAACTGAGTTAAGAAATGGACTCTGGGTATTCTGGAGAAAAAAATATCTAGGGGGGAAAAAGAACAGCTCTCAATATATACCTGTACCCTGCTGATTCCTACATTCTAAGCCCCAATCATTCAATCATGTGACCCAGAGTGCAACATAGGGACCCTGTCCTATGTTTCCTAGGGCATATGTACAGTTAAACTGCAACACAAAGGAACAGCAAAAATATGCACATCAATCCACTGCACTATGAAGTTTTCTATATAGAAGGAAATACCCATGCTTCGTACAGCCATTGCAATTTGTTACCTAGTCTCCAAAACACCCTGAGGGCAAGACAATAAGTAACAGATGCAAACTTATCAAAGAGAGATTTAACATAGAAATAAGAAGAAATTTCCTGACAGTGAGATTAATCAGTAGCCTGAGTTGCCCTCAGAAGTTGTGGATATACCATCACTGGAGGTTTTAAAGAAGAGATTAGACAGTCATTTGTTTGAAATAGTGTAGGGCCATGATGGCGAATCTATGGCACGGGTGCCACAGGTGGCACGCGAAGCCATTTCTGAGGGCATGCGAGGTGTTGCCCTGTCAGCTCCAGCACATGAGCATGCTGGCCAGTTGATTTTTGGCCTTGATTTTCAGCCATTTTTTTGTCCCCCTGAAACCTCCAGAGGGAGAGAAATGGCCCAACAGGCAACCTGGAAGTCCATTCCTAAACTTCTAGTTTGTGTATTGGGCCTTTTTTCACCCTCCCCAGGCTCCTCGAAAGCTTCTGGAGCCTTTGGAGGGCAAAAAATGGACCTATCAGGCCCACCGAAAGTCAGAAAACAGGCTGTTGCCAGCCTCTGGGGAAGGCCATTTTTGCCCTCCCCAGGCTCCAAAAAAGCCATGTGTACATGCGCTGGAGAGCAGGGGATGTCACACATGTATTCTTAGGGGGCATGGCATGGGAGGCATTAAATTATGGGGGTGGGCACACGAGCATGTGTGCTTTAGGCACCCGAGACGAAAAAGGTTTGCCATCACTGGTGTAGGGTCTCCTGCTTAAGCAGGGGGTTGGACTAGAAGACTTCCATGGTCCCTTCTAACTCTGTTATTCTGTTAACAAGTTGGAAACAATTTCAGAGGCCATGATGGGTGTACTTTCCCTACCTTGATAAACAAAAATCTTCCTTAATCTAGTTTTCTGTTCTCATAGTGATCAACCAGATTTTCCTAATAAGAACTGTTAGTTTAGAATAGATTATAGATTCTACAACAATTTTATTATTATTTTTGGTCATATTTAATACTCAAATAGGGCTACACCCCAATATGAAATTATATTAATAGATTGTTTGTCTGTCCTCTTTTTTCATCAAGCAAATGAATTTGAGCAAGTATTGCTTAGCTTTAAATACCATTTTAAGGCTTGTTCTGCATGTTTGAAGTAAAAACATTGTTATTAGGCCCTTACTGGACACAATTAATAATACATTCAATGTAATTAACTCCCTTCTGTAGCCCACTCTTTTCATTAATTTCTGGCCTAATCTTTAAATGAATCTCCTCTTTTTAAAGATGTGAATCAAATCCATATTCTTCCTGCTATTATTGTAGCTATTTCTCTTTTTTCATTGCTTCTCCTTTAATGAAATGTAAGACTCTAAAATCTCAAGACTGGGACTTCTGTGTGTTCTTAGGCTTTCCTACGCAATTAACCATTGGCAGTGTTTCCATTATGCCTGAGATAGAACTGTGTAACACACTGCAGGGACTACGAGAGTTGATTCTTAAAAGCTTAAAATAAATTCATCTGGATAAACCAAAATCTTACTTAATCTAGCTTTCTGTTCTCATAGTGATCAACCAGATTTTCCTAATAAGAAGCCCTCAAGTAGGACATAATACAATAGCAGAGTTGGAAGAGACCTTGGAGGTCTTCTAGTCCAACCGCCTGCCTAGGCAGGAAGCCCTGTACCATTTCAGACCAATGGCTATCCAACATCTTCCTAAAGATTTCTAGTGTTGGGGCATTCACAACTTCTGGAGGCAAGCTGTTCCACTGACTAATTGTTCTAACTGTCAAGAAATTTCTCCTCAGTTCTAAGTTGCTTCTCTCCTTGATTAGTTTCCACCCATTACTTCTTGTTCTACCCGCAGGTGCCTGGGTGAATAGCTTGACTCCCTCTTTTTTGTGGCAACCCCTGAGATATTGGATCATAAGTTCATTAGCCCTTTCTTATTCATATTTCTATTAATGGGCTTTCAGGTGGATACTATTATATATCTTATGGTAGTCAATTCAATATCTTCAGTATATGAAAAACATTTTATCTAGAGTAAATATCACATTCTGTTCCATCAAATCTAGCATTATAAAATGGAAGGAAAAATCCCACTCCACTTTTCCATGCTGTATAATGCTATATGTAAGTTGCTATTTATTTAGATGGGCTTTTTTGAGATTGAAAAACTCAGTGTTCTACGTTTTTCTTTATTAAGGATTTGTTTCCAGCTTTTTTGATCATCTTTGGAGCTCATTCTTTTCGCTTTTCAATATACTTCAATAAAATTTACACGATTCAATAACTGGAACCCTACATATTATTCTAAAAGTGTTCATAATACTCTGTCAGCTGCCACCTTATGCTCGCTTATGCCTCACTACAATACGGTGACAATCAAACTGCGGGAAGGGGAAATGAAGGGAGGGGGGTGCTTGGGGGAAAACAAAAGTAGAAGCCACCTTGAGATGCTGCTCCAAGGTCACCCAGCTAGAAGGAGGGAGCCGCATACCAATGTGGGCTCAGACTGGCTGTTATAGAACAACCTGTAAGAACCTGATTGGTGGGCAGCGAGAAAGAGACAAGGGGCGGAAATAGAACTTAGTGATTTTGGCATGAGAATTTTAGTTCTGGTTTTGCACTATTTGTAATTCACTTGACCTCTATTAAAGTATACTTTTTTCAACAATTAGACTTAAGGATCATTCTTATTAAGAGGTTCAAGCTCAAGCAGGTCTGACAGACTGATTGATTTAAGGGTGTTATGTTGTCAGTTTATTTTTATTTGTTCCCTAAATATAGTCAATATAATATTCACGTTTCTTTTGTAACAGGCAGCCATAGATTGGCTATTCCTACTACTCAGTAACTTTTTGTTGATCAGTGACAATCAGCTTTGCATCCATCACGCTTAATAAAAAGCTGTCTTAATAATTAAAAATAATTAAGGAGGGGGAGGCGATCATGTCAAACTTTGCCCTTTTATGCCCACATTTGGATTCCAGATTAATTGCCCATTTGACTCCTTCCCCTGTCTCATCAATCTCACTCTGAGAAATCATTTATTTTAATTTAAGAGAAGATGATGTTAAGGTTATATATAATTGCTACAATGAAGATGGAATATAAAGCCGTTACACACACACACACACACACACATGCTCAAAAACCTAACACACACACACACACACACACACACATATACTTGTGTCATATATACTTATTCCCCTGGCTCAGCTGATCAGGAGGAGAACTAGTGGTCTAGTGGCAATTACAACTGCCTCACATGTAATACTTCCCTGGTTCGAATTCCAGTAAGGGTATGGCTAGCTGATGAGAGCTAAATAGCTTGAAATAGATCTATACTAGTCTCCCTTCTTTATTTATTTATCAGCACAAACATAACACACACATACACACATATACTTGTGTCATATATATTTATTTCCCTGGTTTAGCTGATCAGGAGAACCAGTGATCTAGTGGCAATTACAGCTGCCTCACATGTAATACTTCCCTGGTTCGAATCCCAGTAAGGGTATAGCTAGCTGATGAGAGCTAAATAGATCTATACTAGTCTCCCTTGTTTATTTATTTATCAGCACAAACGTAACACACACACACACACACACATACATATATATACACATATAAAACAAGATTTCTCATTTCATTCATGAGGGTTGTTGTTCGTTACATTCTGGAATTCGTAACTTGAAGGAAAAGGGAGACAACAAGAGTTTCGGTTTACCTCATTTTCTTTCTGGTGAGCTGCTATTGATTTGCTTCCTTAAAAGAACGCATGCTGATTAAACCATAAATATATATTGATGGGGTTCTGTTAAAGGGTCATCCAAGCAATGCCACTTTTAGCCCTCATCTGCATTCCATGCTTTGCTCTCACTACCACAGGGATCCTGAATTACAGCTGGTAGAAGGCTGTTTCTCTTTTCTCCCAATAACATTTCACACTGTGTTTATTTCACTGGCTGACAGCCACTTTGTCCAAACTGAGGAGAAAAAAAAATGTTATCTCTTTACTGATCAGTGTAGCAGATTCCAAGCAACAAAGCCTCCTGCTTATGCTATCTGGAGAAAAAAAGAGGCTTATGGGTGGATCAGGTAACTCAGTGGAGAGTTACTATAGAGAGGTTTACTATATAGCTTGGTTTATACAATATTTCTTAAGGTTTTTGCTCTCGAGACCCCTTCCTGCTTTTATAAATTTGAAGGACCCTAAAACAGCTTTTGTTTGTATGAGTTATATTTATTAATATTTACCATATTAACAATTAAAAGTGATGCATTTCTAGAATATTTATTAATTCATGTAAAAATAACAGTACTAAACTCATTAGATATTAACATATCCTGTTTTCCTGAAAATAAGACCTCCCCGGATAATAAGCCCAATTGGGCTTTTGAGCGCATGTGCTAAAATAAGCCCTCCCCGAAAATATTGCAATATAGAAGCAGCCATGAGGTGACCACACTCACTGTCTCCTGCACCTCAAAAATAAGAAGACCTCTCCAAAAATAAGGCAAGTGGTTATTTCAAAGGGGGGGGGAATAAGACCCTGTCTTATTTTAGGGAAAACCCGATAGATAAAATATTTTTTATTTAAAAAACACTATTTTAAACAAATAAAAAATAAGAAGAGTGAAATTGTTTCAAATTTTTGAAAATACCTTCCGTATCTGGCAAATAATGTTGATTTAATAGATCCAAAAGATGTTCTGGGGGGACCCCCCCTTTTGGTCCTCAGGTCGCCTGTTATGAAAGGAAGGAAGACTGAAATCTTCCTTGCCTACATAAATTCTGCAGGCCTAAGCAACGTGGGCTAGAGATACCTGCCTTCATCATTTTCCTTCTTCCTGGCAGAACACCACAGCTGTTAGACTGAAGCAATCTTCTTTGCAATTTATTCTTTCTTCCCAGCCAAAGACACCACACCAGGTAAATGTGAGATAGAGAGAGAGCAGCTGGTTTGATAACTTTTCCCTTAGCAATAGCTTTCATGAAGGAAAAGTGGAAAAATTACTGTGAGTTTGCATCCAGCACACTCCCAGACAATTTCTATCTCCAAAGCATAGCAAGCACATATGCCATTTGCTACAGCTAGCGAAATATATAGCTTGGTGTTTAGATATTAAACTTCAGCAAATAGCAAGAAAGTTAATTGGCAAAAGCAGGATATTAGGGAGGCAAAAAACAGGGAGGGAAAGACATGAACAGACAAGAATTTATATCGTCTATATAAGCAGCGTCAAACTCAAGGCCTGCAGGCCAGATCTGGCCCGCAGGGTGCTTTGATGTGACCCACGGGGCCACCCTGGAAACACTGAGGGACAGGCTCGCGGTGCCTCTGCCAGTGAAGCGGCCCTCCCAAGCTCTGTTTTCGCTGGCAGAGGGTTGCAGGAGGCTGTCACAGCTGGAAATGGAGCTTGAGAGCTATTTTCTCTGGCAGAGCACCACAGGCACCCCCCAACATGAGTGGCATTGAGCAGGCTACACCTACCCCGACCCCATGAGGTCAAACACACTGCTGATGTGGTCTTCAATGAAATCAAGTTTATACCCCTGGTCTATATTGTTAAAGCATATAGATGATCCTCAAGTTAAGCCTGAACTTGGAACCAGAATTTCTGTCTAAGCAATGTGGTCAGTAAGTGAAATATTACATGACCACACTGTTTACTAATAGCAGTACCAGCACTCCTTGTCGCTGTCATTAACAGAATCCCAGTGGTTGTTAGGCGGGGACCCACCCTTATCCAAGTCATTCCTGACTTGATTTGTGCCAGCCCAGAGCCTCAGTTTGTTAAGGGACTATCTTCTTTATCTTCTCTTGAATTCTGTTCCCCCGCTACACACACCTATCTCTTTTCCATTTCTGCCTTCTACATAGCAGAACTTCTCCGTGGCAATGGAAATGAGCTGTAGAGGTCTGGGGCCTTCAGCACTTTCAGCTGGCTGCCACCACCCCAGGTCTTAATTTCATCCCCAACACTTCAACTGCCAACGAATGCCTTCTTAAGACCCACACTGTGGTCAGCCATCTTAGTGACACAGCACAAAGCTGATACTGCACATACTGCTGTACCAGTTGGCCCTCCTATACAAAGTAGCTGCTGGCCCTGCTAGGCCTTCTTACTGACTGCCCTTGCACCACCGTTCTCCAAATATTGCATTCTGTTCCCACAGAGACCTTCAGAAGTCCTCAGAAACTTTATGAAGGCTTTCCAAAGCATCCCTTTGAAACTCACTGTCATGGTTCATCATGAGCACTGATTTTTGCTGTCAGAGTTGCACAGAACCTCAGAATAACCAGAACTCCTCCTTCAGTCCTTCCCTCTCTCCCACGCCTCAGGATGCCACTGTACTGAAACTTCTGTAAGCTGCAGGAATTCCTGGAACTTTCATAATAAACAATATTTGCAGATTTTATTGTTGCACAATCATCCATAACAGAAATAGCAAATGGAGTTGCCAGACAATAGTTGAACAGATTACACCTGTATAATACTGTAGTATCAAGCAAATATTGCTTTAAAAAAACGAGTTCCTTTTAATGATTCCTGTTAAAGTTCCAGCTCAGGAACAGTGATACTCCTTGATACAAAGCAGTTTATTCTGCTTTATAATTTGAACTAAAAGCAGTTTAAATCATTAATAATTCTTGGACATGTTTCCAGAAACCGTTTCTTACTTTAATACAGAATCCAGGACTGTTCTGGTGCTCTTTTGTCTCTTCAGGGAAGTTCTGAGGTCTTTCTGAAGCCATGAGACTGGAAATAAATACGTGGAATTACATGCCCCAAGAGCTGAACTGATCTAAAACCAGTTCTTAGTTCCCAGTAAAATGTCATGTCTCAGCACTCCTCGGGTGCAAGTAGCCAGGAGCCGATTTTGAGCAGCTGGATAAGCTTTAATGATCCAGAACAAAGTCAGTCTTCATTTGTGCTTCCACACATTCTGAGGCAATTTTCATCCCCACCCCCCCATATTTTACACAACACTGATAGTGAATATATTTTAAAGAAGCTTTAATAAACCAATGTAATCTTCATGGTACCTGTCTGATATATATCAATGTCAAATCTAAGAATACATTTTATTACTCTGACATGTAAATGCTATTTGTTTATCTTTATAATATAAAGGAATTGGTTAGCTGTTCTTTTGGTGGCAAAGAAGAAATATGATATTGACAGACGCCAGTCAATCATCCGGTAAAATGCTGCTATGGTATAGTCCAGGGGTCTGCAAAGTTGGCTCTTTTAAGACTGGTGGACTTCAACTCCCAGAGTTCCCCAGCCAGCTGGCTGGGGAATTCTGGGAGTTGAAGTCCACCAGTCTTAAAAGAGCCAACTTTGCAGACCCCTGGTATAGTCCAAGCCTGCTTTCTTTGTTTGGGGGTAGTCATGTACATGTGACTTAGGTTAATTGGAATACTTTCGATGTTGTGAAGTAAGATTCCCCTAGAGTTCCCTAGTTATTCCAGTGTAATGTCACCATGGACATCTGTGTAGCAGGTGTGTACATGTGCAAAAGGCATAATGTGCACTGCAAAGTTATGACAAAAACTTCTCCCCTTTCATATTTGCATGGCAACATTATATGTAAGTACATAAGGGAAGAAGGAGAGAGTTTGCGTCTTGACATTATAACGTCACATTTTATTATTTTGTCAAAAATTCTGGTTCTTGTGGATGCCCTTGAACACTATTCAAATAGACCAATAAATCAGTACAGTACTTTTATATAAAATGTGTTGCAATATAAAAAAATCCCATATGTATTTTTATCTTTGAATGGCTCAGACTCTATACTGCTTGAATAGTTATTCTAAAATGCACCTACGACCTGTGATTCTCTAATTAGGCCATTATCTTTAATTCATAGAGTGATTAAAAAAGGTTCACAATATACTGAAAATGATTTGGTGCCTTTCAATAGAGAAAAATAGTACCTTAAAAAAACAGATGTCACAAGGAAGGTTTATTTTATCAATTCCCATGAGTTGCTATTTTGGGTATGGAATATGGGGGGGGGGGGGAGGCAAGTTATCTGTAGTGCAAATTTGGAAAGTTCTAAATATAGTTTCATTTCCTTTTTGTATAAATTAGAGTGACCATCATCCATGGATCCTGTGCCAGTTCTTTTCAGCTGTGACCTGGTTCATATATTACAGCAAATTATAATATGGTTTGTTTGGTTTTGATTTTATTGTGTGATTTCAGACTTGCTTAACATTTTGAGGAAGGCATGAGACATTTTCTGCTGGTTCTGCTTGTAATGCTATAATATTCCACTTATACACAGATTTGTGCTTATCATGTGGAAAGTCAAGAGAGGGCTTTCTGATGAATCCATCCCTGGTACTGTTACATCCTGCTACCTATTTGCACAGGTAACCAGGTCATAACAATCCCAAGGACTGAGCCAAAATTGTGACTTCATAATTGTTCATTGAGTAGTTTCTGAATAGGACTAGGTTGATTCATTTTTCTACAGCAAATAGGCCTTGTTTGTCCTTCTATGTAGCCTAGATTGTCTAAGGACATTTTGACAGCATTAGATTTCCAATTCTGATTTTGAGGGGAGGGTTTATGTGCGATTTTAAAAATATTTGCTGCTGTTCTATTTGATTGTTATATTATCCTTGAAGTCCTGAAAGTTTGGCATGAAGCTAATTCTTTAACATTAAGGAATACAGTATTTGCTTATTATGACTCAAAGTGTCCTGTTACCTAAAATTGCTTCATGTCATACAGGAACTGAAATCTAGTGGAGAGAAATCTAAGATAAAACTAATTTTCCTGTAAGCCTTATGACTGCTAACTCATTTTCAGTCAGTGAGATGGTGGATATATTAGGCTGTCCTTTTTTACATTTCAAGAGCATTTCAAGTATTTCAAGGTGGATATATTATACCTTGTCGCTTTTTGAGTGAGACCTATTTGATTTTTTTGCTGCTACAATCTCCCGAGTCTACAGTTTCAACATCACAGTAGCTACAACTGAATTAAACAGATTACTGCAAGTCTCTTTGAAAAAGTACATTTATAGTACCTTCTTAAAAATCTACAGGAAAGGGGGCCAGTCTGATCTCAGTGAGGAGCCAGTTCTAAAAGTGTTGACTGTACTACAAAAAGGCAGCACCTTCCAGCTTCATCTCCGGTAACATCCCAGAAATGTGGGACAACAATGAACACCCTCTTACATCACCATGACATTTTAAGGCTAACACTAGCACTTTAAATTGAACTTGGAATTATACTGTTAACCAGTGCATTCACATGTAATATACTCCTAATTTGGGAATTAAGACCATGGGTCTCATATTCTGGACTAATTGTAATTTCTGGGTAATCTTTAAATGCAAACATCAACAGCAGCTCCCCAACAATTCAGGGGGGTGGGTCTATGACGACTTGCCACGGCCAACTTGCTGCAGCCAACTCACCACAGCCAACTCATTACAGGACAACTCGCTGTGGAACAAGTGTTACACTGATACTGAAGAAATAGTGGATAGAATCATTAAAGAAAGAATGCCAAAATGTAATGTGAATGAGAAAAATTAAAATATGTTTTAAAAATATTTTAAATAATTACATTGAATTGTCAAATTGTCCCACAGCAAGTTATTCCATGGCGAGTTGTCCTGCAATGAATTGGCCATGGTGAGTTGGCCATTGAGTTGGTCCATTCCACAATTCTGGATGGCCGTGTATTGTTGGGTATTCTCAGAAGCATACTATACCAGGAATTGTCAGATGATCACCCTCAGCATTTTCATAAGACAATAAAAAGCAGGGGTTGAGAGCAGACACCTCATGCTAGTAAGACACCATGGGTTGGCTTGTCCTCTACCATTACAACAGGCTAAAATCACCCACAGAGGAAGAAGGGAAACCCTGCAAAACAGGAATTCCCATCTGCAACCTTCACAGGCACGCCAATAAGGTGCCATGGTCAATAGCCTCCAAAGGCTATTGAAGTCTAAAGTCTAAAAGAACAAAGGAAATTACATTGCCCCATTTAGATACCACCATAGATTATCCAGGGAATGACCAATGCTGTCTCAGTCATAAATCCAGGCCGATCGCAGTAGAACAAACAAGCTTCTAAGAAAATTGCAGGCACTTTTTCTGCCTTTCCCTCTTCCTATTTGAGCCTTCTCCCCAGCATTAGCCCTGTAGAATTGTTTATGAACAAATTAACTTTGAAAGATATGGGGGAGGAGATCTGTGTGTTTTTGAAGAGCAAGAGGATGAACAGTTTTCTTCACAGAGGTGGAAGTGTCCAGAACAAATAGAAGAGATACAGCAAAGCCACCTCAAGCCCGGTGTTAGGAAAGTGTAAATGCTTTATCTGTTGCCCACTATTAAAGAAGAAAATAACAATAGAAGAAATCTATTGAGAGGATGAGAATTTAAAAGCGGACCAGGGTCTGCAAGACTTAAAGTACTATTATTGTTATGTCAGTAGTAGTACATTAGCAATTTATATGAAGTCGCTAGGCGAGATCATCCGTGGTTTTGACAGCATTAGAATTCCACCTGTATGCTGATGACACCCAGCTGTACATCTCTACCCCTAACCACCCCAACGATGCCGCCAACATGATGTCCCGGTGTTTGGAAGCCATGCGGGTCTGGATGGGGAGGAACGGGCTCCGACTCAACCCATCCAAGACCGAGTGGCTGTGGTTCCCGGCGCCACGACATAGCCAGTTAGTTCCATCTCTGGCTATCGGGGGGGAATTGCTACCCCCCGCAGAAAGGGCCCGCAACCTGGGTGTCCTCCTGGACTCCCGGCTGTCCTTAGATGACCATCTGATGGCCGTGGCCAAGGGGGCCTTCTATCAGGTTCACCTGATACACCAGTTGTGCCCCTTTCTGGATTGTGACGCCCTACATAGAGTCACTCAAGCTCTTGTCATTTCTCGCCTGGACTATTGCAATGCTCTCTACATGGGGCTTCCCTTGAGATGCACCCGGAGGCTCCAGTTGGTGCAGAATGCAGCCGCGCGGGGGATCTTGGGAGTTTCAAAATGTAACACCTCTCCTGCACGAGCTGCACTGACTGTCGGTAGCCTTCCGGGTGCGTTTCAAGGTTTTAGTGACCATCTTTAAAGCAGGCCTGGTTATCTGCAGGACCGTCTACTACCACATACCTCCATTTGACCTGTCCGCTCCCACAGGGAGGGCCTCCTTAGGGTGCTGTCCGCCAGTCAATGCCAGCTGGCGACGCCCAGGGGAAGGGCCTTCTCTATGGCAGGCCCTGCCCTCTGGAATGACCTCCTCCCAGATCTTCGCACTATCACCGACCTTCACCTCTTCCGCCGCACACTGAAAACATATTTCTTCCATATGGCCGGCCTGGCATAGCTGCTATAGCTATGCTATTTTTAGAATTGGGTTTTAAATTAAATTGGTCTTTTAGCACGGGCTAAATTATTTAATTTTAGTTTTAACTTTTGTAGAATTTTGTATTGTTTGTATTTTTGGATTTTTAAATCCCTGAGTCCCATTTTGGGAGATAGGGCGGGTTAGAAATCTAATAAAGTAAGTAAGTAAGTAAGTAAGTAAGTAAGTAAGTAAGTAAGTAAGTAAGTAAGTAAGTAAGTAAGTAAGTAAGTAATAGTATACTTGTAGCCAAAATAGTACAATATAGCATAAAAGTACAAGAATATCAAGCATGACAGCAATAGAATATAGCACAGTGAACAATGTATAGTGATGGAAATCAATATAAGACAATAAATATAGAAAGGAATGGCATGCAAACATTTCCATGCATTATATTTTCCAAAATAAAACATCTCTCCAATCCTTATTGGGAGATATAAAAACCCCATTGCCTGGGATCCACTCCTTTTGATGGATCTTCGGAGCATGAGTCAATGCAAAAGGGTATAGTTTAAAAAGAACCCATGACAGTCACCTGCTGAGAAGAGTTACTTTTCTTCTGCCAAGTTATTTTTTCAGCTATGTTGTTCCATCTAACCAGAGTCCAAGAATAGTGAAATGACCATCATGTGTTTCAAAATTCTTTTCACATGGAAGCACTAATGCAATCTCCTACAAAAATCTCTGGAATAAGTACAAAGGCTTACTAATGAGCCAGCTTTTTGGCAACTGTTCTGTAAATATGTAAAGCAAGAAAAAGTCTTCCCTAAGGAAACATCTCAAATCCCTCTCTTTCTCATGCAGTAGTGCTATGGCGACTTATGTAATCGTACATGAGCAAATGTAATGATTACTGTAGAAATTTAAGTTTGTCCTACTTACTGTGAGTCCTCATTGGACATTGGTAATTTTTTTTTTCCTGTTTGGCAATAGGCCTCGGGGGGTGGGGGTGGATTGAAGTTTATTATCAGGCCTTCTTTTGCATAATGCTCATTTGAGAACATTTGTATGCCTTTGCTGTGTGTGTGTGTGTGCGTGTGTGCGTGTGTGTTGTGTGCACGCATCTTTTCTTGACTGAATGTTGACCCGTTTGAACTTGTCCTAATCTTGCTGTGATTCATTTCTAGGTAAACCAAGTTTGATTCATTCTGGCTAAATAATCCAAACAGCCTCGAGAAGTATATTAGTTCAGCCTGTCTGAAAGTCAAAGTTCATAACACATTATTTTTTTTCTGAGAAGGGATTTCAAAACTGTTCCCTTGCAAACTAAAATGATACTGTTTTGGAATTTCAAATTTTACTTATGGCAGTAGAAAAGTATCACTAAAATAAAGAGTCAAAACCAGAGGTGGGATTCAAAATTTTCGCTACCGGTTCTCTGGAAGTGGCTTTGTGGGCGTGGCAGGGGAAGGATACTGCAAAATCCCCATTCCCTCCCCACCCCACTAACCTGCTTTCCAGCTCTCCTCTTCTTCTGTTCAGGGCAACAAAAGAAGATCAGCTTCTGGGAGGCTGGGAGGCAGCGGGGGCGGGGCCAGCCTACTTGCTGGTTCTCCGAATTACTCAAGATTTCTGCTACCGGTTCTCCAGAACTGGTCCGAACTGGCTGAATACCATTTCTGGTCAAAACATGTAAAATGTATGAAGTTGAGAGAAAAAGTGTCTTGAGCAAGAAAATGTAAGTATTTGCAAAGACGCTTGAAACTAAGACAAGTGAAAGCTGAGTTCTGAATATAGAAAAGATGAAAAATGGGCAAGCCAGAGACCAGTATTAACATTATATAAGCACAGCATATTGGGAATAACTAATATTTTAGCCCTATTAGCATAAAGAAATAGATACATTCATTGCTAAGTTACATCAGATGCAAACAGTGAATAGTACTGTAGTCTGGATATGAAAGGATAAAGAAAGCAAAATCAAGCACATATATCCAAATTATATACTGAAAGGCAAGAAAAAACAAGGACACTTTTAAGAGGCAAGAAAAAATGAATTGGAACCAAATGAGGAATGTCAATATTTAGACTGAGGGAGAGGGAGCTTTCCAAATAGCAATAGCATTTAGCCTCACAAATCACCCCACAGTGTTTTCAAGCACTCTCTGGGTGGTTTATAATGTTAGGATATTCACCGCAACAATCTGGGTCCTTATTTTACTAACCTTGGAAGGATGGAAGCCCTAACAGGATCAAACTCCAAGCTCCGGGCACAATTAGCCTGCATTACTGCATTCTAGTCACTGTGCCCCTGGGGCCCACCTCCTCACAAAAGGAAGGGGCTGTTCAAGAGGTTTTTCAGCTGTACCTCAATGTCCACATAACGGCCTTCATGAAAATGCATTTTCTCTCTTATTTCAAAAGAAAAAACGTCCATTTAAGATTTTGGTTTGATTTGTTCTGCTAAGCTTCTCAGAGCTTTCCATTTTTCAGGAACTGCTTTTCTCTGGTTTAGCCACTGAACCCCCTTTAGGATTTGAAGCAAACTGTATTCAAAACGATGAGTACAACCATGTGAACCTTCTTTCAAAAATAAGCTTTATTCTATACAGAAGAGGGTAAGCTGGCATAGGTTATCCATGCACCAAGCAGAGTCCTGAGAATTTGCTAATCCAGGGCTCATAAGGAGGCGGTTCCAGAGTTGCCCTTGTTAGCAGCAATATGCAAGTCTAATCAAAAGCTAATCAAAACCTCAAGATCTCACTAGCCTTCTAAGAATGCAAAAGCCTAAAGATCCATTCATGTGTAAAGACAACATGGAATTAAGTGGAACTCAGTGGATCTATGACTTCCCCTGAACTGGAAACTACATTTTCACCTTTGTAGCTGAAAATTCCATTTGCATTTTTATAGAATATTTTTTTTACTGTTGATTAATATTTGACTTTTAATCAGCTGCAAATCCAAGATCCTTTCACTCTTATTATCTGGTATCTTCCATTCTATAAGTTGCATTTAGCAATAAATCATGGATATTTCTTGGTGCTCCTTCTTGGTGTACCTCACTTCTTATTTGCTTTTTGTTCTTGCTTGTTTAAGATTTTTAATATTTTGTTAAGTTTTTGCAGCCAGATCCAGAATTCCCATTTTCTCCATGTAATTGTTTATCATTGTGCTCTTTATATCTCCTTTAAAAAAAATACAACCCATTTTGGCTCCTTTTTCAATAAACTCTCACATTGCAAAAGCTAATTATCACTGTTGAGAGTATATTAAAATCTGCTTTCTTGAAGTCTCAAGATATGCATTCTATTATACTCAGGTTTAGTTTCCCTTGCAGTCAAGAATTCCAGCATTACATAGACACGTTTCCCCACTATGTCTATATTGTTTACTAAAAGTTTTTTAGTCATTATATTCAAGGTGGCTAAGTGACCATTTTGTGCCTTCATTTTCTGAAGAATAAAGTTGCTGATAAGACAAGTCAGGAAATTTCTAGAAGGACCATATTTTCCAGAGTTCCTCTGGAAACAGATGTTGAGATATTTACTCTCCTATAATTGCCAATTCATATCTCTTTGAAAGATCTAGATTCTAGAACATGGGTGTCAAACTTATAGCATCATGTTGCCGTCACATGATGTATCGTGACATTTCACCCCTTTGTGGAGCTGGGTGACGCATCCAGTAAGCGGGCCACCAGTTTGACACCCCTGATCTAGAACATGCTTTTAGAAGGCATCGTTCACATATTTTCCTCGGCTGGGTAGTTGGTAGTGGACACCAGCAACATTACTGCTTCTACGATTTTCTACCATTTATTTAATTTATATAAATAATATCACCAAGTTCTATTCCTTCAGATTTCAGTGTAGCTGTGGTATTTTTTTAAACATAGACTGCAACTCTTTCCTTTCTATTGTTTCTGTTTTTTTAAGCAATATTATGTGCTGTGTTCATGCTCCCTTTACTAAATCATATTTATCTTTCTGTACTGAAAGATCAATCTCATCTTATTTCTCATACTCTTAAGTCTATAAACAATGCAGGCCAAGAACTTAATGGGTGAAGGTTGCTTCCAGTCCTGCACTGAGAGATTTAATAGGCCTGAGCATAGTGAACTCTTACACTTGCAGGGTATAAGCTCTCAGCTGAAGTTCTAAATCATGACTCTAACACGTATCAAAAATCAGTTCAAATGTGATACTTCAGCCAAATAAATTCTTCCTAGTGTTTTGAGATGTAACACATTTGCAGCTGGGTGTCCATCAACCAAGTAATATAATATCACAAATCTAATCTCCCCTGCAAATACTGTTTCATTGGCAAATACCTGCATTTTTGTTTCTTTTTCCAGTTGTCTTCCTGGGAGGAAAATATGATAGACGTACATCTAAATCTAAGATTTTCTAACTTGTTTCATATAGCATCCAAAGTTCAAGGTGATGCAATGGATTGATCTCAACAGCATTTCTCCCCACCACCCCCTATGGTTGAAAGAAAGTGAAATCTATCAGTGGCCTTGATAGCAATCATTCTATTACCTATTGAGCAGTGGTGGCACAGTGGTTAGAGTGCAGTACTGCAAGCAACTTCTGCTCACTGCCAGCTGCCTGCAATTTGGCAGTTCAAATCTCACCAGGCTCAAGGTTGACTCAGCCTTCCATTCTTCCGAGGTGGGTAAAATGTGGACCCAAATGATTGGGGGCAGGATGCTGACTCTGTAAACCACTTAGAGCGGGCTGTAATGCACTGTGAAGTGGTATATAAGTCTAAGTGATATTGTTACAGTATTTCAGTAACAGTTTATTTGTATGCCAGTTTCTGTTATTATACCTTTTTTTTTGGAAGAAGATGATAGATCTTAATAGATCTTTCAATCTTATTTCAATGTCTCTTCCTGCAGAAAATAACTTCACAGAGAGTTTCTTCCCATTTTTTCAGAATTATTATTTCTTAGATATGTTGTGAAATACAAAGTGAAAATAAAAGTTTCAAATGTTATCCAGGATACAATTAAGAGCAGATAATCACAAATTTCCTATGCAGACTCATTAGAAAGCAATTATCAGGCCTGCAAGATGGACATTTTTTAATATTCATTAACAGCTGAACAGAACTGATACAATTTGGGGAAAATGTTACTTAATAGCGCTCAAAGATTGCAAAGAGTACATAAGCAACCCCTTTTGGTGTGTAAGAGCAATGTCACAGAAAAGGTAAAACATTCAACTATTAAGCAGTCATGATCAAAAGATTAGCTTAGAACAGCATGTAAATGAGCTAAGAAAGCCCAGAAGGATAGTATTCCAAAGACAGGTTTCTGTGTTTACACAATACACTATATGTTTAAACATGTCCTGACTTGCCCTTTTCAGTAAGCCTCATAAAGAGTAAATGCTTAGAAGCATTAGAAGCAACCTTATTAGAAGGTTTAAGAATTTTAAGCTAATTCTGTGCCAGTATTGTACAGTGTTATATTTTGTGGAAGGTTCAGGTTGGGGGGGGTTTCATTTTGTTTTGTTAGAGTTTGCCCTCACCTGTCAGTATTCTAACATCTTAATATGCAAATTTGTAATAAATATCAGTAAGTGTGATTTTCTTTACCTTTACCTTATCCAGTCTTCTTTCAAAACCATCCAAATTACAATACCACAAGTGCTGACAATGAATTCCATAGTTTAATTATGTGCTTTATGATAAAATATACTTTTCTCTTGATCCTAAATCTTAGTATGACTAATGTTTTAGTTTTAACCCTTCCTTCCTTCCCTCCCTCTCTCCCTCCCTCCCTCCCTATCAATTCACGAGACTCTAGGTACCCTATGATTAGTGGTGGGTTGCTAACTGGTTTACTACCCGTTTGCTCGTGCTCACGCATGCACTCGTGAGCATGCAATGCTTCTGTGCATGCGTAGAAGTGTCCAGATGGGTGGGCGGAGCCAGCTGCCGCTGCCACTACTGGTTCAGCCAAACCGGGAGCAACCCACCTCTGCCTATGATATCATATTAAAATGACATCCATGACATCCAAATATGAAACATATAAAATGTTCAGATTCTTCTAAATTCGTCTCCCAAAAGCAGAGGAAGAAGAAGATTGCCAATTGTCTTCTAAAGAAAAAAATACAATTTATTCTCAAAGGGTATCAGAAGATGCTACTACTTTCCCTATTTGCCATTTTGAATCCCGTTTAACTAGATATAAATGTCTTGCTGAAGCTCTTCATAGGTTTATTTTTACACTGCTACTACCCTGGCTATCATCAAGAAATATGGACTCTTCTAAAATAATTTACATACAAGTGTTTAAGAAACATCTGTATTACATCAGTCTCTAGAAGAACCCAGTTTGCAGTTTCATACAGTCTCTTCAAAGTTTCTTTTTTATGCTTATTCTTACAAAATAATCTTAGAGGAAACATTCTCTATGCAATGTTTAAGCTCTTCCCTTCTAAATGTTTTTTTTTCCTTTCAATTTTAATTGAGAAATGAAATATCAGGAGAGGTAGAGAATGAAGCTGTAGTAATTACTTGAAATTATTGCTGTACCTTCTTTTTATACTAAATGTAGAATTGCTATATTTAGAGGTTGCAAATTGTTCTCCCCATGCCTGAATTTCTAGGTGGATAGGACTATAAGATTGTAGCTCATAAAATGAATTAGGTACTGCTCATTTCATCCTGAATGAAATTGTTCCTCAAATCATATATCTGCAAAATAAGAAAATTGTGAACTTTCCTTCAGAAAGGAAAACCTAGATTTCTACCTAAGTGATCTAAAAACAAGTCAAAACATTTATTTCTAAATTAGCAAACAGTTCAATATATTTTCAAATTAAGGCCATTTTTTTCTAGGGATCCGGTTACTAAAATGGAAAAAGCAAGTGATTTTTCTCCATTTTTATCTCCCAATAGCTTATTATCATTGCCTTAAACAATGGTTCATCAAGGCAAAGTAGTATGTGCTCCTTATTTCAAGAACCATTCCTTCAATTAAAGATAAGATGAAAGGTCTAACAGTAATAGAGTTTAAACTTAGGAAAGAAGAATGATTAGAATGAAATGTTGAATCAATGGATTGAGAGAAATTTGTCTTTCACTAAGATAAGATCTTAAGACTTGTAACATCTCGCTGCATTTATGTTTTAAGTCCAGGATTTTGTCTTTTGGCAGATCTCCTCTGCTGTCCAATGTAAAATATGTTCTTAGAGTTAGAACAAAGCAAGAAGAATTTTATCTCAGTTGTTTTCTAGGCAATTTGCTAAAAGAGTTAAAATATTCTTTAAGTGGTTAGCATATTTATGCATCTCTTAAGTCCCCTCTATTCCATCTTCATTCTGTGATGCCAAATATTGGTCTCCAAGTTTAACTTTCTGTCAAAATGTGCACAAAATAGTTTAATAACCTGCCTGTAAGCTATCAGAATGGTATTCACAGCCAACTTTCCCTTAAAGCAGAGAAATACAGATATGATGTCATGTCTCCTTGCACAGAGTTTCTACGTGTCTTCTACATGATTTCTCTATTTTTATACAGTGTGTATTTTGTGTGATATTTTTTCACAGGAAGCATTATGTGTTCCATTTCATTTTTATTGGGATTCTTTAGATGCAAGTGGCCAAATGCTATTGTACAGAATTCAAACCCTCTACTGGGAATAGAACCCATGAATTGTCACATTTTAAATTATGGTGGTAGTGGCGCAGTGATTAGAGTGCATTGCTGCAGGCTACTTCTGCTGACTGCCAGCTGTCTGAAATTTGGCAGTTCAAATCTCACCAAGCTCAAGGTTGACACAGACTTCTATCCTTCTGAGGTGGGTAAAATAAGGATCCAAATTGTTGGGGGCAATATGGCAACTCTGTAAACTGCTTAGAGAGGTCTGTAAAGCATTGTAAAGCAGTATATACGTCTAAGTGCTATTGCTATTGCTGTCATATGCAGGGTATTCGCTTTAG
This sequence comes from Rhabdophis nuchalis, assembly GCA_039707465.1. Lineage (NCBI taxonomy): Eukaryota > Metazoa > Chordata > Lepidosauria > Squamata > Natricidae > Rhabdophis > Rhabdophis nuchalis. Next base: position 44,412,991 of record CM077644.1, on the reverse strand, counting down.
GAGTTACCAGATCCCAGTGCTTAGTAGTTGTAGGAAGGGCTACCTAGAACCTATCAAGATGTTATATGCAATCTAGTTTCCCTTAAGCTCTCAGAACAAAGAAAAGAGATACAGATGGTACCTTATGACATATTGCTGCGTATGGATTTTTTGCATGACTTGCTAGGTGTGTAGTACAAGACTTCTAAAGTTTATTTCACTTCTAAGAAGTGGTTTCACATTCTGATAAATGTCTCCTTCCAAGGTATCTTACACCATCTTACAATTGAGTAAGTAAAGCTCAAATATTTTTTGTAAATGAAAATCATCATTACATTTGATTAATAAATAAATAGCCATACATAATCACTTTCCATTAATTGGGTGGTCATATAAAAATTATGAATAAATAAATAGCCGGTCGGAGGCTCTTTATGTGAAATGGTCAGCCATATAAATTTGATTACTAATTAAATAGCTGCTCAGAGATACTTTCCATGAGACAGGTGGCCAAATAATTTTGATTACTAAATAAAACCATTGCTTGGGATTTTAATACTTATTATCAAAACTATGTCTGCAGAATGTGTCTCAAAATAGTGCAGGGACCCAACTAAGTTGTTTGAAAATTTTCTTAACAGTGGCAATGCTGTATTGTGATAACATTGGGAAAGGATCAGATTGGATATGCTTATGTTTTACTTTTTATTTCTTGATTTCTTGATTTTATATATATATATGTCTGTGTGTGTGTGTGTGTTGCGTTTGTGCTGATACATTATATATGTGTGTGTGTGTGTGTGTGTGTGTTAGTTTTATGAGCTGATCAATAAATAAATCAGGGAGGCTAGGATAGATCTATTTCGAGCTTTTTAGCTCTCATCAGCTAGTCATACCCTTACTGGGATTCGAACCGGGGCTGTATTGCATGTCAGGCAGGAGCCTTTAGCCATTCAGCCAGCTGAGACAGGAGGATTAGTATCTATAATTGTTCCACAACAGCCTGTTAGGGCCCCAATTAAGGGAGAAAGCATATTGTTTCCTTTTCTGCCTTTCAGCTCATCACCAGAGACCATCTAGACAGAAAGCCATAGTTTCGTTGTGTAATTTTTTTAAATACGTGTTTTAGTTTTATGAGCTGATCAATAAACTAACACACATATTAAAAAAATCACACATGAAGGGTATTTTTTATTTTTATTTTATTCAATTTGTATCCCGCCCTTCTCCAAAAGGACCCAGGGCGGCATGGCTAGCTGATGAGAGCTAAAAAACTCAAAATAGATCTATCCTAGTTTCCCTGATTTATTTATTGATCAACTCATAAAACTAACACACATATTTTAAAAAATTACACAATGGAATTCATGGCTTTTTGTCTAGATGGTCTCTGGTGATGAGCCAAAAGACAGAAAAGGAAACAATATGCTTCCTCCCTTAATTGGGGCCCTAAAAGGGTGTTGTGGAACAATTTTATATTTATTTATTGATCAGCTCACAAATCTACAGTGCCGTTTAGAACCGGTTCCAGTTCCCTCCCCCGCCCGTCCGCACATCATCAAGATGAAGAGTGAGAGGAGGAATTCTGGAAGTTGAAGTCCACAAGTCTTAAAGCTGTCACGTTTGAACACCCCTGGGAGGGTTCTAAAGGGTTAGGGGTGCAAGGGTCTTGTAACTTGACAGCTTTAAGACTTGCATGCTTCAAACGCCAGAGTTTCTGAGCCAACATTTTGGTTGCTAAGCCAGAGCGTTGTTAAGTGAGTTTCACCACATTTTACAAGTTGGCCACACCCATCCAGTCACACGATGCCAAGCCACTCCGACTCGGTCACATGGCTGGCAAGCCACTCCCACCCAGTCACATAGACGGCAAGCCACTCCCACAAAGCAGGCCACACCTACAGAAGAGGTTCTAAAAAATTTTGAAACCCACCACTGATTTATATATATATATATTCTTGTTCAAAAGGCAATTGAACTTTGTTTTTTTCTTTCTATTATTTTAGTTTAATAAAGGAAAACAAAATTAGTGCAAGAATGGTAGAAAATACGAAAAAAGCCCCATCTTATTTTTACCAAAACGGGTCACTAGAAATCCAAATGAAATCCAAATTAGAAAAAAGGGGATTGGTGAAAAGAAATAAAATAGACGAGGCTCATTCACCCCACAATAAATTCTAATTTAAAAATAAACCCAATTGTAGCACCAGCTCCAATTATATGCTTTGTTGGCACAAGTGACCTTCTGATAACACGGCATACCTCAATTTGCATTTAAATTAAAAGAGGTATTTTAGAAATAAATACCTATTTGTTTCTCAGGAGTCATGATTTAATCTCTACACTGCATTTCAAACACAAGCTTCAGACTTTAGGTGAGGGCACAGAGAATTTACTATGATCTGGATATTCTTCTTTTTTGCTGAGGCCACTTTGACATGTCAGAGAGATATCACTGAAAGTGTATCCAAAAAGATTGGAATCAACCGTAGCCACAGTAATGTTTAAGTTGTTAAACTATTCTTGGCAGAAAAGCTTTTCTAATGACCCTGTTTTTAAGAGATGATAAAGCAATATTTGAAACTGTTCATTTCAGAATGAGCAAAACCAATGGTGGAGTTCAATTTTTTTTATTACTGGTTGTGTGGACATGGCTTTGTGGGCATGGTGTGGCTTTGTAGGTATGGCTTTGTGGGCGTGGCAGGGAAAGGTTACTGCAACATTCCCATTCCCTCCCCACCCCACTAACCTGCTTTCCAGCTCCGTTCTCCTGTCTAGGGCAACAAAAGAAGATCAGCTGGAAGTCTGGAAGGCAGCAGAGAACTGGCGGCCTATTTGCCGGTTCTCCGAACTATTCAAAATTTCCATTAGAAGTTCTCAGAATCTGTCAGAACTTGCTGAATACCACCTCTGAGCAAAACCCACCCACCTAACTGAGACACATTAGCAAATAGGAATCCCTGCCCTATTAATCCAGTTAGGAATTTACTTGCATTTTTAAAAACAATATCCCCCCCCTCAATTAAGGCTACAATCTGATATCTGCTTAGTTTGATTTAACCAAATTGAACTTATATGTAAAAATACATGTTGATCTGGGTGAGATCATCCGTGGTTTTGGGATAGAGTTCCATCTGTATGCGAATGACACCCAGCTGTACATCTCTACCCCTAACCACCCCAATGATGCCGTTGAAATGATGTCCCGATGTCTGGAGGCCGTGCGAGTCTGGATGGGGAGGAACGGACTACGATTCAACCCGTCCAAGACCGAATGGCTGTGGCTTCCAGCGCCACGACATAGCCAGTTGACTCCATCCCTGGCTATCGGGGGTGAGTCATTAGCCCCTGCAGAGAGGGCTCGCAACTTAGGCGTCCTTCTGGACTCTCAGCTGTCCTTGGATGACCATGAGACGGCCGTAGCCAGGGGGCCTTTTATCAGGTCTACCTGATACGCCAGTTGTGCCCCTTTCTGGATCGTGATGCCCTGCGCACAGTCACGCAAGCTCTTGTCATTTCCCGCCTAGACTACTGCAATGCTCTCTACATGGGGCTTCCCTTGAGGTGCGCCCGGAGGCTCCAGTTAGTGCAGAACGTGGCCGCGCGGGGGATCTTGGGAGCACCAAGACACTCGCACATAACACCTCTCTTGCGCGAGCTGCACTGGCTGCCTGTGGCTTTCCGGGTGCGCTTCAAGGTTTTGGTAACCATCTTCAAAGCGCTCCATGGCATGGGTCCTGGTTACTTGCAGAACCGCCTCCTCCCACATAACCCCATCCGACCTGTCCGCTCCCAGGGGGAGGGCCTCCTCAGGGTGCCGTCCGCTGGACAATGCCAGCTGGTGGCTCCCAGGGGAAGGGCATTCTCTGCAGCGGGCCCAGCCCTCTGGAACGACCTGCCCTCCGACCTTCACACTACCACGGACCTTCGCCTCTTCTGTCGAGCTTTGAAAACTTACTTTTTTCATGCGGCTGGCCTGGCATAGTTTGTTTTTATCATCATTTAATAGGGTTTCTTAATTATTTATTTTAATTCAAGTTTAAGCTTACTTAATTTAATTTTAATTTTAAATTTATCTATTGTATTTAGATATACCTTTTATTATCCCTGTGCACCACCCTGAGTCCCTACGGGAGAAAGGGTGGTATACAAATTAAATAAATAAATAAATAAATATTAAGGAATTTTATGATACTTAGGTGTCAAAACAAACCAACAACTGTGGAGTTAAGTTAAATAATTACAGTAAATGATATTCTTGTCCAAACTCTACATTACCAAATTTGGAAAAAAACAAATACACAATGAAAACTAAACAAGTTTCCCTTTCTATTTTTCCAAATATACTTTTTTTTTGCTTTCATAGTGTAACAGGCTTTTTTAAAAGACCTGACGTACATTTTTCCTGTATATTAGGGAAGAAACCATAAAATTTGCTTAACATTCAATATGCCACAAGGCAGATTTTTACTTTCATGCACCCTTTTTTGTTTTAATTAAATTGAAGTTATCAAGACTGACGCCCCGAGAATCCATGTTATCCAAACTAGCCTCTCACCATTTCCTTCATAGCAACCACCAACCTGGTTATGTGGGAAACAATCTACAGTAAGAATTTCTGGATGGAATTGTAGGGGAAAATAAGATACAGATGCCATTCTCTTCCATTCATAAAATCAGAAAGAATTTTAGAAAGTTTAGGGCTATTTCTGAATTAATTTAAGAGCCCAAAATGAGGGTGGAACTCCATCACTTATTTAGTGAGGCCAGTTTAGCTTAGGTTCATAGGCTTTCCAGCTTACCATACAAGTCATGGCTATTCCTAACTTCTTCTGAATTAATTTTATGAATTCTTGGAAACATGTTTATGTCAAGAATTATTTCTGCCATTCATATTCTGCCTAGGGAGGTCGCTCCTGCTTTAATACAAAGAACTACTTTCCTTCATGGTGTTCATTGCCAGATAACACAAGAAATTTATATAGAGGATATTTTTCTCTCCAAAGTTTTATGTTCAAGCTTCTGGAAAAGGGAAGATTTGTTTTATTTATGATGATGCTTTCCAGGAGACTTAAGGATGTTTGTTTTTACAAGAAGCAAGGTGCTTTCATTTTTCATGTAGTTTTATATATGCCTTCAGGTATGCAATATTAACTTTCTTTTGGTTCTCTGACTGCAAGGTGTAAAAACTCTCGCTGTTGCTGGTGCTGTTAGTTGACTGGAGACTTCCACCGGGACACAAGGTTGTCAGCCACAGTAATAATCCTGCTGCAAGGCTGCCCTGTCTTGCATGCTAATTCGAAAGGAATTGCAAAACTTCCAATCATTTCCCCTCTTGGGGCTCCATTCTGCCAAGATCAAGAAAATTTTTACTATCCGCAATGTAGACTATTAGAATATAGCTTTAGAACCTCATGCAGGGAAAGGACATTCATGGATACTGGCGTAATAAAGCTCAAAATCAATCTGCGGAGTAATCCATTTTTAAGTATAAAGCATTGAATATGTGTATGTGTATGTGTGTGGGGGGGAGTTTATGCATTTGCTCTCAGCTGGAAGGAGTAAATGGATTATAACGGGGGCGACCCACATATTTAAACTACATAGTTGTTCCTTTCTGCTTTTCCTCTCCCAGTTGAACAATTCTGCATTTTGTATTTCTCCTCTTATCTTTCCTCTTTTCTTCTGCTTGTCCTTTAATTCAGTCTGCCCGCCAAACTGGCCTGGCAGAGAACTCTAAGAAGTTTTGTTCAAGCCACAGGGGACATCTTTGCTCTCCAAGCAGGTTCTGTCAAATGGAAACGAAAGCAATTCTGTGGACTCTTGAAATGTTATTTAACAAGTTACTTAAATAACAAGCAATTTGTGTTACACTCAAATTGAGGTGAAGGATTGGGGTTCAAAAGGTTTTGCCTATTCATGAGGTTTCCAGGATGTGTTTTAAAACTAGCAGATTTTGGAACCTCTAGTAAATATTGTGGTGGAAAAGTTGCCTCTAAAGAAAGCCAGTTTCCTTTATTAAGCTAGTGGAGTAATCTCTGTGCCCATAGCAATCAAAGCCAAGAACCCCGGTGCCTTTAAAAAGCCCCAGCTTTAAAAGTTTATGAGGTATATCCTATAACACTGCTTACATTGCCAAGATCAACATACAACACTGTTCTTCCCCGCTCTTCCAGAGTATTTCATGGAGTACATAGGAATATAAGATCAGCAACCCTTGCAACTGATTTACAATGTTATCAGCTTGTAAATTGAAAGGAACAAGAAGAATGAAGAGAATCTAAGTCAAAAGACAGAATCATCCTGTCAGCACTAGATAAAATAATTGCTTTCCCGTCTACAGTGTAAATCTGGGCATTTCAAAACCAGAGGATAGAGTCAAGGTAAAGATGTGCTTTGTCTTAAAGAGAGAGAAAAATGATATTTATGCAAGGACACAGAAAAGCAACTGATGTTAGCAATCCCTCACTATGGGGTCTTTGGTGCTCTCCGAGATTTGCTGTTTTCTTGCAGACATTTTATTACCAAGTCAGATAACATCATCAATGCTTAGTAGGGAGTGGGGTTTGCTCTCATTTTATACTGAAACAAGCTAACAGTAAATAACAGCCCAATCAAGGAACCATCAAGACCACGTCCACCAACACTGACAGGGCAAGCCACTAGAATATACATTGAGATCAAACCCAACTCCCTACTAGTATTGTTAATGTTGCCTGACTTGGTAATGAAATATCTGCAAGAAAATAACCAAGCTCAGAAAGCACCAAGGAGTCCACAATTCAACCCTCAGCTATAAATATTCTCCTCTGTCAATCCTCATTATCGATACCAGAGGTTTCTGGTAGTGGCGACGGTGGGAGGCTCTGCCCACCCACCCAGGCGCTTCTGCGCATGTGCAAAAGCTCATGCGAGCCTGTGAGCGCACACACAAGCGAATTGGTAGTAAAATAAATTGAAACCCACCACTCATCCACACACACCCTTTTAATTTTTAAAAGATTTGGGACAGTCATATGAAAACTAGAATGACTTTAATCATACCCTTTCCCACAGCCCACCAGGATCAGGAGAATGTCTGCATAGTGCTAGCTCCAAGCTTTTTGTAGCAGTTGTGTGCAAATATCTTCATCAGTCCATCCTCCTATTCAGCCAGTTACTACTCCCTCCAGATTGTGCCTCCTTCACATTGTCTTCCTTATGTCATCAAGTTTGTTTTTCAAACAGCAAAGCACTACCACATCTCTGTGTTGGGGGAAAGTAGCAAAAATCATGCTGGAGTACCTGGAAAACATCAGAGGGAGAGACACCTAAGGAGCTAGAAAAGATGGTGGGCTGGGCAGAGAGGAGAGGGACAAAGAATTTTGGATAATGAAAATACTGCAACACTGCAAAACAAACTGTTCTTATTTCTAAAATTATACATATTGAAAAACAATAGAATCTTAATTAGATCCTATTAGCACGATTCTGTGGAATACTTTTGTCCACTGTTTCATATTCATTCTGGTGCAAAATACAAAGGCAGATCCATTTCTTTTGGACAACAAGAACTCTCAGGCTTAATTATGCATAATGGGCTTTTATAAGTAGCATTATTAGTACAGTGTTAAAGTTTCATGAACACAAAAAGGTGGAATGGCATAGTTCCAATGTATATGTATAGATCAAATGACATTATTAAAGGAGGAAAAATCTACTCCATCCTGGCCTGGGCTTGTGTTGCTGAAGAGTCTAGCTGATTAAGAAGTAAGTTCAACAGAATTTTTGGTAAATTGAATGGGTTTTTCTTCTGCAATGTTGTTCTGACTTTTCTTCTGTAATGTCATTCTGTATTCAATATTTATTATTTTATTATTATTATTATTATTATTATTATTATTATTATTATTATTATTATTATTATTATTATTATTATTATTTATTCAAATTTCTAAACCGCCCCCTCTCCCCGAAGGGACTCGGGGCGGTGTACAGGAAACTTAAGAACATATTAAAACATTACAATAAATAAATAATTAAAACCGAATTAAACAATTTACCCTGTACTAAAAATTTTAAAACATTAAAACTGTATCCCAATTAAAAACCTAATTAAAACCATTTAAGCTACAGACTGGGACGAGGAACACAGATTAGGCCAGGCTGGCCTGATGGAACAAATATGTCTTTACTTTTTGGCGGAAGGAGCGGAGGTCCGTGGTGGTTCTAATATCGGTGGTTCTAACATCTAGCATATGGTTTGCTTAATTTCTTCCATTAAAAACTAAAACTGCGGTTAAATTCTGGGATTCAAATCACTCTTTTTTAGACCTGCTGTTCCTCTGACTCAACACTTTTAATTATTACCATTCCCTCCACACTCATTTTATTTCCCACTTCAATCCAAATGGACAAGGCAGGATGCAGCTACTGAAAAATTAAAACAATAGCAAAGTAGCAGGGGTGAAATGCTTCTGATTCCAGCGAACCGGTATTTCTGACAATCAGCTGGGTGACAATCAGCTGTGACTCGTGATTTATATTAACTAGAATCATCAAATTTCCTGCTTTCTAGCTAATCTAAATCATGTGGTACAATGGATTCCCCCCCTCCTCGCTGTTCTATTTACCTTTGCAGACTCAGAAGGCTTCAAAATGTTCCTTTTTTAGTGCTGCGTGGGTGTGCCTCAGGCACGCAAGCACGCACAAAGCACAGACTTGGTAGTCTACTCACCAAACCGGTGGTAGATTCAGAGGATTTCACTGCTGCAAAGTAGCAATAATAACCATAAAATAGATCATCCATAAATAGCACCTAAACAAACATCCATAAAAACCAGAACTGATTGCTTCATCTTAACCATGGCCTTCTAGGCATAGGTCATGAAGAGATGATACAGTCTCACCTATGGGACAGGCTGTACGAATGGGAGAGGACCTGTCATAAAGAACATTTGCCCTTGTGCATCCACCTGTTGTATCTAAACAAGGAGACTTCGGCAGGCATTTTCTGGCTGCCTGCACTGGGAAATCTATCTGGGAAATCCAGTCTCAGGTATCTTTAACCAATAGAATTTTAAGAACTGTAGGAATTCTACTTAGATGAGGACAAACACAGTACGCCAACTCTGAACAGCAGAAAAAGGAAACAGATTATTTATACATCTTCCAACAAAATGGATATCCATGTGAATTCATCAAAAAGTGCACACCACTCAAGCTAATATTAGCACAACCAACCAAGCTGTAAAATAAAAAAAATAACACTGCCATACACCAAAAACAACTCAGAAATCACCAGCAGATTATTACAACCTCATGGCATCTATGTAGCACACAAACCAAAGCCCTCCAAAAAGATTCTAAGTAAACAGCAGCCCCAGAAGAAGAAAAAAAAGAATCTTCTATAATAGGGGTTCCCAACTTGTGGACTGCATCCCACTAGTGGGCTGTGAGAGCTTTTCAACAGGGCTGCAGAAACAGACAGGGAGCACATGTGCATCTTCACTTGCACAAACAATGGGTGAATCCATGTGCATGCACTCCATTCACATTAGTGGCAGGCATGTATGCATGTTGCTCATTGCAAATGGAGCTGCGAACTCGTGTGCTTGGCAGCCCCTTGCACAAAACCTGCCCCTCCCCCGCTTGCCAGTCTACAAAGCCAGAAACGTTGGGGAACTCTAATCTATAACATACAGTGTAAAGACTGTAGCAGCCACTACACTACCTAGGACAAACAGGTAGAAGACTAGCAGAGCACATCCATGAACACCAACAGAAGACATGGCGAAAACTTTTCATTTCACAGCATATGGACCAACCTAACCATAGTTTCAATTGGGAAATTGTGGCCATCCTAGACCTAGACCAAGCCAAGTACAAAAATGCTAAAGAATTCCTGGAAACCTGACACTTTGACAAACCGAGCATCAATAGACATATAGACATAACTAACATCTACATACTGTGCAAAAGAGGCAAACAACAAGCCATAAAGGAAACAAAAAACCCCACCAGCATCAACATCCAGATGAGCATAGATTAACACCAAGATAAGAGTCGAGGTGGTGCATTGGTTGCAATGCAGTACTGCAGGCTACTTCTGCTGACTGCAGACTGCCTGCCATTTGGCAGTTTGAATCGCACCAGGCTCAGCCTTCCATCCTTCTGAAGTTGGTAAAATGAGGGCCCAGATTGTTGGGGTCAATATGCTGACTCTGTAAACTGCTTAGAGGGCTGTAAAGCATTGTGAAGCAGTACATAAGTGTAAATGCTATTGCTATTAGCATCAAACCAACAATCAAGAAGTAAACAATACCTCAATCGAAAAACTGAGAAGCTAACAGTAAACATCCCAACCCAAACCATAAACACAGACAGAGCCGGCCACAATGAAGTTGAAAGCAAACCCCATTCCATACTAACAAGGATGAGCATTACTCAAACTGATTGCTAGTTTGACTAATGAAATTTCTGCAAGAAAACAACCAAACTCAGAGAGCACCAAGGACCCCACATATAAAGGCCTATCAATCTTTAAAAAAAAAAGTTATACCTGTTCTTAAAAGACAGATTAATACTCTTTAGCTGTGTAGAAAAATAATTTAAACTGAGCTTGGAATATCTTTGGGCTATTTCTGAACATGGAGCCTAGTGGACTTCTGAAAATGTGTTCAGCCAATGCCGCAAAATAGCCCAGGTAACCTTTTGGAGACATCTGGGATTTGTGCAGCATGAAGCAACAATACCTCCTATCTCACCCTGCATTCCTTTCTTTGCACCCACGGCCTGTTAGTTGAGCTATTTATGGACACAGGTTTTGCATTCTTTCAGAAGTGTGAAACCTATTCAAAGTATATACCAACACTTACCCAGTTTTTTTGCCCCACACATTAAGAATTGCACGTGTTGGTTCAAAACCTACCTTCGTTGCCAGTGTTAGATCGGGTGAATGGATGAGACAGATTCAGGCTTCAGTGACAAACAACAGGTCTTTATTAAGACAATTATGTCTTAATTGTCCATTCCGTTTGACAGATAGCCCTTTTATAGGGAGCTGTCAAACGGCTCGGCCAATCGGCTTCAAATATTTTCCCACTGGATCGGAGGACCTTGGTGGAACCTACCATACTGGCTGTCAGTATGTAACAATTGGTGGTTGTTCTTCCTACCACCTTATGATGCCTAGAGGGAAGGGAATGTAGTTAGGAAATTATCAGATTTTTTAAAAATTAAAGCTGTAAGGGCCGCACCAGCTACCTGACACATTCCTATAGCATCATAGGTCTCCGTTGTTAGAATAATGCAATTTGTGCCAGCATACTTTCTTCTGGTTTACAGACCGCTAATGTTATAATAATATAATAACTATATCATAATATAAACAAAGGGGTTACTTTAGAACTTAAAATTGTGTATAATTTTCCTTGCTTTATAATCTTTCATTTCAATTCTGTTGCTTGTTAAGCTCTTTGTAAGCCTCATTAGGGATGACTCAGAGCATTCAAAGGAAATAATATTTGCCTGCTTCGAAGATTTGCCTCAAAAATTAAAACTACAAAAAATAGATTATAAGGTTTCTATCAGGTGGAAATATGTAATCTTCTCTTAATTTCATTGCTGGGGTTAATACCATGCCTGTGTTAACACTAGAGAATTTTAAAAATTATTATTTGAAGTACTTTTACCCTGATATTCAAGCCAAAAAGTTTGATTTAAATAATATATATATAAAATCAGCAGAACAAGACCGACCTGACTGATAAAATTTACAGGTTAAAAGGCCTTTTATAAAAGAAAAGACAAAAGCACATTCAAACATCAGTTCTGAAAAGTTAAACGTTGTAAAAGGACCCCAATTATTCAGCAGAGCTCATGAAATGCTCCCATTTCCTACATTCCACTGATCTCTGATGGAATGGAGCAGGACAGCTATTAGGTATAATATTCTAATTAGGCATAATGTTCTCTGTATCCATTTTTTGATCCAGCATCCATGTCAACTGTCTACAAAGGCTTTCTTTACATATTTAACAGCATACTCGGTATGCTTATAAAAATAGCATGGAGTTGCTAACTTACTAGCCGTTTTAGCTATACCTCAACACAGTTTGATTGTGAAGTTAATAAATTTCTACCCCTTCCTCTAAATCAGGGGTTCCCAAACTTGGCAACTTTAAGACTTGTGGACTTCAACTCCCAGAATTCTCCAGCCAGCTATGCTGGCTGGAGAATTCTGGGAGTTGAAGTCCACAAGTCTTAAAGTTGCCAAGTTTGGGAACCCCTGCTCTAAATTAACCATGAACTCCCTTCCTGATCGGCCTTTGATTTCACCCCTGAAAACTTCCAAATTTATAGTCCAGCTACTGTTAAAAAAAAAAGGAATGTAGGTGATGCAGATCTGTTTTCAGCAGAACTAATAAAAGCTGTGGTAGGGGCTCCTGCTGCCCCTCCTTTACATGTATTGATTAGTTTATCCTTATGCAAAACACAGGCATTGTTCTATTACAGTCTCAATCTTTTTTTTAAAAAAATGCAACAAATCTGTTCCAGCTAATTTCTATATAATCAGACTCTTGATTGCTATTAGTAAACTTTATAGTAGACATCTGTATAAGAAATTCATATTTGGCTAGAACAGGAGCAAGTCCTACCTGATGAACAAGCAGGCTTCAGCACAGGACAATCAATTATAGATTAATGCATTATCCTAAACCATCTGGTGAAAGAATACTCTTCTCAGTTTTGAGGTTCCTTTTCTGCCGCCTGAGTAGATTTGAAAGCTGTGTTTAATTTGATCTCTAGAGAAAGATTGTGCTGAAATTATTGAACACATCTATAGATTGCCATCTTCTTAGATTAATTATAACGTTCCACTAGAATACCTACATTTCAGTCAAATGCATAGTGAATGGGGGACTTCTAGCCCCAATTTCCACTAGAAGAGTAAAGCAAGGTTGTTCCTTTTTATTTAATTTTTTTATAGCAACTCCTTAATTCAAGCCCCAATAAAAGTGAATTTCATCCCTCAATGCTAGTAAATAAACCAATATCTAATGCAAGTTGGCCTTTGGTGGACTTTGTGAGCCTTAGATGCTTATTGTAGGAAGGAAAAATTAGAAGTAAACTAAGGTAAAACCAAAGTGGCTGCTTTCATAAAATGATATGCCAATGGAGTCCATCAATAGAAAACCAACAACAAGCAGATTGAGCAAATCAAGACCTTTGAATGCTTAGGAATGGTTTGGTCTTGCAATACTTGGAAAGGGTGGGAAAAAATAATTTCATCTCATGAACAAAAAACTTCTAATGCAATGATGAGATTTGCCTACCATCATGGAAGTAATTATGTTCCCTCTGCAATCAAACTTGTTAGGGCCAAAGTGCTGAGCCTAACACTTTATGGTACACAAACTTGTGAGTATAAAGTTGTAAAGAATGTGGGGGTGGTTCAATCCAAGTTCTTAAGAACAATACTTTGTATCCTTCAATGCATTTTGAATACAAATTTGACACTGGACCTGGGTTGTACATCAACAGAAACTGCCTCAGAATTTGCCAGTAGAAATATTAATTAATATTAATCTGGGCGGGGGGATTTCTATCGCAGTTAATCCTTGTCAACTTTGGCTCATCATTATAAATGGACAGGAGAAAACATTCTCATGACTGTAACATCAGCCCCTGGAACTTATCTTTATCTACTCCTAACTATGTGCAGGTAGTCCTTGATTTACGACTACAATTGAGTCCAAATTTCCTCTTGATAAATGAGTTTTGCCCCATTGTATGATTTGTCTTGCCACAGTTGTTAAGTGAATCTCTACAGTTGATAAATTAGTAACCTTGTTAAATGATGTCCACATTGATGTTGCTTGTCAGAAGATGATCACATAATCTTGGGACACAGCAGCAGTCATAAATATGAGTCACTCGCCAATCATCCGAATTTTGATCACAAGATCACAGGGATGTCACAAAGGTCATAACTTTAATAAATGGTCATACGTCACTTTTTTTCAGTGCCATTGTAACTTTGAACAGGTATTAAACAAACTGTTGTAAGTCAATATACAATATTCTCTCTGTCCCTTTTTACTGTTATCATTTTAATACAATTTCATCGTTTCTGGAAGGGAAGTATAGCAACTTTCTCTTCCATGACTGAATGTGTGCACATCGCATGTTCTAGTAAACCAGTGGTAGTCCCTAGCGCCCTGTCCCTAACCTGGTCCCTAGTGCCCAATAGTGGGCATTCCAGCTTTCATGGTGGGCGGTAGGGGTTTTGTCTGAAACTAAAGCACTTTCCTTTTTAAAATGTAATTGACGTCCCTACTTTATAAATCACCATTACTGTGGAACCGGTGGGCGGTTAGAAAATTTTACTACTAAGAGAGATACAAAAGTGGGCAGTAGGTATAAAAAGGTTGACTACCCCTGTACTAAACTGTCCACTGTACTTTAAAGGCTGCTCAAAATTAATTTTCATCTTTCTTTTAAATTCCTTCAACTGTGCCACAAAAGAGAATATATTTTTCTATCAGCTAATGAATCTTTAGAAATACCTGAAAAAGGCCACAGAACACTGTTCAGTCATGATTGCCGTAAGGAAATTCTGGGCATAATTAAGTCTTGATATATTGTTTCCGTGTCAGAAAACAATTAGCCATTTTTTTCCTTTTAATGTTTTATTTTATTACATGTTTGTTGTACTCTGGTGGAAACCTACTGGGAAATATGATATAAATGTCACGTGGGATTGGCTAGACTTTGATGTCCTAGTCCAGGGGTCGGCAAATTTTGGCCCTTTTTAGACCGGTGGAATTCTGGGAGTTGAAGCCCACAAGTCTTAAAAGGGCCAACTTTGCAGACCCCTGGTCAAATGTTTTTGGCAAATGTATGAAAAAATATTGAAAATATTTTATGCAGACACCTTATTTTAATGCTTCTTGAATTCAGGTAGATATTGACAGAAATGCGTAGGTATGTGAATGAGAGTCGTTTTTAGTTCAGAAAGTGAAAAATAAAAGTAGTTAATCTGCAATTGTTGTTAAACTTTCTGGATTAAAAAAACAAGTAACAAGTAGTAATGGAGCTGCTTTCCATCCCTCAGTGTGATGTGGTTGAGCAGAGGTAACACATAAGGGATGTTTGTGACATTATGAAGATACTCTGACTATGACTTTAAAAGAGGGAAGAAAACTATCTGGAATGTCTTCTTCTTCCCCCACTTCTGTTCCCCACATGAGGCTGCAGCTTCTGAGCTGAAAATATTAACAATGTGTTTTGAAACCATGCTGAGAAAATGGCTAAAAGAGGCAATGAAGGAAGCAGATGGCTTGCTTTTGTTGTCTATCAGTCCAATTGAGTATAGCTGCACACGGAATATATGCCGGCTATCTTTTTACAAAGTCCCTCTTTCTCAGACATTTTGAATTCAGATCAACACATAAACTTTTTCTACTTTTCAAATAACTATTTTCTCTTCTGTATCAGTAAATACAAGACTGTTTTATCAATAATTAACATGAAAGAAATCTACCTTTTATACTTCATTTTCAAATATAATGATGGAAATCCATGCAATTATAAGAAGCTACATTAAACTATCAGGAGTGTTTTCCTTTTTGTGTTAGAGGAAAGGAGGAATAGAGTTTATGCAATGAAGATACCAAGAAGTCAGTGGTGGGTTCCGGATCCCATTGCAACCAGTACGGTGCAATGGATAGGGCGTCCACCCATTGAATGCACGCAGCTTGCACACACACATGTACAGCCTGCGCATGCGTACTTACCTTTGTCAGGCTCCAAACACCAAGAAGGACATGCAGAGTTATTTCTAAGCAGTTTCCTTTATTGTTCTTCACCTTACCAAAGAATCTTACCAAATTAAAGCAGCTACTTGTCTCCTTAAAGATTTACTTTGAGAAGTTCAAGGGAGGAGCTACCTTGACCCTCTTTCTCCCAACCAAACTTTGCTATCTTTTGTCCTTTGGAATGCAGCCTCTTTTCCATGGGAATCATGGAGGATAGGCTGTATATATATTGCAACAAAACTTTGGTCACCATACTACAAAAAAAAAGATGTTGAGACTTTGGAAAAAGTTGAGAAAAAAGCAACTAAGATGATCAAAGGCTTGGAGACAAACATATGAAGAACAGTTGCAGGATTTGGGTTTGGCTAGTCTGAAGAAAAGAAGAATTAGGGTGACATGATAGCAGTATTCCAGTATTTGAGAGGCTGACACAATGAAGCAGGGGTAAAATTATTTTACAAAGCACCAGTGGGCAGGACAAGAAACAATGGTTGGAAACTAACCAAAGAGAGAAGCAACTTGGAATTAAGGAGAAACTTCCTAACAGTGAGGGGAATTAACCAACGGAATAACTTGCCTTCAGAAATGGTGCATGCTCCATCACTGGAGATTTTAAAGAAGAAATTAGACAGCCACTTAACTGATAGTATAGGTTGTCCTGCTTGAGCAGGCGACTGGTCTACAAGACCTCCGAGGTCCCTTCCAGCTCTACTCTGTCTGTCTGTCTGTATCCATGTATCCAGATTATATTTGACCACATCCTTTTGTTTTTTGTTTTGTTTTACCAGACCTTCATTTTAGACATACTTTTATGGGTCTTATTTTGAACTTTACTATGTGTGTAGCTGTTATTTTAGAATTCTCTCTGTTGTATTTGTTTTCAAGAAAAAAAAAGAGAATCGAACAACTGGTTGACCTCAAGATAGTCTTGTTTCCTATTTGCTTTGGCAAGAATGACTGCAGTTGAGAAATAATTGATGCCAAGTTGAACCCAATAATTTATGGAACACCACCACATATTAGCAATGTTATCTTGCATAATGTCTCAGGTATCTCCCCCACACCCAAAAATATCAATTGCTCCAATTATTCTTGTCATATCGCCCAATTTAAGCCAATTTGTCCTAATCTTGTAAGAACTCATATAAAATAATTGAAATATCTTCATCACAGCCAAATATTACATAACTTTGGCAACTGAGAAAAATTGTACAGATATTATTTGGTTTACAACTGTCCACCTGGCAGCTTCTGGGTGCTGTATTGCCAACTCCTGCTATATATAAATCAATTAACAAATTTTTAAAAGTAAAATTTAGAAATTGCAATGTATATTCAATCTAGATAATGTTTTCTTCTTATTTTTAATTGAATGACTACAGAAAGCCAACATTTGATACACTTTGATATATTCAAAGGGGTTCCATCCTGCTCTTCTTTTCCTTCTCATTTATCCTTTCCTTCTGGCTGCCCTTTTAACATTTTAAGCCTGACAGCTTTGATTTCTTTTCCTCTGGTGATTACAGATCATAAGGCTGTTGACATCTGCCTCTTCCATTATTATTTCCCCCCCTTAATGTTGTTGTTTTGTATTACTGTCAAATTGTATCTTGGGAAGTGCATGGCTGACCTGTTACCAAAGAAAAGCAAAAGCCAGTGCAAGATTTCCCATTCTCTAACTAAACTCTTTTTTTCAAATTAGCGATAAGGGGATGATTATTGAGGCCAGGACACCTACATGAAATATAAAAGGAGGAATTGCTTTAGTAGCTGGAAATTATACATTAATGCTGCATGTCCATTCATGCTGGGTATGTATACATGTCAAAAGAATGTGGGTATTCATCCTTTCATCTAAAAGCATGTCTGCAGAAAAGCCCAAATAAAGTATCTCCTTATGATTTTCCCTCCTTCTAAAAGAATTAATAGAAGCTCTGTCTGGACTTAGACTGAGGCTGTGAAACATAAGGAAAATTAGAGATATTTCCATCAGAATAAGGAAACCTTAAACCCAGAACCACTTGTGATCCCTATTGATATTCACCTGATTTTTAGTGTAATGTCAAAAGCCAAGTAATCACTTCAAATATTTGGCAAGGGCAAGCTGTCCTTATTAAAACTGCTAGGTACTACTGCAGGGCCTTGGCATGGAGTTCACTAAGTCTCCACATGGACAATCAGAAGTATGCCTAGGTGATTTGGATCTCAACATGATCTCTAGAGTCTTGGACTTGTTGCGTATCTCATTAGTTGAATATATCAAAAAGAAAAAACAACAACTGCAATTAAAAAAAAATATTCTCCATATTCAAGCTTTCTCTAGATAATTCTTTGATCTCATTGATATAAATGTGTGTAGAGACAAGGAATTAGCTGTATATATTAAAAAGAAAACCAGTGTTTTAATTCTGGTAGCAGAATGGATGAAAAAACTATCTTCAGAATAACTGATTTTCCCCCCTGTTATGTGTGTCAGATGCCTGTTTAGTATTCTGTTTGCAGAACAACCAAACCTCTGAGAAACCTACAAGCTTTTTCTCATTGTTTGTCCCCATCACCTTTTGTGTTGTTTTAGCTAAAAGTCAGTTAGGTAAACTTGTGCTCCAAAAAATGTTCTAGTCCTTTAAAAAAGCCATGTAAGTCACAGCTTGTATTGCTCTCTAGTTCATTCTCTTCCTCAAAGGACAAATGCCAGAAGTCTTCCTGTGCTCAAAGGATCACACTGTAAGACAAGACAACTTGATATCACAATTGTTTCTTGCCTCCACGATGAAAATGAAAGCATCTTTTGGGTTTAAAAAACAACAACTGAAGTCTACTGAATTCATAATTGGAAAGGAAGAGGAATTTAGGCAAATGGTAGAAGATGGTGTGTGGGGATAGCTTGCTGTGTATGCACAATAATAAAGATAGTTAAAGAAGAAATATTTACAATTTTTATGTAGCTCTTTCCTAAGGCTATTACTCTGTCTGCTGAGTGTTACTTTTGGAAGATGTTATGTGCTGAATAAAAACAACAATATGTTCACATGTTAATTACTCTTCAGCTTATTAATTCTTGTATGGTAACACCTACCTGATTTTCAGTTGTCTCAAAGTAAGTTTTATTGCTGTCATGATGACAGACTATTAGGGATGTTGGAAGAAATATCCATCTGGTTCAGTTCCAAGTTGGGAAGAAAGATACTGGAAACATGGAGGCTGATTGAAAAGATGATTTAAAGATGAAGCAGAACTACCAAGCCATGGTTCTCTGGTGCAGCTGACCACATGGAGTTGAGAATGGAGGGTCTTTATACCTTCTCTTGGGCTTTGCACTTGAACTTCTTGCTCCTGTTCAAGAACATGTATTCTATTGGCTGTTGTCAGACTCCAATGGGCCCATGTACAAATCCTAGGAGTTTGTCTGTGCTAAGCTTGGTTGACTGAGGGTGGTGCAACTGAGATGATGCAATGAAGGGGTTTTGGGCAATTCCTATTGTGGCTAAGAGCTAATCCTATGTTTGTTGGATCTTGGGTGAGGATATTTGCTTATGAATGAAGCTAGCTATCTTTTTATCTCTTAAGTGTTGACATTTGCTGAGGGCTATTAAGAAAGGTGGGGGCTGCTTTCCAAGAGCATGTTTCTCCATTTCTCATCTAGGAAAATATAATATTCTGCCTTTTAAATATTTCAATCTATTATTTTTTTATATTAAATTTATACCCTGCCCTTCTCCAAACGGACCCAGGGCGGCGCACAGGAATGTTAAAATACATACAAAACATATAAAATTTAAAAAACTTATTCTAATAAAACCCTGCGCTAAAAACCGAATTAAAAATCCCAAATTTAAAACTGTCTAATAGTCAGTAATGGAGATTACGCTAGGCCGGCTAGATGGAATAGATGTGTCTTCAGACACTTGCGGAAGAGGCGGAGGTCGGAGATGGTGCGGAGTTCAGGGGGTAAGTCGTTCCAGAGGGCTGGCCCCGCCACAGAGAAGGCTCTTCCCTGGGTGTCGCCAGTCGGCATTGTCCAGCCGACGGCACCCTGAGGAGGCCCTCTCTGTGGGAGCGTATCGGTCTGAGGGATGTATGGGGCAGGAGGCGATCTCGCATATAACTAGGCCCCGAGCCATGGAGCGCTTTAAAGATGGTCGTTAAAATCTTGAAGCGCACCCGAAAGACCACAGGAAGCCAGTGCAGCTCGCGCAGGATAGGTGTTATGTGGGAGTGTCTGGGCGCTCCCGTAATCACCCGCGCGGCTGCGTTCTGGACTAGCTGCAGCTTTCGGGTGCACCTCAAGGGGAGCCCCATGTAGAGAGCATTACAGTAGTCGAGTCGAGAGGTGACGAGTGCTTGAGTGACTGTGCGTAAGGCACCCCGGTCCAGTAAGGGGCGCAATTGGCGCATCAGGCGTACCTGATGAAACACCCCCCTGGCCATGGCTGCCACATGATCTTCCATAGACAGCCGGGAATCCAGGAGGACACCCAAATTGCGCGCCCTCTCCACGGGGGCCGGTGTTTCGCCCCCAATGGCCAGAGTTGGAATAATCTGGCTGAATCGGGGCGCCGGAAGCCACAGCCACTCAATACAATACAATACAATACAATAGCAGAGTTGGAAGGGACCTTGTAGGTCTTCTAGTCCAACCCCCTGCGTGGGCAGGAACCTTATACCATTTCAGACAAATGGCTGTCCACTCAGTCTTGGACGGGTTGAGCTTGAGTTTCCTAGGAGATGGATGGGTGCTAACTTTCTACAGGGAATACCAGGAAAGTATTTTAAAAAACATCCTGGAAGGATGCAGGAGCAAGTCTCCTCCATACTATTGCTAAAAATACTTTATAGAAAATGAACCATCAGAAATCCAATTCAACTCAAAATAAAAAAATACTTGTTTAATTCTTAATTATTTGATTCTTCTACACAGCCAGAATAAATTATGTATTTTTATAGCAATAGCAATAGCACTTAGACTTATATACTGCTTCATAATGCTTTTACAGCCCCCTCTAAGCTGCTTACAGAGTCAGCTTATGACCCCCAACAATCTGGGTCCTCATTTTACCTACCCTGGAAGGATGGAAGGATGAGTCAATCTTGAGCCAGTGAGATATGAACTGCCAAACTGCAGCTAGCAGTCAGTGGAAGTATTTCAATTTTTGTAGCTTTGAGTCAGAATTTCTTTTGACAATCGCCTGGATAAATCCCAGCAGATTTCTTGGGAAGTTGTTTTCAGAAGTAGTTTTCCATTACCTCCTTCCAAGGACTGACAGGGAGTGACTGGCCCAGGGTCACCCAGCTGGTTTTACATCTAAGACAGAACTAAAACTTACAGTATCCCGGTTTCTATCCTGGTACCTTACTCAATATCCCACACTAGTTTTCTGCTTGCTTGGATGCTGTCAGACGTTGAAAAAACCATTCTGGAAGAAGTAGCAAACTATTTTCAGATTGTTGCTAAGAAAACTACATCGAGCTCACTGTGAGCTGAACTCAATGTGAAGGAAATCTCCTGAGATTCTGCTATAAACTTAGCTTGGTAGATGTAGCTATTTCTATAACTGATTAAACAGTTTCATGTTATTACTAAAAGCTGATAGTTAATAGGAGTAGAACTGAAAAATGAAGGAAAAAATGTGTTGGTTTTTCTACTCCAACCAAAGTGATTAATTGCTTCCAATTTTGCTCTGTAAATTTGGGCAGTTTCAAAAAGTAGACAGAAAACTAGCCCTTGAGTCTGATTATGAAACATATGTGGCCCCCAAGGATAGTGAAACTTCAAATGTGTTATGTAAGATATAAATATCTGATGAGCTTTAAGGGAACGATTGAAATTGTTTTGCTAGTGCTAGGAAGAAAAGCAGATATAAGCATTAAAACCTACAGGAATTTACAGGATGATATCTGCCAGAACAGAACAGAGAATGATATCTCCAGAACAGAACAGAGAATGAGACCAAGTGAAAACTAATTTTGGCTCATAAAAAGAAAATAAAAACAAGATGACTGGAAGACTGAACTTATGTATTGTACTTGATCTGCACTGATTAGTGAGAATTGCTCAATTAAATTTATAATTACGTACATAGATATAAACTGGGTATATAAGTCCCACCTGTCACATTTCAGAGTGAAATGTTACTGTAAGTAGGGTCACAGCCTTAGTTTCACACTAGCAAAACTCAGTATGGCTACATTAACCCGAGATATTTTGTGGGAATTTTGCCTTTACATATTCAGCAACAGTGCTCATCATCTATCCTAAATAATATCTTCAGGAATATGATCAAAGTGAGTGGTTATTGAAGTTTTTGAGAACAAGTTACTGTTGACACTTCTTCTGCCTTACTGGACCCATCAATATCCCAGATCTTCAGTCTTTAATATTTAGTAGTGCTTTTCTTTCCCTCACATGCACTCTGTGCAAGCTGTGCTATTAGACAGAGTGACACAGCTTCTGCAGACGGCACATCTGGGGATACGAATCAGGAACAAGACATAGGAAAATAGAATTTCACATTCATATGCAATGAAAGATTCTATATAATTAATAGTGTTAGATAATATACAACCATCAGTCCAGTGAGATTCATTCTGTACATATAGACAAGGCCTCTTTTTTTGGCCTCAAGTTCATACATGCATTTTCATTGGCTGAGTTCACTCCTACTGCGAAAACATAATGTGATTTAGTCAAGGGTGGGTTGCTGCTGGCATTATTGTTGGTTCGATGCATGCACAATTTTGTGCTTCGCTCACAAGCTCGCCTCATGCGGGCTCCGCACACATGGACAGTTGACCATAAATAGGTCTGCGCATGTGCAAAACATTAAGAAATGAAAAAATTAATTTTATGCAATTAAAATTGTTCTGTGCTTGCACAGAACTGAAAATCAAGATGGCGGCACCTATGGCGCCACACTGGGAACTGGTTCTGGGATGTGGCAGGCCTCGGTCACTGCCAGTTCCAGAGATCCAGGCCACGAAACCACTACTGGTTTGGCCGAACCAATCCGAACTGGTAGGAACCCATCACTGGATTTAGTTCCTATGAATCAACTTATGTTGTGCAAATCACAATACAATGGAATTTGCATACATCCAAAAACTGAGTTTATTAAAACATGGTATTCTAAAATCTTGTGGATTCTAAAATCTTGTGGATATTCTCTCACTAAATACTAATACAATTCTCTTCCACCAGCTAATCAGACTAAACCTGTGACATAGCCCAATCTGTCTAGTTGGCTATTCTTAGCCCTTCTATCAAAGATTTTTTTCCTTCAGATCATCCTTAGAGAACACACCCTTGATCTTCCTGCCTAAATTTTGCATATATAGAACTGTAGAGTTATGGTAACAATGATACAAACTTGTTGATTAATAGAAACGTTTGCTTTCTGTAACACACATATATTATGCCTTGAATTTGTAATGATTATGCTTGCATGCTGTGGATTCCTTTGTGTCATGGGGTTGATTTCCTGGGGTCCTGTTATTGGGGTCTGTAAGATATCTGGCAAATGTCAAATCCTGTGATAAGATCTGAAATCTTCATATGCAACCTCTGCTTCCTTCAGGAAAAGAGAAGATTCCAAAGCAATCTTCTCACCTTTTGTGCTGCTAAATGGGCAATTAAGCAAACAGAGAAGGGAAAAGATAACAAACCTTTTGAGCCAGGAAGGATGCAAATCTGAGTTAAGATATATGATCCAAGTTTTACAATGTTAGGTTATATGACTTAAGATTTGACTTGAAGTTTACAGTGTTGATTAGAATGATTTAGAATAGTTAGAGTAATTAGAATACTAAGAATAAAGATCCTTTTGAAGATCAAACATATTTTCGTGTATAAGAAAGGACTCTGCACCCTTGAGTTTTGTAGAACTTTCCTACCATGTCCCTTGCACGTGTGTATGGAGATTCTCACCCAGAACTTTAACTTTGATCAAAGAATAAAGTCTGTTTTCTCTGTTATTCAAGCCTCCATTTAAGTCTCTTGTTTGGCTCATTGTGACTTGAACGTTTTCTAAGGGTCTCAATGTATTTTCAAAACCTTCCAGAACTAAATAACCCAAGTGTTGATCCTTAGAAAGAAAGGAAAGATCCATATGAGGAGAACTTTGGTGCAAAATTGGTGATTAAAACAAATGAAACTAGATATAAAAGGAGATTTAATAGGAAAAGAGAAACAAGGGAAGGTAACAATTCTATATAAAATCAAAATAAAGTATTGGATTTTAGTTCATAGAGTTTGTTGCAGAAGAAGCAATTGGGCAGAAATAGCATGAACTACATTTTAAAGATCTCGATCGGCCGGCTTTCCTTGTGCTGCTTTCTTCCTTCTCCTCCCCCTTTTTCTTACTACCCTATTTTATAGAAAATAGAGGATAAGTGAAAGTTAGCTTCTTCAGGGAGACTAACTGTATCATCCAATCAATCAAAGCGTTCCATCTTTGATGACCTGGATCTGTCCAACAAATCAGAAACCATTTAATGACCAAACTTGCTTTCCAAATGATCTTTGAAATGATAAAGTGGCACTCTTGTTTGCACAGTTGTGTCATTATATAAATTGTATTATATAACATGCTTTTTGGAGAAACAAAATCCAAACTGCTTTTATTCAGGCCTCTAGACAGGGATGGGATTCTGCCGGCTCAGCCGAACTGGTAGCTGCGATGAACAGCTGGGAACAAACCACCTACCTGCCCCTGCGTTTTACTGACCTATATCTTCTCAGCTGATTTGTGAAGCAGAGTAGATTGCCACACCTCAGCTGTGTTACTCCCCAGCAGTAACGTGGAAGGTAAGTTTTGTTAAAACTGTGCACACACTCATGCAAAGCGTGCAATCACCAAACCAGTTGTTAAACCAGCAGGATCCCACCATTGCCTCTAGGCATAGGGTCAACTTTCTAAATCCTTTAGGAAGCATTATGTGTCATTGAAAAACTTTCAATGACACATAACTTTCAACTTTCCTTTCCCCTTTACACACACACACACAAACATACAGAGAGCAATTTGAACAAACCTGGATGTTTAACTGATCTGTTTCTAATTCCTTCTAAAAATCAACCATTTGATCACACTTTCTCTTTGTCTAGGTTGGACTCTTCTTTTTCCTTTAGATATTTTTTTAGCAACATATATAATTTGCTGCAAAAGAAAATAAATTTTTCTGCCATAGGTTTGCATTAGCTGATAAATAGATCACACTGCTGTTTCTTCTGGTTTGCCTATCACTTCTTTTCTGACTCAACATTTTAGCCTGCTAACTATTTTGCTTTGTTTTTGTTTTAATCAGGCACATGATATATCTTATACACTTGATCAGCGTTCTGTGAAATTCCCAGCTGGTGATGAATAGGCTCTGGATTCATGAATCAGATCATCCAAACTGCCTGCAATTATAAAGAGATTGATCGAGGTTCCAAGAGTGCTGAATAAATATCTAGCCTTCTTCATGCTTTTCTTCCCAGCATCCCACAAAATAAAGGAAATAGCAGAGGGAAAAAAAGTATTTCTCCCTCATCTCTCACATTCTTTGTTTCTTTCCATAATGCTTCAGCACTGGCTTTAATTCCTTGCTTTCTTGTAATGTGATACTAAGCAAATAGCTAAGAGTAGTTAATGCACTATTTGTCAGAGGTTAGTGAAATGCTAGATGGCATTGATAGGCACATCCATATGCATCACTAGATAGTATTCCATGCTACACAAATATACTCAAATACAGTATATAGAATATGGCATTTGTAAAGTCCTCTGTTTGCAAAAGTTGATATCATTCATCTTTGTCCTATAATTTAACATGCAGTTCCCCATGTGAAACAGTGCAATACAATGGCAAGCTTCACATTTACAGGTCCAGTCTCCTCCATCCATTAGGTAATACTAGACAATTTGGCTCATTTTACTCTGGTTTTCTTCACATAAAGTATGTGGTGTTTCTTTATTCCCGTCTTCTCTTAGGCCAACTCCCAGAAGCTTTAGCCATGGCAGGGAGCAGATTGGAGATTAATGGCCTTTGTTCTTTTGAAAGCTGGAGAGAATAATTGTTTTCTGTCTACCTGAAAGCTAGGTGTAATCTGACAATGATTATTTCAACAACAAATCACTGCATTGAACCTATGATCTCTTTCTTGCTTTTTAACTGCAGATATCATTGCTGAACCATCTCACCTAATTTGGGACTTTGTGTGTGTGTGTGTGTGTGTGTGTGTGTGTGTCTTCCATGTTTTCTGCTTTTGTTAGGTTTTCCCAATGAAAGCATTCTGAGAACCCGAAAGTCTAGAAACTCTTCAGCTATTTGGCTTGGTTCCAATAGAGGTATCACCCAACTTGGTTTTAGATTTATCTTCTTCTGGCAAGAATTACTTCCATGGCAAAAGCTATTTTCTGTTTATTTATATTGAGTGGGGATTTTTAGTTAATGGGATTTTAGCACAGGAGTTTGTTTAATCTGTTTTAAATTGTATGTATTTTTGTATATTTATGGTTTTTATTCTCCCTGTGCACCGCCCCGAGTCCCTGTGGGGAGAGGGAGCGGTTAATAAATTCAGTTTTATTATTATTATTATTATTTCTAAACCCATTTTCTAAACTTTATAATTACTTTCCAAACTTTTTAAGTTTTTAGTTGCTACTGTAATAGGTCTATCTGTGAGTAAAAGCAAACTCAATCTTGATAATGCAAATAAACACATAATCTGTCTCTATTGTCCCTACTTTGATAAGTATCATCCTCTCTCCTGAAATTAGGATGGTACTGCTGCTATTGACATTTTGGAAGACCTCAAAGACCTGGCTATGTACCCAGATTTGGGGTACCAAATGTGTGAAAATCCCCGCTTCCTTGTTATGCTGACACCTATAAATTATAATATTTCCTGGTTACTCTTTGTATTTAATTCATTTTGTATAGTGTTTAAATTGTATAGTGGTTTAATTGGTTTTATGATTGTTTATTGACCAGTCATTGGTTTGAGTTGGCTATACAAACTGAATGACTGAATGAATGATTGAATGAATGTCCTACTTTGATTACTTGATTAAAAATGGATAGCTTCCTACTTGTCTGAACCTGTAGGCACATCAGGTTGAGCATTAAAGTGGCTCTGAATCTAGCATATTGCACCAGAAGACAAACGTAAATCAATCTTATTTATACACTTTGGACTAAAGATAGGTGACATCATTAGTTGATCAGATAACATAGGTAGGTAGGTTTTTTTTAATCTGTTTTCATATTTCTAACCTAACTCTCTGGGAAACTGTAAATCCTTCTCCTCTTTGCAGTACATCAGATTGCATTTCTGATGGATAAGCAGTTCCTATTGATGGATAAACTGCTTTGCTTTCATCAGCTCAATTTCTAGTGAAGTTAAACTTTGCCAAATACTCCTACGTATGAAATGCAACATAAAACAAAGGTATGTGTGCAGTTTTAAGGTGGGCAGAAAACTCCATATGAAGCTGGCATATTTGGCAATTATCTTTACTAGCTTTCACTAACCCACAAATTGCTGTTGCCTGTATGGCTGCATTTGCTATCTTACATTCTACAAGGGAGTAATGATGCTGAGTTGTCTTTTTGGACACCTAGAAAGATTTATGGGCCAAGAAACTTTTGGGTTAATAGCTGAAGGTTTATTTGGCAACTGGATGAGCAGTTTGATTGAACAAAATTAGAGTGACATTTAAGTGATCTTGGGAGTCTGAATCATGCAGCCTCCCCAAATAATATAGGTTTTGGATGGGGTAAGATAGGATTTCTAAGCCAGGAAAGTAATGCTAATGAACTGTCTGGCTCCAGTTGTCAGAAAGGCAACCCAGTCCAGGTTTTGTTCTTAGATAAGAATTTGTCGGCCTGCAGCCCAGAAAAAAGGAACAAAAAACAGTAGATGAGAATATGTGGTTGATAGAGACATTTAAACTTAGTAGGAAAAATAATTAAGTAAATCAGTACAGTCAATAAACTCCTTTGAGTCAACTCCTTATTCAAAGATAACAGGTTTTCCAATGAGATGCTCATGAGCACTAATGAGTCTGTCCAGCTTCTACCTGGATGCTCTCTAGATAGGCAGAGGCTGATTCCCAGAACTGCCAACAATGGCAATGCTGACTGAGGAGATAAAGGAACTTAAACAATTGGAAGGCAGCCCACCCTGAGGAAGGACGATTTAGGTTTTAGGCACTTTAAAAACTGCCTTTGTGGCTAAAATAACAAAGTAAACAATTTACTTCAACGCGGAAAGTGTGAAATTTGGGGTGAGATTCATGGTAGACAGTTTAAAGTTGAAGCTGTGAGGATTAGAAGATGTAACAAAGGAGCTGGGTAGAGCATTCCAAGCATTGACCACTCTGTTCCTGAAGTCATATTTTCTGCAATTGAGTTTGGAGTGGTCTACTTTGAGTTTGTATCAATAGTTTGCCCATGTATTATTGAGGTTGAAGCTGAAGTAGTCATTGACAGATAGGGCATTGTAGCAGACAATTTTGTGTACTGTTGTATTGTACTTAGATCATACCACAGATGGCGCAGTTCCAGATTGTCCAAGCCCAAAATTTCAAATCTGATGGCATAAAGTATTCTATTGTGAGTAGAGGAGTGGAGAATTCTTCTCATGAAGTACCTCTGGACTCTCTCAATCGTATTACTGTCTGATATACAGTGTGGATTCCAGGCAGATGAGTTGTGTTCAAGCATTGGTCTGGCAATTGTTCTTGCCATTGTGTATGTCTGGAGATTTCACTGTCATGTGATGATGGCATTTATAAAAGACAAGCACAGCTAGCAGAAAAGAACATGCTCAGCTTGTCCCTTAGTAATGAAGGCCCTCCTCCTTACCCATACTTCTATCCCCACCTCCCAAAAGTGATTCAAGATAGTGGCACGCCTGCAGATAGGATGGTAGAAGAGATTCAGTTTGATTTGGAACTTGAAAATGCCATTGCAACAGCAACAAATTGAAAGTATGCTGTGCCCGATCAGAATTATTTAGGCAAGATGAGTCTCGTGCCATATGGAAAGGGTAAATACATCCTGATGATACAGAGGCATGGGATCTGGATCATTATGGAATATTGTCACATAAGTGTTTAGTATCCGACAGTAATGGATTCCGACAGTAATAATAACAATGAAAGCTGATGGCCTGGACATTAAAAATATGGTTATCCAGCTATTGAAATGTGTTAGCATGCAGGGAAAAAAAAGTTAAATGCTGCAATTAAAGAAAGCTAGTGAAATAAGAGAAAGCAATGTAACATAGTTCAGAGTTGAATTAAAAAGAAGACGTTTCTCAACAAACACATAAAATGTGCAAACGCGTAGCAATTGTATTAAAGTGACAAACTTTCATTTCTTTCTTTAGCTGCATTAGGGCCCTTTTATTTGCTTTTTTTTTTTTTTAAGTGAACCATATTATAAGTACATAATTTAAAAAAAGAAGAAGCTTGGAGATTATGAGCTGCCAGATGTTTATGTGGTTTTTCTTTTTTTTTTCTTTTTCTTTGCCTGCTTCACTTTTCTGTCTTTGGGCGTTAAGTGCATCTTCCTGGTCTGCACCAGATGGCATCATAAAACAAAACGTGTTCAACAAATCTTTAAGAAAAGGAAAGAAAAGGGAAACTTTATCAATAGTGGCTGCATCATTTGCATGAGGGCCCTTTCTTATGAGTCAGAAATAAATGAATTCATTAAAAAAGGACCATGGAGAGAAGAGGAGAGGAGAGGAGAGGAGAAGAGAAGAGAAGGGTAGAAGAGGAGTGTAGAAGAGGGTAGGGTAGGGGAGAGGAGAGGAGAGGAGAGGGAGAAGAGGAAATGAGAGGTGGAGAGGAGAGAATGAGGAGGAGGGGAGGGGAGGGGAGGGGGAGGGAGGGGAGAAGAGAAGAGGAGGAGGAGGAGGAGGAGGAAGGGAAGGGAGGGGAGGGGAGGGGAGAGGAAAGAAAGGAGAGCAGAGCAGAGCAGAGCAGAGCAGAGCAGAGGGTGATTCACTGTGAATATATCCTCAGTTCTGCTTGCTTGCTTGCTTGCTTCCCTGCCCTGCCCTGCCAAATTGCAGGGATGTGTATAATATACAGTAGACAAGAGGATGCTTGCAGATGAGACAAGGAGTTTCTCTCAAATCCTGATGAAGATTAAAAATGTCAACAAACCTATCATTGAAAATGATAGAGATTTTATAAAATAAGCACCCAAAAGAAAAGTAGATTCTTTAGTATTCAACAGCATATGTCCTTAGTACAAAACTGTTGTGTGTCAGACAAATTGGTTGATGAATGCTCTGTTGGTATTTGAGAAACAGCAGGACAAATGACTAGCTGTCATGTATACTAAGAACAGTTGGTCAAAATCTTTTGATCTGAATTAGTTGTAGAAAGTCTTGTTTCTTTTCATCACAGTCGGTATGTTCAAGTTTATTAGGGAAATAAACTGCAGGAATTCATCGACTTACAAACACAGTTGAGCCCAACATTTCTGTTGCTGAGTTAGGCAGTTGTTAAGTGAATTTTGTCCCATTTTATAATCTTTGTCACCTCCGTTATTAAATGAATCCCTTGTTATTTGAACTTGTTATTTTAGTGAACATGATTGTTAAGTGAATCTGGCTTCCCCACTGACTTTGCTTGTCAGAAAGTCACAACAAGTGATCACATGATCATATGATCACATGATCCCAGAACACCATCATAAATATGAACCAGTTGCCAAGCATTTGAATTTTTATCATGTGACCATGGGCATTCTGCAACGGTCATAAGTTACTTTTTTCAGTGCTGTTGTAATTTCAAACAGTCACTAAATGAGCTGCTATAAGTTGAGAAGAACCTGTAAAAGTATTAATAACCTTCCCTCAGTAAGTGTGTAACGTATAATAAAAATTTTTGTCCCTTAAATAGTTTTGGCCTGTTTTTCTTCTAAAAAGCCCTTGGTAATAACTTTGATCCCCTTCTCTCTCACAAACCAGTACTTCTAGAATAATTCCCAAAGCATTGTGCCCTTCTAAGTTATTAAGTTAATACATTGACTTTCCAGATTGACCAGGTCAAGGAAAATCATATTCATCATCTACCATCAAGTTTTCAAAATATTCACAATGCTTGGCAAGTGGCATTTAAACATGTTAAAATTACCATGTACAATATACTTTTAAATGTAATTTTTATATTTTGAATTTTTTTAAAGAAAAAAATTCCATTGGCAACCCTGAGCGTCCTTTTTACAGGTTATAAATCCTCTAAATAGATAAAGATGCCCAGTTTAGTATGGGGGCTAAAGAAATTGGACTAGAAGCTGAAAGACTATGACTGTGATTATGAGAGAAGCAACCTAGAACTAAGGAAACATTTTCTGACAGTTAAGAACAATTAATCAGTGGAACAACTTGCCTCCAGAAGTTGTGAATGTTCCAACACTGGAAGTTTTTAAGAAGATGTTGGATAACCATTTATCTGAAGTGGTGTAGGGTTTCCTGCCTAAGCAGGGGGTTGGATTAGAAGACCCCCCCAAGGTCCCTTCCAACTCTGTTATTCTGTTTTCTGTTACTTATTGGTAAGTCAGAAAAATGTGGGTTAGAGTTTTAATCCTGTTTTAAGCACAGAAGCCAGTAGGATGAATTTGAACCATTCAATCTTTCTGAAATTTAGTAAGAAGGCAATAGTAAATTACTTATTAAAAGATGTCAATAATACTTCAGGGATAAATAAGTCCTAGTGGCAATAAACTGATCAATATGCTTAACGGAGCTATATACTAAGCACAATATAAATGACAACTATAGAAATCCATGATACTTTTTAAAGAAGAAACAGGAGAATAATATAATTGCTAAAGCTTTGGATAATTATGTTGTTTCAGATTGTTAGATGTTAGATACCAAATAACATCCTTATAAAATCATCAACAATCTTCTCTTTACAAAAATATGAGACAAGAAATTGATGTGGCAGAGGAGCCATTTGTGTTCCCCATATTTATAATCACAGTAGCAATCACACTTACTAATCGGTATATAATTCGGCAGGAAACATGGAATAACTAGGCATTGGTTTTCAAATGTGCTCAGTCAGCATTGATATGGCAGTAGAGCTTCAGTGAATATGCCACTTTCCGGTGGGGAAGAAAAGGGGTGTTTTTTTGCTGATAAATCTTATTTTTAAATTAGCTGCATGTCAATGTGTTGAATAATGCATCTCATAAATAAAGATGTACATGCACTTCTAAGACTGCTTCTCACTATATTCACAACTGCATAGATTTCTCTGAAGCCAGATAAGCACTGGAGAATTGTTGATTACCCTTAAGATTACCATAGAGAGAAAATTTCTTTCTTTCTTCTATTTTATTCCTTTTATGCCTACAAAAAACTTCTTATAATAAAGTATGAGTGTGTTTCAGATGTTAATTCTTAGTAGCCATCAACTACTAAGGGAAATAATAAATGTACATAAAAAATCCCAATTGTCATTGTCAGGGGGTAATGCTATTAATTGTTGATTATCAAATGATGTAAGGTAAAACT
Source organism: Rhabdophis nuchalis (assembly GCA_039707465.1). Taxonomy (NCBI): domain Eukaryota; kingdom Metazoa; phylum Chordata; class Lepidosauria; order Squamata; family Natricidae; genus Rhabdophis; species Rhabdophis nuchalis. The sequence goes on along the minus strand of CM077644.1, from coordinate 44,380,690 downwards.
GAATTTCAGTTTTCATGATTTCATACTCTCACACACCACACACACACAAATTATTAAGCACTATTTAATATAATAATTGACTACCCCAAGTGAAGAACATCAGAGGAACCTCCCCCAAACACTACTTTACTACTACTGATCATCTTCTGAACCACATATTAAGCCCCTTTTAGCCATTCATAATGAATGCAAGCGGGTCATGTTAGTTCATTAACATTAACTAACTTTAGACTTCAGAAGTTAAATTATGCGTGAAAATCTGAAGAAAGTATATCTATTCAGAATACAATTAGAGATTTCTCTACAGCAGTGCTTCTCAATGTTGGCAACATTAAGATGTATGGATTTCAACTCCCAGAATTCACCAGCTAACTATGCTGGCTAGGGAATATGAAGATTTGAAGTCCACATGTTAAAGTTACTAAGGTTGTGAAACCCTGCTATATGCAATAGTCAGGAAACCTGATGGTGCAGATTCTTGAGCTTACTGAGACTTTTAAGTGAATAGAAATAGCACTTAGACTTATATACTGCTTTACAGCCCTCTCTAAGTGGTTTGGAGTGTCAGCATATTTCCCCCAACAATCGAGGTCCTCATTTTACCAACCCTGGAAGGATGGGAGGCTGAGTCAACCTTGAGCCAGTGAGACTCGAATTGCCAAAGTTCTGACAGCCAGCAATCAGCAGAAGTAGTCCGAAGTACTGCATTCCAACCACTGCACTATCACGGCTCTTATCCAATTGAACTTGCACAAAAAACTTTCCCTGATCTTCATCTCTCTGAAGCTTTCATTTACAGTATAGCTTGAGAGTTATGCATGCAATTCATGTCCTATGTGTCGTTATTTTTAATGTGTGCATAAATGAGCATCAAACTAAGAAACAGAGACTTATCGATAGCTAGTTTTTTCAACATCTACACTCAAAACGATGCTATAGTGCATGGCACACCAGAACCACTAGACACAAGGACAGTTTTTCCCCCAACTGCCATCACTCTGCTAAACAACTAATTCCCACAACACTGTCAAACTATTTACTAACACTGTATTAGTATTCTTCTTCTTATCCGTCCTAGTACCTATCTCTTCCCATTTATGATATAACTATGTTGCTTGTATCTTTACCATTTATACTGTTTTATTTGTTTCCCAGTATGATTTGATTGCTTATTAGTAACCTATGACTATCACTAAATGTTGTATCTTATGACTTTGATGAATATATTTTATTTTTCTTTATGTACACTGACAGCATATGCACCAAAGACAAATTCCTTGTGTGTCCAATCACACTTGGCCAATAAAGAATTCTATTCTATTCTATTCTATTCTATTCTATTCTATTCTATTGTTGGCCCCCACATTTTACAAACTGCATATTCTGAGGTGCAGACTTCCATGTAACATGTAGGACATGACCCTGACCTTCCATTTAGGGATAATATAATTTTTTTGGTTCTGCCCACAGGTTATTGCAGTGCCAATCAAATTGTGCATACGTCCACTGTCAAATTTTAGTTCTTGACAGCATTAAAAGGCTGCCAACAAGCAGCAGAAGTTGAATTTCTGCACAGAAAGCAATTTCATGTTGAATTCACTGTCTGAACATGTACACATAAAAACACTTCATATACTCATTACAGCTGATGAAGTATATTTCCTGCAAATGTTATTCATAGTGCACTCCTAGGCATGTTTTCTTAGAAACCCCACTGCGCTTATTCTCTAGATGTACACTGGATTGCATTGCAGCTTCTCTCTTATGCTTTCTCAAGCTTTAAGGAAGGAATGCTGTGATTCAATTATTTATAGATAAGGCTTCAAAACCCAGGGTAAAGTAGACTGTTAAAACATAAAATTAACACAATATATCAAATGTGGGAAGGAACGCCAACAATGTATGCATGATGGTATTCAGGAGTTTTCTCTTGTGTTCCTTTACACAAGTGATGTAGGGTGTCAGGCGTGCCTCATTCAGTATCCAAGAAAGAAAAATCCCAACTCCATTTGAATAGGAAAAAAGGTACTTTTACTGGACATGAAATGAAAACAGCTAAAGTGAAGCAAGATCTGAAGCAAAAAAGCTCAAACTGGTACATATCAAACATTCCCCAAGACCCTCCACCCAGTTACCCCAACCCAATATCCAATCTCCAGCTCTCAAAGGTGTCATGTGAGGTGCATCTTCACGTGGCCTCATTCAGCTGGTGTGCAGAGACAGTTGACCTTGACCAAGTCCAAACACGAGCCATCAGCAGGAGCAGAAGATGGTGAGAACAAACCTCCCTTCATGATAACTCCTCCAGTACCTATCATTTCCCCCTAATACCATGAACCCCCACCCTTCCTGTTACTATGGCAGCCAATAGCAAGCAAGCAAAATAGAAGCTGAGGTTTCAGTACTCCAAACTATTCCTTTTCAAACATAACTGGATTTACAATTATAGATTAATTAGGCCAACTATAAAAGCATCAAGTTCTTTCCCAGGCTGATACTTAGAGTTGGCAGTCCATTTGTAGCCAACTCTCTGCATGAAGGGAGAGGATGGACAGACAAATTTCACACCCAGACTTGTCATCTCCAATTAATTTGTTTGCTTCTTGCCAGATATTGAAAATGTTCTGGCACAGGCCTACCCCCAACCCCTCATTGGTCTGACCCTGAGCAACTTTTTATACAGCCATTCAAATAGAGCAGATTGCTAATTACCATCGTAAATCCCCGGAAATGGCTGCCATACGACTGGAGCACTTTGCTTTCCTGGGAAATGGCACCGTCCAATGATGTAATAAGATCATTGTAACAGCTTGAATTAAACCTTTGTTGTTCTGTGGCAGGCTAATACAATGCCAAACATGACAGGCCAGTTCTGCAGCCAGCCTAATGCAGAAGCCCTCATTTTAAGAAGAAAAGTTCAAAAGGTGATCACAAATCATACCCCAAATGTGCTCCCTTTCAGTTTTTTGTAATGAATGTATCTGGAAGAAAACTAGAATTGTAGTGAGAAAAAGAAAATCCCACTTAAATCAACTCAGTTCCGCAGCCATCCTTGTACTGCAACAGATCAAGGTGAAATTGAAAATAAATTGGACTTTGCTATCTTCATGATTGCATTCTTTGGGCAGGTGACTTCTTAGGCTTATTACCATTGATGTAGTAAAGGAAACACATGCCTATTGTTCTTTCCAAGAAATGTCCAATCTTTCTAAGTGAATAAAATCAGGAGTGTGGCAGTTCTCCATCTATCTATGCTTTCTGTTGTCAGTAGGTGCAATTTAACTAGATTCATATTCATAAATCAAAGTCAGTTTAGAGGCCAACACAAGTGTTTGGTTGAAAATGTAATCAGCTGCTAAATTGAGATTGGCCTGTAAATATGTTAAAATCAGAACAATATTGCTGCCTTGCTTGGAAAAAGAAAGCATTTTCAATTGCAAAATATTCAAAACCAATCCTCTATGTATCATTTAAGGATACCAAAATTTGTAGTCTCACTTTAAATATTTCCTTACTCATTTATGTGGAAAGTGGATCAAGAATTTCTCTTGCCTCTCTGTAATTATTTTTAATAGGAGGAATATTTCCCCCAAAGCATTAGCTATTATTATACACAAGATATTGGTAAAAAGAATCACTGAGATGACATAACATAATCTGGCAACTCTCAAGTTTCATGGACTCCTGCTTCCCCCTTTGTTGTCAGAAGGAAAATAAATGTTGAAATATCAGAATTCCCAGAAGGTCAAAAATTCCGTTTCCCAAGCATGAATTCCAGCAATATTGATGTTCCAACTGTATAGCTTCACAAAAGAATGCTAAAAACAAAAAGAAACTGGGCTGATTTTCTTGTTGTATATTCTAAGGGCTGAATTGTGTTTATTTCATCATTCTAAATATTCTTCATAATTCTACTCATATACACTACTGAACATCTTAAGGTTTGAGAAGTAGCACTTCATATATTCTTGAATTCTATCAAGATATGCCACATGAAATTTTATCTTAACATTAGACACATTACCACATTCAAATAGAGAGAAATTCCCTGAGGATGGGCTGCAGCATGAGTCCAAAAGCTCAGAAGATTAAAACTTTGGTTCTGCTGACTGACCCAGATAGGATCCTGTAACATTAGACAATGCATGACCCATTGGGTCATCCTTTCAGAAATATTTCACTATCTAAACAGAGAAAGAAAATGATTACAGGTAGGCGGGAAAAACAACCAGTGGCAGTGGGAATGTCTTTCAACTTCCGGTTGGCTTTTTGATTGATATTGTTGAGGAGAGAGGGGACAAAGGGAACCATGGGCCCTGAGGAAAAATGTACCCTGACTCCTCATCTTTGAATGTCCCAAAGGGTCTCTGCTCATCTGTCAATGCCAGCACCCTGTAGCTAGGCGTACCTCACCAGCAGGCATCCAACTGTCATTCTCCCTCATCCTTTCCTTGCCAGCCACCACTGGTAAGAGATTTAAAATTTCAGTGCCTGGCCACCAGCCAATTAGGCACAGCAATGGGAGTGGGACTGCTTTCTGACCTACTGCAAGCTTCCCCATTGACTTTGTTCATGGAAAGCAGACAGTATTCATTCTGCTCTGCTCCTCTCCCCACCGAATTGCCTACCATTGTTCTGGGTGGAAAGGGAACAAAAGGAGCTAAGTGCTGCAAGGAAAATGGTACCCTTTCCCCCATCCTAATGTGACCCAAGGACACACACCCTTACAGGAAGAAGAGAGCTCATCCATCAACCGCTGCCACCCTGCAGATATCCCTACTTTGCCAGCAGGCATCTAAGTCACTCCCTCGCGCTTCCTTTACAACTCACTACTGCTAAAAGATTTCAGATTTCATTGTTGGTTCCAAAGCAGCCCAAACCTGCATCAGGCCCTGGTTCAGACTGGTTCAGAGAGAGATGGGAAAGAGGGTAAGAATATGGTCCTCTTAGCTTCCTTACACCTCAAAATCTACAGGTTTCTGGGAAGCATAGACAAAAGGCATGGTGACCCTGAAGGAGCCACAATTTTCTTAAATTTAATTCCCATATTGGGAAGGAGGAGGAGGAGTCATGAATCCTGACATTGTATAAGTTAGTCCATTTGAGTTACTTTGTTTTAATAATTGTTGCCCCATGCCTTCAGTTTTGCCCAATTGATGGTTACAAATAAGTAGACACTAAAAATTAATATTATATACAGTAGATTAAATTCAAAGGTAATTTTGAGAGTACTGAAAATATTTCCAGGCCATCTTTACATTGTAAATACATTTTTCAATTATGGATAGTCCTCTTCCATATTTCCACCAGTTGAAACATCCAGTTAGTCTCTAAAGGCAGCCCTATATAACACATTACAGTAAACCAATTTGGGCAGGAATTACTGTGAGTAGGGCCTCCTGATCCAGGAACAGGGGCAACTGGCACACAACACAAAGCTGTACAAAGGCTCTCCCAACCACAAGTGCCATTTATTCTTCAAGCAGGACTCTAGGAAGATCTCCAGATTGATCACTGGATATGTCTGGATAGCGCCTTTGAAATAGATAATGGTATTAGAGAATCCAAATCAGGACACGCTATGATCATGCCAAGGAGACACCCAAAACTTCCACAATTTCAAAACACATAACCACTGCTTTGACAGAATATTACCACTATCCCATGTCAGGCTCTGGATGATCTAGGAAAGACTCATGGATGTCATGGTAGTAAAAATCACCTTAGCCACTAGGAGAAGATGATTGAAATCTCCCAGAACCATAAGTCTGGGGACCTTCACTGCCAACCCAGAAATGAAGTCCTCAGGGAGGGTTGCTATGTAGCAGGGAGAATGTTACAACAGCAACAGACCAAGACTAACTTGGCATTAAGAAGCAGCAGCTGGAGGCCAAAGCTACTAAAGGTCTGCTGATAGGGTACCAAGGTTGAGATCAAATTGCTGGAACACAAAATTGGTGTAAGAGAACAGTTGTTGAGAACAGCCCACTCCTTCTGTCCTACAATATCTCTCCATGCCTGATACCGCCATATTTCAATGACTGTCCTACCAACCCAATGGCAGCCACCTCTACAGAAGCAACCCCCCCCCCCCCGAAAACAGGAACAGGGGCTACCCAGCATCCTCCCTATCCATTCTTGGGAGGAGAAGCAAGACACCCCAAGACACTTTAGCTTCACCAGTTCTCAGGACCAACAGAGTACCTAGTACCCATATACTACCATACACCATACCATATTCATATACACAGGTTCTCTCCTCTGCTGCTACCACTTGCGGGTAGAAGGTCCCTTCATTCAGCTTACCAAATTCTCTCCTGGCTCTCACCAAGAAGGAGGCATCAGTGTATTCACAAAGGCACTCAGAATAGATGGAGTCGAGTTTTTCTTCCTTCGTTCTGCCTTCCATCTCAAGGAGGCTATGTATCCCAGAGGACAGGTAAAGTGGCCTTCACAGGGGAAAGGAATCCATAGTAACCTGCCACTCTACTGCCCCCCCCTCCGAACACCCACACCCACACACACTCACATGTCCAAAGTCCCAGATTCCCACAAGGAAAATAAAGCAGATGCTACAGAAGGAACCAGGCAATAGTAAAGACACCCAGGAATAGAAGAGTAGAAGTCCCAGCAGCAAAAAGCATCTAGCAGCAGAATCTATCAGAATCAACCAAGCAGCCTCCTCCTGCACCAGCCCATAGTTTAGCCCACTCTTGGGGTCTAGCAGCAATTTAGCAGTTATTTGTCATTTAAAGCTACATTTAGTTGGTTTCCTTGGATAATTTTGACTTTTACTATTATGGAAGGCAGGCAATCAAAATAAAATGCTTTTCTACAATCCATAAAGTTAATAATTTTATCATTTACTTATATCAACTATTTTTAAATTAATTTTTCTACCCAAAGGACAAAATATATATATTCTTTCAGCCAGCTCCTGTGACAGATCACAAGCAATGATGATCAAAGAGCAGAGAAAGCCGCCTTTTTGACAATCTTATTTTCTTACTGACCCTGATTTCATACTTCACAGTTGTCTTCTCCAATGGCCTTTAATAAGGGCATTTCGCCTGATGATTAATTAGCTGCTTTGCCACAAGCAATTATCAATCAGGAAGGTGATAAGTGATGGCATCAGGAAGCTTGCTAGAAGAATGTGATAATAGTGTTAGTAACCTTGTATATTGCTAAATAGGTATTAAGTGCATTGGGGTAATTAGAATCTTGGAAGGATTCCAGAAACTTGTTCCAAAGAGTCATATACAATTTAAATACGATTGTAAAATGGAGAGGAGGTTCTGGCTTCTGGAATTGAAATGTAGATTTCTAGGAAATCAAATGCAGGCACGCACACACATATGCATCTACACTTGATAGATAACTTATCATTATTTGTAAATTTCCTTTATATAATCTTTTCCTCTTCCTTTCATGAAGGATTTTCTTTACAGATTTAGCGTAGTGTCTGGCTTTGACATGATCTGAAATAATGTGTTCTCTTTTTCCCTTTCTGAAAAGCTAAGTCATGATCATCATGCTGACTAGAATAATGTTCCTCTGTGGCATTCAATTCCATTTCTGAAGATAAAGGTCAGTCGATACAAGATAGGCCAATCTTAAATATAAAAATAGAAACTAATTCTAAAAATGTCCAAAAGACCTGCATGTTTCCTTCTGCTAGCTAAAGGAAAGCAGCTGCCCCAGTCAAGCTGTTGTTGCAGTGCTCCAAGTAAAGAGTTACACAGTCTCTGCTGTGTTTCTGTCTGGCATTTCTGTTGCTGTTGTTAAACAAATCTTGTGCCATTTATTAGGGGAGGATGCCACCCAGTCACTATTTGTGACCTCCTGCCAGCTTCTCCATGGACTTTGCTTGTAGGAAGCTGACAACGAAGGTCACAAATGGTGATCATGTAACCACAGTTGCTACAACATCCTAATTGCGAGCTGCGCACCAAGAAATCACTGCTGTGCTATTTAACCTCATCAAAGTAGTAAGATTCAAGGATGCAATAGTGTCTTACTGCTTGCCTTAAAAGTAGCTGATCATTTGCCAGATTCCAAGCTTCCCACATATTTGAGGGGATTTCTCCATTATTGCAACTTCTCTTTTTAGGTGTTTCAATATGCATTTCTAGGGAGAGCATAGAAGGATGCAGTTGTAAGTCATAGATCACAAATGAGTGCCATTTCAGTTCTATTCTACTGGCTGGGTCGTAAGCTTATTTCAAAAAGAGATTTGTGAGAAATGCATCTAAGCTATGGATACTGTTGTTGACCCACATAAAAATACTTTTTCCCACGCTGCTTCACTTCACTATTGTTTTTTAGGGGGCAGCCACAGCATGTTAACAAGTGTTCCCATAAGCTTAGGACCTTATAATGATTGCACATTCAATCCTCTAAAGCAGAGGTTCCCAAACTTGACAACTTTAAGACTTGTGGACTTCAACTCCCAGAATTCTCCAGCCAGCAGAGCTGGCTGGAGAATTCTGGGAGTTGAAGTCCACAAGTCTTAAAGTTGCCAAGTTTGGGAACCTCTGCTCTAAAGGCTAATGTTATTTTGGGATATAATATAGATATTGCCATTTATGAAAAATCTTCTTTCACATGTAATGTTATTCTATACTAAGGTTTCTCAATCCTTTTTCTGCTCATGGTCCCCCTTTGACCTTGTTTTTCTCCTCAGGAACCTCCTATCCAGGTTCTGATACAGATACAGATAACAGTAATATTTTCTGGCAGCAGGAAGATAGTATTTGCAGCGTAATACTCTTTATTTGAATGAGTTCTCCTCAGCATGTGCTCTGTCCCTCCTCCATTACATGTTTTTCATTTGTGCCGCCCCCTTCAAATACCTTAGGATCCTCAGAGAGCCAGATGACCCCTAGCTGAGAACTGATCCTGTATGAGAATCCATGCATTTTTTTTCTCCAGTGGTGGGATTCAAATAATTTAACAACTGGTTCTCTGCCTTAATGATTTCTTCCAACAACCAGTTCACCAAACTGCTCAGAAAGTTAACAATCGATTCTCCCGAAGTGGTGTGAACTGTATATATGATTCTGCCAACCTAGCAGTTGGAAAACATGTAAAAATGCAAGTAGAAAAATAGGAACAATCTTTGGTGGGCAGGTAACAGCGTTCTGTGCACCTTTGGTATTTAGTCATACCAGCCACATGACCATGGAAATGTTTTCGGACAGCGCTGGCTCTTTAGCTTTAAAATGGAGATGAGCACTGCCCCCTATGTGTGAGGGGTAAAGGGGTGCGAATCTTTACCTTTTATATATATATAAGAGTAAATGTTATGTGTAATATTTTTAGGTATCCTGATGTATATCTGCTTTGGAGCATCAAGTAATGCATGTAAGTGTGACTCTTAAAACAGTGGCATCTTTTTCAGCAGTGTGTGGTAGTTGCTTAAATAAATAGCAGAGCTGTGATTCTCATATGGATTTCAGGAAACTATGTAGGGAAATGAAGGTATATATAGTGCAGTGTAGTGTCATTTTAATTGTGGCTATTACTAAATTTATTTTAAGGGGAGCTAGATGGGAAGAAGATGAGTCTGGTTTTAAAACTGGAAGAAAAAACATCAATAACCCGCCTATACGGATGACATTTTCCTGATAGCTGGAAATGCAAGTTATCTGCAAGCTGCAGTAATAAAAGCAAAAACGATGGGACTAAAATGAAATATAAAGACAAAACTAATGATAACAGGTAGGCAGTCAGCTTGAGAATTGACAATAAAGATATTGAAGTAGTAGATAGCATCTGCTTTTTTACGATCAACTTTCAACCGTAAAGGAAGAAATATGCTGCTGACTAGTATTTGGTAGAAGAACTATTAAGGCTTTGGCAGATATTCAAAAGCTTTGATGTCTCTATATCTACAAAGATCTGAAGTGTTCAATTGCTGGTATTCCCTGTGACATTATGGAAGTGAAAATTGGACTTTGAAGCATTAGGATGGAAGAGTATTGATGTTTTTGAACTTGTTAGAGAAGTGTTAAGTTAGAGAAGTTAGAGAAGATTCCCAAGAATGCTATGGGCAGTCAAGAAAACAAAGAAACAGATCATTGAACAAATCAACCCAGAAATTCTCACTTGAGCCCCAAATGAACTTTGCTCAGTGCATTACCTGACTCTGTTATTACATCCCCAAACCTCCATAATTTTAACCTAAGACTGTTGCTGTTGACCTCACCCCATTCCTAAGAGGTCTGTAAGGGGCGTGCATAAGTGCACTAGCGTGCCTACTGTCCCTGTCCTACTGTCTCCATTTATTTGTACCCATTTACTGTGTTTATATTTATGTTTATACCTTATATCTTATACCTTTTATCTTTTACATGTTTGACAAAACTAAATAAATAAATAAATAAAAATTCTATATACAATAGATTATTCTATTAAAGATACTTCTATATAAAACAACCATGTTCAGAGAGCTCCAGGAACCTCTCATAATTAATATAAATTTTAAAAACAGCAAACCAACTGCTTGAAATGCATATGTGTAGAAATGTGTGTATCATTATTTCACTAAAGTAGTTCCATCTTTTTCTTTGGATGCCACCTTAACCTTACCAATGAACTGTTTTCTTTAAATCAAAGGTTTTATTCTCTCTATTTCAGTCTTCAGTTAAATTTTTACTCTTAATCTGAAATTTCCTTCCCTGGGTCACTTTCCTTAACAAGGAGATAGCTTCAACTTCCTTATTGCTTGACAAACCTTCCAATCCATCTTCATGATGAAAAAACCCCCAAAATAAAAGCCTTATGTTATTTTAAAATCTACTTTTAACCTTACGTTCTCAAATGGCTAGCTCCCTATCCAATTACTTGTCTAACGAGTGACATCACTGTATTATATTTCAATAAGGTAAAATGTTCTAAACAGGGTAACTTACATTTAATTAGACAAACCTTAGGTAGGATATTATTTACTCTTACTGGTTCCTGGCAGTATCAAAATCAATACAGTATTAAAAATTTCATGCTTGAAGTTGGCTTTTCAAACATGCACATAATTTAGCTATTATAAGATACAATTGTAAAATGAAAATCAAAATGGAAGAAACTCTACATATATTTTCTTACCCATCACAGAAGGAACAGGTGGAAGCATTTTGCTGTTTCAACCACTAGAAAAATATAACTATTGTGAAATGTGTACAAATGGACTAGAACAAATACTGTCAATAATATAATTATTGGGAACACTATTACTAGGGAACACTAGTTTTAATATGGGGATTTTAGTGCAGGGACAATTAAGTTTAATTTGTTTTTACTCTATTGTATTTATTTTTGTATATATATTTTATGTGTTTTAATTTTTCCCTGTGCACCGCTCCGAGTCCCCTTGGGGAGAGGACGCGGTATATAAAAATAAAATATTATTATTATTATTATTATTATTATTATTATTATTATTATTATTATTATTATTATTATCCTGGTAAGGTGTCTCTTGAAAACTACTATTCTAACTACATTAATATTTTGGTAAAGAAATAAAAGAATAGAAAAGAATAGAATAGAAAAGTACATACATTGCTTCATTTTTCTACACATGCAAAGCACTGCAATACTTAATAGTGTCTGGTTCACCAACTACAGAACTCAGGGGACAGTTTTGTAAATAGCCATCTGCAAACTCCTTCCTATGAAACAGTGGCCTCCTTCCTCCCTACCACTTCAAATAAAATTCAAGGATTTCATGCAATATATTCCCGAGCAAGACAGATTTAAACATCTGGAAAGTTTACTTTCTAAGACTCAACTAGAAATTATCAGCAATTACTATTGTTTGATATGAAGTTAAAATAGCTCACCTATGGTTAAGGCAATGTTTCTCAACTGTGTCAACTTGAAGATGTCGGGACTTCAACTCCCAGAATTCCCCAGCCAGCATTCACTGGCTGGGGAATTCTGGGAGTTGAAGTCCCGACATCTTCAAGTTGACACGGTTGAGAAACACTGGGTTAAGGAAACAAATGGAAAGGAAGGGGAAGATGTAACCTACAGTACTTTGCCTCTTGGTGCAGAGAATACCAAGCAACGCCTTAGCGATGCTTTATCCTATTTGTAATTTCAAACAATTCTTGCAATTGGTCCTTGCCTAGAAACAATAGAGAATTTACACTGAGTTCCACTGCCACCTTAGGCATGAAAGCCAGCTGAGTGACTTTGAGCCAGTCATTCACTCTGAGCTCAACCCACCTCACAGGGAGATGGTTATGTGGAAAAGAGAAGGAGGAATGGTATGTTGCTGCCCTTAATTATTTGTAAACATAATAAAGGTCAGAAATAACTAAATAAAATAAGCTTGCACTGGTACCTTTAGACCTGTGGAATTCTAGTAAAAGGAGATGACGGAGTTATCCTTACATCTTTGGCAATATCTAGGTTTTGGTCTTGGGAAAGAAAAAAAAAGATGGAGTAGCAACTTTGGTAGAAATGGTTCCATGCATCAACAAGACATGCTCAAGTTGAATGGAGAAGTTTTGGAGGTGGAGAGGATGATGGCTTAATGCTAATAGTCAGGACTGCAAGAAGAAGAGGACAGTAATGAAGGATTTTTGAAATGTATTTAGCAAAATCTGGAAATCCACACCTCCCCTTATTTATGCTTATCCAGAAATATGTTCTATGCTTATATCTTTTCTCCTCCTCTCCCACAAACGTAAGATTTTTTCTTCTCCAGCTTGATGCAAACTTCACAATAATTTGCCGTTGTCCTCCAAGTGAAGCTTTGATACTGTCCTGCAAATCGTATTTGCCAGCTCACATGACATAGCAGGCTGTGGATTCGTTTGAACTATGAAAAGAGAAAAATAAAACAGTTGCACCGTAAGAGAAGATAATTCTGCCAGGCTCATTTCTGTACTGCAAAGCTGGTTTAACAATGGACCTGTGAGGAGAGAACTCTTTTTTTAGATGACCACCTTAATAGCAAGCTGCTTTGGGCATTGTGTTATTGTATTTTACTTCAGAAATTTAGCACTGCCTTTGTTAAACTGGAAAGGCAGAGATGAAAAGAATGATGGCACAGCCTATGAAGATAAGATGGATTTCATCCCACCTTACAATATCCAGAAACTGCCTCCCCTGGAGCTGCTAAACTGAGGAAGCTGCACTGCATTACAACTTTCTGGTAACAGAATAGCTGCTGGCAACTAACCTCTGAGAAATATTTCATCCTGTCAGTTCTTTGGAGTCAGAAGCCATTTTCTTCTGTTGCCACTCACACTGAATTGTTAAAGGTCATCCTTCCATGAGGGATGCCGACTGGTTTTATCCTCATTCAGGAAACTGTTCCACCTTGTCATGGAATTACTTTGAAGAGTTGTAGGAGTCTGTTTATTCCTGTTCAAAGTTGCTGCAAAAAAAGCACTGTTTTTATCAAGCGCTCTCTCTCTCTCTCTCTCTCTCTCTCTCTCTCTCTCTCTCTCTCTCTCTCTCTCTCTCTCTCTCTCTCTCTCTGGCTGCCTGTTATTTTAATTCCCAAGTGAGACAGAATTGTAACAAGTGCTACTGTTCTGCGTTTATGGTTTAGGTCCTGTGCAGATAATGTTAACTTTATTTAACTATGTAAACAGATGGGACCAATATGCTGGAGAAAATAAAATATATAAAATTAAATAAATAAAATAATAAAATCTACCATGGGCTGCTATATAAGCCAACGACATTTAGACATTTAGTACTCTCAGCGTGTGTAACTAATAATGGAAGATGCTGGGAGCTACAGTTCTACACCATTGGAAATCTACAATGGTGACATACCACATTTTACCATAGGACTCATGACCTATTCTGCTTCATTGTGTGCAGGAATTAATACATTTGCTCTCATATGAGAAAGGCATTTATGGTGATTGGAACATGAATTGCATTCACTCTTAGAATGCATGAATAGTAAATGCATTATTTCCTCACTGATTACGAAACAAAATTCTGCTATTTGTTCATGTCAAATGAGATAAAACAGTCACTTGAGAAGAATGAATATTGAAAAAGGATGGACCACAATTTAAAACTGTGAATGAATATGAATTATATATGAATTCAGTTTAGCAGATATTTATCTCAGTATTATTTCCTAGCACAATTAACCCTAGATTGTTGGTCAGAGATACATTCAAGGTATTTCCGAGTTTCAGGTTACTGTTCTCACAATTATAACACAATAATGGTGCTTACTTCAAGCAGTGTTTATTCAATTAAAGTGGTTAATAACTACTTGTGTTTTAGCAAAATCAAAGTTTTATAATACTATTTAATAGCAATATTTATCTTTTCCAGGTCTGAATATAAATATATGTACATGAAATATGTGATATACAGATGTTAGATACTATCAAGAAGGTACTATTCTATACTCTTTCTAAAATGTACTGCTGACAAGTGAATTATCTTCCTTTGTTATTCCTCTGGAATCAACAGATAAAGAACAATTATATAACATTTGCATTCAGCTATGCCATAGCAATTCTGAAAATTGTTGATTACCTTTGTTATCATAAGCTATTTAGTTAACTTGGTTTAATTTAATTTAATTTAATCAATTTATTTTGATTGCAATCAAAATGAATCTGATTGCAAATGACTGGAGAATGTGCAATATTGAATACACCAACATTTGATTGTGTCAATAACTTTCTTCATTAAAGGAACCTTTAAAAAGATACATTAACCATGCTCCATATCAGTTAAGAATCTAAACTATTATTTGCTTTAGATGAAGTCAGACAACCATTCAACTACTTTTATGTTATCTTCTAAATGATAAGTTCCATTCTCATTCGAACCCCTTAAGTCTTTACTTCTCTCACCATCTTTAAATGGTTCACACAAATCTCATTCTCTACCCCACTGAGTTTGCTTTGAAAATGCTGAATGCCATGAACCTTATTTAATTTGCCTTTCCTAACTAATGAAAAGGGAGTTAATTTGCAGGTCCATAAAAACAAAGAATCAAACAAAGAAACACTGACATACTGCTTAGAAGTGATGGGGCATAATTACAGCTTGTTGCATCATGTGCTGGGGAAAACAATTCATTTCTAATTAATAAAATAGGAAGTCAAGGAATCCTGAGTACAATTATTTATATATTCATAATAGGCTATCTTATGGTCTATGTTTCATCAGTTGCAATAACTTAAAGGATACTATGCTGGCAAGTTGTATTAGTACAATAAATTATATCTTATAATTTATTATTCATGAGAAAGCAGCAGAAAAAGTACAATACTTACAGTCAAAAGCTGTTCATTTTAGAAAAGGGAGGGGGCAAGCAGGACAAGCATAATCTGAAAAGACCAATAGGTGTTTCAAAACAAGAAAATGTATATTGTTCACAAAGGATAAAACTGGCATTCACACTATTATCTGTGTAAAACACTAAGGCAAGTGTGAAGCACATAATTCACATTTCCTAGCTTCAGTTCAGGGTTTCCTAGCTTCTGTATTGAAGTTGGTGCATTATTGTTTGGTAAATGAATTTGAGGAATTTCCCTATGAACTAACATGCTTCTTTGGAATAGAAGATTGAAGGGTAATAGGCAAGAGCGAGCACGACAGAATTCCACTTATTTAAAGACATAACAATATTATGATATATTGCATGATAATAAATGATTTTCTGAGGGCAATTTTATACAAGGATCCAATCTGGGTCAGTCATCGGGACCAGAGGTTTAGTCTTCCGATCTTGCAGACTTGTGCTGAAGTCCATCCTCAGGGAACTTCTCTCTACTGAAATGTGTTCAACTTTATCCTGGGACACATATATCTGCCTTCATTTGTAATTTTATACAAACCTAAGTTTTACTGATAAAGAGCTACAAGTGATTTTTTTCTCAGCAGATAGAGCCACTTAATACAAATATACTACACATTCTCAAAGATATAATATTTTTTTAAAAATTAGGCCTCAATCTATGAATAAAGGAGTAAGTGAATAGCTGAGTGATACATACATGAAAGAAAGTTAACGATCAGTTCCCAGCTTCCATTTCTTACATGCCATTAGTGCACCTTAAAAAAACAAAACCCTCCCCCAGCTATAAAACTATAAATTGTCAAAGTTTGGAAGAAATGGGCAAGGCCTACAGTATATTTAAGAATTAATTCAACTCCTTCATCCATGATAGCTTGTGACTGTGGAATTCACTCACATCTTATTTCATATCCAAGTAATTAAAAAACCCACAACTTAACTGATATACATTTTTCTTTAAAAAAAAACATTTTATTAGAGGCATGAACAAACAATAAAGAATAATAGAAACAAAGAGAGATAAAAGAATCACAAAAATATATTAAAAAGACCTCCCCTTTATGACAAGAATCAACAATTATATAAAACTCAACACTCCACATCCCACCTCTTAAGTATTAACAAAATCTCCATTGAAAGTTATTCAATGCCCCCAAATATCCTAATATAAACAAAATAAAAAACCTAAAGTTTAACATAACTAAAGACCATTTCCCTTTATAACATACAAGTTCAAATTCACATAAATAACATCTTATTTTCAAATACACCTTCCATATCTCCACTCTATAGGCACATCCATATTTCACAAATATGAAATAATCCTTCTATCCCAACAGAGACAAAAAAGCAAAAATAAATAATTTCCCCTAAAAAAAAATCTCATTGAGCAATCAGTATAAAAATAATTCCCCAAAAAAATCACTCTGAATGATAAAATATCCCATTTAATCCCTCATTGATTAAACCAACGCTGTCATTTTTCCTTCATATAAAAAGATCTTTTTCCGTGATCCATTTGGATGGTTAAGAACCATTTTATAAATTTCTTTGATCTTAAATTGTCTCTTTTGTAAATCTAACAAAGGGAAATTATTTCAGTTATTTTCTGAGATTCTCATTTTTATTTCCTTCTTGGTGTATCCGGTGATAGAGTTGAACATTCAAAATGTTCATTTTTTCCACAAGCAAATTTTGCTGGATACACTATCTTCTGTGATATCTTCATTTCATAACAGGCTGTTCGCTCAAAGATGCAACATAGCTCCCATTTCTTGATGCTGATCTCTCTGCAATTTTTCAAAGATGTCTCTAAATACCATTACAAATTGCTTGCTTTATATCTCCAATCTCAAAAACAATTTTTCTTTGCCACTGCCATACTTATTTTTTGAAAAATAGTTCCAAAATCTCAATATTCAAAGTCAACATTTTTGAAGCCTTAGAATGTTCTGTAGCCAAATTATTATTTTACAATTTGCTGTTTATTTTAAGATTTTAGAAATTATAAAACTATATAGTGAGGATTAAGAGTGTTCCCTCAGTCAGTATTTCCAATCTTGTTATTTCAAAGGTGTCTAACTTCTTTAAATCCATTAATAGGCAATTTCCAAAAACAGTTAGCAAGGAAAGTGCACAAATTTAGTGTCCCTGAAGGGCTCCAATATGCGGCTGGAGCAAGGTGGTGATTTTCCTCCCTAACCTCCCCGATCTGAGAGTGATGTCTTCTGATCTCAATGTGCGGTAAAGGAATAATCACAAGGTTAAACAGTTTGGCTAATCTCTCATCATTCTCTTTATTCAGGAGAACATCAAAGGGAGAAGATGATCTGTTTCAGCTTGTCTGCGGAACTGCCTTCAGTTGACCATTTCCCATGGAAGCCACCTGATCAACATTTGTTCCATATTTACCGACAACCTGTGGAGAAACCACCAACTGAAGGGGAGGTGACCCTAACAGGGAGAGTTAAAAGAATTAAAATTTCAACATAGACTATGTGAGGAGCAAGGAAACTTTTGGAGTTCATGCATTAGGAGTATATCTAGCCTTTGCCAAGGGAAGGTAAATATTCTGGTGAGATTCCTGTACACCAGCATTCATCAATAAAGAAGCCTCTTTGATCATTCTTGGAGCTGTTCTCCTTGCTTGTGCCTGACACAAACTTATCACTAGGCAAATAATTCCTGTCTTTAAGCATTAGCTTCAAGCAGCAGACACTCACTGTCATGAATAGCAAATTGTTAGCTAATTCATTAGTATTTAATTACATACAATGATACAGGGGAAAAGAGAGTCACTTATGGGATTTGTTACCACACATCTTAGAATAAATTGGAAATCTTCTGAAGTTGTACTCCTTATCTTGATCATGGGAAATAATCTACTAAGAAAGCAAAAAGTCATATAATGTTAGTTTATTTTTTTTTTGCATGTCTGTATATGTGACATTCAATGTTTATATATTGTATTTCACACTTCAATGAAAAAAATGGGACAGCAACACCTGGTTGAATCATTAGGCAATTGAAAACCAACCTCAACAGATGCTAAGAAGTGTGATAATTACATTTTTATCCCACTTATTTTCTCAACAATAAATACACTGTATGCAATGAGTTGGTTTGAGAGTGACTGGCCCAAAGTCACCCAGCAGGGTTTCATCCCCATGAGTAGCCTAGAATTCAGTCTCCTGCTTTCTAAACCAGCACTACACCAAATTGGATTATTGAAAGACTTTGGAAAAGTTTTTTATTTTTAGTCGCATATCATACATACATTTACAAGTATATATTCTCATAGTTATTATTATATTTAACCCTTTTAAACATTCATGTTTCCATATAAAAAATTAAGATATATAATTGAGATTGCTTTGCTTACCATCCCAATACACCTATTTTATTCTACCACCACTCTACTTTCCTTTCCTTTTCTCCCTCCCTCCCTTCTCTCCTTTCTTCTTTCCTCCTCTCCTTTCCCTTTCCTTCTTCCCCTTCCTTCCTGTTCCCCTTTCCCTTCATACCCTCTCTCCTCCTCTTCCTATGCCTCCCAGTCTTCCTCTCCTTTCCTCTCTTCTCCTTTCCTCTTCCTCTCTAGACTTGGGCAAAGTTTATTAAACCTGACATTTTTTGAGTGCACCAGACAGGATGCTTTCAAGTACTGAACTTTCATGTATTCTAGTAAAGAAAAAATGATTGATATGGGGGACTACATCCACTACATATAGAAAAAATACAAATTGAAATGATCAAACTTGTTTCTCTGCCTTCCCATCCCCAGTTCTTTGAATGAGACAGAACAGTAACCATACCTGAAAGAATTATTGCAGGAAACTATAAGGATGCTTGAAACCCTGCCAGAATAGAATAAAGTTCCATCTAAATCCAGCATCCTGTTTCTTATAATGATTGGCCAGATCCCATGGAAGCCAGCAGGCACTGTTTAATGATGGAGTCATAGCCATTTCTTTCTCTTCTTCTTCAGTGACAGTATTTCAGCACTTTGTGCTCTCATGCCTGGAAATAGTTGACAAGCATCATAACAATTGTAGCTTCTATGAATTCATTTTTGAAAGATAACAATGCATGTTGTGATTAGCTAGCTCTGTAGTTCAGTTCGGTTTATAAATATAATAAATTATAAATATAATAAATTATTATTATTATTATTATTATTATTATTATTATTATTATTATTATTATTATTATTATTGTGTGTGTTATAAAGTAATTCTCAATTTCTCTTTGTTAAACCTTTCACTGTGCAGATTCATTAGGAAAATCCCAGTAATAATATCATGGAAACAAGATATATTCACTACTACATTTTCTGTCCCATCCATAATTTTCTGTTCCAATACTATCTCCACTTTAATTCTGTCTTTTTTTTCCTAAAAAAAAGTATGAAATTTTGAGTATTTCTTTTATGAAGCATTTGTCACCCTGTCATTTTAATAGATATTTTTTCTATATTATTTCAAGTTCTCTATATTTTTGATATAACAAGCAGAACGTTATATAATATTCTAATTGGAGGATAAAAGAATGATAACATTTGTTGTTTCATTGTCAATCCTTTTCTAAACATCCCTCAAATGAATTTTTCCTTTATTCCAGTTGTCACATTAGGTTGTTGTTTTCATTGAACATAATCTGAATCCTAGTTACCAATTGTCTATTTAGACACTATCAGCCCAATACATAGTTATGTTTCATTGCTCCAATATTTATTTGCTCAGTTTCTTACATAAAACCATTTCTATCAAGTTAATGTAAAAGATTGGAAAACTAAAGAAAGTTTTATCTGGATAGTGAGTAGTCTGGGACTAAATCTGGGTAGCAGTTGCATACAAAATCTTTGCTAGACCAATTCTCGAATACAGCTCATCTGTCTGGAATCCGCACTGTATATCAGACATTAATACAATTGAGCGAGTCCAGAAGTATTTCATGAGAAAAGTGCTACACTTGCCTGCTCGTAACAGCATACCCAACACCACTAGGCTTGAAATTTGGGGCTTGGACAACCTAGAACTACATCGCCTATGGTCGGACTTAAGTATAGTACACAAAATTATCTGCTACAACATTCTACCGGTCAATGACTATTTCAGCTTCAACCGCAATAATACACGGCAAACAATAGATACAAACTAAATGTAAACCTTTCCAAACTTGATTTCAGAAAATGCAACTTCAGCAACAGAGTGGACAATGCCTGGAATGCACTACCTGACTCTGTTGTTACATCTTCAAATCCCCATAACTTTAACCTTAAACTGTCTACTATTGACCTCACCCCATTCCTAAGAGATCTATAAGGGGGCATGCATAAGCGCACCATCATGCCTACCGTCCCTGTCCTACTGTCCCCATTTATTTGTCCCCATTTCATTCATACTCATGTTTATTCTTATACCTATTATCTTATAAACGATTGAGAAATCAAATAAATAAAATAAAATAATAAAATAATGTATGCACAGTTATATTTGCAAAGCATTACCATATTTTTCAGAGTATAAGACACACCTTTTTCCTCAAAAAAGAGGCTGAAAATCTGGGTGCATCTTATACAATGAATATAGCATATTTTTGCCTACTGAAGCCCTGCCCCCTTCACCAAAATGACAGTTTTTGCAAAAAATGGGTTGTTTTGGGGAGGTTTGCAGAGTAGGATAAATAAAGGATAAAGGCAGAAAAAAAAGCAGTATGCTTCCTCCCTTAATTGGGGCTTAATAGGGTGTTGTGACACAAGCATATACTTATCCTCCTGTCTCAGCTGATCAGGATAGAACCAGCTGGTCTAGAGGCAATTACAACTGCCTCACATGTAATACTTCCCTGGTTCGAATCCCAGTAAGGGTATGGCTAGCTGATGAGAGCTAAAAAGCTCAAAATAGATCTATCCCAGTCTCCCTGATTTATTTATTTATCAGCTCAAAAAACCTAACACACATATAAAAACAGTACACAACGAAACTAATAGTTTTCTGTCTAGATGGTCTCTGGTGATGAGCCGAAAGGCAGAAAAGGAAAGCAGTATGCTTCCTCCCTTAATTGGGGCTAACAGGATGTTGTGACACAAATGTGTGTGTGTGTGTGTTTTTGTAGATTTGTGTGTGTGTGTGTGTGTGTGTGTGTGTAAGTAGATAGATAGATAGATGATGGATAGATATTGATATTGATATTGATATTCCTAAAACTAGAGGATTTTCCTATAAACTAAACTTGTATAAGATTTATAATTGGTCAACTGATAAGGGAACTCAGAAATTGGTAACTGAACTTCTTTTATAGAACTGCCCAGATATAGACAACTACATCAATTTCAGAACACACTTAAAAGCTAACTTTTATAATATAGTAACTTCCACTGTGAATTTTTCACCTCCAGCAGGATTATAGTTGGGCCGTATTAAAACAGTGACTTTCTATTGTTAAATCAGAAAGTAAGCTGGAATGAAAAGAGCTTAAATGACCCATTTGATGAAATATGGGACACATTCATTCCTCAGAGTATAATACACAGAGACTTTATCCAGGCTTACTTGGATTTTGGCAGAAGACTCACAGAATTATAACAGAATAGAAGAAAAAGGGCAGAAAATCTTCTACCAATGGAGAAGTAGGATGTTCTACAAATAGGTACCCTAAACACTCCAGTTCTATCTTATCAATAAACAAGTTATCTTCTCTTAATTCACAGTAAGTATTAATATGCCCTCTATTCTATTTATTTATGGGTGTTTAAAACATAAAAATTATCTTGCAGTTCTTTTAGTCTGCAAATTCATTATCATCATCACCACCACCATCATTTTAGTCATTGTCTATCCCCTGCAGGATGAAGGCCTCTTCCACATGTTTCCTACAGTCTTGAGCATTTTGTTTGCCAATTGGGCCTGCAATAACTGCTTATGATGTTGATCCATCTTGTTTTAGGTTTCTTTCGTGGATGTTTTTATCCATTCTATGACTGCTTTGGTCCACCTGCCATCAGTTCTTCTTGCTGTGTGAATTCCTTTTCAATTCTTTTACTCTCTTGATGATATCATATACTTTTGTTTGTTCTCTAATCCATGTGCAGGTCTTTCTATCTTTTCTTGTAATACCGAGCATATATCTTTCCATGGCTCTTTGTTCCATTCATCGTTGTGTATAGATTGTATAGTTACATGTTTTTGAGCTGATCAACAAATAAGTCAGGGAGTTTGATCAGCTCAAAAACATAACACACATATAAAAAAATTACACAACGGAACTCAAGGCTTTCTGTCTAGATGGTCTCTGGTGAGGAGCCGAAAGGCAGAAAAGGAAACAGTATGTCTCCTCCCTTAATTGGGGCTCTAACAGGGTGTTGTGGAACAATTACAGTGGTACCTCGGTTCACGAACGCCTCTGTTCACGACCAACTCGGTTCACGAACAGAAAAGTTCCTCAAAATGTGCTCCGGTTCATCAACTCTGCTTCGGTTCACAAACAGGAACCGCGGCCATTTTTAATGTATTCCTGGCTGTCACATGGTTGTGACTTCCTGTAGGAAGATCGTAGAGAGAAGAAGATACTGAAAAAAGCACCAGCACGCACACTGTGAGTACTTTCAGTGACTTTTTTTTATTTTTGTTATGCTTTTAGCATATGGAAAAGTGTGCCTCAGTTCACGAACAATTCAGTTCGCGACCAGAGTCAGTTCACGAATTAAGTTCGTGAACCGAGGTACCACTGTATATATATATTGTGTAGTTAGTGTCCATGTTTCACTGGCATATGTTAGAGCAGGTAACACACACTGATTGAAAACATTTCTCTTCGGGGATAGGGGAAGATTGTTCTTGAAAATTTTGCTTAGCTTGCAGAATGCCTGCCAACCACATTTAATATGAGGTTCAATTTCCTTTATCGTATCACCTTCCACTAAGATCCATTAGCCAAGGTATATAGTGGTCTACTACGACTAGTTCTTCTCTAGTCTGCAAACTATTAACTCATAATTCATGGTGTTAAGTAAAATAATTTATCTTATTGGTAGAAATAAGATCAGAATATTAAACTTTCAAATTATGAGTTTGGTAGCTTAGCAACAATAGTGCATCAAGTACTCAGACTATAATTTCAAACATTTAAAGTATGTTTAAAATATTAATGTACAGTATAAAGTATCTGTTAGCCTGGACCAGACAAGTATCCAGATGAACTCTTTGTCAGGTGAGTTTCTGTTTGTTCCCCCTTCTTATTTTTATGTGAATCAACCACAAATTAAATTGAGAATGAATAAAATACATTAAAATGTTTCTTGATTTATATGTTTTTATAAAATACAGTAAAATATTAACTTGTATTTATTACAAGGATTGCAGTAAGCTGAACCCAATTCATCTTTATACCAAAATTTGGATCATGCTACATCTAAACATTGTTTAAATTAATTGAAATAATTCAGATACATAATTGTATTTCTTCAACTGTTGGGCTTTACATGTGCTCCATCTCATAAGTACTTAGTAAGTTGTGACATTTGCCGAAAAGAGATTCTCACACTTCAAAAGCAAGTAACTAAGTCAGAATGGTAAATCAGGTCTGAAGTACAAATCAAATTGAACCCACGGTAGATTTGACAAAAGCTTGACCACATTATTCTACTTCTACAGTAGATCTCTGGAAGAAAAAGCTGTCAAAGCTCTTTTATGCTATTATTTATAGCTGGTGAAGAAATAACACTGAATCAGACAATGCTGTCAAGAATAAAATAGTCTGTATACTTGCAGGTTTATTAATGTAGACTGTGTTGATTTCCTTAGGATTTTATCCAAACCCAAAAACATCCAAAATTACAATTGTAGTGAAAATATTTCTGTGGTGTACAAACTATTTGTTTTCTTAACTGCAATGTATTGAATAAACTCAGTTACCTGGGTTTGCCCAATACATTGAACTACAGTGATCGAATCAGATTTCAGTTAATTGCACAAACTTATGTTTATGAGACAACCTAATATACTTCTGGTATATTAAGTCTTCCTGGCATATTACATAACTTGAAATATGTGAGAGCTGAGGATGAGGATATGAGAAAAAGCACTTTAGTGTATTTAAAATTTTAGCAAATGATACATTTTTTCTAAATATGGAATCGGAGCCTCCCCCCAGGATAAACAAAAACTTTAAAAATGAACTTAAAATGTTACTCTTTGTAAAGTCCCGGGGGCCTGAGCTTGAAGCATTTAGGCAAATCAAGCTCACAAATTCCCCAGCCATCACCTGTGCAGCTGGTCTCATTTGTCTGCACCTGCTGTTTGCATAGGAGATTTTCCCAAAGTTCTTTCCATGGCTTCTGCCTGCTGGCTGGCCATAAATAATGCATTAGTATCTTCCAAAGCCGTGTAGATAAGTCATGTAATGTTAGCATTCACTCACTCCAATTTCTAGGATCTTCAAAGCTACTATTTTTGCCATAACATCCCTACATTCTGTTAACAAAATATCTCATTTTTCTATCTACTATTTATTTATTCTTGAATATTTTTACCCATGTAGAAGCCCCGAATCATCTTCAACTAGCACAATAAACCCCCAAATCAATACAACTAATACAAACAAATAAATCTTAAAGAGACAGAACAAGCAATCTAAAAGACAATTCCTGACTTCGTGTTCTATTATTTTAGGAGGTTTGGGTTATGATACATTCAAGGCCAAAATCTCTAGTACAAGTGGAATCTGCTGTTCTATTAGGGCTGTCCAGCAGTTTGGATTTCATTCTCAAAAGCTGCTCTGGAACTATAGAAAATGAAGAGGATGAATTTGAAAAAAATGCACACCAACCAATCAAAAGGAGTTGAAACTTTTGATAATATTTGGAAGCAGATCAGACAGATGCCTTCATAATTCACTGGAATATAAAGTACAGCACAATCAGATTTGCAAGGTTCTGTTATTATAGCTAATCTCAATGAAAGTATATTCAATCTTCTTTGATTTCGGGATCTGATCCACATAGTGTGGCTGACAGGAGCATGAATCCAGATTCTATCTAAACAAGTTTATGACAGCCACTACTTTTCACTAAATGGTGTAGCAGCTGGGGCTGCTGTAAAGAGCTACAAATAAGTAGTATCTTATGGCTCCAAAGTGCTGGATTCATATTTGATTCATATGCAAAGCACTGCATACTCCCAATTTCCACTTTTGTACCTTTTTAAGGACGTTCCCACCATTAGAAAGCAAATACATTTCCTTTCTTCTTCTTTTTTTCCCTTTTCTGCCTGGCTGTCAATATTCCAAAGTTTCTATGCAAGACTAACGCTGCAGACATACCTGAAGAGCATTTGGCTTGTTATTGCTATTCTTTCCAGGTGCATGTCTCTGTTTTAAATACCTATCTGAAACCTCTGAAATTTTAGTTGCTATGCTGATACATCCTTTCTACAACTGCGTTTCTGTTGCATGCACCATTTGAATTCACAATGAGAAGGAGTCCTGTTGGGAAAACTCCCGCTATTATTGAGATACTACAATAATTTTTATTTTTCCTTCAGATAGACCTAATTCCCTGCAGTTATATTTTGAAGCTGAAAAATTAGAACAAAAATTGAGGGAAGAAAATATCAGACAAATAGTAAGCCCGATGTAGGAGATGTCCAGACTAAGCTGGAGGGAGGGGTCAAATGCATCATCAGTCAGGATGATGCATTTGCGCCCTTTGCACCCACAAAAGAACTAAATCCAGCCTACCTTGAATTCTTTCTGTCTGCTATCTGCTAATTATTCCATATCTGCTATTAATTTCCTTTGGCCATTAGTAGTTCAGATTCTTGTAGAGATCTTAAGCTTCCAATAAATCTTCATATCCATTTGAACTGCCTGAGTCTCCTGATTTCCCTGGTGCTAGACAACAAGTAAAGCATTCTCCTTGATGTCACTTGATGGTGGGAGCAATGACTGATATGTCTTTATATCTTCCATGGCATATGGAGTTTAAGAGAGTTTAGTTTAATAGAGGTGGCAGGAGAACCTTCTATCTGAGCATTTCTGAACTTTGACAACTTTAAGAAGTATGGACTTCAACTCTCTAAATTCTTGAGCCAGTGTTATTGAGATTACTTTCCAATGAGCAGCAAGTGGGCCTCTTGTGCTCTGGCCTGAGTTAGAATAGAGTAGAAGACATGACCTAAGAAAACCAAATAGCTTCAAGGATTCCCTGCAGAAACCAAAATATCTTAATTCAACATCAAATAATGTCCAACTAATGTTCCTGCTCCAGTTTTTGAAGTGCTTATTTGTACCTATTTCACAATTCCTCTCACAGAACACTACATTTAGATTCAAGAATCTTACCTTATAAATGTTCACATGCGTAAAATGGGTAGAGTTGTTGCAACATTTTTTCTCTCCTTTACAATAAAGGATGGATGTAAAGGGATTGAAATGAACATAAAGTTGCTGCTTGTTTCACTTTTGAGGATGTAATCCAGGAAAAGCATACTATACATGCAAGCACTTCATTATCTATCATAGCAGAATTGGAACCTTTGTTGCATTATTTGGATAATTCTCTTCTTTACAGCCCATTTCAAAATGGCATTAGCAGAGGTGCTGACAAAAACCAAGGAGCCCTGGGCAAGATATTCTATGAGACTTTGTGGTGTATAATATCCATTTTCTACCACCCTGGCTCTCATTTTCTTTTCTTGCTTGTTTTTGTTTCCTTCCTTTGTTCCTCAAATTATGGTAAGCAGATTACAGTAATACAGTAGAACAAATAACACAATAAAGATTATTGTCCAAATCATTGTATGAATAAATATCCATAATAATCTAATCCTCATCAGCACATTTGTCTCAATTATTAGGAAAAGCATCATTATAAATTAACACACCCAAGTTTTCCATCTCTAAAAACTGCATTGTATTAACCTAACTCAGGGAGCAAGCTGTTGCAGAGAAAGGGAATCATAACAGAGAATGCCTGTATCTGAGCCCACACCTGCTTTATTTCCTATCAGGGATTAATTTACATTTCCTTGGTAAATCAGACTGGGGTGGACAGATTCAATGTGCAGTAGATGTTTGTGAAGCTACTAGGATGATTAGCTATATATGGCTCTATAGGTGAAATTAACAACACCTTGAATGAAACCTGGGAGAAAATTAGAAGTCAATGCCGCTTTTGCAACAGAGATGTTACCTGACTTTAATAGATCTCATCTATTATGAGATGAGCAGCTGCAATTTGAACTGGATCAATTTAAAATACAACTAGATGGCTTTCCACAGATGCAATCAGGTTGAAGAAAAAGCAACACTGCCATTCTTATCACCTTGCTATAGACTTGCATCTAGCCTCATTCTGTGTGCAGTTGTTTTTGCTTCTTGTTCTGTGACCATTTTTTAAATGTGGGAGCATTGCAGAGCTGGGCTACAGCTGCACCTGGCATGTGCTGAGGTGCTCTAGTGGAAAAAGACATGAAGTGATCTTGGACCCTCTGGACTGTGAACACCCAGATTTAACGGCACCCAAAGATGTTGATGACAGAATTGCCCATGCGGGGAAAACAGTCTTATTAGAACAAATGTAAAGTGCTTAACCAGGGAATAGGCATCCAAATAAAATGTTCTGACTGAAAACCCAAAAGAATGTTAAACCAGCAAGGCAAAGCCTAGTATTTCAGTGTACATTTCTGCCTGGGCTCATTCCTAATTGGATATTACAGCACTATCTTAAATAGGTAAGCATTAACTCTAACTTGTGAACCAAGGTGCAATTAGTTGGGCATAAAGGCACACTGAAGAGATACTAATTACCTTCTAAAAGATGAATAGGACCAAGCCAGGGAAGCAGAAAATTACCTTTGTGGGAAATCAACTTAATAGTTTAAATGGGAAGCTGCAGCAGCTGAATGTGCTCTTCCCATAAACTACAATTTTTCTCAGATACTGCAAGTTGATCCAAAGCCAAGGCTAGCAAAGAAATATTATCTCCCAAGTTTTTCATGTTATTTTGTCTCTTGCTTTCTGGCTACCTGACTTACTGTGCCCAGGGGTGAATGTGTAAAGCTAGCCTCCAGGGAACCAAAAATGCAAGCCAAGACTTTCTACATCTAATGGAATCTTACCCTAAATATCTGTGTTAGAAATAGATGTTCCCACTGCTAATAAGAATTCTTGGAATGCTTGGTAAATTAGTAGTGAAGATTAGATATACAGTAAGATATTTTAGTTTTGGTTGGTTTTATCTTGGTTCCTTTGTTGATTGATAAAAAGTGATGTTATAACAATGTACTGAAATTATACAATTATAAATATACTTTGATAAATATGCTTGAGTGAAAATCAACTTTTTAGCTTTCACTGTTACAAACTTCTTGATAGATATTTTCACTAGATATTTTCATGTTTATAGTTTGTATTTAAATATTTGTAATTTTACATACTCAATTGTCATTAAAATAATTGTGAATGGTGCCTATATGTTAATAATTATATTACTAATTATATCAACAATTTGCTTCTCCTACATTAACATTTTCAAAACATCAATTTCTAAGTTGTCCAAATGTGGTATAAAAATGCCTCCAATATTTTGATTGATTAATTAAAAGCAATCACCAAGGAGGACAATTTAGATCAATTTAATTGTGAGGTTACTAATGGACATGCTAATGCCTGCTTTTCTCAATGAGCAGTAATAGAGGGCGAAGTTAAAATCCTATCTAGGCAATATTGGAGAAAGGGAACTAAACTTGTAATACAAAAACTAGAACTCTCTTTCTGTACTGTTTGCAGCTATATTTAACAGAGGGGAGGACTTAGATTTCGAATAGACTTAGAATAACTTTATTTTCACTTTAAATGTACACTAATTGGCATACATCAAAATGAAATTTTGTTGCATACAGCTCTCAAAGGGTCACCACTTCCAGTATAAACTACATAAACATGACAAAATAAATAAATAAATACAAAATGATGCATTGTGCATGTGCATGCAGTGTGAGTCAAGCATGCACATGAACGGAACACACACATGTGCGATCAGCGAATCAGTAGTGATGGTAAGTGCAACCCACCACTGAGCTGTATCCTTGATATGGAGTGGAATATGACTATGCTGGCTCTTTCTAAAATCTACAATCTCTTTTGTTTTATTAACATTTAGGACCAAGTTGCCTTTATTGTACCAGTGCACCAGAGCCTTCACCCATAAGCACCTTCATTGTTGCCCCAGATAAGAGCCATTACTACCATGTCATCTATATACAGTAGCAGATTGAAGACACAGCCCTGTGGGAACCTGTACTCAACCTTTTTCTTCCAACTGGAAGGAGTAGAAGATGTTGATCATTACATCTGTTTTAGACTTGACTAGAGGTTCAGTGTTTTCATTCAGAAGCCACACTGCTGAGGAGAATATAGATTCATGCAATGCTCCTTAGGTCTAGTATGGTGATTTTCAGATTTGTAATGGGCATTAAGGATTGTGTAAGGAACATCAACATCTGTGTTAACTACTACTTTCAAGGCAAACAATTATAAATGTATTGCTTTCAAATTATCCATAGTGTAGATGGAACATCATTCATTTTACAAAGAAAACCCCAATGGCTGAAACTTTAATTTTTTATCCCAGAGGACTCTGGTTGCTTTATTCAGAGTAATAAATTCTGTTTTTGTTTTTATTGTTCCTGAATTTTTTTGCAAATTGAAAACAGTATAAATTTAAAGAAAAAAAGAAAAGAGAAAACTAATAGAAGTTTAAGTAAATAGAAAAATGAAAGAAAAAACAAAAGAAAAAGAAAGATATAAAGAAGTGACTTGTTACCGTCTTTACTGCAGTTATAAATGTATTTATATTTTATCCTTTCTCTCTAAGGTTGCGTCATGGCTCCCGTCTTCTCATAGTCTTTCTAATAATCAAACCCATAAATCACAAGTTCATTTTTTCCCATTTTCAGCAAAAAGTCCATTAAACTGTCCAGTCACTATCAAATTAGATGTTGTCTTTTCCATAATCAAACAAGTCAGACTAACATAGGACTCTGGTGACTTATTTACAGGCATACACATTTTTTAAGGAATACACTTGTGTCAACAATATTTCATAATTTATGCCTTAAATGAAGCTTATTCCTTTTTTAAAATGGGCTCATCTGAAAAGAAGACACCCGGTTCCTGTTGATTTTTGCTTACTATAGATTAACCAATTCTCCTCCGAAACTCTTACCAATTCCTATTTGAGCACCATCACATAGAGGGAGTTACTGCAAACAAAACTGCAGGCGCTGAACCCATGTCAGAGCATAAGTGATTTTGGCACTGACCTGAGATGTGAGCAGATTTGGCCTTTCCGTTTCGCCCCAAGCATGCAGTATTATCTTGGCTCCCTTCTTACAGAAATTGCCCTTTGCTGCGAGAAATTAAATGGCTCAGCTGGCAGAAAAGCAAAACCAATATTGACATTTTGATGGAACAGATAGAAAATGAGCTGGTTTCAGAAGCTGTCAACAATTAGGAACAGACTGTGCTGGGTAAATCCCAAAACAAAGATTCATGCTCTGATCCTTCTTCAACCACTGAGGCATCCTATTCACCAACCTCGGGAAGCACAGTCTTCCACCCACAGGGATACTGAACTTGTATAACATCTATCATCCCGACCTAAGGGTCTGAGAAGGAATAAACACACTTAAGTTAGGAATAGGCAATGTGGCATTCTCTTTTCTTTTTATTCTGTTAAAAAGAAAGAAGGAAGGAAGGAAGGAAGGAAGGAAAGAAAGAAAGAAAGAAAGAAAGAAAGAAAGAAAGAAAGAAAGAAAGAAAGAAAGAAAGAAAGAAAGAAAGAAAGAAAGAAAATGGGACTTGGCATCCTGAAAGCAAAGTGCCAACTTTTATGTATTTCTTTATTATTATCCCCTTTTATTCATAAAACATGAAACTCAGTCAACTGAACATTAAAAAATGTGTCACAAATACCATTGACTGGTGCTAATGGTTGATACAGGTTGCTGCCAGCATCCTAGGTATCAACCTTCCTCTTAAATCTTCTTAAAATATATGTTGTTCCGAGTAGCACAGTTTTTTGCAATTCTGCAGGAAGCTGCAATTTTTTCTATTTTCTTCGGTTATCAGGTTTTGTGCTTCTGCCACAGTCACTTTTCAGTTGTGTGCCCTGGTTCCCCAGCAGTAGCAACTGAGCCCTGTATGGATTCTTCTCACAGGCGCCATAAACATTCTTAGAAAATAAAAAATAGGTGGCTTGGAAGCATGCCCAGAAAAAAAATGACATATATGATAGAGAAGATCTTGAGAGATAGTGAGGAGCAACTATACCCCCTGGCCGTTTGGCAAATGGGTGCTGTGACATTCGAAATACCTGCCTTGTTCCCCCCATGGCGTGGGTCACCATGGGGAGAGACAAAGGATATGCATAACATATAATAATAATAATCTTTATTGTCATTGTAAAAATTACAATGAAATTGGTTAATTACAATGAAATTGGTTATGTAAATGTAAATGTAAATGCCCTGTGTTATATACTTGGCACAAAATGTTACAAGTGGGATTATTATTTTATTTATTGTTATCATGGCAGCATCATGGTTTGGTAAAGACTCCATTGCCTCAAAACAGCTTTTTGAGCAAATGCTCATGTTCTCCCAATTCCAAGTGTTCCACAGGTTTCAAAATGTTGTTTTCCTTTAATTTGGCTGAGTCTGTGTCACTTTTATAATAGCATATACTTTTATGACTTTAATAAAATATCCCAGGCTAAGATCACAGCAGTCAGAAATGCTTTTTGATTAACTGCAGGTCTTAATGCTGGACACGTTGTGAAATGTCATAAGGAGACTGTCTTTATTCTCTCAATGCTTCCTATTCATTTATTAGATCCTATTATCATATAAATTTGAAAGATTCATCCTGGTTCTAGGATATAATAGAGTTATGATAGACAAAGGATTTTAAGATTTATGGGTAACAGTCCTTGAGAAAGCACTTATATATGCAGTGCATCAAGATGCATTGGCCTTTAAAACTATTCTCAGACTCATATAAGATTTCAATGGAATTGCTATAGGGAGGAACAGTGAAGGAGGAAGGGAGGTTTCTGATGCTCCCTAGTAGCTTCCCACAGGGAACCTCCACAGGGATGTTGACAGGAAGCCAGAAGTCATTTCCATCCCCATTCCACCCCCACCCTCCCAATCTGTGGTCATTTTGTTTCTCTATTTAGGTAAGGAAATATCTCTGACATGATCCAACAGGCATGTGTTATATAGTTTTTTCCTAAAATTGATTTCTGCTTCATCCATTATCATCATTTTCTGAGTGTGTTCTAATTTGTTAAAACCAACAAATAATTTCCCCCAGTTGTGTTATTTGCATAGCAAGCCACCAATTCATACCTTCCGCCATACATTTCATTCTTTAATTCACAGCTGGTTATGTGTGATCAAGTTATTTTCAACTCTTAGCAACCACATAGATTTTCTTCATTGCCCTAAAATGGTCTTCCGTGTATTCATTGCCATTACAACTATCCATCTTGCTGCGGGTCTCTCCTTCTACTCTTTCCAGCATTTATACACTTTTCCAGAGAACTGGATCTTCACATAATGCTTCTGAAGTATCACACACACACACACACACACACACACACATACAAGTATCATACCCTTTCCCTTTCAGAATAAGCAACATTAAGCAGAATGAAAGAATGAGAAATAGTGGGAAAAATATAGGGAGGAGATCAGAAAAAAAAGAAAAAGAATCTAGCCAAGTTCAAAGATTTGCCCTCCATCACGCATCATGGCTTTGAACAGTCAAAATTTTCACATAAGGCTTTTTGTAAGACAGAGGAAAAAATAGACTAGGTTATTAACCTTAGATGTACACAAGGAATTTCTCTGGGTTGCAAAATATAAAAAGGTCATAAGTTTATTTTATACTCTAGAAGGAAATAGCTATTTCATGTGTAAGAGAGAAACAATAGAAGTTTCGAATCAGGTGACACAAAGAACCTTGATTTGGTATTTGAAATCATTAATAACAGGTTAGGTTGCTGTTTTTTTCCTGGAACCCAAGTATAGGAACAGTAAACTTTGATATCTGAAGTCTGAGCATTGCTGAGGCATAATTTAAGCTTGATCATTTGTAATTATACACAAATATTACAAACTGGCAAAAACTCCTTTCTTTCCTTTTCAAAGAAAAACTGAAGGTAGGTAAAAACTTCAATCCTGAATTGATCATGGGGTTGATGACAAGGCCCAGAAACCTATTAATTACAAATCCCAGGATTTTTAATTCCACATATTTTCCTATGACTTAAGGTTGCAATATCCTTGGTAGACATTCTTTTAAATAATACTTTTTACATGTTACATTTATTTTATTTTTTGCATAATTTCTACAAATATGCACCATAAAGAGATATACTTGTACATACAACAAACAAATATATACAATATAGCTTGTGAAGAAATGTAGCACTGTTTGCTGCATTTTCACAATATACCTAATTACTCAACTCATCTGCTAGATCTACATAATATTTTAAACCATAAATGATCTAAATGGAATGAATTTGTACCTGGAAACCTACAAAAACCTAACCAAGGTTAATACCAACCAAACCTAACATTTTGTACAAATACAGGTAGTGGTTTTTTATCTGACCTGGTTAAATGCTGTATGAATAAGCCATTCAGTTTAGAGTTTAAAGTATCAATTATCAAACATGCAAATGAAAATGAAGTACCTTTTCAGGTGAATGTACAATTTGAACTCTCATGGAATTGAAATGTGTGGAATGTCCTTATTTTCACTCTAACAATATTCTCACGGAAGGTTCATTTTGGGGGAGGGGGATTAGATTATGACATCCCCTTTCTTCATTTTTACACATATAAACTGTTTTCATTTATGTTCTATATTCTCTCCACTGTCCTCCCCTCCCCTCATCTCTTTGATTTCAGCAATATGTTTGCGCCAAGAGAAGCTCTAGTTCTCTGATTATATTCTGGCCAGTGAGTGGGATGCCTTAATCTGCTTGAGCAGTTTATAGCAATGGGCTTTATATGTATTGCACGCCCACATGATGCTATTTTGGAGAAAACCTGCCTTGTATCTTGTCAATAACCTGATATTTGTAGAAGCAACAGAATTTGGCTTCAAATGGATCCTCAAGAACTCAAGAGCTGAATATTATAAATATGGAACATTATTCCTGATGACGAATGACAGATTCACTTCTACATTATCTCAGTATTTCTCTTTTGCATCTTTTGATAAGAATTCTTTCATCTGCAAGAATGCACTGAGTCAATATACTCAGTCTTTAAACCAAGATTGTGTTTTTCATTCAGGGATTCTGTCTTAGAACATTTGAATGGGCAGTAAATGATGGATGGCTCCGTTCATAAACAAATTGCAGCTTTTGCTTACTATTACCTTATTACTTCTGATGAGGAAGCATGGTCTTATTTTTAAAATTAAATTGGTGTCATATTCAATTATAAATGAGAAGATCCATTGAATTCAACAGCACTTACTTCTGAATTAATATTCCTATATGTGTAAGATATTATCTTATTCTGTGAATTTACCTAATTCTCCTTCTTCCCCCTAAAGCAAATACCGTATCTGCCGGCGTATAAGACGACTTTTTTGCCCTGAAAAACATGCCTCCAAGTGGGGGGGTCGTCTTATACGCCGGGTCATCGCGAGGGAGACTTGACAGAGGGGAAAGAGGAAAACATCGCTCGCGCGCGAGGGAGAGACTTGCATGGAGGAGAAAGAGGGGGGGAAAGAGGAAAACATCGCGCACGCGAGGGAGAGACTTGCATGGAGGAGAAAGAGGGGGGGGAAGAGGAAAACATCTCGCGCGAGGGAGACTTGACAGAGGGGAAAGAGGAAAACATCGCTCGCGCGCGAGGGAGAGACTTGCATGGAGGAGAAAGAGGGGGGGGAAGAGGAAAACATCGCGCGCGCGAGGGAGAGACTTGCATGGAGGAGAAAGAGGGGGGGAAAGAGGAAAACATCGCGCGCGCGAGGGAGAGACTTGCATGGAGGAGAAAGAGGGGGGGGGAAGAGGAAAACATCGCGCGCGCGAGGGAGAGACTTGCAGGGAGGAGAAAGAGGGGGGGGAAAGAGGAAAACATCGCGCGCGAGGGAGACTTGACAGAGGGGAAAGAGGAAAACATCGCTCGCGCGCGAGGGAGAGACTTGCATGGAGGAGAAAGAGGGGGGGGAAGAGGAAAACATCTCGCGCGAGGGAGACTTGACAGAGGGGAAAGAGGAAAACATCGCTCGCGCGCGAGGGAGAGACTTGCATGGAGGAGAAAGAGGGGGGGGAGAGGAAAACATCGCGCGCGCGAGGGAGAGACTTGCATGGAGGAGAAAGAGGGGGGGAAAGAGGAAAACATCGCGCGCGCGAGGGAGAGACTTGCATGGAGGAGAAAGAGGGGGGGGGAAGAGGAAAACATCGCGCGCGCGAGGGAGAGACTTGCATGGAGGAGAAAGAGGGGGGGAAAGAGGAAAACATCGCGCACGCGAGGGAGAGACTTGCATGGAGGAGAAAGAGGGGGGGAAGAGGAAAACATCGCGCGCGAGGGAGACTTGACAGAGGGGAAAGAGGAAAACATCGCGCGCGAGGGAGAGACTTGCATGGAGGAGAAAGAGGGGGGGAAAGAGGAAAACATCGCGCACGCGAGGGAGAGACTTGCATGGAGGAGAAAGAGGGGGGGGAAGAGGAAAACATCGCGTGCGCGAGGGAGAGACTTGCAGGGAGGAGAAAGAGGGGGGGGAAAGAGGAAAACATCGCGCGCGAGGGAGACTTGACAGAGGGGAAAGAGGAAAACATCGCGCGCGCGCGAGGGAGAGACTTGCATGGAGGAGAAAGAGAGTGATGTTTTCCTCTTTCCCCCCCTCTTTCTCCTCCATGCAAGTCTCTCCCTCGCGCGCGCGATGTTTTCCTCTTTCCCCCCCTCTTTCTCCTCCATGCAAGTCTCTCCCTCGCGCGCGCGATGTTTTCCTCTTTCCCCTCTGTCAAGTCTCCCTCGCGCGCGATGTTTTCCTCTTTCCCCCTCTCTTTCTCCTCCCTGCAAGTCTCTCCCTCGCGTGCGCGATGTTTTCCTCTTTCCCCCCCTCTTTCTCCTCCATGCAAGTCTCTCCCTCGCGCGCGATGTTTTCCTCTTTCCCCTCTGTCAAGTCTCCCTCGCGCGAGATGTTTTCCTCTTTCCCCCCCCTCTTTCTCCTCCCTGCAAGTCTCTCCCTCGCGCGCGCGATGTTTTCCTCTTCCCCCCCCTCTTTCTCCTCCATGCAAGTCTCTCCCTCGCGCGCGCGATGTTTTCCTCTTCCCCCCCCTCTTTCTCCTCCATGCAAGTCTCTCCCTCGCGCGCGCGATGTTTTCCTCTTCCCCCCCCTCTTTCTCCTCCATGCAAGTCTCTCCCTCGCGTGCGCGATGTTTTCCTCTTTCCCCCCCTCTTTCTCCTCCATGCAAGTCTCTCCCTCGCGCGCGCGCGCGATGTTTTCCTCTTTCCCCTCTGTCAAGTCTCCCTCGCGCGCGATGTTTTCCTCTTTCCCCCCCCTCTTTCTCCTCCCTGCAAGTCTCTCCCTCGCGCGCTATGGTTTCCTCTTTCCCCTCCGTGCAAGTCTCCGCGCGGATGGCTCTGGACGCCATCCGGGGAGAGGAGGAACGTGAAGGGGACAGCCGTTACCACAGAGCGCACGAGACAGAGAGAGAGAGAGAGGCCCAGAACGAGAGTGTAACAGACACACAGGGGAAAGAGACAAGAGGGGAATGAGGAAACCATCGCGCGCAAAAGATAGCCACGCGCGTGCGTGGAAAAGCGGCAAGTCTCTGCGCAGCTGCGGATGGCTCTGGACGCCATTCGGGGAGACGAGGAACGTGAAGGGGACAGCCATCACCACAGAGCGCGCGAGACAGAGAGAGAGAGGCCCAGAGAGAGAGAGAGAGAGAGACGAAACAAAACAAAACAAAACAAAGCAAAACAGGCCACACCTTCCGGCTCTCAAAATAAATTCCAGTCATTGTATTGTTGATATTTGTCCAGCAGTCAAACTCCTATCAACCCTATCATGGCACCAAAAAGAAAGAAATATGAGGCAAGTTTTAAACTTAAAGTTGTAAACTTTGCCAGGGAACATAATAATTGTGCTGCTGCAAGACAATATGGAGTAACAGAAAAGATGGTTCGGGACTGGAAATCAAATGAAAAAGCATTAAAGAGTATGCCAAGGGATAAGTGTGCATTAAGAAGAGGCATCGCACACTGGCCAGAACTTGAAAAACATGTAGCAGATATGGTGGCTGAGCATCGCCAAAACGGTTATGTGGTGACACGAAATAAAATACGCTTGTTTGCACTTCAGTGGGCCAAATCTAACCCCGATCACAGCAACAATTTTAAGGCCACTATATCCTGGTGTAGTAGATTCATGGCAAGGCATGATCTGGTACTAAGGCAAAAGACAAAAATTGCCCAAAAATTACCT
Source organism: Rhabdophis nuchalis (assembly GCA_039707465.1). Taxonomy (NCBI): domain Eukaryota; kingdom Metazoa; phylum Chordata; class Lepidosauria; order Squamata; family Natricidae; genus Rhabdophis; species Rhabdophis nuchalis. The sequence goes on along the minus strand of CM077644.1, from coordinate 44,342,874 downwards.
GCAGATCTGGATAATAAAGTGGATAGTTTCCATCGATACGTAATAAAACAGCGCACTAAACATGGCTATGCGCTAAGTAATATTGGAAATATGGATGAAACTCCAATGAATTTTGATATGATTGGAAATAAAACTGTCCATCATAAAGGTGAGAAAACTATTTTGATAAAAACAACAGGACATGAGAAGTCAAGTTTTACAGTGGTACTAGCATGCACAGCTGATGGCAACAAACTGAAACCTATGATTATTTTTAAAAGGAAAACCATGCCAAAACTCAAGTTCCCTGCTGGTTGTTTTGTGCACGTGCATGAAAAAGGCTGGATGGATGAGGAGGGTGTGAAACTATGGCTGGATAATGTATGGAGCAGACGACCAGGTGGTCTACTTCAAAAACGTAGTCTACTTGTGTGGGATATGTTCAGGGCTCATTTAACTCCCACCACCAAGGAAAGGCTTGCGAGAATAAAAACAGATGCAGCAGTTATTCCTGCAGGATTGACATCATTGGTACAGCCCCTGGATGTGTGCCTAAACAAGCCTTTTAAAGATCGCATTCGAGAACAGTGGAATGAATGGATGGTTAGCAGCGAAAAGTCATACACAAAAGGAGGAAACATGCGTGCTCCACAGTTGGATGTTTTGTGCCAATTTGTCATAAAAGCCTGGAATGATATTGATGCACAAACAGTAATCAAGTCTTTCAAGAAGTGTGGCATATCAAATTCATTAGATGGTATGGAGGACGAGTACTTGTGGCAAGATGAAGATGAAGAGGAAGCTAAAGCTGAGGCCACATCATCTGACACGGAATTAGATCCATACGATGACTGCCTTACAACTGTATCACAAGATGTCATTGATGAACTTTTAATATCAGATGACGAACAGGAGTTTGAAGGCTTTTAAAGGGAAACTGTCACGCCAGCAAACTTGCCCGGCACTTGCTCTCTCCCTCTATTTGTTATCTTCCTTCTATCATTGACAGTTCCAGTTTGGTTAACAGCTTAGAAAACAAACAGCATGGTAGCTCCCATAGGTTTATTGTTCCATTCAGCTTTAGTGAATTAGCCTCTGGCATTTACTATTGGCTGGTATAATACAGGAGGGGGAGGGGTCTTAGCCACCCTCACACTATTTACCTTATGAACATTCCTTTGGGAGCTCAGCAAGGTCTGACGAAGGGGGCATGTCCCTAGAAACATGTTACCTATCCCGTGGTTTTGCTGATCCAATGTTTATGCTCTTGATGTGCAACTTGCACTGTTTTATGTTTACTGTATGTGTTTGATAACATACAGCCTTGTGACAGTTTTCCTGCATGTCATAAGCATTTGAATATAAATTAACATGTTGAAATCAAATCTGATGTTCTTTTACGTTTTATTTGGGGTGTGGAAGGTGTGCGGAAGAGGGGGTAGTCTTATACGGCGAGTATATAACAAACTCTATATTTTGAGTGGAAATGATGGGGGGGTCGTCTTATACGCCCAGTCGTCTTATACGCCGACAAATACGGTATGTAAGGTGGGTTGGACTGAAAGAGAATAGTTTGGCCAAAGTCAGCCAGGGACTTTGTTTGAGGGAGGACCAGAATTCACAGTTTCCTGGTTTCTAGGCTTGCATCTTAACCACTACACTTAACTGGGTTTTTAAGATAGCTTCCTTTGGATTAATCTTGATTTCTGGTATTTTCATGGACATGTTCACTAGTTTTACAATATACAATATACAATATACAATAGCAGAGTTGGAAGGGACCTTGTAGGTCTTCTAGTCCAACCCCCTGCGTGGGCAGGAATCTTATACCATTTCAGACAAATGGCTATCTAACATCTTCTTAAAGACTTCCAGGGTTGTGGGAAATAACAACTTCTGGAGGCAAGCTGTTCCAGAGGTTAATTGTTCTAACTGTCAGGAAATTTCTCCTTAGTTCTAAGTTGCTTCTCTCCTTGATTAGTTTCCACCCATTGCTTCTTGTCCTGCCCCCAGGTACCTTGTTTGACTCCCTCTTCTTTGTGGCACCCTCTGAGATATCGGAACACTGCTATCATGTCTCCCCTGGTCCTTCTCTTCATCAAACTAGACATACCTAGCTCCTGCAACCGTTCTTCATATGTTTTAGTCTCCAGTTCCCTAATCATCTTGGTTCCTCTTCTCTGCACTCTTTCCAGAGTCTCCACGTCTTTTCTACATTGTGGCGACCAAAACTGTATGCAGTATTTCAAGTGTGGCCTTACCAAGGCACTATACAGTGGCATTAACACTTCACGTGATCTAGATACTATCCCTCTGTTTATGCAGCCTAAAACTGTGTTGGCTTTTTTGGCAGCTGCTGCACACTGCTGGCTCATATTTAAATGGTTGTCCACTAGGATTCCAAGATCCCTCTCACAGTTGCTACTATTGAGCAAGGTACTACCTATACTGTACCTGTGCATTTTGTTTTTCTTGGCAATAACATGGAAGTAGTTTGCCATTGCATTTTAGGAGGCAGTCATGTAAATTAAATAAATCCCTTAACTCTTATAAACCCTCTATTTAAATATTAACCAGGTTCAACCCTGTTTATCTTCAACACCCAGATAAGATTGGCTGACTGCTACTATTTGGAGGCTGATGGGTAGGCAAATTACTATTCTGGGATGATTAGCTGTTTATCTCATTACATGCCTTTCACTGGTTCTATTGTGGCATTGATCTTGTCTCACCAACGAGCCATTTTGGAGCAAAAATAAATCCTCAGGGGAAGATGCTAGGACATGTGGCCAACTCTGCTATTCTTTCAGCCATAGGTTCTCCAGTCTATGGAGAGGAGCCAATAGCTTTCCTTGGCATAGGAAAAGGACTGCAGAACTCAGAAAAAGATTCAGCATGGTGAGATGCTTGGATTATTGCAGCAATTGGGCCAGATCCAGCTGAAAAAGTAATCCGTTGAAAAGTGCTGATGCTCTGATAATAATCTAACCAGATGCCTCTTTTCAAATAACAAATTCTGTGTGACACATTTCTGCTTCAACTGGAGATACAATAGGCAAAACCAGAATGTCCATTATAGCAGTCATTTGTATTTGTGTTTTATTTTTTTAAAAAAAATACGAGCAATATTTTTTTCCTTATTTTTCTAAGAGCCTTTATTATCTCTGGGTTTTGTTTTGTTTTGTTGAGCCTTTAGGGTACATAATGTGTTATTTCTTCTCCTTTCTTCCAGTCATGTCTTTATCTTTGTAAAAATGAATCTACACAAAGAGCACCATGGGAAACAATACTGTGGCCTGTGCTTCTCATGTATCAGACAGTGTGCAAATGATTTCCTCTATTCTGATATGCTTCTTAACACCAGCTTCACAGCAGCAGAAATATATATATTTCTGGAGATTTTATATATATATATATATATATATATATATATATATATATATATATATATATATATATATATATATATATATATATATATATATATATATATATATATATATATATATATATATATATATATATATATATATATATATATATATATATATATGAATTTTTAAGGGCTGAAAATAAAGAGACCAGGATGGATCCATTTCAGGCTTATTAGCCTTCTTCAGCTGGCCATACTCCTTCTACTGGGATTTGAACTGGTGCTTTCCAGCATATGAGACAGGCTTCTCTATGCCTTGAGCTATCCAGTATCCCTGATATATCAGCCAATTTACAGGACTCTTAAATGAGAGATAATTATCACAGCTCCTGTTCGGGGTCCCTTTAAGGGGAGGAGACTCAACGTCATCCCTCTCTGCCCTTCGACTCATCCTAGAGATCAACTAGACAGAGAACCAATTAGATTACTGCTGTGTGACATTTTTTAGATATGTGTTAGAATTTTTAAGGGCTGAAAATAAAGAGACCAGGATGGATCCATTTCAGGCTTATTAGCCTTCTTCAGCTGGCCATACTCCTTCTACTGGGATTTGAACTGGTGCTTCCCAGCATATGAGACAGGCTTCTCTATGCCTTGAGCTATCCAGTATTCCTGATATATCAGCCAATTTACAGGACTCTTAAATGGCCAGCTGAATGGTGTCGGCCCCCTCCGAGGTTTCATACAGAGAAAAAAAGATAATACAATAAATTTTTCATTTCCCTACAAAGTGGAAAGAGATACATACATATATCATTTCATAACTTCATGCAATCAATCATTTGTTTCTATAAACATCCACATAAGAGTTACACTAGATAAAAGAAAGTCATTTGTGAGATCTGAGTCTTTTAGCAATTGTATCCTCTTCTCCCTGACCGCCAGTGGGCGGAGCCGTGGCCCCTCCTGTTCCCCCATTTTCATCCTCCAGGATTGAGGAGTGTTTTTTAAGAAAGGCTTCCGCCTCTGCAATTGTTTTAATTCTTAGTCTCCCTCCCCCCTCCCAGAATACTAACATCCTTGGGGCATCGACCACTTGAACCACACCCCTTTTTTATATAATCTTTTTGATAAGAAGGAATATTTCCTTCTTATTTCTCTAATCTTTTTCGGGATCTGTATCAAAATGGCAATCTCACTCTGTTGATATATCAAGGGACCATCTCTCTGTGCTCTCAGGATCCCATCCCTCGTTGACCTTCTTAGAAATTTAATATGTATCTCTCTGGGTACTTCATTTATTCTGGCATATGCTGAGTTAATTCTATAAATCAAATCAATGTCTCCCCAAATATCTTCTTTGCTCTTTTTGGTATAATCTGCTAACATCGTACACATTAAATCTTTTAAATTCTCAGAGGCAGCTTCAGGAACATTTTGAAACCTTAAAAAGTAAGACATCCTTTCAAAATCCATCCTAGACATATGACCAGCTAAATCCACTATTTCTTTTTGTGACTTACTTATCTCTCCCCTCATCTCAACTGCCCCCCCTTCCAGTCCATCAATTCTTTGTTTGTTTTCCATTAGTGCTTTCTGTGTCTCCAAAAGTTCCAATTTTGAACTAACATTGTCTTTCCGGATTTCTTTTATTTCTTTCATGATGTTTTGAAGAGTTTCCTCTATTGCTGATAGCTGTGTAGCTTCCCCCTCCGTTTCTTTGGATAACATTGAAGTAATCTTAGGTTGGTGTGGATGCTTTTTTGAAGCCATAATGAAAGTGTTAAATTCTTGTCACTAATATGGCGTCTGTTGGAGAGGTAGTCCGTGAGGTGATGAGAGAGTAAGAGTCAATATCCAAGTTCAAAATTCACTTTGCTTAAAGTCCAAAGAGAAAACAATTTTTAACAACAATCAAATAGGAAAAGAAAGAAGGCACATCTGGGAGAAATCCTAAGAGTCCATTGCATTAATCCACTAGTAAAAAGTTCAGTCCCATAAGGACAAAGGAGTGTCAGCACATCACAAAGAGAAATATTTCTTGCTGAGAACAAAGAAACGCCATCTTCCCCGCCCCTCTGGCAGTCATGAAGAACTAGTGAAAGTTCATCTCAATTGTTGCAAGACAGAGATACAAAGTATCAATAATGATCTTAAAGTGGAAAACTTTCATTTGTTGTTTAGAAATCGGATGTTAGTTTCTCCTCCTCTCCAAGCCTGGGGAGCATTTTAAAACGCCGCTTTTTTTTCCTTCCGAGGAGGGGTTTTACAAACTCCCCCCTCCTTCTTCTTTAAAGAAAAAAGTTGAAAGCATCAATTGTTGAATCACTCACTATCCACTCTGCAGCAACAGCAGAGCCTCGGTGTTGCCTCCAGCTCCGGCTATCAGCCCATCTTTAATCACAGCTGTCCCGGCTCTCCATCGGCGAAGGGGACGAAAGGGAACTCTTCCCCCCTGCGACTCGTTCTCCGGCGCCTGGGACGAGGCGGGAGCCACCGCCCCGACCGCCGTCAGGGTGGGGGACTCACCGCGAGCCGTCTGTGTGGTGGGGGCTCTTTAGCAAGAGCCCCCGTGCCCCCGAAGGCGCCGCCGGAGCAACCAAGTGTCTAGGACCCGTCCGTCACCTCCGGAAACCGGAAGCAAAGTCTGTACTATTTTATAATTATATAAAAGGAAAAGCAATATAAAATCAGAGTTACAAACACACACGTACACAGACACACACATCAAAAGTAGAAAACAAGATCAAAACAGTTCTGTCTCTGACATTTAATGCTTACCCTGATGACTTCCATATGCACCTGGGAATACTGTGAATCGCAGTCCAATGTATCTAGAGAGAATCAAGTAGGGAAGGCTGGCTTATAAAAATAGATCAGGAGGCACTAAATGATGATAAAGATAAAAAAATAAGCACAATGTGAACTTCTGTGTAGCAGAGATTCCATATATGAGATATCTTTCAGATGCCACCCACCTTACTTCAAATGAGAGAGGAACATATAATAAGTCTTGCTTGGTTGTGTGTGTCTATGTGTGTGTGTGTGAATGTGGGTGTGGGTGTGGACTGTTTATTTATTTATTTTATTTTATTTTATTTAAATTTATACCCCGCCCTTCTCCACAGAGGACCCAGGGCGGCGCACAGGAAATTTAAAAAACATACAAAAATACAATAAATATAATTTAAAAAACTATTAAATTACCCCATCCTGCGCTAAAACCAAATTTTAAAACCCAATTTAAAACTATCTTAAGTCCCCAAGGGAGGTTAGGCTAGGCCGGCTTGTTGAAACAGATATGTCTTAAGACATTGGCGGAAGAGGCGGAGGTCGGTGATGGTACGTAATTCAGGGGGTAGGTCATTCCAAAGGGCTGGCCCCGCCACAGAGAAGGCTCTTCCCCTGGGCGTCGCCAGTCGGCATTGTCCGGCCGACGGTACCCTGAGGAGGCCCTCTCTGTGGGAGCGGATTGGTCTGAGGGATGTATGGGGCAGGAGGCGGTCTCGCATATAACTAGGCCCCGAGCCATGGAGCGCTTTGAAGATGGTAGTCAAAACCTTGAAGCGCACTCGAAAGGCCACAGGAAGCCAATGCAGCTCGCGCAGGATCGGTGTTATGTGGGAGCATCTAGTGGCTCCCATAATCACCCGCGCGGCTGCGTTTTGGACTAGCTGTAGCTTTCGAGTGCACCTCAAGGGAAGCCCCATGTAGAGAGTATTACAGTAGTCGAGTCGGGACGTCACGAGTGCTTGAGTGACTGTGCGTAGGGCAGCCCGGTCCAGTAAGGGGCGCAATTGGCGCATCAGGCGAACCTGATGGAACGCCCCCCTGGCCACGGCTGCCACATGGTCCTCCATGGACAGCCGGGAATCCAGGAGGACACCCAAATTGCGCGCCCTCTCCACGGGGGCCAGTGTTTCGCCCCCAATGGCCAGAGTTGGAGTGATCTGGCTGAACCGGGGTGCCGGAAACCACAGCCACTCAGTCTTGGCAGGGTTGAGCTTGAGTTTGTTACCACCCATCCAGATCCGTACGGCTTCCAGACACTGGGACAGCACTTCGGCGGCATCGTTGGGGTGGTTTGGGGTGGATATGTACAACTGAGTGTCATCAGCGTACAGGTGGTATTCCACCCCAAAACCACGGATGATCTCACCCAGCGGCTTCATATATGTGTTGAAAAGGAGGGGCGAGAGGACCGACCCCTGAGGAACCCCACATAGGAGAGGCCTCGAGGTCGACCTCTGCCCTCCCGTCAACACATATTGCGACCGACCAGAGAGGTAGGACGAGAACCACCGCAGAACGGTGCCTCCCAGCCCCAACCCCCCCAGTCGGTGCAATAGGATACCATGGTCGATGGTATCAAAAGCCGCCGAGAGGTCTAATAGGACTAGGATAGAGGAATACCCTCTATCCCGCGCCCTCCAGAGATCATCAACCAACGCGACCAATGCCGTCTCGGTACTGTGACCGGGCCGGAAGCCGGACTGGCGCGGGTCTAGATAATCAACTTCCTCCAGGTGTCGCGGAAACTGTTGGGCTACCACACTCTCAACAGCCTTCACTAAAAAGTGAAGGTTGGAGACCGGACGATAGTTCTCTAGTAAAGCTGGGTCCAGGGACGGCTTCTTGAGGAGGGGCCTCACTACCGCCTCTTTCAAGACGGCAGGTAAGGACCCCTCACTCAAAGATGCGTTGACAATGCCCTGGAGCCAGCCTCGTGTCGTCTCCCAGGATGCCAGTACAAGCCAGGAGGGACACGGGTCCAATAAACATGTGGTCGCCCTAAGTTTCCTTGACAACCTGTCCATATCCTCGGTGGTAACAAAGTCAAACTCCTCCCAAGAAGGAGCCTCAAGACTAGCCTCGGACAGTCCCACAGGACCACTGTCGATGGAGGGTAGCTCATTCCGAATCCGAGTGATTTTCTCCTGTAGATAAATCCCAAATTCCTCTGCTCGCCCTTGCAGAGGGGCTTCCCGCGGCCTCTGGTGAAGGAGGGAGCGGGTCACCCCAAACAGGGCGGCAGGGCGGTTATCTGCGGATGCAATAAGGGTGGCACAATACTCCCGTTTGGCCACTCTTATCGCCACTAAATAAGCCCTAATATGGGTTCTCACTAGTGTTCGGTCGGCTTCGGAGCGAGAGGATCTCCATCTACTCTCTAGGTGTCTCTTGTGGCGTTTCATCCCCCGGAGCTCCTCAGTGAACCAAGGAGCCCGGGTGATTCGTCGCCTCAAGAGAGGCCGCAAGGGCGCAACTCGGTCCAAGGCCCCCGCGGCCGCACTTAACCATGCGGCCACTAGGTCCTCAGTCGAGTCGCGGGGCAGGGTCACAGGAATTGGCTCAAGCTCCCTCTGGAACCTTTCTGGGTCCATTAGAAGCCTGGGGCGGAACCATATAGGAGTGTCCGGTTCCGCCTCCCCGCGGTGGGGTGCAGCGATTGGAAAGTCCAGCCGAAGGAGAGCGTGATCCGTCCATGACAAGGGAGTAATGACTAGATCCCCTATTCCCAGATCACGGCTCCACTGTCCCGAGACAAAGATGAGATCCAGTGTGTTCCCCCCCTCGTGAGTGGGGCCTAAAACTACTTGGGTCAGGTCCATGGCCGTCATGGAAGCCATGAACTCCCGAGCTGCTCCAGAGGCTTCGCCTGCCGACGGCAAGTTAAAGTCCCCCATGACTACCAGTCTGGGGGTCTCAACTGCCGCCTCGGCTATCACCTCTAGGAGCTCGGGCAGGGCTGTTGTTGCATAGCGAGAAGCCAGGTATACAACTAACATGCCCAACTGCCTTCCTAGGCCCCATCTCACATAGAGAGATTCACACCCGGTTGTCTGGGGGACAGAGGTCTCCTTTGGCTAAACATGGAAGCAATCAATTTCCCAAGCTGTGCAGCAAAATACATCTTGGATTGTGTTTGTAAGTGGACCATCTGCTAGTACTACTAAATACATAAAACTACCTTCTGAGAGAGGAACTGTTGATGATAACTCTAATGTTTTCATGATACCAGACAAATAAATTTTTATAGTCCCAAGGGTTTCCAGATTTTAATTTATCCTTAATTCTGTTAGATTTAATCTTGTTTGTCCCTTATTGCTTCTATGATTTTAATAATTTAATACATACATGCTATATTGTTTTGTTTGAGCTTTCCCAACAGGGTTTTTTTTTCTATCAATAGCAGCAAACAAAACTTCAGACTTCCAGTCTGAAAAATTAGATTTTTCAAAACAACTTAGAGTTTCTTGTAAGCCATATTGTGTGAAATGTGTACAGAAAATATGTGGGTTTAATTGATTGTGTGAGCATTTCAGTGCTACAGACGTGTAGCAGCTAAGAATGAAAAGAACTCTGAATCAGTCTACCTTGTTCTGCCCTCGCCTGAGTTCAGAACACGAAGCAATGGGTGGAAACTAATCAAGGAGAGAAGCAACTTAGAACTTAGGAGAAATTTCCTGACAGTTAGGACAATTAATCAGTGGAACAGCTTGTCTCCAGAAGTTGTGAATGCCCCAACACTGCAAGTCTTCAAGAAGATGTTGGATAGCCATTTGTCTGAAATGGTATAGGGTTTCCTGCCTAGGCAGGGAGTTGGACTAGATGACCTCCAAAGTCCCTTCCAACTCTGCTATTGTATTATTGTATTGAAGCCAGTGTCACTGCTTTATATTTTACAAGCTTTCCTTTGCCATTATCTCAACTTATGAGGAGGTGGTTCATTTTTTTCTTCTCTCCTTTCGTGTCTGTTCTTCTTTTGTGAAGCAGGATTTACATTATAACTCTGCAGCAGTGGTGGGATTCAAAATCTTTTACTGCTGGTTCTGTGGGTATGGCTTTGTGGGTGGGGCAGGGGAAGAATACTGCAAAATCCCCATTCCTTCCCAACTCTCAAAATTTCTGCTACCGGTTCTCCAGAACATGTCAAAACTGGCTGAATAGCACAGTATGTTATTTTTAACTGATTTGTTTCCCAACAATATATCATTTTATTCTAAACTATTAAAAGCACACATTCTTGCTAAACTTTTGAAAACAAACTTTTGGAAACACATACGATTGTCTGTATGTTTCCTGCTTTTTACTTTGCTGGTGGATTAACCTAAGCATGGGTATTTACCAGTCAACCATTTTGTTCGTTTACATATGGTTTACTCCAGTGGTAGGTTCCTACCGGTTTGGGCCGGGTCAGCAAACTGGTAGTCATTTGGCAGCCTGAGTTTCTGGAACCAGCAGAGACCCAGGCCTGCCATGCCTGTAAACTAGTTCTCCCGGTGGTGCCTATGGTGCCACCATCTTGTGCACATTTTTATAGTACCGTGCATGCACGCACAGCATGCATGAAGCGTGTGCACTGCACAACCACAAGCGACCCGGCAGTAGCGGCTGCCAGAACCCACCCCTGGTTTATTTTATGCTTCTCACACTCAACTACAATTATAGCTCAGTAGTGACCCTTTCAAACAGACTTTGCTTTCTATTCCAGTAGAAAACTGTTGTGTCCTCGACCTGCGACCGGTCTCGACTTACGACCGGCCGCAGGTCTTCCAGGCTGCCTCTTGGAGCCTTGGCAACAGGCTGTAGCAAGGCAGCCAACTGACAGACGCGCCTGATTGGCTGAGGCGCGCCTGGCCTTGCTGCAGCCTGATTGGCTCCCCCTTTGACAGCTCCAAATATAAAGAGCTGTCAAAGCGCGGGAGCCCCTGTCTACCGCACCTTTTCTTTAACTGAACCATTCTTTCCTTGTAAGCTGTGCCTAGCTAAATAAAAGCTATGTTTCTGAGCAAACCTGATGTGGACCCACTTATTGACCGAAGACATAACACTGGCGACGAAGGTGGGATCAGGCAGCGCTCATCGAGAAATAGCGAAAAGAATTTTTACCCTCCCTGTTTTGTTGCGGTACGATCCCACTCGACCCATCGAAGCGGCCACGGAAACCAGGGCCTCCCCACGGGCCACCTCGAGCGCTTTCCTGCCGGCCAACGACGACCGGGCCAGGACGCTCAACCTCGAGCACTTTCCTGCCGGCCAACGACGACCAGGTGAGGACGCTCAACCTCGAGCTCTCCCTGCCGGCCAACGACGACCGGGCCAGGACGCTCGACGACCTCTCAAGCTGCGGCGGCCGAGACCTCGAAACCGCGCTTGCTGCAGCTACCCCGGCAGCGGTCGACGACCTGCCGCGGGACACCGCAACCTGGGCCTCCCCACGGGCCAGGACGCTCGGCTACCTGCCGCTGGCCTCACCACGGGCCACCTCAAGCACCTTCCTGCCGGCCCACGACGACCAGGCCAGGAAGCTCGATCAGGGCCTGCGAGACGGCCGAGACCTCGACCCCCTACCGTGGGGAAAGCCTTTCCCCGGGGCGATTACCCGTTCAGGGCCCATCGGTCGCTGCTGCGGCCATAGGGGCCACCGGCACCAGCGCCGGCCACCCCAGGGACTCCGCGGCGGATTCCGGACAACCGGCAGTCCCAGCGGCCGCCACCAACGAAACGAAGAAACTCCTGAGACGCAAGGCCGCCGCCTGCACCAGCAGTAGCCGCTGTTTGGCACGCCACGCCGAGATCCGTGAGATCTGCAAAAGGGCCTTCGCTAGTCAGGCCTCCCTACCACCTTCCTGTCAGGCCTGTCCTGCCTCCTGCCATTATGGCAACCATCTTCGGCCTGGCCCGGCTGAAGCCGACCAGGCCCTCCCATCGAAGACCACGCCTTCTTTCCTCTTCGCCTAACATCCACCAAGGCCTGGCTCAAGCCGACCAGGCCCTCCCATTGAAGACCGCGCCCCCTCGCCCCGACTCACCGTTCCAGAGGACTCCGCCTATCGGGTAGGCCTCTCCGATGACGTCGCCTGGAGCTACACCCCGGCAAGGAGGAGCTTCCAGGGACACGTCCTCTTCCTCCGGCTCCTGACGAGACTCTGGGACAATCCAGCGGACTGCGCATGCTCCGCTCTCCTGATGGACAGCTTTTTCGCGCATGCGCAGACCGAGGGGGGAAAGGGGTGTTGTGTCCTCGACCTGCGACCGGTCTCGACTTACGACCGGCCGCAGGTCTTCCAGGCTGCCTCTTGGAGCCTTGGCAACAGGCTGTAGCAAGGCAGCCAACTGACAGACGCGCCTGATTGGCTGAGGCGCGCCTGGCCTTGCTGCAGCCTGATTGGCTCCCCCTTTGACAGCTCCAAATATAAAGAGCTGTCAAAGCGCGGGAGCCCCTGTCTACCGCACCTTTTCTTTAACTGAACCATTCTTTCCTTGTAAGCTGTGCCTAGCTAAATAAAAGCTATGTTTCTGAGCAAACCTGATGTGGACCCACTTATTGACCGAAGTCACAATAAAAACATAAACCTCTGTTTAATATAACCAAAGAAGATCCAGCTGGAAAGGTGGAGCCTAATCAATGGAGGTAGCCCATGCTTCAACATTAGGACCACCACGGACCTCCGCTCCTTCCGTCTTAAACTAAAAACACACTTCTTCTGCCTTGCCGGCCTGGGATAGTTATTCCTCTGTTTTTGGGTTTATTGGGGAATTTTTAGTTTAGTTAGTTTAACGGGTATTTTAGCACAGGTACTGTTTAATCTATTTTTAATATGAAATGTTGTATATAGTTATTGTTTTTATTCTTCCTGTGCACCGCCCCGAGTCCCTGTGGGGAGAGGGTGCGGTCTATAAGTATTAAATTATTATTATTATTATTATTATTATTATTATTATTATTATTATTATTATTATTATTATTATTATTATTATTATTATTCAAGATAGATGAACATGGCAATATTGGTGAAAGCTGGAATTTTCTCAACAAGTCATTGGTATCTATTATAATTTATTACACTGAAATGCATATTGTATAATATTTAGCTTTTTCCCTCCTGAATCTTACGTCAGTTGAATTATTTTACTTGTACACAGTTTTATTTTACTACTACTTTCAACTCAAGCAGAATCCTCTTACTGATTCTGCATTGCAGGAAAAAGCAGATATTTTAGCTAGGCTCACTGTTTATTCTTGTTCAATTGGTGAAAATGTCATCTGCTACCACTTGCAAACAGACCTCTGAATGAAGTCCTGGAGATGCTTTGTGGACCAAGAAGACCAAGTTTATATTTGCACTCAGTCATGGAGCACATTCAGTGACTCTATTCAATCATATTCTTTACACAGTCTATTTCCTATATGTGGAGATAAATTAGAGAATATCCCTATGGATACCATCTTGAATTCTCATAGAAAATGTTTGAAGTATGAAGTTGGAAGTTGGAAATATCAACTAAATAATTAAGATTTTCTTTCTGATGATTTTGATGAATTTTATATGCAAATCCCTCTAATGTTGATTGAATATTATATCAAAATTACTGCAGTTTCAGTCTAACTTTTAAAAGAACTCCATGATTGATGTTCTCTTGTCCTGTTCATTTCAGAGTCCTCTTTTTGTTTCAGTTCTTTCATCTTTTGTTTTTTTTCTCTTTTAATCATAAAATAAGTCTTCACTTTAATTCATTACCCTTACTAAAGAAATATCTCAAGTATGTACATTTCCCAAAGTATGGGTGAACATAGGCTACTAAAATATTGATTGTATAAATTACATATTTTTATTTTAGTCTTTTTACTGAAGTATACAACAAAAATAAACATGTATATTCGTATTAAGAGGATTGCCAGGCAGCTACATTAAAGTACAATTTACTGTTTTTGAACTGACAAAAATATGCTGGCATGAATTAGAATATTCTAGGAGCTGAGCCCTCTTTTCCCTCAAAAACAAGGACAGCAAATAGCATTGTCTTTACAGTTTTAACTGTAAAGGTGGAGTCTGGCTTCATTTTCCCTGCCACTGAACATCATATCCCATCAAAATAATCACCAACTGTTCTCTGTAATATTTCCTGAGGTAGGGCTGGTTGAATGTACTTTGAATGGCAGGTTAGCCATCTTTCAAATTGTTCAAATAACTAGTCACATTTAAAGCACTCCATGCTTCGGATATGTCAGTAAAACTATTTCTAACATGCATCTAATACTCTTTTGAAGATAAAGCACAAATGAACTTACAAGAAGCATTGGGGGCATGTCCGTTATCTCACTATGGGCTCTTCCTCCATGCCTGTGACCTTTCAGTTAATCCAACATGCATTGGCAACTGGCTTGATGTAAGACTCTGAAGGTAAACCAGAACAGAAAATGGATTCAACAGAATGACTAGAATTAGTTGACTCAGATAGGCTATAATAGTTTTCTAAAGATTCTTAATATCCCAAAGAGTTAGAAGATAGTTCTTGGCAAGCATTTCATAAAATAGCTAGTCAGTAACCTCGATAAAAGCCCAAATGGCTGAAATGGCCATAAATGGTTCCCTATCTGGATGGAAAGAATTGTGGCCACAAAAACCTAAAGAGGCCCTCATTGTAATATGTGACTACATTGTAGCTAAAGTGTTTGTAAAACTGGAACAGCTAAAGATGATTTTAAAGTGGAGAACTGGAGAGAAGACAAAGGACAGCATGAAAATAGGCCATATCACAATGATTACTGGAGCCCATTTGGGCTGCAATTAAGGGATGTGACGATCAGTCCCTTTATATGTATAACTATTATAGAATACTTTTATATTTCTTCTTAAAGATTTCAGGGAACAGCATTTTTAATACAGTACAGTCACATCCAGTTTTTTCCAAATCTCTTTTGAAGTCTATTAAAAACTAAAATTAGACTTCAGAATATATACAGTGCTTTGTGCTCTACTACCCTTAATAATATGCCAAATAATTTTGAAGTCCTTGTGCTAAGATCAATGAGAAGAGAAACTTTTCATCTATAGCAGGTAGTAGCTGAAGTTCCCCTTAACATAAGAAATACACAAGATTATTAAGAACAGTAAGATATTATGGCAAAGCCTAATTCAATATAAATAGGTTCTATGCACTAAAATACCCTTTCACAGTTTGTCACTGTACTCTAGGGGAACAAAAGTGATTGTCTTTTTGCCCAGATGGTCATAATAATTAGATCCAGTTGCTAATAAAGGTTCATGCTCCTATTGTGTTAATGGCGATAATTTTAAACACTATCATGTTTTTTTTACCCCAAATCCATATTTTTTAGAAGTTTTGTAAAGTTTTGAAACTGGAATACATTTAATTCTAGCCTTTGAAATAAATTATTTTTTTTCTCTCCAACATTACAAAATGTGCATCCAGGTTGAACTTTCACACATAGTGCATCAAGTTGTATAATTAACTGATGGCAACAATTGCAGTTTACTTAGCACATCCTACATCAACATGCAAAAACTGTACAGAAGGCCCAGATTTGCAAGCACAATATGGCTAGTGACTTGCAGGTCAATCCAATATCTGCCCACTGAAAAATCCTCCTGAGATCTTTAAGCTCGTATGATGATTGCAGTATAGTTACAATATTTGCTTCTGGTTGCCCTGAATTTCATCAGCTTTCAGTTGCAGGAAGATTTTCAGCTGGAAAGACAGAAAGTGATCCAGGGACGATTTAGAGCAAAATAAAAACTTTCTCACAGCATTTTCATGCGGAGTGGGAGTTACTGCTGTGATTGAACTTCACAGCCTCTTTTAATGGTTTTTAATGGTTTTTAAATTTTGTACAGGGTTGTTAAATTCATTTTTAATTTGTGTGTATTGCATGTTTTTAGATGGTTTTTTAATTTTCCTGTACACCGCCCCGAGTCCCTTTGGGGAGAGGGGGCGGTTTATAAATATAATAAATTATTATTATTATTATTATTATTATTATTATTATTATTATTATTATTATTATTATTATTATTATTATTATTATTATTATTATTATTAATTCCCACTCCATTTCCTCCAATGCAAGAGTAAATATTGTAAGGCTATGAAGTTGTCATAACCTCCTCTGTTTAAGATGTTGGAATAAGTTCAGTAAGAACCAGATTCATTTTCCTGCTTCATTCTGAAGATCACGGGATGACTTCAAGCTAATTCCCTATGTTGTGGCACAGGAGGGTTGGTCTGAAGATGTGGATGACTCTGAAATGACTCGCTTATAAACCCCCAGAATAGAGTATTTATACCGCATAACATATGTTACAGTCAGCCACATGTACACAAATAGAACTATAGTTTGTTGTTTCATAAACTCAGGCAAGTCTTATTTGCTAATATCGGGTTGATATTAGTATTTTTGTTTGTTACAGTTCTCACGTGCAAAAGAAAATTATGGAAGGTGCATCATTCATACTGTCCTTTAACAATCTGTCTAATTCTTGTTTCCTTTATCTAGCCCAGCTTCATGCAGCTTAATCTTTGGATACAATAGCACTGAAGTCTCATAATCTTTGTCCATGCTGATTGTGGGATTATGGAAGTTGAAATCTAATTGACCTGGAAGGCATTAGGTTCAGAAAAGCTTCAATGGATTATTATGAGCCATTGTTTATGACAATAGTCTGTAGATTTGTTGTTTTGCGCCAAGATTCCAGAATCCCTCCAGAAGGTGTCATCAAACATGATGAAAGGGAAAAGAATTAAGATATCAGCTCTTTACAATAAGCAAGGTCATAAAACAAGAACAGCAGGTTTTCCAGGAGTCTTCTTTATTATACAATACAATGACAAAATTTTGAAAGCCTGTTAACCTACCCATCATATATAGAAGAAAATCAATGTGGGATTTTGAGTTTCTTTCTCAGACTTTCCACTTCTTAGCAGCTGTTTCCATTCCCTTTGTAGTTCATTGCTTTCTTTCCTCTTTTTATGGTGAAATCTGGTTTTTTTCACATATGAAGAAAAATTATAATACTTACATTTAATTTTTTTTAAAAAATCAAACTATTAAGATCAACCAATTTCATTGTAAACAAGTACAATGACAATAAAGATTATACTTATACTTATTAATCAATTTTAATATTATTCACATTGTACCTAACACAAAACATTTCTCTCCCTTTAAAACTGTAAATTTTACTACAGTATTAGAAATATCGCTGCAAAGTGATAGTTTAGTTCTCACTTTTCCTTTTTTCTTTTATGATTTCAATATACCTGAAAATTATGCTGTAATCATACAGTAAGATGTAAATTTATAACTGTACTTATAACAACTCATAAGATTTTCTTTTTCTCTTATTTTTTCTCCTTCTTGCACTTCTCTGGGTTCAACAATCAAGCAACCACAAATATAAAATTGGCAATATAAAAATATAAAACCTAAATTATTATAAAAATTATAATATTACAATCGTTTTTCTTACACTATATTAGTGTATATTAGATGTTATCTTCTTAAAATATTTATATATGTGTGTACATACACGCACACTTTTTTGGGTCTGTCCATATGCTCTGAAATTTAGGTGTTTTCATATCTTTTGACTGTTAGTTGTTCATGGATGCACTCTGCTAGTCTTCTATTAATTAAATTAAACATATATGAGCAGTTAAATATGTAGATTTATGCTGAAGGTATTTCAATCCCTATATATCCTGGAGAAGATCTATGTAGTCATTAAGACCTGATACAAAATTGATGGCACATATTCAAAATTATCAATCAACCTTGGCAGAAGATAGATCAATATCTATTGGTAACATTTTTAAAATCTTCAATAAATCAGCAAGGGTTCTGACAATAGTGACAACAAAAAGTATCTAAACTTAAGTTAGAATGTGAGCACAAATGCACATAAATGAGTATTATGAAAGCTTGGGGTAACCAGAAGCACAATTTTATTTGGATAGACCATAAGTTTCCTTCAGTTCGGCTATTCATATTTTATTGGAATTAATTTTGTAATTTAAGCATTAAGCTGATCTGTGGATGTTACAATCTTAGTAAAAATAATAAAATAATAATGCACGCAATCTGACATCTGCATATGTCTTGCATATCATTTACTTATGGTATTTTATCAATAGTAATAGTAGTAACAAAAAAGGCTTTTAAAGAGAGGGCGTTGTTAAGAAAGACTTCTTTCGCAATGCTCATGATGTTGCTAAGTGCGAGAAAGTGGTTTTAAGCTTTCTTAACTTAGTGGTCACAACACATGTTTCCTTTGTTTTCTAATGCTGCAGTCTACTAATCTGATGGTTCTAGTTGAGATGCAAGCCTTTATGTTTTCAATAATCAACTCCTTGCCATACTACATCCTTTGTTAATATTATTTTCCAGAGATACTTCCTTGAGGGATGTCTAGTTACACATATTTTTAGGAAGGCCCCAGTAGATTGAGATAAACATGACTCTTTAGATCAACAGATGCTACTGATGCCAGAGTGCACATGTTTTTCTATACAAAGATACATACCTATTTTAAACTATATTTACAAAATAAATGGTTCATGAATTGGTTTGTTGTTAGAGCTGCTTGAATGCAAATTATTGCTTCCTCTTCATCCATTTCATATAATAAATAGCATGTCTCAAAGCTTTTCATACCTTCTTCTCTCCAGCATTTAAACATAGAAGGGGGTAAAAAGTATGACATAAAACAATTGCCCTTTATTTATGCTCTTCAGAGTCTGTATCCGCATTATTTCTGTCACCTCTTTTGCACAGACAATGTATTATCTTCCTGAGAAAATAATTACTTTATGGAATTCATTATGGAAGCAAACTGGAAATAAATGGAAGCAGACATGAAGAAGCACATGGAGCTGTACCATAGACTGGTCCAGTTAATCCAAATAAATTAATTTGCATAATAAGGGAGTAATGAATTAACATGCCACCCAAAAGAAAATTGCATCTCCGAGTTCTCTGATGCGTTGCAAAAGAACTGTAGGGGACAAAAGTCTTTTGTAAAGGGTATTTGCTTGTCCAAGCAAAATTCCTTGAAGTAGCACATGCTTACATTAGACATTCTGGGAATAGTAAGTCTCAAACAGAAATGAAGATGAAAAACTTAATTGTTTTACCATGACCATTATGCTGTATATTAAATATGCATACTATAAAATAATCACCAAAGTAGAATACAGGTAGCATCGACCTACGACCATAATGGACCCATTAAGCAAGAGCATCTCACTTAATAGTCCCCTCCCTCCCGGTTTCTCACAGGCAGCCATTAAATGAATGTGCCGGTTAAGTGAACTACAGGATGCATCATGGAGGAGAACCATGGAACAAAGATAGAAATGGCCATCAGTTGTTCTTGCCTAATAACAACTGAGCATCACAAGTGGTATTCAGCCAGTTCTGACCAATTCTGGCTAACTGGTAGTGGAAATTTTGAGTAGTTCAGAGAACCGGCAAAAACACCTCTGTCTGGCTCCACCCCCATCTATTCACTGCTTCCTGAGTCCCAGATGATCGGAGTTCAAGCTGATTGACTGGGTATTCTTCTGTTGCCCTGCACAGGAGAATGGAGCTGGAGGGCAGGCTAATGGTGTGGGGAGGGAATGAGGATTTTACAGTATCCTTTTGCAGTATCCTTCCCCTGCCATGCCCATCAAGCCAAGCCCATACAACCAGTAGTAAAAATTTTTGAATCCCACCACTGCTGAGCATGCAGTATTTTGTTGGAATTAAGGGAGCCATATAAATGCAAATTAAATAAATAAATAAATTGAAGAAATTGCTCAAAAGACTCTTAGCATTTTGTTACAAAAAAAATCAAAAGCTTAATTCATATTTCATAAACCCTATCCATGAGGTACCCACTGTTGCAAATGAGACCTAGACCTGTCCTTCCCACATTTGTACTAATTTGTTTGTCAGTTACCATGATGTAAAAGCCACATATTGATAACTTAATAGATTTTGGTCTGGAGGATGTAGTCAAAAAGGACATATACCTTTTTAAAACTGAATGATTGCTTTGGGAGAAAGTAAAGATTTTAGACCCAAATATGAAAATAATAGAAGATGTATAACGCAGGTTGCAACTCTTTAATACTATCTCCAACAGCAAGGTGACTGCAAGCTAAGTTTACTAAAACTTTATGAAAAGTGCCACACAATAGCAGTCTATAGCAGATAAAACCATTTTTTTTGCGGTACCTCTACAGATGCAGAGGGCAATGATACCATCTTAGGAAAAATGCAGCTGAGTTATACGGTTGTGGAGAGATGCTAACGAGTGCCCTTCACCTTCTGAATCATCTTTTTGCTTTCAAATATAACATGCTACAATACTTCTGTTACCCAAAGTACAGAAAACAAATATTTCTATTGTATGAACCAATGGTGTGATTCCAAATGTTTTTCTACTGGTTCTGTGGGCGTGACTTGGTGTGCATGGCATGGCATGGCATGGCATGGCATGGCTTGGTGGGTGTGGTTTGGTGGGAGTGGCAGGGGAAGGTTACTGCAAAATCCCATTCCCTCCCAATCAGCTGGGACTCGGGATGCAGAGAATATATGGGGGCAGGGCCAATCAGAGGTGGTATTTTCCAGTTCTCTGAACTACTCAAAATTTCCACTACCGGTTCTCCAGAACTGGTCAGAACCTGCTGAATACTACCTCTAGTATGAACCTTGTATTAAAAATTAGAACTATTCACATTCTAAAAGAAATTATTCAATTGCTTACAAAGAAACATATTTAAAATAATGTCAAAAAACAATGTGGCTGCTGACAGGACAACCTGTAGTGTGACAATATTTTGCAGATATTTATCACTTCCCTAAATTAATTCAACTAAACCTTTTAATCCCCAAGTCACAATGATTTTTTTTTAATGTGTTTGGTTTCCACAATGTCAAAGTAAGATTTTTTTCAAACAAAGTCTATACTTTGAACTATAATATGTATGGTAAGATAAGCCTGCATATTTTTGATTTCTGATTGTGAATTTGTTTTCTTAAGGAAGAAATTGAACATCATATAATTCTTTTTAAAAAGTGGATACTTTAATCTTGAATAATCAGTGATATGTTCTTGGGAATGGGTGGTGCACTTATGGACTGGGGCTAGAAAGCAAGGCATTTGTTTTGATTAAAAAAAAATACTGCTAATGTACCATTAGGAAGACCCAAAGACTAAAACATTGTCTTTTATGTGGTTAGCCGTCTGTCTCTGAAGGCTTTGTAGTGGTTTTTTTTTTCCTATTTATATCTCTGTCCATAATCCTATATATTAATGGTAAGCTTGTGCTCTGCATATGAACTCTTATGAAAATTAAGCAGACTCAGGGGAGCCTCAAGATTTGTGGAAATATGAAAATCCTTTGAGGAACAAAATCTAAAAGATGAAAACACAATGATGAGTAACTGTGCTTGAATAACATGCCTTCCAAAATGAATTTGTTTGTAGTAGGAAAAAGAACAAAAAGAGGCACCAAATAGATCTGATGCTGGGGAAATTGTTCTTTAACACCAGAGTAAAACAAGATTTTGTCCTTCAGCTCTTGTATTTACATTCATGTAGTTTGACCTAGATCTAGAGTCTTGATTACCTAACCTGTTATAGAATTGCCGCCTCAATTTTGAAAGCCGGTGGATAGAAACTAGGGAAAAACAACATTTCATGGAGAGGCACCTTGGGAAGACAGTCTAACACTCTTGCCAAACAGTCTGTCCTTCCAAGGTACCTCTAGAGCAGGGGTTCCCAAACTTGGCAACTTTAAGACTTGTAGACTTCAACTTCCAGAATTCTCCAGCCAGCTATGCTGGCTGGAGAATTCTGGGAGTTAAAGTCCACAAGGCTTAAATTTGCCAAGTTTGGGAACCCCTGCTCTAGAGCCATGATGGTGAACTATAGCACATGTGTCACAGGTGGCACGCAAAGCCCTCTCTGCGGGTATGCGAGCTGTCACCCAGCTCAGCTCCACCATGCATGCGTGCATACCTTCCACTGGCCAGCTGTGCATGCGGGAAATACTCGTTCATGCGTGGGGCACATGGGGGGCACATGTGCATGCATGCAGTCACATGTGGATGCACAGGGAAGCACGGGGGGTTCACGTGCACATGGGCATGGAGTCACACACGCACACATTCACAGGGAGGGCACACACAGGGCATGCACACACATTGCATTATGGGCATGCACGCCTGCCTGTGCTGTCATGCATACATGTACGTGCTTTTGGTATGCAATGACTAAAAGGTTAGCCATCATTGCTCTAGAGTCACCCAGTTTCTGCAGTCAAGAAGAACAGGCAATGGTAGTCAAGTGAAAACTGGGAGATTCCAGTAAAAATTCTCTAAATGAGGGTAGTCATTACTTGAACAAGCTGAGGATATACAATATTGAATGTTGAGCCTGAGCTTTGATATAAAACTCTTTTTGCAAACCTGGTCTTACTCACAAATAGTATTTCTTATTTTTCCACTGAATCTCAACTACCTGTAAGAACTGTCCCATATCAATCTTTCACTAGATTAGAATTAATCTCTGTTATTGATTCCACTGGACATGCTGCCCTTGTTTTTTTCTTAATATAGTCTTACCGAATAGAGTTGGAGTGGACCTTGGAGTTCTTCTAGTCCAACTCTCATCCCAACTCAAGCGGGAGCCCCTATACCATTTCAGACAAGTGGATGTCCAGTCTCTTTTTAAAAGCCTCCAGTGATGAAGTACCCACTATTTTCTTTTAGACTAGGATAGCTAACTGTTTGGGGGTGGAGGAGGGTGATATGATGACTTCCAGGAAGAGGGAGAATGAATTGATGAAATGTATCCAAGGCTGAAAACTCTTTGTTTCCTGCCTGCCACTTTTCCTGTTTATTTTTGTATGTCAAAGAATACCTTATTAGAAAGAAAAAAAAGCTTTGAATTGCTGAACAGTTCAAAATAGGCAACCCATGGAATGATGTGTATTATGATGAGAATACTGTCCTTCAGTAGATGCTTTAACTAATTTAGATAATGGAAATTTCTACATGGCCATGCCCTTGGGATCCCCTTTCTCTCTCTGTGTGTATGTTAATATACGAACAATCATTCAGTCAAAACACAAACAAAACTTTGTGCAGGTATTTAGAAGTTATGTGCAGTAATAAGCCATCTAAAAAAAATTAAACATTTTTTTAAAAACATAACAAAAATGTTGCAGTAAATGCTATTTTTGCAATGGCACCATTTGGAGATTGTGGCTGTAGGCTGCTCGTGCCTTTAATGTTTTGTATCTTGGGTTAGTCCCACAGTTTCTCAGTAGCAGATAAGAAGCTACACCAGAGTAGGGAGTGTAGAATCCAGACAAGTCCCAAATACATGAAATCCAGATGGTGGAGGAGATAGACTGTAAAACATAATTTACCAGAAGGTGATTTGCTTTATTAAGAAGAATTGGATTTATATTAGTTAATGCACAGAATGTGGATGACACATAATGGGTAAATAAAGAAGTGTGGTGGCTTAATGATACCAGAGATGATCTGAATTCCAGCAGTTCAAGTCCTGGCACTGCATGGCAGGATGAGCTCCCATCACTCACCTCAGCTTCTGCCTACCCAGCAGTTTGAAATAATGTTATATGTGAGTAGATTGTTTCTTGTTTTGCCTTCTGGTGCTTTGAAACATAACGTGATGCCCTTTTTTTGTGTGGTAGCCCCTCAAACTGGAATAATGATGTTGTTTCCTTTATTTTAAATTACTTAGAAGTTATCAAGCCACGGTTGGTGCAAGATAGAGGTAGAAGCAGATACTAAATTGTATAAATCATCTGTAAAAACTACAATGTATTTAACTCTGAAGGTCAAGTTTTCAAAACAAAGGATGTGAGGAGAGGAAATGTTTCATTTCCAACTCGTATTATTTACAAATCAATTTTCTTAGAAAATAGAGATAAAACAGAAAATTTTGACTGCATTCCAAAGCTAATGATTCATCTCAGCCTTGGTTTTTTTTTAAAGCCAGAAAGTACCATAATGAATGTAAGAACAAATGTGATGCTAGATGTGTGTATTTTGATTCTGCAGAACATCTAATTTTATTAAAGAGAAAGAAAGGCTCAATAAATTGAATGAGCATTATTCTACTATATACTTGGCAAATGGACAAAAGACGCTTTCATATGGAAGAGATTGCCTAAGATTCTGTTGTGCATTAGACAAAGGAAAAGTCTTTAACTTAACCATTAAAGATGCTTACATGTCCCAGATCTGGAATCACGTCTGTCCTTTATAGAATATACCATTGAAAAAGGACACGATGCAAGCTTTAAAGGCAATCATTGCTATGTAACTATAAAGGGAGAATTGCTGATGAAAGCACATACTAGCAGAATGGATCATCTGAATTAGACTGTACAGAAAATAAAGTGAGGGTAGTAAAGAATTGTAACCAGAGTAATTGCATAACCAAATGGGGCACAGGGACCCAGATGTTATTTATATATTTCAAAAGTTGGTTACACCATTAAAGATACCACCATGTGTAAATCAATCCTGGTGAATATGTTGCATAAACCCAAAGACACCAAACCAATGAATACAGAGAGAAAATATAGAAACAAGCTAGTTCCCAGTAGACTGGGGATCATTGCATGTAATCATACTATATGGAAACACAATTATTTTTGCATCTACAGATATTACGAAGGTACATTTTGCCACTTAGTGAAAAGAGGTGCTGAATAAATTAACATAGTTATCAGAGAAGCCACGGGTATTGTAAACAGATAATAATAATGAATGTACAACAGAAAACATGTGAAGCTACCAGAAAAAGCAGGAAATTGGCATGCAGCTAAAGTTATCAGGTGGATCCCTGCTTCAACAGTAACACATTTAAGAGTTGTGAAATCTAAAAATAGTAGTTGCTTGCTCCCAAATCATCATGAATATTAATTAATTCTTCATAATACAAGTTTTCCTGACATATTTTTAATCTTACATTTATAACTGTTGAAGTTTTTTTATAATGAATATGTTGAATGAACATGTTTGTTGATAATCATGCTGAAATGCGCTACTTTGCTAAACAGTATGCTAGCTTTCTCTGTCCTAGTGCCATCCATATCTCTCGAGAATAGTTCAAAAATACCTGATTGGCATGATAGTAATTTATGCTTATTGAAGAATTATGGGAGTTGCAGATTATGACATCCAGACAAAACCAGAATTGGAAGTATTTTATCCATACTACAGCTCCAGCGAACACAATTTATCTATAGCCATGAATTTTTCAGTTCCTCAAATCTAATCATAAATGTTCCTAATATTTATTCACAAGTATCATCAAGTGCAGCTATCATTACAAATTTCCATTTTCATGGTTTTTTAAAAAAAAAATCAGCAATGATTTTTTTCCATTAAAAGCCTATAATTAAAATAATTAGTACAAAAATTGTCTTGTAATCAGCTTAATTCCAACTAGGTTTTTAAAAACTGTATAGATGCAAAACTTGAGGAAGAATTTGAATATTAAAAGATAGCATGCTAATAACATCAATCAAGCATTTATCCAATGAATTTAAATTATTTCCAGCACACACGCACTCCTCCTTGCTGTCTTTTAACACAGTTGACTGGTGACCTTGCAGAAGGCATTTAAAATATTAATGTAAATGTGGATGCAAGGTTCAATGATTGAAGTGTTTGACTTTCTCTCTCTCTCTCTCCCTCTCTCTCTCCCTCTCCATATCTATCTCTTCCCAAATTATCCCACAAGTTTTTGTGGAATGAAATAATGGGAATTCCCCATTATATCTTTCTCCTAGAGGAAAATTCAGATATAAATCAAATAAATAAAAACAATAAATAAGTTTCCTTACTCAGCCCTGTTGTACTCTTGAAATTATGTTGGACTCACTCCAAGCCAATATTTTTCAGGTTACAATAAAATAGAAATACGAGCCAAGTGACTGTAACAATAGGATTGTCATATGCTAAAACCTTATATTAGTAAGCACTTCCTAATAAAACTAGAAGAAAGATGCATTACAAAGCTGCTATCTTGATGAGATAAGTTCAACAATCTATCATGGAGGAGTTGGAGATCCTGAAAAAGGTTAAGAGATGCATAGAGCACTGCTGGAGTAAAATGGAAGATGACTCCAACTGGAGATGACTTAGGACCGCTATTAAGACCTGTCTGGTGGCAGTAAGAGAATCAAAACAGCATTATTTCTCCCCTCTTCTTGCAGCCACAGAGTGTCACCCTGCAGCCCTGTTCTGAATCTCCTGGTCCCTTCTAGGCGAGAGGAACCTAGTTGAGCATATTCAAGGCTGCACAGAAGAATTCATTCAAAGTCACTTGGATTTTTTCCCCAGGGAAACCCATGCATGGTTATAGGTCTGTGTGAGATGCCCAGGCCTTGCCTGGTTATCCGGAAACAATTTGATCCTGTTGGGCCTGATGAAGTAGACTGGGTCCTTGATGCTGTCAATACAACCATTGTCAATTTGATCATTGTCCCAAACTATAGGATGGTGACTAGCAGTGATGAATTTCTCAATGCAGAAAGGGACGTTCCCAGGGCCTTTTAAGGATGCCCTAAATTACCCCTCCATTAAAAAAATCATCCTTTTATCCCACCTGCCTGAACAACTTTTGTTCATTTCCTCATCTTTCCTTCTTAGGGAAGATGATAGAAAATGTTTTAGAAATATTTATCTTTTATGATTTTAATGCTTTTAATGCTATAAGTCACCCAGAGTATCTTTGAAAGAAGATGGGCAACAAATAATAAATAAAATAAATAATGATTTTAGGGTATTCCTAAATGTAGAGCATTGCTCCGACTTTGCTTTATATCTGATAAATAAAGGACGTAAAGGGCAAAAATGTATACATTGCTCAGTCTTGCTTTATGAAATAATAAGGTCTAAATCTCCAGCATTACTTCAATCCATAAAGTGATTGCCACATAGCCTATACTAATCCCTTTTCAACCATATGTCATCTAGATATATTTGAATAAATGTTCTGTGATACTCAGCCAAAGATTTGCTGTTTGAGGATTATGGGGCTTGTCATCCAACATATCTGAACAGTACCAGGTTGAAGAGGTCTGACTTATATGTTAAGGACTTTCTCTGAATCTCAATGGTTCTCTGGTTATCCATGCAATGAATATCCTCTTCTAAATTCTATAGCAGCCAGTTCTGAAGTGTTTAAACCCAAAACAGCAAACCTAAAATGAATAGATAATGGGCATTATCTATATTCTAATGTTTCATCATTACACGAGCCAGGAAATGGATGTAGACTGGTAGGAGATTACTGTATTTTAAATTATGGTACCTGCTAAAGAGATCAGTTTCATAAGAAAGAAGCATTTCCAAAGTTTTCCTCCTTAAAAAAATAATAATCAATGGAATTTACATATGCTCAAAAATTAGCTCTTAGAATCTTGGGACAAAGTAATAGTTTTCTTTTCAACTTTCATTTCACAAACAAGCATGACAAATTTATTTTCTAGGCTCCACACACTTAGCTGGGCTGCAGGCAATTTGCAAAAAGCTAGCTTCTATTTATTGTTTTGGAGACCATTTAGTTAATTTTACAACACCTTGGGGATGGTTGCTAGCTGCACAGATGAGACACATTTCACAGGGTTACTGGACCAGAAAGGAGAAAGCAAGCTAAACTGTTTCCTAGAAAGGTGTTTCATACTGTACCAATCCTCCTTTGTCTTTTAGATTTAATCCCCTGTTTGTCTTTACTAATATTTTTTTAGAAAAGATAAATATAGAAATTTTATATCAAGATTGGTCAAATTTAAGGAAATGTTTAATATTTAAACTCAAAATAGCTGGTTTATGACAAAAACAATTTGTTCCATAGCCAAGAGACAACCCATGGGAAATGTTCTGATACTATGACAGCCATACAATTGGTTTCTTTCTTGAGAGGTAAAAAACTTTATGTCCTATTGTATTTTTCCAAAGCTAAAAGTAAATCGTTGGGGAAAGAATTGCTCTTTAAAACTCAGATTTTAAAATATCAGTACAATGTTGCTTAAACAGGCTTGCATTTCACCAAAGCCAAAATAGAAACTAAAATAATGACTACTATTTGAGGCCAGATACAGTTGTATTGGACCACAAATAACGGATCAGTATCAGTAATATGCAGTTATTAATACCACATAAAATAAATTTGGTTGTATGTATGTTAATGAACATAGGAACATAGTTTTATTATAACATCTGCTGAAATATACCTTTGCATTTTTCCCATCAATTGTTTAATTTGGGGGTTTTCCCCCATATCCCAAATAATGAACTTTGTAAGGTCAGATGTTAAATAATATCTGCACCTTGCTTTTCTGGCACAAACTTTAAAAGCTGCAGAAAGTGTAGCTCTAGGCAATGAGGTTTTATACTTTAGTTTTGTAAGATATATTGTTTTGAAAATGAAAGATACCAATAGAACATTCTGATAAACGCCTCCTGATTTGTAAATCCCATCAACACTTAATGTAAAATATTGACTACCTGGGGATCACTTTGTCACAAGATTTTTTTTCTCTGTCCCCAAATCAAAATATAGAATTATCAGCTTGCGTAATTGTTACTATATTTCATATCAGTTTAAATTTGTGAGTTGTATTCCTGATTATTATTAGTAATCAATAAAGAATTTGCCATCCATTTCACCATATCTCATGAGACTTGGCTGAAAATAAGTTTGTTCCAACGCTGTAAGAAATGTTCATAAAGTTATAAAATGATTGGTTTGTGTTCTCATTTCTTCTTTTTCCTACAGCATGGCTCCAGGAATGGATTCAGAAGCTTTAATTGCGCTTCTTGTGAATCCATCCCAGATAAAAATACCAGGATGAAATTACCTTGTTATAACAAAGCGCAATTAAAATATGCTTTGGGTATGACGTGAAATATTTGTTAACTCCTGGTAACTATATAAGAAAGTTTGCCAATATGATCTCTTTCTAGTAATTGCAGATGGCTCCTCCAAAGGCAGATGCCAGGCATAATTTATTTTAGTCCTGCTTTTATTCATATGTACATGCATTTCTCCTTGCCAATTGTCACTTGGGGATGGTCAATCTTTACTTGGTCCAATATAGTCTAGTTCTTCTTGCACTCATTGTACTTTTAGAATAGGAAATAGGTATCACTATGGATTTTGGAATGTACTTTAATGCAGGGGTCCCCAACCCCCGGGCCGCGGACCGGTGCCGGTCCGTGGCTGGATGGGAGCCGGGCCGCAGGGCTAGAGAGGAGGAGGAGGGAGGAGGAGGCAGCCCCATGAGCACAGTGCGTGGGAGAACGCAGGCGCGGCTGTTCGCGCCGTTGGAGTGTGCCTCTTCCTCCACCCTCGTCGACAGAAGGATTCCTGGACGCCGCCGGACCGGCCACCGATTCCCTCCCCTGCTGGCATGCCGGCCACTCGTTTTCTTCCAGGGACTGCAGAGGCTCTGCGGGCTGGGGAGGGAACTGGCGGGTTGCTCCGGCGGCGCATAGGAGTCCCTCCGTCGACGAGGGTGGAAGAAGAGCCCCCACCATCCTCCTGCATTCTCCCGTGCGCTCTGCCCCCCTCCGTCCTCCTCCTCTCCAGCCCGGCACCTATCCAGCCACGGAGCCTGCAAGCGACCAAGCGTGGCAGGCGGGATGAGGAGGCTGGGGGCGGGGGGACGGGACGACGATGACGACGACAGTCACACATAGAGAGACAGAGGGAGGGAGGGAGAGAAAGATAGACAGAGACACAGAAGGAGTGATTGAATGAATGCAAGACAGACAGACACACGCACACACACACACACAGAGTGACAGAAATGGGCGGATGAAGGAGAGACACAAAGAGAGAAAGAAAGAAAAAAGTGGGAGAGAGAAAGACAGACAGAGAGAAAGAGACAGAAAGGAAAGAAAGAGACAGGAAAAGATACAGAAAGAGGGAAAGAGAAAGAAATAGAGAGAAAGGGAAAGAGAGAAAGAAAGAAATAGCGAGAGAGAAAAAAGACAGAGACAAAGTAAAAGAAAGAAAGAGAGAGAGAGAAAGAAAGAAAGAACTTATGACCACAGTTGAGGCCAAAAGTTTGGTTGCTAACCAAGATCATTGTTAAGTGAGTTTCACATTTTCCAAGTTGGCCACGCCCACCCAGTCACATGACTGCTGAGCCCCTCAGCCGGTCCGCAGAATTTTCTTTAAAATGAAACCGGTCCCTGGTGAAAAAAAGGTTGGGGACCCCTGCTTTAATGCAGTTAGAGTTTGTAACAATCTTAAAAACCCACCAAAGTCTCCTTCAACTTCAGCTTGCACCTAAAACAATCTGAATTGTTTTGAATTTCTCACACTTTTTTTAACTTTTCCAAGATTAAAATGGCCTGGCATTCCCTTCTCTTGAATCACACTCAAGTACCACATTACTTCACAACACCTCCACCATCAGAGTCACTTCCTCCTCCAACTCTTGAAGATGGACAGCTGATCAAGGTCAATGGACAAATCTGAAAGATTTAGATGAAGCCGGAATGTACTCCCTCCCTTTTGTCTTGTTGCTCGGCAACAGCAACTAGAGAGATTGATATAGCAAAAAGGAATGAGTATTTTTCCTTATTTGGTGAATCCAAAGGCAATTTTGAGGGATAGGGATTGCATGGGTATTTCAGATGGAATTGATGGACAAGTTATGGTGAGTGAATATCTCTCATCTCTTTCCAGGATCACTCCATATTTGGATAGCATTTTCACAAACTATATTCAAGACTTCTCCTCTTACCTCTAGAACCAAAATATAATCCACCTCATATTCCTTTTCTATGCTTTAAGAGAAAGGACATGGAGGGCACTCCATGGATATACTTCTATTGATATTTGAAATAGTCAATTACCATTGCAGGAGTTCTCTATAGTCATTTATTCTCAGCTGTAAAGAATCTGTACATTGCAATATGGGATCTGATTTGAGGGTCTATCATCAATATTCTTCAACTGCATGGGCTTTTCTGGGTTTTTTTAAATCTCAAAGCTACATTTGATTATCTGAGGGTGTTTTATAAAACTTTTGGGAGGGTTGCTTTTGAAGAACAAATTTTTGGAGTAATTTGAGTATTTATTCATAAGGTCACTCATGTTTCCACAGATGCAACCTTTCTAGCCAATTCTGAGCAAGGAAATTTAGCAGGCCAAATTATCACTAGATCCTGTACACTAAAAACCCCAACTTTGCCTTCACTGTTTTTCTGGCTGCCTAGAAGGACCTTCTCGTTAGTTCTCTTTGAATGGGCTCTACATTGTTGAAATTGGAGATATTAACAGATGATAAGAGATATGAAACTACCCCCTTTTATTATTCCTCCATGCCTTATTTTCTTCAATCTGTCATCAATTACCAGATAACACTGAAATAATTCTTTCAAATTTCAAAATTAGTTAATCATTCCAACATACATTTCTAGCACACAACTGCAAATCCTTGATGTATTCATATGCTTGGCTAATTGACAGCTTCAATTTTGCAGATTGTCCTGTTGATAGCTTTCATTGCTGAATCATCAGATACACTTCCAGATTTTTGCATGAAATGCTTTCAGTTACATGGATTGAATTGTTACTCTCAATGATGGGAAACACCCATCTGGCTCCTCTTTTGTTCAGCAAGCTAAGAACAAAAGTAACATGAGTCCAATCTGTAGGAAATTCACTGGCCTCATCCCAGATGTTGCATCGTCACATTGTACAAATTCTTTATCTGTGTATCTAGTTGCTGTTGATGTTGCAATATTCCAGCCATTTGTTCTGCAGGCAGCAGATCGTCTTGAGGATCTGTAGCTGTCTACATCTAGAAGGCAAGCTCCAGTGCCTCTCCAATGAGAGATTAATACGGCCATCAAAAGTTATGTCAGCTCTTTGAGGTAGTCAAGATCAGGAAACAAGAGTTGCTAGAAGCCTTGGGATGTACTTTAATGCAGCCAGAGTATTGCAACAGAATCTTAAAAGCTTGTCAAAACCTTTATTTCAGTTTATACCCAACACACAGTCAAAACAGAATTATTTTGAATTTCTTTTTCATGCTTTCTACCTTCCCAGGACTCAGATATCTTTTCTGTAAATTCAGCATTTCTCTCCCTTCTCTGAGTCAAACCCACATTCCTTCACATAGAAAGTTTATTATTTTACTCTGATCTTTCTTGTCACTGAAATATCCATATCCTTCAGACCCTTATTTGTCATTAATCTTCTCTCAAGTATACCACTGTCCACAGTTAATCGTCCATGAGCCCAAGAAAACAAAACTGTCACATTCAGTTCAGCACTATCTTCTATAAACTCAGTAAGTGTTGGATAAATGTAACTTTTGTCTTCTTAATATTTAACATTATCCCAGTTTTTTCCCCTTTTTTCCATTTTTATAATGAGCTCTTCTAAGTCTTCTTTACTTTGGGCTAATGAAATAGCGTTGTCTGTCTATTTCACATAAATGTTTCAAATTCTCAATTTTTATTCAACTCACCAGTTCAAATCCCGATAGTTTTATAATATAATTACTGTATAAGTTAAAGAGATACAGAAAAAAATAAACATTTCACCATCTTCCCTATTCTAATTCACTTTGTCTTTTCTCCAAACTGAGTTCTTACACAAAAGTGGGGTTTTTTTCATTCTAAACAGTGCTTAGAAAACTGGCTTTAGCACTTTCATTAGCTTCAATTTGTCCCACATTTTGGTACAGGTAGTCCTTGAATTACATCTTTTGTTAAATAAGTATTCAAAGTTATGATGGTGCTGAAAAAATGACTTGCAACTGTTCTTCAAAGTTCCTGCAGTCTCAATGCTCCTATAGTCACATGATCAACATTCAGAATTATCCATTTCAATTGATCCATCCATGCCCACCCAACTCTGCCTGCCCTGTAACTCTCAGCCATTGACCTGCTAGCCTTCGATTCCTGCTTCTTCCCATGTGGAAAATCATAACCCCATGATGTAGCACCATGTCACCATATGAGATCCTCACTTAACAATCTGAGATTACAACAGCAACCGCAACTGCCAGGATTGCTGTCATTAACCAATGCAGTCATATGATGTCATGTTTTATTACTGCATTACTTAGTGATGGAAATTCCTATACCAATTACCATCGTAACCCAAGGACTACGTGTATGATCTATATATAAATGGAAGAAAATGTGAGAATAGCAATGCAAACCAAAGCTTCCAGTTTCTTCACTGTCATGAAGTAGGAGAAAACATGGGTGAGGGTTTCTAGTGATCACTCCAGGAAACAAGATGTTGAGTTAGACAGATCTCAAGAGCAACCCAATCAAATTCATATGTCCATGTTTTTTTTTAACAGATTCACCGAGTTGGAAGGGACCTTGCAGGTCATCTAGTTCAACCCCATGCCCAAGCAGGAGACCCTATATCTGCCTCTACCTAGGATCGAACTCACAACCTTCTGATTGTGAGGCGAGAGCTCCACCTCTAGGCCACAGCAGCAGGGGGTCACTGGTATTTCTCAATGTAGGATATGTTGTATGGAAAATACATCCTCTTACCTATAATTATATCAGTTTGTCTATAGATTCTACAGAGAAGGTCTGGGAATATAAGCAGAGGGGTGGAAATGAAAATGACAGTCATTTTGAGTTCAGTTCAGCTTTGCAAGACACATACTTTAATCTCTTCTGCCTGGGTATATCAAACCTGCAACAGCAGACTCCATATGGTATCAAAATAGAATAGAACAAAATAGAAATAAATAAAAATAGAAACAAAATAAACTATTTAGATTCTTGCAGGGAAACAGAGAGATTTGGATATAATAGAAACAGGGATTTTAAATGTAATTGGACCAGGTAATATAAAAGGACTTTTTTCATATTCTGTGCTATAGAAAATGATAATGTATATAAGTTCTAAAGTATATAATTGTTGAGTCCAAATCCAGTTTAAAGACTTACAGCCATAGGAAAATAGTGTAAGGGAGGCCTTGAATTCACATTTGGCATCTGAAAAGGAAATTCAGATTTTTTTTAACAGAGAAGCTGTTTGCATTTAGTTCTGAAAGGGGATATTTCTAAAAAGGACATTACTTTGAATTGTCCATGGCTGGATTATACGAAAGCGGAAAATTGATTTCTGCATTGCTAATATTAGTTTATCATCAAGCCGCACTGTTTAAACTGCCAATTGCTAAACATTCCTGCTGTTTGAAACTACAGCTAGGTTCAGAAATATTCAGCTTCTTAGAACAATGGAGGAAAAAGCAGCTTGCTTTATCTTGGATTGAATCTGACTGCTTTTATATTTAGTATTATATTTGGTGTTTTTATATTTTTTATAATTAAAGGGCATATTAAATATTTTCAAGTTTTATTTTAGTCTAGGCTCCCATAGTCATAGCAACATTGGCAGACAAATCTCCTGTTCTCCACTAATATGAGCTGTGCCTCCAGTGTCCAACTACAGATGGTTGCTGTAGCCTTAATCTGTTCAACTAATTAAATCTTGCAGCTCATGCCAGGCATGCTGTATTTTCACCAGAGAAATCCATATTAGTTTCTTAGAAGGAAAGTGAATGCATTTAATTGAAAATAATTTTATGTAAACTGGATATTTACTATTCTAGTATGTTTTGGAGCCATCCAAAGTTCATTTTCTCCAAAAAATAGGCATTAATGTTTTTGATTGGAAACTGTTTCATTCGTTCATGATATATTATAGCAACACTGGTATATTCAAATTGTGATTATGCTCCTAATTCAATTAATGTTGATACTTAGTTTGTTCTTGCACAAACAAACTATTCTTCATGTAGAAAAAGTACACGGATAGAATGCAATTACTTGGAAGCACCACTGAAACATTACAAAGTGCTGTGATACTGGTTGTTATTCTCAGTCGTTGAGTACAGATTAGATACAATCGGAAGCTTGGAATAGATTAACATTCATCTTTTAAATTACTCACACTCTCATAAAGCCAGTGTGTTTGTGTGTGTGTGTGTTTGTGTGTATGTGAAGATATAGATATATATTTTTAAAAAAAACACTGATGTAATGATTGGCTCATATGCCGAAGGAAGATACCAAATTCATGGTCAAAAGACCTTGGAATCAAATCTAGTCTAAATATCTCGATGGAAGATATCTATGGAAGCAAGGCATAAAATGGGATGTATTACAAGCGATGAGAGTCTCTTTGGTGTAATGGTTAAAGGCATCAATCTAGACTATGAGTTCTAGGCCTAAAACCATCTGGTAAGCCTTTCTTTTAGCCCCAGAAAGACGGCACTAGTACACATTTCGAGGGTGGTGTCCAAGCAATTGCCAAGAGTTAAGAATAATTTGATAGTGCATGCACATATACATACACAAATTACAAATTACTAATCTTTGAAATAGCCCGCAAAGTTCAATGTATAAAATAAATTGAGCTTCAAATGATAAGAGTCTTAAAATGACCTTGGCTCTAATTTTTACCAGAATTTATTTTTCAGGCTACCAACTATCTGGTGAAATGGGAAATGAGATTGCACAACTACAGAACTGTGGATTTGGAAAGAAACAGAGGGTTCGTCCAGTCCTGTGATGGCAAACCTATGGCATGCATGCCAGAGGTGGCACACAGAGCCCTCTGTGTGGACACACGTGCCATCACCAGCTGCTCTTCTGGTTTTCTGCCTGAAAAATGGGCTGAAAAAATCATGAAAAAACAGCCTGAAAACAGCCCAAGAAACAGCCTGAAAATGGTCCCAAAACGGCCTGAAAAACAGCCCAAAAAACAGGCACGCATGCACTGGCCAGCTGGTCTTCAGGGTTCTGCCGCTCCAGCGCATGCGCACATGCGTGCACATTCTGGTTTGGGCACTCGGTGCCGAAAAGGTTTGCCATCACTGATCTAGTCCAATCCTCTACAATGTGGACTTCTTTTATTGTTGGGTCATCCAAACCACACTGTAACAGCTTATTAATAACAGTACCACATGGAACTTTTGTGAAAGTCTTTCTGAAATTAAAGACATTATATCTACAGTATTCATCCAGATGTTTGTTTCTTAAGCATATGCAGAACACACCTTTTAAAATATGCAGTGATAATATGTCTGATTTGTAACATCATTGTTTTAGAAATTTACCACTTTTTCTCTCACTATTCAGTGAGAATCTCTTCTTTCATCGATACT
Source organism: Rhabdophis nuchalis (assembly GCA_039707465.1). Lineage (NCBI taxonomy): Eukaryota > Metazoa > Chordata > Lepidosauria > Squamata > Natricidae > Rhabdophis > Rhabdophis nuchalis. The sequence continues at coordinate 44,306,507 of CM077644.1, read as the reverse complement.
GTTAAATATGGACAAAGATTCACTTGGTTCCTGACAACAGAAACACCAATGTGTGAAACCAAAGTGTTGCTTCTTTACAAAAAAAAAAAAAGATACAGTATACATGCCACCAGAATGGAAGGCTTTACTCTTCTGTATCTTCCTCTCCCAAACCTTTTCTATAACTTTGCCTAAATTCTCCAGGATATGTAATTAGTACAGTTCCCTAAAGAGAGCAATTTAGGCTATTAGCTATTATGTCCCAAGAGCATCCCTGAAAATGTGAGTGGGGAAAAAGAATATTTTTTTTAAAAAAAAGTCTGTTTACCAAAGAGAGTCTCAGAGGAGTCTCAGAGTTGGTTTTTGTCAACCTAACCAAAGGTTCTCCTGAATGCCTCCACTTACTCACACATTAATGATTGTGAAGTTTTTATCCAGCTAAGAAAACATGAATTATGCAGCACCAAGAATACATTAGTTAGCTGTGTCGACTCTCCAGAAATGACAGTGTTGCTTAGCTCAAGGGTATCTTTTAAAATTGAAATTCAGCTGTCAATGCTCCTGAGTTTTGATGCCCAACATAAGGCTAGCTGAGAAACTGACAGGCACAAATGGACTTCATCAGGTTTGCAAACTCTTCTGAAGAGAAGTAGAATCCAAATGCATACATCTGATTAAATGGATTCTGATCTACAAAAGCTTGTGTGATCATGAACCGTAGTCTTTCAAGTATCATAAGATGCTTTGTTGTTTTGCAGGTAACGATTAGTACATTTATTCTTATAAACGTACATTTATTCTTGCCCCAACTGTGGCCCATTCAGAAGCCAGCTGTGCAAGCTCTGGACGAGCAGTGCACATGCACATGCAGCTCCACATGTGCAAGCAGCAGGCCCTTGTGCTCACGTACAAAGTTCCATTTGTGTGACTGGCATGTGTGTACCTGCCACTCACATGGAACCATTCCCTCTACCATCACCACCCTCCTGCAAGGCCACCAAGCCGGAAAGATTGAGGACTGCTGTTGCAGATCATTTCCTTGATTCGTTCTTAATTTTGTTTTCTCATTTCTTCTCCATGTTTTCAAGTAATGATAATGCTTAGCCCAGCCTTCCCCATATCCATGCCCTCCAGTTGCCTTGGACTTCTGCTTCTTTATGGCCAAAGGAAATAGTCTAGCACAGGTAAATGGCTAAGACACTGAGCTTGTCAATCAGAAAGGTCAGCAGTTTTGGTGGTTCGAATCCCTAGCGCCATGTGACGGAATAAGCTCCTTATTACTTGTCCCTGTTTCTGCCAACCTAGCAGTTGAAAAGCATGTAAAAATGTAAGTAGAAAAATAAGAACCACCTTGGTAGGAAGTTAACAGCATTCCGTGCACATTTGGCATTTAGTCATGCTGGCCACTTGACCATGGAGACGTCTTTGGACAGCACTGGCTCTTTGGTTTTGAAATGGAGATGAATACCGCCCCTAGAGTCATGAAGGACTAGCACATGTGCGAGGGAACCTCTACCTTTACCTTTATAGCAGGGGGTGGACTCAAGAAATAGTCCAAATAGTCAAGATAGTGGAATAGACATTTGGCTATTATTTTTATGGTGTGAACTTTGATTGCACCATCACAGACTCCATCTTCACTATTTTTTCAATGCCATGAGGATATCCCTTAAATACAATCTTCCTATCGTTTTTCAGATTTTATGTGGTTTGACTATTTTATTTAATATTGAAAATTAAAATTCCATAGCTAATTCTTGGCAAATGGGTTTTCTTTAATGTTTCTATTTTCTATTGTTCTGACCATGTACCCACTTTCTTTCCTCACTATTCAGGGAAAATCTCTTCTTCCATCTATAGCAGTAAATATGGACAAAAATTCACTTGATTCCTGATAACAGAAACACCATTGTGCGGAACAAAGTGTGATAGGATCTTATGCTGTCTATTTATCTTATACAACTTTTTAGCATTATCAATAATAATAATAATAATAATAATAGCCAAATTTATTGACCGCTCCCTCTCCCCACAGGGACTCGGGGCGGTGCACAGGGGAAATAAAAACAATAAATATACAACATACATAACAAAATTAAAACAGATTAAATTAATTCCTGTGCTAAAATCCCATTAACTAAAAATCCCCATACATTTAAAAACCCATAGAGAGAGAGACTACCCTAGGCCGGCCAGGCGGAAAAGATGAGTTTTAAATTTCAAGCGGAAGGAGCGGAGGTCCGTGGTCGTTCTAATATCGGGGGGAAGGTCGTTCCAGAGGGCCGGGCCCACCACAGAGAGAGCCCTTCCCCTGGGCGTCGCCCGCTGACAAAGTCTAGTGGACGGCACCCGGAGAAGTCCCTCTCTGTGGGAGCGAATCGGCCGTGAGGATGTGTGAGGCAGGATCCGATCCTGCAGGTAGCTAGGTCCCGAGCCATGGAGCGCTTTAAAGATGATAGTTAACACCTTGAAGCGCACCCGGAAGACGACAGGCAGCCAGTGCAGCTCGCGCAAGAGCGGTGTAATGTGGGTGAACCTAGTGGTTCCCATGATTGCTCGCGCGGCTGCATTCTGAACTAACTGAAGCCTCCGGGTGCACTTCAAGGGGAGCCCCATGTAGAGGGAGTTACAATAGTCCAGTCGGGATGTCACGAGGGCATGAGTGACTGTGCAAAGGGCATCCCGATCCAATAGGGGGCGCAATTGGCGGACCCGGCGAACCTGGTAAAACGCCCTCCTGGCCACGGCTGTCACTTGCTCTTCCATAGACAGCCGGGTATCCAGGAGGACACCCAAATTGCGCGCCCCATCCACAGGGGTAAGATGTTCGCCCCCTATGGCCAGCGTTGGAGAAAGCTGGTTGAATCGGGCAGCCGGAAACCACAGCCACTCGGTCTTGGTCGGGTTGAGCCTGAGTCCGTTGCTTCCCATCCAGATCCACACGGCTTCCAGGCACTGGCACATCACCGCTACGGCATCGTTGGGGTGGTTTGGGGTAGATATATACAGCTGAGTATCATCAGCGTATAGATGGTACTCTACCCCAAAACCACGGATGATCTCACCCAGCGGCTTCATGTATGCATTAAACAGGAGAGGCGAGAGGACCGACCCCTGAGGCACCCCACATGTGAGGGGTCTCGGGGTCGACCTCTGCTCCCCTGCCAACACAAATTGCGATCGGCCAGAGAGGTAGGAGGAGAACCACCGTAAAACGGTGCCTCCCACCCCCAACCCCCCCAGCCGATGCAATAGGATACCATGGTCGATGGTATCGAAAGCCGCCGAGAGGTCTAATAGGACCAGAATGGAGGAACAACCCCCATCTCTGGCCCTCCAGAGATCATCCACCAACGCGACCAATGCCGTCTCGGTGCTATGCCCGGGCCGAAAGCCGGACTGGCGCGGGTCTAGATAATCAACTTCCTCCAGGTGACGGGGAAACTGTTGTGCCACCACACTCTCAACAACCTTCGCCAAAAAGGGAAGGTTGGAGACGGGACGATAGTTGGTTAAAAGAGCTGGATCCAAAGAGGGCTTCTTAAGGAGGGGCCTCACCATAGCCTCTTTTAGGGAAGCAGGCAAGGAACCCTCACTCAAAGAAGCGTTGACAACCTCTTGGAGCCAGCCTCGTGTCACCTCCCAGGATGCCAGTACAAGCCAGGAGGGGCACGGGTCCAATAAACATGTGGTGGCTCGCAGTCGCCCACGTAGCCTGTCCATATCCTCGGAAGCAACGGAGTCAAATTCCTCCCAAACAAGATCGGCCTCGTGGCACCCCACTGGACCAAGAATGGGGGCTAACTCGTTCTGTATCTGAGCGGTTTTGTCCTGCAGAAAAGTCACAAATTCCTCTGCTCTACCCTGTAGCGGGGCTTCCCGCACCCTCTGTTGAAGGAGGGAACGGGTCACCCTAAACAGGGCGGCAGGGCGGTTTTCTGCGGATGCTATGAGAGTAGCACAATGATGGCGTTTGGCCACTCTCAGCGCCACAATGTAAGTCCGTAAATGGGCTCTTACCTGTGTCCGGTCAGATTCAGAGCGAGTAGCCCTCCATCTTCCCTCTAGGCATCTCTTGCCTAGTTGCCAGTTGGCTTGGGGTCCCAGTGGGGGAACAGAGCAATGGAGGTGGTTGATTGAGTAATAACAGATCCCACCTTCTCCCCAATTCTGCCCCCCCCTTCCCATGTGTCTTTGGTTTTAATGTATGGTTTTAACTTGTTTTGTTTTAACTTAGATATAATCGTAAGCTGCCCAGAGTTACCCTATGGTAAGATGGGTGGCCAATAAATTTTATAAATAAAGAAATACTTCTTATTTCTATTTATTTTATATTAATTGATTAATAATAATAAAAAATGATAATTTATTAAATTTCTAAACCGCCCCCTCTCCCCGAAGGGACTCGGGGCGGTGTACAGGAAAATTAAGAACATCTAAAACATAATAATACATACATATTTAAAACCAAATTAAATACTAAAATTTTATAAAAAACATTAAAACTATATCCCATTAAAACCTGATTAAAACAATTTAAACTTCAGACTGGGGCGAGGAACATAAATTAGGCCAGGTCGGCCTGATGGAAAAGATGGGTCTTTAATTTTTGGCGGAAGGAGCAGAGGTCCATAATAGTTCTAATATCGGGGGTAGGTCGTTCCAAAGGTTGGGCCCACCACAGAGAAGGCCCTTCCCCTGAGCGTCGCCCGCTGGCATTGCCTAGCGGACGGCACCTGGAGAAGTCCCTCTCTGTGGGAGCGAATCAGCCGAAGGGATGTATGGGGCAGGATACGATCCCGCAAATAGCTAGGTCCTGTACCATGGAGCACTTTAAAGATGGTGATCAACACCTTGAAGCGCACCCGAAAGGCCACAGGCAGCCAGTGCAGCTCACGCAGGAGCGGTGTTACGTGGGAGTATCTAGGAGCTCCCAAAATTGCCCGCGCGGCCGCATTCTGGACCAGCTGTAGTCTTCGTGATTAGTCTGGTGACCATATCAAAAAATAAAATAAGATACAGGATCTAATTCTAGAGTGATAAGAAAATGCAGTAATAAAATACATATGTAAATGCAAGGAATCAACATTCAGATAAATACATCACCTTTACAGGATACCCCAAGCTGCTTGATGTAATGGGTTCTTAGCTCAATTGCCTTAACTATAAATGTAATGCTTCTGCTCACAGTGTATACATCAGAGCCAGTAGGTAATAGGGCAGTCTACAACTCTGATCCCAGTGGGCTTGCTTTCAAAGTAGGGATATTAAGAATCAAAGCCTATGGAGCATTACTAACACATCATTCGGGGAATTTAATGCATGCTCTCATGTGATGTTGCTATCCAGTTGGCATTATTTTTTGCTCTTACTGTTGATTTCCAATCCTGTACTTTTAAAATCCTTAACTTGGCAATATTAACTTCTATGCACGTCTTCTTATTGCCTATATTTGCAGAACTAGACAGAACAATTTCAGACTAGTAAAGCTGCTAAGGCTTATTTTAAAAGTTGTTCCGCATTCCAAAGCACTTTAAAAGAAATTACAAGGGGTTCCCTTTGTTTATAGCTGCATATCAAACAACTAGGGCACTGCGGTTCATTCTTATGACAAAACTGTAATAAGTTTTTTTTAAATCTCAAACTCTACTCACAGGTTTGCTTGGTCTGACTTAGTGTTATTATAAAGAAGGGTCTCTGTTATTAATTGCCTCTGAATCATGTCATGCTTTTCTTTAAATGCACATACACCTTTTCTCTATGTTTAGTTTGGTTGGGTTGGGCTTGGGCTTGGGCTTGGGTTAGGGCAGTGCTTCTCAAATAGTGGGGCGGGGCCCCCAGGGGGGGCGCGAGGCTCCGTAAAGGGGGGCGCGTTTGACCTCGGCAAAGGATTTAATTTTTTTTAAATTTCTAATGCACTTTAAATCTTTTCTGCTACAGTTAATAAAGCTATTCTTTGTTGTAAATTGATCCACATTTCTTTCTTTTTTTATTCTCTTATACATTAATAAGGATACAGTGTTATGCAGAGGTGTACTTATAACAATTTTATAGACAAATGATACTATTTACAGTCGCGTGGGGGGCGCGAAATGTTTTCTTCTTCCTAGGGGGGGCCTGACAGAAAATAATTGAGAAGCACTGGGTTAGGGTTAGCATTAGCCTTAGCGTTAGCATTAAGCGACTCAAACACAAATTATTAATAAACTTATAAAAACAATTTAGAATGAAATTAAAGTAAAATACAACAATTTGATAGATAAATTACTAATCTAAACTTTTCTCTGTATTTTATTTCATGTTCAAGAAAAAAATCTACAAAACATGATATATACTATAACTTGTAAGCTCTTTATCCATAAATTTAAAATTCTTCAGTAATGTGTTTACAGTCTATCTTTCAGCAGCTTTTTCTTAAAGCTCTATGACTATTTCTAAAGTATATTATCTTGACCTTTCTTAACTTTTTCTTTCACAATGTAGGATGACATTTTGCTTATCTTTTCTCTTAAATATGCCACTTTTGATGTAAAGTAACAATCATCCACAGGTTTTTTTGCCCTAACCAGTCCACAGCTTTATGAAAAGGTGTACCACTTAATAAAATAATAATAGAATTGGAAAGGACCTTAGAGGTCTTCTAGTTCAACCGCTTGCTCAGGGAGAAAATCCAATCTCTTCTTAAAAACCCCCAGTGATGGAGCATCCACAATTTTAGAGGCAAGTCAATCCACTGATTAATTGTTCTAGCTGTCAGGAAATTTCTCTTTTGTTCTAGATGGGATCTCTCTTTATTAGTTTCCATCCATTGCTTCTTGTCCTGCCTTCATGTGCCTTGGAAAATAGGTTGACCCCCCTTCTTTGTGTCAGCCCCTTAGATATTGGAACACTGTTATCATGTCACCCCTAGACCTTCTTTTCATTAGAGATATCCAATTCCTACAACTGTTTTTCATATATTTTAGCCTCCAGTTCCGGAATAATGTTTGTTGCTCTTCTCAGCACTGTCTCTAGAGTCTCAATATCTTTTTTATATTGTGGCAAACAAAACTGGATACAACTGTGATCTTACCAAGGCATTATAAAGTGGTATTAACACTTCACATGGTCTTGATTCTATTCCTCTGTTAACACAGCCTAGGACTGCCTTGGGGTTTTTTTTTTTGGCAGATGGAGCATACTTCTGACTCATATTTAAGTGATTTTCCATTAAGACTCCAAACTCCCTACCATTGAGCCAGGTAGCACTTATTCTACACCTATGCATTTGATTTTCATCCCTAAACGTAGAACTTAACTTTTCTCATCATTGAATTTCATTTTGTCAGATAGGGTCCAGTGTTCAAACCTGTCAAAATCTTTCTCTATGTTGAGCCTTCTTCTAGAGTGTTGACTATTCCTTCCAGCACAGTGTCATCTGAAAATTTATCCCCTCATCTAAATTTTTCATGAAGATATAGAAGAGTATTGGGTCTAAGACACAGCCTTTGGATACCCTTAGTTTTGTAGACCTACAACTAGCTTACAATCATGCAGAAATTTCAGCTAGATGTTGTAATTGCAAAATTTATTCATGTTGGTTTCCAGTACACTTTTTTTCTTTAAGTAATTATTAAATAAGGGAAGGTCTTGCTGCAAATTTCTTCTCCTCTAATTACTATTCTTAGGGGATTTTTTTTAACATACCCCTCTAACTTTTAATAATAGATATTGTATGAACTTCAAAAGAAAGTGATAACCGATGTGTAGAATCTAAGATTCCTTTTAAGAAGGTCTCTCTTGGAAGATCATTTATCATGTTCAGAAAAGAAAACAAGAAGATGCTATTGCTGTTGTTCCCTTCTGGTTTCTGTAAGCTATAGGTTATAAATGAGCAGCTGGGAAAGAATTTTATAGTTTTATTTTCTCTTAGTGTTCCCCTGATCTATGAACCATCACAAGCAAAACCTTTCTCAAGAAGCTATAATAAATCATAAATATTTATAGCTTCTAATCACAAAGCAGCAACGATGCAGGAGAAATCATATTCGGTCTTGTTCTGATGCAGTCGGCATAAAGCCCACAAATAGTTGATGGATACTACTTTCTCCCTCTCTCTCTCATATATAGATTTTGGTTTATTCGGGTCTTTTCGGTCTTGTTCTGATGCAGTCGGCATAAAGCCCACAAATAGTTGATGGATACTACTTTCTCCCTCTCTCTCTCATATATATATATATATAGTTTTTCCAACCCCTCCCACCTCCACTTACAGAAAAACTGCCATTTCAAATGCAGTTCATTTGCAAAAGGCAGAAGCCAAAGCCTGATGATGATGGGGGTGATCCCATCGAAACGTTGCAAAAACACCTTTAATTTTACACGGGAAAAGACCCGAATAAACCAAAATCTACATATATATATATATATATATATATATATATATATATATATATATATATATATATATATATATATCTATATCTATATCTATATCTCTATATCTCTATATCTATATATCTATATATCTATATATCTATCTATCTATCTATCTATCTATCTATCTATCTATCTATCTATCTATCTATCTATCTATCTATCTATCTATATATATATATATATATATATATATATATATATATATATATATATATATATATGTAGATTTTGGTTTATTCGGGTCTTTTCCCATGTAAAATTAAAGGTGTTTTTGCAACGTTTCGATGGGATCACCCCCATCATCATCAGGCTTTGGCTTCTGCCTTTTGCAAATGAACTGCATTTGAAATGGCAGTTTTTCTGTAAGTGGAGGTGGGAGGGGTTGGAATGTTGGCTCTGCTACTTTTAAACCGATTGGTTGGCTGATTTGCCACATCCTGATTGGTAGCTGGAGTTTGTTGAGAGTGATTGATGATGGTGTCAGTGTTTGTGGCCGGGACTTGTTTAGTGGCTGGGACTCGTTTAGTGGCCAGGGTTTGTTTAATGGCCGGGACTCGTTTAGTGGCCAGAGCTGGTTTCCAGATGTCTGGCAGGCGGGAGGCATCATCGCGTCTGTTCATATTTTGGGGATGTTTTTCTATTTCAATAGCTTCCATAATCATTCTCCTGTTGGAGTGTTCAGTCCTGGAGATCAATTTGGTTTTTTCAAAGTCAATTTGATGACCTGTTGCTTGGAAGTGCTGGAAGAGGGAGGAAGTATTTACTTGTCTTTTAACAGAATTCTTATGCTCTGAGATACGTGCACTAATTCTCCTATTAGTTTGTCCAATGTATGTGGACGAGCAGACTTTGCATGGTATTTCATAGACTCCTTGGTTTTCTAGCTGGATTTTGTCTTTGGGGTTCCTTAAAATGTTGGCAATTTTTTGGTTAGTGTCGAAGGATGTCTTTATATTGTGTTTGTGGAGAATTTTGCTGATTTTATCAGTGGTACCTTTAATATAGGGGAGGAGAGCGATGCCATTGTCTTGTTCTGTGTTTTGGATCTTGGGGGGTGTCTGCTTTTGGATTAGTTTGGTGATTGTGTTTCTTTGGAAACCATTAGAGATTAATATCTTTGTGAGGGTTTGTAATTCATTTTTCAGGTGGTCTTTGTCAGCTAGGCGTTTGGTTCTGGAGATGAGGGTCTTGGCTACAGAGTTGATCTGTGCAGGGTGGTGATGTGATTGTGCGTTTAGGTAGCGGTTTGTGTGTGTTTTTTTCCGGTAGATGGTGTGTCCTAGGGAGCCATTGGGTTTTTTGTAGATTAGGACATCCAGAAAGGGAAGTTGGTTGTTATCTTCTATTTCCATAGTGAATTGTATTTTGGGGTGTAGGCTGTTGAGGTGTGTGAGGAAGTTGTGTAGTTTTTCTTTTCCGTGTGGCCAAATTACAAAAGTGTCATCCACATATCTAAGCCAGAGTTTGGGTTTGTGTTCCGATTTGTCTAGGGCATTCGTTTCAAAGTGTTCCATGAAAAGGTTTGCGATGACTGGTGAGAGTGGTGACCCCATAGGCGCTCCTTCTATTTGTTTGTACCTTTGTCCATTGTGAATGAAGTATGTGTTAGTTAGACAGTGGTTGGTTAGATCCAGGATGTATTTGGGGGGGTTGTATTTCTTCTGGATAGCTGTCAAGGTTTCTTTTATAGGCACTTGGGTGAAGAGGGATACGACATCAAAACTCACGAGTAGATCGCTGGGCTGTAGATTTTGTTTCTGGATCATCTCTACGAACTGGAATGAGTTTAGTACATGTGATTTGATAGATTCTGCATAGGGTTGTAATTTTTTTGCAAGAAACTTGGCAAGATTTTGTAGAGGTGAGCCTATGGAGCTGACTATGGGCCTGAGTGGTGTTCCTTCTTTGTGTATCTTGGGGAGGCCATAGAGCTTGGGGCATCTGGATGATTTTTCTCTGGGGATGGTTTTTTGCTGGATTTCTTTGCTGATGGGAGAGGCTTTTATTTTGGATTTGGTGGTTTTTTCCAGGTAGGTGGTAGGATCTGTGTTTAGAAGTTTGTAAGCAGGGTCTTGGAGTAGGTTGGATAGCTTAGCCTGGTAGTCAGATGTATTCATTACCACTGTGGCGTTGCCTTTGTCTGCTGGGAGAATAATTATGTTGTTGTCTTTCTTCAAGTTGATGAGTGCTCTTATTTCTTCTTTCTCTAAATTGCTTTTGGGTGGCTTATTGGAGCATAGGATATTGGTAACTTCGAGTCTGATTTTGTTGGCTTCATCTGCATTGATTTTGGTGAGTGAAGCTTCAACTCCACATATTATGTTTTCTGTGGGGATGTGTTTGGGGGTGACAGCAAAGTTAAATCCTTTGGAAAGGACCTTGGTTTCTGCTATGGTGAGGGTCCTGTTTGATATATTATGTACTGTTTTTTTAATGAATTGTTTAGGAGGGGGGTTGGGTTTCTGGTATTTTTCAAGTTTGCGGATTTTGCATGGTATTTCATAGACTCCTTGGTTTTCTAGCTGGATTTTGTCTTTGGGGTTCCTTAAAATGTTGGCAATTTTTTGGTTAGTGTCGAAGGATGTCTTTATATTGTGTTTGTGGAGAATTTTGCTGATTTTATCAGTGGTACCTTTAATATAGGGGAGGAGAGCGATGCCATTGTCTTGTTCTGTGTTTTGGATCTTGGGGGGTGTCTGCTTTTGGATTAGTTTGGTGATTGTGTTTCTTTGGAAACCATTAGAGATTAATATCTTTGTGAGGGTTTGTAATTCATTTTTCAGGTGGTCTTTGAATTTCAGCAAAATTCTCCACAAACACAATATAAAGACATCCTTCGACACTAACCAAAAAATTGCCAACATTTTAAGGAACCCCAAAGACAAAATCCAGCTAGAAAACCAAGGAGTCTATGAAATACCATGCAAAGTCTGCTCGTCCACATACATTGGACAAACTAATAGGAGAATTAGTGCACGTATCTCAGAGCATAAGAATTCTGTTAAAAGACAAGTAAATACTTCCTCCCTCTTCCAGCACTTCCAAGCAACAGGTCATCAAATTGACTTTGAAAAAACCAAATTGCTCTCCAGGACTGAACACTCCAACAGGAGAATGATTATGGAAGCTATTGAAATAGAAAAACATCCCCAAAATATGAACAGACGCGATGATGCCTCCCGCCTGCCAGACATCTGGAAACCAGCTCTGGCCACTAAACGAGTCCCGGCCATTAAACAAGTCCCGGCCACAAACACTGACACCATCATCAATCACTCTCAACAAACTCCAGCTACCAATCAGGATGTGGCAAATCAGCCAACCAATCGGTTTAAAAGTAGCAGAGCCAACATTCCAACCCCTCCCACCTCCACTTACAGAAAAACTGCCATTTCAAATGCAGTTCATTTGCAAAAGGCAGAAGCCAAAGCCTGATGATGATGGGGGTGATCCCATCGAAACGTTGCAAAAACACCTTTAATTTTACACGGGAAAAGACCCGAATAAACCAAAATCTACATACCTATACCCGTGAAAACCTACGAAAACAAATATATATATATATATATATATATATATATATATATTTGTTTTCGTAGGTTTTCACGGGTATAGGTATGTAGATGCAAAGAGGGATTAGTTACAGTATATATATATATATATATATATATATATATATATATATATATATATATATATATATATATATATATATATATATATATATATATATATATATATATATATATATGGAGTGCTAGGCTTCTGCCTTAGATACATTACAGCCCCGGTTCGAATCCCAGTGGGGTGTGGCCAACTGATGAGAGCTAATAAGCTCGAAATAGATCTATCTTGGTCTCTCAAATTTAAATTTATTGATCAGCTCATAAAAACTAGCACATATATATATATATATATATATATATATATATATATATATATATATATATATATATATATATATATATATTTGTTTTCGTAGGTTTTCACGGGTATAGGTATGTAGATGCAAAGAGGGATTAGTTACAGTATATATATATATATATATATATATATATATATATATATATATATATATATATATATATATATATATATATATATATATATATATATATATATATATATATATATATATATATACTGTAACTAATCCCTCTTTGCAAGTTAGGAACCTGAACCATAAAATGTCAAATAAGGAGACTGAATCTGCATCATCCCAGGGGGAAAGGGGATCCTGAAGTTGTTAGGCATTCCAGGCAAAACTAATAATATGAATAGCTAATTTTTATAGGAATCAAACTCAGCTCTAATTGATTCAGAAAAAGAATGCCAAATCAAGAAGCTGATTAAAAAATAATGAGCATTATACATCTGGCAACCTTATTCCAGCAGGTTCTTGTTTCTTTGAGTTAAGTAAAAGTGAAAGCTTTCTTTATAAAATAAAAACTCCATGTTTTCAGTTCAGCTCATGGTTTAGTGTCCGGTAGGTTTTTATCCGCTGAAAAGTATTTTAGCTCCATCTGAAATTGAGTCCAAGTGATAAAAGAAGAGGCTAGTAAGAGATCATTAAAAATTTAAAAAGGCGTATCTGAAAGAATATCTGCATAATGACAATTGTGACAGCCAGAAAAATATACCTAACACTAGCTGGATATGAAAGGAAAGATATTTAGCTCAAATATAACACATTATGTTTTGCTCATGAGTCACCTGAGAATTATTTGTTAACTTAGTCCTCTGTAGTGTAGCTTCAGCATTTCTTTGATGCCCAAGAGAAAGAAACAGGCCAATCCACTGCTGGGAACCAGAAGAAGGCTAACGCCTTTACAAATCACTTCTCACCTCAGTCTGACCTGATAAAATGTGCAGATGATCTGTTACTCAATGCACTTGCAATAGAGAGATCAGAGTCTATTAATTGGTTTGGAATGTGATGATGCACAGCTGGTTCTTAACAATAAAATTCTTTTGTGACACAATCTGATTATCTCCATATCTGAGTTCCCCACCTAGTATAACATCACCATATCTCCAAGGATGTAACTGTTATGCAAAATATGAAATGGCATTATAATAAGAGCAATAGGAAGCATTGGTTCCAAGTAAGAAATAGGAAGGGAAAGAGTTTACATCCTGTTCAATAATAAAAAGGCTAAATTGAAGAACCTGTCAACCGTAAAGCTGCTGTCTGACAAATCAGCTTTTGCAACATCTCAGCTAGATTTGCTTTGATGTTTGTGCATTTTCAGGAGACCAATTGGAGGCTTAGGGCATTTTGCTCATCATTCCTAAACAGCAATTTGTCTCTTGTAAACAGCATTTTGTCAAATAAAAATATTTGATTTGACGGGTGTGTTGGGATTTGTTGGTTTGAAAGCTCATGTAAGTTTTTGCTTCCTGATAAGAACATTCCTTACCCTGTTTTCCTGCCCTGATAGCAACTGTAATAGTGATTCTGAGCAATAGGAGCAATCTTCTAACACTAACTGGTCACTAACCCCAAAATTAATGCATGTGAAATGCAGTCATAATCCACATTCCCAGAGTGCAACTTAAAAAGGCATAATAATTACTAATTAATTATAATCATCCTAACTTATACCTTATCTCTGACAACTGGTATTCACCTCCACAAATTACAATCTTGCACTCCTGAAGATAGTATCATGAATGGAAGGCAGTAACTGATCTGCGCTAATGACTAACCAACCCAAATAATTAACCTACGAATTTTGTACATAGTTCACAGTCAGAAAACTAAAAGAGATCAGAGTTCTTTCCCCTATACAAATTGTTGTGTGCTGTTGCTTGGGGCCTGTGCCCTTTAACAGCCATAAAAGCAAACAAGAAGCCTGTGAATGTTTGTAATCTTCCACTTGCTATATCAAACAGGCTTTCTCTCCATGCTCTCCTCGTACTTAGTATATGAGAAAAGTAGAATATTAACAAGGCCTTATCTGGAGCTAAATCTCACTGATTAGAAATGTCTGTGAAATAGGTTGAGTTGTGAACTGACAGACTTATTGTGTTCATTTAAACCTTGTGGCTCTGTTCTCATTCAAGGACTATTACACAACTAAGTCTGATGGCCAACAGCAGATAATGGAATGCTGTAGGTTAGAAGAGCAACTAACTCTTCCAAATCTATAGTTGAACCACTATATATTAGCCTTTGTACAAAGCATTTGTCAATGTGTAATGCCATTTTTCTTACTGGCAAATGTATGATCAGTCAAGGAATCAGTCAGCAGAAATAGCACTGTTTTCTCAACTACCCTTATATGATTATACCTAATCATGTAAATATCTCTATTTCTGAAGATGGAACCAACTATGATTGAACATGGCTGGCCAATTTTGTACTTAGTTTATCCTCATCCAAACATTACAGGTTTAGGATTGAACATATTTTGCCAAGTGACAATTGAGTCTCTGAAAATCAAGCATGCCATGGTGATATGTGATGTTTAAAGAGCATTCAATAGCTTTAAGACACGATTATACACTTTTATATTAAATGGTTCCATCAATAGTTTCTCATAATAGCTATGTCATGACTGAATATCAGCTACTGGGAGAAGGTCTTTGCTCCCATCTCCTATTTCAAGTCCAATATAAATTTGATAAGAAAAAGGGTCAGAGAAAAAAGGAGTAAAAGAAAAGGATAAGTCTAAAAGAAAACTCTAAAAAGGGTAAAATCAGAATAAACAAGTAATTACCCTAAATGATTTCAAAGTCAATTTCTTTGATTTTCTGTTTAAAAAAAATAAAATTCAAAAAATGTGTGCATATTACCTAGACCAGGGGTCTCCAACTCCCAAAGCTGGCTGGGGAATTCTGGGAGTTGAAGTCCACCAGGCTTAAAGTTGCCGAGGTTGGAGACCCCTGACCTAGACCACTGTTTTTCAAACTTGGCCACTTAAACATATTTGGACCAGAGGTGGTATTCTACCGGTTCTCCCCAGTTTGGGTGAACCAATAGTGGTGAGAGGCTCCACCTACCCACCCAGATGTCATCATGGATGCTCTGCTCATGTGCAGAAGCGGCACATCTGAGTGAAGCAAAAACATGCATGCATGCATGCGCTCCCAGTTCTGAACCGGTAACGAAGGTAAGAGAAAACCATTACTGGTGTGGACTTTAACTCTCAATATAAACTAACTTTAGGTTACTGGAGAGGTCTGTGAGTTGAAGTCTATGGAATTTAAAGTGGCCAATGTTCAAGTAACTGATCTAGACAAATCTTTGGCCTTAGGCAGCAGAAAATTAAATGTGAGCACCTCATATTGAAACACACATATACTGCCTCCTACCCTTAGTTCACCTCCCATCTCAACTTTTTCTCTTTTAGAAAGGAATTTTTCTTTGGCTGTATTCCTATAAGTAATTGAATATAGAAGCCCTTACAATAAACTTGGAACTGTTAATAATTCTGTTCATGACTGAGTCTATTAGGATTAAATGTAACCTCTTGAGGGTTAACTGGGTTAGTAGATCAATTTTTTATGCTCCTAAAATATGTTAACTCCCTTACTTACCTTAGTTAAATGAATTGTGAGAAACTCTGTCAAGTAAGAAGGAGCCACTAGTATGGATTGGAGGAGGAGGATCTGAGGCTATAAGTAATCCAGTTCCATCTGAGGTTGATTGCCCAAAAATATTTCTAAGCAGTATGATTGCTGCCAATTTAGGGAAGTCTGCCTTGCTGTAGAAAGCAATTTGCTTTTAAATTTATGATGCATTGCATTATGATGCTGAGTAATGGAATGTGAAATAAGTTTCTTAAAAATCTTTTGTTTTGCATCCACATGCGTGCAAGACTGCAGGAGGAAAAATACAATACATTTGGGCAATTATCTGAATCAAAATGTTCTCACTTGTTGGCAGGTTTGAGAAAACCTGGCTCCTTTCCAAAACATTTAGCTCTGCTATGTATTTGGGGAAAGGGAATGGGAAAATACCCTTTAAAATCCAGCCAAATTCTTTTGCCATTTTAAGCTGTTGTCTCTCTGAACAGAATCTGTAATACAGAGGACCACCACCTAAAATGCGTATTAATGAAACATGAACATATGTGCCAGTTGCAAATACCATAACCCAAATTGGCATGTGAATTAATGGACAATACAGATGCACCTTAAGAAAACCAGCAGGGTTGCTTCTGCATTTTTGCAAATGAGACCCTGGAGGATTCTTAAATTTGGAAGGCATTCCTGACAATTTTGCTGTCAGATCTAAGCTTATGAAAAGCAAGCCTGGCAGAGCTTGGCAGCTGAACTGCTGACTCTTCTTATTTGTGATCCCTGGGTAACGTTATCCTTCATTTTGATCCATTTTTGCTGGTTCAGAATAATGAGTTCCTTTTGCCAACTTTATTTAATGGGTGGGAATTAAATAGACTGGTTAAGTTGGAGTTTGTGAAACAAGATTTAGAGTACCAAAGCCACCTGAGGTTGAGCATTATCAGATGAAGTAGGAGGGGAAAAGAAATGTTATGTATAAAGAAATCCTGGCGCTGCCTAGATTGATTATACTCATAACCAAGCTGAAAGCAAATTCCATAAAAGGGTTGGGTTGTACAATTAATCATAAAAGGGTGTTTATCTTTCAGCCACAGAAACTAGAGCCCAGGAATTCAAATCTAAAGTATTTTATTGACATAACCAATAAGCAAGCTCTACCAGAATACAATACAATAACAAAAATACCATAAGTTGAAGAAATCAGGTGGGCCAGACATTTCCAAAATCAGAATAATCAGATTTGATCTGGAAAGGATAAAAAAATAGATAGCTTGCAAACTCTAAAGAAATTAATTCCTGCAAGGTATAAATATATGATATGGTTGATTTATCTATATGACTGAAGGCTTTTCTCATAGGATATTTTGTTTGCTTTTTGTTACACTAGAATCTGAAGATATTTTCAACAAGTTCTGAAGCAAAAGTTACTTTTTTTTTCCAAAGAAGCTTGAAGAAAAAGCCTGAATTACATAAGAAGGGAGGTGAATTAGAGGCTGCTCATTCTTCCTTTCCCCATAGTTTATCTTGTACAATAATATGCAATGCTGCAATTTCATTTTCACAGGTAGAGAAAGCTGGGATAGATTGGATTGTATGGTTGATTCTTTGAAGCATGCACATGACCAATGAATTTTATCAGTTTATTAAACATTAGTTATCAGAGCTCTCTTGGAAGATAATGTTGCTTTGAGATTGATTTCCTTTCTCAAGTCTCAATTTCTTCAAGCAACCAGCCACAAAGTTTAATTCCGATTTCTCTTCTCCTAATGGAATGTTACACTACTTTGCATGGGCCTTAATCAGAACCTCAAGTTCATCTTGACACTCTGAAAGTGGTGTTGGGGATATCTCTTTTAGGAGACAAAAAGTTGTGCAACGGAATTTGCAGCAAGAGAAACGTTGCTAGAAGACACACCAATAGAGTCTCAGACACTGATAGTAAAAAAACAAGAAGCTTTACTTGTGATGGTAAAATAAACTACTTCTCCTTAATCTGTGATAGGCAGTCCTGAATCAAATACAGTCTTTAACTCAAAAACAGATATCTTACAGTTGCAATCCACGATTCTTCCTTGTTCTGCTGACCTAATCCGACACCACAGTATCTCCAGTTCAAAGTCAGCAAAATCAGTCAGCCAACTAACAGTGCTCCTGGCTTCCTCTTATTGCCGAGCTAATTACAGAAGCCAATTACATTCAACTGTAACATTTAAAGTAAAAGAGACCATTTGTAATCATGGTTTATATATATATTGCCAACCCAACACTAGGATTATAGTCCTAACAAGTGGGCTCAGTGCTAACCAGTTCAAAGTTCCAACTTATTTTAAATTCAGTGTGACTGGGATGTCCTTTGATAATGAGTGATTGTATACTAAGCTAACATAAATGCTGGCATGAAAGTTTGCTCTTTGGAAGCCTTTAAATGATTCTTCATGCCAGCTTCTTTCTCTATTGCCTTCCTATCCCCAAGGCATAGTTCACAATATCATCCTGTGTCTTCTGCTTGTGTTAGTTAACTCAGTCTATTGCTAATAAGCTACAATCCTGAAAACCAAATCCTGCTCAGAAGAGGCTGGTATGCCCTGCCCAGCTGATACCAACCCAAATTATTATTAGAAATTCCTTTTCAAGAGAACAGCTTGACAATCAACTATGCAAAGCATTAAACCAGCGATTAGAAGCAGTACAGTCATGCTCCATCACAAGTGAAGATCAAAGGGTCACATCTTTGGAAACAAACAAAGGGAATAGTAAATCTTATTTTTCTTTCTATATTTTTAAAATGTTTTTATTTGTTAAGTTGGGATAGTATATGTTGCACTGTGGTGCCTAATTTTGCAGTCTCTTTGCTATTCTCACTATCTCTTCCTTCAGAAAGATACAGGGAAAAATTTCCAAATTTTTTGGCAAAATCTTGAAAATATCTCTGAAATCTGGCAAAGTTATATTTTTTTTCTGAAGTATCAATTGTCCTTGATAAAAAATTTTAACGAATCAGACATTTTAAAAGAGTCCTCTAAAGCAGGGGTCCCCAACCCCCGGGCCGCGGACCGGTGCTGGTCCGTGGCTTGGTAGGAACCGGGCCGGAGAGGAGGAGGAGGGGGCAGCCCCCTGGGCAGAGTGCATGGGAGAGCGCAGGCGCGGCTGTTCGCACCGTTGGAGTGCGGCTCTTCCTCCACCCTCGTCGATGGTGGGACTCCTGGGCGCCGCAGCAGCAGCCCTCCCTACCGGCCGCCGATTCTCCCCCCCCTCCCCCCCCCACGGAGCCTTCTCGAACGAGCGACCAAGCGCGGCAGCCGGGTGGGCGGGGCAGGCTAAGGCGAGTGAGCGCGGCGGGCCAGGCTGAGGAGGCTCCGCAGGGGGCGGGGCGGGGACGATGACAGACAGACAGAGAGAGGCATAGACACAGAGAGAGACAGGGAGGGAGGGGGGAATCAGAGAGTGACAGACACACACAGAGAGACAGAGAGAGGGAGAAAAAGAGAGACACAGAATGAGTGATTAAGTGCGTGAATGCAAGACAGACAGACACACACACACACAGAGTGACAGATGGGTGGAGGAAGGAGAGAGAGAGAGAGAGAAAGAGAAAGAAAAAGAAAGTGGGAGGGAGAGAGAAAGAGAAAGAGAGAAAGAAAGACAGAAAGGAAAGAAAGAAAAAGAGAGAGAGAGAAAGAAAGAGACAGAAAGAGAAAGAAAGAGAAAGAGGGAAAGGAAAGAAAGAGAGAGAGAGAGAAAGAGGGAAAGAAATAGAAAGAGACAGAAAGAAAGAAAGAGACAGAGAAAGAAAGAAAGAAAGAAAGAAAGAAAGAAAGAAAGAAAGAAAGAAAGAAAGAAAGAAAGAAAGAAAGAGAAAAAGAAAGAGAGAAGGAACTTATGACCACAATTAAGCCCTAAAGTTTGGTTGTTAACCAAGACCATCGTTAAGTGAGTTTCACATTTTCCAAGTTGGCCACGCCCACCCAGCCACATGACTGCTGAGCCACTCAGCCGGTCCGCAAAACTTTCTTGAAAATGAAACCGGTCCCTGGTGCAAAAAAGGTTGGGGACCCCTGCTCTAAAGTAACTGCAAGCATTTTGATACTTCCCCATTGTAGCCTTTGGATGGATCTTTTATTTAAGTTGAGTTTGAGTTTGAGTTTATTGGTTTTTTATACTGCCCTACTCAAATCAAATCCCAACTTCTCCAAAATTCAAATCAGCAATTCAGATCTGGGCTGATTCGTGCTATTCTAAGATCTTTTATAATTGCAGAGATAATGGGGAAGAAATTCCCTAGAAGTATGTTTTCTAATTTCTCTATTAAAATTGAAGGCAATTAAAAGTTTAATTGAATTATGTATTAACCGTAGTTATGTTTTAAATGTGAGCCATTCTGACACATCTCAGTGCATTACCAGCAAGGCTGAATCTTGTTACTGATTTCAAAAGAAATATGAAGATTTCTATGAAACGGGGAACAGACTACATTTTAAAAATAGCAGCAAATGATATTGGAATCAGTGTCTTCTTGTCCAGAGAGATGCTTTGTTAACATGCAACAAACGCTCAGTTCACAGCCACCATGCGCTGTGCCAAAAAGCTGTTAATCTGGATGAACAGCAGGAAGGAACCTAGGAATATTTGACATTTTTACAACAGCAGTCAGTGGTCAACTATTGTAAATGTTTTCCTCTTTGACCACAATAAACATTCTAATTTAGTTGGGTGGCATCTGACAGTTTTCAGCCAAGTCTTAGGAAATCTGTGATTTACTGGCAAGACCAGGAATGAAAGCCAGAGAGTTTGATTGCCAAATGCTAATTCCCATTGCTAGTGTAGGATGGCTACTGCCTAGGCATAATGAATTATCATGATGGTTATGATCGATCCTCTGGCAATTCCATTAACCACTGACCAATTATCTATTATCCTGATCTACATATAATAGTTGGTAACAATTCAGAGGAACCAGCTGGTTTTGCAGATGAAACAGAATCTTCTGGCACTCCACGCTGTTGCTGGTGCAGAACTCTGTAGTAGCCACTCAATCCTAAATGCCCATTATTTGACTGACAAATAAAATCAGAATTCTTCCAAATGTACTGGTTTTCTTGAGCAAAGTGAACTATCCATTGGTGTGAGACCAGATTGTTTTTCCACCAAGAAACCCAGACATCGTTGTTCAGTCCCTAAATTCTGACTGATTGTTTTTAACCTCATGGACCATAGCATGCCAGACTCCTCTGTACTCCACTGTCTCTTGGAGTTTGCCCAAATAAAGCCTGATAAGATTTATAACTAAACAAACGACTGGAGGACCCATAAAATAGGCTTTTCTTTTTATTCAGGACACTCGAGTTTAGATTAGGACAGCTATGTAAATTCTGTAACATAACTCAGTGTCAATCAAGTAATTGTTAAACCATGAAATCCCTATTTCCCACAAGTTAAGCAGTTGGTGAAGGAGTATGCCACTGAGTTTCAGCTGTCAGGTCAGGATATGGGCTAAAATGAAAGAGACTTAATGGCCCAGTTTAAAGAGAAACCATTAGATAAAGTTTGGGTTGAGCTGTTTAATCTTGGGCTTCACAGCCACTGCTGTGAAACTGCTGCAGTCCTCAACTGCCACTCATCTACCTTGTAAAAATTAGCATTCACTACTGTTTTCCTTTCACTTCTGAACTTTTGAAATAGCTACAGAAACCGAACATTTTACCAAAGTTGATCTCAGAAAAGCTTACAGTCCAATGAATATTGAAGAGGAATATAAATTCTGATTATTTTTTTTAATATATTATGTTCAGGTTAACAGATAGTGTCTTGGTCATACTTTCAACAATTATCCAGGCAAGTCCATGATAATGTATGCAAGTGCTCTGTTAAATTATTATAAGTATTCTGTCCATCATGCTCATGCAGTTCTTCAACATTTTTATAACCACAGCCTCTTTGCTAAGATGGTAAAATATGCCTTTGACTGGGCTGGACTGTTTGGATAAGATAGAATACATTCTTTCTTGAAAACTCTATTCCTATTCCCATAATAAATGAAGCACTGTAAAAGTTGATGGAGTTAGCAGAGATGGCTAAACTGACTGCTTTGATTAAAGAGAAAAAACACAATTACTTTTGTTCCTTTTTGGAAACCACTTCTGGACTTTGTGCTCAAGGTGGGGAAAAAATGAAACTTTGGTTTTGGATTTTACAAACTTATTGTTATAGAAATTGCTAGTTTATATTATTGTGTAAAAGAGAAAAAATGTGGTTTAATGTTAACTTATTCTACTGAGCCAAAGGGAGTCAGAAGTCAACACCTTTTCTTTCTTTTCCTCCTTTTTCCTACACTTTTCTCTTTCCTTTTTCCTCCCCTATCTTTCCTACTATTTTCTTTTACATTTTTATATTTTATATTATAAATTAATAAAAAGAGTAAAAAGGAAACAGAAACTCCATTCTTGCAGTATCAGGGCAGTACAATGTTTTGGGATCATTGGCAACTTCTTTTGTTAAGTTTAGTATAGAAACATTATCCAGGTCACTCTCTTGGTGTGTTAATTGTATATCCCTTTTAATAACAATAACTAAGACATTATCCATTTTTTTGTTTTTTTTGTCATTTTATATGTCCAATGAAACATCTTTTTCTATATCATTCATGTAGCCTGTCATTTTTAAATCAACTTTCAAATCAGTATCAATCTTGTCATGTAAAATATGTTCCTCTTCATAGCATCTTTTAAACACAATCTATTCATAGATGCAGATACTGTTAAAATTAACTTTGGATTCATTGTTCAAAAATATTCTTCAATTTGACCAATGTTAAAATATTTTTCTCCACTCTATATTTGTCAGTCAAACTTAGGCATTCTTCATCTTTAACTATAATCTTTAGATTCCTTCTAGTTCTATCTAATATCTAAAGCCAAAGTTCTAATCACCCTTTTGCTGTTTATTCCAGAAGGTTTTTTTAAAGGCCTAAAACTTTAAACTTTAAAGTTTCTTTTGCTAAGGATTAAAGGAAACTCATCTTGTGCTGTAAAATATTTTGATCCACAGGTCAAAATATTGCAGTTGCAATTTCCAAAAATGATTAGAAAAGGAATGTGAACCCAATATTATTTTAAAGACTGAGACTATGGTTTGAACAAGATGGCTAACTCTCAGAGCTATAAACACACTGGAGACTACTGTCTTGTGTTCCTCTAGTGAAGAATGCCTGTCTGGAGCACTTGTGGGTGATCTCATATTCTCTCTCCTTGTCCAGATTCCATCCTACCATGGTAGTCAGTTCTGCTTTTTGTGGAGCCATCTTCAAGTCCACCATTTCTACCCTGGAAGTTGCCAAGGATTCTGTGATTAATTGATGAGTCTTGGTGTGAAGCCATGTAGTACAGTAAATCCTTCTAAAAGATTTTTATATTTAAATTGAAAATAAAATCTACTGATTACATGACTTAGGGCTATTAGCCTAATTTTTATTGAGTTCCCTCACTTTTTTTTTTTCAGGTTATAAAAGACTGCTTGCACATTTCAGCTGAAAGAAATATGTGAGGGAATATTTTGTCTCTAAAATCTTTAAGTGGTGTTGGAATTGAAAGGGACTATATCGTTTTGTGGACTGGATAATTCCATGTTGATACAGAGTACTATTGGGTGGACTGCTTTTTTTCAGAACTTCTCCAGTTCTTGCCCTTTTATTCAGTTTATACACCACATAATGTATTCTGATTCCCCTAAACTAGCTTGCTATCTGCACAAACAGCCTGTTTTAGTGGAACGTCTTATGTAATTCCTTCCGAGAATGCTGTTCATTAGTAGCTCAGAATATTGAAGATAATAAATATCCAGTCTAAATAAGAAAGGTTGTCAAAAATTGAAATATGAGATGATTTATATTTTTTCTAATGGAAAAATTTTAGTGATGGAAAAAGACATTTTCTCAACAAAAGAGAAGAGACAGCTAAGGGAATACTATCTGTTAAACTCTACAGTACTTTTTAATGGAACAAAATATTGCCTAGACAGACCCTTATGTTCAATATACAGTAGATAGATTTCTAATTTCTGTATTTTATTCAAAAAATAACTACCACACTTTCACATTGTATGTGAGTTGAAGCTAAAACTCCTTGAAATATTAACCACATAGCAAATGCTTGAAGATTAGTCTTCTGTGCCTAAGAGCCCTTCCCACCACACACTATTCTGTAAACTTTTTTTTTTTGCTTTGATGTTGTTGCTGTTACCATCTTCTTGTTTATTAAAAAAACATTTTCTTTGCTTTTAAAAATTTACAGTAATTACAACCATTTATTCCAGCTGTGCATCTTAGTGGATTGCTAAGCATCGACCCACCCTACTTTCAATATGTACACTCTGCCTGTGATTACTGAATCTGAGCCAAGCGGAAATTATTCTCAGCCAAGAGGGCTTTCCAGAAAGTAAATAACTTTCCCTTTATTTCCCATATAGCCCTGTCAATCAAGCTTGATCTAATTATCAAAGTATCTTCTTCTTTCTGTATTATTCTTACTTTTAAGGTTTTATAATAGTTGTAGCAAATTATTTTTCTCCTGCAAACTTATTTAATGTCAAAACATTTTGCTCCTTCCCTCCCTCCCTCCCCCCCCCTTTCCATAGATACATACACCCACAGAACCTGAATAAAAGTTTATGGAATTATTCTAAACTAGTTTCATTTGAGATATATTTCTGTCAATATGATGAGGTATATAACATGAGTAAGTAAATTATTCATTGGTAACATCTATTGATGTGAAATGTCTTGTATAATGCTTCCCTAGAAGAGTATGTTCAATCACAGTTCATAACACCTCTTTACAATATCTTAACAGCAAAATTGTCTATTTCACTCACAAACTATGGCTAACATTTTGCCAAATCACAATATGAACATCTTATTTTAACCCCTCTATTTCTCTAAAAGGGTTGCATTCCTAACATTCTGAAAGTACATAATATTGTATGGTACTGTTCTCTAAAGATTCATGATTATTATTGTAGTAGACATCTGGTTTGAATGAATATTACCTTGCAAAATATTTTTCTCTGATAATATGAACAGATATAGAACTCATGTTTTATGTTTTAAAGTGACTGTTCCATGTTCACCAGATATTATAATGTTTAAATATGTTTTTAAAAAATCATACAAGTGGCAGAAATATTCTCTTATGCAGCAAATTCTTTTTGTCCAATCTTACGTCCAAACAGGTAAACTGGCAACACTATATTTTTTCAGCTTTCATAATTAACTTTTGAAAATAAATCTAGATTTTTTTTCTGTCTGTATTTTTATCCCACTGTTATAAACTGTAATATCCTTCTCTTACACACTGGTACCTCTTGTGATCTACTCTCAGCTGGCAAGCAGAAAAAAAGATAGATTACTATCTTTATCATGATTGTTATATTCCATCAATTTCTGTTACTACCATGGCTTCTTATTATAATAGTTTTTCTTAGTCTGCAGCCAATTTACTTGGAAGGCACCAGATCTTCATAAAAACCAAAAAAAAGTATACAGATTCCCTTGGTGTGCAGCTAAATGCAATTCCCCCCCCCCTCAATATATATATATATATATATAGATTTTGGTTTATTCGGGTCTTTTCCCGTGTAAAATTAAAGGTGTTTTTGCAACGTTTCGATGGGATCACCCCCATCATCATCAGGCTTCAGCCTTGGCTTTCTTGCAAATGAGCTGTATTTGAAATGGCAGTTTTTCTGTAAGTGGAGGTGGGAGGGGTTGGAATGTTGGCTTTGCTACTTTAAACTGATTGGTTGGTTGATTTGCCACATCCTGATTGGTAGATGGAGTTTGTTGAGAGTGATTGATGTTGGTGTCAGTGTTTGTGGCCGGGACTTGTTTAGTGGCCGGGACTCGTTTAGTGGCCAGGACTTGTTTAGTGGCCGGGACTTGTTTAGTGGCCGGGACTTGTTTAGTGGCCATGACTTGTTTAGTGGCCGGGACTTGTTTAGTGGCCGGGACTCGTTTAGTGGCCGGGACTCGTTTAGTGGCCAGAGCTGGTTTCCAGATGTCTGGCAGGCGGGAGGCATCATCGCGTCTGTTCATGTTGTGGGGATGTTTTTCTATTTCAATAGCTTCCATAATCATTCTCCTGTTGGAGTGTTCAGTCCTGGAGAGTAATTTTGTTTTTTCAGTCAATTTCATGACCTGTTGCTTGGAAGTGCTGGAAGAGGGAGGAAGTATTTACTTGTCTTTTAACAGAATTCTTATGCTCTGAGATACGTGCACTAATTCTCCTATTAGTCTGTCCAATGTATGTGGATGAGCAGACTTTGCATGGTATTTCATAGACTCCTTGGTTTTCTAGCTGGATTTTGTCTTTGGGGTTCTTTAAGATGTTAGCTATTTTTTGGTTAGTGTCGAAGGATGTCTTGATATTGTGTTTGTGGAGAATTTTGCTGATTTTATCAGTGGTGCCTTTAATATAGGGGAGGAGAGTGATGCCATTGTCTTGTTCTGTGTTTTGGATCTTGGGGGGTGTCTGCTTTTGGATTAGTTTTGTAATTGTGTTTTTTTGGAATCCATTGGAGATTAATACCTTTGTGAGGGTGTGTAATTCATTTTTCAGGTGGTCTTTGTCAACTAGGAGTTTGGTTCTGGAGATGAGGGTCTTGGCTACGGAGTTGATCTGTGCAGGGTGGTGATGGGATTGTGCGTTTAGGTAGCGGTTTGTGTGTGTTTTTTCCTGGTAGATGGTGTGTCCTAGGGAGCCATTGGGTTTTTTGTAGATGAGGACATCCAGAAAGGGAAGTTGGTTGTTATCTTCTATTTCCATAGTGAATTGTATTTTGGGGTGTAGGCTGTTGAGATGTGTGAGGAAGTTGTCTAGTTTTTCTTTTCCGTGTGGCCAAATTACAAAAGTGTCATCCACATATCTAAGCCAGAGTTTGGGTTTGTGTTCTGATTTATTTAGGGCATTAGTTTCAAAGTGTTCCATGTAAAGGTTAGCGATGACTGGTGAGAGTGGTGATCCCATAGGTGCTCCTTCTATTTGTTTGTACCTTTGTCCATTGTGAATGAAGTATGTGTTAGTTAGACAGTGGTTGGTTAGATCCAGGATGTATTTGGGGGGGGGGGTTGTATTTGTTCTGGATAGCTGTCAAGGCTTCTTTTATAGGCACTTGGGTGAAGAGGGATACGACATCAAAACTCACGAGTAGATCGCTGGGCTGTAGATTTTGTTTCTGGATCGTCTCTATGAACTGGAAGGAGTTTTGTACATGTGATTTGATAGATTCTGCATAGGGTTGTAATTTTTTTGCGAGGAACTTGGCAAGATTTTGTAGAGGTGAGCCTATGGAGCTGACTATGGGCCTGAGTGGTGTTCCTTCTTTGTGTATCTTGGGGAGGCCATAGAGCTTGGGGCATCTGGATGATTTTTCTCTGGGGATGATTTTTTGCTGGATTTCTTTGCTGATGGGAGAGGCTTTTATTTTAGATTTGGTGGTTTTTTCCAGGTAGGTGGTAGGATCTGTGTTTAGAAGTTTGTAAGCAGGGTCTTGGAGTAGGTTGGATAGCTTAGCCTGGTAGTCAGAGGTGTTCATTTGTTGATCGCTCCCTCTCCCCGTAGGGACTCGGAGCGGTGCACAGGGAAAAACTAAAACAATAAATATACAGACATATTAAAAACAAATTAAACAATACCTGTGCTAAAAATACCCCATTTACATACTAAAATTCCCAATTAACAACTAAAACCCCATAGAGAGAGACTACCCTAGGCCGGCCAAGCAGAAAAGATATGTTTTTAATTTTAGATGGAAGGAGCGGAGGTCCGTGGTCGTTCTAATGTCGGGGGGAAGGTTGTTCCAGAGGGCTGGGCCCGCCACAGAGAGAGCCCTTCCCCTGGGCGTCGCCCGCTGACAAAGTCAATATATATATTGAGGGGGGGAAATTGTATTTAGCTGCACACCAAGGGAATATATATAATTGGTTTGGGTTTTTTTGAGGAGGAATGCGCGAAAAGATGGCGGCGCGCCGCTGAGCTCCGTGCGGGCCGCGGAGGCCCGCTGGTGGAAGGGAGGTGCTGCCCGACCCCATTTCCAGCTTTGGGGGTCGGGACTGGTAGGAGGACCACCTGGGTTTGCGATCGTGCCCTAGTTGGGGCCGCCCGGGTGGTTTTTTCGGCGCTGCGAGTCCGGCCGAGTGAGCCCGGTTGAGGAGAAGACGCCGGGCGGAAGGAGGGCGGAAGAGAACGCCGAGGAGGCCGAGGCCCGAGCCTGGACGCCGAGCCGATGAGAGCTACGGGGAGCCGGGCGTCAGAGGCTGAAGATTGGAG
This sequence comes from Rhabdophis nuchalis, assembly GCA_039707465.1. NCBI lineage: Eukaryota > Metazoa > Chordata > Lepidosauria > Squamata > Natricidae > Rhabdophis > Rhabdophis nuchalis. The sequence goes on along the minus strand of CM077644.1, from coordinate 44,278,266 downwards.
TATGGAGGACGCCTGGGAGCCCGGAGGACCCCCTGGATGGCCGGAGGAGCCCCTGAGGTGAACGGGAGGAGCGGAGGCCGGTCATTCGGGAGTGGGTCGAGGAACGGACGCCGGGCGAGGGCGGCATGGAGAAACGGGGGCCGAGCGGAACCCTGGAGGGAGCCCTGACGTATGTGGCTGAATGGCTAAATGTTAACCGAGGCCTGAGGGTGGCTGGAAGATCAGAGGCCTGGCGGAGGCAGAGCAGAGGCCATGTAGAAGACCGTAGGAGGTGAGGCCAAAGCGCAGGCCGAGTAGAGGCGAGGAGGGGTCGAAATGCCTGACTGGAGGCCGGAGCCAGGCTGGAGAAGCAGAGTTGGGACGAGCATGGACCCCCTGGGACCTCACCGTGGGGCTTAACCAGGGATATTATTCGTTAGGCTGGAGGATTTTGGACTCTGGACTTTATATGTCTTTACCATCTACATTATTTATTTCATCTACATCATCTCCCGTTTATATTGCACATGGCCCGTATTTTATCTGACTTTCGAATTTGAATTCTGCCGAATTACCCTACTGGACTATTTTATATATTTAATATTCATATGTTTATATATTTATATGTATATATATGTATATTTATCTATTTATTACCATCTTTTGCACCTTATTTAATATCTTAACCTTTTATCCAGCGAGGTCTCTGTATTACCTAGCATGTACTCAAGGGCCTGCCTTCTCTTGCTGCGAGAGTCCCCCCTCTCGCAGGTATGGCCCGCTGTGTTATCAAGGGCACACTTTGATGAGGGACTAGTAAGTCAGGAGAAGTGGCGAAAGCGCAGGTGTAGGGGTTTTTTAGTAAAAAAGCTGTTGTCTGTTTTAGGGGGTACCAGGGAGGAGGGAGGGTTTAGACAGGTTGAGACTAGCCAGAAGGGAACGGGCCGAGCCAGCAGAAGACGGAGGGAGGCGGATGGTTCCGTTAAGAGGGGGGAAACACAAGTCATTCCGGTGGAGGGCTTCTCCATCCAGAGGGTCGTGGGGAGGGGCAGGGCCGAGGGGAGACAAGTTCCTTCCTCCCGGTTGGAGGCACGTAGCCGTTGGTTACAAACGGTTGGGTGCCACAACCCCCGCAGGCTAGGTGGCCAGGGAATACAGAGCCAGGGTCTGCGGCTGATGTTTTGCAACGCCAGGTCCGTTGTCAACAAAGCCCCCCTCATTAGTGACCTTGTGTCAGAGGGGGAGCCGGACCTGGTAGGAATTGCGGAGACCTGGTTGGGCCACGAGGGAGGACATCCCCTCGTTGAAATGTGCCCGCCAGGCTACCGCGCATTTCATCAGCCGCGGGCCCTAGGCAGGGGTGGTGGGGTAGCGGTCATTATTAAGGAAGGCCTTGAGCCGAGAGAGACCATTGTGCCTCAGACTTCCGGCTGTGAGTCCCTCTGCGTGAAGTGGGGCCTAGGGAGGCAGTTGGGCTTGCTGGTTGTATACCTGGCTCCCCGCTATGTAGCAGCAGCCCTGCCCGAGCTCCTGGAGGTGATCGCTACGGTGGCAGTGGAGACCCCCAGACTTATAGTCATGGGGGACTTTAACCTGCCATCGTTGGGCGAATCATCCGTGGTAGCTCGGGAGTTCATGGCTTCCATGACGGCCATGGACCTGACCCAAGTAATTCAGGGCCCCACCCACGAGGGTGGACATACGCCGGACCTCATCTTCGTCTCGGGCCAATGGAAAAGTGATCTGGGTACAGGGGATATAGTCATCACACCCTTGTCATGGTCAGACCACTCACTTCTCCGGCTCGACTTTCCGACCGCTGCTCCCCTCCGCGGGGAGGCGGAACCAGAGTCACAAATCTGGTACCGCCCCAGGCGCTTGATGGACCCGGATGGGTTCCAGACAGCGCTTGGGCCATTTCCTGTATCCCTGACCCGTGCCCCGATGGAGGACCTCACGGCCGCATGGAATAGTGCGGCCGTGGGAGCCTTAGATCGGGTCGCGCCCTTGCGGCCTCTCTCGCGGCGGCGAACCACCCTGGCTCCTTGGTTCACTGAGGAGCTGCGGGTGATGAAACGCCGCAAGAGATGCCTAGAGAGAAGATGGAGGGCTAGCCGCTCTGAATCTGACCGGACACAGGTAAGAGCCCATTTACGGACTTACATTGTGGCGCTGAGGGTGGCCAAACGTCATCATTGTGCCACTCTCATAGCATCCGCAGAAAACCGCCCTGCCGCCCTGTTTAGGGTGACCCGCTCCTTCCTTCAACAGAGGGAGCGGGAAGCCCCACTACAGGGTAGAGCAGAGGAATTTGTGATTTTTCTGCAGGAGAAAACCGCCCAGATACAGAGTGAGCTAACCCCCATTCATGGCCCAGTGGGATGCCACGAGAGAGATCTTGTTTGGGAGGAGTTTGACTCCGTTACTTCCGAGGATATGGACAGGCTACGTGGGCGACTGCGAGCCACCACATGTTTATTGGACCCGTGCCCCTCCTGGCTTGTACTGGCATCCTGGGAGGTGACACGAGGCTGGCTCCAAGAGGTTGTCAACGCATCCTTGAGTGAGGGTTCCTTGCCTGCCTCCCTAAAAGAGGCCATGGTGAGGCCCCTCCTCAAGAAGCCCTCTTTGGACCCAGCTCTTTTGAACAACTACCGTCCAGTCTCCAACCTTCCCTTCTTGGCGAAGGTTGTTGAGAGTGTGGTGGCACAACAGTTTCCCCGTCACCTGGAGGAAGTTGACTATCTAGATCCGCGCCAGTCCGGCTTTCGGCCCGGGCATAGCACCGAGACGGCATTGGTCGCGTTGGTAGATGATCTCTGGAGGGCCAGAGATGGGGGATGTTCCTCCATCCTGGTTCTATTAGACCTCTCGGCGGCTTTCGATACCATCGACCATGGTATCCTATTGCATCGGCTGGGGGGGTTGGGGGTGGGAGGCACCGTTTTACGGTGGTTCTCCTCCTACCTCTCTGGCCGATCGCAATTTGTGCGGGCAGGAGAGCAGAGGTCGACCCCGAGACCCCTCACATGCGGGGTGCCTCAGGGGTCGGTCCTCTCGCCTCTCCTGTTTAACGCATACATGAAGCCGCTGGGCGAGATCATCCGTGGTTTTGGGGTAGAGTACCACCTGTACGCTGATGACACCCAGCTGTACATATCTACCCCAAACCACCCCAACGATGCCGTAGCGGTGATGTGCCAGTGCCTGGAAGCCGTGCGGATCTGGATGGGAAGTAACGGACTTAGGCTCAACCCGACCAAGACCGAGTGGCTGTGGTTTCCGGCTGCCCGATTCAACCAGCTCTCTCCAACGCTGGCCATAGGGGGCGAACATCTTGCCCCTGTGGATGGGGCGCGCAACTTGGGTGTCCTCCTGGATACCCGGCTGTCCATGGAAGATCAAGTGACAGCCGTGGCCAGGAGGGCGTTTTACCAGGTTCGCCTGGTACGCCAGTTGCGCCCCCTATTGGATCGGGACGCCCTTCGCACAGTCACTCATGCTCTCGTGACATCCCGACTGGATTATTGCAACTCTCTCTACATGGGGCTCCCCTTGAGGTGTACCCGGAGGCTTCAGTTGGTCCAGAATGCAGCCGCGCGTGCAATTATGGCCACCTCTAGGTTTGCCCATGTAACACCGCTGCTGCGCGAGCTGCACTGGCTACCTGTCGTCTTCCGGGTGCGCTTCAAGGTGTTAATTACCATCTTCAAAGCGCTCCATGGCTCGGGACCTAGCTACCTGCGGGATCGGATCCTGCCCCATACATCCTCACGGCCGATTCGCTCCCACAGAGAGGGACTTCTCCGGGTGCCGTCCACTAGACTTTGTCAGCGGGCGACGCCCAGGGGAAGGGCCTTCTCTGTGGCGGGCCCAGCCCTCTGGAATGACCTTCCCCCCGATATCAGGACAACCACGGACCTCCGCTCCTTCCGCTTAAAATTAAAGACGCACTTTTTTCGTCTGGCCGGCCTAGGATAGTCTCTTTTTAGGTTAGGGTTTTTTAGGGGTAATTTTTAGTATAGTTTATGGGTTTTAGCGCAGGATTTATTTAATCTATTTTTAACTTTGTATTTTGTATTTGTTTGTGATTTATTTGTATTTTTAATTGCCTGTGCCCCGCCTCGAGTCCCCTTGGGGAGAGAGAGCGGGATAGAAATTAAATTATTATTATTATTATTATTATTATTATTATTATTATTATTATTTATAACATCATGGTAATCTTGCTTTCATGGCAAACTTTATATAATCCTCCATGAGCAACTTGTTTCCTGTGTTATAAAAGAAGAAACAAAAAGTGATTAACGATGCGGAGAATGCCACCTTGCATCTACCATTATGTAATTAACATTTATAAACTATTTTATGTTAAGATTTATGACTATATCATATCAGAACTGATCTTTAGTCATTCCTTTCTCTCCCTTTCACCCAAATGTCATACCCACCTTTATCTGTGTTCAATGAATAAATAAAAAATAAGGAACCCTAAAGGGGCGGTGGTTAAAATGCAAACCCTGCCCACAGTCTGAAGTTCGATCCTGATGGGGCTCAAGGGTGACTTAGCCTTCCATCTTTCCAAGGTTGATAAAATAACACTGACCTTGTAAACCATCCAGAGAGCACAGGGTGCTATATAAGTCTAAATGCTTTTACTAAATGAACATTACTAAGTATGATTAAATTAAGTAGTGTTTAAAATATTTTTTCCTTTTATATGTGTTTCTGCTATAAAGTACATAATAAAACTTCATTGCCCCTTTCGCTTTTAAAATCAATCCCGTTTGAAAGTGGTATGCTACTGTATTGGTTAGGATCAGAGAGCTACCTATTTCCATTCAAGATGCTCATGGGGAGATCTAAGGCTAGTTAGTGCAACTCAATCTCATGCTCACCTGGTGAGGGCACATTCCTCAAGATTATGTGGGGCAGTTGGAAGTCATATTCAGTAAACTGAGTGCAAGAGTACTCATGTATTCTTATGTAGTCCTCAACATACACCAGTTTGTTCAGTAACCATTCAGTTACAATGGCACTGAAAAAAAGTGACTTATGACAATTTTTCACATTTATGAAGATTGCAGCATCTCCGTGGTCATGTGATTTACATTTGGACCACATGGCAACTGGTTCACAGGGCCCTGGGTTCATGTGGTCAGCTTTTGCAACCTTCTGACAAGCAAAGTCAATGGGGCAGCCAGATTAACTTAATAATCATGTTACTAATTTAACAACTTCAGAGATTCACTTAACAAATGTAGCAAGAAAAGTTGTAAAATGGGGCAAAATTCACTTAGCGGATTGCTCACTTAGCAGGGGTGAGTTTCAGCTGGTACACACCGGTATGCGTGTACCGCTTTGTGAAATTTAGCATGCCTTCCTATACCTGAGCTTCTGGAGGCCCCGTACCGGAACGCTCCCTCCCCTGGCCTCCTCCTCCCCCGCTCACTCCTCCTGCCTGCCCACCTAGTTGTCACTTGCTTGCTCCACCCACCCACCCACCCAGTCACCACTCACTCACTTACCCTACCTGTCTGCACCAGGCTTGCCCCGCCCTCCCACCTCCTTTCCCGGAATGGAGGATTGGGAGAAGAAGCCCACATAGCACATGCTCCCTTGTCTTTGACAGCTACCTGGTTTCCAATGGGGGTGGGGAATCCATGCAGAGGGAGGGACAACACATGAATTCCCCTCCCCCATTGGAAACCAGGTGGCTGTCAAAGAGACGGGAGCAGCATGCACCTTGTGAGCTTGTCCAACAGCCAAAGAAGATTGTAAGAAGCCCAGGTGGTGCACGCTCCCTTCTCTTTGACAGCCGCCTGGTTTCAATGGGGATGGGAAGAGATCCATGTATTTTATAACAGATTAACAGAGTTGGAATGGACCTTGCAGGTCATCAGGAGACCCTACATCTGCCTCTACCTAGGATTGAACTCACAATTTCCCGATTGGGAAGCAAGAGCTCCACCTCTAGGCCACAGCAGCAGGATCTGTTCTTTAGAAAATTGCCTTGCCACAGGATATAAATCTTTTCTATCAGATTTCCCCAATCTACTATCTTCCAAAAGTGTTGGTACCCTCATCATCCTCAACCAGCCTGTGTTGCAGGGGTTATAATTCAACCCGTTTGTAGGTACTGGGTTTGGGAAGCTACCTTAAATAGTATTTCAGACAGAAAACTGGGTCACTGAAGATCCAGATTTCATGGAGATATACCAAAATCTAGAGTTTAAATTATAGCAAAATTCTATTCAAATAAAATATTTAAAGAAAATGAGACCCTTCAGATTATGATATATAATGCTTCCCAGGTGATTTTTATGCTAGGCAGTTTCTTCATGCTGCTTTGGAATCTTATGACTTTAATGCATTTCTTTCTAAAATATGCACACCCAAAATGTATAATTATCTGATCTGGTATAAATCTCCTATGATGTCTCTCTTTCCAGTGGGGGGTCTACTCACTTTGATTAAATACCACTTTTTCCCAGTGATACTGGCTACTTGATTCATGGCATCATGCAGAGTTTGACATGACCCTGCAGTTATTTATCTGTTGTTACTGAAAAAAAAATATTTCGGCAGTTTAACTTTTTGATCACCATAATTGCATCCTAACAAATTATGTGTCAGTCTTTTATGTGTAATTTTAGCTTCAACGGTAAATATTGAATATGTCTAATCATTATTTTGAGGCAATCTTTAGAGATATGGTTTTTGGGGGCTATCTTATCTTATCTGTTGTCACTATTATCTCTATTGTGGTATAATAGGTATTATAGGTATTATAATTCAAATACACAAATAACAATGTGAGACATAGACTTAGAAATATACAATAACATTAAAAAAAATCATAGAAATAAAAATAGACATAATGTTGATTCACTAAATATTCAAATATATCTATTGTTACTCCATGAATTGAAGTTATATTTATTTTTCACTGCATTTTCTTTATTTTCATGTAATCTATTTTTAATTCAGACTCGGCTTACTCCAATAATAATAATAACTTTTGATTGCTATTCACATATGCTACAGTGTACTAAAATACAATTGGATTAACTGCTCTGACTTCAAAGCATTCCTTAGATTAGATATTATTAAAAATCAGATTTGAATGCCTAATTATTTGGAGCACTTTTGGCTTAATCATATTGTGTAAGTGTTGCATGACCATCACATGATCTTCAAAAGCCTCTTGTTGATTCAGAACAATTGGATATAACAGAACAGAACACCAGGTTTCGAAGGGACCTTGGAGATCTTGTAGCCAACCCCATGCTCAGGCAGGAAGCCAAGCTCCGTGGGGCAGATTCACCCCAAGAGGTATTTAAATCTGCCCCACGGGGCTGGCCTGGAAAATCAAAGCACTGCCTGTGGTGACTCTGCTGGCTAAAACAGACTGCAGGGGGGAAGCCTCCCTGTAGCCCATTTTCAGCCTCCCTGGGCTCCAGCAGCACTTTGTCGGCCAAAAAGAAGCCACCAGCGGGGAGGGGGCACAATAGTTATATGGTGAGATGTATGATCTACCTTTTGAATGGTATCACCAACCCTTGGCATTTACTCTTCCGCCAATGTCTAAAGACATATTTGTTCCAACAAGCCGGCCTAGCCTAACCTCCCGTGGGGACTTTTAGGAAGTTTTTTAATTGGGTATTTTAAATTTGGTTTTAGTACAGGATAGGACTGTTTAATATTTATTTTAAATTATATATTTATCTTTGTATTGGTATGTTTTAAATTTCCTGTACGCCGCCCTGGGTCCTCTGTGGAGAAGGGCGGGATATAAATTTAAATTAAAAAAAAAATACTGTATTCCCTAAAGAAATTAATAATTCTTCATTGCTCCAGTGAGTTGTGAGAAGGCAGCCCATGACCTCAAACCCCTCAAGAAAGGCTGAGTTAGGAGGACTAACTGAAGCCATAATGAGGTTTACAGAAAATAAAAAATAATTTATTACAGTAATGCCTTACCACTCTCCCCCAAGAAGTGTTATTACTTCACTTAAGGAAAGGAATCTGAGAATGTTTTATAGTTGAACAATATTTGAGAGTGAAATGTAACAGTTACTATCCCAAATACAAAATCCTCTTTGGAATTTTTAAAAGATTAGTTAGAAAATCCAGGTAAGCATTACCTTCACCTGAAAATATCTCCAAACAGCTCTGTAAGTCAAAAGGTAATGAGTGTATGTTGCAACTCAAAAATAATGGGAGTCCCTGACTTACAACCATTTGTTTAGTGCCTGTTCACGCCCATCATGGCAACACCCAACTCTGGCTATGCCTTAGCACTACACCCTGGCCCTCTAAGATAAAAAACAACCCAAAGTGACTTTTGAAGCGATTTTTGAGGAAATATGTGAGCTATTTGGTGATTAGATAATGGTAGTTAGCAGTTACAATCTGTTAATAAAATAGAAACATCAAAACATTGAAACAAACAACCTATCAGGCTGACACAAAAATTTGATTAAAATGGTTTACTGGGGCTTTGAGACAGTTGGATAAAACTATATTTTGTTGCATTCAGATATTATGTTACGTGTAAATGTTTATGTGCCCTTAGGTTTTGTTCAACATTTTCCATGTTGGCATTCTGCCTGAACATCTGCAGTGCAAATTATTTCAAAGATAGGTTTAACCACTCAAAGATTGTGTAGCTGTTTGTACACGGTGCTTTAATAGTTTTCCTGAAGTGGTTTCTAAGCACCATCTGAAAGCTGACTGTACTGTTTTTCCATGTGAATATAAAGCAATCTGCCCATTATTGTTCTCCATAGGGTACCACTAACTGTACCATAGATTTCCTTACATGTTTTTTTAATTATTTATTCATTATTGGTAATATATTCAGTTATTTATTGGCCTATGCCATATCTAGTAAGATTGGCTTAAGTACACATGCAGGCTTGTTAACAGTGCCAAAAGAAATGGGCTGTAAAATTAAAAGTGCCATGTGTCATAATAATGAGATCAGTTCTTTCTTCTAGAATGAATGAAGAGACAGGCCTAAAAAGACTATGTGAATGAGAAGCTAGAATACAAGTAATTAAGAAGCTCCATTAAAATGCCTATATGATGACTTATTTTCTCTCAAAGCATCAATCACATGTTATAATTATAATTTTTGTCTGTTTGATTATTGAGACTTATCTTTTAAATGAAATTATAAGCAGGGTGAGGAATTGAAAGTCCATGCAAACAAACAACAGAATGTGCAAGTATTTAAATACTATAGAACTGCTTATTAGGCTAGAGCAGTGCTTCTCAAATAGTGGGGCGCGCCCCCCAGGGGGGGCGCGAGGCTCCGTAAAGGGGGGCGCGTTTGACCTCGGCAAACACTGTCATAACAAGCCAAGCCCCGTGTTTATGTCTCTGTATCCAGTCAGATGCTGACAAGGACCTTCTCCTGTGAAACATAACGCTGCCCCAATTAATCAAACTTGCTAAAGAAATCGGGCTACCGCTGCTGACATTTGCATTGATAGTGAGCATTAAGCCAGTACATGTGACTGCGCATGCTCCTCCCTTTCGAGGAGAACAGACCCGATTGGATAGACATGATGCTCTATCCTGATTAGCCAAACCCGCCCGTGTGACTTTTAGACCCGGATGATACTATTTACAGTCGTGCGGGGGGGCGCGAAATGTTTTCTTCTTCCTAGGGGGGCATGACAGAAAATAATTGAGAAGCACTGGGCTAGAGGTTATAAAAAGCAAAACTAAACAGGGACTAAGAAGATGAAAAATAAGCTAAAGACACAAGGCTTACTGTCCAAATAAAGGCAGTGAACAGATTATTCTTAATCTTATAAAGGTAAAAGTTCCCTTCGCACATATGTGCTAGTTGTTCCTGGCTTTGGGGGGCAGTGCTCATCTCCATTTCAAAGCTGAAGAGCCAGTGCTGTCTGAAGACATCTCCGTGGTCATGTGACCGGCATGACTAAACACCAAAGGTGCACAGAATGCTGTTACCTTCCCACCAAAGTGGTCTCTATTTTATTACTTGGATTTTTACATGGTTTCAAACTACTAGGTTAACAGAAGCTGGGAATAGTAATAGGAGCTCACTCTGTTACATGGTGCTAGGGATTCGAACTGCTGAACTGCCGACCTTTCTGATTGACAAGCTCAACGGGTTAGCCACGGAGCCACAGCATCCCTCTTCTTAACCTTATTGGGCAATGTAAATAATTGTTTTTCACCCTGTCCATCAATTTTGTACAGATAAAAAGACATTGTCTCTTGTCTACCATCTGTCTATAGCAGTAGATATAAATCTCTTAGGCAGCAGAAAGCAGAAACATAATAAGGCCATAATCTTTATAGTAACAAGTCTAGAGGGGATTTTAGATGGTATGCAAAATATGAAATAAATTAAGCTAAACTAGGTAGTAAAACTAGAGGGTGGAAGAAATGGGACTCTCGACATATAGTCTTCCTTTAGATAACAGTAGACAATCCATGCCCCATTGAGTATCAAGTGCAGGAAATCAGAAGTCAAGATGGTTCAAATAAATAGAGGTTTAGTGCATGCTAACACCCTCTACAAGAATCTGAAGTACCTAAGTGTACTAACACTCAAAGCAAATTGTTGGTAGATATGAGTCAATTGAATTCAAGGTGGGCTGGATTTAGATCACTTGTGGGTGCAAGAGAATTTGACCTTACCTCATGGTCAACCTACATCACTCACCCTTTTACCTTGTCCTCCCTCCTCTTCCTTGGGTTCTTTGATGCTGCTTTCTCCCTCTTAAATCATTTCTTCAAAGTCCGAGTTCTCATGGACCCTTGGCAAGGGCAAAGGGGAAGCTGTTTTAAAAGAATCTGCCTCATCATCATCTGAAGTGGCTGGCAAGCCAGCTGGTGGTTGCTGAAACACAAAAACATTGTTAGAGGATCCTTTCCCTCCCCTCCCCTGCCCAGAGTTGAAGGCCAGAGATGGAAGGCCAATCTCCATCTTCCCCTGGAATGGTCAAGAAGAACTGGTTAATCTCTTCTTCAACAGGTTCCTCGGGCAATGCAGTTTGGGCGACTTGGAATTTGGTTGGTTGTGATTTTTCAGGGCAGTGCTGATGAAACTTGCAAACTAAATCAGAGGCATGAGCATACCATGCATTTTCCCAGGAGTGATCACCAATGGGGTAGTCTTCTAATGAATCAAGTACTGAATGCTTTTGCTTCTGTGCCTACAGTCCAGTATTTCCCCACTTTGTATTCCCTCTACTATGATTAGTATTGGAGGAGTTTGATGGAATCATAATGTGCTTGGAGGGATGTCCTTAGAGAGTAAGGATCGGTGAAGGACTGGGTGCACCGTCATACAGTAGATGGAGGCAATTGGAGATAGAAAGCTACTAGGTTGATTTGTCCTGAAACTAGATTTTTGGAGGTCTTGAAGATGCTAAGAATTTGGTCAAGATCCAGACTATGTTGTCTACTGCTCCTGTAAGAAATTAACTACACCTGAAATTCTAAGTGTAGGAAAGTGCACCCCTGGAACTGGAAGTGCAGGGCTGTCTAGAAACACTTTCAGGTGTTTTCAAACCATACATAGCTTGAAATGGTGTCATTGAAATTGATGAGTGTAGTGAGTTGTTATAAGGAAATTCTGCAAGAGGCAACAAGGATGGCCACTGTCCAGTTGTCTTTGCTGCAGGTGCAGTAGAACTTCGAATACTATTGAAGAAGCTGATTACTCTGCTGCATTATCTTTGAGGTCATCCATCCAAAGCCCATGAGAAGTGATCTAGTCATTGCTTTATCCCGGTGATTAAGTCTTGGTGCTATTTGATAGCTCTCAGTGAATGGTAGTTGCTGTCAAGGCTGGACATGCAAAAACTGCAGAATTGTTACTGGTACTGGAATCTGTTGAACCTCAGAATATTTTGGTTTGTACGAGAAAGAGGGTATCTGGGATCAGGTTCGTTGAGCCTGGGATACATTGAATGTGAAAATCAAAGTATGAAAAGAAATGGCTTCATCTGATTTGACTGGGTGAAAGTGGCTTGGTCTTTTGCAGTGTGTGTAGATTCTTGTGGTCTGGGTTGACTTCTACGGGAAAATGTTAGAAAAAAATATATCCAGGGTTATAATGCTGATTTAATGGCAAGGAGCTCTTTATTGAAAATGTCATCATTCCATTCTGGGGCACTGAAGGTTCCAGAGAAAAAAGTGCAAGGCAAAAAACTGTTTCCTCCGGCCTTCTCTTGTAGAAGAACAGCTCAGATGGCAACATCTGAATCTCTTTGATGGGTCTGGATGCTGAAGGAGAGGCTGGCTGGCCAAAAGCTGCCTTAATTCTTTGAATGCTGTTTGGTATGTAGAAATCCAAGCAAATTTAACTCTTCTTTTTGGGTAAGGGGTTTGGCCTTGTGAGCAAAACCAGGTATGCATACACTTTGTGTAGAAGTTAATGAAGCTGAGGAAGAATTGTATATCTTTGGCTGTTAGACGGCTTGCTAATCTAGCTAAGCCTTGACTTTTTAGGGGTCCATCAGGATGCTCTTTGTGGAAATACATTATCCCAAAAAGTCTAGCTGTTGCAGATCAAAGGTGCATTGTTCTGGCTTGGCAAAGAGATGGCTGTTTCTCAGTCTACTAAAAAATGTATGTTCGTTTGTATGCTGAGCCTCGTTTTCAGAGTAGACTAACATGTCATCTACCTAGAAAACTCTAAATTAGTCAAATTAGGTGTGTAAAAACTTTGTTCATAAACCTAGAAAATATGGTCCCCATATTTATGAGGCCAAATGGAACCACAGTGTATTCAAACTTCCCATATCAAAGGGCAGTTAAATATTTCTGGCCTCTTTGATTCTAATGAGGTTATAAGCATTACAGAAGTCTAGTCTCTTAAAGTGCATTTTTTCTGTAGTTTAGCTAAGAGATCTGGAATTAAATGCATTGAGAAATGATCCCTCACTGTATTAAGGCACTGGAATTTGTGAATCACTCTCAGAAGGGGATCCCACTACTGTCAGATGTTCTGGTATCTTGCTTATTGGGCATGAAAAAGGTGGAAGCTGAGGTTGGAGATCTCCTAAGGACATTTCATGAGGGAAACCCCATTGGTAATGTGTTAGCATTTGGCAAAAAGCTGCCAAAAGATTTTTTTTTCTTGCTTGCTTTCTATTCTTGATTCTGGAGTCCAGGTATGGCTTTTAAAGGGATAGACATGGGTGGCAGAGGTGTGGAGTTTAATTTATAGCATGGGAGAAATATGAAGATATCCTCCCTGCTGTCTTTTTTTTTTTCTTTATTGATGAAATGTGGCTTTCTGGGAGAGGAAGGGGGTTAAAGAAAGGCAAAGGTTTGGGAAGCACATCCTGAAGCTGCTGCCTTAAACCTAGCAAAAAGTCAAGAATAGCTTTTTAGTCTTCCAATGGCCAGCTGATCGAAGCAGAAATCTGAGAAAACAGCAGCCATTTCCGCAAATAATTATCAGAGCACTGAAAATAGCAGCTGCTTCCAGGAGGCATTGAGGGCAAGCTTAAGCACTGTGGGATTGCATCAGGATAGGATGGTGGAGAAGAGGCAGGAGCAATGATGAAATTCATCAGGTTCTGGAGAACCAGTAATGTACATTTTGAGTAGTTTGGAGAACTGGCAAATATCACCTCTGGCTGGCCCCAGAGTAAAGTGGGAATGGAGATATTGCAGCAACCTTCCAGAGATGGGTTGCTCCCTGTTCAGCCCGGTTTGGCCCGGTTCAGCTGAACCAGTAGCGGCAGCGGTGGCAGGAGGCTCCGACACCCTGCCAGGATTGCATGTGAGCATGAACACGAGTGACCAGTAGAAAACCAGTTAGCAACCTAGCACTTTATCCTTCCCCTGGAGTGGGGTGGGAATTGAGATTTTGCAGTATCCTTCCCCTACTATGCCCATCAAGCCATGCCCACAGAACCAGTAGTAAAAAAAATTGAATTTCAACACTGGGCAGCATTCCTGTAGTCTGTCATAAGGTCACTACATATGTCATAACTTTGAAACAGGTTTGTATGTAGTTTTGGGGTATCCTGTCATAACTTGAATGTTTGTTAACCAACCTCATATATCTTGAGGACTACCTGTATTTGCATAGTTATATGACAGTTAGCCTTGGATATGCAGTCATAAACCACTCATGCTTCACAAGTTTGATTAGGTACCATTGATTAGCACTTTATGACTTTTGAAGGTCTTAGTTGTTCATGCTATTAGTTATCTAATAATTAATTAGACTGATAGGAAACTAGTTTGTAATCAGAATATCATGGCATACCTTACCAAGTGCTTATTTCATATGAGCTGCTATCTCAAGGGCATCCTAAAATAAAGTGACCGTAAATAAAAGAAGTTGTATCTATAAAGACAATAAAAGTGTACATTCATTCAAGTAGTGAAGCATTTTTGTTTCTAGTGCATTATTTTAAGATACAAATGAATTGAATAGCCATAAAAGTGTCATTGTGCATGAAGTCTTGTGGGAAGTTGAAACCTGCATAGTTACTCATATTAAAGGGAAGGTACTTCAAAGGAAATTAATTTTAGTTTGCTTTGGACAATAAAAAGGCAGATGCTTATTCATTGCTTGATGATTACATCACAAATATCAAGTGCAGACACAGGCCTTTCACTGTCTTACAATATAATGATAAAAATCTTGCTGTTGTTTTCAGCTGGCAGCTCATTCATCTGGCAATTTGACAAAAGAATAACCAGTCTTGAAAGTTGTCACTCCAGGAACAGTAAGAAAAAAATTCCAAAGCAATATTGTGTGACAGCCAGTTTGGAAGAGGAAGGCAATATATTTTATGTATCTTGTCACTGACCTAGCTATATGATCATCAAAGGACCCAATTTCTAATGTTTCCATATTTAAGCATGATGTTTCAATGGGATTCTAGAATGTGACACATTTTTCTGTCAGCAAATGTTTTCATATTTGGAAGACTCAGATTTCTTCAGTGTTAAAATTAGGACACTATACATTGTTAAAGTTAGGAAACTGAATTATGGAATTCAATTTGGGACTGAATACAGATAGAGATAGACAAAACTATACATACTATTGTGGTGTGAAATCATGGCTAGAGACAGGAGTCTAATGCCTGGGATGACACAGGTGAAAACGTGGTTGATTAGTTCAATGTTTCTCAACCTTGGCAATTTTAAGAAGGGTGGACTTCAACTCTCAAAATTCTCCAGCCAATTAAAAAGTTGCCAAGGTTGAAAAAAACCAGGCTTAGTTAGAAGCAGTCATAGAATAAAGGAGAAAAACATGGTAGTTTTACTGAGATGAAACAAGCAGTAAACAAAATTAACTTGTCCAAGCTAAAATCATGACCTGAGTGCAAAGCAAAATTTTAAAGTGCTTGCAGAATAGATTATTCAAATACAGTGGATCAGAGATAATTTTAAAATGAAGGCGTGTCCCATCAACACATTTTTGTATAGTATTATGAAATTAAGTGTCTATAAGTAATTATAAATGTTTATGTTCAAAAGTTCACAAGTTCTGTCAGCAAAACAAAAGATAGATTCATCCACCTAAAATTTATTTATCGAATTTCTATACCGCCCTCTCTCCCACATGGGACTCAGGGCGGTGCACAGGAATAATAAAAATATAAATATAAAATGGAGGTGATGGTGATGAGTGTCAATTCACATCACAGTGAAATCAAACTTCTCCCAACAATTTTATTAATTGTTGGTCCTAAAAAAGCAGAGGCTATCCATCACTTCAATATCTTCATTATCAGTTCCAAAGCTGGTTGTTGTACCTATTGTCATTAGTTGATCATATTTAGTCTAAGCCCATTATTCCACTGCATACTTTATCTCTTATTACTAGAGCTTCCAGATCATTTGCATTTTTGCCATTGTTACTAAAGTGCTCCTAAAGCCTCCAGCATCTTCCTAAATTACAGTTGTCCAAGGTAGCTGCCTGCTTAGCTAAGCCACTGGGATGGTCTCACCCTGGGTTGTGACCCTGCGAGGATTATATACCCTTAGCATACTCCCACTCATTTTTGCTTATCCCTTCCAGGAATATTCCCACCATCAACAGACAAGGATCCGGGGAAAATATTCATATTCATATATGTAACAATACTTAGACATTTATTCATGCTACCAGAACTGCTTCTATCCCCAATTCAATCTGGCCTGTTGTAGTATGCCACATACTTTTTCCACTTTTGTAATTCTAGCCTCTTTTACTACTTTTTATTTTGGAACAGTTGGAGGAGGAGTTAGTGATTATATAAGAAATCAGCCACCCATCATGGCTTGTTTTGGGTAGATATTCCTTCCACTTCCAATATTTTGCCAGATTTAGAAAGATTAAAAGACCATAAAAGGATATGGAATGTGTGCATATATTTAAAATATAGAAATTATTGCCATAAATTACTGTGGTAACAGACTCAAAGGGGGGATTAATTCATGTTGGAAAGAGCTATCTGTATCCTTGTCTTCCTGGATGCAATATCTTCTGAATCAAATGGCACAATTTAAATATTAGCTGCTAGAAAATTAGCCATGTTCTTGTCCAATTAATAAACTTCCTGGATCTAGATATAAGTACTATATCCTCTATGTCATTGTACTGTATAATATTAAATTGAACTTTAGCAAATAGCTAAAGGAACAAAAGAAAATTCAGAAAACATAATGGATAATGGTAGAGCATTGGCTTGTTTTTTTCAAGAGCAGGAATATATCTGTACTTCTGCAAATTAATGGAGAGTTTACAGGTTAAAATGACTGGCAGAGTCTGGGAAACCAAAGATTTGCAGAACTCCTGTCTCTGCTTGTCCCATGAGATCCAGTGGAGTGGGCATGCTTTAGGTCCCTTTCATGATATAATTACACCAAACGAGATCTAGGGAGTGACAAATGTTCCAACACCTGCCTCACAAAATGGAATTCCCTTCAGAATTGGATGGCATTGATCTTCTTGGCCTTTCGTGAGTCCCAGAAAACCTGTTTTTCCACTAAGCAGTGGGCCACAACATTGGATGAACCTGTCCTAAAATGACTTGGAATTGAAGTATATTTTGGTGTAATTATGCAGTTTTATGGCATGTGTTCGTTTTGCTATTAGTTTTTATGATTTAACCATTTGTAAGTTGCTATTTATGTAGCCATATATAACATCACAGGGGCTGAAACGCTGAGTTTGTCGATCAGAAAGGTTGGCAGTTCAGCAGTTTAAATCTCTAGCACCCATAACAGTGAGCTCCCCTTATTTGTCCCAGCTTCTGCCAAACCTAGGAGTTTGAAAGCACGTAAAAATACAAGTAGAATAATAAGAACCACCTTTGGTGGAAAGTAACAGTGTTCCGTGTACTTTCAGCATTTAGTCATGCCGGCCACATGGCCATGGAGACATTTTGGACAGTGCTGGCTCTTCAGCTTTGAAACGGAGATGATCACCACCTCCTAGAGTCAGGAATGACTAGTACATATGTGCGAGGAGAACCTTTACCTTATATAACTTCTAAAAAAAGAAATATATGAAGCTCCATTAATGTATGCCAATATATTGTCTATAATTTACTATCGTGTTTGTTCCAAAACATAATGTACTTAGAAGACTGAATGAGTTTGAAAATACGTTTTGAACATTAGTTTGTGATTTGTTACAAAAAAAATCTGTAATTGTATTAATTTTGTTGAGTGTAACAAGAAAGATTTCTTTGATGGTAAATCTTAAACCTAAACATTGTTAAGCATTAATTCAGGATGAATGACGCTAGTCACCAATTTTCTTTTGCTTGACTAGATTTCTCAACTTCTATTAAGCCCAGTTTGTTAATGCTTGTTTCTTTATTTTTCATCAGAAGAACTCCAGTGAAAATTATGAACTCATTAACATAATTAAATCCAAAAAGGATTTCTCAGCTTGAGTAGGGTCTATCATACAGCTTTTAGACAACAACTAAGTCACATAGTTGTATTATTTGAGAAGTAATTTTCTAATGCCTAAACTTCAAAGGAATTTTTGAAATTACCATGTAGCCCAGTGCTAATCCAGTGGAGTGTTGCTTAATGGTCTGTTTAATTTTTGTCTTGATTGGTCTTTAATAAGCTGCTCAGCTTGAAGACTGCCTTCATATAAGCAATACAATAATACAGAATTACTTTAGGCATCCCAACGTCCCATAATATTCCACTCTATCTTTCCCTCCTATGGAAGGTTCCTCTTCAGTTATGGTTTCATGCTGTTTCAGTGATGAACCAGTGTGCACAGGGATTAAAATGTTAAAATACTTTTTAGAAGATCATCATTCTAGGTACCTTGAAAAATCATACTACTTACCCCTTTTAAGTTATGCACCTTAAGAAAATAAATCCATTCTGACATGTAATATTGTCATATAAAGCTACTAGTAGGCTTTTAGCCAGCTTGGCCATTTCATATTGCTGACTGCAGCAAAGTCAGAGAGGAAAACTGAGACAAGAAAGATGTGCATAATTATAATTTTGCTTTATGTCTGCTCTGGCAAAATCCACTATATTTCGATGACACATAGAAACTCACATATTTCACATAGAAATTTTTACATATTTGTTCAAGACAAAGTCAGATTTATTTTAAGAAAAGGTTAATGTTGAGAAAAGTTAACATAAAATTTAGCAAAAGGATCTGTGATTGCCCTAGTTAATTGTGTTATGCTTCCTATGTTAGAAATTCCAATGATAGTTCAAAAACATTTAATCAGAGAGTGGCCAGCAATCATGTCCTACATTTATTACTTTAATGTAAGACGACTATTCATAGTCCTATAGTTAAACCTATAATTGCCCCCCTTTAATTTAAGGACACTGCAGCTGAGCTGTCTTCAATCAATAAGTATGCGAGCACACTTGGTATGCAATGATAATTGGTTTTTCTGCTAATTGATGCTTAAGTAAAATGAGAACCAAACAAATATATAGAATAATTGCATTAAACAAAGGATGTTTATTCTTAAGCTCTGAAACAGACAAAAACTAATGGGAAGTGTCTATAGACAACCTGGAATTAAGCAGAAACTTCCTAACAGTGAGAACAATAAATCAGTGGAACAGCTTGCCTTCAAAAATTGTGGATGCTTCATTGCTGGAGGTTTTTAAGAAAAGACTGGACAGCCACTTGTCTGAAATGGTATACTGCAGAGTCTCCTGCTTGAGCAGGAGGTTGGACTAAAAGTCCTCTAAGGTCCCTTCCAACTCTATTCCAACCCAAAAAAAAAGACTATCTGAAACAATTATGTGAATATTCCATTTGAAATAGCTATGATAGCTTCAAAGAATAATCAAAGTAAACCAGGACCATTCCACGTAAGCTCCAGATCAACCCATCATGGAAATGGATGGATTGAGTTGATGTAATTTAATCAAAACATCTAAGACTGGACTTAGTGATTGTTGCTCCCTGTTGTGATTACTTGGGCCATTCACCTTTCTTTTCAGTTGATAGCAGTAATACTAACATCTTGTTTACCAAGCAAGTGTGAAGTAACTTGATTGCACCATTTTTGTACTAGAACAGTGCCCAAAGGGGCAAAAAAACAACAACAATTGTCCCTCATATAAAGTTTGAAAGCCAAATTTATTATAATAACCTGGAAAAGGATACTTTGGAAAAAAATATCAGGGAAGAGTTCCAAGTCAATTAGAGTAGCCTAAATAGGTCTTCCTAGAACTGTCTCTTGTCTTGTCATCCATTATTCCATTATTCCTATAGTACCTTATGGATCAAAGGAAACTGTTTTAAATACATGCGAGACCGTCTCCTGCCCCATACATCCCTTAGACCGATCCGCTCCCACAGAGAGGGCCTTCTCAGGGTGCCGTCGGACGGACAATGCCGACTGGCGACACCCAGGGGAAGGGCCTTCTCTGTGGCGGGCCCTGCCCTGTGGAACGACCTACCCCCTGAACTCCGCACCATCACCGACCTCCGCCTCTTCCGCCAGTATTTAAAAACACACCTGTTTCATCAAGCCGGCCTAACATAGCCTCCGCTGTGACTAGTATTAGATAGCTTTAAAATGGGGATTTTAATTGGTTTTAGCGCAGGTCTGAATATTTAATAGCTTTTTAAATTTTGTATTTTGTGTATTTATATGTTATTTTAAATTCCTGTGCGCCGGCCTGGGTCCTTTTGGAGAAGGGCGGGATTTAAATCAAATAAAACTCTAAAAAACTCTAAACTCTATTCTAGACTGTTTGTTTTATTTATTTATTTATTTAGAAGATTTTTATGGCCACTCACTTGCTCCTAGTGACTCTTGGGGTACTTACAAACAATAAAAACCCAATATAAAGGAAATTAAAAAAACACCCACCCCACTAGTTTCTAATGAGAGTCTCTAATGCAGTGATTCCCAACCTTTATTTGGCTATGCCCCACCTAAGCATCTTTAAAATCGTGATGCCTTCCCCCCCCCACCCCCACCCCATATAATTCTTATTTTATTCAAAAAGTGAACTCTACTCACGTGGAAGAATCCTAAAAGGTCATTAACTTGGTTTAAACAAGGATCAAATTGCCTCCATTAAAAATCGAATTTCC
Organism: Rhabdophis nuchalis; assembly: GCA_039707465.1. Lineage (NCBI taxonomy): Eukaryota > Metazoa > Chordata > Lepidosauria > Squamata > Natricidae > Rhabdophis > Rhabdophis nuchalis. The sequence goes on along the minus strand of CM077644.1, from coordinate 44,257,724 downwards.
CCCCCTGTAGAGCCTAGGCTCCATATTGGGAACCACTGTTTTACTGATTACAAGGACAGCACATCCTTTGCAAATGAAAGAATTGAAAGCAATACACTGGATTAGTTCACCTGAACTCTACCTTCAGGTGAAGTCAACATAGCATACACAACTGGGCAACATACATTAATACATTTAATGAATACTTAAAGGGTGTGGGGCTTAAATCACAACCTTTATTGATCCCATTAGAGTAGTCCTAATTTCACTGCTATTCATTAAAGTAGTCCCTTTTTTATTTTCCTCGTGAGCCTTTTAAAAGTTTTGACTGCATTAAGGTGTTGATTTAAGCATTAGAAGAAGCCTGGAAAAAATGAGTAACAGAGAGGTGCTGTGTTCATGAGAAACCTGAAGCCCTTCTTTGCAAATACATTTCACATTGTGCACAACAGTGCTGATTATCTCTCCCACATGATTTATGTAGATATTTAATCTCATTGGGAGTAAGGTGCATTTTTATGAACTAGGAATGCTAAGCAGAAATCTCTAATATTGTCTTTTTGGGAATAATTGGAGAGAAATAATAACTCAAAGCACATATTAAAGTAAAATATCAAATCAAATTCTTACTATACATCAGCAATCCAGACTACACAAAACTTACTAAACAAAATCTATGGGATGTAACCTACAAAAGAAAGTAAAGTACACAAGATGAAAAATATGCAATCATGCTTGTGCTATTTTGTTAGCATACAAGCTATGAAAAAGAAACTTTGCAACAATGAGAGGTTCTTACAGTATGTGCCAGGGAAAATTAAACATAAAACATAAAATTCCTGAGTCCATTTTAGAAATGACGTTAGAAGAGGTGTTAATAGTTCTTTACGTATGTCTCAACAGAAATTACATTATGAGTTTGTGTTTCAGTATGACCTTCTGTACAAGGGCAGAGACTTTCTTAATATGACATTTTATAAAAAAATTTCATCCAGTATTGCTGACAGTGTAATATTCATCTATCATAATGTGAATGCTTGCCAAAAATATTTTTTGTAAATTGATATAAGTACTCTGCTGCTTTAAGTATGCACTGCTACAGTCCAATTGCACCCTAGATGAGAATACATTCTGACTATTATTCTATACAGATAGTTCTTGACTTACAACAGATCATTTAGTGACTGTTTCAAAATTACTACAGTGCTGGAAAAAAGTGACTTATGACCATTTTTCACGCTTATAACGAATGCAGCATCCGCGTGTTCACTTGATCAAAATTCAACTGCTTGGCCGCTGACTCATATGATGGTTGCAGTGCCCCGAGATCATATGATCACCTTTTGCGATCTTCTAAGAAGCAAAGTCAATGGAGAAGCCACATGACTTAACAATCATGTTAACTTAAGAACTTGACAATAAAAGTCATAAAATGGGGCAAAACTCACTTAACAAATATCTCACTTAGTAACAGAGATTGTGGGCTAAATTGTGGTCATAAGTTGAGAACTACCTGTATAATATATATCTTTTGCTTAAGCATCTTCATTGCTTGATTTTATCCCAAGAACATGAATGTATCACTTGAAAACCCAGTTTGTATCATTTTTGTCAATATGGAGTTCTGAAAAGGAATCACATTTATTATTATTATTACTTGGGTCTTATTTTTTTTATTTTATTTTATTTAAATTTATATCCCGCCCTTCTCCACAAAGGACCCAGGGCGGCGTGACGTGAAGATGAAGGCTATGCCCTAATTTCAGAATAACATTAACCACAGGTTTCACCACTTGAAATAGCTTTCTTATGAATTTTGAATCTACCCTTTCCAGGTTTTGAATGTTCATTCCTCAGTTTCAAAGATCTGTGGTGGCACAGTGGTTAGAATGCAGTAACTTCTGCTGACTGCCAGCTGCCAGCAGTTTGGCAGTTTGAATCTCACTGACTCAAGATTGACTCAGCCTTCCATCCTTCTGAGGTTGGTAAAACGAGGACCCAGATTGTTGGGGAAAATATGCTGACTCTGTAAACTGCTTAGAGAGGGCTGTAAAGCACTGTGAAGCAGTACATAAGTGTAAGTGCTATTGATACTGCTATTAACTGAGATCCATACTAGAGCACGCATAGTGTCTTGGCTTCATAAAGTTTGACAGTAGCTAATATGTACTATGCATCTCTGGAGAAGAAAAATGGGAAAAAATGGTGCTGAACTGCACTGGACATTTGAAGCAACCCAGATGTGGATTGCTGCCGGTTCTGCCCAGATCATGTGAACTGATAGTAGCGGGGGCGGGAGGCTCCACCCACCTGCCCAGACGCTTCTACGCATGCACAGAAGCAGCATGCGCACGCATACAAATGTGCACAGGATCATGCCTGAACCGGTAGTAAGAAAATTGGCAACCCACCACTGAAGCAACCTGAGTGTTTGATGCTTCCCAGAATAAGACAGTACAAAACACAAATATCTAAAGCTGGGAACCTACTATATTTTATCTCCTGTATAGGTACTTTTAATTTTTCAAAATGCCTTGCAAAACCCGTGATTATTTTTATAATTGATCAGAAATAAAATTCTTTACCAAAATAGAGTAGAGCTCCCATGGTCCTTCTAAGGCCTATTTACGTTTGTAATATTATATTAATATTCATAAAAATACAATTCTGCTTTCCACTTTGGGAGAAGAAATATATCTATAAGATCAACTAAGGGTTGCAGAGTAGTGTGCAGTATTTTTAAATTTTGAATGTGTGATTAGGCATGAAAATAAAGACAAAATAGAGAGGTGGTAGTTGCTGATGTTTAATTCACAGCTATATTTTGCTACAATCAGTATATTTACTTTATTTAATATTTATTTAATATTTAATATTTATTTAATATTTTGCCTGGTGAAGAATTTTTTTAGAACTTGAAAGTTTGTGCACTATGTGATGATTTTCAATTGGTCTAATGAAATTATTGTTTTAATAATCGATTGTGGTTCAACTATCTTTATTTTTACAGTGAAATGTTACCTTAAATTCCCAGCCCCTCTTAATAACTCACAAAGCTGATGGATTTTAGCAATGCAACAAAACCAAGAGGAATGCATTCCTTTTCCAAATAACAGTGCAAGTCATCCAGGAAGACAATCTAGCAGTGTCTGTCCCCAAGTCAAGCTAGAACTCAGTTGAAAAGAATTCAGCTCACTGGTTTAGTCCAAAAATCTGTGGATTTGCTGGGCAGCATCTGCTCCAGTTCATCTGCAAGAATAGAACATTGGCCTGCTGTAAGATGCTGAAAACTTGGCTTTGCCATCATGTTTGAGGAACAAGGTTGGTAAGGAACCTGTGAAATGGTTATACTGTTTGTAAAATGGATGGCATTCACCTGTGGGTTATATAGTTTTTGTTAAATAATTTTTTAACAAAGTAAAAGCCATGAGAAAATAAAAAAGATAAAGGAAGATAGTGAATAGTGTAACAAGAAAATAGGAATAGGAAAAAAAGGAAAGGAAATAATATAGAATGATAGATAGATAGATAGATAGATAGATAGATAGATAGATAGATAGATAGATAGATAGATAGATAGATAGATAGATAGATAGATCTTTTATTTTCTTTCCTATTTCTTTTCCTATAATATTCCATGGCTATGTTTAAATGGACTAGTTATGAATTCCTAGAAGACACTGCTTTCAATTGCATGTTGACCTTTAAAATTCCTGGTATTGTTATGTATATTTGAATCTAAAGTTTTCCGGCTTCTATACAAGTCCATCCGACAAAATAAAATGACCCATTTTGTCCTCATTTTCAACATAAATTTGAAGCACCTTTATATGTTCTAGACAATTTTTCTGAAGTCATATACCAATGGTATATCATTTTCCAAAAATTATGTTTTAAATCTAACATGTAAGTTTTAATCATTTTAAGAAACCTTATGTTGAAAGTTCTTAGTCCATTTTATCATATGCTCTTTCACTTGTTCTTTTTTGTTCAAATTATAATACAGTTTTGTACATTTTAGCAGATAAATGGTCATCATTCATATGTATTTCAAATTCTGTCTTCTGCTGTTCAAATCTTCTATTATCTACCTTACATTTTTCTCTTAACCATACATACGAAAACCATTGAAAATGCAATCCCTCTGCAATCAGTGGTTCTCTTGATTTCATCGTATTTTCCTCATGCTCTTCATGTATTAACTCTTGATAAGTTAACAATTTCTCTTTACCTGCTGCTTCTTTTCTGTAAAATGCTTCTTGTGCTGAGATCCATAAAGGTATTATGGGGCATAGCTTGAATTTATATCTTCTCCATATTCTCAATCTGGCACTTGTAATATAATGGTTTTTAAAATCTACATTGAACTTAACTTTATTGTAGCATAATAAAATATTCTGGTTTTTAGTTATTATAATGGTGGTTTTTGGTTGTTGTTGTTTTCATTTGGATTATTTATTTGTATTTTGTGATATTTTAACTATGTGAACCACCCAGAATTGCATGTGTAATACAAGAGACTATATAAATTGAACAATAAAATGAATAAAATAGTGTTATTAACATTAAGTATACCATGTTTTACCTGAAGCTGAAAATAAAAAATATCTGCAAACTATAGTAAAGAAACCTTTAAATACAACAACAAAAGAATGCAAAGATTAAGAAAAAAATGAGAAGAACATTCAATTATCTGTTCATCTTATAATTCCCTTATCATTTCATCTTTAAGCTTTTTAGTCCTACATTATCCTTCTTTAGTTTGGCAGCCTCGAGAGATGGGAGTACAATCCTCAAAGTTCCAAATCAGCATGTAGGTTATAAAGTAATAAATTTCATGGGTTAATTCTGAGTAGAATTTCCAGGTTGCAGTTGTCAATCCTAATGGGTTGGCTACAAGCAGAAACATTATTTAGGACTGGAACCTGGAAATGTAGTTTCATATTGTTAATAAACTATAAATTCATAGCTCGATTGTAAGTGTGCATTTTTCACTTCAGTAAGTTAGCTAAGTTGCATCTTGCAGGCCCAATTCTTTTTGAGTAAGTTTACTAATTCATTGTATTACCCATATATTCTACTTATGAATAGATATGAGGATCAATAGGTTGCTTTTTGAGCAATAGCTATCAAAATGAATAATGCACATTTATACCACAAACCATTTGTGTAACGTTGAATAATAGCATGTTCAAAGCAATTTATTTAAATGTTGTAGCATGGAATCCTCAGTCCATATCTAAATGGCAAATAGCCCATAGATTATGTTTTCTCCTAAGAATGTGATGAGAGTAAACATACTTTCAGCCATAAAATGCTGTTTTTGAGATGGTTAATAGTACCGCTAGAATTTAAAGTGCATTATTATTTGATTTTAAAAATATTTGTTCAAGGCGATATGTGTACAGTATTTATGCATGAATACTTGAGAAAAGGAAGCAAATAGGAATCTATGCCAGCATACAACATTGTATGCCACAAATATATTCCAAATCACAGATGGGTGCATTTGATTGCCAGAACCAGATTATTTATTATTATCATAACAAATACAACAAAGTTTTTAAACAGTGATGCCTGAACTGACAGACAAATTACAATGGAAAATGAGGAAAATAGAAATTAAGACTTTGGTACTCAGTTACATTAATGAAAATATCATACATGGAGAAATGATTCATTATGGGAACAGGAAGGCAAATAATTCATGATGTGACTATATTTAAGGTTGATAATGACACTGAAGCAGTAACAAGTGCTTGCAGGAAAATACCAGTTCAAGACTCTTTAACCGTTGATTAGCTGTTGCAGCATACTGTTTGTATTAGAGCCAACACTGCATTGTTCAATCAACAGTTTCCTTTTAACAATCCATAATTACATCTCCATAAAGTCATGAGGAGTCAAGCTTAACTTGGAAAAGGCTTGACTTCATAATACAGATTATAGAGGAATGCTATGACATTTTGTGCAGGAGTGTGTAATAGAAAACGTAAATAGCAGGGATTAGTTCTGTTAAATAATTTTAATAGAAGCAGTTTCAAAAGTGAGGGAATTAATTTACCATTCATTTGAACTGTTTTTTAAAATTAGGAAATCAAACTATTCCTGCTCAGGAAAAAGATTCTCTTAAATGACAAGGCTTCTATTTGCCAGTGTGTTTGAAATCTGATGGAGGATTGACCTTTAAAGAGGTGGTGGAGGAAAGTGTATTTTATGCATTTATAATAACTTTAGGAGGGTGGGGAAAAATAGGCACTTCTTTTTAAAGATTATCAGCCACTTCAGTTTTACATCTTCAGTCCCTTTATTCTGCCTCTCTGTTCTTTTAAAGCACTTGAATTGACAACAGGCTCAATAAATCCTATCACCATCACAGAACCAAATGGATGTGTGCAGGGAATTTAGAGTTCATGCATATTCAGTGGTATGATATATTTCAGGCAGGTAAAGCTTTAGAAAAAGTGAGATGCAAAAGGAAGTTCAGCACACAGTAATCTTTGTGCTTCAGAGAGGTAACAACCATTGCCTTGGAATCTATTTGCTATGATTTTACCCTTACATGATGTACAGTTTTAAATAAAAGCCACAGAGTAAGACAGATATACAAAGCAACTATGAAACCTTGTTTCTTATCTTGTTCAATAAGGAAAAGAGCAATTCAATGTGTTTTCTTTCATACAAAGAATTGATTTAAAAAATCAATACCTTGACTTCCGGTTCCGGCTCCAGCGGCGACGGGCGAGCCTAGCGTTTGCTCGCCGCTTTGTTGCTTTTCCTGCCCCCCCACGGGGGCGAGACGCCCCATTTTTTCGGGGGTCTTCCGTAGGGCCGGCTTGCCTGGGCCGCCCCCCCCCCCACGGCAGTGGGGTAGCAACCCTTGTCTTCGGCACAGGTGGAGGAGGACATGCTGCGGGGGGGTTTCCCTTCGCCAAAGGCAGACGGCACCGTTCGCTAACATGGAGAGAGCTGATCCGCTAGGTCAGAAGGCTTCTGGGGCTTTGGCTACGAAGGGGAGAGTGAGTGATTTAAAACTTTTTTTTTCTCTGCTGTCAGCCTGGCTGAAAGGACTTGGTGGGGGGTGTTTGCTTGTAAACCCCCCCCCCCCTCGGATTTAAAGCGGCACTTGAAAATGGCTCCTCGCTGCGAGGAAGCGGATATCTTCAATCCGGATTGTTTGCAACAAGGGAAAGTGAGCTGCGGCATGTCTTGCAACAGAGTTTCTAGGTCTGGCTGAAACAATTTCTTTTACCACTCTCTCCTTCGGGCTTTGAGCTTGGGCGGTGGAAGATGGCTTCTCTTTGTCCCTGAATGACTATTTTACTTATGGAAAATTTCCAGCGTCTCTTTGTGATTTGGACTCCCTCTGGTTACTAAAGAAGAATTTTTTTTTTGGATTTGTGATTTCTTTTCTGGAGTGCCTTCATTATTATACTTATTGATTTGGATAATTGTTTCTCTCTTGGTTCCTGAACTTTACAACCCTGAATTGAACTTTTGGCTCCTGACTTGCCTCAACAGCCCCACCCAAAAAACGCCATTTTAGTGGCACTGATTTTAACAGCTAATCATGGCACAAGAATCAGCACTGGCAAGCTTAGAACTAAGGATGGCCTCTCTTGAATCTGTTATACAAACTTTGGTACAAGAAATCAAGGCCCAGAGGGCAGAAAATATCAACTTTAAAAAGGAATTATTGGACACACGGAAACAAGTGCTGGAGAACACACAGAAGAATGAAGAACTGGAAGGGGAGCTGGCGGGGGCTAAGGGAGAGATTAAAAATGTTACTAATGAGGTTGTGGAAATAAATGGGCATGTGTCTAGGATTGATATGGAAAGGATGACATATTTTTTGAGATTTCAGAACGTTTCTGAGGAATCTGGTTAATGTCTCCCTGAACTCATGAGCACAATTATAGCAGACTATTTACATAAACCCAAGGATGAGATCAGGGGGGACATTGACCTAGCCTACAGAATAAACTCTGCATATGCCAGGATAAATGAAGTACCTAGAGAGATACATGTTAAATTTGTTAGAAGGTCAACCAGAGAGGAAATCCTGAAAGTGCAAAGGGGGGGTCCGTTAATTTACCAGCAAAAGGAGGTTGCCATCTTGAAGCAGATCCCAAGAAAGATTAGAGAAACGAGAAGGAAATTTTCCTTCTTGTCCAAAAAATTGTTTGACCACGGGATCTGGTTCAAGTGGGTGACGCCCGAAGGGATGCTGGTGTTCTGGGAAGGAGGAAGAGTGAGGATTAAAACAGTTGCTGAGGCGGAAGCCTTTCTTAAAAAACATTCCTCTGTCCTGGGGGAAGATCCAGGGGGGGCAGAGGGGGCCACGGCCCCGCCCGCTGGGGGCCTGGAAGGAGAGATAGAAGACACAATAGCCAAGAGACTTAGATCTAAAAAATAACTTTGCTTTGATTTTTTGAGTAATATAGTATAACATGTGTATCTGGATTTTTGTAAATGACTGACAGCATAGAACTGAGAACTTAGAAACATGTACTTGTTTTCACTTTGTAGTGTTATGAACAATGTTTTGTTAATGATCTATTTTGAAGTCCCAGAAGGGCCGACGACTTTGACGTGAATGCTCTCAAAATTTCTTTGTATCCCTTACCCCACCCTATTGAAAAATTGTAAAACAAATAAAACTTTTTCAATATAAATAAAAAAAATCAATACCTTGACATACAATTGAAGTTATAAAACCATGATGGTGAACCTATGGCATATGTGCCACATATGGCATGCAGAGCTGCTCTGTTGGTTTCCAGAGCACTGTAAACCCAAAGACCAGCTGGCCAGTGCACATGCATATGCCATAAACTCCAAGATCAAATGGATGATGCGCATGCCATTCACCTGGTCTTTGGGTTTACAGTGCTCCAGCATGCACATGCTGTAAACCCGAAGACCAGGTGGATGGCACACATATGTGCACCAGCCAACTGGTCTTTGAGTTTCAGGTGCTCCGGCACGCGCGCACATTGCGGTTTGGGCACTTGGTGTCGAAAAGGTTCACCATCACTGTTATAAAATATAGATCAGAGGCATCCAATCTTAGCAATTTTAAGACTTGCATTGAAAGCCACCAAGATGTCAAGTCAAGTCAAGACTATGTAGATTCAAGTTATGTACTATTGGGATGCATTCCTTATAATCGTGGTGGGTTTCAAAATTTTTAGAACCTCTTCTGTAGGTGTGGCCTGCTTTGTGGGAGTGGCTTGCCAGCCATGTGACTGAGTGGAAGTGGCTTGGCAGTCATGTGGCTAGGTGTGTTTTGTCAACTTGTAAAATGTGGTGAAACTCACTTAACAATGCTCTTGCTTAGCAACCAAAATGTTGGCTCAGGAACTGTGGCATTGAAGTGTGCAAGTATTAAAGCTGTCAAGTTACAAGACCCTTGCACCCTAACCCTTTAGAACCCCCCCCCTGGGGTGTTCAAACTTGACAGCTTTAAGACTTGTGGACTTCAACTCCCAGAATTCCTTCTCTCACTCTTCATCTTGATGATGTTCGGACGGTGGGGGTAGGGAGCTGGAACCATAAATGGCACTGTAGATTTGTGGAACGTCTTCTATAGAAGAGGTTAGAACTGGCAGGAACCCACCACTGCTTATAATGCATGTTAAGTATTATTTATTTACTTTGTTCAAGAACTGAGATATCCATTCTTATTTCTAAGTAGCTTGGCTAATTCTCTTGATGTACAAGTTGAATACTATTGATCCACAGAAATGCTTTGCAGTTCATTGGTGGAATTAGAATCTTTCAAATTTCTAAAGTAATAAATGTACTCATAGGCATTTTAGCCATGTATTTAGCTACCGTAAGTATTAAGATCAATCTCATATTAAATTACTTAACATATTTTTTTCTTCAAGAAATTTCCGTAGATTAAAATTACAGAGCATACTTTCCAGATCTATCACAGATTTTAAACTTTGGCTTAATACTCTATGTGCTTCTATTCTACTTTAATTCAGTGATATTTTAATTCATATTTTAATTCAGGCATACTGAATATACTAAAATATATTTCGGATATGGAGGGAATTATATTGTAGTAATGATCTACAGAAAAAATGTAGAAATGAATGTGAAACAATATATTTCGCAAACAAACTAAATCTCAATTTCTCAGAGAATACTAATAGTCATATAGCAGCGATGGTGAAACTTTTTCTTATGGTGTGCCAAAATTGTGTGTGCGCACGCTATTGCACATGCATGTGTGCCCACACCAATTCAATCCTCCCTGCCCACCTGCACACAGGGTGTGTGACACACACACACCCTGTGCATGCATGCATGATCCTCTCCAGGCTCCAGAGACTTTCCTGAGGCCTGGTGAGGGCAAAAACGGCTCCTCAGCCCCCCGAAGGCTCCCGGAAGCCAAAAATGGTTCATTTAAGAAACTTCCAGTTTGCCCATTGTGGCTATTTTTTGCCCTCCCCAGTCTCTGGAGGCTTTCCCGAAGGATGGGGAGGGTGAAAACAGCCTCCCCCAGCCCTCTGAAACAGCTGGCCAACGTGTACATGCACACTGGAGCTGATAACTGGCATGCCAGCAAATATTGCTCCGCGTGTCATGGCCATATAATATTATTGCAATTTCACCATTTTGGAGAACAGAACTATTATTGCTTTGAAAAAGTCTCCATTGAGTAGCTAAACGGACTAAAAATGGAATGCTGGAGAATTATAAACAAAAATTGTTTTCAGAAATGTTCTCTCTAAATAAAATAAATTAAAATATTTTCATCCTAAACAAGATTTTGTTTTGTTCTTACTGCAAACTTGTTTCTCCTACTTGCAAGTTCGGAACATCTACTTCAGTACATAAATCGCTTTGAAAAAGAAGTTTTTATGCCTGCATCACTTTAGGATAGATTGTTTGGAATAAAGCCAATGGAAGTCTTAACGACATTTAAAAAACGGACATTAAATTAGACTGCTCATAAAATTAGAAATAAGTGTTTGCATTGTAGTGCTGTCTTTTTTCTTGTTCAGACTTGCTGTCTCTGATCATTTCTAACCTCCAAATTTAGAGGGCAATGCAAAATAATATTGTGAAGTTTAAAGCTGCCTTCTTTCCCAGACTTCCTGATAATTTTCAATTTTCTCATGATAATAGAATAATAGAGTTGGAAGGGCCCTTGGTGGTCTTCTAGTACAACCCCCTGCTCAAGCAGGAAGGCCTATAATATTTCAGACAAATTGTTGTCCAATTTCTTCTTAAAAACCTCCAGTTTTGGAGCACCCATAACTTCTAGAGCAGTGGTTCTCAACCTTCCCAATGCCGCGACCCTTTAATACAGTTCCTCATGTTGTGCCTTTAATTAAAGGAGAGAGATAAAATATGTGGGTTCTGACATTTCTTTTCTTCCCACAGACCCCTCTCAAAGAAGTAAGAACTACATCCTTTTTTTTTTTGTAGTTTGGGCTAATTTTCTTCAGTTAAGAAAATTATCTAAAGCCTCATGTTCTTGTTTGCCTTGTTCCCAGATTACTGCAATTCATTCTACATCAGGATGTCCTTGAATATCACACAGAAACTTGAACTGGTATACACTGCAGATGCCCATGTTCTTTTTAGAGAATTGTGGTATTCTCATATAACACTGTTGCTATGGGAGCTGCTTTGATTACTAGTCAGCGTGCAAGTGCAATTCAAGGTTGTTAATTCTAAAATCTTATGTGATATAGCAACTGAATATATTAGATGCAACCTATCCCAAAATGTATCCCTAAATTTTATCCACCCAACCTGGATAAATATGGATGCCTACTAATGTTACCTACCAGGAGGCACTGGAAGAGACACCAAAGTGAACTTTCTTGGTGATTGCTTCCTTTTTTATGCAAGAAAGTCCCCCTTATTATGGGCTTCCAGAGAAGAATTAAAGCCTTGTTTTCTCCATAAGGCTTTTGATGATTAAGTAGCTGGAAGAAGATCTGTGCCGATTTTTCCATTTTTTTAAAGGAATATTATTGTATTGTGCTTTGTATACTGCCTAGCATTAATCAAGTAAGAAAGTTTATGAATGAATGAGAAAATATTGGGAAAATATTGGGAAAATATGAATGAATCACAAAGTAAATGGTTGTTTTATGACTTCCATTTTACTTGCTATAAGTGCTGAAAGAGCTTTGTCCCTACCCATTTTTGGAGTAGAGACTTTGCATGGAGCACCCATTGAGCCTTCAGAAGAAGTATCTAGTGGCGCATTTAAGCAAATGGCACATTTTAAGTGTTGGAAGACACATCTAAACACCATCTTTTTTATGAAGTGGGAAATGTTCAAATGATGACTATTAAGACTCAACTTTAAAGTATATCATATTCAAATAATCCATTTATCCTATTCTATGAGCTTTGTGTTTTCTTATGTCCTACTGAAACACATGGATAATTAAAAATAGCCCTCACATAAAAATTGTGAGGCAAAAATTATAGTTACAAACCAATATTGTCAAGTGTCATGCATCAGAATAACACCATTTAAGCCTTCTTGAATTTTCCACATGCTGCATATGCATGTCTATCATACAAAAGTAATCTTCATTGGGAATAAAGACTATGACTGGTTCACATTACAGACCTTAAATTTCCTGAATTAAAATATCCAAACTCAGCCTGACTTCTGGTCTCTCTGCCCATGCTCACATGATACACAAACAACACTGAGGTGTTTTGTTTTTTTTAAGTTTGTGCAAAGTTCAAATAGTACACTAAGACATTGTCCCATTTTAGTGGTGACTAGAAGACCTCCAATATCCCTTCCAACTCTATTATTTTATTATTCTCTTCTGTTATTCTTTTTATACATATATTTCTATGAACAATCCCTAAGACAATAGGAAGAGCTGTTAACCATTTTTGTATGAACACTTTATGAACTCAAAGAAAATATTAGCTGCATTTGTGATTAATCAAATCACTTGGCTTTTTCTATAACTCACCAACATTAAGAATTAAAAATACAACATAGTGAAAATTATATTTAAACCTGATTTTTGTAGAACTAAAGCAATTAAGAAAGAAGACTGTTTTTCTTTCCAGCAGTACTGAAATGAGAAATATTCTGAGCTCAATTTTCAAAGCAGAGGTTGAATATTGATAAATAGACATTGCAATATCTGGAGACAGCAGATTAGAAGAGAAAGACCTGGAGAAAATCATAAAATATAAAGACCTAAAGATAGAAGTAGAACCACTGTGGCAAAAGAAAGCAAAACTAATACCAACAATAACTGATACCCTGGATGCAATTCCAGAATGCCATTTCAACACCACTGACATCAACAAAATCATAGTCAATTACAAAAGGTAGCTTTACTTGGAACAGCTTACATCCTGAGATGATACTTTTAATATTATTAAACAACATCTGCCTATCTCAGGTCCTTGGGAAGTACTTGATATGTGGATAAAAATACCAAACCCAGTCTGAACATCTGGCTGGCTGTATGATAAATCATAATAATACCAGAATAGGAAGACAGTAAGAAGAGATATAAATATATTGATCAGCAATTCCCGAAGGACATAAAACAGCAGGTTTTTTATAATTGCTCAAGAAAAGAAGAATATATTGTACCCATACTTTCACATACATATGTAGCTTCAACTCAAACATGTTACAGGACAGTTTTATAGGACCAGATCAAGGAAGTATAGGCAAGGGAGATAAAAGATTGCAATAGTTATTGGTTTAAGCAAATTACAAATTACAATTCTGATGATTCACAAATTTGCTAAAAGCTGATAGCAATATAATGTACACTTCAGAAAACTAAACCTCCTAAGTGAAAAAAACATAATTTACCAAAAGCGTCATGAAATAAGGAGAAATCTTGTCTTGTCAATGCTCCATTGAACAGACCAGTGGATTGTCTTGTTTCTCATTATTTGTGATTTATATACTACCTTGAGTTCATTGGACAATTTAAAACAAGAATAAAGCATAAAATAGATACAATAAATGAATAAAAACAGGATAAAATAAATTAGATCTAAGACAAGGTGATGTCGAGTTAACATCAAAACAAGTACCAAATAAGCCTTTCTGGACTGAACATTCTTGTAATGGATTATACACTAATAGCCTCCTTTTGTTTCGGCCATAAACTGTACCTGTGTCTATGGGAATCAAAACATCTGACAGCTTGGACAGAAGTTTATAGGACAGAATCCTTTGGGTTCCCTTACCTCTTAACTGTGAAGAGCTTTAAAAGTTGGTCAGCAAATGAGCTATCAGTTACTAAAATAGACATCATATAATTATGTAATTTGGTATTTTCACAAATATAATATGGATAAATAAGTGATAGGGAAAAAGTAAAGAAAAGGTGAGTTTACAAGATAAATTAAGTCTCCTGTCACATGCCAAATTATTTTATAAATTATAGAGAAGCACTCAAAAGACTTCATTCATTCAAGGAAATGGATATGAGGATTATAGTAATTTACAATACTTGAAAATCATCCATAATAAATTGAACAATAATGAAACTAATCACCTAAGAAGACAGATATAAGTAATTAGGAAAAAAAGCTTAGAGTTTAGCTGTTTCCTATTTCTCTTTGTGTTTTATTACACACATTCAAAACTTAAATACTCTTTTTCTTTCATATTATATATAGCAGTAGGCACTTGACCATGAACATGAAATTGATCACCAGGGATCAAACCCTAAGGCAGTGGTGAAATTCAATTTTTTTACTACCGGTTCTGTGAGCGTGGCAGGGGAAGGATACTGCAAAATTTCCATTCCCACCACACTCCTGGGGCCAGCCAGAGGTGGTATTTGCCAGTTCTCTGAACTACTCAAAATTTCCTCTACCTGTTCTCCAGAACCTGCTGAATTTCACCCCTGTTCTACGGACAATATAGTAATATCCCACACACAATTTTTTTAGGGAGGCACCTTCAAGCCAGTTTTTGACTCCTAACCAACTACCTGACGCAGTTCCTGCAGTTTTCTTGGCAAATTTTTTCAGAAGTGGTTTGCCATTGCCTGTTGTCTAGGGCTGAGAGGGAATGACTGGTCCATGATCACTCAAGTCTCTATGTTTGAAGAATTTACATGGAAACCCACTTACTTTCAGTAACTCGAAATGGCTTCTATAAAAAAAACCAACATAAAAAGAATAAAAACAATAATCCCCCAGCCCCCTGGTGATAATATGTCATCAAACAAACCACATGATGGGCTCCATCCTATTCTGGGTTTCCCAGGACCATTGACCAACCCAGGTCTTCAGGGCCTTGCAAGAGTGTCGAAGTGGGGGCCAGTCTAATCTCCATGGTGATAAAAAGGGGGGAGAAGACTCTTCTTCTGGATCCTGCTAGATATGCTTCCTTAGGTACAGTTAGATATAGTTTGTATCCAGATGGATCATACAAAAGCCATGTACAGGTCAATTTCTAAATCAGGCACTCTTTGGTATCCTCTATTAACAATTTGTAAAAATGTCTTTTGTTTTCTGTTTAAGTTAACAAGGCTAACCTTTGTCTTAAATCTTACACTTACAATGGACGACATATATACACCTATCAAAAGACTTTCATATTTTCTGTAGTGGTCTGTTCTTCACAAAGTAAAAAAAAGTCTCAGGGAATATAGTAAAGGCAGAATGATAGCTGTAAAAAAAGTAGAGATCAGTCCTGATCCTACTCTCCCTGCTTTCTAATACCTCAGCTCACCAAGACAAATTGATAATGACATATTAATTATAAGCTCAGCAAAAAGGTTGGGCTGGATTCCTGAACACTGAAATTTGTCATTTTCTTATTTGCTAATTACTGCAAGTGACTTCATATCAAAATGATAATTTACAATGATAACAATAGTAATTACCTATATGTAAATATATATTGCATTTCAGCAATTTCAAGCAAGTCTTTCTGCTTTAATACCAATGATGAATAACAAAATAACACTATTGTTTTATGGGACATAACTTACAGGTATGGAATAAATTTCAGTTGCAGCAGTTATTTTGAATGTCCCTGTCAAAGGGCTGGGTGTTTTAAAATCACTTAGTACATATATTATATTTTGGAAGTCCAAATTAAGGAGCCAACTGTCTCTATAGTGCTACTTTTCAACTGACTGAAAAGGGTCAGCATCTCAAAAAGCCTATATATCCTAATGATTCACTTTATAACTTTTCTGAAGTTGTAACTCTTAAGTGTCAATCACTATCAATTTGGTGTGAGATTTATGGATAGAAATCTTTATTGATGGTTGTAGCAACTAGGCATAGGATACAAGATCATAATGGCCACTGAATGGTTTGTACGGATATAGCCAACTGTATACAAACAAAACAACTGAGGAACATAGGCAATGATAAAATAGCACTCATACTATCTGGATTGGATTCAGATTGTGTTGCGTTATGTTCATAAATTGAATTGAGCCATGGTTTTTTTTTAATAAGCTTATTTTGCACAATATGTTAAACCATACTGTATGGCTTACAAAAATAGTAGCTAGTTTTCATAAATTAACACTAAGACTAAAAGCAAACAACTCAGCATTATGACTTGTTGCATTATGGAGGAACCAAGAACAGACTACTGTTATCAGTGGGATTTAAGCTAGCAATTATTCCAGCTCAATTAATCAGGCCTGGTTCTGAATTTGACTAAAAATCAGTTCATTGTAGATCCAAATTGAACCTTTTCAAAGCTAATTGATATAAATATACAGATAGAACACATGGCAGAGTACAGTAAAGAGAGATGAAGCTAGATATGGCTATGGCTTCAGAGCTGAAATGAATATTTCTCCCTGTTGCAAGTCAAAATAGAATAGAATCGAATAACAGCATTGGAAGGGACTTTGGAGGTCTTCTAGTCCAACCCCCTGCCTAGGCAGGAAATCCTATACCATTTCAGACAAATGGTTATCCAACATCTTCTTAAAAACTTCCTTCGAGTGTTGGAGCATTCACAACTTCTGGAGGCAAGTCGTTCCACTGATTAATTCTTCTAGCTGTCAGGAAATTTCTCCTCAGTTCTAAATTGCTTCTCTTCTTGGTTAGCTTCTTGGTCTACCCTCAGGTACTTTGGAGAATAGTTTGACTTCCTCTTCTTTGCGGCAGCCTCTGAGATATCGAAACACTGCTATCATGTCTTCCCTAGTCCTTGTTTTCATTAAACTAGACATACCCAGTTCCTGCAACTGTTCTTCATATGTTTTAGCCTTCAGTTCCACAATCATCTTTGTTGCTCTTCTCTGCACTCTTTCTAGAGCCATGATGGCGAACCTATGGCACAGGTGCCACAGGTGGCACGCGAAACCACTTCTGAGGGCACACGAGGCGTTGCCCTGTCAGCTCCAGCACACATGAGCATGCTGGCCAGCTGATTTTTGGCCTTGATTTTCAGCTATTTTTTGTCCTCCTGAAACCTCCAGAGGGAGAAAAATGGCCCA
Source organism: Rhabdophis nuchalis (assembly GCA_039707465.1). Taxonomy (NCBI): domain Eukaryota; kingdom Metazoa; phylum Chordata; class Lepidosauria; order Squamata; family Natricidae; genus Rhabdophis; species Rhabdophis nuchalis. The sequence continues at coordinate 44,240,283 of CM077644.1, read as the reverse complement.
ATAGGCAACCTGGAAGTCCATTCCTAAACTTCTAGTTTGTGTATTGGGCCTTTTTTCGCTCTCCCCAAGCTCCTAGAAAGCTTGTGGAGCCTTTGGAGGACAAAAAATGGACCTACCAGGCCCATCGGAAGTCAGAAAACAGTCTGTTTCCGGCCTCTGGGGGAAGGCCATTTTTGCCCTTCCCAGGCTCCAAAAAAGCCATGTGTACATGCGCTGGAGAGCAGGGGGTGTCACACATGTATTCTCAGGGGACACGGCATGGGAGATATTAAATTATGAGGGTGGGCACATGAACGTGCACAATAGCGCAAGCGTGTGTGCTTTAGGCACCTGAAGAGAAAAAAGTTCGCCATCACTGTTCTAGAGTCTCCATATCTTTTTAACATCGTGGTGACCAAAACTGACTTCAGTATTCCAGGTGTGGCCTTACCAACACATTATAAAGTGGTATTATCTTCAAAATGTTTGGGATACAAGGAATCCTTGACAAAAATATACTTGCCAGATTGTTTGCCAAATAGCAGTGTCTCTGCAAAGTCCAAGTGCTAAACTTCCCATTCAACCCTAACTGAAAGCTATACTGTACTGGGCTTGCTGATATGACATAGAGGTCTTGCTTAGACTGTTCACTGAAAACTGAGTAATAACATCTTCTGACAATAACCTTGAAAAGAAGCAAAGCTTTTATTTGCTAATTACTTAATATGCTGCATCAATACACATTAATAATTTAACTAACAAACGTTCGCTCACTACGTTCCTGTGATCATCTGCATCAGAACTGGTTGGAAGAGGTCCCAAGGACTGCACTCCACACTCTGTATTTAAGAACATGTTTGCTCTGAGGTTTGAATGTTTCTTGTAGTGAAGGCCATGTCCCAAAAGGCCATTTCCTGGACACTTGACCGTATTCTTGGTGATGATGCAATATCTCTATGGCAACCACAGTTTACTGAATTTTCTAGCTGCAGAGATAAGAAGAAACAGAATTTTATTTCTCAAGTCATTTGATAACCAACAAGGTTCCAGAAACATAAGAGCTAGCTGGGCATATATATGCATTTTAATAAATCCATTAGCAAATGAAGCATAAACTTACCTCACTCAAGCCAGATAATTTTTGGAAGGGAATTAGTTCAAATAATTCCTTAAGAACTAAAAGTGATCAAATCATACATCCTCCAAAAAAAGACTAATTCAGTAGTATACCATTTGCAGAGGATGCTGGGTACAATTCTCAGTATAGAAAAAGACAATGACGACAGAATAACAGAGTTGGAAAAGACTTTGGAGACACTGCTCAAGCAAGAGACCCGGCCTATACCATTTCAGACAAATAGTTGTCCAGAGTCAAAACCCTCTAGTCTTTGACTACCTACAACTGATGATGATGATGGATGATGGTGGGTGATGATTTCATATTCATATACAAGTCTTCTTCCCAATGCAGCTTTGATAATATACAAATGAATATGTAGCTAGTAAAATTAAGGGCAAATTTTAGGAGCCGGATTTCACTGAAAAACCTGTTAAGTGGAAACATGCTATCCTGCTTGTAGTTAACAAAACACATTTTAATAGTTTAATATAAAAGCTTTATCACTGTGCTTAAAATATTTTTAAAATCACCAAAATAACAGAAAGTTGTTAAGAATTCCTCTTGGCCTCAATTATTCTTGTACCATTTCTGATAAAATTACATGACAAAATTATTGTTGATGATTTCAATTTCACCTTAGATATTCATAAAATAGCAATAGTTGTGATTAAGTAGTTTGTTCTTTTGCAAAGTGGATAGTAAGAGATGGGCAAGTAAAACAAATCTCCCCTGATAGATGGCACACTATGTTAGTGATACAGAGGATGACTTAGTTTAAAACATGTTGGTTGGGAAATTATGGGCGTTGAAGTCTACACATCTTAAATTTTCAGATTTGAAAATATTAGTTTAGAATCAGAATGTAAAATAAAATCTGTGGAATAATGGTGCAAAACGTTTGGCCCATGGGCTGCATACAGAATACTAGCGTTCCATTTGCAACATTGGATGTTCCCCTTCAGCAGAGTTACAGTGGTGAAGAACAAAATTGAAATCTACTTGTGCATTTATGGTGGCTAGGGAAGATTTTAGCAAATAATTGTTTTAGTGGTGCAGTTATTTGAGGAACCATGTTGCCTTCCTCCCAAAATAGCTCCTTTCCCCATCTCCTTTGGGAGTGTGGTTTTTGACATGTCACATGGTCTTGAGTCAAAGCAAACCTATTCCCCAGTCCCAGAGAAATGGGTTTATATGCAGTGGAGACAGCACACATCACTTCTTTTAGTTCATCTCTCCATTTCAGTAACTCTGATGACCTAACTGCAGCTTATTTTTGTATTCGGTAGTGCAGCTCAGGCTGAACTCTGTAGATTCATTTATATATATATATAGTAGGACTTGGCCTACTGATATATTACAGAGTTACAATATTTATCATTTTTTTTCTTTTTTTAGAAAAATGAATGAGACAAATGAGATTTTTCTACAATAAAATGGGGATTAGTCCCAAGTTACTGAAGTGCTTTGCAGCTGAAGTGATATATTGATTTTTATAAATGGGATATGTATAAGATCAATTACCATGGAGTTCAGGGCTTATCTTCTACCAGACTGTCCCATTATCAGATTGCCAGCAACCATTTTGGAAGGGCAGGAACAGACAATTCTACTCTCCACTCACCCATTGTGAACTCATTCTCAGGATACTTTTCCTGCTCCACACCCAAAGCAGACTTTTATTTCTGTCTGTTCAAACACTGCCGATTTGCCTGCTGTGCTTAATTTTCTTCTAAGCCAGCTCCCGCATTTCACTTGGCTAGAAATAAAATAACCTCCTCAGTGCATTCAAAAGCTGCCAGATTTAATTAGGTATTATTATTATTATTATGGTTAGTCGCACTGTCAGCCAGATGTTTAGACTAGATTTGGCATTTTTATCCACCTATTGAGTCTTTCCCAAAAACATGGTATAGGGAAATGTTGCTTGGTGATGTTAAATGTATCGTCGCATTATGTAAGCTGTTAGGTTGTTTTGCAATTGACTGATGGTGGTTTTGTCAATACTGATAATGTTCAAATGTTTTGATATTGCACCCAAGGCACCTATTGCTTTCTTTTTCCATTGCCTTTCTATTTGTAGGTTTTTGCATGCTGTGATTTTTTCCATTCTCTTCAATTTTGCTGATTCCAGGTACTGCCATGTCCATTCTCCAAACTTTTTTGTGTTTCTCATTGACAATTGTTAAGTTTGGAGTGTTATCTGGCAGCTGGTTCTGTGTCTGAATTCTGAAGTCCTACAGCAGTTTAGCGTCTTCATTTTGTATTACTTTGTACATTTTGTGGTCCCATTAGATCTTACTTGCAGACCATTTGTCATGCTGTTGTTTGTAGTCTTTCTGTGGTATGGTCTTGCAAAAGCTATCTAGATGGTCCACTGTTTTTCAACTTCTTTGCAGAAGCAGCATTTGCTTTCAGTTGCTGTAATCTCAATTCTGAATTAATTCTTGGTCTCTTCAACTTTCTTGTTCTTAATCATTGCCAGATCTTCTTGTTATCTGTTTTGCCTGATATGTTTGTTGTTTACTGGACATGTAATATTTTGCCTTCTCATGTCTCCTTTCTATTCTTCATTTGGCCTTTCTTAAAGGCCAATTGGTCTTTTTCAATAAGTCTTTACAGTATACTAGCTTCAATGCATTTTCTTTACTGTCCTTCCAATATTCTTCCTTTGCCTTTTCTTCTTCAACCATTTGATGAAGTTGCAACATTCTGCACCCAAATATTTTCCTTGGTAAGTAGAATTCGTCAATATTCCTGCATAGACAGTGGAAATGATTCATTGTCATTATTTTTCTGGTCTTCCTATGCATGGTTTTTAGTGCTGCTCAACTACAAAAAAACATATGTCATCTCTGTCTGGACAATCTGGAAAAACATGATGATCTGGTTTATATATACATTTTTATCTTGGTTGGATAAAAATGTTCCAAATTACATGTAAAGTTTGCATGGGCTGATGAGATTCTTCACTATAGACTGCTTTCTTTATGTGGAAATAATAGGGAAGTGCAGAGGAATGCATTTTCAATGCCTCGAGATAGACAATGAATTAAAGAATTCAGAGCCTGGGAATTTCTTATGTATGCCAAAACTTTTGGTGCTTTCACATTAAAAAAAATTGATTGCTGGTCCTTTGTTATTGCTAATCTACTTCAAATTGCCCAAAGATCTAATAAACAAAACGCTTCTTCCTTGCACTCCCTAATTTTCCATTTCAACATCAGGGGCACTGTGACAAACATGTATTCATTCCTTGATAGAGAAATCAGTAGAACAGCTACTCTGGAGGTGGAATATTTTACAAACACTGCCTTCAAGCGAATTTGTTTTGCTGCAACAAGCAGCTCTTGAGTTCAGGCACTGGCTGCAGCTTTGAAAACACTTTCAAATACAACAACTCAGGGGAAAATTCTAATAAACAATGTAATAAAGAACCCGGCCATTTCTAAATGTTGAATGTTCTTAAATACAAGAGTACAAAGTGGGACCTTAAAAATGCAAGACAGAAAATCAACTCGTTTGAGCTATGCTGCTGGAGAAGGTTCCTATGTATTCCTTGGACAGCAAATGTCATTAACAAACAAGTAGTGGACGGCATAACACTAGACATGGCAAAATTACAAAACCATGTCTCACTTATTTTGGCCATATTGTGTGGAAGAATTCACTGGAAAAAGCAATTATGTTTGGAAAAATTAGCAGTAAAAGGAAACCAAGCCACCAAATAACATGGTGGCTGCCCAACATCAAAATTGATACCTGCCAGTGCATGGAACAAATCAAAGAAGTAGTACAAGATCAGAAGATATAAGAAACCTAGCCCATCGAATCACCAAGAGCTGGACACAACTGAATGGATAACATCATCATCATCTTATATACAACTATTCAAATTAACATGAAACCAGTAAGTATGAAACCAGTAACAGGGCTGAATGTTGCCAAGCTCAATGGGTGGATGAAAGAAAACAAGATGAAATTAATTTCAGACAATATGGAGATACTATTAGTATAGGAAACTGGATTCGGGGCTTCTTTCTGGATTAGACAGGGTTGCTCTGCCCCGAAAGAGTACATCCATAGTTTGGAAGGTTCTTTGATTCTCCACTGTTACCTAGGGAATACAGCAAGGAATTATTTTTTTCTTAATTACACCTAGATCATCAGGTGCTACCCTTTCTGAATTAGCTGGATTTGGTAACTATGATCACTAACTTCATTATGTCTTGTCTTGACTGCTGCTGTATGCTCTATATGAAAGTACCCTAAGAAAATACCTAGAAGCTGCAATTGATGTAAAATGTGGACATTACTTTGGTAATTAGTACAAGGTACAGTGATTTTATGAAGTTTGTTCTGAAGACTTTGCACTTGTTACTAATTTAAAATGGAACAATTTAAAGTGTTGATCTTTAAATGGATCCATCACTAAGGCCCGGCTTTCTAAGAAAAATGCTTCTTTCACTAAGACACCTCTCAGCATTTCAGATGTACAGAAGAGCCCATCTGAAGATATCCCTGTTATCAGAGGTCTCTGTCTGACAAGGAACACATAAAATAGATTTATCCTGGATTGCTCCCAGGATATGGTCCACATTTCTTTAAGAATTACACACAGTGAAAAAGATACAACTCTTTCAACAAATGTAAAATTGTTAAATAATTTTAATATTAATTTGTTTTAAATTACCACAATTTACAGTAGCTGCTTTAAATGCTCTTCTGAGCAGGAGAGTGTAGTATAAATTGAAGAATGTAATAATGTTGAAATGATGATAATAACAATGTGTAGGATTTAACTATACCATAAATTTGCCATTGAAAATTCCCTTGTCTTTTTCTTCAGCCCCACTTCTTTTTGTTTTCATTATAAATTGGGCCTAGACTATTATAACTGCTTTTATTGATTAATTAAAAAATAGATCAGTTGAAGATTATTAATATTTGTTTTGCTCTTTATTTAGGTGATATATTTTGTGATTTTAGCGGTTTTTTAACTGAAGTGTTATGTGTGATGATAGTGTACATTATACCTAACTGGTTCTATGAAGAAGGGACTCCATTCATCATTAACGGATAATAAATGATTGTAACACTAAGTAAATTGTATAAACTGGTTTTGATATCTTTGGGATAAAAACATGCCTATTACTACCAATTTGACAGATTTGTATTTCCAGATGTTCCAGATGTGCATTTGTCATTAGTCCCAGAAAGCATGGCCAATGGCTATTGATATTTAGAATTGTAGATTAAAACTACTGTAGTTTTTTAAATTGCTATCCCAACTTTACATCCCTTAGACCGATACGCTCCCACAGAGAGGGCCTTCTCAGGGTGCTGTCGGCCGGACAATGCCGACTGGCGACACCCAGGGGAAGAGCCTTCTCTGTGGCGGGCCCTGCCCTTTGGAACGACCTACCCCCTGAACTCCGGACCATCACCGACCTCCGCCTCTTCCGCCAATGTCTAAAGACATACTTTTTTCATCAAGCCGGCCTAGCCTAACCTCCCATGAGGACTGTAGAAAAGTTTTAAATTGGGTTTTAATTAATAATTGGTTTTAGCACAGGTTTGGGATTTAATATATATTTTAAATTATTTATGTTCTATTTTTGTATGTTTTTTAAATTTCTTGTGCGCCGCCCTGGGTCCTTTGCGGAGAAGGGCGGGATATAAATGTAAAAATAAGATAATAAGAACTTTAAAAAATAAATATTACAGGATATTCTGAAATTTATCTGAAAAGACTCCTTTGTCTGTAAAGAAGAAGCAGCAAGGCATATTTCAGGTTTATAATCAAGGAATTCTCAGAAACATCACTGCATTGCAGAAGACACATCTGATGTATGTGTGCGCGCGCACACACACACACACGAAATACATCCAGGTTCCACTTATCCACATTATCCATAATTATTATATCTATTTATCATCTGAACAGTAACTCCTGGGTTAATATTCAGTTTGTTTCACTGTCTTGGCTAGAACCCCAGTACTGAGCACGTGATGTGCTTTCTGATATACTGGCTATAATTTGTATCAAGCAGACTTGCAAAGCACTTTTGTGAAAGACAAAATTCTGTCTGAAATTACCCTGCAAATTGCAATGTAATAAATATGTCAAATATGACTTGCATCTTTTTGTGGTACCTTCAGCACAGCTTGTATTTGACAATCAGTGTGAAACTGAGAAACAAAAGGGACATTATGGAAATGGAACAGACCATTGGAGTTAGAGCTCTTGGGGAAAAGAGCATATTTATCATTAAAAAAAATACCAGATGATTTGTCTCTAATTCCTCTGAATATGACAACGAAACCTGACAAGTCTGCTAAAGACATCTTAAATCCCATTAAAGATGTAAAACCTGTGACATGGTTGAAACATTTAAAATGCAAAACAGCTTCAGGTAGATACTGACAGGGAATAGGTCAACATTTGAGAAAGGCTGGCAAAGAGGATTTTAAGAAATAATTATCGGGGGCTGGAAAACATACTTATTTAGCATATTAGCTATGCAAAGAAAACTTAGCAAGAGCTGTGATTTTTAGTACAGTGGCATCCATTATTAGTGGCAAGATCTTAGTTATCTTACTTTAATGTTGTCTCCAAACCTTCAAGACTGCAATCAAAGTTATCATACATTAATGTTGCTTCTTGTTACCATTCTGAAGAGGGAAACCCCCAACTGTTGTCTCTTTGTGCTATAATTCAGGATTTTATATAGAATAAAAGCTTACCAACATTTTTTCACTAAAAAAAGTGTAGATTTACCTATCTACCTAAATCAGGGATGTCCAAACTTGGGAACTTTAAGACTTGTGGACTTCAACTCCCAGAATTCCCCAGCCAGCATAGCTGGGAGTTGAAGTCCACAAGTCTTAAAGTTCCCAAGTTTGGACATCCCTGACCTAAATGATAATGTATTTGCATGCAGCTTATGTTTGGCAGATCCAGTTTGGTTCCAAATTGGGGAGGGGGGCGAGGTGGATTATGTTAGATTTTGAGAACAAATGATAGATGCTCTAACCAAATAACACTGTGTTGGATATAAATAATGATAACATTAACATCTATCATAAGATAAACTTTTCAAATTATTCCCTACCATCAGAGATGGGATTCAGGGGGTTTGGACTGGTTAAGGGAAACCGGATGTTAATTTTTATGTCCAGTTAAGCAAACTAGTAATTCCGATGACTGGCTGACTCTGCCCCGCCCCACTCCGCCCCTCCCTTCCATGTGTCCCGACACAGCCCATTTTGGATCCCAGTTGCGGGGGGCATGTGGAGCCCGGAAAAGTGGAAAGCAGGCCTTTCATAGGCTTGTGGAGGGCAAAAAATGGGCGTATTTCCAGCCCCCAGAGAGCATCTGGAGCCCAGGGAGGTTGAAAACAGCCCCTCCACAGCCCATTTTTGCTCCCAGAAGTCTGCAGGGTGGCCTACTAGACCCAAAATGGGGCACGGGAGTAGCGGCACCCCCCACCCCCATGGCCCCTTTTTGCTCCCAGGGAGGTGCAGGAGGCCAAGTGCTGCCTGTCACACCCCCTGGCCATGACCGCCATGACCACGCCCACTCAGCTGGTCATTAGGGCAGAGAACCAGTTGTTAATTTATTTGAATCCCACCACTGCCTACCACAGTTTCAACTACCCAACTCTATTACCTTGAGCTTAGCTCTGTTTTTTTTTTTAAATCAACTCTTCTATTTTAAAAAAAAATTCCTGAGAAGGCCTCTAGAAATAATGTACAATTGAGAAGACTTATTCAATGGAAAACTGGCGTTTTCTTTTAAATCATACTTATTCGCTATTTAACTTAAAATAATAATCTAAACTATGTCTATAAAATCTGATTGACAATAGAATCTAATGGACTCAAAGATATGCCCAAGTACAAGTTAGTATCTGCACGGTGCCATATTAGGACCCCAGGCAAAAACTCCAGATGAGAAAAACTATGTGCTAGCAAAGACAAGGAGAAATGCTACTTAAAAATAAAGTGAAATGTAAATAGCCTGCTTCCAGTGTGCTGCAAAAATAACCTGATGATGAACATTAGCCCCCTGGATCATTATGTCAGCAAAGTATTACTTACCTTACTTAATGGAAAAAAAGTATTTAAAAGGTCTTTAAAAATTTTTGAACTTACAGCTAGATAAAATAAATGCATTATGTATTGCAGAGAGAAAAATGAAATGCATTGCATTGATATAGTGAAAAAATGGCAACTTAATAGCAGGAAAAGATCTAAGTCACTGCTTCTGTACATTGAAGAGAAGTGTTAACATGTTGAAACATGAATTCTGAAATTGTTGAAAAGCATATATTCACACTAGAGCTTAGACAAGCTTTAAGAATTTAAAAAAAAAAGGAGAATGCTTCTGTAAAGGTGATTGTGGAATCGCCTTATAACCTAGGCCGTAAATATTCATAAGCTGGAAAGATAAGACATTCGTGCATATTTAATCATTATGATCCTCTGAATACACTTTGTGTCAGGGCCCATGAAAAAACAGATTACCCCCTGGGATGTTTTCACCTGCAATACCTGCTTATGTAACCCACCCACTTATACTTGTCTTGGGTAAGTTAAGGAACAATATCAGTCTAGCAGAGAGGTAATATTTGTAAAGAGCTAGAAAAAAATATTTCTCACAAAATACCCAAGAAATTGGGACACCCATGAAATTGGTATTTTAATGATGATAATAAAGAGGGGATAAAGAGACAAAAAAATACCCAAGAAAAAAGAGAAATGTAGCATAGAAGTGATACACTTTTATAGCATAGCTTCCATGCACTTTTTTTATGTCCAAATTTTCAAAGCCTGAAACACACATTAATTTTGATGTGATGAATAGTTACATGTAACAATGACATCATATTGTTTGGTATCCAATGATGGATGTCACATTTCCAAAGGGTTACAGATAAATAGGTTCAGAGCACAACAACCCAAATGGTCATGTGTAAAGTTTCTCTTGGATCAAGTTCAACTCCTGGCTGTTTTAGATATAGCAGAGAAGAGAGCCTACCTGCCTCTCTCAAAATAGCAAGATTACCACTTACAGTATATGGAAGATAAGCAGGAAATCGTATAGGAAGCTAAAAAAAAAAAAAGCTGTGAAAGAAGGCAATAGCAAAATTCTGATGTTTATTTTAAAAAAACAACCAACCCCATAGATATATCATACAGCCATTGGAAAGGTCCATGGCTTAACGAAGATTTAAAATTAAGTTCTACGTACAATAAGTTCAAATATTATGGGTTTTTTCCTCCTGCCCCAAATAGCTCTAAATTTAAAAAAAAATTACCTAGACCTGTGATGGCGAACCTATGGCACATCAGCTGTCAGCTCCAGCACAAATGCGCACACCAGCCAACTGATTTTTGGCCTTCCAGAGGGCCGTGGGAGGCTGTTTTCAGCCTTCCCAGGCCTTTGGAACCTGGGGAGGGTGAAAAATGGGCCTGTTTTTTACTCTCTCCAGGCTGGCTTTCCTGGAGGCAGGGGATGACAAAAACGGCCTCCCGCAGCCCCCCACCCCGAGGAAATACCAAGCTCAGCTTGGAGGCGAGTAGTGCAGTGCACATGGGGGGGGGGTTGTACACGTATGCACATGTGGGAGGATGCTTTGCATTATGGGTACCGGCACACATGCATGCTACCATGCACGGGCCCTAACATTTTTGGCACCAAACAACAAAAAGGTTAGCCATCACTGACCTACACCCATAAAATGAATTTCATAGATGGCTGGTGATTCTGCCTTTCTGAAGATTTTCAAACAGCGATTAGACAGCCATCTGGAGCTTCTCAGCTAAACAGGCCTGATATCCTAGAACTCCTACTTTCAATGATATGATTTTTTGACCCAAAAGATTGCCCCATCTCTGATAACTACCGCTGTTTTACACACCATGACAATTTTCTAAACGCTGTTAACAAGAAACTAGACAAGGAAAATATATTATGCTTCTTTCTCAGCAGTCTGGTATTTGGTATCCTTCCTCTCATTAAAAAAGAAACTTCTTAGGAGGACTATGGAAACTATATAGCATAAGGTATAAATTATGAAAAGGCAGAGGTAGTATTGAATAACAAAAAAAAAATCTGAATAATACTTTAAATGAGGCTAAAACAATGCAGAGTTAAGTTTACAAATACAAATATGGGATGAGATCATACCATTATATGACATATTTCATTTATATTCATGTATTTATGTCTTCTTTTTCCTATGTACTATTATACTTTCTTTTTATCAGCAAAGCACAAATGAATTAAAATTGAGCTAATTGCTTGTCTAATTTGTTACATACGGATGTACGGACGTTAGTGAATTTGCATGCTCACCGCAGATTAGTCACCCAAGCCACGGGAAATTTAAACCACTGTCATTGGCTGGCTGGTCTGCCGGAGCTCCTTAAAGGGCGAGCTCCGGTAGCCCAGCCGGCAGAGCGTTACCTTGCCTGGCTAATAAAAAGGGCTGAGGTTTACTCATGCCGCTCGCCTGCTACTTTGCACCGATCTAACATAATCTTTGTCCACAACTTTTTTTTGTATCATTAGAGATTCTATGGGCATATAGGAGATAGAGTTTCCTGGAGCATCATCCTGTGCTGGTGCTCTAATGCAATGGTAGTCAACCTGGTCCCTACCGCCCACTAGTGGGCATTCCAGCTTTCATGGTGGGTGGTAGGGGTTTTGTCCGATACTGAAACACTTTCCTTTTTTTAATTTAATTGACTTCCCTACTTTATAAATCTCCATTACTGTGGAACAGGTGGGCAGTTAGAAAATTTTACTACTAACAGAGATACAAAAGTGGGCGGTAGGTATAAAAAGGTTGACTACCTCTGCTCTAATGTATACAATTTTAACTGAAGGGCTCTCTAGTTTCAGGAAGAAGATTGTTGCTTAGACTGGTGCTTCCGATACATTCATAGAAGCTGAAACATCTGAAAAGAAATTCAATATGTCAAGTGGAACCCCTGCACTTTTTCTCTGAAAAGACCCATCCCTAACTTTAGGTAAAGCGAGGCAACCAATTTTGGCAGTGTTTCTCAACCTTGCCCACTTAAGCATCCTGGCTGGGCAATTGTAGGAATTGGAGTCCACACCAGAGCTGTATTCTATTGGTTCAGACCGGATCGCCTGAACCAATAGCGGAAATCCACCCTGCTCTATGGCATCCCATTTAGGCCCTTTTTTGCCAAAAGCACATGCATAGAAGGATCTGTGCATGCACAGAGGTGGCATGTGCAAGCGAATCAAGCGCACATGTGCGCTCAAATTTGTGAACCTGTAGAGAAGCTAAGTGTATACCACCCCTGGTCACACATCTGATCTAAGAGATACTGGGAGAGGAAAGAAGCAACTCCTATTTACAGTATGCTTCTGAGCCCCCTCCCATTCATTGATCAGATGGCTGATCTGGTTACTTTGGCCCACAACCAGGCCTTGCATCTTCCTACATTAGATTGTTCTATTCAGATGTAATGAAAATTCCTTATCTCTAAGATGTAACGGGCAATGTTTTTGAAATAATGAGACTTGGTCTTTTAAGACTTAAGACCAGATTTTAACATTGGTAAAGCGGGACACCATTGACCGGGGTGGGGTGAGGTGGTTCTTGATTAAAATTTTGGTATATGGAGCAACAAAAATTTTGGTCTCAATTGTGGTCATAAGTTCTTTCTTTCTTTCTTTCTTTCTTTCTTTCTTTCTTTCTTTCTTTCTTTCTTTCTTTCTTTCTTTCTTTCTTCTTTCTTTCTTTCTCTCTCTCTCTTTCTGTTTCTCTCTCTGTCTGTCTCTCTCTCTGTATCTCTCTCTCTCTCCTCCCTCTGCCCATCTGTCACTGTGTGTCTGTCTGTCTGTCTGTCTCTCATTCACTCACTTAATCACTCATTCTGTGTCTCTGACTGTCTATCTTTCTCTTCCTCCCTCTCTGTCTCTCTCTCTGTGTCTGTCACTCTGATTCCCTCCCTCCCTCTGTCTCTGATTCAATCTCTCTGTGCCTCGCTCTGTCTCTCTCCCTCACCATCTCTGTCTCTCTCTCTCTGTACTCTGTGTGTCTGTCAGTCTCTCTCTGATTCCCTCCCTCCCTGTCTCTCTTTGTCTGTCTGTCTCTCTCCCCCACCCCTCCCTGGGAAGCCTCTTCAGTCCCTGGGAAGCACTCCTGCTGTCCCAAGGCGAAAGAGGCAGCTGTAGCCTCCCCAGCCAGCATGCTGGCCACTCGTCTGCTTCCCAGGGGCTGAAGGGGCTCCGCGGGGGGAGGGAGGGAACTGACCACCGGTGGGTGAGCCAGTGGAGTGGGCGGGGGGAGGGAGGGAACTGACCGCCCCGGTGGCCAGTTCCTTCCCTCCCCCCACGGAGCCTCTTCAGCCCCTGGGAAGCAGACGAGAGGCCGGCATGCTGGCTGGCTGGGGAGGCTACAGCTGCTTCCTTGGCCATGGGGCAGCCGGAGCGTGTCCCAGGGACTGAAGAGGCTCCCAGCGAGGGGTGGGGGAGAGAGACAGACAGAGAGAGAGAGACAGGGAGGGAGGGAATCAGAGAGAGACTGACAGACACACAGAGTACAGAGAGAGAGAGAGACAGAGATGGTGAGGGAGGGAGGGAGGGAGACAGAGAGAGGCACAGAGAGAGATTGAATCGGAAACAGAGGGAGGGAGGGAAGCAGAGTGACAGACACACACAAAGAGAGACAGGGAGAGACAGAGAGTGTAACCAGGTGTGTCCCCGGAGCCCAAGGAGTCCCGCCGTCGACAAGGGTGGAGGAAGAGCCAAAGAACCGCTTGTGGCTCGCGAGCCGCGGTTTGCCGACCACTGCCCTAGCTTGTCGTGCATTCTTTCTAAAAATCGGGACTTTTTAAAAACGCTGCGGGATGCAGGACAAATTGTCAAAAAGCAGGACTGTCCCACCAAAAGTGGGACGTCTGATCACCTTAACTTAAGGCAAAACCAGGCATCTTTGGCTGGATATATCGCCACAAATCTGTTTGAATTTTAAAATGAGTATTTTGTAGAGGTGGGGGCTGGGGTTGTGTCAAACCCAGACCCTGTATGAGAAGTCCCAAGGATGTTTAAATAGCACAGAAGAGGAAGTTACACTGATAGCAGCTTTTCTGGCCCAAGTACCGCAGTGAAAAATTACACTGGTAAATTCACTATGTAATTCTTGAAGTGATAAGATCTCAAAGACAAAACTATAGTAAGAAACAAAAATTTCACCAAAGTATGTGTACATGCATAAATATATTCCATGATGTAAACAAATAGTTTAAGGTGATATTGTTGCTCTTAATCCAATTTCTACTTAGACTTTAAGAAAGTCCAGTAAATTAGAAACTTAAGTTTTTAATAATTCTGCAATGTAATGAAAACTGCTGAACTTTGTATACTATCAAGGATTTGGAAATGACACTTTTTTGGCTATACCTTGCATTAGTATTTCAAGTCAAATTACCCCAATCACTTCATAAGAAGTTCCCAGGGAATTATGTTTCCAGATCTATTGGGCCTCAAATTCCCAGATTTCCTTGCCAGCATGGTCACTTAAATAAGGATGCAAAATATATGAGTGTCCTTTGTTTTAATAATCCTATCTAGCAGATTTGGTCTATAAAAAGCTATTCATATGAATGTATATTTCAGAAGTAAGATGCACTTTGACTCATTCAGTTTTTAGACTGTAGTACAGGCTTTAAGCCAGGAACTTGCTGGCTTATTTCTAATGTCCTGAGACTGCATATGGCGAATGTCCAAAAGACATGAGGATTTTATTCGTTCTTGCAGAAATCCCGAGGGCTTTGTTTTTGCCTGTTAGAAACAGATAAGATGAGAAGCAAATAATGACTGGGATTTTCAGTATTTTTTGTGCTGGTGTGTGTGTGGAATTTAAATAGAACCTTATAATGCCCTTGGCATCAAGACTAGAGTTATAGGGAAAGTTATGATGACCTCTCAACTACTATTTTTAGAAAGAAACAGATGGGCTACACTTTTCTTAAAATTTGCAGAGATGGTAGGGCAGAATTTCATACTTTTCTTTAATCAAAGGAGAACCTGAGACCAGAATCACCACATCCCTGCCCACTTGTCTACATTTAAGGTAACCATTTATGTTATATTGAGACCCTCTAGTTCTGTTTTTGCTTCATTCATCTGTCAAGTTGTTTATTTTAATTACAGATATCTAGATCGCAGATATATCAGACTCACTGTAAGGTAAGTGTGAATCACGGAAATTATATTCAAATTACCTTCTGATACCATTCAGATTCTATTTGTTGAGAAATTAAAGTTTCAAATCAACAGCAAGTGTATAATATATTTTAAAAAGTTAAGGGAAATCACTAACTTTTTCAAGCTTTTGAAATACTGTTTCCAATAAAGTGGTTTATTCCCAAACAGCAGATTTACTTTCTCCCAAATAAGGTATAGGATAGCCATCTAACAAGAATTCTCTGTAGACCAAAATTGTGGATTATGTCATTAATCTTGTCCCTTCGAAAGTTTCAATAGAAAAAAGGGAGAAAAAATACAAATGATCTGCCAATTACTTTATGATAAGAAAAAGAAAAGCATGCTGATATCATTTCTGTTGATTGCTAAGATTGTTGTAGAACAACTTGTTTGATTTGTGCCTCCAGGTCAGTGTTAACTCTGAATGACCACATAAATTTGAGCAACTTGTTTAAACAAATCCAAAATATGCTCATTTTTTAGTTCAATTAATATTATTTGCATTCATATGAAATGTGTTTATATCTAGATGTAGACCTGCCATATTATCCCTCACAGAAATAAATATCACTATTACCCTCTTCAGTGTGATTCTTCTGAACGTTAAAGAATGAACATGGGAAGGAAAATAATATTCCTTTACATCACATGGAAAAAGTGTTAATTTTTTTCTGAGTGTACTTTTTTTTGACAGAAAGCTATTAGTTTCATTGTGTCTTTTTTTTTACATGTGTGTTAGTTTTTGAGCTGATAAATAAACAAATGAGACTAGGATAGATCTATTTCGAGCTATTTAGCTCTCATCAGCTAGCCATACCCTTAAGTGGGATTTGAACTGGGGCTGTATTACATGTTAGGCAGATGTTTTAGCCACTAAGCCACCAGGTTCTCCTCCTAATCAGCTTTGTATCTACTGTATGCACTTCAACTATCTACAATACATGAAGTCCTTTTAGGTATTTTACTCACCTGAAGTTCTTATAAGAAAATAATCTTCAGTAATCTCAATTTTGGAAGGAAGGAAGGAAGGAAGGAAGGAAGGAAGGAAGGAAGGAAGGAAGGAAGGATTAACTATTGTATATACTTTAGTTTTTCTTAAACTCAATTGTTTAAACATTTCACTGACTTTCCAGAGAAGAAAGTAATCGATGGTGCCCAATGTTCCTTGCCTCCCTGATTAATCCTGGGAAGATTCTGGAAAAGATAATCAAATAACCTAGAGCCAAACAAAGTCATAACCAGAGGCCAATATGGGTTTCTCAAAAACAGATCATGCCACACAAATTTTATTGCATTCTTTGACAATATGACAAAATTAGTGTACTAGAAAAATGCTGCAATTATACTTTACCTGGACTTCAGTAAGGCATTTGATAAACTAGGCCACAACTTACTACGTGATAAAATAGAAAAATGTAGGCTAGAGAGCACCATCACCAGATCAAATGCAAGGTATAGAATAGGTGGTACCTGGCTCAATAGAAGTAACTGAAAGAAGGATCTTGGAGTCCTAATAGAAGATTATTTAAATATGAATCAGTAGTGTGTTGCAGCTGCCAAAAAAGCCAACACAGTCCTAGGCTGCATTAACATAGGGATAGAATTAAGATCATGTGAAGTATTAGTACCCCTTTATAATGAAGATCACACTTGGAATATTGCATTTAATTTTGGTCACTATGATACAAAAACATGTTGAAACTAGAGTGCAGAGAAGAGTAACAAAGGTGATAATGATACTGGAGGCTAAAACACACAAAGAAATGTTGTAGAAATTGGTATGTCTCATTTAATGGGGGGAAAAAAGGATTAGGGATGGCTTGAAAGCAATGTTCCAAAATCTAAGGTGCTGCCACAAAGGGAATCACATGACCATGGCTGACCACAGCACTACAGTGACACAGGAATGGGTACAATTTCCCCAAATTTTATTACCATAGGACTAACGGAACACAGCATTCTGTAATTTATCCTCTTTGATGTATCTTGGTTCAATACTTGCTGTCTTATGAGGCACTGTTTCACCCAACTGAAGGTTCCAAACAGCAAGCCCAAGAGTTTTAGTACTATGTATAATAGATGACTTATCACAGAAATTGCTATGAATAAGCCGTATCTGTTGATCTGCATTTATATTACCATTTCAAAATAAAACATAACTTTTACAGATTAAAATGACTTGATTGTGCATCCCTAATGTCTTGCAATGTTTACTATAAGAACATGTTCAGTTTTCTCACTTTTATCATCGAAGTGTGAAGGAAGCATGTATCTTTGTGACAGTTATTTTCACATTTGTTGGCAGACAGCCAAATCTACTATAAATGGCCCAGAATGCAAAGAGTCAAACCTGCTTTCAGTATAAACCAGGCAGATTCAAAGAAAAAGCACACCGTTACCTGTATCAGACGCAATTTTACCACATGATGTAACACTCACTTAATATTTCCCTAGGTGCTCATGAAAATTTTAAATAATTTATTTCCTCTTTTTAAGCAGCTCTTAGAAAATGGTTTTATTCTCAATTAAAATACAAACCATCATCATGGCTTCCTTGATATACCTGTTTTATAGAAGGTGTGGGGGGAAAGAGTCACTGAGCAAGTAACGAAGTTTAGGACACCTTTGAGAACAGAAAGAGGTATATGCTGATCAGGATAGAGTTTTATTCAGGGATGAAATGCTACTGGTTTGGGCTGGTTTTCCCGAACCGGTAGTAAAAAAATGCTACCGGTTCGGGCAAACCAGTAGTCAGTTGTGCAACAATCAGCTGTGCTGCTTGATTTATATTTGCTAGAAAATGTGCGGTCCAGCTGGTTGCCGTACAGCTGATTGTCGGAACTTTTTTCAAAACTTTTTAAAGCACTTGAAAGCATTTTTTTACTACCAGTTTGAGCTGGACTGTGCGATTTATATTTGCTAGAAAGCAGGAAATTCTGCTTTCTAACGAATATAAATCACACGGCATAGTTGTTCCCTCCCTCACTGTTCTACTTAACTTTGCAGAGTCAGAAAAGGCTTCGTAGAGCCTACGGTGCACATGGGTGCGAAGTACTCACGCGTGCGTGAAGCAAATTTGTAGCAGTCTTCAGAGCATTTCACCCCTGGCTTTGTTGTCATGTTTAACACAAAAAGGAATTAGATGGATCCAAATGGATTTTTCTAAATCCATTTAGATTTTAAATGGTAAAGAGGGCTCAAGGTTCAAAGCTGTTATATGTCCAACATAATAAAAATGCTATATGTCCAACATAATAAAAATATTGCGATATGAATTTCAAGAGTCAATCAGTCAGATTGAAAGAATTGCTTTATTATTGCAGGGAAGATTCCTCTTTTGGAATCTGTAACACTACCTGCTCTTCCTGTTTTTGGTCCCAGAAAAGAATGCAAGTATTTGAGCTATTCTGACACACCCATTTACATATGCAAACAACAATGTAATTGCATTCGCCTGTTATAACAAAGTTAACTTGTAATTGTGCAGGGATTTTTTTTATAGTTCTGGAAAGACAAAGAAGTGAAAGGATTTTTAAATCAAACACAAAATATATAAGGAAACCATTAAAAGCATTACCTAAGTAGACTTATTAAGCTAAAAAAACAGGTTGTTATTCTTTTTATTTTTAAATGTGGAGAAATCCCAAATAGTTGAATGGCAGGATGGACCACATAGTTTAAAGCAATAGACAGTATGCATGTTCCGAACTGAAATCACAGTGAAAGGTGAAAAACAAAGTTCCCAGACACCAGCTAAAGAATGTTGCTACCTTTTTCACCTACTTTTCAACTCACAAAATCAACAAAATTGGAAACATTAGGAAGTTAAATATTTGGACAAAAGTACTAACATATAGACTTTTGCAGGTAAAACCTTTATCAACCCATATAGGTCAATATAAAAATAATACCACAAGACAAAACAAATTAACAAGCAGAATGGCTAATGTTCTTTTCAAAAATGTTTATGAAGCAGGATTTATGAAAGGCAACTTGCATATCCAATATGTAAAATTCTCATTGTAATCTGTTTAACTAAAAATCAAGAAAAGCAATGACCAATAAAGACAGTTCATGAATTACAAGCAATTGCTTACCTACCATTTGAAGTTACAATGGACCTCCCCTCTTACAACATTTATTCCAGCATCCTGCGGTCACATGACCATGTTTTACCATGTTTTTGCTGAAAAACCAACATTTACTTCTGCAAAACTGCCCCATAGTGAACAACTGGTTCACTTAATGATGCAGCTTCCACTTAGCAACTGCCACAAAGAAAGTCATGTACAGATAGTCCTTGAGATAAGACACTTACTGGCTATTCTAAAGTACCATAGATTCCACCCCCAACCCCAAATCTACATATGACCCTGTTTCAATGGCCAATGCCTCCTGGAAGTAGAACCATTTTCAGTGCACTGACAATTCCTTGCAGAAAGTAGTTGCTAATTTTGGAGCTTTCTGTTTCAATCAGCTGGCCATTGGGAGACCTGCTCCTGGTTCTTGCTAGGCTTTGGGGAAGCCAGCCTCCTGCATGCCAAGACAGCAGCTTCCTGAGAAACCTCTAAAATCCTTTTCCTTGCTTAACGCCCGCAGAGGCTCACATTTCTTCCAAAGGGAAACAGAAAAAAAGCTGAAGGGGACTTGTTCCTGCTGCCCTCTCCATTAGGTGTTGAAACTAAACTTTCCACCTCTGCCGTTTAATCTCTATCCCTTTTAAAAGTGACAAAATCTGTAAATTACTTACCATGATGAGTGACTGCCAGGTTGAAAAAGGAGGGAGGGAGGGAGGGAGGGAGGGAAGGAAGGAAGGAAGGAAGGAAGGAAGGAAGGAAGGAAGATCTTTCTCAGCTTGCATTGAGGAGATGCAATTCACCCATCTCTGCTACAATTGAGTGCAACTATTTTGTTGCTGGTCATTCTCCCACCCCCACCCCGCTACCTTATAAAAGTTTATCAGGAATCCAATAATCCTTGATAGATATCCAGGTATCCAATAATGTATATTGTTTCTTGGCCTTTTCTCAAGCCAGTTTGAACATCTGCCATCTGCCTTTCATGTAGGGCTCTAATTTCTGATGGATGTTCCTAAGCATTATTTGCTAGCATTAAAAATTAAAGATATGGTACAATAGCTTGCATACTCTGTTGTGTTTCCTTTCTTTGGCATTAGAATATACACTGACCTATTTTAATCTGGTCACTGTGTCATTCTAATCTGCTGGCGTTCTTCTGTTGCTTACCATAATTTTGTAGATATTCCTATCAATTTATGTAAACTTCCAACTTGGCAATGATAGGAGTACTGATATAACGTCACCTTTCAGTGTTAGACAGGTTAGGTAAGAAATATGTTCTAAAGATTATGAACATCCAAGAATATATCAGTTTTTATAGCCACCCAGTTCTAACACATGGTTCTGAGTGGCTAACAACAACAAAATAATATAAAACCATATATGAAAAACTGTGTAAAAACCAAATAACACAATCTGCAGGTGATGTATAAAAAAAATCAACATAACTACTGCTCCATAACACAGAGAGATCCACAAACTTTGTGGCAAAATTATCTCCTTATGGCTTTATGAAAAGCCAATAGGCTTGGGGTCAATTTGATCCCTGGTAGGGGAGTTGTTGTTCCAAAAGGCTCTCTTTCTGGGCCCCACTGGATGGTGTTCCCTGGACCTGGAGCATGGCTCCTCTGCAGGCCTAATAGAGGCTGGAAGTATCAAAACTACAGTGCTCAGTGTACAATGGCAAACATTGAAAGAGTGGCAATTTCACAAAACAAATATTGTAGTAGTGATTATGCAGCATATTTAGACCAAATTCTCTCTATCTCCTTATACAATGATTAAAACTAGTATTTTTTTTAAAAAAGAATCAGGAATGTGTACATGTAATTTCATTAGTTAATGGATATAATATGGATTATAAATATGTATAAATTTATGGGCATAAATATGTAAAAAAGGAAAGCTCTGAAATTCATAGAGCATATTATTATGGAGTAAGAAATAGGTAAAGAAGCACATACCATAGCTGTTAGTATCTGCATTTCTTTTTAAAAACAGATATCATAACTAATATTTAGGAACTATATGTGATCATTTTCTTGTTCTTAGTGGGAAAGATTTAATAAAGAATAATTGTGAGCATTTTTTAATTAATGCCACTTCTATGCATGCATGTATTTTGGATAAAATACATATTTTGATTTGTAACATAAAGTTTTTTCCTCGTTGAATTGACTTTTCTACTTTTCTTTACGATTCAAAGTGATATACATAGCAATTCCATATATATCACCCTATGAGGCAGAGATAATAAATTATATATTTTTGAACCTGGATCTCCTAAGTCCTAATTCAGTATTCTAATTAATGTACATCAATGAACCCTGAAATGCAGCTGTACATTGTCATAACTGATATAAAAGAGGGTTTACCAAGATAAGTAACCACTGAATGCTTTCTGATGTTCCATTTGCTGTAGACTAATCGCTATACAATATATTGAGAATCAGACTTCACTATGCCTCTGAACACCAATTGGTATAATGGTGCTACTGGGGCCCCGAGGGGGGTCTACCCCTCGTGGAAATGTGCCCACCATTTCATCAACCTAGGGCCCTAGGCAGGGGTGGGGGGGTGGCGGTTGTCGTTAAGGAAAGTCTGGAGCCGAAGGAGACCACTGTGCCTCAGACGACCGGCTGTGAGTCCCTCTTCGTGAAGTGGGGCCTAGGGAGGCAGTTGGGCTTGCTGGTTGTATACCTGGCTCCCCGCTATGTAACAGCAGCCCTGCCCGAGCTGCTCAAGGTGATCGCCGCGATGGCGGTGGAGACCCCCAGACTCATGGTCATGGGGGACTTTAACCTGCCGTCGGCGGGCGAAACATCCGAGGCAGCTCGGGAGTTCATGGCTTCCATGACGGCCATGGACCTGACCCAAGTAGTTCAGGGCCCCACTCACGAGGGAGGACACACGCTGGATCTGATTTTTGTCTCTGGACACTGGATTAGTGATCTCGGAACAGGGGATTTAGCCATCTTAGCCTTGTCATGGACAGATCACTTTCTCCTTCGGATAGACTTTCCAACCGTCACACCCCACCGTGGGGAGGCGGAACCGGAGACATCGAATTGGTTCCGCCCCAGGCGCCTGATGGACCCGGAAAGGTTCCAGAGGGAGCTTGGGCCAGTACCTGTGTCTCTGTCCCACGGCTCGACTGAGGATCTAGTGGCCGCATGGTATAGTGCGGCCACGGGGGCCTTGGACCGAGTCGCGCCCTTGAGGCCTCTCATGCGGCGTCGAGTCACCCAGGCTCCTTGGTTTACCGAGGAGCTTCGGGAGATGAAACGCCGCAAGAGACGCCTAGAGAGTCGGTGGAGATCTTCTTGATCCGAATCTGACCGAACACTAGTGAGAGACCATATTAGGACTTAGTGGCGCTAAGAGTGGCCAAACGTGAGTATTGTGCCACCCTTATCGCGTCCGCGGAAAACCCCCCTGCCGCCCTCTTTGGGGTGTCCCGCTCCCTCTTGCATTTGAGGCCGCGGGAAGCCCCTCTGCAGGGTTGAGCAGAGGAATTTGGAGTTTTCCTGCAGGACAAAATCATTCAGATTCGGAACGAGTTGCCCTCTACTAGTGGTCTGGTCATGGCGTCCGGTGCTGGTCTTGAGATTACACCTTGGGAGGAGTTCGACTTTGTTACTACCGAGGATATGGACAGGTTGCGGAGGAACCTTAGAGCCACCACATGTTTATTGGACCCGTGCCCCTCCTGGCTTGTACTGGCATCCTGGGAGGTGACACGAGGCTGGCTCCAGGGTATTGTGAATTCATCTCTGAGTGAGGGGTCCTTGCCTACTGTCTTGAAAGAGGCGGTGGTGAGGCCCCTCCTCAAGAAGCCATCCCTGGACCCAGCTTTATTAGAGAACTATCGTCCCGTCTCCAACCTTCACTTTTTAGTGAAGGTTGTCGAGAGTGTGGTGGCTCAACAGTTTCCCCGACATCTGGAGGAAGTTGATTATCTAGACCCGCGCCAGTCCGGCTTCCGGCCCGGTCACAGCACTGAGACGGCATTGGTCGCGTTGGTGGATGATCTCTGGAGGGCACAGGATAGAGGTTGTTCCTCTATCCTTGTCCTATTAGATCTCTCAGCGGATTTTGATACCATCGACCATGGTATCTTATTGCACCGATTGGGGGAGTTGGGGCTGAGAGGCACCGTTTTACGGTGGTTCTCGTCCTACCTCTCTGGTCGGTCGCAATGGGTGTTGGCAGGAGGGCAGAGGTCGTCCCCGAGGCCCCTCACATGTGGGGTTCCTCAGGGGTCGGTCCTCTCGCCACTCCTGTTCAACACCTATATGAAGCCGCTGGGTGAGATCATCCGTGGTTTTGGGGTGGAATACCATCTGTACGCTGATGACACTCAGTTGTACATATCAACCCCAAACCACCTCAACGATGCTGTCGAGGTGCTGTCCCGGTGTCTGGAGGCCGTACGGATCTGGATGGGTAGTAACAAACTCAGGCTCAACCCGTCCAAGACCGAGTGGCCATGGTTTCTGGCACCCCGGTTCAGCCAGATAAGTCCAACACTGGCCATTGGGGGCGAACAACTGGCCCCCGTGGAGAGGGCGCGCAACTTGGACGTCCTCCTGGATTCCCGGCTGTCCATGGAGGACCATGTGGCAGCCGTGGCCAGGCGGGCGTTCTATCTGGTACGCCTGATACGCCAGTTGCGCCCCTTACTGGACCGGGGAGCCCTTCGCACAGTCACTCAAGCGCTTGTGACGTCCCTGCTGGATTACTGTAACGCTCTCTACATGGGGCTTCCCTTGAGGTGCACTCGAAGGCTACAGTTAGTACAGAATGCGGCCGCGCGGGTGATAATGGGTGCCCCAAGGCAGACCCACGTAACACCTCTCCTGCGCGAGCTGCACTGGCTGCCTGTGGCCTTTCGAGTGCGCTTCAAGGTATTGACGACCATCTTTAAATCGCTCCATGGCTCGGGGCCTAGCTATATACGAGACCGCCTCCTGCCCCATACATCCCTTCGTCCGATCTGCTCCCATAGAGAGGGTCTTCTTCGGGTGCCGTCGGCGGGGCAATGCCGGTTGGCGACACCCAGGGGAAGGGCCTTCTCTGTGGCGGGCCCGGCCCTCTGGAACGACCTACCCCCGACCTTCGTACTATCTCGGACCTCCGCCTCTTCCGCCAACGTCTTAAGACGTATTTATTCCAACAAGCCGGCCTAGGATAGTCCCCCGTTTCTGACTTTTTAAGAAAAATTTATGATCTGGTAAGGGTTTTAACATTGGGTTTTAGCACGGGTTCATTAATTTAATACATTTTAATTGATATTTATTGTATTTTGTGTCTTTTAAATAATGCCTGTGCGCCGCCCTGGGTCCTAACAAGGAGAAGGGCGGGGTATAAATTTAATAAAATAAAAAATAAAATAAAAACTGCTTTATAATCATAACAAAAATGTATTGAATTTGTATTCTATTCAATTCCCAGTGACGCTGGGCACTTTCCTTTATGGAAAAGAAAAAAAAAGCTATAAGGTCAGAATGCAGATACTAGATCTGATCTAGCCTATTCTTTACATTCTTAAGTAAATTCCAATATGCTTATAAGAATACAGGGAAAAGATTAGGAATTTTATTTTTACAAAGCAGCTCCAAGGATGGAAGTCAGAGGATGACTTCTGTCCTGCCGAGATTGACGCCTTCCCCAACTAGACACCTTTTCCTACATATCCCATACACAGTCCTGGTCCAGGGAATTTATTTATTTATTTATTTGGTTTGTCACTCATGTACAAGATAACAGGAATAAGAATAAACATAAGAACACAGGAAATGGGTACAAATAAACGGGGACAGTAGGACAGGGATGTTAGGCACGACCCTACTGACCTTTTAGGAATGGGGTGAGGTCAACAGGTTAAAGTTTGGGGAGGTTTGAGGATATAACAACAGAGTCAGGTAGTGCATTCCAGGCATTGACCCCTCTGTGGCTGAAGTCGTATTTTCTGCAATCGAGTTTGAAGCGGTTTACCTTGAGTTTGTATCTATTGCGTGCTCGTGTATTATTGCGGTTGAAACTGAAGTAGGTAGGACGTTGTAGCAGACAATTATAGAGAGTTGTACTTCAACACACATACAAAAAGAGAGTACTAGTTGGAAAAGGATGTGCTAGCGCAGTGGCTCCGAGCCAGCTATCGGCACTAAGCAGAACAGCGGCTCCCATCTCATCTCTTCCCCTGCCCAAAGGAGGAAAAAAGAACGTGAAAAGAAGTCAGCCGCTTCGCTTCGCTCGCCTGTCGGAAACGGGAGCTCAAACTACGGTCCAGGGAGAATGGACTGCCAAGGGCAAGGCTCGTTCTTCACCAGAGCTTGCAGGGGAACGCCAGTGATGGATAGCCTTCATTTGCTCACCCGCGGTCTCCGGGCACTGCAGAGGATGAGCCGCACGACTTGGTGCCTCGCTTTGGGGCAGCAAAAGTTCTCTCTTTCTCTCTCTCTCTCCCTTCCCCTCCATTTTCTTTGTGGGTCGAACCTTCGCTGCCCCGAGAGCGAGAAAGAGAGCGGCCGAGCACGTGGCTGTTCAAGGCAGCCACAAGGAACGACCCTCGGTGCTTTCCTGCGGCCCGCTCCCTTGCTCTCCGGGCGAAGGGGATTAAGCTTACGGCGGGCGGAAGGAGGCGGACAGGGCGGCGTCAAGGGCATAACGCGGGCCCTGTCATCGGCAGGATGCATGTTGAATAAAACTGTGTGGGGTGGAGTTATAACTCGCATTGAAACGTGCGGCTATTTTTACCGCTTTGTGCCTCCCTCGCGTGGAAGTTCTACACAAGTCTCGTCGCAATCCCGTCCCTGTGCTGAAACTGCCCCCCCCCTTTTTTTTTTTTCTTTTTGCTTTTTTCTGGACGTCACTCCATGTAGCCCCGCCCGTGAACTGCCGGGCGGGGCTTAACACAACGCCAGCGGGAAAAGAGGTGTTGCCAAAGGAAGGCGAAGGGGCGTGTCCTCCTCGCCGCGTTGAGGGCGCCAGTTGGGAGGCAGTCGCGGCCGGTGGTGGTAGAAGAAGGTGGGAGGGCGCGCGCGCGGACGTCTGGTTGGCCCCTCGGCCAACCGTCCGTAAGGCGAGCTCGGCGGCGGCGGCGGCGGCACAGGGCGGCGCGCGCGCGGAGGGGCGCCCATGGTGTGTCCTCATGTCTAAGACGCTGCGGAGGAAGCGCCACTGGCTCAGCAAGGTGCAGGAGTGTTCCGTGTCCTGGGGGAGCGGCTCCGGCCCAGACCCCGACCTCCTGAGGGGCGGCGCCGAACGGGGAGAATTCCCTTACCTCGGGGGGCGCCTGCTGACAGTGGGAGACTCCGGCGGCGGAGCGGGCTCCGTTTTGCTTTCAGGGAAGCCTCCTGCCCCGGGGGACGTACTGCTGGAGGTAAACGGGACCCCGGTGAGCGGCCTCACTCACCGCGACACCCTAGCCGTCATCCGCCACTTCAGGGAGCCGGTGCGCCTCAAGACCGTGCGGCCAGGTCAGTGAGTCCGAGCGAATGGTTGTCGTGGGGCTGGGGGGGGGGGTGTCGATTCTTTCTCTCACCCCTTTTCCTTCTCCGCGAAAGGGGTGGGAGCCAGTCCCGAAGTCACCGCCCTCGGCTCCACCCAGCGCACCTGCTTCTCTCTTAACCCTCACCCCCAATTGTGGGTCTTTCCCGGTCTTAATGTTCATGCTTTCAATCTCCCCCCCCCCCTTCTCGATCGCGACTACTTCTGTCGTCCCCGCCCAGAGCACTCCTCTTATCCACCCTTAGCACCACCCAGAATCGTGTGTGTGTCCCCCTCCACCCCATCTGATCCCTGTAACGTTTTCTCTTTATCAGTCCTTTTTCTACTGCTTCTCTTATCTCCCTAACTGATGGCCGTGGCTTTTGAAAATGCTCTATTTCTTCGAAAACTAAGCTGTCCTATCTTTCTACCATATCTTTTATCCTTTAGGGCATTCATCACTCTACCTGTGCCACCTTTCTTTCTCACTTCCAACAACACTCCTGTGCCCAGTGTTTCTTGCTTGTCTGCCTCATTTATATTCCTTTTTACAGCTCTCTCTCCCGCCTATTGTTTTCTATTAAGGCAAATCTGACCCAGCCACTGTCACCCCTCCTGGTACATCTGCTAAATCCCTTCCCTGAACAGACCTGGCCCTTCCTGTTTACTCCAGTATCTGTCTTCCGCTCCAGTGCTGGTGTCATTACTGAAGTGTTTTCACTTATAAGACCTGCTTTAAACCAAGAGTGGTTGTTAGGCTTTGTGGTAGCAAAGGACTTTAATAGCTTTTTATGTGGTTTGTTTCATTAATGTATAATCTATAGAATGTTAGCTGTGATAATCATCCTAGCCTAGTGACTTCTTTTATCCCTTTAATGGATTATTTTTTCTGTGCAGAATATTGGTTTTTGGCAGCATAATTAGTTAGAAATATTTGACCATGAAAGCTTTCTGCTTTAAACAAATAGTTAATATTTGAGATGCTAACACTGTCTTTTTTGAATAGATGTAGTTAGATTTTTTTTATTCTTCCAGAGTTTCTAAGAAAAAAAAACAATTACTTTTGCATGGTAATGTATCATCATTTTTTTTAGTTTCTTTTCCATCTATTCTCAGTTCTAGGGAGAAGGGGGAAGGGGAAGGAACAGTTGTAACCGTACTTCATGCTTGAGCAAACAGGTTTTTGCATGCTGCATCTGTGGTGTAGACCCTGCAGCCCTTTTCAGTAAAATAGATTAATATTACATGGTTCATAGCTTACTTCTGATTTCTTGTATTGTTGAGCTGATTTTTTTTAATCTGTGAGGTAATAACTTCTGATTAACCTTCTGTTTCAACCTTCCCTGTTTTCATAATCTGATGAATTCTTAGCAAATCTAGTTGTTTGTGTAGGTTATGAAAATGATGTTTCCAGAACACCAGGGTTTATTAAAACCTAATGTTATCCTTGGGGGCAGTTAGTGATTGAACATTATTAATAACTGTCATTTTTGTTGCTTTTACTTGTTATTAGAATTCATTGTTTCTTTGAATAAAATTTGCATGTCTGTAGAACAGTAATACAGATATTCGAGAAAAACTCAGTGATTCTTCATTTCATGGTCAATCGAAGAATAATAAACTATCATATTGTTAATCGATGTATTTTGATGTATTTGTTTTAAATTTCAGGCAAAATCAATCTTAAGTTTTAGTTTAACCTTTTATCATAGATGTGATGTTAACTGTAATTTTGTTTTAACATTCCTTCTCACTCTAGGAAACAATAAAAATCAAATTAAATTAAACTATTATAATCTATATAAACTTTTTTAGAATAAAAGTGATCTATTGATCAGAAACATACTAAACAATATTTTGACCCCAGCAACTTTTACATTATTCTGTGTTATAAAATTATTCTGCATTATATGATAACATCTAATTTTTTGTCTGGTATTTTTAATATTTTCTGTATAGATTGCAATCTTTTTATGTTAATATGGTTCTTGGGTAATTAACAAAAACTAAGAATATCTAAAATAAAAACCTGGATGGAATGCATAAAGTATGGTTGGTTGTGTCTATAAGGCAGATTCTCTGTTTAATTTTAATGTTTTACAATGAATGTAAACTGCTCAGCTTCTGCGTCTATTTCTATTTTTGGAAACAAAAATTAAACTTTTACTTATTATTTACTAATATCTTGTAAAATTAAGCATTTTGCTTTTCTTGTATTTATAAGTCTTCAAATTGACATGTGATTATTAGTTTGGGGGTTATAGTAGTGTATGCACAATTACACTTATTTGTAATGAAATTGAGAGCATATTTTTAATGCAGAACAATTTATGAAACTAATAATTTTCTCTTTCTTCCAACCAGTATGACATAGTTACACTGCAAAAAAAAGACTATATGTTCAATACATTTAATAGTATAGTGTTCTTGTTTTATAAAGTAGCATAGTACAGTACCATGACCAGCAGCTTTTGATTGCCTTGTCCTTGTTGATTCATTAAAACTGCTATATCACATTTGTGGAAATGAAATCCAGAATTTAATTATGTGCGGTGTGAATATATACTTTATTTGTATAAGATATTTGACTGCTTGGATTCAATTGGGATAGTATAATCAGTCTTTGGTTCTGTTATTCTTAGGAAGGGAGAAGATTTTCTCTGATCATTTTCCATACCTTATGTAACTATCTACACTTCCATAATGTTCCCACTTGTTTTTCCCTTTTTTCATAGAATAATTGCTTTAACACCCTGATAGTTTCAGTTGTTAGTTTTTGCATCTTTTTTATATCTAATAGTTTTTTTGGAACTACAGTACCAATAACAAGTGTTTATATGATGACACATAATACATTTGCATAATAACATTATATTATCTATTTTATATTTAATCCAATTTCTAATGGGGTCTATAATATAAAAATGTTCCTCCCAACTGTTATATTATTTCTGTGAATTATTTACTGCAGTTCTAAAATGTCTTTCTAAGTCAGTTTCTACTAGCTCTTGAAATGTCAAATTTTAAAAAATCTAGTGTGTAGCATTTATCTTTGTATATTGAGAGTTGCTTAGTTATTTTAACATCCCTTCATCCCTGCATGGAACTTTTAGCAATTTTCTACTATAAAGAAGAATTGATATTTGCGGATGGTGTAGGTATTTTGTTCTCTGTCAGCTCTTTGAGGTAGGTCAGGTAAAGAAACAGATACTGGTTAGATTCCAGGAACATTTCTTTATAGTATTGTTGTAGAGAATATTAACAGAATCTTAAAAGCTTCTCCAAACCATTAACTGTTCTCTTTAAAAGGCAGTAAGGTCAAGCAAGTCAAGGCTATTCTGAGTCCTTTCTTATACTTTCTATTTTCCCAAAGCTGTAAAATCATTTCATTTCAAGGCCAGAACTAATTTCCTCTACTTAAGGGGTGAGCAACCTAGTTGTCTGCCACCAAAAACCATCTAGCCTAAGGTCTCAAAAAACAAAAATACATTCATTCATCCCATGAGAGATGGAAGACAGCATTTACCACCTCCTTGGCAAGGGTTTTACCAGTCCCCCTCTGTCCTTGACAATAGGGAAAACAAGCTTTAAGGTGGACAAGGAGAAGCAAATGGTGGCAGCATTGCCTCTGGTCCCTACATTGAAGGAGCTTGCCAACCCCTGCTTTGTATGCTCTTAATGGGATTTTAATGTCATGTTGCTAGAGGTTTATTTTGTTATGGGAACAGAGAAGTGTGTATACTTCACTTGCATTTCCTTGCAGATGATTAAAGTTGGGGAAGGAAAGTATAAAGTAATTGAAATAGAAGAGAATATATGTGGCTCATGGTTGAAATATAAAGTAATTGAGTTGTATTTCTATAATAAGTATGATTGCCTAAAATGATCACCATGGTATTACCCAGTTTGTACACTAATCAGGGGAATCAGATAATAAGGAGAAGTAGACTTGGGAATTGAAAATATAGCCATGAAAGCTCTACGTGATATCCCCTGATGAATTAATGTAGATATTAAATGGCAAGGAAATGTAATAAATTCCTTAGGGATGTTGTAGAACAATGGTCAAGGTCTTAAACACAATATGAGCCCACCATTATAAGAATGATTAAAACTATTGTAAAACTAAAGATCAGTTGTATCAGGCAATTGAGGAGAATACAATAGTTGAAGGTACAGTTCAGAGATTTTTGTTAATGAAGATTACAAACCACTACTGATTCACTATGTTCACTTCCCATGTTCACCACCAATCAGCTGGCTAAACTATAAGCTATTGACTGCTTCAGGCTCTTTTCTGCATTCACTGCCATTCAACTAAAATATGAAAATAGATTTTAATTGGATAGACACTGTATTTTTTGAGAAGTTGTTCATTGATACATTGTTGCAGAAAATTTGAGAAATGTTGGTGTAGATAGTCTTCATGAAATTGAAAAGATCTAGTAGTTGTATTCTCTCATCTTTTAAAACAGGGGTCCCCAACCCCTGGGCCGCAGACCGGTGCCGGTCTGTGGCTTGATAGGAACCGGGCCGGAGAGGAGGAGGAGGGGGCAGCCCCCTGGGCAGAGCGCATGCCGGATGCAGGAGAGAGCAGGCGCGGCCGTTCGCGCCGTTGGAGGCCCTAGAGGGCCGAGTGAGCCGACTCCCCCCCCGCGTGCCCATGCACCGCCTGTCCCCCCCCGCCCCCCCCCGCTCCTCCTCTACGCCAGTCGGTCCACAGAATTTTCTTTAAAATGAAACCGGTCCCCGGTGCAAAAAAGGTTGGGGACCCCTGTTTAAAAATATATATTCCACTCTGCCGCGCAACTCGGCTGAGAAATATAAAGGTAGGTAAAGTGCAGGGGTGAGCGGATGGGCTCACTTTTATTAGTTTGCTCCCAGCTGATCTTTGGAGCTACTGGTTCGGCCAAATCAGTATGAACTGGTAGAATCCCATATATAGGGATTCTCTAGGGATTCATTTCTCAAAGAGTCATTAATGTAGCTAGTCCTCTGTTGTCCAATTTCGTTAGATTAGAAAGGCAAGGATCGTGTAAGCAAGGAGCTGTTTTCACCTTTGTTCACTTTTCAAAATCAACAAGTTGAACAAATTTCCAAATACAAGAGCATTCATTACCAAATTTACATAATCATACCTACCTCAATACTGGAATCCAGGCTGAGACTGAATTATATATCTTAATTAATGAAAAATTATGCAAATTGCTTAACCAGACTGCTTAGTTTCCCTGTGTCTGGCATCCAAGTATAAGAGACACCAAGTGATGTGGGGCAAAAAAAATGAAGACTCTTCTAGACTGCTGTGATATCCTCCATGGCTTTTACATACGTGAATTGGCAGTTAATGGCATTAATATCTGTTAAGTGTCATAAATCTCACAATTTCTTCAATTTGTATGTACTCACATCTTTTCTGTTTCATCATTTAGTTTCCCATTAAAACAATGCATATTGAGCACTACAAGAGAGAAGTCGTTTTATTGTATCAAATAAAAATTAGACTGTGAGATATATACTTGTTAGAAAACCTGCAACTTCACATTTTAGTTTTTAAGAATGTTTAGTGGCTACTAACTGTACTGGGTTTTTAAAAAAAACTTTTTAATAAGGCCTAGATAGAACTCAATTTCTTGTCAAGACTAGTTCATTTAGATACTCTGAAAATGTCAGTGTAAGCCTGGGGATCTTTCCTACATTTTCTGCAGTGAAGACGAATGCAACTAACTGATTCCAGTTTTTTCTATTTTTTTTATTCTGTTTATAACAACCTTAACATTTTTTCTTATCTGGGAGTCTATCCATTTTCAACTTGCTTATTCTTCTTTAAATAGTTGAACATAAATTGAATACATTGCTAATAAAAATTTTAAATAATTTTTGTTTGCTTGAATTTCTTTTGTTTAAGTCATTAATGTCCATTGCATACACTAAGTGGAGTAAATATTAGTTATGAAATAATATTTGTGTCTGGTTACAACTAATACATGTCTATTGTGATTCAAGAGCATCTTGAATTTATGTCAAATATATTTTTCTAATAAAAGGCTCTTCTTGCTTTAATGATGTTAATTTATATATATGGGAGATATCAAATAATTGCATTAATTATTTAGCCTCCTTAAAAATATATATTTCAAATGTCAAGTTATTGCTAAGCTGTACATGCTAATAATTTACAGTTGTAAATTTTAAACTAATTATAGTTGCTTTGGGATGGCGCAATATGGATATTAATCAGAATTTTGATGAATTTACATTATTACATGATACAACCTAATTTTGGAAAAAAATTATCATGCCTGCTTTTAACTTATATCAAGTGTTCAGATAAATTTTCATCCACTTGCTTTTGAAAAAAGAGAAAGCTAGTTGCAACCTTATACTTTCCATAATAGCTTTCTTTTGGAAGGTACAGATTTTACTATCTTTGTATTATGTATAAATAATTTCTTTTTTAAACTCATTGAATTCTACTGTATAGTGCAATATTAATGCAGTATTAAGGGTTTTCAATTTAATTGTATAGAATGTGAAGGATGTGTGTTTGTGTTTATTTTTATAGCTATAATGTACACTGAAGATGGCATTTAATTTTGTTGTATGATGTACAATGACAATAAACTAACTAACTAATGAATGCATAGGAGAGTAGTAAGCTTCAGATATTACTCTTAACCAAAATATTTTTCTGTTTTTATAGTTAATTGGCTGTAACTGTGGAGATTTTCAATAATCCAGGTCATGGTTGTCCCAAAGGTGCTTTTTCAAAAGGCAACTGGATTTTCTAGGTTTTTCCCCCTTGAAAATAACTTATCTAAGAAGCTTCTTTTATTTTATTTATTTTATTAAATTTATACCCCGCCCTTCTCCTTGTTAGGACCCAGGGCAGTTCTGAATTGAAGAAAGCTCCAAGAAGTGAAACGTTTTTAAGGGAAGAGGGGAAAGAATGTCCAGTTATCTTTTGAAAAGCAACTTTGGGGCTGTCACTGTTTATTTCTATCATATTAAAATAAAACAAAAGCTCACTTGAATAAACATAGAACTAGAAGACTTTTACTGTTGACTTAAATTATGATCTACTTCTTTAATAGATTCCTGGCTGTATATACTCTTTGGTTAATGACTGGTGTGTTTAACAACCATTTGAACTTAAGATAATTGAATCAGCATACTGCCCCCAATATGCCCCCAACAATCTGGGCCCTCATTCTACCAAGCTCACCATACCGCTTCCCCTTGGTTACGTGATCATGATTATGGCATTCTGCAACCAGTGTACATTTATAAGAGTTGCAGCATCCCATAGTCAACATGGTTACCATTTGCGAGCATTATATCTGGCTTCCGAGAAGCAAAATTAATGGAACAGCTATCAGTAAATTGCAATCTGCAGTCTGTGTGATTTATTTAAAAACTGTCTGAAATGGTATAGGGCAGTGATGGTTAACCTTTTCGGCACCAAGTGCCGAAGAGCGCACATGCCAGAGTGCCAGGACTAGAAAACCTCCAAGGTTTCTTCCAGCTCTATTCTGATTGAATGAGAACTGCAATATAACTGACATCACAAGTCTGGTATAGTCTATGAATGTACTTGCATATAACACAACTAGATGAGCTAATTCTAATTTTGGTAACACTACATTG
This sequence comes from Rhabdophis nuchalis, assembly GCA_039707465.1. Classification (NCBI taxonomy): domain Eukaryota; kingdom Metazoa; phylum Chordata; class Lepidosauria; order Squamata; family Natricidae; genus Rhabdophis; species Rhabdophis nuchalis. The sequence goes on along the minus strand of CM077644.1, from coordinate 44,205,716 downwards.
AAAGAACCCTGCAGTACTAAAAGTACATTTCTCCCTGTATCTCATTTACAGACCAAGAAAGGAAAGGTTTCTTCTGGGTGTCTTCTGAGTTTCTTGTCCTGTCCACTATCCAACTCTGGGCCATGCTGACTCTTATGGGGGCATTCCCTTGACAGCATCTCTTTACCCAATCACTCAAGATCATTCCCATATACCATTACACCCTATATGTTGTTGGGTGGACCAGACCCAGCGTAATACAACAATTGTAGTGCCTACACATATTTGTCCAATATGTGTCAAAACATTCTATGCCTGAATTGGCCTGATAAAATTATCTTTGGACAGATCACATCTAGTGCTTATGTGTTCAAAATGATCACATGTCAAGATCTTCATCAACAATGGGAGACAAATGCAACATATAATTAGTTGCCTAGGAGTCTACAGGTACTCCATGACTTGCAACCACAATTGAGCCCCAAATTTAAATAGGTTACTGGATTGCTAATGTGAAGTAGCCATGAACTGGGCTGCGAACAGTGTTCTCCAACTAGTGCCTCTATGTATAATGCAACCACATTTCCCCAGAGGTGGACTGCTGCTGGTTTGCACTAGTTTGTTGAACCGGTAGTTAATATTCTGAGCAGTTCGGCGAACTGAAAAACCCACCACTGGCTTCCCTTGCCCTTGCTCGTTTTTCATCCTGTTTTCCATGCCATTCTTCAGGTTGTTTTGGGCCATATGGGTGGGGGGGAGTTAATCTGGAAACAGGCTGAAAAACGGCCTGTTTTGGGGGGCATTTTTGACTTGAAAAACGTTTCAAAAACTGGTCTGAAAATGGCCCAAAACAGCCTGAAAGTGCCCCCAAAACAGCCTGAAAATGGCCTAAATGGTCCTGAAAATGGCCTAAAATGACCAAAAAACAGGCCAAAAAATGGACATGGGCAGAGTCAGCCATTGGTGGGATTAGCCCCAACAGTTGAATCCTACCTCTGCCTTTAAGGTGAGTGGCTGGGAGGTGGGACTGGATGTGATCATTGATGCCACCCACCCAGTCACATGACCAACCGTCTACACCTACCCAGCCAGAGAACTGGTTGTTAAGTTATTCAAGTCGCATCACTGAATTTCTCATTATTCTCATTCAGTAATGGCCCTTACATCCATCCTCAAAATTATGGCCATTGCTATGCCCCCCCTTCCATGGTCAAAATTTGGATGCTTGGGAGCTTACCCCACACATATGACCTCAAGAGCATTCCTCTATGTCTTCCATGTTGGTTCCTAACATTCTGAGGCCCCTTCCACTCTGCACTCCACCACCATGCCTGACCTTCACCATCGTCTTGCTACTGCTGCTGCTGAGGCTTGCCTGACCTTTGGGAGGCAGCTACTGGCTGTGTATGGCAGTTCCTAATGAGACCTGGGAAAGACAGTCTTCTGCAGCCAGCAAAAAGTTGTAATACTATAAAAACCCTGGAACTTTTGAGTTTTCAGAATCATTTGTCATTCCCGATAATACCATAGCTCAAGGGAAAGATGTTTGTGGTGGGTGGAAGAAAAGAGAAATGCATCATTGCATTTACATTTTATCTTGAGGCTAACAAAACTTAAATTCTTTGATTTCAAAACAGCCAGTCATCCCTTATCTTGTCCAATGAAGAATTCTGGGTTTTAAACAATAATTGTTCCAAAAATTGAATTCTGCCATTTCATAAATGTCTTGTTTTAAATTATTCACAGAAGAAAACAATGTTTTGCTTCTTTGGGTCATATTTTAATATAGTTTTTAACTCATCATACCTTTTTCTGAATTTTCACATATCTTTTTTTGACTTCTAGTAACCTGCTTTTAATAGGCTTAGACTTTAATTTTAGTTAAGTTCAATCTATTTCTCTGGAAGACTGCTGTATTCAGTTTCACCCCAATATGCTTTGTATATTAGGAACATGTCTTAAAAACCCTTTGCTAGCTGCAGGGAAGCAAGGGCAACTGGTGCTTTAGGCAGTGCTGTTGGAATAGCTGGCTGCAGTGCAGGGCTTAAGGTGACCTTTCTCAATGGCAGCGGTGGTAATGGGACTGAAAAAGAGACCTGGAGCATTGATAGCTAGCTGAGACTACTGAAGACCACGGGCCATCCCATTGTTACCTCTGCCACTGTGCAGAGTGGCCAAAAGATAGATGAGTAGGGGAAATAGGCAAGTGGGATTCAAATGCGCCTGAAATTGTAACTGTGGATGGGTCCAAGTTTTGATCAGGTGACTTGTGGCAGTGCTGAAGCAGCCATTCCTTTGGACACAAGTCATCAAACTCTTCATTCAGAACTACGATAACCTCAAATAATCATTGAACGAATGTTCACAAGTCAAAGACTATTCGTACACTTGATTTGGATTTAGTTTTAAGTACTGTATTTTTCGGAGTATAAGATGCACCTTTTTTCCTCAAAAAAGAGGCTGAAAATCTGGGTGCGTCTTATACATCAAATACAACAATTTTTGTCTCCCCCGCTCCCTTCCTCCGCTAAGCCCCGCTCCCTTTACCAAAATGGCCATGCATACCATTATGGAAATTTTCAGAGAGCTCCTGGGGGCTGGGGAGGGCAGAAATGAGCAACAAACAGGCCATTCCCCCCCCCAGCCCCCAGCAGCACTCTATAAGCCTCCATAAGGCTATGCATGCAATTTTTTTGAAAAGAAACAGGCCCGTTTTCACGAAAAAACAAGTCATTTGGCCTCCCCCCCAGGAGAACTCTGCAAGCCCCTCCCCCAAGGCTATTCATGCCTTTTTTTTAAAAAAATGGGCCCATTTTCACAAAAAATGGGCCATTTTGGGGAGGTTTGCAGAGTGCAAAAACTTTTTTTTCCCTTTTGGAAAGCACTTTAACTGATTGATGAGAATTATATTGATCAAGTGCTGTGCCAGCAGAAACAAGGTGCTGTAGATTGTCAGCAATTTCCTTTTCCAGCAAATGGATAAATACACCTTGAAACATCTACCTACCTACCTACTCTCTCTCTCTTCCCCTACCTACCTACTGTATTTCTTTCTCTCTCTCTATCACTCCCTACCTACCTACTCTCTCTCCCTACCTATCTACTGTGTTTCTCTCTCTATCTCTTTCTATTTCTCTCTCTCTATCCCTCTACCTACCTACCTACACACACGCTCTCTCCCTACCTACCACTGTGTTTCTCTCCCCCCATTTCTCTCTCTCCACCCCCTTATCTACCTACCTACCTAACTACTCTCTATCTCTCTCCCTACCTACCTACTGTATTTCTCTCTCTCTCTCTTTCTTTCCCTCTCTATCCCTCTATCTACCTACCTCCTTTTTTTTAATTTGCCTCTTCAAAACCTTGGTGCGTCTTATACTCTGAAAAATATGATAGTTTAGTTTTAAGACTGGTGTTATGCAAGAAGGTGGATTTAAAAAATTGGCAACTTGAGTATTTGATACTACCAGCATATTCATGAGAAATAGTGTATCAATTGATATGCGTTCATTTATTCTTTAAATATGTATTCCTTCTTGGTATAAAACAATTACAAGCTGATTTATTAAAAATTAATGTATATATAAATTGTACTGATTAAAATTAATGTGTATATGTACATGTGTATAAAAGCTTTCAGCAACTCATGTTGGTGAAACTAATTGCACACAGGAAAACCAAGAACATAGGAGCATGCCACACCTCTGCAGATATTTGAACCTAAAAGCATTGCGGATATCATCACACATGCAGGTTCTATCACTAATGTCCTGGGGAACAGATATTTGTATGTTAACCTAGATGACTGTTCATAGTATTATTTATAGGATTTTTTAAATTCTCTGCTAAATGGCATTATGTAATATATAAAATGTAAACATAGCTAAATGTTTATTTGAAGCAATTTTGTGTAGCTGTTTCAAACATACATTCAAATGTTAGACAGAACTTGTATATTCACGAATCTCTTAGCCCTGTGTATTTACAGCCAAACATTTGCATAGGCTTTTGTGAATGACCTTGTTTTTGTTTAGAAATGTATACAATTTGTAAAACAGATTGTACGAACTGGAATTTGTGTTACTGGAGTACATATCACACATACACACACACCCCATAATGTACTTATATAACAATCTTAGGGTTCTTACACATACAATATTTGCATCGCTTCAGGATTGGTTACAGTCCTTTGCCTTTAATTTCTGGCTCATTAATGGTTCAAAACTGTTGGGTGTCCCTGCCCCCCCCCTCCCCCCGAAAATGTTGGAACTGTGCAGCAACTTGGGAATTGATTATTTCCCTATTGGAAGGCACTCTTATTTCTAAGTGTCAGTTGATCCTGAAAATTTGGTAAAGTGAGTACTGACTTGATACAGCTCTAGCCCAGGATCATGCACAGTAACAGATTTTTGTCAGAGTTATAAGCCAATTTAATACCGCTCTTAACAATACCGGGTTTGTTGTTGTTTTCTTTCTTTTTGTATGTACTGGAAGAGGAGGATGACAGGATTTTATTGGCAGAAATTTGGATGGAACCATTCTTTTATTGTTTTTCAGTGAGCCAGCAGAAGTAGAGCTGACTACATTAATTTTCATGCTGCTTTTAAATGATTGGAGAGTTGGTCCAGTGTGGAAATGTTATTAGAGTTTTTCATACTATGTACTGTGTAATAATAGATCATCTGCTTTTGTGTTTTATTATGGGTAGGATCTTCATACAGATGGAGGTAATTTTAAGTGTCATCTGCCTCTTCTGCCCTTTCTTATTTTCATCATGAGTTTGCAGTTGTGCAGAGACTACATGACTTTTAAAATATAGATGGACAACTTTGTTCTGCATAGGTTACTTCTTTATACTGTATAAATTGAATTGCAACATAAGTACGTAGAGGTAAAGCAGGAAAGCTTGAAAGTAATGGTTAAAATGAATATGGGGTTATAATTAAGATGCAGCTAGCAACTAATCCTGCTAAATTTTTATCTGGATAATTTTAAGAAGAAATCATTTATATTTAGTTAAAAATCATTGGTCAAGTTTTTATTAGGGACCTGCGACTAATATTATTTTTCCTGATCTTTTAACAAAAGCAACCATTTTTTTTCCAGTTAACCTTGCCAAAGCTATATATTTTTTGCTTTCTTTTATACCTTTCCTCTTAACCAGGCTTTTCACATGAGATTAGTTGAGTCCTCATTGACATTGCTTTCTTTTACATAGCTATATGGTATAGTGAAAAACTAATTTTGTCTTTTGCATTTTCTGTACTTAAGCATAATTTTGTCACTGGATGGTATGAAATATGGGTCTTACTAATGTGGGTCATATGCCTATTTTTATTTTGATTTGTATAGCTCCAGGAGGTTAAAAAACAATTTAAATATAATAGAAACCATATTTTTATGATATCATGCCAGAGGCAATTCATATACAAAGCATTCAAGACATGACCCCAGTGTCTTTAGGAAAAACTGAATTTTCAAGGTTTTTCCAGAGGTTGGTAGAGTTGGGTCATCTGAATTGTCAGGGAATGACAGAGAAGGCACGCCTCCTGGGTTTTATAAAAATGGCACTGCTTAATTGATAAGACCCAGAGCATGCCAATCCTGTCATATCTTGTCAGGTGAGCAGAAATAATATAATGGAAGTCTGACTGAACAAATAAGACTAAAGGTATATATCCCCACACATATTATGTGCCAATAAGAAAAAAAATATTTGCCCTATAGATTCAGTAAACGATTTTATCATTTTTAGTTGCAGTAATCGTAATTAAACACTTCTGGTGATTTAAAATACAGCTATGACATTATGTCCAGAGATTTTGGTCTGTTCTTCTGTTGTCTAACTCAGGGGTCCCCAACCTTTTTTCCACCAGGGACCGGTTTCATTTTAAAAGAAAATTCTGCGGACCGGCTGAAGGGCTCAGCAGTCATGTGACTGGGTGGGCGTGGCCAACTTTGAAAATGTGAAACTCACTTAACAATGATCTTGGTTAGCAACCAAACTTTTGGCCTCAACTGTGGTCATAAGTTCTTTCTTTCTTTCTTTCTTTCTTTCTTTCTTTCTTTCTTTCTTTCTTTCTTTCTTTCTTTCTCTTTCTTTGTCTCTGTCTCTCTTTTTTTCTCGCGCTATTTCTTTCTTTCTCTCTTTTCCTTTCTCTCTATTTCTTTCTCTTTCTTTTTCTCTTTCCCTCTTTCTGTATCTTTTTCTGTATCTTTCTTTCCTTTCTGTCTCTTTCTCTCTCTGTCTTTCTCTCTCCCACTTTTTTCTTTCTTTCTCTCTTTCTGTGTCTCTCCTTCATCCGCCCATTTCTGTCACTCTGTGTGTGTGTGTGTGTGTGTGTGTCTGTCTGTCTGTCTGTCTTGCATTCATTCAATCACTCCTTCTGTGTCTCTGTCTTTCTCTCCCTCCCTCCCTCCCTCCCTCTGTCTCTCTATCTCTCTATGTGTGTCTGTCGTCGTCATCGTCCCCCCCGTCCCCCCCCAGCCTCCTCATCCCGCCTGCCACACTTGGTCGCTCGTTCGCTCGTTCAGGCTCCGTGGCTGGAGAGGAGCCGGGCTGGAGAGGAGGAGGAGGGAGGGGGGGCAGCCCATTGGGCAGAGCGCGCGAGAGAACGCAGGGGGATGGTGGGGGCTCTTCCTCCACCCTCGTCGACGGAGGGACTCCTGTGCGCCGGCGGAGCAACCCGCCAGTTCCCTCCCCCGCCCGCGGAGCCTCCGCAGTCCCTGGAAGAAAACGAGTGGCCGGCATGCCAGCAGGGGAGGGAATCGGTGGCCGGTCCGGCGGCATCCAGGAGTCCCTCCGTGGACGAGGGTGGAGGAAGAGGCACACTCCCGCGCACTGTGCTCAGGGGGCTGCCCCTCCTCTCTCCTCCTCCTCTCTAGCCCTGCGGCCCGGCTTCCATCCAGCCACGGACCGGCACCGGTCCGCGGCCCGGGGGTTGGGGACCCCTGGTCTAACTCCTTTAACTCAGTAACATTTGATATTGTTGTTGTTTTTGAACTGCATATTTCAACTCCCACTAGAATGTTTCTGTAAGATTTAGATATAGCCATTCAAAAACATTGTCTTTGTTCTTCTTCATCGGTTGTTTTGTAGATTTTCTTGTATTTTGAGATAATATTCTTACTGCATAGCCCACGAGTTTCAGTTACAAAAAGGAGTGCATATTTTCTCATAGAATTTTCTAATTCAAAACAGAATTTATGTTTTTTCAAAACACAGATTAAGAAGCAGAAAACTGTACCCCATCCATGCTTGACAATTGATACGAGCATCTTATTGATGCACTGATTGATTTCCACTAGATATAGAGTTTCATATAATCTGAACATTTTCACTTTCCATTTCTCTGTGGACAAAACATTCCTGAGATATTTGGAGAATACAACCTCCCCCTCCCCCAAAGGTGTATATCGGTGTTCTCTTTAGTGATCAGTGATTTTTGTCTTGCTACTGTCCCATGATTCTTGTGCTTATCCATTTTCTGGTTGTGATATATACACACTACCTTGAATTCAAGAGAGATATGCAAAATTCATAATATTGAAACTGATGAATACAAATGTTCATAACTGTATGAGTAACTTGAATAAAAATGGATATGTTAATATTTTAGCACTTGCAATTGGCTTAGGGAAACTTATTTAATACAATTTTTTGATTAGAAAATAGTTTTTTTTAACATAAAGTGTTTTGGTTATCCAAAGAATGTGTTTTGCAGATCATATCCAACTCATACATACAATATTTGCAGTTCCATACAATTCTTGGGAATTAGGACTTGGAGCTGCAAACCACAATGGCTGTATTCATGCACATGTTTTACTTAATCATTAAGTAACCGTTAGTTATTTAACTTACTAAATTAATCCAGTTGATTGAATTTGTCCAATAGCTAGGTCACAGAGTAGTTGATCACATTTTAGCAAATCTAGCCATGGTAAGCTTCGGATATTCTGAATAACTTACCTGACAGGACTTACCTGGTACTGTTTCTGTACCAGACATATTAATTAGCTAGTAAACAGACATTTGCCTTTGTAGGAAGAAATAGGTAGTCACAAATTTATAAAATTTGAGATTTTCTATGACATTGTATAAAAATAGAATATTGTCCTTTACAGGTTGCCATAGTACATTATAGAAAATGATCCAAATCCATGCAAAAAACTGTCTGATCCAGTTAAAAGAAAGTTTGAAGGATTATCCTGTATCAGCATTAGGTAGCACTAATGGTTTACTCTTGGTTTTATCAGAAATGTCAATATATGTATGTAATAACATTATAGAAAGATATAACATAGTGATTAGATTAACTTAGGAAGTATCTGGCAGTATTATTTTGTAACAAGATCAAATAGTGTTATTGGGTAAGCAAAAAGGAACAAGGGCTGAGCCATTTTCTGATGACAGACAAGCTAAAATGGAACACACTGAAAGAAGACAAGTAAAGGTCTCAAGAGACTTGATGTTTTTGTAATCTGATGCTAGTCATCTTCATTTAAATTTTAAGTATTGGAAATTGCATGTGATTTGAGTAACTTGGCAAGTACCTGGCAATTTGATTTTGCAATGAGATCAAATAGTGTTATTAGGTAAGCAAAAAGGAACAAGGACTGAATTATTTTCTGATGACAGACAAGCTAAAATGGTATACAGTGAAGGGAGACAAATAAAGGTCTCAAGAGACTTGAGCTGAATGTTTTTGCGATCTAATGTTAGGCATCTTGATTTAAATTTCAAGTATTGGAAATTGCATATATGTGATGTGATGTTATTTATTCAGTCGAGTCCAACTCTTGGTGATTCTGTGGACTTGGTCTCTGCATCTTCTGATCTTGCACTATTTTTTTGTGTTTTTCTATGCTCTGGCTGGGTTCAGCTTTGATGATATCCAGCCACCACGTTCTTTGAAGGCCTGGTTTCCTTTTACTGCTACTGGTATGTCTTCCAAACATAATTGCCTTCTCTAGCAAATTACCCCACAGAAAATGGTCAAAGTAAATGAGTCACAGTTTTATGATTTTGATTGCATATATAAGCTTCCTTTAATAATCAGCAGTGGGACTTTTATACATTCATTTCTATATAGCCATGATGGCGAACCTATGGCACGCGTGCCACAGGTGGCACGTGGAGCCATTTGTGAGGCATTGCCCTGTCAGCTCCAGCAGCATGCTGGCCAGCTGACTTTGGCCTTCTTTTTCGGCCGTTTTTCCGACTGACCAAGGTTTCCAATGCGGCCCAAAAGGCGGAGGACCGCTGCCAGTGCCAGCTGGACAAGGAATTTGCCAAAGTGCAACACCTGGAAGCCAAGCAGCAGACTCAAGCCATCCCAGAGTGCTCAGTCAGCCCTCATCCTTTTTTGCCCATTGCCCATAGACAGTCCCAGGCCTACTGACCTGTCCTCAGACAGCAAAGAGGAGTCACAGGACTCACCACATCAACCCAGCTCAGGGCATGTGGAACCATGCCCTGAATGTTTGGCCAGTCAGCCTTCTTCTGAGATTGGGCCCTCTCTTGCATTAGCTCAAGGTCCCTTGCCAGCAGTAGAGCTAGATATGGCCTCCATTATATCGGAGGCCATCAAACGGGAGATTGCGACCAGCCTCCAACAATGACCTGCTGCCAACTCCAACTGTTCCATCACCAAGGCAATCTCAAACCAGCAAGAGCCCATCCACACAGTCTGCTCCCACTCATTCTGACCAGGCCTCAGTGGGGGTAGAGGAAGAAGAGGTGGTCAGAGACTCCGACTTATTGGAAGGTGAAGACCTAACCCCAGATCAAGCTACTTTTGTGGGCCTGTTCAAGCCACCAGTATTTAAGTCTCTCCTCCTTAAGGCTAAAAAGATCGACAGGGTAGGATTAACTCCCCCTCAAGTTTTGGATCGGGAGAAAGGGGATCCCCTCTTTCTGGAGCCCATGGTAGAGAAGGAAGTTATTCCTTCTACTAAACATTTCCTAGATTTGTTCCAAAGAAAATGGGGATCCCTGGGATCATGGCCTCTCCCCAGTTCTCTGGACAAGAGACTTCACAATGTAGGGCCAGAGCTGGTAAAACTACTAGGGACACCAGCTGTAGACCAGTGACTGCCTTGTCCTTGCCTTCGGCAGTGACTGGGGCCTTGGAGGAGGTTTTGAAACCCAAGGACAAGCGCTTTGAATAGCCACTTGTCAAGGGTCAACAGGCTGAGGCTTGGGTTGTTAAAACCTCTACTTCTGCTGCTTTTTTCAGCAGAGCCGCTATTCTTTGGATCAAACAGATCCAGGATCGACTTCCCCCTTCAAACTCTAGATCTCACAGGGACCTCAATAAAGCCAAGGCCTCAATGAAATTTGCAGCCGACATGTCCCTTAATTCAGTCAGGTTCGCTTCCAAAACCATGTCTTCCTTAGTTTCTACCAGATGCTTCCTCTGGCTGAAACAATGGTAAGCGTATGCCAGAACCAAATGCAATCTGGCATCAGTTCCATTTGGGGGGGGGGGACTTTTTGGGCTCCATTGAAACCTCTACTGGTGGAATCACGTGACAAATGCAAGATTCTGCCTTCCCTTTTTTGTAAATCAGAATCCAAACCTTCTCCTTTCTACGTAGGTCTCCCTTCGGAAATTGGACGGGGGGGGTTTATACCTCCCATCCTTGACGCCAATCAGCTCCTAGACAATCCTATAAGTCAGGGACCGGGCACCAGGGACCGGTTTTTGGCACCAGGGACCGGTTTCATGTTAAAAAAAATTCTGTGGACCGGTGGCCATGGCTCAGCCGGCGTAGAGGGGGAGGGGGAACAGGCGACGCATGCGCGTGGGGTGTGTGTGAGTCGGCTCACTCGCCCCTCTCGGGGCCCCAATGGCGCGAGCAGCCACGCCTGCACGCTCCCGCCCCTGGTGCGCGCTCTGCCCAGGGGGCTGCTCCCTCCTCCTCCTCTCCGGCCCTTTCTAAGAGTCGCGCCAATCACTGCGGCCCGGGGGTTGGGGACCCCTGCTATAAGTCAAAGGACAGATTTGGGAGGGGCGGGGATCAGCGTTTCCCTCTTAAGAAGCCCTTCAAGGGTGCAGAAAACCACCCATTTAGATGTCACAAGTGACTCTCTGGATGATCTCCTAATCGGGGGTCATCTCTCGGCCTTTGCCGATCACTGGGAGGACATGACCACAGACCTGTGGGTACTAAATACAATCAAATTCGGCCTGTTATTACAATTCCTCTCCACTCCCCCAATGCTTTTTCTCCCATGACCAATCTCTCAGGAGCCATCTTGCAGACTCCTGATGGAACAAGCGATCCAACACCTGCTAGAAATCCAGGCAATCCAGCTGGTCACTCTGGATCAGGTAGGTCAGGGGGTTTAGTCACGGCTATTTGTTGTCCCAAAGGCATCGGGTGGCTGGAGAGCAATTCTCGACCTAAACCTCAAACCAGTATGTAAAATATCGCAGATTCAAGATGCATTCCCTCCAGACCATCCTAGAGGGGATCAGGAAGGGTGACCACCTGTCATCAGTGGACTTGATGGAGGCATACCTCATGTCCCCATATTAGCTGCTCAACGTCTTCAGGAAAAAAATAATCCAGAAATGGTGAACAGTTTTAAATAATTCATCCTTACTTTTTCTATCTCTCTTAGAATGTACATACCCATGTTATGCTATGTATTAGTTTGTTATAATTTGAAAAAAACTTTTCTACATTTTAAAAACTGCTAAATTGAAAAGCTATTGAACATAACCGAGTAGAATGTTTTTCCATATATAGATTTAGATTGCCCCTAAAAATGGAATAAGATGTTAAAATTGTGGTCAGATATGTAATTTTTGTGGTCAGAAATTCGGATTTTAGCATAGGATTATAATTTAATTTAATATGTTTTTAAATTCTGTATTTATTGTTTTGTATGTTTTTTAAATTCCTGTGCACCGCCTTGGGTCCTTTGTGGAGAAGGGCGGGATATAAATGCGATTAAAATAAAAATAAATAAAAATAAAATCTATTTTTGTGATATAATGCAAGGGATTTCTTTGTATAAGAATTACAGTTAAGAGAATTATGCAGTTTGATTTCTTTCTAAATCTAGTATACTATTGAAAATAGCCTAACTTTAAAGGTTTAGGTGTGTAGAAAGTAACTTGCTTCATACACATGTATTTAGTGGAAGAGGAATTTTATTATTGTTATATAACAGAACTAGAAGTCAGTAGAAGCATGAATAATAGCTCATTTCATTTAGAATCAAATAATTCTTTTAAAAAACCCACCTAATTGTAATAGCAGTGAGTAGATAACTTAAAATCCTGCTATTTTAAATAGCTATATGACTTTCTATGTGATAAAGTTGTCTACTTTTGTCTTGGTGGATAATTTTTTTCTACACATACTACGTCATGTTCCTTTTTTCCTTGACCAAATCTGAACTATGTTTTAATTTGGAATTAAACCCTAAACCTCACCTCCTAATCACTAATGCACATTGTCTGTCTGTCTGTCTGTCTGTCTGTCTGTCTGTCTACCTATCTATCTACCCTTCTTCAGAACAATATTCTTGAAAAGAAGGGATTCTTTTCTTTTTAGGAAACACGTAAAAAAAGTATTAACTTTTTTTGACAATAACGGTGAATTACCGCACCTTTCTTTTTCATTCTCAGTAAAGCACTGCCAGGAATTGCTGTTAGCAGTCTATGTGGGACCAGCTAAACATAAGTAAGGATTCTATGGTACTGGTACACATGAATCTATAAGGATCATCATATTGTTTACTTCCAGTGCAAATCCTTTTTCAGCACTTGGCTCAAAGACTTTCATTGACTTTTATATCAAATATAATAAGGCTAGAGTAGAATCTATATTACAGACAAAAGTAAAGCCTTAATTTGCTGTGCAAATAAATTCAAGTTTCCCTCAGTCTCGTACCCTCCTTATATATAACATGCAGACCAGAGTTCAAACTCTAACCTTTTTCCTTCTATATGAGTGAACTGATAAGTTCAGTTTTGTGGTAGCTTTTGTAATAACTCAGATATTCATGTGTTTTTATAAAAGTTATATGATTCTCTGTAGCTTGCAAATTTCTGGTTCTTGCTTTGTCTGCCTGATACCAATCTCCTTCCTTTTTATCCTTCACCTCCATCTCCAAGTTTGAAAGTCTCAGGGACTTATTTTTCTTCTGGTTGTGGGCAATTGGAGTGTATGATCCCCCTTTCCCCCCGAAACCTACCTAGGTATTTCCACCTTCATTTTCTTCCTGAGATCACATCTGATATCTTGGACAAATGACGAATGGTGGAGAGCTAGATGGTAGTTTAAATTACCTGAATGATGGAAACCTAGATGGTAGTTAAGTACTTCGGAAAGCTGAACATAAAAGACCACAGAGTTGATCTGTATCATTATAGGTCAATTCAATTGGCATTTTTCATTTGAGTTGTTGAGCATTTTGAAGCTTCTTGAGAAAATGGTAGGCATCTGGAATAGGGAGGACTAGAAAGTATTTGATAGGTTCAGGCCTGAATTGAAATAGAGACTTGCTATCAGCTGATTATGATTATTTTTATTTTTGCCAGCTGATTATCATCAGTGTCAGCTCTTAGCAACCATATAGATAAATTTTGTCTATGACAATCTGTCCCTAACCTAATCTTTCACGTCTTCCTCATCATCATTGTAACTGAGTCCACCCATTTTGCTGCTGTTCAACTTTTACTTTTTCTGCCTGGCATAGTTTGACATTAGTTACTATAAGTAAACTAACTAACTAACTAACTCTCTCTCTCTCTCTCTCTCTCTCTCTCTCTCTCTCTCTCTCTCTCTCTCTCTCTCTCTCTCTCTCTCTCTCTCTCTCACACACACACACACACACACACACACACACACAAATATATAATCAGAACTGATTTAAAAAGATAATAAAAATTTGAGCTGGCAGTTACTCCATCCAGCTGTGGATGATAAATGAAGGACATTTGGCGCTTTAGATCAAGTAGTTGAAGCAGACTGAGTTCCTTAAAACTTGTTAAAAGGCCATTTGTTGTTTCAGGTTTAGGGACTGAAAAGAATCTGGTAGGAATAAAATGGACCATCTTAAAAAAACCAATCAACTATATCAAAGTGGTATTCAGATCACTGACATATGATAGTCAATTATACAGTTCAAGGAAACTATTGTAATGAAACAGTGGCAAATATAACATGAAGAAATATAAAGATAAAGGTTCTCCAGTGTAGGTTGCAGGAAGGTCCAGGAATGAGTTGTTACATCCTTTTCTGCCCAGAGACTGAGTCATAATTGAAGCCACAGCTCCACTCCTCTCTTGCCTGGCGCCAGTTTCGACTTTGCCCAAAAGAGACATATTTTTCTGGACAATGACCATCAGTCGAACCATTCCTGGACCTTCCAGCAGATTGTGAAATTCAGGCAGCACAGCATCAGAATCAATTACATATGGATTTTCCATCATCGCGGCCAAATAGGCCTGAGTCATCCTCCATGAGGAGTGAGCTGTCCATCATGGAGAAGGAAGGCCAAAGGGAGCCCTCCTTCTCCATGAGTATACCCCAGATACTCCATGAGTATATCCCAGATACTCCATGAGTATACCCCAGATACTCCAACCTATTCCCTCCTGCCTTATTTAGATCATTATTATACAAGGCCAGCAGCACAACCAAGCTAGGAACAGAGTCAACACAGACTACGGAAAGGCCCATGACACAGCAGGAGATAGAGAGTGGACTCTTCTCTGAGCCACAGTGAAAAAGGAAAAGATCCCAGCCCCCAAATTCTTCTTGGATGTGATCCAGAAGCAATGGGCTTTTCCACTCCTGGAAGGAATGACAGGAGGTTTTACAATATGGAGACTGGATTTTCCCAGGCGCTTCAGATACCTACCGTAGATTCCCCTATCGAGTTCCTTCGGGGAGAGAGAGCGGTTTATAAATTAAATTATTATTATTATTAAATTATTAAATCTTCCCTAGTGTCAGGTGATATTGCAGATAACTTGAAAGCTAAGGACCAGAAATTTGAATTGACTTTACACAAGACATTTCAATCTGTGGCTTGGGCAATTAAAGCAGCCTCCTTGTCTTCATTCTTTAACCGCACGACTCTACTTTGACTTAAACAAATGCAGGAGAGGGTTTCACCTCAGGACATTAGATTACAGCAGGACATAAACAAGCTGACTGCGGCCTCACAGATCTCAGCAGAGGCTACTCTAAATGCTGTTAAATACGCGTCAGGGTCCCTTTCCTTCTCAGTTACAGCCAGACAGATGCTTTGGCTTTGAAATTGGCAAGCGGATGCCAGGTCCACATAGAGACTAGCCACTTCTCCCTACATGGGTAGCTCTCTATTTGGTGAATCCTTGGATCTGATTCTAATAGAAAACCCTGTCCCCTCCAGGCCTCTGGAACTAATTCTATGGCCTGTATCTCCAACCGGTGATGTATAGCGGATCACATTAGATCCCATTTTACTTTGTTCTTGGAGACAGGGTAGGTCCTGAAAAGGTTTGGGGTTATGGAGAGAAATTCTAGTCTGAGGTCGAATCTGACTGTGTTCAGCACTTAGGTGTCTGAAGTGATATTCTCCGAACAAGGCTAGGTGGCCGCCTATGGGAGGACTGGGTATTAAGTCACTTGGTTCTGCAGAAGGGACAACCGCCTATCCCTTGAAAGAGCTGTTTACCTTAGAATTGAAATTGGGAACTATCCTGAGAGGAAGATCTGTCAGATTGCATATCCTGCATAGGTGGAAAGAATCTCTGCTGAGTGGCAGTTACCTCCCGAGCTGCTCAACGAGATTTACCAGAGATGCAGACATCTGGAAGTGGACTTATTTGTAACTCCGATGAACACGCAGCTTCCCAGATTTTTCTCTCAGTTCCCAACTCCGGGAGCAGAGGAGAGCAATGCCCCCCACAGCCAGTGGCCCAAGGGATTACTTTATATGCGTTCCCCCCCCCCCGTCCTATAATAGTTGGGGTGTTGAGGAAGATAGTATCAGAGGGGGCGGAAGTTCTGATGGTGGCTCTGCATTGACCAAGGTCTTGGTTTGCGGACTTAGTGGGTCTATCTGTAGCCAATCCTTGGAGGATTTTCCCAGGAGAGGATCTCCCTGCACCAGGGGGTCCTGGTCCATCTGGAGCCGCAGTCAGGCTTCAGTTGACTGCCTGACACTTACGAGGGATCTCCTGAGGAAAGCTAACTTTTCCTCCAGGGTGATAGGGACTATTGAGGCATCCAGACGTCTGTCCACTACTAGGATTTACAATGCCACGTAGGCCACGTTTGTTAGGTGGTGCCAGAAGACTCACATAGATCCTATGGTATCCTCTGTTCCACAAATTCTGGAGTTCCTCAAGATGACTTGGACAGGGGACTCTCCCACAACACTATCCGTAGGCAGGTATTAGCGGATGATGGCCAGGAGAGTCTGGCCTGGCACCCTGTCATTAAGCAATTCATCAGAGGTCATCCTTCCTGACTTCTGTCCTAAACAGAAGAGAGAATGGCACAGGTTAGATGTTAGGAGGGCATTTACCTAAAGACTACTTCTACCAGAAGAACGGAGGCTCTATTTGTATTATTCCAGATGTCTTCTATAGGGTCCAGAGTTTTCCCTTCCACCATAGGTTGTTGGCTGAGGGTGTGCATAGCACGAGCTTATGAAGTTCAGGACATCCCAGTGCCGAATAGAACTACAGCCCATTCAACTAGGAGCACTGCTACTTCAGCAGCGTAGGCTACCAAGCTCCTATTGGGAACATATGCAGGGCAGCTACCTAGGCTTTGCCATTGCCCTTCATAAGGCACTATAGCAATGGTAGTCAACCTGGTCCTTACCGCCCACTACTGGGTGTTCCAGCTTTCATGGTGGGTGGTAGGGTTTTGTCTGATACTGAAGCACGTTCCTTTTTTTAATTTAATTGACTTCCCTACTTTATAAATCACCATTACTGTGGAACCAGTGGGCAGTTAGAAAATTTTACTACTAACAGAGATACAAAAGTGGGTGGTAGTTATAAAAAGGTTGACTACCACTATAGGCTGGATGCATTTGCGTCTGCGAAGGCATCCTTCAGCCCAAGGGTCCTTCAAAGTGTGCACACTACATCAGGGACTCTGGACCAGTCAGTTCCCTGCCCTTAGGACAGCCACTTTGGTTTGTCCCATTCCTGGGCCCTTCTGCAACCTACAGTGGAGAAGAAACATTGGTCCTACCTGATATGTTGCTTCTCAGTGAGTTGCAGGAGGGTCCAAACCCTCCCTGACCAAGTTTGGTCCGTAGTCCAGGCTAGGCCAGATATCTGCAGGGGGCTGTTCTGTTTTCTATGAACTCAAGGATTACAGCTGCGCCTTCGTAAAAACTGGACCCAGGCAAGAGAGAAGTGGAGGAGTGGCTTCAATTTTGACTCAGTCTCTGGGCAGAAAATGACATAACAACCCATTCCTGGACCCTGAGCAACCCACTGAGAAACAACATATCAGGTAGGACCAAAGTTTCTTTCCCCTATCCAGTCATGTCGGACTCCAGGGGGCAGTGCTCATTTCTGTTTCTTAGCTGAGAGAGCCAGCATTGTCTGAAGACACATCCACGATCATGTGGCCACAATGACTATATGCTGAGGCACACGGAATGCTATTACCTTCCCACTGAAGTGGTACCTCCTTATCTACTTGCATTTGCATGCTTTTGAACTTCTAGATTGGCAGGAGCTTACCCCATTGCGTTGTGCTTGGGTCTTGAACCTAGGCTGTCAGCTTTCCAGCTGAGAAGCTCTGGGTCTTTAACGGGCAGAGGCATCATGCCCCAGAAAAAATATAGCTTGTGATATAAGCCATAATATGGGGCCTCCATATATACAAAAAGGAGATGAGTACCTTTACATTCTTCAAAATATCCTTTCTTCAAAGATGTTCTCTGAGAAAAAGAGATATATACTGTATTTTTTGGAGTATAAAAAGAGGCTGAAAATCTGGGTGCACCTTATACACTGAATACAGCATTTTTTTGCCTCCTGAAGCCCCCCCCCCCTTCACCACAATGGTCGTGCATAGCCTTATGGAGGCTTTCAAAGAGTTCCTGGGGGCTCCGGGGCTCGCAAAAAATGGGCCATTTTGGGGAGGTTTGCAGAGTGCAAAACCATTTTTCCCTCTTTCAGAAAGCTCTTTAGTTAGAGTGGTTGATGAGAATTACATTGGCCAAGTGCTGTGCTATCAGAAAGAAAGTTTTAGGTGCTATAGGTTGTCAGGGATTTCCTTCTTCAGCACATGGGTAAATACACCTGGAAACATCTACCTGCCTACCTACCTACCTACTGTATTTCTCTCCCCGCTCTACCTACCTATCTACTGTATTTCTCTCCCCGCTCTACCTACCTATCTACACACGCCCTCCCTACTGTATTTCTCTCTCTCTTTCTCTTTCTCTATCCCTTTACCAACCTACCTAACTACTCTCTCTCTCCCCCTACCTACCTACTGTATTTCTCTCTCTCTTTCTCTTTCTCTATCCCTTTACCAACCTACCTACTTTTTTAAAAAAAAATTGCCTCTTCAAAACCTGGATGCATCTTATACTCCAAAAAATACGGTATATAAGAAGTTGTGATGCAACTCTTTTAACATCCAGAAAAAGAGAATGTAACATGAAAGGACCTTTAAAATTTTATATAGTCCACACATATGAGTTCTGCTGTTTTGAGAATGGATTCAATCATTTAAGGAAAGAATCTTTCAGTCTCAAGAATCTGACAGGTTGATTCAAAGTTTGGGAAGGGAGGTCAAAATTTTCTAGGGGTAGACTGGAAGCATTTGCTAAGACTGGGGTTTTTTTTAAACATAACTTTACTTATTTTGTAACCTAGAGATTCAAAGATACCAAAAGTTAAAAAAAAGAACAAAAATCCTTTCAGTTGGAAAGAATTGCCTAGGAAACAGTACATGTGGAAGCAGATTGTCCTTAAATTCTGAGATAAGTGTAGTGTAGAAGCACAACTCCCAAGGTAGAGTTTTTATAGTAAATGGACAGTGTGATCTAAATGATGGAGGTGAAGGGTTGTTTGACTTGAAAATGTTGTGGGTATCAAAGGGAACACTGTATTTAGCAAGACAGATCAAAAGCGTGATCAGTATAGCAAAATTAGAAATGAATTTACACTTTGTGCACAATTATTAGGCAAGTGAGTATTTTGTTCATATCATTTTTATACATATTTTCCACCTCCAAACTTTATAAACTTGAATGCTTAGTGGATATAAGCATATCAGGTGATGGGTATTTGTGTAATGAGTGAGGGTGTGGCCTAAGGAGATCAACACCCTATATCAATGTGTGCATAATAATTAGACAGCTTCTTTTCCTCAGGCAAAATGGGCCAAAAAGTGACTGAAAAGTCAAAATTGTACAAAGTCTTTTAGAGGAATGCAGCACTCTCGAAATTGCTAAGATATTGGGGCATGATCACAGAACCATCAAATGTTTTTTGCAAATAGTCAACAGGGTCACAAGAAACATGTTGTGAAAAAAAGATACATATTAACTGCCAAAGGTTTGACAACAATCAAATGTAAAGCTACCAGGAACCCATTATCCCCCAGTGTTGTCATATTCCAGAACTGCAACCTACCTGAAGTGCAAGGTGTTTAGTACTCAGAGACATGGCCAACGTAAGGAAAGCTGAAACCCAACCAAAACTGAGCAAGACACATAAGTTGAAACAAGAAGACTGGGCCAAAAAAAAACCAAACTGAATACAGATTTTTTCAAAGGTTTTATGGACTGATGAGATGAGAATGATTCTTGACGAACCAGATGGATAGGCCTGTGGCTGGATCAGTAATAGGCACAAAGTTTCACTTTGACTCAGACACCAGTAAGGTGAAGATGGGGTACTGGTATGGGCTGGTATTATTAAAGTTGAGCTAGTTGGACCTTTTCGGGTTGAAGATGGACTCAAAATCATTTCCCAAACCTATTGCCAATTTTTAGAAGACACTTTCTTCATGCAGTGGTACAGGAAAAAGTCTGCATCTTTCAAGACGACCATGATTTTTATGCAGGACAATGCTTCATCACATGGATCTAAGTACTCCACTGCGTAGCTAGTAAAGGCCTTAAAGATGAAAGAATAATGACATGGCCCCTTGTAGGCCATTCTTAAATGTGAGATTTATGGTGAAGGAAAACGGTGCACCTTTCTGAACAGTGTCTGGGAGGCTGTGGTTGCTGCTGTACAAAGAGTTGATCGTCAACAGATCAAGAAACTGAAAGGGCACTATAGTTGTTCAATAATAAAATCAATCCTCCAAAATACAACTTGCCTAATAATTGTGCATACAGTGTATTGTGAACTTGGGAATGACCGCCCTCTATAAGACTATACAATTTGTATAGTATGTGTTTAAGGAGGTGGTGATAATAATCACTAATGCTTGTAGAGTTCAGGAGTTGTTATTCATTAGCTATACTTAACTGAAAAAGGAACATTGATTCAGTGAAGAGTGGTAGCTAAAATTATTTTGCAAGTTTGTGTCAAATTATTTTATAAAGCAAATTCTGTATTTGACAGAGTAGAGATGTTTTCCAAGCATCTGGATTCAAGGAATAAAACTGGTTGTGTTAAAATGTATAAACCATGGCAGGATGAATATAAAGTCATATTAAGGAGCATATTATACATGGAACACAAAATTAGGTAACAGTAAAATATAACATTCTGAGTAAAAGAAATACATTTTAAACTGTCACTGAATTATTGTTAATATAGAACTGTAGTATTGCTTAAATAGAATTAATCAATGCTATCCTAAATATGTTAATGTTTTTCATGTTTTTATAGTTCTGTTTTTATTATATTGTAAGCTGCCAGAATCGTGAAATGGGTAGCATATCAACAATCAATCAATAATCAATCAATCTTACTTATAAACTTAGTCTTTCCATTTCCATCTTATGTGATATCGTGTTTCCCCGAAAATAAGACCGGGTCAAGGTCTTATTTTCTTTTGACACTCCCTCCCCCCAAAATAAGCCCTTGCTCTTATTTTCAGGGAGGTCTTATTATTTTTGCAGTGCAGGAGGCGGCGAGCATGATCACCTCATGGCTGTTGCTGTGTTGCAATATTTTTGAGGAGGGCTTATTTTGGGGGGAGGGCTTATTTTAGTGTATATGCTCAAAAGCCCAATTGGGCTTATTATATGGGGAGGTCTTATTTTGGGGAAAACAAGGTACTTATATTGGTTTTAAAAAAATGGATAGCCTATCTTGGTTGCAGCTTGTATTGTATTGCAGATAGAATTGTCAAAACAGGTGTATTGCATGTAAATAATGTCTACCTCCTAAAAACATTTAACTTACCCACCCCATGTTTCCCATTCTAGCTGTCTCTTAAAGATTTGATGGTAATAGGCATGGATTTCATCTTCTCATCTTAGCCCTGCTGATGAAAATTCAGCTGAGAAATGACCTCCCATCAAGTGTATTCAAATCTATGCATTTATATTCCAAAACAATTCAGCTTACTCTCCTGTAATTGAACAGCATTAGTTAACCAATGTCAAAACAAGCTAAGGAAGTCAACCCTGGTCAGTACTTACATGGGAGCCTTCCACAAAATCCTAGGGCCATGATGGCGAACCTATGGCATGTGCATCACATGGAGCCATATTCGCTGGCATGTGAGCTGTCAGCACTGGTATGCATGTGCGTGTCAGCCCGCTGATTTTTGGCCTTCTAGAAGGCCAGGGGAGGCTGTTTTTGCTTTCCCCAGGCTTCAGGAAAGCTTCCCAAGCCTGAGACAGGCGAAAAACAGGCTCAATGGGCCAACCAGAAGTTCATTCCTGAACTTCCAGTCGGCTCGTTGGGTCCATTTTTTGCCCTTCCCAGGCTTCAGGAAAGCTTGCGGAGCCTGGGGAGGCCGAAAAACAGGTCCAACGGGTCAACTGGAAGGAACAAACTTCCGGCGGGCCTGTTGGGCCTGCTTTTTTTGCCCTCCCAAGGCTCCAGATGTTTTTCTGAAGCCTGGGGAGGTCGAAAACATCCTCCCATGGCCCCCTGGAGACTCTCAAGAAGCCGGAAATTGATGGTTTCTGTACTTCTTGTTTGCCCATTGGGCCCGTTTTTCACCCTACCCAGGCTTCCAGGTAAAGCCTCTAGAGCCTGGGGAGGGCAAAAACTCTCCCCTGCATGTGTGTGGTGTGTGTGTGTGTGTGTGTGCATGCGTGAGACAGAGATCGCACACTCAATCGCAGGTGGGCGGGGCACACTGAATTGTGAGTGGAGGCACACACGCGCACGCAATCGCGCTCACACTTTTGCCACACCATTACAAAAAGGTTTGCCATCAATGTCCTAGGATATAGGCTAGACTGGGAGGTTGAAAGAAATCTCATAAAAATGGCAGTTGCAAACTAATTACTATTGTCAAGGAATTACATATCAATGACCATGTAATCACCACTAGTTAATCCTAACTCAAGGGAGCCTTTTCTTTTACAGAAGGAATAAACATAACAAACACTGAGTTTGTATTTAAACATTTTAGAATTTGAGTGGAAAATATTTAAATGGCTGAAACAAGGCTGAGAAAATCATAATGAGCAACCTGACACTAAAATTGTATAGAGCAAGACTGTAAGATAACTGGGCCGATGATGCCAACCTGAATAAAAAAGAATGTCATGAAGAGTACTATCATGTGATGAGTGAGCAAGAACAAAAACTGTCAGAAAACTGTGATGAAACAATAACAAGACTTTGTTCTCACACCAAAAGACTAATTCCTCATGAGAAAAAACATTTTTTTTAAAAGTTGCTCTCAGGCTATCTCATAAGAAAAAGTCCTTCCTAGGATTATTATTATTATTATTATTATTATTATTATTATTATTATTATTATTATTATTATTATTATTATTATTATTATTATTATTATTATTATTATTATTATTATTATTATTTATTGGACTTCTAGACCGCCCCCTCTCCCCGAAGGGACTCGGGGCGGTGTACAGGTACAAATTAAAACCATACAATCAACATACATATAACTAAAATCGAATTAAATAAACCCCTGTACAAATTTATAAAAATTAAAAACTTAACCTTAAAACCAAATCACAAAATTTAAAAATACAAACTGAGGTGGGAAAGCTGGAGTTAGGCCAGGCCGGCTAGATGAAACAAGTGGGTTTTGAGTTTCTGGCGGAAGGAGCGGAGATCCGTGGTCGTTCTAATGTCAGGGGGAAGGTCATTCCAGAGGGTCGGGCCCGCCACAAAGAAGGCCCTTCCCCTGGGCGTCGCCCGCTGGCACAGCCTAGTGGACGGCACCCGGAGAAGTCCCTCTCTGTGTGAGCGAATCGGCCGAAGGGATGTGTGGGGCAGGATACGATCCCGCAAATAACTAGGTCCTGTGCCATGGAGCGCTTTGAAGGTGATAATCAACACCTTGAAACGCACCCGAAAAGCCACAGGCAGCCAGTGCAGCCCGCGCAGGAGAGGTGTTACGTGGGAGTATCTAGAGACTCCCGAAACTGCCCGTGCGGCAGCATTCTGAACCAACTGCAGCCTTCGGGTGCATCTCAAGGGGAGCCCCATGTAGAGAGCGTTACAGGATTACAGAAACTTGGAAGGTATCTTTGCCATAAGAATGTGCACAGATGGAAGTATGTAAGAAGTAGTATACTGGCAGCAGAGATCCCAGAAAAAAAACACCAAGGCAAAATACCCACACTGGTAAAGACTCCTACTTCTTGAGCAATGCTATAGTATAGTATACAATTTTGAAAGAAATTAAGGCTGCTTTAATGAGATACTCACTGTTTTAATGTTTCCTCACTGCTGTTTACTTAGATGTATATTTTGGTATCAAATCCAATGCATTCCCCAATACTATTATATATTAACTTTTATTCAGTTGAAAGACTTACATTTTTCTCTATATCTTAGTACTTCAGAAGCCATATACTGGTACATTTTCTTGGAGGGCCTTCCTCCTTTTTGTAATATTTTTACAATGTGAAATGCTTTGGAATGTATTGGTTAAAAATGGAATTTAGGATTAATTTTGCAGTTGAATGACTGAGAAAATTATTTTCCATTTATGAATTGTTCCCAGTTCATTGAAGGACATACAGTGTATAAATATCCTATGTATATGCCATGCACTCTGGAAACCATTTCTATTTTGGATTATTTTATACATCTAAGTTCATATATGTCTGCAATACATATATGAATGGTAAATGCATGATAAATTTGGAAATTAGCCAATGAGCTCTGTCTCAGCACTTTAGTGATTCAATTTGTGTGTGTTTCTGTGTCAGTGTATTGAACTTTGTAAATGTAATTGAAAAGCCATTCCACTTTATGAATATGCTGAACTATATACAATGAGGGAAGAAGTTTTTGATACCCTGCTGGTTTTGTACATTTGCCCACTGACAAAGAAATGATCAGTCTATAATTTTCGTGACCTCTCGTCTGGACTACTGTAACGCTCTCTACATGGGGCTCCCCTTGAGATGCACTCGGAGGTTGCAGTTGGTCCAGAATGCGGCCGCGCGGGTGATTATGGGTGCCTCAAGGCAATCCCACATAACACCGCTCCTGCGCGAGCTGCACTGGCTGCCTGTGACCTTCCGGGTGCATTACAAGGTTGTGATGACCATCTTCAAGGTGCTCCATGGCACGGGGCCTAGCTACCTACGAGACCGCCTACTGCCCCATACGTCCCTACGACCGATACGCTCTCACAGAGAGGATCTACTCCGGGTGCCGTCAACCAGGCAATGCCGGTTGGCGACGCCCAGGGGTAGAGCCTTCTCTGTGATGGGCCCAACCCTCTGGAACGCTCTTCCCCCTGAACTCCGTGTCATCTCGGACCTCCGCCTGTTCCGCCAGCGGTTAAAAACGCACTTTAATACGGGTTTTAATACGGGTTTTTAGCGCAGGGTGGGTTAATTTAATTGAGTTTTAATGAACGTTGTATTTTTGTATATCTGTGTATTTATATTTTATATTCCCTGTGCGCCGCCCCGAGTCCCTATGTGGTGAGATGGGTGCGGCTTATAAATTCGAATACTAAATAAATAAATAAATTTTAATGGTAGGTTTATTTTAACAGTGAGAGACAGAATAACAAAAATAAATCATGAAAACGCATTTCAAAAAAGTTATGAATTGATTTGCATTTTAGTGAGTGAAACAACTACCCTATTTTTGGAGTATAAGACGCTTTAGAGTATAAGACGCACCAAGGTTTTGAAGAGTCAAATTAAAAAAAAAGTAGGTAGGTAGATAGATGGATAGAGAGGGAGAGAAATACAGTAGGTAGGTAGGTAGAGAGAGAGAGAGTGAGTAGTTAGGTAGGTATGCAGATAAAGGGATAGAAAGAGAGGAATAGAGAGAGATAGAGAAATACAGTAGGTAGGTAGGGAAAGAGAAAGTAGGTAGGTTGGTAGGTAGAGGGATAGAGAGTGAGAAGAGTGAGAAATAGAGAGAGAGAGAGAAATACAGCAGATAGGTAGGTAGGGAGAGAGAGAGAGTAGGTAGGTATGTAGGTAGATAGAGGGGAGGAGAGAAAGAAATGTAGTAGGTAGGTACGGAGAGAGAGAGGGTAGGTAGGTAGGTAGGTAGAGGTTTCCTGGTGTATTTATCCATGTGCTGGAGAAAGAAATTGCTGACAATCTGCAGCACCTAAGACTTCTGCTGGCAAAGCACTTGATCAGTGTAATTCTCATCAGTTTAAAAGAGCTTTCCAAAAGGGGGGGGGAGTTTTTGCTCTCTGCAAACCTCCCCAAAACGGTCCATTTTTCACAAAAACGGGCCCGTTTCCCCCCCAAAAAAGAGGCATGAATAGCCTTGGGAGGGATTGCAGAGTGCTCCTGGGGGGTGGGGCAAAAACAAGCAAAAATGGCCCATTTTCCGCAAAAAGGGGCCCATTTTTTGTCAAAAAAATTGTATGCATAGCCTTATGGAGGCTTATAGAGTGCTGCGGAGGGGGGGACCAGCCCATGTTTTGCTCATTTCTGTCCTCCACAGCCCCCAGGAGCTCTCTGAAAGCTTCCATAAGGGTATGCACAGCCATTTTGGTGAAGGGGGCGGGGTTTCGGGAGGGAAAAAGTGCTTTATTTGATGTATTGTAAGTATAATCTTTATTGTCATTGTACTTGTTTACAATGAAATTGGTTAATGTATAAGATGCACGCAGATTTTCAGCCTCTTTTTTTGAGGAAAAAAGGTGTGCCTTATACTCCGAAAAATACGGCATTTGACCCCTTCACAAAACATGACTTACTACTTGGAAGAAAAACCCTTGTTGCCAATCACAGAGGTAAGAAATTTTTTGTAGTTGGTTATCAGGTTTGCACACATTTCAGGAGAGATTCTGCCCCACTCCTCTTTGTAGATCATATCCAAGTCATTAAGGTTTTGAGGCTGACATTTGGCAGCTCGAACTTCAGCTCCCTCAACAGATTTTCTATGGGATTATGGCTAGGCCACTCCAGGATCTTAATGTGCTGCTTTTTGGGCCGTTCCTTTTTTGCCTTGGGTGTATGTTTTGGATCATTGTCATGCTGGAATACCCACCTTGGTTGACGAAAGGAGGTTCTCACCCAAGATATGACAGTACATGCCCCCATCTATTGTCCCTTTGATACGGTGAAGTTGTCCTGTCACCTTAGCAGAAGAACACCCCCAAAACATAATGTTTCCACCTCCATGTTTGATAGTGGGGATGGTGTTCTTGGTGTTATAGGCAGCATTCCTCCTCCTCCAAACATGGCGAGTTGAGTAGATGCCAAAGAACTTGATTTTGATTTCATCGGACCACAACACTTTCACCCAGTTCACCCCTGAATCATTCAAATGTTCAAACTTCAAACAGGCCTGTGCATGTGCTTTCTTGACCTTGTGGGTGCTTTAGGATTTCAGTTTTTCACAGCATAGTGTGTTACCAATTGTTTTCTTGGTGACAATGGTCCCAGCTCCCTTGAGATCATTGACAAGATCCTCCTGTGTAGTTCTGGGCTGATTCCTCACTGTTCTCATGATCATTGAACCTCCATGCAGTGAAATTCTGCATGGAGCCCCAACCCAAGGGAGAGAGATAGTTATTTTGTGTTTCTTGCATTTGCGAATAATCACACCAATCACACTTGGTAAGAAAGTTGTTACCTTCTTACCAAGCTGCTTGGCAATAATCTTGTAGCCATTCCAGCCTTGTGTAGGTCTACAATCTTGTCCCTGACATCCTTGGACAGTTCTTTGGTCTTGGCCATGGTGAAGAGTTTGGAATCTGATTGATTGCTTGCTTCTGTGGACAGATGTCTTTTATACAGGTAATAAACTGAGATTAGGCGCACTCCCTTTAAAATAGTGTTCCTAATATCAGCTCATTTATCTGTATAAAAGACACTGGGAGCCAGAAATCTTGCTGATTGATAGGGGATCAAATACTTATTTCATTCATTAAAATGCAAATAAATCTATAACTTTTTTGAAATGTGTTTTTCTGGATTTTTTTGTTGCTATTCTGTCTCTCACTGTTAAAATAAACCTGCCATTAAAATTACTGATAAAATGATAAGACTGATCATTTCTTTGTCAATGAGAAAACGTACAAAATCAGCAGGGAATCAAATACTCCCCCCCCCCCCTTGAATTACAATGGCATTTGTGGTTGGAATTTCCATCGCTAAGTGATCCAGTCATAAAGTGTGACTGCATTGCTTGGTGATAGCAATATTGGCAAGCAATCCTGGCTGCCGTCATTAACAAAATTGCACAGTCATTAGCAAGGCAGTTTTTTGTCCACTTCCTACAACTAAAGTCATTGGAAAAGCTGGCAGGAGGTTGCAAATCACAAGGTCAGCAGGCAGGTAAATGGCTGCTTTCTGGTGGGGAAGGATATAAAAGGGGTACACAGGGTTCCCAGGGAGGGTCTGCAAGAGTGCGAGGAAGAGTTGGGGAGAATATGTGAGAAGCATGGCGCAGGTCAGGGAGAATGCACAAGAGTGCAAATGGATGCAGAAGAGGCACAAGGTGGGTCAGAAAGATTGTGTGAGTGTAAGAGCCACCTCTTACACTCACACAATCTTTCTAACCCTTTCTAAACTTGACAAACTTGAACATTGGGTACTATCTAATAAAATGAAATTCAATGGCGAAAAGAGTAAGGTTCTACATTTAGGCAACAAAAATGAAATGCACAGGTACAGTATAGGTGGTACCTTGCTCAATAGCAGTAACTGTGAAAGGGATCTTGGAGTCCTAGTAGGCAACCATTTAAATATGTGCCAGCAGTGTGCAGCAGCTGCCAAAAAAGCCAACACAGTTCTAGGCTGCATAAACAGAGGGATAGAATCAAGATCACGTGAAATGTTAATACCACTTTATAATGCCTTGGTAAGGCCACACTTGGAATACTGCATTCAGTTTTGGTCACCATGTTGTAGAAAAGACATGGCGACTCTGGAAAGAGTGCAGATAAGAGCAACCAAGATGATTAGGGGACTGGAGACTAAAACATATGAAGAACAGTTGCAGGAACTGGGTATGTCTAGTTTAATAAAAAGAAGGATTAGGGGAGACATGATAGCAGTGTTCCAATATCTCAGGGACTGCCAAAAAGAAGAGGGAGTCAAACTATTCTCCAAATCACCTGAAGGCAGAACAAGAAGCAATGGGTGGAAACTAATCAAAGAGAGAAGCAACTTAGAACTGAGGAGAAATTTCCTGACAGTTAGGACAATTAATCAGTGGAACAGCTTGCCTCCAGAAGTTGTGAATGCCCCAACACTCCAAGTCTTCAAGAAGATGTTGGATAGCCATTTGTCTGAAATGGTATAGGGTTTCCTGCCTAGGCAGGGAGTTGGACTAGATGATCTACTAGATGATCCCTTCCAACTCTGCTATTGTATTGACCCACTTGTGCACAGGTGCACGGAGGATGTAAGGTGACATGGATTGGAGTTGGGTAAGAGGCAAGGTGTAAGTTGAAATCTGGTGCTCTTCAATTGGCTTTCTGCCAGAGTGGCCTTCTTTTTGTTTCCAGCTCAAAGGAAGAAACCAGAAATCAACCCATTTGTCCTACAGACTCACGGAAATAAACATTTTGGTCCATCAACTTAAGAGTTGAGCAACAAAGGGACAGGTATTTTCATTGAATTTATAGCTGTAATGTAGCCAAATGTATGGCTCCTACAACTGACCTTCCTCGTTTCTAAATCTTTTTTTATTGATTTATTGATCCTTACAGTTAAAGATAAAACTTTTCTTTGGAACAGGTAAGTACTTTTCTTTCTAGAATTACATTTAAAATGAAATGTTGTAAATTTATATCAATACTTACTTGATTTGCAAAAAGTTGGAAATTAAAGGGCTAAAATATTCAAATAGAAAAAAAAATTTTTGAAAGACAACATTGAAATCTTATTTTATAATGAATCTACATTGTGAATTATAGCCTGAAGCTTGCTTGTTCTTTTTATCTACCTTGCCATTAAATGTTTGCAGTTATAAACAAAGGATTTCCTTTTTGGAAACTTTCCTTTTTTTAAAGAGTGAACAGAAAGAACCTCTTATGTGGAGAAGCTGTCTTGTTTACATATCAATTGTACAACAAAGCTTAAAGGTTGGTTACCAGAGTACAAGGTGACTACTTAAAAGGAAATATTTGAAGTGCTTGAACTTTTCAGCTGTTTAATGAAATCAGAAGTTGCTAGTGATGATGAACAAATCCCTCTGGATATAACAGATGGATACACTGGATGAACAAATCAGTGGTGGGTTCCAGATCCTGTTGCAACTGGTATGGTGTGCATGTACGCAGCGTGCGGATGCGTACTTACCCCCCATGATGCTCCACAATGCTCCAGCTGTTCGGCGGAGCATCGTGCAGGTGCCATATGTTCCATGTGCGGAAGCCCTGATCAGCTCAAATACACGTGAAGAGGGCGGGTGGGCCTCCAGAACACCATACCAGAATGGTACCTGGTGCTCCAAGCAGGCACCAGTACGCTTGTACCAGGGCGTACCGGTCATATCCCACCACTGGAACAAATGCACTGGATGATCATTCAAAAATTGAAAAATACATTGTGGCTTACCCTTTCAAATTGAAATGAAAAGGGTTTATTGTAGTTATTTTTTGAAAACTGCAAGTGGATAGGTGATAAGATGATAAAAATTTCTAGAGCAGAGGAAAAAATGCTAAAAGAAAACACAATTTTATTTATGGGATTTAAGAATGGTTGGAGGGAAGAAGAAAAAAACAAAATTGATTTATCTGATTATGGTTAAATAATGAGTTCTTATTTCTGGTGCTGTTTTAACAGTAATCTGGATTGGATAGCATTTCTTTTAGAAATGTCTAATGTAATGGAGTAGTTTTTAATATTTAAGAGTTATCTTTTGTGACATTTATATATATATATATATATATATATATATATATATATATATATATATATATATATATATATATATATATATATATATATATATATATATATATATATATATATATATATATAACATTTATATCCCGCCCTTCTCCACAGGGCGGCGCACAGGAATTTAAAAACATACAAAACAATAAATACAAAATTTAAAAACATATTAAATTATAATCCTATTGCTAAAATCAATTTTAAAATCCCCAATTTAAAACTATCTAAAAATAGTCCCCACGGGAAGTTAGGCTAGGCCGGCTTGCTGAAAAAGATGTGTCTTTAGACACTGGCGGAAGAGGCGGAGGTCAGTGATGGTACGCAATTCAGGGGGTAGGTCGTTCCAAAGGGCAGGGCCCGCCACAGAGAAGGCTCTTCCCCTGGGTGTCGCCAGGCGGCATTGCCCGGCCGACGGCACCCTGAGAAGGCCCTCTGTGTGGGAGCGGATCGGCCGAAGGGATGTATGGGGCAGGAGGCGATCTTGCATATAACTAGGCCCCGAGCCATGGAGCACTTTAAAGATGGTCGTCAGAACCTTGAAGCGCACCCGAAAGGCCACAGGAAGCCAGTGCAGCTTGCGCAGGATCGGTGTTATGTGGGAGCATCTAGCGGCTCCCGTAATCACCCGCGTGGCTGCATTCTAGACTAACTGTAGCTTTCGAGTGCACCTCAAGGGAAGCCCCATGTAGAGAGCATTACAGTAGTCGAGTCGGGATGTCACGAGAGCTTGAGTGACTGTGCGAAGGGCAGCCCGGTCCAGTAAGGGGCGCAATTGGCGCATCAGGCGTACCTGATGAAACGCCCCCCTGGCCACGGCTGCCACATGGTCCTCCATGGACAGCCGGGAATCCAGGAGGACACCCAAATTTTAAATTTTTACAACATTTAATTGTTAAGAGAAGGATGAGAACATAGACAAAATGAAAAAAGGGGTATGTATTTTTATTATTAGAGATTTTTGTTCATTTTTATTGGATTTCTGCTGCTTAATAGATAATAAATGGAGATTTAAAGAAGTGTTTATACATGGTAAGAAGAATATCTGGTTGTATTTTAAGCGACAGTGACATTTGTTAATAAAGCTACCTTTGGACTTTTTGCAAGAAACTAATTTTGATTTTGAGGTTTGGGATTATAGAAGTGACGACCCGACTTTGACAGCCCTGTTTTACTGCATATAAAAAATAAACTGAGTGACGTTTTAAAAATTAAAAAGAAAATAGAAATGATATGTCAAGCGAATCACCTGGAAACTGTTTTCTTATTCGATTTACAAGAGTCTTGTTAAATTTTGAGGAAATCAGTGATGGGATAAAGAGAGCTTAAATCCTATGACAATATTTGATTGAATTAAAGATTAAGACTGTTGGAAGAAAAAGAAGAGATATAAAGTTTGTTTATGTGATTAAAGTCTGACTTTTCATTTTACAAAGTTACAGGACTTTTTGCCGCACCAGAATTAAAAAGTTGATATTTTATAGATTTTATTATAAATAAGAGATAGGATATGGGATGAAGACCTATCTGTTTGTAACCTTACAGGAAGTGAAGAATTATTAGATTTGTTCATATTTGTTATGATGAAGGTTGAAAGTATCTTTTTATATATTTCTTTTCCTCCTCTTGTCTTCTTTTTTTAGTTCACTTTGATTATTTTGCCCATTCTCTTTAGTATTACTTTTTGTTATTATAATTAAAATTCTTAATAAAAATTGTTTTAGAAAGAGATAGTGACTATGGAATTTATTACAAGATTAGACAAATCTTTTTCCAAGGCCTCAGTGAACAGAAAACTACTTCACCATGTTCAGTTAGTCCTTGCTTAATTACCCTAATAAAGTTCAGCAACTCCGTCCCTAAATGGGAAATCAGGTGACAATGAGTGTACTTTGAATGAAAAGATACAAGATTACTCAGTTTCACACCTTCAACTTTTCTCAGCATTGTAACCACTCTGCTTCCCTTTGGAATGCTTGAGTGCCTGTTTACTGTCTTATACATACCAAAAGCAATGTGATAATGTGTTGTGTTGCGCCCCCTATTGAGGGAACGCGGTACTACAGAAGGCGGGCAGCTCGACTCCGGTGAAAGAGAAAATGAATACCAAAACGTGGAGGGGTTTTCTCAGGATGAGCGCGCCGACTAGCTCGGTGTGGGCTCTTTTATTAGACACAAAAGTGAAACTTACATTCTAGTATAGTTTGATTGGTTCATACAGTTGCTTGGTAAAATATGCTTAGTCAGGATACAGTTGTTTGTGAAACGCAAACAATAGCCTGGGAAAATACATTCAGCTATCCAGTGGCCTGGGAAAATACATTCAGCTATCTAGCAAAATACATTTGGTTACATTTTGTGTATTGCTTTGTCCAAGAATTGGGTGATGGTACACTCTAGCCTTTGTTAGCCTTTGTCAGGCGAGATGACGTGTGCTTCCTAGGTTCAGGGTTCATTCAGTGGCCTAACAATGGTTTAAAGCCTATTGAGCTAAAGTCTACTTAATTAAAACCTACTGAACTGCCAAAACCTGGAATGATAATCGCAACAATAATGCCACAGCCTGGTGCTGGGAGCCATGGCTGCTACTCTCTTGGAATCCCTTTCTCTCTTGCAAAGTAGAGATTATCTAAGGCTTCCTACAAGAAATCACTTGGGAAGGGGGCGGAAGAGTCAAGCAAAGGAAAGATTGCCTACAGAAATTGCTTACTTTTTTTCCTCCTCCTCCACTCTAATTGCAAAGATTAGGGGGAAAGAGTTTTAACAGAGTAAGATGTTTATTCTTCTACACATTGAGAGCAATGTGATACACCAGCAGCAAGGAAAGATCAGGCAAAGGAGAACACCTAGAAGAATACCACTCCCACCCCCACCCCCCCATACAGATGAGAGAGACTGTAAACTGTTTGCCCTGGGCTGCCAGTATGATCACATTACTTTTGATGTATAGAAGAGCGAACAGCTTACTTTTTTGCAACCCCCTTTTCTCCAAACTCACTGCTTTGTTATACTAGAAAAAATGAAAAACTCCCAGGTCAGGCATAAGGCAACTCATATACTATAATAACTACAGTATAATAGCATTGATGTGACTGAAGGATGCTGTAAAGATCATAAATGGATTGTATTTTATCAGCAGTGTCTGAACTTTGAAAGCTGCTGATAGAGTGAGAACTACCTCCAAATCCAACTGTTTATCTCCATTGTAGCAAGTCAAATGCCATTTCATCATTCTTAGCTTTTCAAGATCTCAGAATCAAGATATCAGGAATACAAGCACCTTAACAACAACAAAAAAACACCCAACCCTGCTCTAAAGGATGCCAATAATACAATGATATAACCAGAATAATGTGAACTGAATTTTTTGTTTTTTAGAGGATTGGGAGCTAGCTGGAGAGCTTTTATGGACAGATTCCAGAGTAAAAAAGAAATATTTTGGATTTCCTTCAGTTTGAAACAAACAGATTTCACTCTTCAATCACCTTTTCCTAGTCCTGAATGAAAATGAATTCAGACAAGTGTTTTGCTGTTGTGTTGTATCAAATACAATTTGAGAAAGGGCCATAGTTTTGTGAAATGAGCAGTAGAAATTTGGTGGAATAAATAAAGTCAAGATGATGTATAAATAATAATTTTCATGCCTCTCAGGAAGAGAGATTATGCTTAAATGTGTAAAAATTATCTCTGCTGGGTAATCCTAATTATTTGGGAGGTTGGTGTCTTTGAATCAACATTGACTCTAAGGTCCCTAAGTTTTCTTGGAAAGGTTTTGGAAGTGGTTTGCCATTGCCTGCTTCCTAGAACTGAGAGAGAATTACTGACCTAAAGTCACCTAGATGGCTTTGTGCTTAGAGCAAGACTAAAACTCAGTCTCCTGATTTCTATCCTCGTGCCTTAATCATTACACCAAACTGGAACTCAATCTGGATTAACAAATAACATTGTTAATTTGTTGTAGTATCATTCTGGACTGGTTTAGTAGGATTCATGTCATCATCTAATACCCCCTCCCTTTTAATTTTAATTTTCCCTAGTAATAGGTGTTATCCCAGTTCCATTTTTATCTATATGTTTTAACACATTTACATCCTTGAATCAAGAGTGAATTAGTTTTTCATTTTGGCAACCAAGAATGTTGTAAGGCAGAGATAACACTATATTATGTAAATTAAATTATCAGAAAAATCTGAAATGGCAGAGTTCTCTATTTTTTAAGGTTACTGTAAATATGATTCTTCTTAGGGAGGGAGGATATATTTTAAATTCCTCTAGTTCTTATGTTTTTGTATTTATTTATTAATTCACAAAGTGATACTTTATATGACATCAATCATTGCAATTCTAAGTGTGTTAGGAGTAATGAAACGAGTACAAAAATAAAATAATTATTAAAAATGATATAATAAGCAATGTTATAATCGTAATTAGCATAATACTTATTACTAGAATTTTTAGCCATCCCTGCTACAGTAAGAATTGCCCCTTTCTCAAAATGCTCTTAGGAATAGCTACATTTTTAAAAGCTGCTTAAATATTAACAACAAAGATGTTGATTTTATTTCTGGTGAAAGGGAATTCCACAAGTAGGCACTTTTGTAGAAAATCCTGTCCTATGAATTTTCTCTTGCAGTGGTTGGGTATGGTAAACATTCATTCTTTGCAGGCATATGTTGAGCAGGTAAATTCTATTTGTAGTAAGTGATTGCAAAGATCCCTATAGGCCCCAAGTCCTGTAGGATTTTAAAATAGTAATTCCCATTTTGAATTGACCCTAGAGACTGACGGGCAAGTCGTATTGCTTCTGTGGTTCTGGAGTTATATATAGGAGAAGCAAGTTGCCCCTGTCACAGAGTGCTACATTTTGTTCTAGTTGCAGCTTCAGTTACAAATGCAGTGCCATTTAGACTGCATTGCAATAATCCATATTGGAGGTTGTTACCAGTACCTTATCCTTCTATTTCAGGATAAAGCACAACTGTGTATCAGCTGAAGATGGTATAATGCTTTGGGTTTAATTTCAAAAAGGATATTCAGAGTTCTGTAAGATGTTGGTGGAGGTCATTTGTAGTTCTTTAAAGGATCTGTATCTTTTCCTAAGTTTATTTGACAACTGTAGAAACACAACCCTATTGAATGTCAGGTTTTTATTAAGGACATTTCTTGTACATTGTTTTCTCTCTTTTTAGTTTGCTTTTAAAGTATTTCAGAGGATTGTTATATTGATGGCAAAATGATATTTTTGATTGCATCCTTATAGTAAAAATAATTACTTAAAGTTCATTTAGTGTACTCTGAAAAAAAGGTATTGCATTGGTCAAAGTGAACATCTTGCACTAATCAGTGCAATTATTATAACTTAGTATGTATTTTCCAAAAATAGGGGTGCCTGGCTAATCTTGTTTCTTTTATTATTCTATGAAAGGTATACAGATCTTAATATAGTAGTAATATGGACATAGTATAATTTCAGGACTTCAGGAAACTAGAGATATTACCCCATAATATACTAATTAGCAAGCTGGATACGGGTGTGCACTTATTCAGAATAACAGAGGTGGAAGGGGCCTTGAAGGTGTTCTAATCAAGGTGGTCAAAACGGAAATTGAGGTTTTTTTAAATTAAATTCTTAATTCATGTCTTAAGGGGCCCCAGGGAGGGGGGAGGTCAAAATAATATTAGAATGGTGGCTGAGGGGGAAAACCCACCGGGGAATGTCTCCAGGCCAGCTAGTGGTCCCGGCGGGGAGGGCGTAGGGTCTAGAATTGGGGAACGGGTGGGGGTCTATCCAAAAGAGGGCTATACCATCAAGACTGTGTGTGGGAGGGGCAGGTATGGTGGGAGCCGAGGGCAACATCATGTAAGAGGAGGGCGCACCCGCTGTTTGCGAGGTGGCGCTCTCCGGACCTCATGGCTCCTCTTGCCATCCAGGGGGTTCAGGATCTCAGGGCCTAGGCCTTCGGCTGATGTTATGCAATGCCAGGTCCGTGGTTAACAAAGTCCCCCTCATTCATGATCTGGTTTTGGAGGGCGGTGCGGACCTAGCGGGTATTACGGAGGCCTGGTAGGGCCAAGAGGATGGGTGCCCCTCGTTGAAATGTGCCCACTGGGTTACTGCGCATTTCACCAGCCACGAGCCCAGGGTCGGGGTGGGGGGATGGCGGTAGTTATAAAGGAGGGTCTCGACTCGAGGGAGACCACTGTGCCACAGACAGCCGGCTGTGAGTCTCTATGTGTGAAATGTGTGAAATGGGGTCATGGGAGGCAGTTGGGCCTGCTACATATCAGCAGCCCTACCCAAGCTTCTCAATGCGATAGCCGAGATGGCAGTTGACACCCCCAGGCTGTTAGTCATGGGGGATTTCAACCTGCCATCGATAGGTGAGACATCTGAGATGGCACGGGAGTTCATGGCCTCCATGATGGCCATGGACCTGACCCAGTTCATGACCCCACCCACACTGGAGGACACACGTTGGACTTAGTTTTTGTCTCCGGCCAGTGGTTGAGTGATCTTGGTTTAGGAGAAATAGCTGTTGAACCCCTGTCATGGTCAGATCACTCTCTCCTTCGGCTTGGCTTTCCAACCGCTGCATCCCACCGTGGGCAGGTGGAACCGGAAGCGGTGAGTTGGTTCCGCCCCAGGCGCCTGATGGACCCTGAGAGGTTCCAGATGGAGCTTGGGCCAATACCTGAGACCCTGACCCGCGAATTGACTGAGGACCTAGTAGCCGCTTGGAATAGTGCAGCCACGGGGGCCCTGGACCGGGTCGTGCCTGTGTGGCCTCTCACCTGGCGCCGAACCACCTTGGCTCCTTGGTTTTCCGAGGAGCTGAGGGTGATGAAGCGTCAGAAGAGATGCCTAGAGAGCGGTTGGAGGGCCACCCGCTCTGAATCTGACCGGACACTGGTAAGGTCGTATTTAAAGACCTACCTAGTGGCGATAAGAACAGCGAAACGTAACTATTTCTCCACTCTTATCGCATCTGCAGATAACCAGCCTGCCGCCCTGTTTAGGGTGACCCGCTCCCTTCTTCACCTGAGGGCGCGGGATGCCCCCTTTCAGGGTCGTGTGGAGGAATTTGGGTGTTATCTGCATGACAAAATCGATCAGATTCGGGATGGGTTGGCCTCCGATTGGACTGGTTCAGAGAGGCTGACCAACGCAGGTCTTGAGAATGCTATCTGGGAAGAGTTCGATCCTGTGACTCCTGAGGACATGGACAGGATGCTGGGGCGACTGAACACCACCACATGTTTATTGGACCCGTGTCCCTCCTGGTTGGTACTGGCCTCCCAGAAGGTTACACAAGGCTGGCTCCAGGGAATTGTCAACGCTTCTTTGAGTGAGGGGTTTCTGCCAGCCGCCTTGAAAGAGGCGGTGGTGAGGCCCCTCCTCAAGAAGCCTTCCCTGGACCCGGCTGTGTTGGCCAACTACCGTCCTGTCTCCAACCTTCGATTTCTTGTGAAGGTTGTTGAGAGTGTGGTGGCGTGGCAGCTCCCTCAGCACCTGGATGAAGCTGTCTATCTGGACTCGCGCCAGTCCAGCTTCCGGCCTGGGTACAGCACAGAGACGGCATTGGTCACGTTGGTGGATGATCTCTGGAGGGCCCGGGATAGGGGTTTCTCCTCTATCCTGGTCCTGTTAGATCTCTCAGCGGCTTTCGATACCATCGACCATGGTACCATGCTGCGCCGGCTGGAGGGGCTGGGGGTGGGGGGCACCGTTTTACTGTGGTTCTCCTCTTACCTCTCCGACCGGTCGCAATTTGTGTCGGCAGGAGTGCAGAGGTCGACGCCGAGGTACCTCACTTGTGGGGTCCCACAGGGGTCGGTCCTCTCGCCCCTCCTGTTCAACATCTATGTGAAGCCGTTGGGTGAGATCATCCCAACGATGCTGTGGAAGTGATGTCCCAGTGTCTGGAGGCCGTGCGAGTCTGGATGGGGAGAAACAGGCTCTGACTCAACCCGTCCAAGACCGAGTGGCTGTGGCTTCCGGTGTCACGGTATAGCCAGTTGGTGCCATCTCTGGCTATTGGGGGCGAGTCATTGGCCCCTACAGAGAAAGCGCGCAACATGGGCGTCCTCCTGGACTCTCGGCTGTCTCTGGAAGATCATATGACGGCCATGGCCAGGGGGGCTTTTTATCAGATTCGCCTGATACACCAGTTGCGCCCTTTTCTGGATCGTGATGCTTTACGCATGGTCACTGAAGCCCTCGTCATCTCCCGCCTGGACTATTGCAACACGCTCTACATGGGCCTTCCCTTGAGATGCACCCGGAGGCTCCACTTGGTTCAGAATGCAACCGCGCGGGGGAGTTTGGGAGCATCTAGGCGCTCCCATGTGACACCTCTCCTGCGTGAGCTGCACTAGCTGCGGCTTTCCGGGTGCGCTTCAAGATACTAGTGACCATCTTCAAAGCACTCCATGGCAAGTGACCTGGCTATTTGCAAGACCGCCTCCTGCTGCCAAATACCTCCCACCGACTAGTGCGCTCCCACAGAGAGGGGCTCCTCAGGGTGCCGTCGGCCAGGCAATGTTGGCTGGCGACCCCCAGGGGGAGAGCCTTCTCTGTGGCAGCCCCTGCCCTCTGGAATGACCTACCCCCTGACCTACGAACGACCACAAACCTACGCCTCTTCTGTCGGGCCTTGAAGGCCTATTTATTTCGTGCGACCGGCCTGTCGTAGTTTTAAACTGTTTTTTAGTAGGGGTTTTTAACGGGTTTTAAGGACGGGCTAATTATATAATATATTTTAATATATTTTATGTTTTGTATTATTGATTTTATCGCTGCCTGAGTCCCGAAAGGGAGAAGGTGCAGTATACAAATCTAATAAATACTAAATACTAAATACTAATCCAACTCTGCTCAAGGAGGATATATCATTTCAGATAAATGGTTGTCCAATTTCTTCTTCTTCTTCTTTTTTTCAAATTTATACCCCGCCCTTCTCCTTGCAAGGACCCAGGGATGTTCTTAAAAACATCCATTGATGAAGCACTCACAACATCTAAAGGCTGTTTAATTGATTAACTGTTCTAATTGTCAGAAAATATCTTCTTATTTCTAGATTGGTTCTTTCCTTGATTAGTTTCCATCTATTACTTTGGGGACAAGACAGAATGAGTATATTAAAACCCCAAGGAAATAGGTCTAGGCTAAACTTCAGGAGAAACTTATAGTTTGTAGAAGCTACCAGTCAATTGAATAGCTGCTGCATGGACTATTGAGTTTTCCTTCACACAAAGGATGGATGGTCATATTTTGGAGACACTATAATTGGTCCTGCATTGACTGTGACATTAATTGTATAATTTCTATCATACTTTCCATTTTTTAAAATCATTCTAAATATTAGATGATTGAATTACCCAAAAAATGTATGTCTGATTTCCACCACACACTGAAAAAAGAAATAACTTCATATTTAGTTTAGTATGGAAGAAATACTAAGCAGACTTACATAACCAGGGTGAATTATAGTTATATCAAATGTGAATATTACAAAGCTCTGTGAATTGTCAATCATAAATATACTGTCCTGATAATTCTGAGAGGATGTTGACACTCTGGATGCTAATTTGTTTAGGGAGGTCTGCTCTAATAAAACATCCAGAAGAAAATATTCATATAGATTCATATATGCAAGCACACATGCACATACATACACACACTGTAACCATATACTTCTATTGGTCTCTTGATACAGTCAGCACAGAAAGAGTAATATAGGTAGTCCTTGGTTAATGGTAATTAGGACCAGAATTTCCATTGCTAAGCAATGCAGTTGTAAAACAACCTCTCCAGTCCTGCAGTGTGAAGCTACAGCTATCCCAGTCCAGCACCATGGTGCAAAACCTTAGTTACCCCAGCACCGTGGCATCAAAGCCCAGCTGTAGCTACTCAGCTGTTGCCACCCTGAATTTTGTGGCCTCTTCATCCCCAGTTGACCTTCCCTGTCTTGCTGCTGCTGCTGCTGCTGCTGCACATACATCTAGTCTGGTCCTTCATGAGGACTGCAAATGACCTCAGGAAGAAAACATTGCACAGTCAGCACTTGTCTCATGATGGAAGCTAAAAGGGAGATGGGGAGATGGGAAGCTGAGAATTTTTGAGGCATACATTAACACTGTAAATGCGGGTGGGCTGTGAAGGACTGGAATTTGCCACAGAGATGTTCCCTCAATTGTAAATTTGAGGACCAAGCATAAATACCTCTGAAATTATATTCAGAAATGTAAACCTATCTTGGAAAACATATTATTTGTAAATTGTGTACAGTTTTTAAACTCTTCCCCCTCGTGTCAAATTTCTTATTTCTTATATTGCTTTTTTTAGATTTTAGATTTTATTCCATTTCTATACCGCTCCTATCTCCCCAATGGGACTCAGGGCAGTGCACAGGAAAATTTAAAAGAATACAAACATACAAACTGTAATAAATACAAACACAATGCTAAAATATAATTAAATTAAATATGGCCTGTGCTAAAAATATAATTAAAACTGATAAAAAGTTAAAATCCACTAACTAAGTCTGTAAAAATTACCTCAGGATCTAAGCTAGGCCGGCTAGATGAAAAAAGTGGGTCTTGAGTAATCGGCGGAAGAGGCGAAGGTCCATGGTGGTACGAAGTTCGGGGGGTAGGTCGTTCCAGAGGGCTGGACCAGCCACAGAGAAGGCCCTTCCCCTGGGGGCCGCAGACGGCACCCTGAGAAGGCCCTCCCTGTGGGAGCGGATCGGCCGAAGGGAGGTGTGTGGTAGGAGGCAGTCCCGCAAATAGCTAGGCCCCGTGCCATGGAGCGTTTTAAAGATGGTTACCAACACCTTGAAGCGCACCCTAAAAGCCACCGGTAGCCAGTGCAGCTCGTGCAGGAGAGGTGTTACATGGGAATGCCGTGAGGCTCCCAAGATGCCCTGTGTGGCCGCATTCTGTACCAACTGGAGCCTCCGGGTGCACCTCAAGGGGAGCCCCATGTAGAGAGCATTGCAGTAGTCTAGACGGGACATAATGAGTGCTTGAGTGACAGTGTGGAGGGCGTCCCGGTCGAGAAAGGGGTGCAACTGGCGTACCAGGTAACCTGGTAAAAAGCCCCCCTGGCCACAGCCGTCACATGGTCATCCATGGATAGCCATGAGTCCAGGAGGACGCCTACGTTGCGAGCCCTTTCCACGGGGGCTAATGACTCGCCCCCGATGGCCAGTGATGGAGTCAACTGGCTGTACCAGGACGTCGGAAACCACAGCCACTCGGTCTTGGATGGGTTGAGTCGAAGTTTGTTACTCCCCATCCAGACCCGCACGGCCTCCAAACACCGGGACATCACTTCAACGGCATCGTTGGGGTGGTTAGGGGTAGATATGTACAGCTGAGTATCATCAGCGTACTGATGGTACTCTACCCCCAGATGATCTCGTCCAGTGGCTTCATATAGGAGTGGCGAGAGGACCGACCCCTGGGGCACCCCACACGTGAGGGACCTCGACGTTGACCTCTGCCCTCCTGTCAACACGAATTGCGACCGACCGGAGAGGTAGGAGGAGAACACCGCAACACGGTGCCTCCCAACCCCAGCCCCTCTAGTCGGTGCAATAGGATACCATGGTCGATGGTATCAAAAGCCGATGAGAGATCTAATAGGACCAGGATAGAGAAGCAACCTCTATCTCGGGCCCTCCAGAGATCATCGACCAACGCGACCAATGCTGTCTCTGTGCTATGCCCATGTCGGAAGCTGGACTGGCGCGGGTCTAGATAGACAGTTTCCTCCAGGTGCTGGGGGAACTGCTGTGCCACCACACTCTCAACAACCTTCGCAAGAAAGTGAAGGTTGGAGACCGGACGATAATTTACTAACAACGCTGGGTACAGGGAAGGCTTCTTGAGGAGGGGGTCTCACCACCGCCTCTTTTAAGTCAGCCAGCAAGAACCCCTCACTCAAAGGGGTTTTGTAATAAATACATATTTATGTTATTATATTAAAATTTCTTAGTTTAAAAAGTCAAATGAACTTACATTCCATTCTCCGCTATTTTCTACCTTGTTAAAATTTTCTTGTGATAATAAATGTATTACCTAGGTTTCTAGTTTAATAATTTAGAATCTTTTTGAAATTCCAAAGCTGAATCAATGGCAGATTAAGATCTCACATAGCCATCCTGGAGGGATGACCCTGAACAATACCTTGCTTTGTATCCATCTGTCAAATTGATGAGAGAAGTAATATACAATGTCTTCATTGTGTATTTACTGTGGAACAGCTTTCACTTGATATGATATATTTGGTAACAATACATGATAAGACCATTGTAACAAAATACTTATGAGAAAAAAATGTGATATTACTTTTTTTTTTAAAAAATATAAACTTAGAAATGTGGTACCCAATAATAATGATTTTAAAACTGAAAACATACTTAAATTAATGTGGAAACAATAAAAAACATGGATGATTTACAGCTTGCAACACTGCTTGGTGTCATATACATACAGTATATACCCACAGTTTGACATCAGCTTGCACATTTACAGAGTTTTATAGATGAAAATCACAATTAAAGTATGATTTAAACCACCCAGTAGGGAAAAATCTATTAGGATTAGGATTTTTTTTACATTGCTTGATATCAGAATAACATCTTACAAACAGTACCCTCAATAGATTTTTTAAAAATAAAATAAATATTTATTTTCAGCTTTTGAGAGATGGAATGTTGGATTTTGTAAGATTTTTATATCTTTGTTATAAATGCAATTCTGTAAACTATCAGAACTGTTTTCAGAAATAATGACAGAATGACTATTTATTATGGAAAATTAAATAAAAGTTTTAAAACTGAGACTGATAAATAATGTTAATATATTTCACTTAATTATACTTAATGATTGGTACTATTACAAGCTGTGCAAATCAACCAAAGGTATAGGATTAAAGGAAGGTAGCAATGTGAAAATATCTAATAATGGATTTTTTTCTTTTGAAACCTTATGGATAAGAGGTTTTTAAATACATTGTTTGCCTAGACTACCCGAAATAGTGAACTGCCCATCATTTTCTACAAACCTTTTATACTCCGATTTTATTCAGAGTGCTACAGCTTCACTCACTACACTGAGTGCCAACTATTTTGTCATGAGAAATGTTATGACCTTCTAGGAGTTTCTAGTTAAAAATAAATTGAAAGTCTCTGAATTTTTTTTTCACAAGGTCAAATTGAACAGTTCAAAATAGAGTTTATAGGCTGAATGTATGGTGTCTGCTCTTAAGTGCTGTTTTATAAAATCCCAATTGTTTAGAATAAATGATACTAAAACTAGGTTACTCCAAATTACCTTCAAATCCCTCCCAATCCACTGCATGAAGTGATGGTGGAAGAGAATGATAGCAAAAATATTGTTGGCATGGGAATACCTCAAGGTGATGCTTGCTGGAAGATTAGGCCGACAATGAGGGGTGGGGCTGAATCCCATCATCAGCGAGCTGGATACTTTACATTGGCAGGCCGTAGCTTGAGGATCTATGCCTTATGTGAATATCTTATCTATCACTAGCTGTTCTTGGCCACGCGTTGCTTTGGCCCAGTCTGGTTAAATGGCGAACCAATCTGTGTGTAGATCTACACCTATTACACACAACACACTTACACACAACCACCGTATAACCCCTAACCTACCTACCTACTATATTTCTCCATCTCTCCCTCTACCTACCTACCTACCGCATTTCTCCCTCTCCCTCTCTATCCCTCCACCTATCTACTTACCTACTGCATTTCTCCCTCAGAGTATTTTATGTCATAAAGGATGACATAATACCTGTGGCCCACTGCTCTCTCTGTATCCATCTACCTACCTTTTTTTACAATTTTTTACATTTCCGTTGTGTGTACCTGGCACAGGTGTGACATCTACACAATCTATATATATATACCATTGGTGCCGTACTTGAAAGGAACATTGTGTGAAAATTTGGAAGCAATCAATGCAGTACTTTCGGAGATTAGCGGTTTTGAACAAACTCTTGTTACATTTTTATTTATATATAGATATAGCAGATTATAGTATTTTGTAGTAATACTTTATTTTTTCTTGCAGGTAAAGTTATCAACAAAGATTTACGTCACTACCTAAGCCTACAGTTTCAGAAAGGTTCAGTTGAT
Organism: Rhabdophis nuchalis; assembly: GCA_039707465.1. Taxonomy (NCBI): domain Eukaryota; kingdom Metazoa; phylum Chordata; class Lepidosauria; order Squamata; family Natricidae; genus Rhabdophis; species Rhabdophis nuchalis. The sequence goes on along the minus strand of CM077644.1, from coordinate 44,161,112 downwards.
CACAAACTGCAACAGGTTATCAGAGATAATCTTTACTTGAGAACTATTCCATGTAAGTTACACATTGACATACTTACTTTACTTTATTGACATTGTATGTATATACACATTATATATATGTTAGTTTTTATGAGCTGATCAATAAATTTGAATTTGAGAGACCAAGATAGATCTATTTCGAGCTTATTAGCTCTCATCAGTTGGCCATACCCTTTTACTGGGATTCGAACCTAAAAACTAACACACATATCTAAAAAAAAAAAAATTACACAACGGAACTCATGGTTCTCTGTCTAGATGGTCTCTGGTGATGAGCCAAAAGGCAGAGAAGAAAACAGTATGTCTCCTCCCTTAATGGGGCCCTAACAGGAAGTTGTGAAAAACAATTATCTATACATTATATATATACATATACAACAAAATTCACATAACACCCAGAGACCAGGCCCAACAAACATAACAATCCCCAAACACCACCACCACCACCACCAAAAAAATCCTTGCCCCTAAACCACCAAAGCGTCCACACAACAGATCAAGTAGTGCTGTCCAATAGCTCACTGATGGTGGCCCTTTAGTTCATTGTTGAGTGCAATTATAGCTCTGGGATAACAGCTATTCAGAAGACGTGTGGTCCTAGTTTTAATTGTTCTGTATCTTCTGCCAGAAGGCAATAGTCTAAAAAGATTGTAAGCAGGATGGGAAGAGTCTCTGAGAATGTTATACAACTTCCATATTCCTTTGGATAAAATATAAGCTTTGAAAGAATGTCTTAGGTATTAGTGCTTTAGGTGTATCATATAAGCTAACAAAACTTTCTGAAATTATAAATAATGACATTGAGAATTACACCTTTATTTTCATAGGTTTTTGTCAACTTACTATATTTCTTGATGACTTTTTGACAACAGAAATATGCTTGCCCAACAGCTACTTACACGTTCTCTGATCCTACCCAGCAGTCTGACCAAAAAGAAGTTTGTAGTTCTTGAATATTCCAATAGCAGAAACAATTTATGTTAATTAAATAGCCCCCACTTTTTATAATTAATTTTTAATTTTTAGCTTGATTGTACAAGGATTAGTATGTATTTGCTATGTTAACTTTACGTGTGGCCTGTACTAAATTATGCTAGTTTCTAATTCAAAGAATTTGCTTACCCACAACTCTGATTTTTCAAGTAGTAAAATTGTTTCTGTCGTGTATAGAATTCACACATTCTGTAGTTGAACTTTTGAGTGAGAAACACTCTCACTGCACATGCCAAAGGATATTTATTCCACATCCAGAGATAGAATAAAGGGGAAAAAATACCAGACTGCATGAGAATGAAGTGTTATGTTATGTGAGTACATAGATGATTACTTGACTAAAAAGTGAGCTGAGGGAAGAGATAAATGCATAGCAAAAAAACCCCACCCCAATAAATTGAAGATTTCTTTGATTTAGAAACAGGAAAAAAAAGTTTAATAAAAGATTATTCCTGAAAGGGAAAAAAAGATATTCTTCTCTGTTTTCCATATTTTTTATGGAAGGAAAATTATCATCTTCTGTCTCTCTAATATTCTAAGCCTTCAGTTAGTTCAAATGGATATTTTCCAGGCAACACATTTGATGCTACATATATTCATATAAAAAATCCCACTGGAAACGGAAACTTTTTGTTGTATCTTTTATGTAAATTTGTATTTTAATGGCCTTCTCTTAACTTGACATCACCTTACTCTTGTTCTTCATCTACGTTTGCACAGTTGGATCATGCATTTCTCACAGATTACAATTTAACATAGACACATATTAAACATTGGGGGAAGGCACAGATAAAGCCTCCCTTCACTCTATTAATGAAGGTAGTCACTCATATCAAGGATCTGACGTGACTCAGAAGAATCTATCTGTCACCCAAAGAAACAAATGTGTGAGAAGCTTGACACTGGGCTACTTCTCCATCTTGGTGGAGATAGCATCCAGGAATGAGTTGACCTCGTCTGCTGGCCGATTGGACTGAGTCTGTCAGAGCTGTTAGGACATTTCTCCATTGCTAGGGATTCTCAGCTTTTGACTCTGTCCCTCAGTGAGGACAGACATGTCAAATCTTCTCCTTTTTGGAATTCCTGGGAAAATATCAGAATAAGATTTTAAATTTGTGAGTGATTAACCCAGCTGCCTACCTCTCCAAGGGTTTCCTTCGTCAGCAAGAGCCTTGGCCCTAGCCTCTGAAGGATCATATCTGCTTGTCAGAAGGCTGAATAGCTTTGGATGCCATATTTGACAGTTAAATTGCTGGCCGTTTTAAAGAAGCTCCGCGCCTTTGGACAACTGTCACTTTGGCTGTTACTATTCCATAGATATTCAAACTCCATGTTCACTGGGTAGGGAGGAGTCTCATGGCCCTCTATTGTAAAGCAATGTTGGGTTGTGATGCTTGTAGTTAATGACTGGTAACAGGCTAGTGAATTGTGCCAGGGCTTCGCGCTCCAGATTTGACAGTTCACTGTGACAGGCATTTTGGGACCTTCGCACTCCAAATTAATTCATCGAAGGGTAGCGGTGATGAGTGCAGCTCCATGCCGCTAACCCAGGGCCCTACCGAGCGTTACAGCCACACTCACGCTCCACACATTCCAAATCTACTCAAGGGTGGGGAACTAAAAACTTACACCAAGGCATCTTCTCCCCCATCCAGGTTCATAGTCAGCATGGATTCCCAGAATGTTCCCTGTGTCTTGCCAACTAAAAGGCAATAATGTGTGCTTCCATTTTTCATAGGAAAAGACTATCCTGAGATGACCATTTGTCATTTTTTTCCACCATAGTCCTCTGAGGTGGAGGGGGAGATGATCTTAACAATTGTTTTCATTATGGAGTATACCTGGTGCTTGCCACAAAAGCCAAATTCCAGCTTCTATGTGTCTGATCATCCCACTACTAAAAACAATACAGAATGGAATGTTTTGGGGGTACATTTGAACTGTAGGCCAGTACACGTTACTGTACATTGAAGCTCAAATTGGTTTATTGCCAGTTCTGGAACAAATTTATGACAACAGGTACGGTAATCAAACTGACAATTAACAGAAGGTATTAAAGTGGTGAATAACTTCTGCCATTTAAAATCATCATTAAAGGAATCAGCAGTGAAGAAATATGCTGCAGACTGGCACTTTGAGGAGTAGCAATGAAGACTTTGAAAAATATAATTCAGATGTCATGATGTGTCTATATCTACAAACATAAAAAATCAGAATTGTTCAGGCTGTTGTTTTTCCTGTAGAAATGAAATTTAGAATTTGAAGAAGCAGATTAGAAAGAGCATAGATGATTTTGAAGTTTGGCATTGGAAACTTCTGAGAAGACAGTCAGACAGTCAGAAAAATTAACAAATCATATCACAATCCAAAATTCTTACTCAAAACACAAATGACCAAATTGATATTATCATATTTTGAACACATTATGTGAAGTTCTAACTGTCTAGCAAAGTCTATGAGGATGTTGATGAAATTTGAAAAAAAACAAAAACAGATTATGACAAGCAGCAAGGACCACATTCAGTTGTGATGAGTGCACGACCAGAAATCCTAAGGGGTTAGTTTGGAAAAAAATACTCCTGGACAAATTTGATCTATATAGTCACCAACTTGATGGCGTATAATTAGTCAATCAAAGGGAAGTCCTGAACCTAGGATTTGTTTAACAACCATTGTAAATTACAGTAGCATTGAAAAAAGTGAGTTAATAATAATAATAATAATAATAATAATAATTTATTTTATATACCGCGTTCTCTCCCCAGGGGGACTCGGAGCGGTGCACAGGGAAAATTAAAACACATAAGATATATATACAAAAATAAATACAATAGAATAAAAACAAATTAAACCTACTTGTCCCTGCACTAAAAACCCCATATTAAAATTAGCGTTCCCTAGCACCCTAAGGTAGAGACTAACCTAGGCCGGCCATGTAGAAAAGGTATGTTTTTAATTTTTGACGGAAGGAGCGGAGGTCCGTGGTTGTTCTAATGTCAGGGGGAAGGTCGTTCCAGAGGGCTGGGCCCGCCACAGAGAAGGCCCTTCCCCTGGGCGTCGCCCGCTGACAAAGTCTAGTGGACGGCACCCGGAGAAGTCCCTCTCTGTGGGAGCGAATCGGCCGTGAGGATGTATGGGCAGGATCCGATCCCGCAGATAGTTAGGTCCCGCAGATAGCTAGATTCCCGATCCCGCAGATAGCTAGATTGGTTAGTTCTAACCAATCTTCACAATTACAAACACCAAGCATCCCCTTGATCACATGATTCACAGGCTTGTATTTAAGATGGTTGCAACATCTCAGAGTCACATGATTGCCATTTGTGACTTTCCCAAGGGACTTCTGACAGCAGAAGTCTTCCCAAGGGACTTCTGACAAGCAGAGTCAATAAGGTCACTTACTGACCAGGTACATAAGAACATAAGAATAGCCTTGCTGGAACAGGCCACAGCCCATCCAGTCCAGCATTCTGTCTCACACAGTGGCTCACCATTTGCTTCAGGGTATTCCCAAGCAGATGTCTTCACCTGCTTATGATTCCCTGCAAATGGCATTGAGAAATATCCTGCCTATCTCTCCATCCTGGAGGGTGTCCTTAGGCATCCATAATGATAGCCATTGATACCCTTGTTCTCCATGAACTCGTCTAATCCTTTCTTAAAGGTGTCAAGGCTGACAGCTGTCACCACTTCTTCTGGCAGGGAGTTCCATAGACCAGTGATCCTCTGGGTGAAAAAGTACTTCCTCTTATTTGTTTGAGGTCTAGCTATCAAAAGTTTCATTGAGTGCCCCCTAGTTCTAGTGTTGTGCGATAGGGAAAACAGTTTTTCCTTTCCTACTTTGTCCACACCGTGCATGATTTTATAGACTTCAATCAGGTCACCTCTCAGGCGCTGTCATTCTAGAGTGAAGAGGCCCAGCCATTGCAGCCTCAGATGGTAAGGAAGGTGTTCCAGCCCCCTAATCATTCTGGTTGTCCTCCTCTGCACCTTTTCCATTTCCATAATATCCTTCTGAAGGTATGGTGACCAGAACTGTACACAATACTCCAGATGGGGCCTCACCATAGATTTATAAAGAGGCAAAATGACACTTGCTGACTTATTTTCTATACCCTTCCTAATGATCCCTAGCAATGAGTTTGCTTTTTTCACTGCTGTGGCACACTGGGTTGACACCTTCATTGAGCTGTCCACCAGGTAATTTGCTTAGGAACCATGGCAAAAATTAGGTGTGACTTAATGACTGCATTGCTTAGTGACAGAAGTTCAGTACCAAATGTGGTTGTAAATCGAGGATCACTGTAGTTCAGAGGTCTCATTCTCGCGGCCCGCAGGCCAATTGCGGCCCGCAGGACGGTATCTTGTGGCCCCCACTGTGATATGAAAGTATAATATTAGTATTAATATTAATATAAGGAATCCTTTATGCGGCCCAGCCTCACCCAGACTCTTCCTCCAGCGGCCCCCAGGTAAATTGAGTTTGAGACCCCAGCCTCACCCAGACTCTTCCTCCAGCGGCCCCCAGGTAAATTGAGTTTGAGACCCCTGCTGGAGTTCTTATATTGCCTTTGCAATAAAAAGAGCCAGCCTCTATTTCAACAGCAGTTTATTTTATAATATAGATCGCTTCCTGGGTAAAAACCAATTTTGCTGTTCAACTTGTGCAACTTGCAGAAAATGTTCCTTTGAGGACCAACGAGAACCTCCAAATGGACTCACAAAGCATATTGTAATAATCCAATTTTGAAGTTAGCAGTACATATATCACGGACTTTCTCCCCCATGAAGAAGACAATTGGTCTACCATGTCACTATTGTTATGTACTTAACCAGTTTTATATCAAGGAGAATGCACCAGATTGCAAGCCTGTTCATTAAGTGTCAGTGCAATCCCATTCAGAACTGGATCAACTGAGTCTATGCTCAAAAATTCTGTTTTGTATAAATTCAGATTCAGCTTCTTTTCCTATATCCAATCTTCTACCGTTTGGAGGCACATGGAGCCATCCAACCCTGAGTTTGCAGGAAATATACTATAATCATAATTGTCAAGGATTAATTATATTAATCCTTGTGAGCCATCCAGAGTCATTGACAAGTAGGTAGTACTAGAATTTTAACAAATAAACTACATTCTTGATTTTAATTTGGTTTAACATTGTTTGTGTTGCATATTTGTTGCTCTAGTTTCATATAATAAAGTACTCGTGGTTGAATCTGTTTTTATTGTTATATAGCAGAGTGGCAGAATCTAGGTCAGTTTTGTATAGCAGTTTCCAAACTGATACAGTTAGAAAATTTTACAAATATTTATCCACAATTCTGCCTTTTTATTCCAGGCACTACAAGAGCTCCCAGAGATGGGGAAGTCCCTGGAGTGGACTATAATTTTATACCTGTTGACCAATTCAAGGCATTGGAAGAAAGTGGAGCTTTGCTAGAAAGCGGAACATATGATGGTACATTAAAATTTATCACTTAAGTAACATTTTTGTGAGATATAATTACAGATAGTTCCTCTGTTGCCAACTATTCAGAGATTATTTGAAATTACAATAGCATTGAACAAGAAGTAAATATTACCGCTCCTCAACAGTTCCAGTTGTCATGCCACCCCCAAAGTCACATGATTCTGATTCAGTTGCATTTACATTTACCATGGTTGTATCCCATGGTCATGTGATTGCAGTTTCTAATGTTCCCTGCTGTTTTCCACAAGCAAAGTCAATGAGGAGCTGGCAGAACATTGGAAGTTATGGTCATGTGAGGTCCTTTCTTAATGACCTGCATGGTCCTCACTTGACCTCAGTATACTGTGAACATGTATTCATATAAAAGCTGTTCAGAGAAATGGTACGCCTGGTACGCCAGTTGCGCCCCCTATTGGATCGGGATGCCCTTTGCACTCATGCCCTCGTGACATCCCGACTGGACTACTGCAATTCTCTCTACATGGGGCTCCCCTTGAGGTGCACCCGAAGACTTCAGCTGGTCGAGAATGCAGCCGCGCGAGCAATAATGGGAACCTCAAGGTTTACCCACATAACACCGCTCTTGCGCGAACTGCACTGGCTGCCTGTCGTCTTTCGGGTGCGCTTCAAGGGGCTAGTTATCATCTTTAAAGTGCTCCATGGCACGGGACCTAGTTATCTGCGGGATCGGATCCTGCCCCATACATCCCTGCGGCCGATTCGCTCCCACAGAGAGGGACTTCTCCGGGTGCCGTCCACCAGGCTATGCCAGCGGGCGACGCCCAGGGGAAGGGCCTTCTCTGGAACGACCTTCCCCCCGAAATTAGAACAACTACGGACCTCCGCTCCTTCCGTCAAAAACTGAAAACACACTTTTTCTGCTTGGCCGGCCTAGGTTAGTCTTCCGTCTTTTAATAGGGTTTAGGGGATCTTAGTTAATTTTAAAATTGAGGATTTTAGCGCAGGGATAATCGTTGTTTAATTTGTCTTTTATCTATTCTATTTATGTATATTTATTGGTATTTTTAATTTCCCTGTGCACCGCTCCGAGTCCCTTTGGGGAGAGGATGCGGTATACAAATAAAATTATTATTATTATTAAATGGTTTAAGGTAAACCAGTATCTTAATCTATATTTCACTTGGCTTAGAATTCTATCTGTTGTTTCTCATCATCATAGTAACCTGGTTTGGTAACAATACAATACTATTAAGGATTAATTGAAAATAATTTTAGCACTCAGAAAAGAAAGTGCTGCACCACTTGTTTATACCTTGATGATTAAGAGATATAATATCAAATAGTGAATGTTTCTGTGTCTCTGCATGCATAGCTTTAAAGATGACCATTGTTATTGCATAGAAAGTTGTTTTTATGCAAGGGTGGCAATAATTTTTCAGAAAGAGATTGTATTTTAAATGTTTTGTCAGCAGTTGGTGGCAGCTGTTAAAGACGCTGAGCTTGTCAGCTGGTGAGCTGGCAGCCCGGGTTTGAGACCCAAGTTCTGTGTGAAGAGTTTAGCTCCCATTACTTGCCACAGCTCCTGCCCACCTAGAAGTTTGAATTAATAGGTATCACTTCATGGGAAGATAACAGCAATCCATGCCCCTTTGGCATATAGCCATGCTGACTATGGAGATTGTCTTTGAACAATGCTGGCTCCCTTAGCCAAGAAATGGAGATGAGCACTGTGCCTTAACATCAGACTCGACTGATGTTAGAGAAATCTTTACTTTTAATAATATTACCACAGAGATGATTCCGGCTTATGGCGTGATTTTTGTATGGTTTTGAACTTTGCTTTTTGTTTGCTTTTAAATTTGTATAGGACTTTCTTTGCATACACATCCAAACAAACACATATTGGGCAATAGCTTTTATTACTATATCTGGATACCATATTAATAGTTTATAAAGGCATTTGATATGAGTTATTTTACAGAGAAAAATAGAGTTACAGTTTCAAAATATTAAAATAGCTGAAGCCCTGGCAGTTTCTTTTATGCTATATATGGAATAGCATTATTAAAATTGCAATGATTAATTTAAGAAGTAAAAAGCCAATTGTTTAATTTTTCAAAGGCACTTATTTTATTAAAAATATTGCTGAGATCCTTCAAATGCACTAACATAGTATTTTTAGCTTTCTGAGGTGTAATTTGGTATTGAACTGATAGTTTTATTTGCACAAGCCTTCATATGAAAGAATAGAAATAATGCTCTAACCACACGTTTTAAAACCGCCTTTGTGTGAATTGCTGTTTCATGTTTCTGCATAAAAATGAGTTTGTCCTTGGCTGCAGCTGCCATAAAATCTACAGATTCTTCTGATAAATTATATATTATAGATTGAAAATTGGTTTTCATTAGTTTTTATAAGTTTCATTCAGAACTAGTGAATTTAAAATAAAATAATATTCCCTTTTTTGGGAAGGTTTATATAGGATAGCTATTGGAATTAAATGCTTTATATTGTTCAACAATATCAGAGATTTAATGTTAAATTTGAAAATTACAGTACTTCAGCATATATGTTGTATTTTGCAAAGGAGATAGATGAATTAATCACATGTTTATAGAAAAGCTATTGCATTAGATAGCCAAATATATAGAAATGGATGGTTATATTCTTTGGTTCTTAAAGGGATATTTGTATTACTAGGGGTGAGAAGCTAACATGAGTTTGTCAAAAACAGAGCATGCCAAATAAATCTTATTTCATTATTTGACAAAGTGACTAAATTAGTGGACCAGCAAAATGCTTTGGACAAAGTATACTTGGATTTCAGTAAGGCATTGACAAAGTAGACTACAGCCTACTTCTTGGTAAACGACAGAAATGTGTAATAGACAGCATGGAGGGAACTAAGCCATGGGATACCTAACCCCAAGGTTCTGTTTTAGGCCCAATACTCTTCAGTATCTTAATAAATGATTTAGATAAGGGAATAGAAGGGGAACTCATCAGATTTGCAGATGACATCAAGCTGGCAGAAATAGACAACACCCCAGAAGATAGTATCGAGATCCACATAGAACTTGTCAACAGAGTTGAATACTGAGCCCTAACTAATATAATGAAATTTCATGTAGAGAAAAGTAAGGTTTTACACTTAGGCAAGAAAAACCAAATGTACAGGAACAGATAAAGTGAAGTATAGCTCAATTACAGTAATTGAGAAAAGGATCTTGAGTCCTAGTGCACAGTCACATAAATATGAACTTATTTATTTATTTATTTATATTTATATCCCGCCCTTCTCCACAAAGGACCCAGAGCGGCGCACAGGAAATTTAAAAATATACAAAAGTACAAAAATAAATACATAATTTAAAATAAATATTAAATTATCCCGATCCTATGCTAAAAACCAAATTGTTAAAAAACCCAATTTAAAAACTTTCTAAAAGGGCCGGCTTGTTGGAAAAGGTATGTCTTTAGACATTGGCGGAAGAGGCGGAGGTCAGTGATGGTGCGTAATTCAGGGGGTAGGTCGTTCCAAAGGGCAGGGCCCGCCACAGAGAAGGCTCTTCCCCTGGGTGTCGCCAGTCAGCATTGTCCAGCCGACGGCACCCTGAGAAGGCCCTCTCTGTGGGAGTATATCGGTCTAAGGGATGTATGGGGCAGGAGGCGGTCTCGCATATAACTAGGCCCCGAGCCATGGAGCACTTTAAAGATGGTCGTCAGAACCTTGAAGCGCACCCGAAAGGCCACAGGAAGCCAATGCAGCTCGTGCAGGATCGGTGTTATATGGGAGCATCTGTTGGCTCCCGTAATTACCCGCGCGGCTGCGTTTTGGACTAGCTGTAGCTTTCGAGTGCACCTCAAGGGAAGCCCCATGTAGAGAGCATTACAGTAGTCGAGACGGGACGTCACGAGAGCTTGAGTGACTGTGCGAAGGGCAGCCCGGTCCAGTAAGGGGCGCAATTGGCGCATCAGGCGTACCTGATGAAACGCCCCCCTGGCCACGGCTGCCACATGGTCCTCCAAGGACAGCCGGGAATCCAGGAGATCACCCAAATTGCGCACCCTCTCCACGGGGGCCAGTGTTTCGCCCCCAATGGCCAAAGTTGGAGTAATCTGGCTGAACCGGGGTGCCGGAAACCACAGCCACTCAGTCTTGGCAGGGTTGAGCTTGAGTTTGTTGCCACCCATCCAGATCCGTACAGCCTCCAAACACCGGGACAGCACTTCGGCGGCATCGTTGGGGTGGTCTTGGGTGGATATGTACAGCTGAGTGTCGTCAGCGTACAGATGGTACTCCACCCCAAAACCACGGATGATCTCACCCAGCGGCTTCATGAATGTGTTAAACAGGAGGGGCGAGAGGACCGACCCCTGAGGAACCCCACATAAGAGGGGTCTCGACGTCGACCTCTGCCCTCCCGTCAACACATATTGCGACCGACCAGAGAGGTAGGACGAGAACCACCGCAAAACGGTGATTCCCAGCCCCAACCCCCCAGTCGGTGCAATAGGATACCATGGTCGATGGTATCAAAAGCCGCCGAGAGGTCTAATAGGACTAGGATAGAGGAATAACCTCTATCCCGCGCCCTCCAGAGATCATCAACCAACGCGACCAATGCCGTCTCGGTGCTGTGCCCGGGTCGGAAGCCGGACTGGCGCGGGTCTAGATAATCCACTTCCTCCAGGTGTCGCGGAAACTGTTGGGCTACCACACTCTCAACAACCTGCAGAACCAGCAGTGTGCTGCAGCTTAAAAAAAATAATGCAGTCCTAAGCTGCATTAATAGTGGGATAGAATCAAGATCACATGAAGTATTAGTACCGCTTTATAAGGCCTTGGTAAGACCATACTTGGAATACTCCATCCGACTTTGGTCATCTCAATGTAAAAAAGATTGACTGTGGAAAGAGTGCAGAAAAGAGCAACAAAGATGATTAGGGGACTGGAGGCTAAAGTATATGAAAAACTGTTGCAAGAATTGAGTGTCTAGACTAGTGAAAAGAAGGACTAGAGGCAACATGATAGCAGTGTTGCAATATTTGAGGGGCTAACACAAAGAAGATTGGATCAACTTATTTTCCAAAGCACCAGAAGGCAAGACAAGAAGCAATGGATGGAAACTAATTAAGCAGAGAAACAACCTAGAACTAAGGAGAAATTTCCTGACAGCGAATACAATAAACCAGTGGAACAGCTTAAATTCAGAAGTTGTGAGAGCTTCATCATTGGAGGCTTTTAAAAAGAGACTGGACAGTCTTTTGTCTAAAATGATAGAGTCCTGCTTGAGCAAGGGGTTGGAATAGAAGACATCCGAGGCTCCTTCCAACTCTGTTATTCTACTATTCTTAACCCTATTAAAATTGAGTTGTGTTTGACTAAAGGGTAGAGGGTATTTTGAATGTTTGGCCTTTAAAGTATAATAACCTTGCTTGTTTATAGTAAATATTGCTGCAGTAGGGTGCCAAAGCTTCAGATTTTTTTCAACTGAATATATAACATATATAACTTGCACATAATTATTTCAGTTTCTATAAGAACACATTAGGATGTGCTGACCAAATAACTGATTCTAGGCATACATAGACAGATTTTTAAAAGTACTAGGCATAGTATATGTAGTCAAAATTTTCATTATTTCTTACCGTTATTTATGAGCAGTTTATTTGGAATCTTGCATTTGTTCTTGCCTTCTTTTGATTTTTTTTGCTTCAGATTAATGCAGATGCTGGAAGTTGGATAAACTAGAAATTTATCTAGCTATTCTAATTGTCAAGAAAAATCAGAAAGGCATGATCCAGGACTTTGTACTATGATGATTGTAAATAATAATCCAGAATGCTGTCATATAAATTGTGTCACTTAGTGTTTCCCGTAGAGAAAAATAGTGTAGGAGCAGCTGTCTCATGCAAGGAATGATTGGATAAGTGACTTTGAACAAAGTATCAAAGATAACCCTTAAAAATATAAAATACCAGAATACTTGACATCCCGATAAAATAATTTAAAATCTGCCGTCTGTTTTTTGTTTTCAAATTATTGAATCTATGTAGTGATATCAATACAGTAGGTGTTGAGAACCAGAGAGGCAACTTTGAAGCAACTGTTATTTAAGCAAAGAAGACAGAAATATTTCTTAAGCCCTGCAAAGGGAGATATCACAGGTAGTCCTTGACCTATGACCATAATTGAGCCTGCCTATTGCAGTCATAAGTCATGGTAGTTATTAACATCTTGCTTTTCCTGTTGCAGTTGTTAAGCATAGCCCAGGGCACCTCAGGGGAGGCCTTGGAAGGCCTAGCACAGGTCTAACCTTCCTTACAGCATCTCCCCAGCTCACATATGGCTTGCTCAGGTCCCCCCCTTCTCTTGTGGCACCTTGTGCTGCCCTTGATGACTCAAAGGAGATCTTGGATATTACCTTTGAGTAGGGGAGTCTGCTGATCCATCTTTCCTTATACAGTACAGAGGCCATGTGCTGCCATGCCAGAAGCAGGCACCAGTCTGGACTGGCTACAATTCTTTGCATCCAGTCCCAAAAAGGTGCTCCTTCTGGAACAATTCCATGTGGCCCCTGTGTAGGAAGATTGAACAGCAGATTGTCTTCTTTCCTGAAAGAGATCTATGGAAAAGATAAGTGAACTGAGACGTGAGTAAGAATTAATGGGGAGAATGTGAGACCCAGCATGTTGGGATGGAGGTCCAAGAGATGCAGTGACCTAGTGGGGCGGGGCGAACATAGGTGGGGAGGCTTCCTGCAGAATCCCTGCAGTTAGTTATAAGGATGGGCAGTTTGTTAAGTGCCCAGATTTTGTTCATGTGACTGTGTGGTACTGGAACTTTACATGATTGTAAATCCCTTCATTCAGTGTTGTTGTAAATTCAAACAGTTGCTGAACAAATCGTCATAAGTTGAGGACTACCTGAAAAGAAAAGACACTTTCCTGACTCACTAGAAAGTAGAAAGTGGGAAAAAGTTAGCATCTGTTAGTATCTGTTATTAAAGCTGATGTCAATAAATATAATTCTAGTCTTACTGTGGAATCTGTTTCATGATCTCGGCTAACTTGGACAGACAAAAAGAAACTTCAACTGCAATGTCAAAGTAATGGGACTTGTTTACTCTGTTACCATACATACTCCACAAATATGTATTTATGGTACATTGTTTGCCTCATCTTTCCTTCGCGCAGATGACCATGAACCCAAATTCTTTGGTAGAAAGACTTATTATTTATTCACTTATTCTATTTTGTTGCATATGTGAGATGGGTGACTATATAAACATGAGAAAGAAACAAACAATGTTTTATAAATGTATACGGCTGCTTATCTTAAATGCGTTAATAATTGAAAACAAGCTATTTTTTCAAGTTATTAATATCTAAATATAATCATAACTTAGCCTAAGCATTATTTAATATATATAGTAGCTTTCTTTCTTTCTTTTTCTTTTTTCACACACACACATATATATATTTAAGGTAATTTCTATGGGACACCTAAACCTCCAGCTGAGCCTAGTCCATTCCAACCTGATCCAGTGGACCAGGTGCTTTTTGATAACGATTTTGACCTGGAATCTCAAAGAAAAAGAACGACATCTGTCAGCAAAATGCAGAAAATGGACACTTCCCTTCCTGAAGAAGAAGAGGAAGAAGAAAAAATAGCAATTAATGGTAATGGAGGAACAGGTCAGTGTACATTTTTACTTATTTTATAAATAAACATTAAAGTTTGTGAAAAATAGTTTAGAAATGTAATAAGTAACTTGTAACACAATTCTTATGTTGTTTATAAGAGATTTTCTCTTCTACGTATTTTGACACTTAATATATTGAGTTTATTAAATGTGAACAGGTGCAGGCATACAATACAAATTCAGATACCTTAATAAATATTATTTTCAGTTTTCTTAGATTAATGTACTTGAAATTTGGCTAAGGATAAGTATTCCTTCAGGGCCAAAGAGAAAAAAAGGAATTTTGAGAGGACACTCTTATGAAATGACTACCATAGATAGTCCTTTGCTTATGGCTAGGCACTTAGCATCTGTTCAAAGTTATGACAGAACCCCCCTCCCTACTTACGGTCCAGTTTCAAAGTTATAGTCACTGTCCCTGCAATTATATGCTCTTACAACTGATCACAGGGATGTTGCAGTGCTCACTCCCTATTCCCCCCACTCGTCCCACCCTATCCTGCCAGATCGCTGCAGCTTTGGCTTACTCTCAGCCCAGTTACTCATCCATCTAGGAGAGGCTAAAAGCTCTCTCTGTGGAGAGGCTAAAAGTTCTCTATGGTGTTTGTGGAACCTTCTTAATTAACAGAACCCCTACAGGATTGCAATAATAGCACCTGCTTGCAGTATAGCATGTGATTGCCATGTGAAGCTGCTTCAATAAGAAAGCTGACCATACATCACACTGGCCCTCTTTGCAAAAACAGAAAGGTAAGCTAGGTGCTGCAAGTCCCTAGAGTTAGCTGACAAGATGAAGATGGCTGAGTTGCTGTGTGGGAAGCAATCTGAAGCTTGTAAACTGCAATAGTCCTGTGCTCACTGGTAACTTCTTTGAATGGCTTTCAGCTCTCCTGTTTGGCTGAGTTGGGAGCAAACTGAGGCCTACAAGTTGCAGTAGCCCTGAACATGCCAATAGATTCTAAAGCTGACCCTAGGCTCCGCTGGGTGGCTGAGTGGTTAGGTGGAAGCAAGCCAAGGCCTGTGGGGACCCAGTTGTGTGTGTGTGGGGTGGATAGCAGGTCCAAGGTCTGCAGACACCCTTAGGGGTAGGAAGCAAAACATGGGGCATCTTGGGTACAGCAAGCCTTGGGAGGCCCAGGGCAGATGAGCCTGGGTCTCCGTTAGGCCTCCCAGGGTCTCCCTACCCCATGCTATGCTTAACAACCTGCAAGGTTGTTGGACAAATTCCATTGTGGTTGCAACTTAAGAACTACCTGTGTAGGTATTTGCTTATGGTTGCTATAATGGGTATTTTTAATTAAAAAAAGAAAACTTGTCCATTTCTCAAATGATGACAACTGTTTTCTAAGTTCTCTCTAACATTTCAGTGGAATTTTTACAGGAACCAATGAATTTTTATAAATAAATTGGTTGCTATAAACCGAAAAATTGCTTTGCAGAACGTCCTCCTTGGTTTGTTTTTTTTAATAAAATAGAAAAGTAGAACAGGGGACCTGGTTAGTATGTAGAAAATATCTAGGCACAAATTATTCTGCTTAATCCTGTACTTAGGGAATTTGTGACATATTCAGTTTATCTTTGTGTAAAACAGAATAAAGAGTAATTAGATATTATATACATGTTTTATATACTTCTATTCTTTTTTAAAATTGAAAGCTGCCTAGATATTTAGAGCAAACTAAATAAATAAATAAAACAAATGAATTTTTCTTTAAAAAATTGCAGAATTCAAAGAGCGACATTTGGACTCTTCTGATTGGATGAGAACTGTTCCTAGTTATAGTCAGACAAATAGTTCTGTGGATTTCAAAAATTATTTATCGAGGGAAGAAAACTTAGAGCCTCTGCCCAAGAACTGGGAGATGGCCTACACAGATACTGGAATGATCTATTTCATTGAGTGAGTAGAAGCTGGTATTATATGCATTTAGAATTATCAAACCAAGATGATGATTAGTACACTTAAAGATGTTTCAGCTGATTAATTTATGCTAATATGTTAATAATATAATAAATATTCATATTCCATTGCAAAGATTTATGGGGGTGGGTAGGTTCTCTATCAAGGAAAATATTTTCTCCCAAAAACACTATATTTCCCAAAATCAAAGATCTCTGTAGAGTGCAGTGCAATTGTATAGAATACATTTTTTGTAAAAAGCAGATCTCTAAGCATATTTCAACTAAATATGCTTAGCCGGCCTAGCCTAACCTCCCATGGGGACTTTAGAAAAGTTTTAAATTGGGTTTTAATTAATAATTGGTTTTAGCACAGGTTTGGGATCTAATATATATTTTAAATTATTTATGTTCTATTTTTGTATGTTTTTTAAATCTCCTGTGCGCCGCCCTGGGTCCTTTGCGGAGAAGGGCGGGATATAAATGTAATAAAATAAATAAATAAATAAATAAATAAATAAATAAATAAATAAATAAATAAATAAATAAATAAATAAATAAATAAATAAATAAATAAATAAAATAAAAATAAATCATTGTAAAATATTGTAAAAGTTTTCATATAATTGTTTATATTTCTAAATACATAGTTTTAATACAGGACAATTAATGTGGCAATTCTAAGAACTAAATGTCTCATTTAAATAATGAATCCACTATTTATTTTATAATTATGCTATGAACTAGATAATCTTAGCAACCTAAAAAAAATGAGATAATTTTTATGTTTAATTTGGATAATTTCTACTTTTATATATATCCTTAAAAGCAAGCTGAATAGAATATGATTTCAGGCTTATTAGAAGGGACATGTGTGTTTCATTACTCTGTTTCTTCTCTGGTAAAATACACAGACCTACATAAATCATGAATATATCATTCATTGTATGTTAAACCATTAGTTATAAGTATTTTCTGGCAACTTTAACCTAAGTTAACCCCATTCAAAACAAATCTGTTGTTTTGTAGAAAACTAAGTCAACTGTGACTATGAATACATACCTCTAAAACAGATTTTGGCTGTTTAACAAGTTTTTTCTCTTATATAAATCTGTCATTTAAAAACACAACACAATTCAAGAATCTTTTAGAATTTTGAAGCACAGTTCATACCTTTGGTTATTTTTATCATTTCATTTCATTTCATTTCATTTATTCGGATTTATATACCGCCCTTTCTCCCTTACGGGACTCAAGGCGGTGAACAGGCAATAATAAAAACAACAGTAAAACATCTGATTCAGTAACTATACTAAAAAATATACTAAAAATAAATTAAACACAGGCCTGTTCTAAAATACCCTCTAAAACCCCTAGTAAAAGCAAATTAAAACTACGCCAGGCCGCACGAAATAGATGGGTTTTCAGGGCTCAGCAGAAAAGGCGCAAGTCCACGGCTGTGCGAAGGTCAGGGGGTAGGTCATTCCAGAGGGCCGGAGCTGCCACAGAGAAGGCCCTCCCCCTAGGGGTCGCCAGCCGACATTGACTGGCTGACGGCACCCTGAGGAGGTCCTCTCTGTGGGAGCGGACTGGTTGGAGGGCGATGTTTGGTAGGAGGCAGTCTTGCAGGTATCCAGGTCCCTTGCCATGGAGGGCTTTAAAGGTTGTTACTAGCACCTTGAAGCGCACCTGCAAGGCCACAGGTAGCCAGTGCAGCTCGCGCAGCAGAGGTGTTACATGGGAGCATCTAGAGGCCCCCAAAATCCCCCACGCGAGCGCATTCTGAACTAGCTGGAGCCTCCGGGTGCACCTCAAGGGAAGCCCCATGTAGAGGGTGTTGCAATAGTCCAGGTGGGAGATGACGAGGGCTTGAGTGACTGTGTGTAGAGCGTCGCGATCCAGAAAGGGGCGCAACTGGCGTATCAGGCGAACCTGATAAAAAGCCCCCTGGGCACGGCTGTCACATGATCGGCTAGGGACAGGTGAGAATCCAGGAGGACGCCCAAGTTGCAGGCCCTCTCCGCGGGAGCTAATAATTCGCCCCCGGTAGCCAGAGATGGAACCAACTGGCTATGTCGTGACGCTGGGAACCACAGCCACTCGGTCTTGGACGGGTTGAGTCGAAGCCTGTTCCTCCCCATCCAGACTCGCACGGCCTTCAGGCAACGGGACATCACTTCCACGGCATCGTTGGAGTGGTCCGGGGTGGAGATGTACAGCTGGGTGTCATCCACGTACTGATGAAACTCCACCCCAAAACCACGGATGATCTTACCCAGCGGCTTCATATAGATGTTGAACAGGAGAGGCGAGAGGACTGACCCCTGTGGTACCCCACAAGTGAGACACCTAGACGTCGACCTCTGCCCTCCTGCCAACACAAATTGCAACCGGTGGGAGAGGTAGGAGGAGAACCACCGTAGAACGGTGCCTCCCAACCCCAGCCCCTCCAACCGGCGCAATAAGATACCATGGTCGATGGTATCGAAAGCCGTTTAGAGATCTAACAGGACCAGGATAGAGAAATAACCTCTATCCTGAGCACTCCAGAGATCATCAACCAACGCGACCAATGCCGTTTCCGTGCTGTGCCCAGGCCAGAAGCCAGACTGGCGCGAGTCCAGATAGACAGTTTCCTCCAGGTGCTGAGGGAGCTGTCATGCCACCACACTCTCAACAACCTTCGCAAGAAATCGAAGGTTGGAGACAGGACGGTAGTTGGCCAAAACAGCCGGGTCCAGGGAGGGCTTTTTGAGGAGGGGCCTCACCACTGCCTCTTTCAAGGCGGCCGGTAAAAAACCTTCACTCAAAGAAGCGTTGACAATTCCCTGGAGCCAGCCTCGTGTAACCTCCCGGAAGGCCAGTACCAACCAGGAGGGACACGGGTCCAATAAACATGTGGTGGTGTTCAGCCGCCCCAGTAACCTGTCCATGTCCTCGGGAGTCACAGGATCGAACTCTTCCCACATAACAGTCTCAAGACCTGCCTCTGTCGACCCGTCTGAACTAGACCAATCGGAGGCTAGCCCGTCCCGGATCTGATCGATTTTGTCATGCAGGTAACACCCAAATTCCTCTGCGCGACCCTGCAAGGGGGCATCCCGCGCCCTCTGATGGAGGAGGGAGCGGGACACCCTAAGCAAGGCGGCAGGTGGGTTACCTGCAGACACGATAAGAGCGGAGAAATAGTTCCTTTTCGCCGCTTTTATCGCCACTAAGTAAGTCCTTAAATGGGACTTTACCAGTGTCCGGTCAGATTCGGAGAGGGTCGCCCTCCAGACGCCCTCTAGGCATCTCTTCCGATGCTTCATCACCCGCAGCTCCTCGGAAAACCAAGGAGCCAAGGTGAGAGGCCGCAAAGGCACGACTCAGTCCAGGGCCCCGTGGTCGCACTATTCCAGGTGGCCACTAGGTCCTCAGTTGAGTCGCGGGTCATGGACTCAGGTATTGGCCCAAGTTCCTTCTGAAACCTCTCAGGGTTCATCAGGCGCCTGGGGCAGAACCATCTTGTCACTTCAGATTCCGCCTCCCCGCGGTGAGGTGCAGCGGTTGGAAAGGCCAACTAAAGGAGAGAGTGATCTGACCATGACAGGGGCTCGATGACTATTTTCCCTAAACCAAGATCATTCAACCACTGGCCGGAGACAAAAACTAGATCCAGTGTGTGTCCCCCAGTGTGGGTGGGGTCACGAACTAACTGGGTCAGGTCCATGGCCGTCATGGTGGCCATGAACTCCCGAGCCACCTCAGACGCTTTGCCTACCGATGGCAGATTGAAGTCCCCCATGACTAACAGCCTGGGGTCTCAATCGCCATCTCGGCTATCACACTGAGGAGCTCGGGTAGGGCTGCTGATATGTAGCGGGGAGTCAGGTACATAATCAGCACGCCCTGCTGCCTCCCACAACCCCATTTCACACACAGGGACTCACAACCGGCAGTCTGCGGCACAGTGGTCTCCCTCGGGTCAAGGCCCTCCTTTATAATAACCGCCACCCCCACCCCCCCCACCCCGACCCTGGGCTCTCGGCTGGTGAATGCACAGTAACCTGGCGGGCACATTTCAACAAGGGGCACTCCCCCCTCTTGGCCCAACCAGGTCTCCATGATACCCGCCAGGTCCGCCTCCCCCTCCAAGACCAGATCATAAATGAAGGGGGCTTTATTAATCACGGACCTGCACAACATCAGCCGTAAGCCCAGGCCCTGAGATCCCGAACCCCCTGGGTTGCAAGAGGAGCCATGAGGGCCGGAGCGCGCCACCGCTTGTAAACAGCGGGTGCGTCCTCCCCTAATGTGATATGGCCCTCTGCTCCCGCCATACCCACCCCTCCCATACACAGTCTCGATGGGATTGCCCTCTGTTAATCTGACCCCCCCTCCCCCCCCCACAATTCCAGGACCTACGCCCTCCCCGTCGAGACTGTCAGCCGGCCTGGGAGAATTCCAGAAAGTTATTTTTCATGAATTCTCCCAGGCCTAAATCAGAAGTTATTTTTGAAATAATTATGAAAGAAATATGTTTATTTTTAATTATTTATAAATTACAAATAATTAAACATAACTAGGGTTCCATTTTGAAATATTTAATGAAAGTGAAATTACGTTAGAAATTTTTCTTCATTTATGCCAATCAGACTGAACTGTCTCCATGTAGCTGTCTGTCTGTTTCTTTCTCTCTCTCTCTCTCTCTCTCTCTCTCTCTCTCACACACACACACACACACAGAGCAGCAGCAGTGTCTGAAGATGTAACATTTTTCTGTAATGAAGGGAACTTTTTATTAGTATTTTCTAATTAATTTCTCTGATTCCTCAGCCACAATACGAAAACTACCACGTGGCTGGATCCTCGTCTGTGTAAAAAGGCCAAAGCCCCTGAAGACTGTGAAGATGGAGGTAAGAAGCTAGTAACCCTAACCCTCCAACCTGCTATGTAGGATTTACTTCATGTTTATTGAATTGTTGGGAAAAAGCTTTCCTGGTGTAATAAATTATTAACTGTACTAATCAGTTGCATATTACTTCTGCGTTATAGTATCTGATTCACATACATTTATCACATCCTTGTAATCTTGTTCACATACATTTATCATGTCCTTGTAATCTTGTTGCTCTCTCTCAAGCACTCTGATCAATTCTTTCCATATGTTATGTTATGTTATGTTATGTTACGTTACGTTACGTTACGTTACGTTACGTTATATTTCGTTATGTTACGTTTATTGGATTTGTATCCCACCCTATCTCCCCGAAGGGACTCAGGGCGGCGCACAGGCAAATATTAAAAACAATACAAAACAATACAAAATACAATATAACTACAATAAAAATATATTAAATTTAAACCATGCTAAAAACATTTTTAAAACCATCTAAAAACCCTTAATAAAATCCCCACAATTTGTTAATAAAATCTAAGCCAGGCCAGCCAGATGGAAAAAGTGAGTTTTGAGCTCCCGGCGAAAGAGGCGCAGCATAACTCCTTTTATATTTCAAGATTAGCCTGCAGCTGGAGCACCCTGAAGATGCCTCCCAGTGCTCTGTTCCAGAAATAGTGGTTTCAGTAATTATTCCATTTTAAGATCTTCCATCTGGGCAGTCTGCATTACATGACACCAAACACTTCAGTTTTTTAAAATCTCCCTAGCATCAGTATTCACATTTGGGTTGGTCATTATTTTGTTTTATTGAATTCTTTTATTCCTTAGATTCAGAATAACTTGTCTTCTCAGTTGTGGCACAAAGAGTCATTAACTTGTGGGCGGCTGCATTTTGAACCAATAGCAATTTCCAGATGTTTTGACAGGCAATTGTAAAATTAGAGTAAACTGTAGTAACCCAATTGGGTATAGATAAGAGCATGCCAACCCTTCTTGCTTCCCAGAACTATTTTTCTCATACTCTTATCGCTCCCATCCCCTAAAAAAAGGTCAGGCTGGCAGTATTTCACAGAGTAGCATTAACAAGTTTATGTTGTCTCACCTCAAACTGATGGATGAAATCACTCACAGTGATTTCACTCACAGTGATTTCTTATAGATTTTTATGTAGCAAGGGAGAGACTCTTAAGCACTAAGGAACCCCACAGCACAGTGCTCACATTTCCTCTCCCACTGTTTTTTTACTGTGGGATTATGTGCCCTCAGGTTGGGGTTGATTCTTAGTGACCACATAGACAGATTTTCTGTAGGAGTCACGGTTCCTAATTGGTCCTTCTGATCTTCCAACAGTGCACACATCACTACTGCAATTAGTGTTTTTCTTTTTTATTGTTGCTAAATGTAATATTTCAAAAATGGGGGGAAATGAAGGGACGCAAAAGTGCATTTATCATGGTTTTTTGCATGATCCCCCCCCCCCGGCCTCAATTTGCATGCAGAGGACTAGCCAAACAAACAGAGGACTAGCCAGACAGAGGACTAGCCAAACAAACTAAAACCAAAACAAAAGGAGAAATGTTTCCCCTTTTGCATTTGAATATCCAAGAAGGGACAGGAAAGGAAAAAGGGAAAGAAAAAGATTGGAAGAGAGCAAGGAAGGAAAAAGGAAGGAAAGATGGCAAGGAAGAAGAAAGGAGAACGAAGAGGGAACGAAGCAAGGAAAGTCCCGCCTTAGCACTTGGCCACCAGCAGCCCTGCTGCCCTTTCACCATCCCATTGCCTCCTTCTCCTGACCTCTCCTGGTGGTTTCCCATCCTATGGCTGAGGATGGTTTGGTTGCAAAGCTGGGTCTCATTGCATGAAGAGGGAGTGGGCCTTCCTCTGAGCACCAAACCATTGGTCTCCCTCCATGGTCTTGCCTTCCTCGACTGGAGACAATGGATTCTCCCCAGCCCCACCTGGGCCACCACAGGTGCTCCTGACATGAGTGATGTCCAGCTGGCCACACCCACTCCAGCCATGCCCCCCCGCCCCCACAGGTCAAATGCATTCCTGATGCAGTTCTCAATGAAGTCGAGTTTGACACTTCTGCTTTAGAATAAGAACAAAAACTAAAAAAGAAAAACGCAATAGTTCATTGGAATTTCTTATTTGCTGCAGATTAAACTGTGATGATATGTATGTATTTTGATCACGAGTCAGTGTGTGCAAACTTTTGCTTAATTCTAATATGTTTTTCTTTAAAAATACTATTATATAATTTTCTGAATCTAGAATGATTCTTCTTCTCATAGACATGTTCTATGCAGTGAACATTTGCTGTTATAAATGATTATGCAAAACATATTATTTTGGCTTTGAAAGATGCACAAATAAATTAATTAATTATGCAGTCCTTTTTTCTCAATATGTGTTGAGGCAGATAAGAAACAACTTAGATTCAAGATGAGCCTTATTTCCATACAATTTTTAAACTTTATATCTGACTGCTTGAAATGCAGTTGGGTTTTGGATGTTGGGTTTGCATTGGTTTATTTATTTATTTTTTTAAAATAATGTGCAGTTGAAAGGTGTAAATGAAGAACTTTATTTAAATGGATAAATGCATATTTTAATTGATATGTAATCTAATATAGGCATTCTTTGAAGCATAAATAATATCAACGATGTCTGCAGGATTTTGCTGCTTTCATCAAAATGACCAAAGCAGAACCAGACTGCAGACTCCAGCATTTCTACATCTGCAGTTCTTCATAACAGTACAGCTTTCGTCATCCTTGCTCTTCCTTTATGCTGCCTGACCAAAGTCAAGTCGCTTAAATAAAATAACATCTGGTTATTTTTATTTTTAATATGATTCTGAAGCTATAACTTTATGAAAGTAATATCATCCTTAGTACTGGTTTGAAAAAACTCAACAAATCAGACAATATATTTTTTCTAATAATTTTTTATGGACATATCCCAAGTAATTACCAGGAGTTAAGTTTGACTTGAGGAACTAATGAGATATAAAAACCTGGTAAAGTGTTCGTAATGTTTACAATATGCTTGGATGTTCCATGGAAGGAATTCTCTTGCGCAAAGAAACAAACAGCGCTAACATCATGGACTCAGACAGTGTCAGTTTCACCATGTCATGCAAATTCTACCTTCCACAATCTTGTCTATTCTGACATTCTTGACCAAAATGAAATTCTAAAGTGGTCTGTGAAAATAGAGTTAGTTCAGCCACATGGCTCTATGCTGATTTTCCACAGAAGAGAAAGATGACAGAGACGGAAACAAGTGAGGGTGGTTCAGTTGTTCCTGAATCAGACTGGATTGACACCCACCATAATAATACCAGTGGTTTTTTTTAAACCATTTCAGCAATGGAGAAAAGGTAGAAACGGGAAGTATAACTTTTAGCGTCCCTGGTGCTGATTGGTAAGGCTATAATGGTCTGGCACAAGAAAAGTACAGAGCATGGTGTTAGTCAAATGATGTTACAGTTAAAGTGTTTTGTGTGAATAAAGCAATTGAGTGGATAAAGAAAGGGAAGGATAGCAAAGCAATGTGACATTATTGAGTCAAGGATTTTTTTTAAAAAATCATGGAAATATTTTTTTTTTTACTTTCCTAGAACCCTGTTTTTATAATAGTGTAGTTTGAACTGTCTAAAACTTTTTTAATTTGTTTCATTTTTGCTTGGAGAAGTGACTGTAAAAGATAGTTCTTGACTTACAGTTGTAATGGACTTACAATCTTACGTAGTGATGGTCATAAAGTGGATTACTCTGTGACTGGATCTCTTTTTATTATCTTTTTTTGTGGCAGTTAAGTAAACATGATCATAAAGTGAATGCTGCAGTTGTTATCTGAATCCATTGTTTACTATTGGGTGTTTTTGCTAACACAAACTTTATGAATTGCTGTTATATGATGAGTGCCTGAAATGCCATCAAAAATGCTACTATATAACACTGGTCTGTGACAGTAATCAAAGATTGGTTGAAAAGCTTGAAAAGACACTGCTAAGTCGACCAAAGACAACTGAATTGATATTTAAACTTGTTTCTGAACCAGACTTTAGTTCTGTGAACATTGTTTCTGTTTGATTTAGTTGATTTCCATGTCACCCACATTTAATAATTCTATGGAATTTTACAGTTATTTTTATATTTGTAAATTTGTAGTACGTTGTCCTGCATCCCCGTGATATAAATAGGATTTAAAAAGTAATAAGCTCATCAGTTTTTCTCTTCTAATTATAGAGCTTCCTTATGGTTGGGAAAAAATAGAAGACCCTCAGTATGGAACATATTATGTTGAGTAAGTTTTTTTGTCTAATTGCTGAAAGTCTAGATTAATTGAATAACTGCTGAAAGTCTAGATTAATTGAATAACCAAATCCATCACCAAAGTAGATACAGTAAGGTAACTAAGTAATTTAGAAATAACAAAATTGATGAACTGATAATCCTAACAAAACTTTAGTTCTTTTATTTGGTTTATCAATCTGTGTTCTTGGTTATTGTTTATAGTCCCACCCAAAAGTGTGATAGATGAAGAAGTAAATATTTTTTTGCTTTTTATATTAAGCTTGATCCAAATATTTTTTTATTCCACATATAAAATAATAATGACTTAATACCCAATTTTTATAACTGATTATCAGATAATTATTCTCGTGACTTTTTATTATCTATATCAACATATTAAACAATAGGCAGCACTTCTAATTTCTCCCTCTTCCCAAATTAAGGTTAAATTTAGATTTTGTCCTAAATTCATTCACTTGTTTGAATTCAAATCTCAGTTAGTTGATCATTAGAAACAATTGGATCCTTTGTATTCATTTGATTCTTCTGATTCTTTGTATTCAAATGGAAGTATGCTACTAGCTATTGGAAAACCTGGGTTTTTCAGATTAATTATGTAAGTATTAAAATATTGGAAGTTTAGCAATTACTGAAATGAAGTTCTGCTGGATTTTTGGTAAGAACATCTGCCTCTTGGAAAGTTGAAAGAATGGACAGCAATATCCAATTATGCAGAAAAAAGGGACTTTTTTCTGTAAGTATTTTGTAATTCCATTTGCACTACCATTTTGTGTACTTTGCAGTCACATCAACCAGAAAACTCAATTTGAAAATCCAGTTTTGGAAGCCAAACGGAAAAAACAGCTAGGACAGACTGATGGAGGATTGTCAAATCCAGGTGCAGTTTTCAGTGGCTTACTCTTAAAACCTGAAATGTATTTGTTAAGAATATATACAGTCATCATAATCACAACATCTCTTTATGCTAGCTTTCTGTAAACAATTAGCTAATATTTGTACTGTTATAAACATGAATCTGAAATAATTCCTGACATATTTTTATGATTTTAAAATATTGTTTTTTATGCCAACTTAATAGCATAAATAATTTTTCATTCTAAGTAGTATAACAATATTTTTAAAATGGCAGAGTATTTAAAAAAAAGGTTTTGGACATTTTTCATAGTTAATCAGATAAGCAAAATATCCCAACTAAGTATCTTTAAAGTTCTTCTCTCTGTGAAAGAAGTGAGAACATAATACTTTTAATGATGAAAATGGATAGATGGGTGGGTGGGTGGATGGATGGATGGATGATGGATGGATATGGCCCAGCATTCGCTGTTTATAAATAGTTATTTAACAGAACAGAATAATATAAACCTATCCATGTTTTATAATGCTGTGCATCTGACATTTCAAAATAGTTTATCACTACAATATTAATTACCTTATTCTGCACTCCCAGTTTTTGAGTAGACATGCCTAAAAGCATTTTCTTTGTGTGCAGAACAAGCAAAACCTTTCTTTACTCGCGATCCATCCCAGTTGATAGGGACACTGATACGAACATCACTGAAGAAAAGTACTATGGGATTTGGATTCACAATAATTGGCGGAGACAGACCAGATGAATTTCTACAGGTGAAGAATGTGTTAAAGGATGGACCTGCTGCACAAGATGGCAAAATTTCATCAGGTAAATGAGGTATTACAATTTATAGTGTAGTTGGATCACAAAAGAGTTTGGTATTTTAGATATTCAGGAACAATTTATTTTTTCTTTCCCAATTAAAATTCATTTATTTATTACTAAAATTTCTATGGACCACCCATCATAAGCTCTTAGCTCTGGGCAGCTAGAAATATAGAAATACCAAAATACAATAATAGAACAACTATTATAAATACAAAATGCAAAAGTTAAGGCTTCTCATAGAGCATGTAGAGCAGTGGTTCTCAACCTTCCCAATGCCGTGACCCTTTAATACGGTTCCTCATGTTGTGGTGACCCCCCAACCATAAAATTATTTTTGTTGCTACTTCATAACTAATTTTGCTACTGTTACGAATTGTTAAGCCTGATTCACTTAACAACAGTGTTACTAACTTATCTTGCAGTGATTCATTTGACAGATGTGGCGAGAAAAATGGTAAAACGGGGCAAAACCCACAACAAACTTCTCACTTAGCAACATAAATGTTGGGGTTGGTAAGTTGAGGACTACCTGTATGTTAGGCTTGAACAAAAATAGGCCAAGAGGAGAATAGTTTCCATATGTCCCTATTCCAGCAGGGCAACATTTGTTTCTTAAGGAAGGCAGAGAAATCCCCACTGGATCTCTTACTAGCAGAGCAGCTCAATCAGTCTGCCAACAATCGCTCTTTCAAGGGTGCCAAAGGGCAGCGCCAAACCCCAGACTTTCTTCGCTGCTCCCAGGAAGCTGCGGGCTGGGCCATAAGGGCAAGGCGCCCACAGGGTTGTTAGAGAGTGAAGCCAGCTGTCACTCGACATGCTGCCCGGCTCGTTCGTCTGCCTGGCTTTCCTGCCTCCTTACCAGGCCCAGGAAAGCAGCACAAAGAGCAGCTGAAATGCACCACTTAAGTGCCTGCTGGAAAGCAGCCACTGCCAGCTTTCCTGCCCCAAGGCCGCCACCTGCCTGGCTTCTTCGCCCGCTGCCATTGGCCACCTTTACGACCAGCTGAAGGGTGAGCAGTGCTGAGCTTCCAGGTGGTGACTCTCCGGTGGCCACATCCTCCCCAGCATCATCCCTGAGGGTTTCCGCTTCTCGCACTCCCTCCTCTTCTTCCAACCGGGCAAAATTGACCTGCTTCTTCGCGCCCCTCGCCACCATATGTCTACTACACCCGAGGGCCACCACTGCAGTGACTGACTAATCCCAGAGCCGATGGCATCTTGGCAGGCGAAAGGAGTGCCTTAAGACCATGCTTCCAGAAAGCACCGGATACCAGCTGTTTACGATGCGGAGGCTGTCGCTGCAAAACGCCTCCCTTTCCACACCGAGGTTGGCAAATGCTCCCATTGGCTAACATCAGGCGAATTAATTCCCCTCTCCAGTTATTGACTCTAAGCCCTAGAGATCTTAGGCGACCCCTGTGAAAGAGTCGTTCGACCCCCAAAGGGTCGAACAGGTTGAGAATCACTGATGTAGAGGATTCTTCAGTCGTGCCAACAGATGACTTTACCCAGTGTCTTTGTGTAGGTGTTAAATAGGAGTGTAGAGAGCATTAAAGCCTGATGCATTTAGCAGAGATCTAGGTGCATCATAGGGCAACAATTCTTCAATCAAAGTACTTACAGAATACATCCAAAATCTGAGGGCTATGACACCTATGGAATTGAAATTTGGCTAATTTTATAAAACATTTTATGATATAAAAATGATCATAAAACATTTTATGAGATCATACAATATGTCATCAAACACTTCCTAAAAAGTTTTAAGATCTTTTCAAGTTCATTTAAAGTTCTGGCATTGTTGAAGACATTGAGGAATCTAGTAAGAAAATATACGTATCTGAAACGATGACCCAGAGTTCATGGGTTGTATAGTCTAGCAATATATTTGAATAAAAAAGTCATATATAATTTAGACTTCAATAAATTAGCGCATGAGTCTTATCCTAACATTCTGTTTTTCACTTAGGAAGTACATAAACAATCTCAAAAGCCAATGAAAATAAGTATTTAGATGTCAGGTCTTAATAAATATAAGTTCAAGGCAAAATTCAGGGGAAATGGTAGAATCAGATGCAATATTGTATCATTATTGTTCTAAATTTTGATTGGGAGATGCCCAAAGTTTGTTGTAAGATGGGTGGCTATATAAATGTTTTAAATAAATAAATCAATATTAATAATTCTCCACAATGAGGTTACTAAGATTTATTTTAATATATGTAAATATGTTTGTGTTAATACTTTATCCATTTTTAATAGGTGATGTCATTGTAGATATAAATGGTACATGTGTCCTTGGCCATACCCATGCTGATGTTGTCCAGATGTTTCAATTAGTTCCCGTCAATCAGTATGTGAATATGACGTTGTGTCGTGGATATCCTCTGCCTGATGAAAGTGAAGATCCTGTTGTAGATATTGTTACAGCCACTCCTGTCTTAAATGGCCAACCAGTTACACAAGGAGATACCTGTATACTCAGTCAGGATTTAATCCCAGGAACAGTGGTTTTGGATCACAGTAGTAAAACTGGACATATATTAGTCAATGGACGCCTGAACGGTCCTTCAACAATAGACTTTGGAGAAGAAAGGGCTTCTTCAGGATGTTCTCAAACAGAAATGGTCACAATTCCTCTGATCAAGGGACCTAAAGGTTTTGGATTTGCAATAGCTGATAGCCCTTCAGGACAAAAGGTGAAGATGATTTTAGACAGCCAGTGGTGTCATGGACTTCAGAAAGGGGATGTAATTAAAGAGATTTATCATCAGAATGTACAGAATTTAACACACATCCAGGTAGTAGAAGTACTGAAGCAGTTCCCAGTTGGAGCAGAGGTGCCACTGCTTATCCTAAGAGGAGGTATGTAAATGAATTTGCTATAACTTAAAATGCCTGTGTTGCTTTCAAACACAATGTAGTACTTCTATCTAGTGACATTGACAACAAAATGCAATGATGCCATAATGATGGCATATGAACACTGATAGATCATGCAAATTCTGTGATTACTTTTTTTTTGCATCAGAACATCTGATGCAAATATGTATTTGTGGCATTTTGGAATTATGACAAAATGCACATATGATCTTATTGTGGTTGCCCATATTGCTACTCTTAAGTTTGTATTTCTACATCCATGGTAAAAGAAGTGATGTAAAAAGCATCTTCCCATCTCTTCTCTATGAGTCTCTCAGAAGATGCTGTGTTTCTAAAGGTCAAGTATCTATACATTTCTCCAAAGGCAAAATTATTTTCCATTTATATTTGATTGGCAAAATTTTCATAGGAACATACATATGTAAAATTTGTATACCTGAGTGGTGCCATGTAAAGACCTCACTTGTAGTTTGTTGATTGTCTCTTCGTTTGTCTTAGTCCACTGTCTTTTTATGTATATGGCTTTTTATTGTTATTTTGACTTCTTAATCTCATGTCAGTAAGGGTCAGTTAACCAATGTAAAATATCATATAAGCTTGCTTTCCTTTATGGGCTTGATATTAATATTGACTTTATTACATAGAGTTATATACAGTTATATTTGTGACAATTGTATTTTGAAATGGCAGTAGATACTGTTAGCAAAGTTCATTCAAATACAAATTGATTATTGCTGACATGGTTAAATTGTACAAATCTACTGCCAAACATTGCTGGGTTTATATGTTGTTGAGGATAATGTAGAAGTGTAATGGTAGAAAGTGTTTGCTTTTTATTCAATAAGTCACTTCCATGCATTTTTTAAAATACATTTTGGTTATTAGTTATTGAGCATTCTATTTGTACTAAAACTGTGAACTTCTCATGTAATGTAGTACAGTAGCTGTTATACTCCCCATTTATGATCTATTGATCTAATTAAAATATAACAATGAATTGGAAAATGCCATGTTATTGATATTTTTATGTTGGTGATAAACTGATTCTTCTCATTGTCCTTGGAAAAATATGGAAGTTTGCCATTAATTGCAAATAATCTCTTGATGCAGATAAATTCATTTTTAAATATTGAGGAAATTGGTAGAATGGTAATGGGCCAATACAAAATAGTTCCTGTGACATCTTAAAATTAAAAACAATATTTTAAACATTGGAATTGGGGAGGGGCGGCTTTGAATTGGGTTTGATTTGATTTAGTTTGGGTTTTTGAATATTTTTTTTTGCATGGGAATATATGTGAGTGTGTATATGTATGTAAAAATTGCTGTCCCTTCAAGTGCCATTAAGACATGTTATCACAGATTTATGAGGGAAATCTACATGGCCAGGTGAGTCCCCTTGCTTAGAATTTTAACTTGGTACTGAGATTGGTGGACAATTCATAAATCTTTTTAACTTAATCACAATGAGAGTTTTTTCATACTAGAATAATTAGCACAGCTTTTTATGATTATCATGCGTATATATATTTTAAAAGCAGTCTCAGAATATATTATACACG
Source organism: Rhabdophis nuchalis (assembly GCA_039707465.1). Taxonomy (NCBI): domain Eukaryota; kingdom Metazoa; phylum Chordata; class Lepidosauria; order Squamata; family Natricidae; genus Rhabdophis; species Rhabdophis nuchalis. The sequence continues at coordinate 44,129,706 of CM077644.1, read as the reverse complement.
AATGAATGAATGAATGTACAAGGGCAGATAACATGGTAACTTATTTAATATTCATTCACTAAAACCTTTTCAAGGCACATAATCTATCATTGAAATTCCCTTTTCAGATTGTGGCATTGAAAATAACGAGAAATTTTTAAATACTGGTTTGACTTAGTCATTATGTTTACATTAGTTCCCTCCCATTTATTGTGTGATGTGCAAAGGGTATGTGGGAAAAAGGATTGTACATTTATAATGTTTAGTAAGAAACTGAGCTGATTACTTGAAAGGACTATTATTGTTACTTACCATTTGAAAAACTTTGAATGCAATATTTGCAGTAAAGATATTTTTGGTTCTTGTTTCCAAGAAACTTGAATTCTTGATAAGCTGCCAAGTGAATATGTCGATCGCTAGCCAAGACTATCAAATTATAAAGTCTAACTCTTTTGTTATAATATTCAGGATAGCTTTATGTAGTGCTATGGATGTGAAGAAAAAGGTGCTTCCATGTATATATGGGTGCAGATGTAGCATTACTGGCATGATCCTGGAAAAAAAGCCACTGTTTTAAAAATATGGTGACTTATTGAAAGCCAACATGTGCTCCAAAGGTGCTCTATTCTTCTGAATGCAAAGCACTGCATAGCCTTAAAACATTGAACAGGAATATCCTGAGTGATTATATTAATATTTATTTTTTGTTGTAGGACCTTCCTCACCTACAAAAACTCCCAGTATTGATAATGTGAGTATTAATAAATGTATTTGCAATTTGCATATCCCTATCTGTAGAAAAATTTGTAGAAGGTTTTGTTGAATCATTTTATTAAGATTTTGTTACATTCTTTTCTAAACATATATTGTTTTAATCAGTATGACAGTTATGGTTGGATGTTAAGGAAAAACAACTCTGTCTTCCACATTTTGTGGTGTAAAACTATTTTATATATTCATTCAATAATTGCAAATTTGCTACTGGGTTTGCTCAATTTTAGATGAAGTAAAATTTTCCACTTTTAAAGTAATAATATCCAGTCTTTTTAACTGGTTTCCAAAAACTTTGTTCTTCATTTGTTCATCTTCTGAGGTCAAGGTTGTGAGCAGAAGTTTTATTTATTGACTGTATTGACAATAAACTTTATTAAGAGGCATGGTATTGCAGTATTGCAGTCTAATTCTGCTGACTGCCGAGGGTTCGATCCTCACTGGCTCAAGTTGTACTCAGCCTTGCATCCTTCCAAAATTGGTAAAATGAGGACCGATATTTTGGGAGGTCAATATGCTGACTCTTTAAACTGCCTAGAGAGGACTGTAAAGCACTGTGAAGCGGTATATAAGTCTAAGTGCTATTGCTATTAATATTAAAAGGCATCTCATTAAAGGAAAATCTGAACTGATTAGTTGTAATGAATGAAATGCTTTTCTACAAACTCTACGAAAATAATGACTCTTTGTTCTCTTAATATTCTTTGGTAAGATAAATGAAAAAGGTACAACCCAAGAATGAACTAGAGAGTACATGTCAGGAAGCATGCTCCAAGAAAGCTGTGTCATAAAGGAGCAAAGCTTAAGGTAGCTGAATTGTGGTCAAAACATTTGTTCTCAAGATTAGTTATCAGTCATGGGATTAAGGTATGAGGGAGATAAACACAAAATACTGTTACTCCTTTTTTTTCTTTTCTGGATGCACTATTAAAACATGAATTTGCATTCTAAGAAAAGCTATACAATGAAAAACCCTCTCTATGCACTATTTTTCCAGCATGAGTTCTTTTATTTAAGTCTCAAACTATTTGATGCTGTATCCCCCTAAATCAGCTGTGGGGACTGTTTTGCAGTAGTCAAGAATACATATAAAGATATAACCTATGCTTGAATACTTGCTGCCAATTTTAACAAGTTTAAGAAGGGTTATAGTTGGCACTTTAGATATAGTGGTAGAGAGGCACTCACTTTTTATCACAGCTGTCACAGCTGCATATCTGATGATTGCTGAAAATCAAGGAACATTCCCATATACCTACTTAATCTTTTAGAGATTACCGTATTTATCGGCGTATAACACGCACTTTCCCCCCCTGAAAATAGGGGGCAAATGATGTATGCATGTTATACGCAGATATAAGGAGGAGGAGAAGGAGGAGGAGGAGATGACGGCCCCGGAGGCACGGAGCCCTTCCCCGCGGCGGGCGCCTCCTTCTCCGCTGGCAGGTAGAGCAAGGTCGAGGGGCTTCCCCCCTTTCCCCACTTCCCAGCTCTTTCCAAACCCCGGGAGCTTGCCGAGGGGCGGCGGTGGCGGCAATGGTGGTGGCGCCAATGGCGGCGGCAACGCCGCCGTCACCGCGTTGCCGCCGCCGCCCCTTGGCAAGCTCCCGGGGTTTGGAAAGAGCTGGGAAGTGGGGAAAGGGGGGAAGCCCCTCGACCTTGCTCTACCTGCCAGCGGAGAAGGAGGCGCCCGCCGCGGGGAAGAGCTCCGTGCCTCCGGGGCCGTCATCTCCTCCTTCTCCTCCTCCTCCTCCTGCTGCTGGCCAGGAATTCCTGCGCTTTCCTCCAGCGACGAGAAGCGACGAGTGGCGCTGGGGCAGAGCCAGGCTGCTGCCCGGAGATTAGCCAGAGAGGGTGTGGGCTGCTGGCGGAGAAGAGGCATGCCTGAACAGTCATTCATTCACGCGGTCCTTGGCCAGCCGGCTGCCGGGTCGCTCCATCCCAAGCCAGGGAAAAAGAAGACAGTGCAGCCGCCTTGCTTGCTTTCCTGCCTGACCGCCAGAGAGAGAGAGAGAAAGAGAGAGAGAGGGAGGGAGGGAGGAAGGAAGGAAGGAAGGGAATCAGAATCTGACAGACAGAGAGAATGACAGAGAGAGACAGGAAGGGAGGGGATAGCGATTTCTGAGTAAACTTTTGTAAAAACAGAATATCCAAGTTTCTTTGTTAAAACAGTTGCTTTTACTGTCCTTTTACATTATTTACCTTATAAGTGGTAATAATATTAATAAAAAAAAGTTCTGAGCTACCCTTATTTTGCTTCAAAGTTCTTTATTTGAAATTTAAATTTTTTTCCTGAAATTTCCCTCTTAAAATGAAGGTGCGTGTTATACGCCTGTGCGTGTTATACACCGATAAATACTGTAATTGATCTGTCTTCCTGTTGGAAGGGGAGCAGTTTGAATGCTTCATAGCCAGAATATTAACATTAGCAGTCCTATAAATGCAACAGCTATGCAACCATCTCTGAATGACAGACACATATGTTCCCTAGAAAATTCTAATCCAGGCTTAATTGTAGGGAACAATTAGAGGGGGTATCATTCCTGTAATAATGAGACTCCAGATCATTAGATAACATATATACACAGGCCGTGTTTTCATATAAATGTTGAACATTATGGAGGAAAACATAGAAGCCGACAGGATATATTAGCTGATGAGTTGAACAATGAGCCCGAAGCCACTTTAGAACCATAATCCAATAAAACAACAGTAGAATTTAAGTTCGGATACTACCAGATGGTCTAAGAAGTATTAGCAGAATCATACTGAGGGAGGGAGGGCGGAGGGAGACGAAATGGTCATCATCGGTTGGAAGACCGTGGCCGCTGGATTCAGACGGTCACGTGCTCCAACTCTCCGCTCTCCCATCGCAGACTAGGTGGGCAGGAATCACAGACCCGGGGCCCGAGGCTGATGTTATGCAACGCCAGGTCCGTGGTTCAAAAAGCCCCCCTCATTCGTGACTTTGTGTCAGAGGGGGACCCGGACCTGGTGGGTATAACGGAAACCTGGTTGGGCCACGAAGGGAGTATGCCCCTCGTGGACATGTGCCCACCAGGTTACCGTGCCTTCCATCAGCCAAGGGCCCTAGGGAGGGGTGGGGGGGTGGCGATTATCGTAAAGGAAGGTCTTGAACCGAAGGAGACCACAGTCCCTCAGACAACCGGGTGTGAATCTCTCTGCGTGAGATGGGGCCTAGGGAGGCAGTTGGGCGTGTTAGTTGTATACCTGGCTCCTCGCTATGCAACAACAGCCCTGCCCGAGCTCCTAGAGGTGATAGCCGAGGCGGCAGTTGAGACCCCCAGACTGGTAGTCATGGGGGACTTTAACTTTCCGTCGGCAGGCGAAGCCTCTGGAGCAGCTCGGGAGTTCATGGCCTCCATGACGGCCATGGACCTGACCCAGGTAGTTTTAGGCCCCACTCACGAGGGAGGAAACACACTGGATTTCATCTTTGTCTCGGGACAGTGGAGTTGTGATCTGGGAATAGGGGACCTAGCCATCACTCCCTTGTCATGGACAGATCACGCTCTCCTTCAGCTGGACTTTCCAATCGCTACACCTCACCGCGGGGAGGCGGAACCGGATATTCCTATATGGTTCCGCCCCAGGCTTCTAATGGACCCGGAAAGGTTCCAGAGGGAGCTTGGGCCAATTCCTGTGACCCTGCCCCGCGACTTGACTGAGGACCTAGTGGCCGCATGGTTAAGTGCGGCCGCGGGGGCCTTGGACCGAGTCGCGCCCTTGCGGCCTCTCTTGCGGCGGCGAATCACCCAGGCTCCTTGGTTTACCGAGGAGCTTCGGGGGATGAAACGCCACAAGAGATGCCTAGAGAGCAGATGGAGATCCTCTCGCTCCGAAGCCGACCGAACACTAGTGAGAACCCATATTAGGGCTTACTGAGTGGCGATAAGGGTGGCCAAACGTGAGTATTGTGCCACCCTTATTGCATCCGCAGATAACCGCCCTGCCGCCCTGTTTGGGGTGACCCGCTCCCTCCTTCATCAGAGGCCGCGGGAAGCCCCTCTGCAAGGGCAAGCAGAGGAATTTGGGATTTATCTGCAGGAGAAAATCACTCGGATTCGGAATGAGCTACCCTCCATCGACAGTGGTCCTGTGGGACTGTCCGAGACTAGTCTTGAGGTTCCTTCTTGGGAGGAGTTTGACTTTGTTACCACCGAGGATATGGACAGGTTGTCAAGGAAACTTAGGGCGACCACATGTTTATTGGACCCGTGTCCCTCCTGGCTTGTACTGGCATCCTGGGAGACGACACGAGGCTGGCTCCAGGGCATTGTCAACGCATCTTTGAGTGAGGGGTCCTTGCCTGCCGTCTTGAAAGAGGCGGTAGTGAGGCCCCTCCTCAAGAAGCCGTCCCTGGACCCAGCTTTATTAGAGAACTATCGTCCGGTCTCCAACCTTCACTTTTTGGTGAAGGTTGTCGAGAGTGTGGTAGGTCAACAGTTTCCGCGACACCTGGAGGAAGTTGATTATCTAGACCCGCGCCAGTCCGGCTTCCGACCCGGTCACAGCACCGAGACGGCATTGGTCGCGTTGGTTGATGATCTCTGGAGGGCGCGGGATAGAGGTTATTCCTCTATCCTAGTCCTATTAGACCTCTCGGCGGCTTTTGATACCATCGACCATGGTATCCTATTGCACCGACTGGGGGGGTTGGGGTTGGGAGGCACCGTTTTGCGGTGGTTCTCATCCTACCTCTCTGGTCGGTCGCAATATGTGTTGACGGGAGGGCAGAGGTCGACCTCGAGGCCTCTCTTATGTGGGGTTCCTCAGGGGTCGGTCCTCTCGCCCCTCCTTTTCAACACATATATGAAGCCGCTGGGTGAGATCATCCGTGGTTTTGGGGTGGAGTACCATCTGTACGCTGATGACACCCAGCTGTACATATCCACCCCAAACCACCCCAACGATGCCGCCGAAGTGCTGTCCCGGTGTTTGGAGGCCGTACGGATCTGGATGGGTGGTAACAAACTCAGGCTCAACCCTGCCAAGACTGAGTGGCTGTGGTTTCCGGCACCCCGGTTCAGCCAGATTACACCTACTCTGGCCATTGGGGGCGAAACACTGGCCCCCGTGGAGAGGGCGCGCAATTTGGGTGTCCTCCTGGATTCCCGGCTGTCCATGGAGGACCATGTGGCGGCCGTGGCCAGGGGGGCGTTTCATCAGGTACGCCTGATGCGCCAATTGCGCCCCTTACTGGACCGGGCTGCCCTTCGCACAGTCACTCAAGCTCTTGTGACGTCCCGACTCGACTACTGTAATGCTCTCTACATGGGGCTTCCCTTGAGGTGCACTCGAAAGCTACAGCTAGTCCAAAACGCAGCCGCACGGGTGATTATGGGAGCCACTAGATGCTCCCACATAACACCGATCCTGCGCAAGCTGCATTGGCTTCCTGTGGTTTTTCGAGTGCGCTTCAAGGTTCTGACAACTATCTTTAAAGCGCTCCATGGCTCGGGGCCTAGTTATATGCGAGACCGCCTCCTGCCCCATACATCCCTTAGACCGATACGCTCCCACAGAGAGGGCCTTCTCAGGGTGCCGTCGGCCGGACAATGCCGACTGGCGACACCCAGGGGAAGAGCCTTCTCTGTGGCGGGCCCAGCCCTTTGGAATGACCTACCCCCTGAATTACGTACCATCACCGACCTCCGCCTCTTCCGCCAATGTCTTAAGACATATTTGTTTCAACAAGCCGGCCTAGCCTAACCTCCCATGGGGACTTTTAGGTAGTTTTAAATTGGGTTTTTAAAATTTGGTTTTAGCGCAGGATAGGTTATTTAATAGTTTTTTAAATTATATTTATTGTATTTTGTATGTTTTTAAATTTTCCTGTGCGCCGCCCTGGGTCCTTCGTGGAGAAGGGCGGGATATAAATTTAAATAAATAAATAAATAAATAAATAAAATAAATACTTCCCCATCCACTTTCTAGAGTAGATCACCCACCAAATCAATCCAATTGCCTTTATATAATATTCTAACCAAAAACCTAACTAATGAATCCAAATTATTAGCTTCACCCATGTGTTTGGAGCAAAAACAATCATTATCTTCTTGGCCATATTTTTCAGAAATTGAGTATTTGAGACTAACATGCACAGAACTTTTAGATGGTAAGCTACCTTGTGTAGGCAGGGGTTGGAGCAAGTACATCTCACTTGCAAAGAGGCACTGGTTATTGTCCTTAGCTCCAGACAAGTACTATTCAGGCCAGTTCAACAAGACAAAAAAGACAGTCTTTGACTAATCTTGTCCACATCTCTCAAGATGTATACATTAGAAGGCTCTAAGATAACAAGATAAATTATGGTGATTTCTTTATTTCACAGTTCAACTAAGATTTCAATAGTATTAGCAACTTACAAGAAAGAAGACGCAGTAAATGATCCAGATCCATCCATTTCCTAGGTCTTGCCATTTAAACTAGTCATCTGCCAGTGTTAGTGATTAGTGGTAGTCACCATACTAAAACTCACCATCCACTGTTATTTATCTAGGATAGGATTTCTCAACTAGAGGTTTCTTAGCTTTAGGATTCTGTGAGAGGTCACTAGACTCTCCCTGGGAGATCATGATTTATTTATTTTTAAAAAGCAGAGACTGAACAAAACCCCAACTCCAAATCCTGGGTTAGCCAACTAGAGTGTGTGTTGACTTCAGGAGGAGGCAAAGATTGTACAAAGGCATGCAAGCTGAGAGGTAAGCAAAGCTGAAGCTGAGAAGTGAACTGAGCTGAGCCAAGCTGAGGAAGAATAGCAGAGATGTGCACACGAGAGAGTGCCTGTGCTGGGGCTCTCCTTGCCACTCTTCAGCCTGTCTTTCTGCAAGTTCAGTGGCTGAGGTGTGTGTGTCCTGTCTCAGGATGGGCACAGGAGATTTGGGACTGAGCTGATGTAGTCACCAGTCACAGCAGAATCCACCCAAAGGACAGGGGAAGAAGGTGGGGAAAAGGGGGGGGGGAAATCACTATTTACATTCAGTTTAAGAACATTGTTAGTGCATATATGTGGGCCTGCCCGTAAAATGAATATACAGTGGTACCTCGGTTCACGAACGCCTCTGTTCACGACCAATTCGGTTTACGAACAGAAATTTTCCAAAAAATGTGCTCCGGTTCACGAACACCGTTTCGGTTCACGAACGGAAAAGTTCGTAAAAAAATGCTCCGCTTCACGAACTCCGCCTCGCTTCACGAACTCCGCCTCGCTTCACGAACTCCGCCTCGCTTCATGAACAGAAAAGTTCCTAAAAATGCTCGGATTCACGAACCCCGTTTCGCTTCACGAACCGGAGCCGCGGACATTTTATCTACGAACGTATTTCAAGGTCGGAACGGATTAACCGGATTTACATTGAACCCTATGGGAAACTGTGCCTCTGTTCGCGAACAGAGTCAGTTCAAGAATCACGACCAAAAAACAAAGTCAGAACGGATTAACCGGATTTACATTGAACCCTATGGGAAATTGTGCCTCGCTTCACGACCAATTCGGATCGCGAACAGTCAGTTCACGAATTAAGTTCGTGAACCGAGGTACCACTGTAATTGTTTTGCACTTTTGACCTATATTTGGCCTATATTTGATGCAGAGGTTATCTGAAAAATATTCAAAGGTTCCTCTAGGCTGAAAAGGCTGTGAAAAGCTGATCTAGGACATTGGAATTAGATAGTGCTTTTCCACTTTCAGCTTACAGTTGCATCCAAAAGGAATATGAACTCCAGCATGGGGTTGTATGAGGTACTAGTTGAGACATTTCTGTGCTCTTTTATGAAAACGTGAAATATTAAGGTTCTCCTAAGCCCCAGGACAAGAATTTTAAAGTAATTCAGTACAATGCTTGAGATAATCTTAGTTTAGAAAGACAGAGAGAGACCTTAGATAGTGGAATGAAGAGTATACTAAAAATATCCTTTTAGTATGAGGGCTATTCAGGTCTTGCTCTACATAGTCAGAGCTGGCAGATTTTCAGCTGTATTCTTCCACCTCCTTACTCTAGTCCAGTGCTTCTCAAATAGTGGGGCGGGCCCCCCAGGGGGGGCGCGAGGCTCCGTAAAGGGGGGCGCGTTTGACCTCGGCAAAGGATTTAATTTTTTACAATTTCTAATGCACTTTAAATCTTTTCTGCTACAGTTAATAAAGCTATTCTTTGTTGTAAATTGATCCACATTTCTTTCTTTTTTTTACTCTCTTATACGTTAATAAGGATACAGTGTTATGCAGAGGTGTACTTATAACAATTTTATAGACAAATGATACTATTTACAGTCGCGCGGGGGGCGCGAAATGTTTTCTTCTTCCTAGGGGGGGCATGACAGAAAATAATTGAGAAGCACTGCTCTAGTCGCAACCTATTGTAACCTAGTCATCAGAGCTGGCTAAGTTAGGGGCCAGAGCACTGCCTACCCTATCCCATGCCTTTTCTCCCAGCTAGATCTCTAAAATACACATTAAGTCTACTTTCCCCTGACTTTAATTCTGGATTAAATGATTGGTTAGAATTCCACCTGATCCTGACAGACTGCAATCTCTCTTCATATATTTGCTTGCATACAATCTTCTCCATTACATTGCATCAGATGCCTGAAATAGAGGAAAGTTATATAAAATAGCAAAATAAGGGCATGGAAATATTTTGATAAATTAAGCTAAACCTAGTTCATAGTGTAGATTTCTCCCCCTTGTTTTGTGCATAATTATGAATTCTATACTTTAGTATATCCTGTTATCTGATTACAGTAGATGTATACTACGTATATGGAAAGAATTCATCTGGGCATAATTACATTTTTCAGAAACAAATCTATTGGGAGTTTATGACGTGAGATTGAGATATCTTCTCCGAAATACACTTTATCATATCCTGCCACAACGTTGCTATTTTTAGATTGGATGAGTTAATTATTCATATTTAAAGTTTCAATGAAGAATATAAGAAAATGAAAGATGCAATACTAAAACATTTCAGGAGAAATTCAGGAGATGTTTTAATCTCATTAAGAAGACAATAAAGTTTTTGTTTCAGAATGTTTTGCTTCTCTTTCTGTTTATTTGTTTAAGACAGTTAATATTCATTTTTGCAACTTATTTTATATGAATCTTATTTATTTCAGAAAATAAATAAGCAGGAAGATTCAGGAAGCTTAGAGGCCATTGGTGAGCCTGTTCCACATCCAATGCCTTTTCCACCTACTTCTGTGAAGTCGTCTTCTCCAAAGCTTGACCCTTCTGAAGTTTATCTGAAATCTAAAATATTATTTGAAGATAAGCGTGAGTACATAAAGTTCAGTTATTTGCTGCTCCAGGGTTTGATTTGGTGTTTCTTAAGGAAACACTTTGATTTCTGCATTGTCAATTTCATTTTCAGGAGGTGGCTTTAATTTTACTAATTCACAGCATTCATATTTCCCAGCTGTAACATAGTATTCAGTCAGAGTAAATTGCTTTAAACTTCTAAATCTATTGTTATGAAAGTGATTGCTTTGAAACCATCTTCAAAGTATTGGACATCTTCAGTGTATTGTCTATAAAGGCTCAAATTGTAGATGTGTTCAGGCGATGAAATGATCCAGTTGACAATAAAACATTTTCAGTTAAGATAGTCTTCTAAATTCTGTTAGGCTTAGGATTTATTTCTCCAATCATTCATGTTTAATCCTATCCTACCATGAAATAATGTTTTCTTAGGACGTGACCCTTCCAAGAAAGGAGACAGTTTGCTTTCTTTTGCTTTTTAAGTCCTTGTGTCCCGTCCCCCCCCCCTTTAGGTAAGGGAAAATAGTAGTTAGTATAAGTAGTCCCCACTTATCAACTGACTCCTCCAACAACCATTCAACATTCCGATGGTCCTGAAAAAGAACCTTAAAATAATTTTGCATTTGTGATATTTGCATTATCCCTCAATCATGTAATTGCCATTACAGTCAGTACATTTTGTCTTGTGCCTGATGAATTGTTGTTTTCCTCCCACTTTCCCTATTGTATGCCTGCTTACTCTCTTGTAATCCCTTCACCTCCAGTGACTATAAATACAAACATTAATTCCCTTGCCTAATTATCCCAATGTAAGATGAGCATTCCAAAGGCTGGGAGAGTAGGGAAGAGGAAAATACAGTCATGTATTTACATAAAATAATAAAATCTGTTTTTAGGGTCCACATTTTTGCCATACTTCTTTCACTATTTATTGGTAAGACAGAATATGTCAGATTAATAAATATCAGTTGTGGTGGTGGTTGTTTTTGTAGTTGTTGTTGGTTTTACAATTTTTCAATAGGGTAGGGTAAGGGATACAAAGAAATTTTGAGAGCATTCACGTCAAAGTCGTCGGCCCTACCGGGACATCAAAATAGATCATTAACAAAAAACATTTTTCATACACTACAAAGTGAAAGCAAGTACATATTTCTAAGTTCTCAGTTCTATGCTGTCAGTCATTTACAAAAATCCAGATATACATGTTATACAATATTACTCAAAAAATCAAAGCAAAGTTATTTTTTAGATCTAAGTCTCTTGGCAATTGTATCTTCTATCTCTCCTTCCAGGCCCCCAGCGGGCGGGGCCGTGGCCCCCCCTGCCCCCCCTGGATCTTCCCCCAGGACAGAGGAATGTTTTTTAAGAAAGGCTTCCGCCTCAGCAACTGTTTTAATCCTCACTCTTCCTCCTTCCCAGAACACCAGCATCCCTTCGGGCGTCACCCACCTGAACCAGATCCCGTGGTCAAACAATTTTTTGGACAAGAAGGAAAATTTCCTTCTTGCTTCTCTAATCTTTCTTGGGATCTGCTTCAGGATGGCAACCTCCTTTTGTTGGTAAATTAACGGACCTCCTCTTTGCACTTTCAAGATTTCCTCTCTGGTTGACCTTCTAACAAATTTAACATGTATCTCTCTGGGTACTTCATTTATCCTGGCATGTGCAGAGTTTATTCTGTAGGCTAGGTCAATGTCCCCCCTGATCTCATCCTTAGGTTTATGTAAATAGTCTGCTATAATTGTGCTCATGAGTTCAGGGAGACATTCACCAGTTTCCTCAGAAACATTCTGAAATCTCAAAAAATATGTCATCCTTTCCATATCAATCCTAGACACATGCCCATTTATTTCCACAACCTCATTAGTAACATTTTTAATCTCTCCCTTAGCCCCCGCCAGCCCCCCTTCCAGTTCTTCATTCTTCTGTGTGTTCTCCAGCACTTGTTTCCGTGTGTCCAATAATTCCTTTTTAAAGTTGATATTTTCTGCCCTCTGGGCCTTGATTTCTTGTACCAAAGTTTGTATAACAGATTCAAGAGAGGCCATCCTTAGTTCTAAGCTTGCCAGTGCTGATTCTTGTGCCATGATTAGCTGTTAAGATCAGTGCCACTAAAATGGCGTTTTTTGGGTGGGGCTGTTGAGGCAAGTCAGGAGCCAAAAGTTCAGTTCAGGGTTGTAAAGTTCAGGAACCAAGAGAGAAACAGTTTTCCAGATCAATAATTATAATAACGAAAGCACTCCAGAAAAGAAATCACAAATCCCCAAAAAAAATTCTTCTTTAATAACCAGAGGGAGTCCAAATCACAAAGAGACGCTGGGAATTTTGCATAAGTAAAATAGTCATTCAGGGACAAAGAGAAGCCATTCGCCCAGACTCAGAGCCAGAAGGAGAGAGTGGTAAAAAAAAATGTTTCAAGTCAGCCAGACCTAGATACTTTGTTTCAAAGACAAACCGCAGATCACTTTCCCTTGTTTCAAACAGTCCAGGTGAAAGATATCCGCTTCCTCGCAGCGAGGAGCCATTATTAAGTGCCGCTTTAGTCCGAGGGGGGGTTTAACAAGCAGACACCCCCCTCCAAGTTCTTTCAGCCCAGGCTGACAGCAAAAAAAAAATGTTTAAAACCACTCACTTTCACCCTCGCAGCCGAAGCCCCGGGAAGCCTTCCGACTCAGACGGCCAGCTCTCTCCATGTTTTCAAAACGATGCCGCCCGCCATTGGCGAAGGGGAAACCCCCCGCAGCATGTCCTCCTCCACCTAAGCCGAAGACAAGGGTCGCTTCCCAGCTGCCGCTGGGGGAGGACGACCCAGGCAAGCCGGCTTTACGGAAGACCCCCAAAAACAGGGCGTCTCGCCCCCGTGGGGGGGCAGGAAAAGAAACAAAGCGGCGAGCGAGCCCTAGGCTCGCCCGTCGCCGCTGGAGCCGGAACCCGTTTTTGTAGTTATTGTTGTTGAGAACATACTGTAATGGGAATAAATATAATGACCTTTCACCTTTTGTTCCCAGCACCTGAATCAGAAGCGCCTTGTTGCCTTTGTTATCTTCTTTTTATACATTTCCTACTTGGGGTTCTCTGAGTCTTTAGTATTGCATAAAGCTATGTTGCCCTTATAAAGCTGTGCTATCATTTTGAAGATTTTCTTCGTAAAGCTGCATTGGCTTCAGAAAGCAGTCTTGCCTTTGGAAAGCATCTTAAAGACAATGTAGCTTTCCAAAGGCAGGACTATGTTATGAAGCACAGCATTTCAAAGGCTCAGAGAGTCACATGTGGAAAACATGTCGAAGAGAAGCTGGGTCCAAAAAGGCAGCAAAGTTGCTTTTGCTTTACCTAAGGTGGTTGTGTGCAAAGGGTCAGTGTGGTGACCCGGGAGAAAAAGCATCTGGGTGATTGAATGCTTCCTGGGGTTTCATGAGGGCTGCCGCTTGGCACCAAACTGCTGCAGTGGGCTAAGGAGCCATGTTAAAGGAACCCAGAGAAGTCAGAACACTGGGGTAGTGCAGTAGTAGTCACATATCCAAAAAGAGAACAGCAAAGGCAGTGAGATGTTTCTGTTTTGACCACAGGAACTAGGCACAAAAAGTGAAAGGTTGGGTCAGAGAATTACAGGAGGAAGCAACTGGGCAAATGAATACTTGTTGACACTTGCTGGGGTGGCATGGAACAGTTGAGGCTTCCCAGGAAATGGCAAGCAACCCTAGAGCCACATGGAGCCTATTATGGGACTGTTTGCCTCCCTACAAAGCAGAACGCATAGTAGCCAAAGGGCAGAGATGAGGGGGAAATAGGTAGAGGTGGGAAGTTGCAGGAAGACACCATACTGAGGCTCAGGGCTGAGAGAACAAGCCTGGAAGGACTTGGATTGAGTTGGTACTTATTGGTCTTTAATTTTTAAAAAAGGAGAAAAACACAAAAGTAATATTTATGAAGATACATACATTGCCAAACAGAAGAAAAAAAAAGACCCTGTAAAAAACCTTTAACAAATAGTGAAAGAAGTACGATAAAAATGTAATCTGAATATTCACTCAGTGAGCCACTATTCTTGATTAATGACCACAGTGGACAGGCCTGGGTTTGCCATTTAATTCAGTGTGGTCACAAGACATCTCATTTTATGACTGCATCAATTTATGATGCCAATCAAGGTCCAGTTGTGATTGTAAGTTAGGGATTACCTGTACAAATATTATATTGGATTTTGTTTGATTTTTATATGGATCTAACAAACTAAGAGTTGGTAGTTTGAAACTTCTAGAACTGAATTACTATAAAGACCAAAAAAGGTCTTGTTTATTTAAAAATATCCTACGTGTTCAAACAGGCAGAATTTGTCAAACGTTTGTGCTTTGCTGATGGAGTGTTAATCATTCTAACTCATGATTTAATTTTGCAGGTGTCTTAACCATGTTATTTACAAGATCTTTAGAGAGTAATTTGCTTCTAAGTGAATAACATGATTTAGTTTTAATTTTTGTGTATACTGTTTTTAAATGGCCAAACATAGTTCTCCCTTGTTAACACATATCTTTCCCATCCATTTTTACTAGCTCCAAACACAAAGGATTTAGATGTTTTCCTTCGAAAGCAAGAATCTGGGTTTGGTTTCCGAGTTCTTGGAGGAGATGGTTCAGATCAGTCAGTAAGTCAAGTGTTTATTTATATTTGAATTGATTGATTATGGGCCAATGAGTTAGTGTCTATCTTAGAAATATCATAGATAGGCTTTCTGTGGAAAAGACTTTCCACAACCGGACTCTTCAGATGATGCTTCAAATAATGTTCCATGTTTCCATTTATGATTTTGTCTTTGCAGCTTAAGAATTTTCTTTTTTTCTGCATGGAAATATCAGCAGCTAGATATCCTGAAGGTTTTAATCAATAAACACTATTTATACTCCGAGAGATCCTCTCCTTTTCTTAATAGCATGTTGAATGACATCCAGTCTTCTACAGCATTATATTATCAGCCTCTTTATCTTGTCTATCTGTGTGGTTTTCTTTATAAAATACAAGAATGCTTTCGGATTGCCTTCTCCCACACAGTATGTAATAATGACTGAGATTGTCAGTAAAGTGATAATGTGCCTCTAATACCTACCAATATTTCTATTGCCTTTAACTAGGCAGCCAGGATGACCTTCTGGGGATACTTACTCTTGGTGTACATTCTTGGCATTAGGTCATTCTTCTTGGAAACAATCCCCGCCATGATGAAGTACTATAGCAGAATTTAAACTGCCAATTTGTATTACTAATAGCATTTCAACTGCAGTTGTAGTTGATAGTACAGTTAACCTTTGAGTTACAACAGCTATTGGGACTGGACTTGTCATCTTGTCAACAGTATAGGTGGTACCTTGCTCAATAGTAGCAGCTGTGAGAGGGATCTAGGAATCCTAGTGGACAACCATTTAAATATGAGCCAGCAGTGTGCAGCAGCTGCCAAAAAAGCCAACACAGTTCTAGGCTGCATAAACAGAGGGATAGTATCTAGATCACGTGAAGTGTTAATGCCACTGTATAGTGCCTTGGTAAGGCCACACTTGGAATACTGCATACAGTTTTGGTCGCCACGATGTAGAAAAGACGTGGAGACTCTGGAAAGAGTGCAGAGAAGAGCAACCAAGATGTTTAGGGGACTGGAGACTAAAACATATGAAGAACGGCTGCAGGAGCTGGGTATGTCTAGTTTGATGAAGAGAAGGACCAGGGGAGACATGATAGCAGTGTTCCGATATCTCAGAGGGTGCCACAAAGAAGAGGGAGTCAAACTATTCTCCAAGGCACCTGGGGGCAGGACAAGAAGCAATGGGTGGAAAATAATCAAGGAGAGAAGCAACTTAGAACTAAGGAGAAATTTCCTGACAGTTAGAACAATTAACCTCTGGAACAGCTTGCCTCCAGAAGTTGTGAATGCCCCAACCCTGGAAGTCTTTAAAAAGATGTTAGATAGCCATTTGTCTGAAATGGTATAAGGTTCCTGCCCACGCAGGGGGTTGGACTAGAAGACCTACAAGGTCCCTTCCAACTCTGCTATTGTATATTGTATCTCTAAGCAATGTGATCCTAAAGCATGATAATCACATATCTAGTGATGGCAATCTAGGCAGTTCCCTTTTGCATCATGTATAGCTCCAAAATGTTACCTGATTCTCAAATACTGCTTTGCAATGTATGGTAAGATGGTAGTGATAGTGGGAAACATTGCTCTGAAAAGCTCAGGAGTACTTACAGTTATTCCATATGACCATTTTTCAGTATAATATAAAACTTTGCAATTGCAAAAGGCATGGCTTGATTTGAATGTATGCTGGCAGCAAACTGTATCAACCATTAGCACCAGTCAATAGTATTTGCAATGCATTTTTAAATGTTCAGTGGCTGAGTTTCATGTTTTATGAATAAAGTAAATAATAACGAAGGAATAGAACTAGGAAATGGAAATATAGTGAAAGTAATAGCAAAGGATGATGGTTACAAGTACCTAGGCATATTGGAAGCAGATAAGGTCTTGAATGAAAAAGTCAAAGAGTCAACACAAAAGGAATACATCAGGAGGGTCCGCAAAATATTAAAATCAAAGCTGAATGCTGGAAACATAATTAAAGCCATTAATACATTGGCAGTTCCAGTGATACGCTATTCAGCTGGAATCATCAACTGGACTCTGGCTGAACTGGAAAACTTGGACCGGAAAACACGCAAACCTTTGAATATATACCATGCTTTACATCCACGAAGTGACATTGACAGGTTGTACCTGCCAAGAAAAATAAGGGGCAAATCCATCAAACTGTAGAAGAAGAAAAACGAAGTTTTAATGATTATATGAACCAAAGTACAGAAAAATTTCTGCAGGTTGTAAAAATGGTGAACAGCATAAAAACAATAGAAACAAAGGCAGAATATAAGGAAAAACAGCTGGATGGCAAATTAAATAGATGGAAGACCAAGGCTTTGCATGGACAGCACTTGAAAAACATTGAAGGAAAATGTGATGACAACTTGACATGGACATGGCTTAAGATGGGAACTATCAAGAAAGAAACAGAAGGTTTAATACTAGCCGCTCAAGAACAAGCACTATAAACTAATGCCATGAAAGCAAAGATTCAAAAATCCACTGATAACCCAAACTGCAAACTTTGCAATAACAAAGTCGAAACTGTTTCACATTTAATATGTGAATGTAGCAAAATCGCACAAACTGATTACAAAGCTAGACACGACCGAGTTGCTAAATTAATCCACTGGTCATTATGTAAAAAATATGATTTACCTGTATCCAGAAAGTCATGGGAACACAAAGTGGAAAAGGTTATCAAGAATGAAAGGGTGAAGACCGTGTGGGACTTTTGAATACAAACAGATCGTCATTTGGAGCACAACACACCAGATATCACGGTTGTAGAGGGCCGAAGTGTACAGTTTATAGATATCGCTGTTCCTGGAGATGCCAGAGTCGAAGAAAAAGAACTAGAAAAAATAATGAAATATCGCGAAATGGCCATCAAAACTACACGGCTATGGATGAAGCATGTCACAGTGATACCCATTGTCATCGGGGCACTTGGCACCATGTCCAAAAATTTTACTAAATACATCAGCAAATGGTAGCTTCCTGCAATAACACCAGCGAAACTGGAAAAAACTGTGCTACTTGGAACATCTTACATTCTAAGAAGGTACTTGGTTGATACCTAGGATGCTGGCAGCAAACTGTATCAACCATTAGCACCAGTCAATAGTATTTGCAATGCATTTTTAAATGTTCAGTTGGCTGAGTTTCATGTTTCATGAATAAAGTTAATAATAATAATAATAATAATAATAATAATAATAATAATAATAATAATAATAATAATAATAATAATAATAATAATAATAATAATAATAGTGTGTTATGAGGGACGTGCACAAAATTTCCTGCAGATCAATGATGGCAAATATGTAGATTTGGAATATGTAGCTCTTCTGCAGCTCTTCCTTTTTCTGTTGATTATTCACATTGGTTAGGATTGAGGAGAGTCCTTGGGGTTATATATTCCATACACTTGTTTCTGAAGCAGAGGGACATTTGGGGTTTTAAGAACATCTGATGGGCACCCTCACAAAATGGCTGCCATGGAAGATCTGTTTATTCAGAATATAATTGTCATAGTGTGTATTCAGCAATCTCAAAATTCTTGGATTCCACAGCGTATATTACCACATCTATAATCCTTAATGAGAACTTGTGGAACTCCAAAGTATTCCTGCAATTAAAATTTTTAAAGATTGGTACTGGATCATAATATGTTCCCTTCATTCTAATTTTTTTTAATGATGAAAATAAAAGACAGGTGAAACAACTTTTTTTCACAGAACATTATCACATTTTAAATTCTACTTAAATGACACTCTATACACGTGATGGTGAACCTGTGGCAAGTTGCCGGACGTGGCACACAGAGCCATCTCTCTGGGCAGACTAGCCGTCACCCATTACTCTTCTGGGTTCCAGCGTGCACATGTGCATCGGCAAGCTGGTGTTTGCGCACATGGGAGCGCCGAAACCAGAAGAGCAATTCCCTGACATGCATGCACGTGCCAGGAAGCTGATCTTCTGGTTTCCGGCACATGGATGTGCGCCAGCCAGCTGGTCTTTGCATGCACATGCACGTCAGAAACCAGAAAAACAGGCACGCGTGATGGCGAACTGCTCTTCCGGTTTCTGTCACTCCCACACATGTGCGCAATGGGGAGCTGCTCTTCCAGTTTCTGGTGCTCCTCCATGTGCGCATGCACTCCCATTTTGGCAAAAGGTTCTCAACACTGGTCTATAAAACATTGTATTTACTGATGTCATCTGTTTACAAACAAATCACAGTTGGAAATAATTTTCTGGCTTTTGGTGCACAGGTTCTTGTAAAGTCTAAGACTTTGATCTATGAATTACATATTTAGTTATCTGAAATTTTATTTTATTTATCCACCTTCAGTTTAGGTTACAACTGATCACAAGTATATACATATACTTCATTTTTAAACATAATGATATGTAGGATTCTGACTAACTCAGACATAGGTCAGACCTGTTTTCTTTATTTCGTGTTAGAGTCTATAATTATCCCATATTGCTCTAGATCTACATTGGAGCAATCATCCCACTGGGAGCAGCAGAGAAAGATGGTAGACTCCGTGCTGCTGATGAGCTTGTATGCATTGATGGAATCTCAGTGAAAGGGAAATCACATAAGCAAGTTCTGGATTTAATGACAAGCGCTGCACGAAATGGACAGGTGCTGTTGACTGTTCGCAGGAAAATCTACTTTGGTGGTATGTGCCCTGTCTTATTAATTAAGCATACTCTGGCACTTGGTACTACTTGTATCATGGCAAGATTAATACAAACATTATAGTTCCATATTCCTGTCTCTCTCCATCCCTCCTCCACTCTATATCCATCCATCCATCCATCCATCCATCCATCCATCCATATATATCTATTTTTGTGAGCTGGTTTCTGAGCATCCAGATTGCAATCACATAATCATCGGAATGCTGCAGTGGCCAGAACTTTGGAAGGGTTGTAAATACCACCCATTCAGTGCTGTCATAAGTTAAAATAATTACTGACAGAATTCTTATTAAGCAGATCATCTGTAGCTTATGGTGGCTTAATAAAATATTGTTTATTGCAGTTTATTATGATAGTTTAGTTGCAAGGGACTCATAGTTTATCATTGCCATGATATCTGTTGTGCATTTTTAACATGGTACTCTTTTATTAGAAGTGTGCCTGAAACAGAAAATTGTTTTGAACCTGAAACCAAAACATTATATTATGGAGATCTTTCTGTACAGTTTGCCATGATTCACAAGAAACAAAATCCAAAACTTCTTTTGTTTCTAACCCGAAGATATTCCTAAATGCTTATTTTTGGCAAATAGGGTAAGGCTGGGTCTCAGTGCCATTCTGTTCTGTCCTCACATAATATGTCTTATCTCATTTGCCCAATCTTCCCATTGTCTTTATTTCTCTTCCTTCCTTGCTATTCCTCAGATGTGCAAACTGTCCCACCAGTTGACCTACCTTCCTGTCAACTTAGCACCTTCTTTTCTGTCCCTCCCAGTGGTAGGTTGCAGGTGGTACGTCTCGGTAAGGATGTACCGGAACCTGCCCGGAGCACCAGGTACCGTTCTGGTATGGTGCTCCGGAGGGCCCACTTGCCTGTCCGCACTCCTTATTTGTCTTTAAAGTCTTTGGTGCTTACGCGCATGACGCGTAAAGCACCTGCGCAACATTCCGCCGAGCAGCTGGAGCATTGCGGAGGCTCGCGGAAGCATCGCTGGATGGTAAGACGCATGTGCGCACTGCGCGTGTCCAAGTAGATGATGACAGACCTGGAACTCACCACTGCTCCCTCTCCTCCAGTCCTAAATCCATGGTTATCCTTGACTTTTTCGCATTCTTCCTCCTCCCACCAAAACAGTTTTGCCCAGAATATTTTTACATTTCAATCTATATCCAGAGCAAAATGGCAACATGTATATATTTCAGTTCAGGCATGAACTACCCTAAAGCAGCTGTTTTCTTCATGGGTTAATTCACCTATGAACCATTTTGCACATTTGGATTTGGTTTTAAATATCAGTTCTGCTTTCTCATTCTACTAGTAATCTTAATAGTATTTTTATAAGCTGCCCTGAACTATTATAACAAAAGATAATCATAATTTATCACAAAAAATAATACATATATAAAAATGATCATATTGAATTAAATATGGATCACAAGCTCAAAAATGTCTATGGAAACAAACATACCCATACTTCAGTAATTACTGCACACCACTTTCACTTGGTTTAGGGTTGATAAAACTGGTCTGTGGTTTACTGGGCTGGCTTGCTACAGCCCAGTAATCCACAGCTTGTATTTAGAAAAGGTTTCCACTATGGGATAAGTTCTTAGTCACTGTTCAGAACCCTTAATATGCAGGATCAAACTGTGTAATCTGTAAATATGAGTCATTTCTTGCTTTATTATTATTCAGTAGTTGAGTTATTAAAAGGATCTGTGTGGTCATTTCTTCTATCGTAATTTTAAACAATCACTGAATGAGGGATCATTAACCAAGGACTCCCTATAGTGGGATATTGGCATGGCTGACTAATTGTCATTATCCTCCAATTCCTTCTCTGTGAGGAGAATAATGTGGCCTCAGAGGAGCTGGGATAATTGTTAAAAGCACTGTAATATGCATTCTAACCAGCCAGGCAAAATAAAAACGTAATGCTCCAAGGATTTAAGAGACAGAGTGTTAGCTTGTTATATCTACCGTGGAAATACAGGCAGTCTTCTACTTACAACCATAATTGAGTCAGTTGCTAAGCAAGACAGTTGTTACTGAGTTTTGTCCTACTTTATAACCTTTCTTGCTAGAGTTGTTAACTAGAGTCACTGTGCTTATTAAGTTAGTAAAATGGATGTTAAGTGAATCTGGCTTCCCCATTGACTTTGCTTGTCAGAAGGTCACAAAAGGTTATCACATGAACCTGGGAATCACATGATCCATCATAAATGCATGCTAGGGGCCAAGCGTCTAAATTTGGTCGCTTTTTTCACTGCTGTTGTAACTTCAGATGGTCACTAAATGAATAGTTGCAAGTCAAGGACTACCTGTACCCAGATTTATGTAACAGCAGATACAGATTTTCCATGAGTATGGTAGGATTCAATATGAAATTACAATGAAACTATTTGAGGAAAATTGAAATACTTTTTCATTGTAAGGCGATGTATTTACAACAAAATAGTTTACCCCCTTAGGGAGACAACTCATGATGTGTGTATGTGTGTGTATCTATATGTATACTAGGAACATAAATAGGAACACTTTATGGATTTTTGTCTCTAAATGTTTAATGAGTGCTCCATTTTCAAATTACCTTCTGGTAATCCTTTCGTTGAAAATGTATGCAGCAGTTTGGCAAAAGCTATTTCTGTTGCTAAACATAGCATATGTTTGTTACTTCCTTTTGAATAAAATTGAATATATGTGTTGTGGGTTACATCTCTCTTTAAATTTTGAGTGCTCTGCACATACAGATTATCAATAATATATGTTTGCTTTGATCAACATTTTTGCTTATTTGTTTCTGTTTATGGTGTTCCTAGCTGATAAACAACCAGAAGAAGAAATAACATCTGAAGTTCCTTTCATCTCCCAGAGTGGCTCTCCTAGACTTAACCGACAAGAGATAATCAACAAACAGTTCCCAGAAGCTTATGATGTAGTACTGCAACGAAAGGAAAATGAAGGATTTGGTTTTGTGATCCTTACCTCAAAGAATAAACCACCACGTGGTGGTAAGTAGGATGAGGTGACAGCTTGTTCATTATAGTACTTCAGTTAGAATTGCTTGTTTTCACTATACAAACCTTTGAACACATAATACCTACTTTCTTTCTTTCACAAAGTTATTTTTTTCTATATCTGCTAATTCCTTCATTCAATTTTGTTCTTTTGAAGCATAAACATCCTCAATTTTTCACATGCTGCTTTTTTCTTGGATATAATAATACATTTGTTTTGTATGGTGGTAGTGTCAGGTAATGCTGTTGTGGTGGTGGAAGAAGAGAGGATAATGGTGGCCTCTGATGCCTGTCACCATGTTTTAGTAGCATCTAAACTGGCTATTGAATATTTAGTGCAATATGCTTTGTTTAAGGCTATCTTTGAAGTTAACTACATTCAGATATAATCATATTCCATATATATAAAATGGTGTTCGTTCTCTCTCTCTCTCTCTCTCTCTCTCTCTCTCTCTCTCTCTCTCTCTCTCTCTCTCTCTCTCTCTCTCTCTCTCTCTCTCTCTCTCTCTCTCTCTCTCTCTCTCTCTCTGTGTGTGTGTGTGTGTGTGTGTTCCAGCATAACTCTGGAATGCCTCAAGCAATTTCAACCAAACTTGGTACATAGATGACTTACTCTGTGGAAAAAATATTGTGGGGGTCAAACACACCTGAAACCCCTTGCTGTTCCATTAAGATACAGCCTGTTGTGTCTTAAAATGACTTCTACTATACTGCCGTAAAATGGTTTCTATTGTACAGCGCAGTGGAGTTGCCATGGTAACGGCTTCACAGTACTCCACAAGGGGGCTCCCTCTGGTAAAGAAGAAAATCCAACGAAATTACATGTGGTCCTGACATTTTCCCCCTATAAATAAATACCTGGGCAACTCCAGTTTATCAGCTAGTGTTAAATAAGACTTGCTGAGTATTCTCTCTAGTTGTATATAAGTAGTAAGTGTACATAAGTTGATTGCTCTCCAAGTTTCTTATACTTTTTATACATGGACAAACTAATTAGGCACCAACAAGGAAAAGATTCTTATTAAATTTGATCCTAATCCTGAATTGTTACTCAAACCAACTGTTTGGTTGGCTTCCTATTCAGATGGTTAATGAAGGGAATAAAGAGTAGATATTTCTTAATTAGATTTTTTCCATTATATGAATAAGGCATATTTAGGCGTTGTATTTGGATAGATTTTATAGTATTTTCCACAGATTATTGGTTTTGTTACATCTGTTCTTAAAATTGGAACAAAATGTAGACTTTATTTGGTATATTTATCTAAACTCATAATATTTTCTTAATTTGCTTTTTGTAAAATGTAAATTCAGTTCTCTGAATCTTTTTGATTATAAATTAATCTTGTTTCCTACATTAAAATACTTATTTCAGTTATCAAGTTTCCAAGTATGAGTGTACATGAAATGGGAAATGAGTTGTTTTGGAAGTTCAGCTGAACCATTTAATGTGAGCTATTGTTTGGCAGAATCAAAACCTACATATCCATTCATTCATTCATCATCAATCCATCCATCCATTCAATTTATATAGCTGCCCATCTTACATACATGGCTGTAAGTAGCTCACACTATTTATTCCAGGTTTCAGATGAAGAAAATAATACCTGGAAGTGTCTTATGGAATGATTAGAAGTACATCACCCTTAACTCTTTCTAACCTCCTTTGTGCTTCTTCATATCACTCTGAGTTATCAATGTCAATGTCCTTTGTTTTAAACAGATCATATTCAACCAGCTCACCAATCCCCTGTCCAATAATTTTAGTACTTTTATTTCTTTGTCTATCCTTAACCACTCTGCTAATGTCCTTGGCTTTTTCCCACTGTTTCTCCCTTAACAATTCCTTCTGGAACACACAGAGATCCAGAAGTACAGTTCCATGCATTGAAGACTCATGTTCAGATGCCTTGCATATCTGTACTGTCTAATCATTAAACAGTAAATTATTGTTAATAACTAAGCCAGGTTTTCCTGTGTAATCTTGTGAATAATGTAAAACACAGTTTAGTCCTTCATAAAGACTTAGATAAATGCTCCTCAGAGACCTTGGCCTGACTAATTAATGTAAGATATTGCATCACTCTTTAAAAAAAGGAATTCTATATTATACTTCAACTAAAAATAACAAACATAATACTTAATTGATGATATTTATGCCAACTTCATAAGAATGAAAAACACATAATCTTTGTGGAACATTTTAGAGTCATCATTTACTTCAGTACATTTAACACTAAAATCTCTTCAGCAAAAGCATTTTTTCTATAATACTTCCATTGTCATATATAGTTTTGGATTCATAGTTACAAATGAGGTTTGTTCAACTAAAAGAAAAAAAAGATGAAGATAAAAGCTAGAATATAGTTTGGTTTGCAATTTCTAGCTCATCTTTTTTCTTCCTATGAATACGCATGGTTGAGAAATAGTAGTTTCTCAGTAGTTTAGCTTTTCAGGTAGCATATAAACTGAGATGATTCTTGGTGAATTTTTTACATGAAACATGCCACACGATAAGTTAACAATATTTGTAAAAACAGCTTTAATGAATTATTAGTTAGTGCTTAGTATCCGGGCAATGAAATCAAAGTAGGACCTATCCACAAGAGCATTGTCTTGTTTGTAGTCATAAAAGGAGATGAGCAGCTGAAAGGATTCATGCAGAATCATGCTCTCTCTACTATGCCTCTACCAAGACTTTGTAGATATAAATATTGGGAAAATAAATAGGTATTTATAAAAAACATATTTTACCCCAAAATCTTAAGTTGCAATATTTAGTGCCACGGACAATCGAATTTCTAGCTGATATATTTTAAAATTACTGGATATCTGATATGATTCCCCAGAATTGCAGAATAACGCAGTTTAGCCCTCCTTAAAAGATCCAGATAAATGTTCCTCAGACAGCCTGGCAAAATTTAATTAGACTGTGACACTATTCACCCAATATTTAATCATTTTTTCTTCAATAGGAAAACATCTGTAAAATTAAACGATATCACATTTGTGTGTGGTAGCATATACACTAGCACCTGGATGAAGCTGTCTATCTGGACTTGCGCCAGTCCGGCTTCCGGCCCGGGCACAGCACTGAGACGGCATTGGTCGCGTTGGTCAATGATCTCTGGAGGGCTCGGGATAGGGGCTGTTCCTCTATCCTGGTCCTATTAGATCTCTCAGCGGTTTTCGATACCATCGACCATGGTATCATGCTGCACCGTTAGAGGCATTAGGGGTGGGGGGCACCGTTCTATGGTGGTTCTCCTATCTCTCTGAGCGGACACAGTTTGTTGGCAGGGGGGCAGAGGTCAACTTCGAGGTGCCTCACTTGTGAGGTTCCACAGGGATCGGTCCCCTCGCCCCTCCTGTTCAACATCTATGTAAAACCTTGGGTGAGATCATCCATGGTTTTGGGATAGAGTTCCATCAGTAAGCTGATGATACTCAGCTGTACATCTCTACCCCGGACCAACGATGCCGTGGAAGTGATGTCCCGATGTCTGGAGGCCGTGTGAGTCTGGATGGGGAGGAACAGGCTTCGACTCAACCCATCCAAGACCGAGTGGCTGTGGCTTCCGGCGTCACGGTATAGCCAGTTGATGCCATCTCTGGCTATCGGGGGTGAGTCACTGGTCCCCACAGAGAGGGCCCACAACTTGGTTGTCCTCCTGGACTCTCGGCTGTCTTTAGAAGAGCACATGACGCCCGTGGCCAGGGGGGCCTTTTATCAGTTTCGCCTGATATGCCAGTTGCATCCCTTTCTGGATCGTGACGCCTTACGCACTGTCTCTCAAGCTCTCGTCACCTCCTGCCTGGACTACTGTAATGCTCTCTACATGGGGCTTCCCTTGAGGTGCACCCGGAGGCTCCAGTTAGTTCAGAATGCGGCCGCACAGGGGATTTTGGGAGCATCTAGACGCTCCCATGTGACACCTCTCCTGCGTGAGCTGCACTGGCTGCCTGTGGCCTTCCGGGTGCGCTTCAAGATTCTAGTGATCATCATTAAAGTGCTCCATGGCAAGGGACCTGGTTACCTGCAAGACCGCC
Source organism: Rhabdophis nuchalis (assembly GCA_039707465.1). Classification (NCBI taxonomy): domain Eukaryota; kingdom Metazoa; phylum Chordata; class Lepidosauria; order Squamata; family Natricidae; genus Rhabdophis; species Rhabdophis nuchalis. Next base: position 44,103,265 of record CM077644.1, on the reverse strand, counting down.
TCCTGCTGCCAAATACCTCCCACCGACCAGTCCGCTCCCACAGAGGGCCTCCTCAGGGTGCCGTCGGCCATACAATGTCGGCTTGCGACCCCCAGGGGAAGAGCCTTCTGTGGCAGCTCCTGCCCTCTGGAATGACCTCCCCCCTGAATTACGCACGATCACAGACTTACGTCTCTTCCGTCGGGCCCTGAAGACACATCTATTTTGTGCAGCCGGCCTCGCATAGTCTTTTAATTAGGTTTTAGCATTGGGTATTATAATTAATAGGCCAAACTATTTAATATTTTTTTTTATTTTTTTATTGAAAAAGTTTTATTCACACAGATTTTCCCCCTTTTTACCCCCCCCCCGACATGTAATATAAATCACATACAAATACTATACCCCCCCTCACCCCGTCTTAAAATAAGTTTCTCATTCAGATATTATACCCCCTCGCCTCCCAGCAGACACAATATAAGTTTCTCTTAGTATATTAATATCCCATTAACACCATTTTCTAAGTTAATTAAAGATATAAAAAACATAATATAATATTTAATATTTATTAATCTGCTATTTTAATTTTTGTATCTCTTCTTTTTATTGTGGCTGTTCACCGCCCTGAGTCTCGAGAGGGAGAAGGGCAATATACAAATTAAATAAACATAAACATAAACACAAACACTGTAATAATATATAGGAAGAATGAATTATATTTCTCTAATCTTTATCTTTAAGTATATAGGCATAAATTGTATTAAAGCTTAATTGTTGTGTTCTTTAAATAAGGTCATTAATGATGGTAGCTTCATAATAAAAAAGTAACCAGTTGTCAATATACACAGTCTTTCTTAGAATTGTTAATTCTATATGAACAAGGATGTGTATAAGCTTGATGTAATTACATTGAAATAAAATGAAAAATTTGACACTTAAAGTGCTACTAGACTACTTAGCAACTCTTCAATAGCATCTAACATTCAAGTCTGTCAAGTCTACAGCCAAAGTTATTTTTGTTAATTATAATTATGGTGTTACATGCAGACATTAACACTTGAAATCATCTTGGAAATAGACTGAAAGTTAAGGGAAGCTATTAGTAATGATTAAGTGAGTAGCTCAGTTAAAAGGACAGGTAGTCCTCGATTATGATCACAATTGACACAATTAATCACAAACAAATTATTTGTTCGCATTCTGCCTCTTTCCATTTTTTTGTACTTATCCCTTTTTTTCTCAGTTGGTCTGAGACCATGTTGGTTTTTTTCTTGGTTTTCTTTTTTAGTGGTATTGAACTGAACTGGGCTTTCATAATTGTATTTTTCAGAGTTTCCCAAGCTTCTTGAGTTGATTTCACCTGTAAGATTTTCATCCATGGATTCTTCCCAAGCTCTGAGTTTGTTAAAATCAGCTCTTTTAAAATCTAAGGCGCTGATTTGATTATGTTCTGATGTTGTGTTTCTTTTATATTGAATTCTAATATAATAAGGTCATTCTTCCCTAAGGTTCCTGCATCTTAAATTCCCTCTTTCACTCTTTGATGTTGGTAAGAATAAGCTCCAGTATAGCTGTGCCTTTAGTTGGCTTTTTTATCTTTTGGGTAATTACATTGTCAGCTAGATGGGTCAGGAGTCTATTTGATCTCCCACTTGTTGCAGAGTTTGTCACCCAGTTCATGTCAGGATAGTGCCCCGTTACTATTGTGGTGTGTTTCCTACATACATTGGTTAACTCAGGGGTCTGCAAAGTCGGATCTTTTATGACTGGTGGACTTCAACTCCCAGAATTCCCCAGCCAGCTATGCTGGCTGGGGAACTCTGGGAGTTGAAGTCCACCAGTCTTAAAAGAATCGACTTTGCAGACCACTGGGTTAACTGATTAGTAAAAAGTTCATCTATTTCTTCTGCTTGGTTGGGTGGCCTGTTGTATACTCCTATGATAGTGTCATTCTCTTTTTCCTTTTATGTTGACCAATATAATTCTGGAAGGCTTTTATCTTTTCTTGTGTGCATGTTTGTAGAAAGGAAGTGATCTAACATATAAAGCAACTCCACCTCTTTTGTTAGATCTGTTTCTTTTGAATATTTTTTATCCTTTTATCAGTACATTCCAGTCATGAGTATCATCCCAGTTTTTGTAATGGCAACTATAACATACTTGCCCTCATGTACTAGTATTTCAAGTTCACCCTGTTTGTTCCCTAAACTATGAGCATTAGTGTATAGGCAATTTAGTTTTTTGTCACTGACCCTGGATATGCTTCCTATATCTCCTACTTTGCATCTGAGTTTTTCTTCTTTCTTTTTACTCCCAACCTCCTTTTTTGATTGGTAATCTATTGGTTTTGGCTTATAATTAGGTTCTAAAGGTCATGAAGATTTCCACAGTCTCTCCTCAATTGTAATTTAATTAATTTAAATTAAATCACTGTACAGATTTAATTTAAAATAATTCTATCTCTCAAGGAAATTTCAGGATTTTTGTAACTGTAGGAAAGAGTTAAAAATCTCTTAACAGTAGTATCATCTTTACAAGATCATAATTCTAGAAGTCTTTGAGAAATAATTTAGCCAGTATAAAACCAAAATGATTTTTACAGATAAAGCAGACTATAAATATTAATATCAAGTTATGAAGTTATGTTGACATTCCTATGCAGTTGTGCAGTGATTTGCATAAATGATAATGAAATAAAGCTTCTGTAATGTGTGATACAGAATATTACTTTATTCATTTCCTAGTAATTCCTCATAAGATTGGACGTGTTATAGATGGGAGTCCAGCTGATCAGTGTGGAAAACTGAAAGTAGGAGATAGAATTTCTGCAGTGAATGGACAATCAATTATAGACTTGTCACATGAAAATATTGTGCAGCTGATCAAAGATGCAGGGAATACTGTCACACTCACTGTTATTGCTGAAGAAGGTAAGAATTACTGTTATGTTGCTGTTCACTGCATTTGTTTATGACTCCCACATGGTGGCAATATCAGTATTTCTCAACAACAGTTGTAAAAATATTTTTGCATATGTTAGCTAGATTGAAGGTTGAGAGTACTGTACCTCTAGTGGCTCATTCATATCTAGGCAGTCAGGTTTTGAAGGATTTCCTATGGTATTTTGGAGTTCTACCAAATTCTGCTTATTCCCACATGATGTTGAAGATATGTAAGAAACTATTGAGTGAAATTTTTTGGAAAAAATTAGAAATAGTAAAAGCTGTCTTGCTTCATTAGGTATGATGTAGAGATGTTGAATAATAATCTGAGGCCCCTAATAAACTACATGAAGACCAGTAAACTATAATTTACTACCATTTCTTAGTAAGTTCATTTTAACAGTGATGTGTTAATTCGCTTACACTAATTATTCATCTTTAGGCATTATACAGGGGCTTTATACAGGTCTCTTAAATTGCTTGACTAAGAAAGCTACAAAGGCTATATTTCTGTGTTTGATTTTCCTAGTTAGTCCTTTTCAGGGACTTGCGTTTCAGATAATGGATGCTAACTTACAAAGTTTTCACAGTATGGAATCTGGTTAGCAAAGTTTTTGCAATTTACTGCATCAAATATTTTCATTGCATATCATCTGCTAAGTTCTATCATCATTGTGTAATTAGAAGAGAGATAACTATAGAGCCTTTTGTTTTTATATGGAATGTAGATAACCTCTCATCAGAAATTCTTGCCTTCTGATAAAGAGAAGCATTAATGAGTGTGGAACTAAACAGTGCCATCTCTTTTCCTCAACCTCCCGTATCCCAAATAACTATCCAATTTTACTTTTTAGTCAGAAAATACTTTTACATATAAATAGTAGCTTCAAGGAGCATGTATGCTTTTCATGTCTCCCATTCTGAGGTTATAGGTATTTGGTAAGAGGGGATTTGCTACTACCTTGATCTCTATCTTTCAGCATTCTAAGCTGACAAAAATATTGTTCATCAAAGCAGTCTGAGTATTTAAAAGACAATTTAACAAGATTTTATTTTATCCTTATTTTAGTATTGCTAATATATTCTGTACCTAATCAGTTACTTGTGTCTTCATTAGAGCACCGTGGTCCCCCATCAGGAGCAAACTCTGCCAGACAGAGTCCAATTGTACAACATCGAGTTCTTGGACCAGTTCCAGCTTCTTCTGTGTCTATTGACAGGTGCAAACTTCATTTTTAGACCACAAATAAACATGAAAATAAAATTAAATACCTAACTAATTTTTTTGTAAAGGCAGCAAAAGAACTTTTCAGTTCCTCAGATTTGTTTCATTATTCAGACTAATTTTCTAGTTAGAATGCAAGAGATGTCTTCCCTCATATTGCCAGGAGAAATATTTCTATGATGTTTTTCTTACTTGTTGTGTATGTATATTTTTTACAGAATAGTCTGCATTTATCGTCTTTTGGCATTTTACTATTAATTTCCTTGTCATGATATATATGATGAAGCAAACTACAAAAGCTTTTGCAGTAATAAATTTATCATTCATATGCCAAAGATTGTTTTTATTTCAAGCCTGTAGTAGCCTGTAGTAATAGGTAATGGATCAGAGGCTTCAAACTGCAGATTTATTTAAATGAACGCCAAAGAGAAAAAGTCCTCTGGAATAGGAAAATGAACAAAATAAAACTGATAAAAGATTAAAGAGCTTCTGTGAGAAGTTATAATTATTCATGGTATAAAAATGGATGTTAGAAATGAACATTTTCCTTCTGCCATGTAGCTCTAATTATCTCAGAAAAAGTTAGTTGATTAAAGATACTTCATCCAATCTTAACATGGTCTGTATTAGTGATAGTTCATTGATATAATATTCCATTTCATCAAATGTTCTGCATTTTTTTAAAGTTGGAAATAATGCAATTATCGTATACAACTTTCCTTAAATTCTTTTTTGTATTGAAATATTTATAAAATGCAGGTGTTTTAATATGTCCATTTAAAATGGAAATTTATCATAGTTTTGTTCAATTTTCACAAATGTTTGACATATATTTTTGAGAGAAAATGATAGACATTAACAGAATACATATTGTATTTTTCGGCGTATAAGACGCACCTTTTTTCCTCTAAGAAGAGGCTGAAAATCTGGGTATGTCTTATACAACGAATACAGCATTTTTTGCCTCCTGAAGCCCCACCCCTTCACCAAAATGGCCATGCATAGCTTTCTGGAGGCTTTCAAAGAGTTCCTGGCGGCTGGGAAGGGTAGAAATGAGCAAAAAATGGGCCGTTTGTTGTTCAATTCCCCCCTCCCCTCAGGAGCACTCTATAAACCTCCATAAGGCTATGCATGCAAAAAAGTTTGACAAAAAATGGCCAGTTTTTGCACACACAAAAAGGGGGGGCATTTTTTGCTCATTTTTGCCACACACATACCCCAGGAGCACTCTTAAGCCCCCAAGGTTATTCGTGCCTCTCTTTTTAAAAAAAAATAAAAACGGACCCATTTTCGCAAAAAACAGGTGGTTTTGGGGAGGTTTGCAGAGTTCAAAAACTCCCCCTTCCCCTTTTTGGAAAGCTGTTTAATTAGAGTGTTTGATGAGAATTACATTGGTCAAGTGCTGTGCCAGCAGTTTTAGGTGCTTCAGGTTGTCAGGGATTTCCTTCTCCCGCACATGGGTAAATACACCTAGAAACATCTACCTACCTACATACTCACTCTCTCTCTCTCTCTCTCTCTCTCTCTCTCTCTCTCCCCCTACCTACTTACTGTATTTCTCTCTCTCTCTTCCCCCCTCTATATACCTACCTACCTACTCTTTCTCTCCCCTATCTACTGTATTTGTCTCTCTCTATTTCTCTCTCTCTATTCCTCTACCTATCAACCTACCTACTCTCTCTCCCCCTACCTATCTACTGTATTTCTCTCTCTCTATTTCTCTCTCTCTATCCCTCTACCTACCTACCTATCTACACACTCTCTTTCCCTACATACCTACTGCGTTTCTCTCTCTTTCCCCCTACCTATCTACTGGCTTTCTCTATTTTTCTCTCTATCCCTCTACCTATCAACTTACTTACTCTCTCTCTCTCTGTTTTTCTCTCTCTATCCCTCTACCAACCTACCTATCTACACACACTCCCTACTTACCTACTGTATTTCTCTCTCCCTCTCTCTCCCTCTATCTACCTACCTACTTTTTTTTTTTTAAGCCTCTTCAAAACCTGGGTGCATCTTATACTCCGGTGCGTCTTATACTGAAAAATACAGTACATTACAAATAAATAACAACTATTTCAGGGCATTGCAGATTGTTTCAATATACAATGGCATTTTAATCTCAAAGAAAATTTGTGGCACATTTCTTTTTTAATCCTAATGTTAATAATTTCATTCAAAACATAGTTTGTACTCTGATAGGAAATAGACTAATGGGAAATCAGCATTTCCTCTTAAGAAATTGAAGCACATTCTGGCCAGTCTTTTCAATTTCAAATTTTATTCTTTAATATTATGAATTAGAGTTCAAAATTAATTCAAAAAATTTGAATTGGAAATATTAGAAATGAAATCTGTACAAGAATATGTACGGCCTGTTTAATTTTGTATGTGAAGAATATGTTTCTATGGCTGAACTTTGGAACCTGGCTTATATTCGGTAAATTCCTTTAGGAATCCATTCTAATCTTCCTTTAGGGAGAACTCAACAGAGGCCCTTGTAATGATCCATATGCTTCCTTATACTTCAGGGGTGCTATAGAAGCTGATGGCGGAAAAGAACAATGCAACAATTACAAGCACTTCTCATTAACTGAAGTTGTTGGGTCTCTCGGAGGGAGCACACTTTCTCAGGTATATAAATATACTCACTAGAAAATAGCTATGGAACTTTTTTTTAATTATACAGGAGCTAAACTCTTCTGCTAATAATAGATGCTGAAGGAAGGGGCCTGGGTTAATCTCTTACACACTGGATAGTTAGTGGAATAGTCCAGATGTTGTAGGAAGGTTCATTAAATATCTTTGAATGAATAAGGTGACAGTGTGTCTCATTGGCATGATTCTCCCCCATTTTTGAGCTAGTTAGTTCCATATTCTAACTATTCCTGATCAGAATACAAACTTTAAAATAGTAGGTAGGCACATGAAGTCGCATCTTAATTAAATCCAGCCTGGGGTTGTATATAATCCTTAGAAATACTATGTATATTTCTTCTGTATATAATCCTTAGAAATACTATGGTCTCTAAATTGTGAATTGCTTAGTTAGCTGTTTTAGCCCTTTTTCTACCCACTGAATTTTCAGTTGTGCTGGGATAGTTTTTATCTTCTGCTTCTAAATATTTCATTAGCTTTATCACACAAAACCAAGAGATAAAAAGAGGGAAACATATATAATTAGAAAAGAGTTATGGAAGATTTTTTCTGTTACAACTGCTGCAAAATTATTATATGCACAAAAATGGAAAGACTGAAATATCGGTGATACAGGAAGGGCTGGTAAAAATGACAGAATTAACATAAATCTGTAATTGACGTGTTTAGAAAAATTGTTGTGTTTATTCACTGGAAATCCCTTTTAGATTTTTTTGCTGGAAAAAAAAGAAAAGAAAAAAACTGAACTTGTTATTTGAAAGGGTAAACTATGGAAAGCAGGAAATTATTTTGTAATCTTAGAGAATAAAGTATACATATACTTGTAATCACTGTTAAGAAGATCAGAAGCTACTTTATAACTTTTTTCTTTCTTTTTTCCAAGTCTTTCTTTGAACTTCTTACTACCCTTACTTTATGTCTCTTTTCACTTTCAATGTTTGTTTGAATTGTTTTCATTTTTAAAAAAATGCATTTAATGAAATTTATGTATAAAATAGAACACCACAGGGAATAGCATGGTTTGTGCTATTCTGATCTTTGTATGAATGGAGACCTCATGGAATTCGACTATTTTTCAAGAATGTTCTATCAATATATGTGACACAGACTATCAATGATAGTCTGTGTCACATATCTTGACTACTTGTTTCTTTACTTTAGATCAGAGGTTCCCAAACTTGGCAACTTTAAGACTTGTGGACTTCAATTCCCAGAATTCTCCAGCCAGCTCTGCTGGCTGGAGAATTCTGGGAGTTGAAATCCACAAGTCTTAAAGTTGCCAAGTTTGGAAACCTCTGCTGTAGATGATTGATCCTAAAACACAAAAGCTATCTACCACTTCAATATCTTCATTATCAATTCTAAAGGTGGTTGTTCTATGACAGTGATGGCTAACCTTTTTGTCATGGTGTGCTGAAAGCGCACATGGGTGCATACCCATAATGCAATGCGTGCGCCACCTCCATACCCCGCTCATGCACGTGCACCCTGCGTGCCCCACTCATGAGCATGTGTCCCACCTGTGGTCCTTGTGCTCCCCTGTGCATACGCACACGACCCCCTGCATGTGCCCCATCCCTCGCAAATGCATGCAGGATCCCCATGCATGTTCGCACAACCCCTGCCCCCCCACATACATACACATCTCCCGCATGTGCCCTGCACATGTGCGACAGAGGCCAAAAAAACCAGCTGGAGGCGGGAGAGGCGCATGCATGCATGATAGAGCTTAGCTGAGGCGACTTGTATCATAGGTTCTTCGTTACGGTTCTATGATCACCTTTATATTGAATTTTAATTCCATTTTTTCAACTGTACTAACTGTCTGTCTGTCCGTCCATCCATCTACTCCTTTTGTTAGCTGTGATATCTACTTTATTTCTTCTTCTCCTCTATTTGTCCATAGTTAAAGATATGATTTTCCTCTGATATGAAGTCACTCATTCCATTTCAATTCATTGATTCCCAAAATGTCAATATTTAATCTTGGCATTTCCATGTTTGGAACTAAAGTTTGATTTAGTTGAATTATTTTGTAGCATCACACTTTTTGCTCTTGAGATAGTACTGCATCTGATATGCTTTAGGCTGCACTCCAACCACATCATAGACTTCAGTAGTTTTACTGGATACCTTCCAACTTGGGGAAAGACGGTCATCGTCTAACATTGTCATGCCTATGAATGTCTGTTTTTCTTGGCAGAACACTAGAGTAGTTTACCATTTCCTTCTTCAATGAATCATATTTAGTTTACCCCTCTGTGACCTGACTATGATGAGTGATTTTTCTGGGAGAATACACTGTCAGCACTATAAGTCATAGTATCCTTAGAATGCAAAAGCCTTCACCTCAATGGTGTATTAATTCTTGAAGAAGGCATTCAAATCTGTTGAATTCAATCTGTTTTGTTAGTATTTATAATATGGTATATTATCAGTTTCTTAATGTATTTGAAACTAGAAATTTTAAAAGGTATCAGCAAAATATATTTTGATGGAGAAAAAAATATTTTGGTAGATGGATCCCATGGAATTTGATCACTACAAATCAGTCTAGATGCTTACGTTATTTTATTTTATACCTAGCATTATGTCCCCATTTTCTTTTTGTTATGCATTGAAATTTTAATGTGTAATACTTAGTGGAAAAATGAGTGCCATTATCTCCCACTAATTTTCAGAATTCTAGATGTCCATGTGTAACAAGAAAAAAGGAATAAGATGTTATCAAAGACATCAACCAGGATCTTTGAACTGAATTTTTGCTCATGCTTCAGTTATGGAAAAGCAGGTTTATATCCTTTCAGAACAGCAAGTGATAGCTTTCTAAAATTTACAGTCATGGTGGCGTAGTAGAATGTAATATTGCAGGCTAATTCTGCTCACTACCAGGAGTTTGATCCTGACTGTCTTAAGATTAACTCAGCTTTCCATTCTCCCGAGATCAGTAAAATGGGGATCCAGATTGTTGGGAGCAATATGCTGACTCTGTAAACCGCTTAGAAAAGACTGCAAAGTATTATTAAGTGGTATATAAGTCTTAAGTGTTATTGCTATTGCCACAGGAAAAGTAGAATTTACATGTGGAATTAGTACAGACATTACTATAATGTCAAACATAGCAAATATTATTACGTTAATAATTGCATAACATTTATTTGAATTTAGGAAATTGGTTTTTTTTCTAACAGTTTAAAGTGTTTCCCAATATAATTTTAACTTGCATATCTATTATTTGCACAGACTCCTGGTTGTTATCCAGTAGAACTGGAGAGAGGACCTCGAGGCTTTGGATTTAGCCTTCGTGGTGGAAAAGAGTATAATATGGGGCTATTTATTCTTCGACTAGCTGAAGAAGGCCCTGCCATTAAAGATGGGAGAATTCATGTATGTATTAGCCCTAGTTGGTTAGATAACATATTGTTTTTAAAAGCTAATTTAATATTAATTTGATATTTTAAAATATATTTCCATGTATAAGTATTGATACTGTTCTCTACCATTTTTATTAAATGTAAATTTATGCAATTGTTTTCAGGCAATATACTTTATACTCATGTTTACTCTAGCCCAGCTTTGGCAGTTGGAGGAGAGAATTCTTGAGGCAGAAATATTTAAATGAATTAACCCTGGTCATGAAAATTCAATTATATTTTTTGGTGAAAAGGCCCTATCTAACAAAATGTAAATGTCTACGCTTTCACAGCAAATTCATTGGAACATAGTCACCATAAAATATCTGCTCTACTATGGAAGGAAAAGTGAGACAGTAACCAAATTCAAGGATTCAATTGGAGTTTTGTCCAGAACTCTTATGTTGAGTCCATATAATAAGAGTATTTAAGAATGTAATCCACTTAATACATTTTAGTATACATGCTTATCAAGTGTCGCCCCACATTGGAACAAAGTAGTGCTTTAAGCATACAATAAACATATTCTCCCCCCCCCCCCCTTTTAACATCTTAATGAAGTTCAGGAAAAACCCTGTTTTCTAGAAACTTTTTTCTTTCTTGTTCGGCTATAGCAGCTGAACTAGAGGCTCCTCTGTAGAGATCTCAGATCTGCTAATGACATTGCAAATAATTGGTTAGTCATCTTTATTACGAATGTGCTTCACATTTTTTTGGCTCATGTGGTATTCACATTTCCAGGGGCTTCATATTATGATCAGACATAGTACAGTACTTCAGTACTCATAGTACCTCAGTACTCATTTTAATTGGTTCCAGAAGGTGCGTTGAGTATCAAAAAGTAAAGAGTACCAAATATTTTTTCCCCAGGAATAATGTAGTTGAGTCATAAGGCAGCCGAACTGACAAGTTCTAGTTTGTGTGTTGAGTATCAAACAAACTGGAACAAAATGTTTGCATCAAAATGCGTTGCATACCAAATGTGATGAGTTTCAAACAGTTGAAACCACTGTATAGACAAGTACCATAATACATCAAACATGAGTGCTAACATGTTCTTTTTATTGTTTTGAAAGAGCATATCACCATTAGAACTTTCATGTTAAGTCTGCAATCACTTGAGCATCCTTAGCTAAGAAAATAGAAATTACTGATGGGAAGATAAATAGAATTTAATGTGATAGTTTTCAGACTGGTACATTTCAAGTTTGTAAACTCAATAGTTTAGAAGTATTGGGAGTCTCATTTTTCACTTTCTCCCTGCTGAGCTGTAGAGCTGAACAGCAGAAGCTTAGTTGCACATTTTAACGTTTAATTCTTTTTTTATACATAATTTACAGTGTTTTATAGAGAGAAGATAGAGCCTGAGAATAAGTATCGGGACTCATATTTAACTAGCCCACTAATTCATATTTTTGTTGGATACTGTCTTGTCCTCACTGCTACTTTCCAAAGTTTTTTCTCTCTCATTCTAGAATCCCATCTTTTTCATAAGCACTTCCCAAATTCTCTGATTGCCATAATAAATGGGAAGAATGTATGCATATTTCCTTTTGTAATGTATTTATTCTAGCCATATGGAATATTACCCATACTTTCACATTAGTTTTTATAGGTATACAGATTGCCATTCATACAGTCTGTAGATCAACTCTAACCTCATAGCCATTCATAGCCTTACGTCAGTTACAATGAATAAAGCTTGAGTCATTTTGAATTATCTGGAGAATAAGTTGAGTGGTCCCTGGTGAGGATCAAGTTTATATTAAGAAATGTTGTTCTGGATTACTCTAATATTTGTGATAATGTCAATATTATTAACTGGGTTTCAATTAAGTATAACGTAAGGTAGAATGTTTAAGTAAGTATAAACAAAATGCTAACAAGGAAAATAACTTTTTACAACTTAATGAAGGTGTTTTTCTCCTCAGGTTGGCGACCAGATTGTTGAAATCAATGGTGAACCAACACAAGGAATCACCCATACTCGAGCCATTGAATTGATTCAGTCTGGAGGAAATAAAGTTCTTCTCCTTTTGCGACCAGGGACTGGATTAATACCAGACCATGGTACGGTGGGAGCCCAACTATTGAGTGTATGAGCTACAACTGATATATTCAGCACAGTACAGATGTATTTATTGGTAATTTGAATAACTAGATGTTAAAATTATAAAAGACCTATTTAAATATTTACTTACAAGTTAGATTTCACCTTATAGTTACTATTTTCCAGAGAGCTTACAGTGATAGCTAAAATAATTCAATAATAATAAAAGTTAAAACTGTGCAGTGTAAATTTATTGCAGCACACAACTTGATGTATATTTCAGAAATATATTGAATGTATATAGATCACAATAAGAATGTAAGAGCATAGGAAAGTAAGGGTGCCTACAAGACCACAATGTAAGGGTAAAGATGCTACTTGAAGAAAGCATGCAATCATTGGAGCCCTAACCTCCTGTCAGAAGCCATCTATCTCGCTTCACTTAAGCAAGCATCTGGGCAATGGGCTGAAAAATTTATCTCAATTCCCACACTGTATGTAGGGGATGAACTTTGATTTTAAATGTTCACTTAAAATGTATTTATTTATTAAATTTATTTTCTGCCCATCTTGTATCAAAACAACTCTGGGCGGCTTAAATCTTGCTTTTCTGCTTTAAAAGCATTCAAAGCTGTGTTAGATACAGGGTACTTTAAGAAAAGGGGTAGCATGATCTTCTAAACATAGAATTTATGTATCAAGACAGCTTTCCCATTGCTAATGCAGAAAAGCATATACATATAGCTAGAAAACTAGTTCTGTTGTATCTTCTCCCTGCCTATTACACCAATTAAAAGCTAATCAGCTGTCTCTTCTCTCTTTTGTCTGCTTTGTCTGCTCTTATTAGACCAATTAGATTTTTTAAAGTTTATATTAAAAAGAGTAAAACCACTCTATACTAATCTTAAAGATTTATCCAAATCAGATTTTTGTTAACCTGGTGTCTTCCAGGTACATTGGAGATAGAGACAACATCTCTAGTGAGAATTCTTAATATACCTGTACTGGTATGGAATTCACAGAGTTGTAGTCTCCAATGGATCTGGAAGGCCCTGGATTGTGGTAGGCTGTCCTAAAATCTGTTGATGGGATGCTGAATTTGGAAATATACAAGTCAGCGGAGATACTCTCTTCCCTCATAATCTTACACTCTGCTTGTAATTATATGTTTCTTTTACTCTTTGCTGTGATTTTTGGTATATAGTCCTGGGCTTTTTCTCTTCCTCCCTCAGGTTTGGCTCCTTCCAGCTTGTGTTCCTACGTGAAAACTGAGCAGCATTAAAGCTTTCAGGGCTTTCTTTGGTCTTTCCTTAAACTTGGTAAATCGGCATGTATTGTGATTAGCCTCTTTTTATTTGTTTTGAATAATAGTTTTTCACTCAGTTTACATTTGACATGAGTTGTGATAAGTGTAGGCCGCAAGTAACATAGAGGAATCAAGTTTAGAAGTCCTTAATTCCGCATACTTTCGTTCATTATCCAAGGACTAGAAATGATACTAGCCATCTTCTATAACAATCACTTTTTCCATCCTAGCACACCACATACTATTGATGTATCTTTGATTAAAGTTCCTGCATACTTTATTGTTGCATTTTGTTTCCCTTTTTGACAGTCCTACTTTTCAAAAATCTGAAAATGAAATTCTAATTCTGGTACATAAACGAGGCAATCTCATTTCTCCCCTCTCTCAACTTGAAAAGTTGGTGAATAAGAGAACTAAGTATCTAGTGGCCATATTTTATGCAGCCAAACTGTTTAATTTAGTCAGGATTTGTGCCCTATTGGCCATATTTGGGATTTGATTGGCCCTACATGATTGCAGTTCTGTAGAATAAAGCAATCTGTAATCCACACACAGTGCTACAAAATGAAAATCAATGGTAAATAAATTAAAACTGAACTAATAGATAAGGAAAACAAAGTATATATTCTGAGAATAAAACCATCTACAAGAGAAAGAAATACTGTTTTAATTGTCATGCAACTGATTGACTAAAAGAAAGTAAATGTGGTTTCAGAGATTTCCTGTTGCAGGAAAAAGAATTGAGACATAGAAACCAGGTTTCCAGAAGAAATAGTTATCCTGTATTATAGGTTACTATATTTTATCATACATTATATTATACATTGAAAATCTAAATGTTCTCATAACCTACTTAAATATATTGGTTTCTTATAGTATAAGTTGTTTTTCATATTCAATTATTATAATTGGAAGGGTTTTAGATATTGATAATACCTTTTTATTGTTTTGCTCTTATACATTATTTTTTATTTTGATATAGGTGGTCTGGATAGTTTTAATCCAGTATCATCAAGTGTAACTCATGGTGAAAAGACTTCACTTTCCTCATCCTCACATTCTACTTACACATCTGAAGCATCTCATTTGCCAGAATCAGAAGCTCTAATGAAATTTCAGATGTCTGAGAAACTAGAAAAACTGAAGAACACTGTGCCTGAAAAGAAAAGCACTTTAATGGAAAACCATTTGGAGATAAAGAAAACAGTTTGTCCACAAAGGCAAGTGAACAACTGGGACCACACTGTCATTCAAGATAATAAAGTGATGCACAGTACTGCACAATTCGCATCAGGCAATGCAGCCAGTAAAAGCCGATCAGCTAGTCCCCAGAAGTTGAGCAATAGTCCTTCCAGAGATCATAATCAACTTCCATTCGATAGATCTAAGAAAAGTGAAACTGAACATCTAGATGAAAATTGCTTAGACCACTTAAATAAGATCCCAAAAAGAAATGAAAGTGGTAATCTGGGAACCTTTGAGAATGCTGATATAGAGAAAATCCTGGCCGAGGGGAAGAAAGACCAGTCTGTCAGTCCCCAAAAATATCCAAAGAGAGAGAGAAGCAGAGAAAAACTGAACATAGACATTCAAAGCAAAACAGCTGCTAATGATATAAGTTCTAGTAGGCTGCTAAAAACTGAAAAGGTAAAATTAGGCGTCACAAAGGAAATAACAAAGCCAAATTTCTCTACAAAGAACTCAAAATATCCTTCAGAGATACAGTATGCCAAGGTAGGAGAACAGTTTCTCTCACTTTCCTCGACTAATCCGTCTGGAAAGAAAATCTTGGAAGATGAGATTATGAAAAGTTCTAAGCAATTTCAGAAGTCAGATCTTCCTGATGATTCATTCATTTCTGTGGATAAAAATTCTAGACTTGAGGCAGATGGGCCTCTTTTCCTGAACAAATTTACAGATAACTTGGAGCTAGCTGATAAAACCAAAGACGATGGAATGTCCAAATCCGAGAGCAGTTCTCCGGTAAAGAAAACAATAGTTCCGGGACCTTGGAAAGTACCAAGTACAAATCGTGTCACAAAAGCAATGGGTCTGACTAACAAACGGGTTTGATTGACCAACTTTTTTAAGAACACATTTTAATCAGGTTTTTAAATGTAGTCATTAAACTTTCCCCCAGAAAACTCTTATTTTTTTTAAACACTGTGACAGAATGGAAAGTACATTTGATTTGATCTTTCATTAGGCTGCATGAAGGACCTTTTCAGATTGCATATCAGAAACTCTTCAAAAGCTGTTGTCCTTTTGTCTCCTTTGAAGATGGTGTCCTGCTGCTCCTGATGTTGCACTGCTAAGATTTTCTGATAGTATTGTATGTTAATGAACATTATTTAATGCCTATTATTAGTGGATCATAACTCACTACTTGTTCTTGTGCCAAGTTATTTACTGTAGCCCATTGAACCTTTTTCTGCATTTTCCACTGCCACAGAAAAGGATTTTGTTTAAAATGGGTGTTTACTCAGGCATGCTGCATGTTTACATAGGGAATACTTCTAAGTTCTCACAGCTAAAGGCAGGGTGGCTGTGATTTTCTTGACTCTGGGGAGTCAGAAAGTTAACACACACTCAGTTGCCTTTTTCCACAATTTTTTCCTTTCCTTCCCAAACTTCTCAATCTGCAAAATAACTAAAAGACAATAGCCCTTTATCAATAAATATATGACCCCTTGCTATTTTATTCTATAGTGATATTATTTTATCTGTGATACAAATTTAATCTTAGAATTGAGCAGTTTGGAAATCACATTGGATGGGATGAAATTAGGAGAGCAAATGTGTCAGGCACAATCAAATTATTTCCTGATACTTATTATAACACATGTTAAAATTAGAAATTAAACATGCAATGAATGCATATGCTTCTTAGCTTTCTGTCATGCTATACGTCAGAATTTCCATCTGTTGTTGGTTATTTTTTGGGTTAATGCTGGCTAAATACTTGAACATTTGTTGCCTTGCTCGAACATTTTAAAATCTTAAATCCCAGCAAGCAAAATAAATCAGAACTTACCCACCAAAGTAAAATTCTTAAGTGTTGTCCTTGTGCCTATTAACAGAAGCCTTTAACACTGGCTTCCAAGTTTGTACATAAAAGCACTTCCAAATTTAAAAGGTCTCTATGAAATTTCACATTTGCTTGTGCATGATTATGATAATGGGAGGAATGTTATGAGTAGAGCACATTAATTCTTCAGGCGTATAGGTCGTTGGAGTGGCAACCTCGAACAACTCTTGTTATTTTTTTTAAAAAAATCATTCTTGCAATGAACTCGGTTTCCTTTGAATAGATTTGAATGAAAGGCAGTGGTCAGTTAAGAAAAATAAAAATACATTCTTACAGATCTTAGCAGTTGACATGGATAACTTAAATAATTTGTGTGTGTGTGCACACATGGGTATATATTTAAGATGTTTAATGTCTTTATTGAATTGCTATCTTCCAAGCTCCTCATGCTTTTCGGATGAGCCATTTTGTATTAATTTTTCTTTTATTACATATTCATTTTTCTACTGAAGGTATTTTTTCTCCCCTTTCTTCAAGCCCTTTTTGTCGTCCTCTCTGTTTAGTTTTTAGTTATCATCAAATGCTAATTGTGTACATGCTATAGTAGATCAATTATTCTGTGATGTCGATAATTGTTTTATATTGGTTTGGCAAGTTTGCTTTTCTTCATACTTTGTGGGGGAGCCTAAACAAAATATCAGTACCATAGTCCTCACACTAGCAGCAGACGTATATATTGTGCACACCTGTTTGGTATTGCTTCCAACTATTCTGATACTAATAGTCTCCCCTTTGAAGTAGTGAAATAGGTGTTCTTGTTTCACTATTTTAAACAGAAAAAAGTAAGCCTATTTATTGCACCAGTTAAATTTTGAATTCTGTCTAGGCTGAATCTTCTTTTGCATATGCCTAGTTTTGCAATTTAAGTTATTATCTCACTTGCTAGCAGCTGAGGGCTTCAGAAATACTGTTTTCAGGAGATTTTTGGTTTGCATTCGGTTTTAGAGGGCTGACATACAGTTCTCAGTCTCTGATTTATTTGCTTTGAATGTTTTAGAACTCCAGGACTTTGGTAATTTTGTATAATCTCAAAATGGACTATGATTTTTTGAGAAAGATTAAACTTCTGTGAAACTGCTTCCCCCCTCCCCACCGCATGATTTCAATCTGTTTCCAAAGAGAATATAGCCTGCCAATTTGGAAGTGCTAGCGTTGCTTGCCGATGATTTTCCTCTTGTGCCGATCCTATTAGCCCAACTTATCAGAAGCAATCAGACCAATAACAGATGATATATCAGCATGCCAGTCAACTATTAAAAAGCTGTGGAAGATCTGTTAGTGACTATGAGATGAAAAGATTTAGGCCTAAAGCAAACACAGATTCAATAGGTTAAAGTCATTGAATCTATTTGGACCCACAGGTATAAAAAATACAGAAAGCAAAAGAGTTCAAAGGCTACCTATTATTCATTATGCTACAACCAGATATGACATTCACATGAACCATGGACTGTGAGTTTACCAATGTGCAAAATTCATTATGTAATAGCTCTGAACAAAACTTCTAAGACTCATTTTACTTAGATATATATGATAGAGCTTTAGACTTATTCAATAACATTCTCCCCATTATTGTTTGTTGATTCCCGTTTCTTGAAAATAGTTTGTACAATAGCTCAAATTGCAGTTTGGATGCAGTTGAATTAAAAACTCTATTCCTTAGACTTAAGACATCTTGAGTATTTCTATTGGAATGAAGTACTAAGACAAATCAGTTGTAGAAGACATCAACTTTTTTTAAAAAAAATTGTCATCTGATACAGCTTTTAATGTGTATTAATTGTGTACTGTTATGATTTACAAACTCAAAAGTTACTGTAGGAAGTATATGCAAATATTGTATAATATTAAATATCTGAGTTAGACTATGTAAATTAACTTGACAAATATCATGAGGCAACCTTCAAAAGGTTCTATATATTTTGTCACAAAATAATATTGAATGAAAACTGCAGAAATATCAAAATAATAAAACTGAAATAACTTTATTTTCCAACTATTCAGATACTGTTTATCCATTTAATGATGTGACCTATTTTGTTGTCTTCTGTTTGATGTGAACCCTTTTTTCCAGAAACTTTATATCTGTATTTAACTTGATAATAATGATTTAGCAATGTGGCCTTGGAATGTTCAGAAAATATGGTTGTATTGGATGTAAATGTTTTATTTTGTACAGCACCTTTATATATTCACTTCTCAGATTCTGATTAGAAAGATCTGTAAATCACTCATTATTTTTTATATAGATACATTAAAAAGAACATCTGATTTAATAACTTTGATTCTTTGTCACCCCTCTTAATGAAAACCGTTCTCCTGTTGGTCCGTAAATTAGAATACAGTTAAACAATGTATGATTTCTACTGCACCAATGGACTCTCTTCCATGCTTTTAATTGAGTACTCTGGAATGTTTAGTTGTGGAACAATTTCAGACACTTCCAGATGAACATTGTTCTCCAGCTATTTATTATTTTGCAGAACCCCTCTGAATCCAGAGAGACTTTTATAATGTACAATTAGAGACAGCAGTTAGTTTAGGAGATGTTCCGAGACACCTCTCTGCAACTGTCTTGGGAAGACTTGGGAATAGCATTTGGGAAAAAGTAACAGAGGCAGACTACAGTAAGGGTACATGTAGGAATAATTTGGAGGCAATTGTAAAGAGTGTACTGGGAGATAAGGGAAATTGATCTGTTAATAGGAAAATATGGATTGTAGGATTCTTTTGAGGAAAAAAATTAAGCACTTTGATTCTAGATCAGATGAGTTGGAAGTACCTGTGGAACTTGATAAAGGTGACCACAAATAAAAGAATGGGATTTGCATTTTTGGTTTTTACATGATCGTTATTGTGATTGAGGCTCTTCAAAAAATAAGAGTTTGCCATTCTATGATCTTTGTGACATCACATGCATGTACAAAAGGGATGGAGCTTTTGATACAATGCTGCTTAATTCTGCAGAATCTACATTCTGATGAATGTAGATTCATCTTGTATGAATCTACAGCTAGCAATAAATACTTGCAAGCTTATCCTTTTCACTGGAAAAAACCCACAGCAAACCATCACTGGCTTCTCTCAACTTCTGTTTTATTTGTCTTTGTTACTAACATTTTATTTCAAATCCTATCATACGACGTCCTTCAGCAGCTTACAAGAATGCCAATAAAAGTTTTATATGTAATACAGAATGTTCTAAAGGTGTTGCCTCAAGAGAGAAAAAAGTTGTTTGAAAAAAAAAACCCTATTGCTTAAATGCTAATGATAGCAGCCAAACTTTGGTAACTCCTTTTACAGGCCCATTAATACTTTTATTCTGTGAATTTAGAAACATAAGACAGAAAAAACATATATTTATAAACTGATTTGTGGAGGTGGAAGATGGAATACATATATAAGAAAATGTTATATATCCACAGTTCTAACAATTGGGAAGGAGTGTAAATATTTTAAGCAAACCTTTACAGTAAAAATTTCTTTAGAACCCACCAAGTTGTCAAGGTGCTAATTGCTAGCAATTAACAATATTATCTATCCCAGCAAAAACACAAGTTTCCAATTGCTTTGTGTAAAACATTGATAGCATATCAGCATTTTTATTTTATCATAGATAAGACTGCTCTGCTAATTCAGATCATTATTTGGAGAATTCCAATAGTATCTTTAAATTAAATCCCCCTGGTCTATGGCAGATCTACTCTTAGCCATCTTCTGTTATTGCTATTTTGTGTTACTGAGCAACGGAAAGCTGAACTGTAAAATGGCTGAAGAGGCTTTTTTGTGGGAATAAATTTCATTTTCCTCTCCCAATACAGCAAAAACAAGCAGGCCCAACTATCATTCAAGAAAAACTATGAGAGGCATTTTGAAATGTAAAAAGTAGGTCAACTGCAACTTACAGAAAATAGGTGAGCTTGTCAGAAACAAACACCATATTAAATTACTAGGTACCAAATACAATATTCATCTTATAGTCACAATGAGTTTAACAGGCAGTTTCAGACCAGAATAATGCTGGCTTTTTGTTTTATTCGTTAATAAACCTTGTTGCAAGACATCTAATTTTATATTGCTTTGCTCCATAGGAGCAGCTGGTTTAACCAACTAAGAAGAGCACATTAGAATTAAGTTATTTATTAAGCTTTATTTCACCATCTCTTCAAGCTGTGACCTCAATGAAAAATTGATTCTAAATTCTTAAGAAAACATATGAAAAATATGGCATTTGTATTGATGTGAGGACTGACATAATTCGAAAAGCACTTTCGATGGCCATGCCAATCCTATGTAGCACAGCAGAGGATGTTTCTGCCCAAAACGTGGGCTGCAGCATCTTCTTTCTCACGGTTTGATTTTCCATAACTAAACAAAGGAGAATAAAATAAACGTTAAAATCAGAAAATAAATTTTAAACTCATGTGAAAGCCAAGTCCATTGGTGAAACTCAGAAATAAAAGTAATACTCTCTGCTGTTTTTGCTTGTCTTCCCAATATATTTATAAATTACTACTTGAAAGTCAAATACATAAAGAACAACTATATGCATTTCAGATTTTATAAGCAAAAGTAGCAATGTTTTAATCTGTGTGTGTGTGTTACCTCATTTATTTTTATCCTGTTTTATTATTTTTATAAATTATTCAAGGCAACATGAATACCTAATTCTCTTTCCTCCTCCTATTTTCCCTGTGAGTTGGTTCGGTTGAGAGTGGCCCAAGCTAACCCAAATGGATTTTGTGCCTGAGGCAGGACTAGAACTCACGGTCTCCTGCTTTCTAGCATGGTGTCTTCACCACTAGATTAAATTGTTTTTAAGAATACCTAAAGTCCTACAAACTGGATTTCTATCATGGATTCCTACTGCCCCAACAGCATCCTTGAAGACTTCTAACTGCACCCTAGATATTTTCTTGCAAAAAAGAATCATATACATGGTTTGCCTATGGCTACATACCCAAGATTTACTTAGATTCTTTGATACAATGCTTGTCTTTTGTGCTTAACCATACAATACCTTTTTGGGTTGTGCTTACAGTGATTTCACAATTTCCAAGTGTGCCCCAACATACCTAAAAACTAAACGTTATCACTCTGAAAATTTCATGAAGCATATAACTGTTTTATTTTCACAATTACACTGTTTTGCATGTTGAGCAGACAGAATATAGCCTTTATGTAGACAACACTAGAAAAACACACAACTGAGCTATCTTCAATAGGTACTTAGCAACACTTACTCTGATATTGAAGCCCAGCAAATCGCTTATAACTCCAGAGACTGCCGATAGGATCACCACTCGTGTAATGTTATAGATCAAGGGATTCATTGTCAATCCATATAGTCTAAATGGTGTATCTAACTCCTGTGGTTATGAAACAGAATTATAATGCAGCAGTATTGCTTTCATATAATAAAAAGTTCATTCAACATCTTTTAAAAAAAAGTATAGCAGAAGATTAAAGGCAAAGAAGCTCAAATCACTTATTTTTACCTTTAAGAGTTTGGTGGAGAGTTTAAGGACGTTATTTACTAGTATGAGCTGCTCTTTCTTGTTTGGTTTCTTTTCCATCTTTAAGTACAAGTTTATCTGCAGGAGAAATATTTAAATATTGTTTATTAAAATTATGCAATTTTAATAATCCAGGTCTGCCCTGTAATGGCAGGGATGGCCTATCAATTAAACTTTCCTTTATATTCCCTGACCAACAGCAAAAAAAATTAACTAAGTATGCAGTTTTTAATAAACAATAATTTGGAAAAAAATAACACTCTGGAAATTTGTTTTATTAGACTACAGGAAAATTGAAGGGAAGGAAGATAGAGGTTGCTAAAGACCTATTCATTGAATAAAATCAGTTTGGCCTTTAATTTTCATCAAACGGTGCCCATGCTTTAGCATCTACAGGCATTTTTGAAAATTAAGATATTGAAATTTGTTTACACCCACTCCTCCCCTAAAAAAGTCCACAATCTTGTGTCTTGGAGTTATAATTCATACACAAGGCAAAAGGCCTATTATCCACTTCTTGATCTTTGTCTTACAGTGTTTAGTTTTAAAACATGCCTTTCTTCAAGATTGACAAACCGAAGCTTACATGTTGGGTAACTAATATTTTATGAACAGTTCAGGAATCTGCTACCACCAGAAGACAGCCTCTGGATATTTAACACAATAAACACAAAGTTAACAACTGCAATGTCTGTTTACCTTGCTACCTTATTATTTTTAGGTATTACTTTATCGATCTGTCCTAATGTCAGAGAAACAGTACAAAGAATCCAAAAGTACCTGTTCAGTTAGCAGAATTGAAATATTACTGTATTTCTTGTTGGTTTCAGAGCCTAGGGATGCCAAACGCAACAAGAATAGGAGCAGGGCAGTTTCCCAGATTAGGAATTCCCAATTGTAAGCAGCACTCAAGAATGTCTTATGACCTTTTAAAACCTACGAAAAATAACACAACAATCAGCAAACAGACTGGAAGTTATCTTTGCTCTAGAACAGAGCCAGGTTAATAATTTCACACAATTTAACACTACATCCTGCACAGTAAGAACACCCCTCTGTCCTATTTTATGTGTTATCGATGGTCAACATTTCCTCTGAAAAATAAACCAGAGATCTTACCTGTGCACAGCATATGAAAGCAATGGAAAGAGCCAGTAAGAATATGGAGGATACAACTACGTCAACAGACCGTTGAGGGCCTCGCCTCTGGCAAAACAAACATACAAAATTGAAGTAATGAAGTATTGCATATAAAGAGCAAAAAACTTACTGCAATTCTTCACAGTTTAATTCTGTAGCAACGTCTCCACAATCTGAATCTTGTTTACGGCTGAGATTTCAGTGCTTTTATGTCACTTACCTTTAAGTAGGAACGAAGTGATAACCAGATTTTAATGTTTTCTACTTTCTTGAGTCTGAAATGTGGGATTTCGTATTTTCTTGCTTTCCGAGCAGAAGTAATATGACTAAAAAGTTTGGCAACCAGAAACCTCTGCAAAGAAAAGTGTCAATCAGAGCAAATTACATCATTTGAAAATTACAGACGGATCTTTTCTGACTGCTACCTTTCAAAAGCTTTGCAGAACATTTTAATGATACGTATTTCTCTAGAACAGGAATGTCATTATAAGAAGGGAAACTGATGCTTGTTTGACGTAGGGAAACATCCAATATAATAACAATATATTCATTTTGCCACACAACACATGTGGCAAAAGCAAGGGATGGTGACAGAGAACAGTGCTTTCATTGGCAGTCATGTAGTGGTTTTATTTTATTTTTTTACAACTAAGACTAACCTGCTTGTAAGTCCTCTCAGCAACGCACATCATGAAGAAAAACATCCAGGTGAGGCAGAGGCGCTCCAGAAAAATGATCATTGCAAGGGTGATTATAGGGGGGAATGGAGGACCCCCACAAAAGATATGCAGAACTTCTTTTGCAGTCAAGGACCACATCTGCTCAAAGGTCTTTGAGTGGAAGAGTCGATAGAGGAAAGGAAGGAAAGCTAAACTGATGGTAACAATATTGCCCAGCCACTGATAACCAGATCCTTGGTGAAAGGCATTGACCTAATGGTGAGGAAACCAGTATCAGCACGCCATAGTTTACATAATGTACATTGAGACATGCAAACCATTACATTATGAATTAGCGGGTTGCATCTAAGTAAGAGTGGAAATCTCAACATTAGATTCAACTCAGTGAAGAGGAGACTGCATACATGCAAATGGCATACATGCAAATTTGCAATAATATAAAAAACATTTTCTATAGTTTTGGAAAATGCAACCGACAGAACCTCCAACTTAAAATATCTACTGTACTCCTCCAAAATCTCACATTCTTGTATTAACCACCCAGAGCCCCTCTCTGAGGGAGATGAGCAATTTATAAATATAGAATATAAATAATAGATATAGATAGATGATAGGTGGGTGGGTGGGTGGGTGGGTGGGTGGGTGGGTGGGTGGGTGGATGGATGGATGGATGGATGGATGGATGGATGGATGGATGGATGGATGGATAGATAGATAGATAGATAGATAGATAGATAGATAGATAGATAGATAGATAGATAGATAGATAGATAGATAGATAGATAGATAGATAGATAGATAGATAGATAGATAGATAGATAGATAGATATGGACAGACGGATGGACGGACAGATGGATGAACAGACGGACAGTGATGGATGGATGGATGGATGGATGTGGATGGATGGAAAGAGAGAGAGACGGATGGATGGATGGACAGACAGATATGGATGGATGGATGGATGAATGGAAGGATGGATAGATAGATGGAGGGGAGAGATAACAAAAATTAACATATTTTGTTTGCAGATACGCACAGCTGCACAGAATAGAACTGCCACTCTACTGAATGGGCACAATCCTTACCCTGTTCATAATGATTCCACTGATCTCCAGAACTGACATGTCTACTTTCTTGCACTCATTCCCCTCCCAGATGAGAGCACTCACTTTGGTAGAGGCAGGACTTGTATTCTGCAGCCAGAACAAGTGGTTCTGAGGAAGAAAAGACATGCTGATGCCATATTCTGGAAAGTCTTTCTTTAATAGCGAGGGAAATGGCTTCAGAACAGCTTATTTAATGATTCTAAGCAAACATTTTGCCATTGAGTTCATACGGTTCAAAAGATGGCTCCTATCTGAGCAAGCATAAATGTTATTAAAGTCCAACTTCCATGCTCATTGAGCATTTTAATGTCCCACTGTCTGTAACAGAAACTTAAAATATTTGATCATTACAAGAACAAGAACTATTAACAGGTGTTGTCTGATATTAGCATATTCCAGACAGCAGGGTATCCACTGGGTTTTCCGCAGGATTTTTGTTTTTATCACCAACTCCTTATTGTCAAGAGAATGTAGGTCCATCTGTATCGAGTACTGTGGTAAATGGTCTGATTTCTTCTTTTGGATGAAAGTCAAGGGATGAATTGGTGGGGGATGCATGAGGGAAGCCCTCCTCCTGCTACTGGAAGCAGCAAAAGAGGGAGTCTCTGTGTCTTTGGGTATTTGAATGGGCATTTTTAATGTTTGTGTGCGGAAGCTTGTGATAAGATTTGGGCTGGTTGTCCTGTTGGTGCCAAGAGCTGTTGGGGCTAAAGTGCTTCAGGATACCCAGCTTCTCCTTCCAGGGATTCATGGTAAGAACACTGAGAGGTTCTTGGTCTCATGTCTGGGAGGCAATTGGTTTTGGGGATATTATTGGAAGGGTTCCACAACATGACTGTGGTGCTGGACATTTATTGGTGTGAGAGATATGGCGAGAGATAGGGAGACATATATAAATGTTTCCTATAATGTAATAAATGGCTATAACCACACCTACCTTTTGGTTGAAGCGACTTGGTAAGAAATTTAATAGTGCATCATCAAATCAAGAATGCTTTTTTCAGTGCCCCTAAGTTAATGTTGCTATCCTAACACTGGAAAGACTACAGCCATAGTTCCTGGTTTACATTAGATGAAGACAGGCACATAGTACCTAATAATAATCAGATGTTTTTTCTGGATTCATTGATTTCTACATATAAGCCCAGGAAAGATCAGTTTCTTTAAGAAGTCACCAAGAGATGCTACATGAGTGCCTCCATCTGCTCCAAATCACCTTATCTCCACACATGTGGGATTGATGACATTTCATCAATGCACAATCAATGTCTGAAAACTTTTGCTTTAATTCAAAATTCCTGTGATCACACAATAGGTTAAGGTAAAGGTTCCCCCGCACATGCATGCTAGTCATTTCCAGCTGTTCGGGGAGGTGCTCATCTCAGTTTCAAAGCTAAAGAGCCAGCATTGTCCGAACACATCTCCATGGTCATGTGCCTGGCATTTCTAAAGGCCAAAGGCGGATGGAGCGTTGTTACCTTCCTACCAAAGTGGTCCCTATTTTTCTACTTGCATTTTTTGCATGCTTTCGAACTACTAGATTGGCAGAAGCTGGGATAAGTAATAGGAACTCACCCTGTTATGCGATGCTAGGGATTCGAACTGCTGAACTGCCAACCTTCTGATCAACAAGCTCAGCGTCTTAGCCATTGAGTCACCGTATCCTTTATACCAGGGGTCTCCAACCTTTGCAATTTTAAGTCTGAAGGACTTCAGCTCCCAGACAGTCTGGGAGCTGAAGTCCTTCAGACTTAAAGTTGCAAAGGTTGGAGACCCCTGCTTTATACAATAGGTTACAGTCACTTTTGCTATATGGTAAACCATCTCTATTGAAAAATCCATTTTATTTATCCAGATGCTTATAATTGGACAATAATCCATGTAAAACTAGTACCACAACTTGTTACCAGAGAACATTCTGCTACTGGCTCCCTGATGTTTTCTTTGATTAAGTTACCATCACAAGGTGGGGGGATGCTTTGCATCTTACAGACCTGCTGGAAAACATCATCCTTCACATCTCGTTTGCTTGCTTTCTTGTTTTTTCCTTTGGCTTCCTCACTGTCACTGGTGAAAGAGGATCGGTATTCGGGTCCATGAAGCAAATCATCCCACAACATATCTTCTGTCTCAGAGTCATGACGAGTACTTTCCGAATCTCTATGCGAAACACTACCACTTTGAGATTCACTACTATAGTGGGTTTTGGACTCCTATGAGGAAACGTTCAGAAAATAATTATTGCAATACTAATTCAATTAAAACCAATCACTGAATTCTTTATGGCCTGTCTCATAACAAGATACTCAGGTGCAATCTTTTTAATTTGTTTAGGTTACTATGGTGCAGACACCTGAAGTGGGTGGCTATATTAAATCTGAATAATAAATAATTTTTTAAAAGCTGAGTCCCATGGAAAGCTGCCAGTGAAATCCCAATAACCTACTTTATCATGAAAACTGTCTGACACAAGTTTGCCCTTGGCCCTTTATCTTTCTAAATACCACAAAATACTAGTGTCAAATATTCCAATTTATCAAGTGCTGCAGAAAAGTTAGAGTAAGCACTAATCAAAAACATTGCCCTGATAGCACTGTTATTGGTATGACAGAAGAGATATACCTACTTACTGATGTCAAATCCTATAAGTCAGGGGTGTCAAACTCAAAGCCCGGGGGCCGGATCCACCCTGGAAATAGCAAAGGACTGGCCTGGTACTTTTGCCAGCAAAAACGGGTTCCTGAGCTCCATTTTCAGCTACCACGACCTCCAGCAACCTTCTGCCTGTGAAAATGAAGCTCGGGAGCCACAGGTGCCCCCCGACATGAGTGACGTCGAGCTGGCCACACCCACCCCAGCCCCCCAAGGTCAAATACAACCCTGATGCAACCCTCAATGAAATTGAGTTTGACACCTCTGCTATAAGTGCTATAGTGGATTATTTAATTATTCCAAAAATACTGAAGTATTAACAAAATGTAGAAACAAAAACATAGAACATATTTCTACACAGGGATTAATTCTGAAACATAAAAATGCTGTTTGCAAATGAATTTATGTCCTGCTCTACCACTTGTATTAAACCATGTTCTACACAGAAATATCAGCATTTAGTTCACTCCACAACAGCTGAGAAATGAAGAAAAGTTTCTTCAGACTATATGAGAACTTTTTTTGCTGATGAAATTTGACTGCCTGCTGTTCAATTTTAAAGGCACAATTCTCAAGGACTCCAGAGATCTCAAATAAGAACCAGGAAATTGCAAGCACACACATACCCTGTCCTTACGTGAAACTATAACATGCTAATTTGTTTTGATTTAACACACTGCATAAACTCAGCTTTTAGGATTGACATTAAATGTGAGTCAGGTCACTATTATCTATTCCCCCAAACATGATTAAAACATGGCTCATTGACTATGTCATTCCAGTTCTATTCTCAGATGGTGCTGAGAAGAATCTTAAATCAAAATAATAATTTTTAAAAAGTATCAGCTGCTGCCAGTAGCTTCACTTCACCCAGGACATACTGTAATTTTTAATTCTGAATACCTCTTGAGGAATTGTTAGTTCAAGTTCTGATTCCACTACGCTGTCCGAATCTTGCATAGATTTCACAACCTCCTTGACCTGCCTCAGATAACAAAAAAAATGAATGAAGAACGAAAACGTAGACAATCTTCAAAGCAAAAAATATGTCATATACTATATCAAAAATACAAAATTATATTATATTGTACTTATTCAAAAGACAAATCTATATGTGTCTATAAGTAGTCCTCGCTTACCAACTGCCTTGTTTAGTGACTATTCAAATCATAATGGTTAAAAAAACAGCTTTGCAACCAATCCTTGCATTTATGGTTACCTCAGCATCCCTTGGTCATACGATCAGCCTCTGCAAACTTCATAATCAGCTTTCATCAAGCTGAATTAACTTTTCTTCATGTAAAAGCGACATTCCAATGTCTAGCTTAACAACTTTGGCCGTTTGCTTAACGGCAAAAGTAGAAATGACATAAGTCCAATTCAGTTGTGTGATTTTTCACTCAGTCACCACAAAGCTTAGTGATTGGGTTGACAATCCCAATTGTGACTATGATTGGTAAGTGAGGACAATGTGTATGTACATATGTATCCAATAACTGGGTTCTCTTGATAAATCTATGAAGAGAATCCACTCTTAGAGAAGGCCTTCACTCTTCCCTGTTTTGCAACTTTCTGTAGTGCTGCCTGGAGGAATATGATGGAAGAGACCTTTTCTTGTAAGTGACTTAGCATCAGGATCTTTCAGTGAGTGAAAGGTCAATGTCCACAGATTCTATAAGTATAAAATTCAAGGATTAAACTTACTTATTTAAAAAAACTCAAGAGAACCTCCTAGTCAGGTTGGGAGAGTTACAGTTAGTAAGAGAAAAAAAATTACATTCGTAACTAGAGATTAAATGTGAGTCAGGTCACTATTATCTATTCCCCCAGGACCGCCTCCTACCACATACCTCCATTCGACCTGTCCGCTCCCACAGGGAGGGCCTCCTTAGGGTGCCGTCCGCCGGACAATGCCGGCTGGCGACTCCCAGGGGAAGAGCCTTCTCTGTGGCAGGCCCCACCCTCTGGAATGACCTGCCCCCAGACCTCCGTACAATCACAGACCTTCGCCTCTTTCGTCAGGCATTAAAAACATACTTCGGCCTGGCATAGCTGTTTTATGGCTGATTTTAGTTGGGTTTTAATTATGTTTTTAGCACGGGTCCAAATTTTATTTAACTCAGTTTTAACTACTTGATTGTCTATATATTTTTATATTTTCATTGTTCCCGTGCACCGTCCTGAGTCCCGTCTGGGAGAGATGGCGATATAGAAATACAATAAAGATTAAAGATTAAGATTAAAAGATGGATCTTCAGAAATATTCACCAAATAAAAGAGATTACCTTTCTAGATACATTATTTGGTTTTCGAACTGTTAGTTATGAAGGAAGACATACAACATCCCAACCAAGAACTGAATGTTATATATGCTGTGAATATGATTTCCTCCCTATATCACATTGTTATATGAATTATGATATCAAGACCAATAAACACTATTCTTCTTCACATAGTACATAGTTAAACTGGAATTCAGTGCTGGCAGCTACGGTAATATTGGCCTATCCAAAAGCCATTTGGATAGTTTTAAACGGGAAGAGATTCATGGGAGACTATCATTTTTTATGGATGTTTACCATATCCTGAATCACAGACAGCGTGACTGACACATTACAGCAGAAGGAGAGTTGTTGCTTTCCAGACCATTTTTCTTAGCTTTTTTCTGATACACTATCTGATACAAAAAAATTGGATTACATGGGCCCATGACCTCGCCCAGCAGAATTCACCTAAAATACGTATGGAAGTGTGTCTAAGGCAGTAAGATAAATCAGTTAAAATATAATTCCAATAATATTTGGCATTGGTACTAAATGACCCTTTCTGTCAAATCTTCTCTGCCCAGCAGCAATTGGTTTTACTTTTTAAATAGACTCTAATTGGATAGAAGTGCTAAATATCTAATCTTATATTATTTTTTTAATGTCAGAAGTACTATATTTATCTTTATCTGTCTAGAAAACAGAACAGAGAGACATTGAACAATAATTTTTCAGTTTGCCTCCAGAGATCACTACCATATTTTTCGGAGTATAAGACGCACCCTTTTTTCCTCTAAAAAGAGGCTGAAAATCTGGGTGTGTCTTATACATCGAATACAGCATTTTTTGCCTCCCAGAACCCCGCCCCCTTCACCAAACTGGCTGTGCCTAGTCTTATAGAGGCTTCCAGAGAGCTCCTGGGGGCTGGGGAGGGCAGAAAGTAGCCTAAATCGGGCCGTTTTTTGCCCCCCCAGCCCCCAGCAGCACTCTATAAGCCTCAATAAGGCTATGCATGCAATTTATTTGACACAAAAATGGCCTGTTTTCACGATAAATGGGCCGGTTTTTTGCTCATTTTTGACCCCCCCCCCCCCACGGAGCACTCTGCAAGCCCCCCTCCAAGGCTATTCATGCTTTTTATTTGAAAAAAAATGGGGCCCTTTTCGCGGAGAAATGGGCTGTTTTGGAGAGGTTTGCAGAGTGCAAAAACACTTTCAATTTCCTTTCGGAAAGCTGTTTAACTGTTTCTGGGCCTGCAGAAATATAGTCCTAAGGTTTGTCAGTGATTTTTCTCCAGGACATGGATAAATACACCTGGAAACATCAACCTACCTACCTACTCTCTCTCCCTCCCTACCTACTGCATTTCTCTCTCTCTATTTCTCTCTCTCTCTATCCCTCTACCTACCTACCTACACACACTTTCTTTCCCTACCCCACTACTGTATTTCTCTCTCTCTATTTCTCTCTCTAACCTTCTACCTATCTATCTACCTACACACACACACTCTCTCCCTACCTACCTACTGTATTTCTCTATTCTCTCTCTCTATTCCTTTATCTACCTACCTACCTACATACACACTCTCTCCCCCTACCTACCTACTGTATTTCTCTCTCTTTATATTTCTCTCTCTATCCTTCTACCTATCTACCTACACACACTCTCTCTCTCCCTCCCTCCCTACTGTATTTCTCTCTCTCTCTCTATTTCTCTCTCTCTATTCCTTTATCTACCTACCTACCTACTCTCTACCTACCTACTGTATTTCTCTTTCTTTCTCTCCCTTTCTATCCCTCTATCTACCTACCTACTTTTTTTTGTAATTTGCCTCTTCAAAACCTTGGTGCGTCTTATACTCCGGTGCCTCTTATACTCCGAAAAATACGTAATTAAATACCAAAGAGTATAAATTATAAACATGGCAGAATATAATCTACAAATTCAAGGTTAGGGTTAGGGTTAATAATTATTATACTTCTTTTCTGATGTCCTGCAGATATGGGTGTATTAATTAGTAATTCCAGGAGTTGCTGTCCCAACCCAAGTGGAGCACACAACAATCAAAGGCTGACCTACTCTCTTTCTTAATTTGATTAAAGTGAAATGGATTTGTTGCCTAAGCAAGTGAAATAAGTTTTTGATAACACTTACCTGTGACACTGACTGATTTTTTGAAGCAGATGGAGAAATAAGAGAAGACTTTTTGCCCTGATCTTCATTTGCAATTACACTAGAGCCACCTTCAACGCTTCTGCGCAGCAAAACTACCTGACCCGCATTATCGGGTTCTTCCTCACTTGACAACTCATCAGAAATTCCTGAATGTCTAGAAATAGTCTAAAAGAACATTAATCAGGATTAACATAAAGTAGATAAGACAGTTTCACTTTTATGCAATTTATTTGGCCCATAGTAATAACCAGTAATAATTTATTTTAAAGCAGTGCAAACAAAATATATATCAACACAAACAAATCTATACTGTAAATACAATGTTACACGCTACATGGCTAACCAATTTAAAAAAGATTAGTATAATGATATGATTGAAAAACTCCTCCACAAACACTCCTGTCTACATGATGTAGGACAACTGTATTGCTATGGACCCATCTATCAGTTTTCCTGCAGGCAATTCCATATATACCCTGTTTCCCTGAAAATAAGACCTCCCTGGATAATAAGCCTAATCGGGCTTTTGAGCGCATGCCCACCCCTGAAATATTATAATAAGTCCTCCCCCAAAAATAAGCCCTCCCCAAAATATTGCAACCCAGCAGCAGCTATGAGGTTACCACTGCTCCCTCCTACACCTCAAAAATTATAAGACCTCCCCAAAAATAAGGCCAAGTGCTTATTTTGGGGGGTAAAAGAAAATAACATCCTGTCTTATTTTTGGGGAAACACGGTACTTTCACTATTATGACTGAGAAGTTATTTTAAACTATGATCTAGTACAGGGATCTGCAAAGTTGGCTCTTTTAAGCCGGGTGGACTTCAACTCCCAGAATTCCCCAGCCAGCATGTATTTCTGTATTCAGCATGTACATTGAGTTTTGAATCTTTTTATCTCTGAAACACATAGCTTAGTTCAACTCATAGGACTGCTATGAGGATAAAATGAGGAAGAGGATCTAAGTGCAGTATGCCAAGCTTATTTCCTTGAAGGATGTTGAAACAAAAATTATAAATGTTTTTTCCTGGGTCCCAACTAAGTTCTTATATTTTAAGAATTTATAACAATCATTTTAATACAAGATGCATTGTTGAAGGAAGTTAATTTTTAGTACAGAAAAAAATACTGTTTACTTTATTAGGCAATAATATAACTTTATACAGAAATTATAGCATGTAATTGTATTATATTTTATTTTCTATCATAAAATGATAGTAATATTATCTATATCTACAGTAAAATTATAAAACTGTTCAGAGAGATTTTCAATATTTTTCAAAATTCAGATGAGTGGGTAAGATTTAATCTGTGTACTATTGTTCATATTGATAAAATTTGATATTTGCATCAAGCAAACACATCAAGTTCAAACCTTACCTGTTTTCTATCTACATTTAACGGCATTTCAGAATCCTTTGATCGCTGAAAACTGTGTTCAGATCTGGAAATCCTGCGTTTTATACTACTGCCATGCTCTGTTTCAGTCCCTTTATCGGCTACCCGTTTCCCCCTTTTCATCCTATGGAGAGAAATGCATGTCTTCTTTATTCACACTTTAAAAATCAAGACATAATTCAGAAGACACAGAATTTTCCATGGTTTCTTCAATCCAGCAGTTCTAGAAAGACAATTTGGCAGGCCCTTTCCAGAAATGCACATGACTGGCCATAATAAATTACATGATGTAATCTTGGAGCAAGATCGAAATTAGAGTTAAAATCTAGTTAAAATTTCAGTCGTATCTTCTAAACAAATTAATATTACCAACCGTACCCTTCTCTGCTCCTTCGGCGCAATACTGAATCAAACAAGCCGCTCATCCTGGATGAGGGCTCCATGGCCTCCTCGCTTCTGCTGATTTTGTCAGAGGAAGTATAGCTATCACCTCCTGCAAATTTGCGGGTCTTTCTAGATTAAACAAAAATAGCATACATTTCAGTCTGATAATATATGTCCCCCTTTTCAAAGCCACAGAATTTTTAATATATCTGTATCAGGGAATATAAATATTACCAAATGCCAATTATGAATAAAATACATATTCATAAAGATATGTCTTTTGAGATTGCCATAGGATTTAGGTTGCTAAAAATACCACATAAAGGCATTAAGTGTCTATGATGCCTTGTAGACATCTTGTAGTGGAGATAGGTGGCATAAAAATTTAATTAATAAATAAAATAAATAAATAAATAAATATGTGCATATGATCATTAAAACAAGTACAAGGAAAGAATCTATAAGCCCAGAATTGCTGTATCAGGGAAATAGGTGATTTCTAAAATAAGAAATACCGGTAAATAAATACATATCTATACATATACTAATGAAAATGAGACTTATCCCAAACAGTTTGTTTTCACTTGATTCTAGACTGAATTTATGATTCTGGTATTGTCTAGTATTTTATACTAGATTTCACTTTCACTACCCTGTTTGTACATTTTCTGAAAAATGTTAGCAACAAAGTATGTTAAAAATTACTCCATGCATGAAATGAGGAGAATTTAAACTATATATAGTTAACTGTGGCTAATATCACATTTAATTTTCTGTCTAAAAATGCTAGCCATTAAATTAACAACTGATGAAGTACTATGAGGGAGAAATCCAGATCTCTAACAATGCCTCTAATGATAATAATGATATATTTGTTGCTTCACTAATAAAATATCTGATTACATCCCGCATAGAGCTCCTGTTAGTTACTGTTAGTTGCTGTTCTGGAAAAATTAAATATGAATTCTTTTCATCAGTTTATTGTTGATATAACACTCTAAACATCTCAGAACTCAGTTATCAAAGGAACTGCTTCTTCCTCTATACATCTACTTACATACATACATAGTTTATTGATTAGCCCATAGGCCTATGATGGCGAACCTACAGCATGTGTGCCACAGGTGGCACGCGGAGCCATTTGTTAGGGCACACAAGGCATTGCCCTGTCAGCTCCAGCATCCATGCGTTCCCTGGGCAGCTGACTTCAGCCTTCATTTTCAGCTGTTTTTTGCCCTCTGGCAGCTTCAGGGAAGTCTCCTGAAGCCTCCGGAGAGGGATCGCGCACTTAGAATTATGGGTGTGGACATGCCCAGACATGATCCCCTTGCGCTCCCCCCACTATTGGCATGTGATGGCAAAAAGGTTAGCCATCACCACCATAGGCCATATCAAATACATCGCCGCCCTGGGTCCGTTTGGAGAAGGGCAGGGTATAAATTTAATAAAATAAATACTTAATCTTTGCTGAGTATAGCTTGCTAACTGTTCCTAACCCACTTATATTAATCAATCTGTGGAACAGAAATAAGCAGAATCTATAGCAGATCCTGTTTGAAAAAATTCTGAGATTAAGCAAGATCCTTCATGAATTATTTCTGCAGAAAATTAACCTAGTATCCCATTGATTTTTGACTACTTTTTAGAAAATGCTCAAGCAATATGCTGATTGTTTTTATTATTTCATGCTTTTGTATTTCATTATGGTGCATATTATCATTTTATGGAATCTACTTTGATACATTTATACTAAAGAGTATCAAAGTGGTATGTAAATAGTGCGAATTAGTATGTATTTTTAAAGTTAAATATGAAAGCTCTAACTTATTAGAATCTAGGTAAAACAAGTGTATTAGCAATAAAAGTCCAAGCAAAGGGACAATTTATAGCATGCATATTATAAGAAAAATGGCCTTTAAACAGGATGCAAAGAAATATTCTGATTTGAAGAGGAACATTGCACCCAAGCTACAGACATTAATCTCTCACCTCCTTCTTCGACCAACACCACTCCCATCACTTCCTGAAGTTTTAGATAACTGAGTAGATACTATTTGACAGTGCACAGTTCCCATGAGTAGCATAAGGCACAATGGTCCAATGATTTCACTTGCACTCACTATTGGCATTATGGAATATAATGTAATTGCTACAACTGAAAAAAAAATGTACATGAATTATCTAACTAAAATTGAATTTGTACTACACTTAAGATATAAATGCATATAATGCAAAAATGCTACATATAAAAACTGGACTGACAAAAATGTTGCAATACTTCTAAAAATAGAAGAAATGTAATATAATAGCCTCCAGAAACTACTGTATATGTAACCTTAGCACTGAGTTTCTCCTTTGCTAATCATGTGGTAAAAAATATGGATTTAGGATTGATTTATCTTGGACAGATATTTAACATCAGACCAACTATTGACTGTTACTCGTTTCTCCCATGAGTCTTTCTGAGATCCAATATTAGATGGCACCTTAATCTACATTTGCTGAGTTCCCTTCCTCAAAATTTGGCCTGATACAAATTATAACTATTTTAAATGGAAATAGATATTGGGGCTATCCAAAGTCTTCAAAAAAGGTTTTTATATATAGGAATGGTTGTAAATGCACACATATGAAAATTTACACAGAATTTAAAAAGTATAAAATCAACGATGAAAGAAAA
Organism: Rhabdophis nuchalis; assembly: GCA_039707465.1. Lineage (NCBI taxonomy): Eukaryota > Metazoa > Chordata > Lepidosauria > Squamata > Natricidae > Rhabdophis > Rhabdophis nuchalis. The sequence continues at coordinate 44,066,606 of CM077644.1, read as the reverse complement.
AACTGAAAAATAGACAAGAAAAAAGAAAAAACATCTAAAAAAGAAAATTCAATTTTCTTTGCAACCATTACTAGTATGATTATTACCATTACCACCCGGCCAAATTATTTATCTGTGTTCTGTTCTTAACATAATTTCTACTACTTCTACTCACCTTGTAGGAGGTACAGTACTAACAGCCACATAAATATACGCCAAGAAGTGACTTGTATCCACCACTGACTAAAAAATGGGAATAATATAACTCGCACAATTCCCTTCCTTGTAAGTGATGTCCAAGGAATTTCAGGTTTAGCTTTGGCAAATGTGGAACCTGAAAATTTTGGGTAATGAAAACAAGTACTTCAGAAGATAATCTAGAAAAGTTATTTTCTTCTTACACAAACCAAGATTCTCATAAAAAATGAGAACTGTGAGACCACAGAACTGTGAAACAATTATCCAGAACTTTGGTTGGACATTCAATATTCTGTTTTCAGTTTTTGTATGATACTTGGGGCAACAGTAGAAGCTCTGAACTGAGATTTGGTTCCAGTACCAAGTTGAAATTTAATCCATACAAGTACACAGTTTTATCTCTGTTTAACTTTTCGATTGCAACAAGCAACAGCGGGCAGGGCAAGAAGTAACGTGTGGAAGATCATCAAAGAGTGATCCAAACCTTGTAATTTCTAAAAGCATTTTCCACAGTGTTAGGAAAAATAGTATCAGATCTTTTACCAATATAGAATAGAATAAAATAACAGAGTTGGAAGGGACCTTGGAGGTCTTCTAGTCCAACCCCCTGCCTAGGCAAGAAACCCTACACCACTTCAGACAAATGGTTATCCAACACTTTCTTTAAAACATCCAGTGTTGGAGAATTCACAACTTCTGGAGGCAAGTTATTCCAATGATTAATTGTTCTGTCAGGAAATTTCTCCTTAGTTCTAAGTTGCTTCTCTTTTTGATTAGATTCCACCAATTGCTTCTTGTCTTACCCTTGGGTGCTTTGGAGAATAGCTTGACTCCCTCTTCTTTCTGGCAGCCCCTGAGATCTTGGAACACTGCTATCATGTCTGCCCTAGTCCTTCTTTTCATTAAACTAGGCATACCCAGTTCCTGCAACTGTTCTTCATATGTTCAGCCTCCACTCCTTTGTCATCTTTGTTGCTCTTCTCTGCACTCTTTCTAGAATCCCCATATCTTTTTTTACATCATGGCGACCAAAACTGAATGCAGTATTCCAAGTATGGCCTTACCAAGGCATTATAAAGTGGTATTAACACTTCACGTGATCTTGATTCTATCCCTCTGTTTATGCAGCTTAGAATTATGTTGGCTTTTTTGGCAGCTGCTGCACACTGCTGGCTCATATTTAAACTAGGAGTCCAAGATCCCTCTAACTGTTACTACTATTGAGCGAGGTACCACACTGTACCAGTGCATTTTGTTTTTCTTGCCTAAATGTCAGATTTGCTGTTTTCAGGCCTGGTTTAGCACTGGAATGGAAATGCCAGATTGGAGGTCAGACTGGGAAGCACTTGCCTCTCCCCTTAAGAAAAAAAATCCAGAGGATAATGGCAAAGCACTTTTGCCCTATTGCCAAGAAAGCTGCATGGTCATGCCGATGAAGCAAGCAAGAGTTCAGTTTTCCTTTAAATAGACTATACATTTAAGAGCTCTAGAGAATATTTTCTTTTCCAGTGTATCTAGGATTCCTTGTGATCTTGCATTGACAGTCAATGTAGAAGTACTTCTATAAAATTTTGGCAGGTGAACTACCTCTCTTATTTTTTGTAGGAATGTATGTGTTACAAATATTTTAATAAAAAAGGATATTTTACAATATACTGTATATAAGGGCACAGAATATTTCAAAATTTCAGCTAGGTACAAAACACAGACACCAGAATATTATCTTTGGATAATGGAATTTGCAATATTGGGGATCGCCAAGAAATCCGACTTTACTAATTTTACATAGGATCTTAAAATATTTAGTTTTGCTTAAATATAAATCTCAGCTATCTTTTAAAATGTCTTCTGGTTTCATTGGCTTTTAATTATTCTAAGCTGCCATAAAAGTCTAAAAAGCACAACAGACATTTTATTTATAATCAAATTATAAATAAAATAAGACAAGTACTAAATACTATATATGTATAATAGGTATTACTTGTCATCACTAACTGCACAGAGTATAAATGTTTTGCAAATTTAAAACAAGTGATTAAATTTTCAAATGATTCATACCTCTTATTAAATCAACATCTATCAAGTCAGGCTGTATGTGGCCTTTCTTTCTGGGTTTGCTTTTGAAGCCCTGCACATTTAGTAATAAACAATTAGAATATTTTACAATTAATAGATTGTTTCCCTGATCTCACAGAATACATCTTTTATTACAATTACTCCTTTATAGTCATGTTCATATGGGAAGCACAGATGAACCTTCTCCAATTCCCAGCTATTAGGGTACAAAAGTAAAGAGTTCCTATGGATATAATTCCATTAGTCATTGCTAACTCAGGGGGGCGGTGGGCGGTGGGAAGTGGTGCTAATCTCCATTTGAAGGCCATTGAGCCAGCATTGTCTGAAGACATTTCTAGTCATGCGGCCAAGATGACATCACAGAGTATGGTTACCTTCCCATCAAAGTGGAATCTATTTCTCTACTTGCATTTGTACACTTTTGAACTGCTAGGTTGGCAGGAGCTGGGGTGAGGACAGGAGCTCACCCCATCGTGTGGAGCTCAGGTCTTGAACCTGGACTGCCGGCTTTCCAGCTCTGCATTTTAACCACTGAGCCATTGAGCTCTTAGGGTATTTGGCTTGAGAATTCTAGAAATCGTCATCCAATAGCATATAAAGATTCATCACACAGGGCAATGTTCTATCAGAGAATATCTCATATAAAGATTTTTTTCATATAAAGATATATAAGCAATCATTGTACATCGGATAAAGCTCACTAGCTACAATACTGCCACTGCATTTTATTTTATAAATGTATTCCCGCATGCCTTTGCCATTCAGAATCTATCTGGAAAAAAAACAGTACACTGTATAAATAAAGTGTTTGACATTTCTCTGAGAAGTTATCTATCATAATGAGGAAAGTAATAATACTTCTCTAGTAGAAGAGAATATATGTAACTCGGGTTGAACAATGGAGCCTTGGTGGTCTCTGAACTTGTTTGCTTGTGGGTGTTTCATTACCCAACTAGGTAACAACATCAGTGCTATTGAGTATGGGGTTTCTTCCTTGCTTATACACCATAGCTTGCCCTGCCAGTGTCAATGGGGGTAGGGTTTTCTCCCTGGAAGTTCCTTGAAATACCATAGTACGGGTCTGGAAGTTCCTTGAAATACCATAGTACGGGTCTGGATGGGTAGTAACAAACTCAAACTCAACCTGTCCAAGACCGACTGGCTGTGGTTTCCGGCACCCCGGTTTAGCCAGATGAATCCAACACTGGCCATTGGGGGCGAACATCTTGCCCCCGTGGAGAGGGCGTGCAACTTGGGCGTCCTTCTGGATTCCCGGCTGTCCATGGAGGACCATGTGGCGGCCGTGGCCAGGGGGGCGTTCTATCAGGTTCGCCTGATACGCCAGTTGCGCCCCTTACTAGACCGGGGGGCCCTTCGCACAGTCACTCAAGCGCTCGTGACATCTCGGCTGGATTACTGTAACGCTCTCTACATGGGGCTCCCCTTGAGGTGCACTCGAAAGCTGCAGTTATTGCAGAATGCGGCCGCGCGGGTGGTTATGGGTGCCTCAAGGCAAGCCCACGTAACACCTCTCCTGCGCGAGCTGCACTGGCTGCCTGTGGCCTTTCGAGTGCGCTTCAAGGTGTTGACCACCATCTTTAAATCGCTCCATGGGTCGGGGCCTAGCTATATACGAGACCGCCTCCTGCCCCATACATCCCTTCGTCCGGTCCGCTCCCACAGAGCGGGCCTACTCCGGGTGCCGTCGGCCGGGCAATGCCGGCTGGCGACACCCAGGGGAAGAGCCTTCTCTGTGGCGGGCCCGGCCCTCTGGAACGACCTACCCCCCGACCTTTGCACTACCTCAGACCTCCGCCTCTTCCGCCAACGTCTTAAGACATACTTATTCCAACAAGCCGGCCTAGGATAGCCCCCCGCGTCTGACTTTTAAATATAAATTATAATTTGGTTACGGTTTTAATAACGGGTTTTAGCACGGGTGAATTAATTTAATATATTTTTAATTGATGTATATTGTATTTATGGTTTTATATAATGCCTGTGCGCCGCCCTGGGTCCTAACAAGGAGAAGGGCGGGGTATAAATCTAATAAAATAAAATATAAAAATAAAAAATAGTATATAGTTTTCCACCTGTTTGTCTTGTCTTGATCCCCATTAATCTGGTTGCTGGAAAGCATGTCTTCTGATCTTTTTGTTTCCTTTTTATTGTTGGTTTATCTCTATGTGTCTATTGATGGCTCAGACAGCAGCAAGATTTCATAATATTTTCTCCCCTCTGTAGCCCCAGCCAAATAGCAACTTAACTGTTATTTAATCAGAGTACTGTAGTTTGAAATGCAATTGATTTCAGAATTTTGAAAAATTAAAGATGTTCATATCTTATTACACAGATGGATACTTTCCATCAGTAGAATTATAAACATCAGATACAGTCTCTGATATTGACACTCTAATTGCCAGTTTCTCATGACTTTTGACCATCCATAAATATTGCATGGAAGAAACTAAAACAAGTTTTCATTTGTATATTTCATATAAATTAAAATATTAATAAAAGCTAGGATTTTCATGTTCTTCACAGAATGTCTGCTGTTTAGAATCATAGCCAAATATTTTTTTTATCACACTTGGTTTTCTATAGGGTTTTACCTTATTCCCAGTCAGTTACATCTACACTACCAACTCTTCACTGCAGTGCTATACAATGTCTTTCTGATTTTTCCTTCAGCTCAGACCTTGATTCACTTACGCATCCAAATACCTATCAAGCACAGTATTCCCACTTATGATGATGAGGAAGTTTTGCAGGACTGTCTTCATCAATTACATGGTAGAAAGTCAATAAATAATTTCTATTTTAATAGATGTGGGAAATTTTAAATACCAAACACGATATTCACCGAATCCCTTATATTTTACATGCCATTCTATTTATTACATACAACATATTTCATCCATGTCATTCCATAGGGCCATAAAATAAAGAATTAAGAAATTCAACAAAATTGTTAGCAATTTTTTTACCTTCATTTCAGTCTGTTCTATGGACTTTTCCCATATTTGTTGATCATAAGCTCCAATCTGAAAAAAAGCAGCTATTTCTCATATATTACTTTTACCTTCAACACCAATATATTAGTAAAATAACAACATTTACATATTTATATTTGAGTATTTACAAATATTGGTATAATAATTTGATAAATAAAAATAAATTTACGGAGTTATTTCCCAGAATTGTTCTATTTAATACTACAGATATAGAAAGCACTATTTTGGAGAAGTTTTATCGATATGTTATTACAAATGAAGAAAGCAACATGTACATTTTGTACAACTGCTTTACTGAATGTAAAAATGAAGCACAGAAAATACACATACAAATCTGATAGTAAGTACAGCTAAAATAAAAAAAATCCTAAATTATGTTTGAAACCAAACCAAACCAAACCAAAAGAATCACTCCAAATATTTTGACAATAACTCCAATAATCCTTTGTTAAGGAACAAACATTTGAAAGTACCCTGGTTGGCAGTTTTTAATGGTTTAAACAATGTGCAAATTCTAAAAAAAATACCCACAGTTTAAAGTTATGATGTAATTTTAATTACAGAGCAAATATATTAAGCTCAAAAAATAAGCCTAAACCTGACCTTCTTCTGGTACCAAGCGATGGCGTCTTCATCATTGGAAGCCATTTGGTTTCTCAACTGCCAACTCAACTGTATAAACATAAAGAGAGTTTATTATAGAAACATAAACTAGGTATATCAATAATAAGTATTCAAAACCAAGTTACAACATTCCCAAATTCATTTCTTACCTCTTCCATTAGGTAAGAAATGCATCTTAGACTTTTTAAAATATGTTCCACAATAATTCTGTGTATTTTTAGTAGAAATATGGAAAGGGATACAAAATCTCTTTATAAGCAAGACCCACACTTTCATTTCTTTCTTTCTTGCCTCTAAAGGTGCCAAGGTGGCGCAGTGGTTTGAGTGCAATACTGCAGGCTACTTCAGCTGACTACTAGATGCAGTTTGGCAGTTCAAATCTCACTGCTTCAAAGTTGACTCAGCCTTCCATCCTTCCAAGGTGGATAAAATGAGCACCCAGATTGTTGGGGGCAATATGCTCTGTAAACCGCTTAGAGAAGGCTATAAAAGCACTATGAAGCGGTATATAAGTGCTATTCCTATTGCTAAAGCCTATAGAGCAAGGTTTCCCAAACCGTAAAATACCCTTCCTTTGGAGAGGTGTGGAGTGAGTCCAGGGGTGGTATGAGGAACCTTTTACATTGTTACAATAAATCCACCTTTCTCATTGTATTCATTTGGCCTTTGGATTTGTAGGAGCGGTGTATATATTAAGATTACACTAAAGGTCATAGGAGGAGGATGGCAAAACGTTTAGGAATCCCTGCTGAGTGTATATGGCTAGTATCATGTTATCACCAGAGTGGGCATAATTAAATTTTCAGTCTTTTTATTTTGGACTTGGAATGATTAAAGAGCAAAACGAGGGCTCAAATTCACAAATCATTCATCCTTTTTAGTCCCAAATGAGAAAGATGTTCTGGGGGTTGGCAAAATATAACTGGGGGTTTCTATATGGCTGATGGACATTATTCAACCTGATTGAAACAGACATATTTTAGGAAGTAATCATCCCTCCTCCACCCTCAGTAACAGCAATAGCACTTAGACTTATATACCGCTTCATAGTGCTTCATAGTCATCTCTAAGTGGTTTACAGAGTCATCATATTGCCCCCAGCAACCTGGGTTTTACCCACCTCAGAAGGATGGAAAGCTGAGTCAACCTTGAGTCGATCAGGATCGAACCACTAACCACAGAATTCCCTCATTGGCTGGAGAGGAGAGCCCAGGTATCTGTTTTCACTCCTCCTTCAGTTATCCTCAATCCTTAGCACTCCTTACCAACTAGCTTTGACCACTGATTCAAGCTCTTTTAAACACTGCCATTTTAAACCCAGGGCGTTCTCAGCTTCATCCTTTCTGTCACTCATTTCATCTGGATCTAATCCCCCCCCCCCCCCAAAGTCTCAACTTTTCCTACACCACTTCCCTTGTTGGTTCTGGCCTCAGCCCACAGACCCTTAAGCCCACAGACCCTTAACTTCTCCATAATACCTAAAAGTGCAGCTCCAGGACTCTACCTTTCAAAGGCTCTTCCTGTTACCATGGAAACCGAAGGATGCAGCAGAAGAGAAGGCTCTCAACTGCTTTTTCCTGGATCATCATGTTGTGGCAGACAGCATTAGCCAAGTGCTGCATCCATGGATCCTTCAGCACAGTTCTGAAGAAATGTGGCAAATACCGCAACCAGTCAGCAAACTAAGATACAGGCAACTGTACAAAGGAGGTCCAAACTGTAGGCTGCAGTGATGCATGTCCTGGGAATTAATAACTTGTTGAGTCCCATTATTATGAATTCAAAGGGCAATAATTCATGGTATTGGAAAAAAGGAACAAGTGGCATCAATGGCAAGTGGCAATTGACAAAGAGAAGGGAAAATTAATATTAGCCTGTGAATCCAACGTTGTCTGATCACCAAACCTAAAAAAAGCATTTAGAAAGAACTTAAATGAGATACATTTCTAATGCAACATTCCTATACGTTTTCCCACAAATCACGTGCATGTTACTGAAAGATCAAGAAATTCAAGCACACAAACACTTACAAATTGTGGGGGTCAAGAAAGTAAGCCAAGTTTGTTTGCCTATGAAGAAGAATGGTATATTACAAAGGCTGGGAAATAGAGTCCCTTGACTCAAAAGAAATTAACTGTTACAATATTTGAATAGAATAACAGAGTTGGAAGGGACCCTGGAAGTCTTCTAGTCCAACCCCCTGCTCAAGCAGAAAACCCTATGGCGAACCTATGGCACACATGCCAGAACTGGCACACAGTTCTGTGGCTTCCAGGTTTTGTCGTGTGCATGCGTGCCAGACAGCTGGTCTTGCATGCATGCGCTTCGGCCAGCTGTTCTCTTCTGGGTTCCAGCACTCAAGCGCGTGCGCACACACACACTCCATTTTTAGCACTTGGTGCCAAAAAGATCAACCATCACTACCCTATACCATTTCAGACAAATGATTGTCCAATCTGTTCTTAAAAACGTCCAGTGTTGGAGCACTCATAACTTCTGGAGGCAAGTTGTTCCACTGATTAATTGTTCTAACTGTCAGGAAATTTCTTTTAATTTCTTTTATTTATATCTATACCACAATCTGTTGATGAGAGAAATTCCTTGAACCAACTGTGATAGTTTGGAAACAAGTAATGATAAAATGCATCCTGGAACCATTCATTTTTCTTCACAGTCCCTTTAATCCTGGCTACTACATGTTAGTATCGTTGTTCAAAGCAGAACTTAAACACAAGGGACTCTTGCCTTGCCTTTTAAGAATGGGAAAGCTAAAGTTCATCCAATATTATTATCATTCGCAACAAAAATAACCATGATGAAAGATATTGGGAGTAGTATTTTAACTCCAGAGTCCTTATTCTTGCTCTAACCTTTTATTTTTTCAAAATCCCTGCATTTAATTGCTTGAGTCGTTTTATTCATTTATTTGGTCCTTCTTTCAGAACAGGGAGCTATAAATTTGATACTAAAGTTACCTGAACTCTGAAGAAAGAAGCAATGCAGAAGCAGGTTGTTTTACCTGCTTTCATTATGTCATTTGCTGTATGTGTATGTGTGTGTGTGGGAGGGGGGGGGTGTTAGTTTTTATATTGTGCTCGTCTGTGAATATGTATTGTGAAAATTAATGTGGACATTAATTTACAATTCTGAATAATTCAACATTCGTAGGTAGCAGAATTCTATTATTTCCATATCATAGTAGAGAAGCAGGTGGGAAGGTAACAATTCAAAATAATACTATATGGCTGCTAAAGATATACATAACGTTTTATTAACTTCTGGAGAAAACGTTTTGCACTTACTTTTGAATACAAATAGTATAATGGTAGCATTTTTAAGGTAGGGAGAACCATGAGGGTAGCTGGGGTGAAAGTTGAAAAATCCCGAGTGTGTGTGGGTAGCAAATCACTTCAATTTGTGTATAGTTTTCCATTCAGCCGCCCATTTAATGAAGTCTCTTCACAGCATCAACGAATATACTCACTTGCCACATCAAGCATTTGTTAGGGCCACATCTGAACTGAAGATCTGCGAGAGGCAGGTTGATCCCGTAAATCTACTATCCCTCTTGCTTGTTCAGTGACCCACAATCTTAAATTTCTCGACTTCTGGTTTCTCCCGCTGGCTCAATTCCTCTAAAGCAGTGCTTCCCAGCCTTGGCAACTTGAAGATGTCTGGACTTCAACTTCCAGAATTCCCCAGCCAGCATTCGATGGTGGTCCGGACATCTTCAAGTTGCCATGGCTGGGAAGCACTGCTCTAGTGCCATGATGACAAACCTATGGCTCGTGTGCCACAGGTGGCCCACAGAGCCCTCTGCAGGCATGCAAACCATCACCCCAACTCACTTCTACCGTGTATGTGCATGTGCCTCTCGCTGGCCAGCTGGTTTTCGGGTCTCTGCCAAGCATACGTTGGGGGGGCAGGGCACGCATGGAGGGCACACATGCGCATGCAAAGGGGCGGGGCACACCGGGGTGCATGCACACATTGCATTATGGATGTGCATGCACACTGTCATGCACGCATTCACAAGCTTTCGGCCCATGATGACAAAAAAGGTTAGCCTTCCCTGCTCTAGTGGTTTTCTGTTTTTTTCTACAACAGATCTGATAGTTCTATTTTACAAAAATAATTTATTTAATAAAACCAAATTCGATTTAGTGGGCTGGTCCTCCATGGTTAACCTTCACGAGAGAGTCATGTATTGTGAGTCTATAAAAGTTCGGTTATTAAAAATTTTCCGCTTTGCTGTTCTAAATCAGTGTTTTCTTCTGGATCTTAAGAAGAGGGCTCTCTGCCCTTGTATTCTTTCAAATTAGACATGCCAGAATCTGAACACAGAGCTTTCTCAATAACAAACCATGTATCCCTCCTTGAGCTACAGATCCCCCCTTGTTTCCATTTCGTACTGCTTTTCATTGCTGCTATTTCTGAGGCACATTCAGTTAAGTTAATACGATTAACATCAAGTTGCCAAGGCTGGGAAACACTGCTTTAAACCTTCCCTTTCAGCGTTGCAATTGTAAGCCCTTTCTGTCCTTTAGTTTAGTTCATCCCTGCCCTCCAAGCCTCAACCTTTTCCTGCATCGGCCTGGCTCCAGAACTCAACTGCCCTCAACCTTTAATCCACAAACGTCCCAAGAGAGCGTAGACTTCAGGCGCTACCCTCTTTCTTACCGTTCCCAAAAAGGCGACTGGAGGGAGCGAGAGCGAGTCAGCGTCCGTATTTCTCTGGAGCATCCTGTTATGACAGGCAGCATCAATCCAGCATCGCAACCACCGATGCGCCTTTTCGGTAAAGTACGTATTTCGTTTGCGGAAAGGAGGCGAAAGCAATCAAGCGCCGAATTTCAGCTGTGATCTCGGAAGGAAAGCCCGAGCTACAACTTAGGCAGCGCGGTTTTGGGCGGGAGTGAGTTACGAAGCAGGTTAGATTCGCCTTGTGTATCGAATACAGAGAACGGCGAGGAGGCATTCTGCACTCCGCGGAAGGGTAGGAAGGAATGGGCTTTTATTTAACGATAAATAAAATCATAAAAAAACAAAACACCAAAACGCTTTTAGGTGTAACAGGAGTTTGAATTTGGTTTCGAATCCAGGCTATGCTCTTAAAAGAGCAAAAATTTAACGAGACAGGCTAAAATCTATTAAAAAAGACATAAATAAGAGAACTTTTCTTCGAGAGAGGTATAGATAGATGCAGGTAAGGATTTTATGGAATTAGCCGTGCAAAGGTAAAGCATATGCAAACCTTTCTCGGGTTTAAAAAGTCCTAATTCCATACAAAGAAACGAGGGGACGTGGGTGGGGGAGTAATACTTCAAACATCAATTAAGCTAACAAATGGTCTACAAGTTTGTTCTTTAATTTCCCAAAAGCGAAGGTTCATGCAATTTTAGATTATACTTTCTGCAAAATCTCAATAAAAGTCTTTTAATTTTTATTAGGGAAGGGAAAATAAATCCTCTGAGCAAAGACCCATCACCACTTCCCTAATTCAATCCCATTTAATTGGAAGAGGCAAAGATTGATTAAACAGCTGATAGCCCTTTGCTCAGATCCTGTTCATATTCTTAAAACTTAAAAGCTGGGAAAAGTAGATAGTAACAACCAATATGGCTCTCCTTTTCCTCAAGGTGGTGGGAATTCCATTTCAATATGCCTATTTTTAGTCCCATCCCAACCATTCTAGCCTGTTCTAGGCAGTTGCATTGGAGGCAGAAACTATTTCACTATTTCTGCTGGCATGACAGATGAGCAGATGCACCTTCATACTGTGTGCCTGCATTATCACTCCAAATTCTCTAGGGAACCAAGGCCTTTGGTCTGCAAGAGGGAAATATCACTTTTGCCAAACCTGGGCATTTTGAAGCCTTAGGCCACATTTGGCTCTTTGGTTGTCCCTGTCCAGCCTGCAGTAGCGGTGACAAGTGGAGCAGCAGCAGCAACCTTCCACAACACATTGTTTATCATGTGGTCACTTGGGAAAATCAATTGCAGCCCCTGAAAATTGAGTGTCAAGCCCACTTGTTGCCTCTGTTATATAAATCACCTGGAAGTTTACATTGATACCTGGGCGATATTTCAAGAGGTTTTTTTATATCCAAATGTGCATTGTTTGGTCTCATGTATCTCATCTTTTCTTGGCAATGCCCCACAGATTCTCTATGAGGTTCAGGTCAGGTGAGTTTGCTGGCCAATCAAGCACAGTAATCCAACAGTCATTGAATCAGGTTTTGGTGCTTTTGGCAGTGTGGGCAGGTGCCAAGTCCTGCTGGAAAATGAAGTCAACATCCCCATAAAGCTCATCTGTGGAAGGAAGCATGAAGTGCTCAAAAATGTCCTGGTAGACAGCTGTGTTGACCCTGGACTTAATGAAGCACAGTGGACCAACACCAGCAGATGGCATGGCTCCCCAAATCATCACAGACTGTGGAAACTTCACGCTGGACTTCAAGCATCTTGCAGTGTGTGCCTCTCCATTCTTCCTCCATACTCTGGGTTCTTGGTTTCCAAATGAGATGCAAAAGTTGCTCTCATCAGAAAAGAGGACTTTGGACCACTGAGCAACAGGACTTTGGACCACTGTGCTTCATTAACATGAGACTGAACAATGCAGAAGAGCTGAAGGCCGCTATTTATCTTCCATAACACCTCAGCAGTACCACAGGCTGATAGCTTCCATGCCACGCCGCATTGAGGCAGTAATTGCTGCAAAAGGGGCCCAAACCAAGTACTAAGTACATATGCATGCTTATATTTTTTAGAGGTCCAATATTGTTCTATGTACAATCCTTGTTTTATTGATTGCATGTAATATTCTAATTTTCTGAGATTGTGGATTTGGAGTTTTCATGAGCTGTAAGCCATAATCATCACAATTATGACAAATCACGGCTTGAACTATCTTGCTTTGCATGTAATGAGTCTAATCTCATATATTCGTTTCACCTTTTAAGTTGCATTACTGAAATAAATGAACTTTTGCACGATATTCTAATTTTTCAAATTTTACCTGTACAGTGATATCCCTACAGTGTCGCAGCCATACAAATGCAGATGTAGCCCCTACAAATTCTTAAAGCTTCGTACAGATTATTACCATTAACCCTAGCCTGCTTCATCACATAATAGTCTAGCAGGTAGTGATGGAAGAAGAAAAAATTCTCAGGTCTCAAAATGTACATAGCAGCTTCATCCATGATTAAATCCTGATTTAGGTTTACCCAGTGTTTATCTCACACTGAAAAGCAGACAATTAAACCTGGGGGCCACCTTCAGTGTCCCTTTGACTTCCATAATAAAAGGTTAAAAAGTCAATCAAAAAGGAATATCTGCAAGTGCCTGTCATCCCTTCTGTGATGGCAATATTAGAGTTTCATTATATTGTCCCCTACTGGTTATTATACTGCTCTGACTGCTCTGAGGCTAGTTTCCACTTCATATTCTCCTCAGCATTTCTCTAAACACCAACACTGTCAGTAGATTCCTGCCTTATTACCCAGGAGTCTCTTCAAAGCAGTAACCATAGATAAAAGTAGCATGCAGCAAAATATGTTGTCTTCTATTTTTGTTGACTTGGACAGTAGGGTTACTCTCAGGTGAAAATGGCTCATCATCCAGTTTGAGCTTGCTAGCTTACAATTTACAATTAGAGATGCTAGGAAACAATGTAAAGAGGGGGGAAAGACCTATCTATTGTTAAATATTGAAACTGTGGGAAAGAATGTTACTTCATGTCCATTTCATCAAACATTTTACAATTTGCCATGCTTCCATAAACAAACCATAAATAACACTTTAACTGGTGTTTTTCATCTTGGTATGTGGACACCCAAGTACCAGAATTCTCAGCAGTGACAATGCTGTTTGGAGAGTTCAGGGAATTGGATTTTGCACATTTGGAAATTAGCAAGATTAAAAAAACAGTTTAAACTTAAGCAAGAGGAAGAATCAAGGGAATAACATTCTCTCATAATCTCCTGCTTCACTGAGCTACAGAAATTTGTCTCTGCTTCACTGAGCTACAGAAATTTACAAATTGTGATACAGCAGTCCAGTTTAAAGCATTTCTGTGTTCAAGATTTATTTTCTCTAGAAACTTTGAAAGATGTCAGATCTACAGTAACATTGAACACAAAGCTTCAGTTAAATGTGCCCATCTTACATAAGAAAGAGAGGGAGGAATATATAGAAATAACTCCAGGACCTTCTTCTTGCTAATGGTAGCCAATAGGAAAAATAGGAATTCTTGTTATGCTTGAATCTTGCATTGGGATCTGCTAAAACATTCCTAGGAATGAAAAAGACTTTTGACAAGAAAAAGTCTAGATCCATGATGGCAAACCTATGGCACATGTGCCAGAGATGGCACACAAACACCTCTCTGCTGGAACGTGCACTACCCAGCTCAGCTCTCCGCGGGGTTTCTTTTGCGAACATCTGTTTCCCTGCAAATGATGAAACAGAAGTTTAAAACGAAAAATATCTTACCTCTTGCCACGCTGCCAGTGTTGGGATGTCCTGCCTCCTGCCAGCCAGCTGATCTTGAGGTCTCTGCTGTGCATGTCCGTGCATGCCTGGGCATGTCCATGCATGTCCACACATGCATGCACACAACTTTCACTTAGGTATGTGAGCGATTTATGCACTCGGTGTCTAAAAGGTTTGCCATCGGTGGTCTAGATCTTAATAAAAAGGGCAAGCTGCTCAAATTCTAAAATAATCTTTTCCGTATTGAAATAAAAAGTTTATTAGTCAATCACCTGTCTATCTAAAGAAAAAGAAGGAACAGGTGTAAAGATTAAAAAGAGTTTACATGAGACTGCTCAGATAAAGAGCATAGATGAGGGAGGAGCCTACGTAGCTACAAAATGGTCGCCGATCTCGATGCTCTGACATCGCCAATACTTTTATTGCTGGATGGTTCAACTGGACCTTAACCGTCCCGCAGAGACAGTGGACAGGAAGAATATGTCCTGCTGATCACAGGGACGCTGCAAAGTCCCTGAATGATCCAGGAGAAGATCTTCTAGCTGGCATTAAAAGCACAGCCCCTAGGCTGATGAAGTTGGGACAGCTCCGCAAACAGAAGGAAACGGAAAAAGAGTGTGTTTACAGCTGGTGAGGAACTTTTATCGTTTTAAAAGAGACTGCCTATAAAAAAACTTAAAGCTAAATTAAATCTGAGAACAGAAGAAATAAGCGGTGGAAATAAGCTTTGAATGGTTTTGGACTGTGTGTTGTCTTACATTTTAAATGCTATTTTTGTGGATGGAATTTATTCAAGCCTTTTAAAAATGAATGGATTAACTTTTCTTCTATTTTTTTTTTTTTTTTTTTTTTGTAACCTGGGGACTAAAATTTATCTTCAAGACTGCATGCATTTTTCTCTTCTCCTTCTCTACTTCACTTAAGAATTCAAACTTTACTTTCAGTTTTTTAACTTGGAATTTTAAAAAAGATAGGTTTGTAACAATAGTGAGAGAATTAATACTGCTGTTCAGAGGCTGCCGGTTTGTGTATTAAAAATAAAGTACTTTCACTTCTCTCACTGATTATCTTGGCTTGGCACTTTAAAGCCTTACAGTTTGTCCATAGAGAGAGATAAGCACAAATTGTTTACACAGATAAAGGGTGAAAATAAGATCTGAATTTATGCTTAAGCAAGCAAAAACCATTTAAGCCAGAACAGCAGTGTTCACCAGTTGGAAATATAGCACAATTTCAACAGCAGGAAGAAACTTTAAGTTTGCAAGAGATAATGTCTGAAATCCAGAAATTATTAAATACATATGAGAAAATGGAGAAGAAACTGGAAAATCTAGAACATCTAACAGCAAAAAGTGATGGAGAAATTGCAGAGGTTTATCAAGTGGAAAAAATGGAGGCTAGAGTCCTAAAAATGGAAGAGAAAAATAATCACAAAGAAATGAAATTGGCTGGCATCTATGGTGAATGGTTTGTGGCAGGAAATGGAAAGAGTTAAATATGGAAAGGGGAGCTAGATGGTGGGGAACTCTATCCTACATGGAAAGATGTAGAGGAAAGAAAAAACAAAAGAATTTATGGACTTAAAGAGAGAAATTGCATTACTAACACCATTGATAACACCACTGAAAATTAAAGATGAGCTGATTATGGAAACAGAAGGAGGGCATCGAGATTATATGAGAGATCCAATAAGCAATGAGTTGCAAAGAGAAGTCCAAACAAATTTGACTAAGTAGAAGATTAAGAGGCTGATACCACAAATGGCAGAAGACATGAGATTGTATTGTTACTGGAAAGATACAAGCTGATAAATAAAAGTGTATAAGTCAAACTAGTGAAGCTTAGTGAAACTTTGTGACAATAGATATGTTAAATAAATAAATGTATACCTATGTAATGGTATGGCAAGAAGTAATTGTATATGAATATTGAATGGTATCTATGAAAGGAAGATCAGAAATGTTTGGTTATATAGTTATGACCAAGGTGTGTGTGTGTGTGTGTATATATATATATATGTATGGGTACAACATAAGAAAATTGGATGTAAATTGAAAACAGTGATTTGGAAAGGGTGATTAGAAATCTTTGTTACTAAATATTATTGATGTTTGGCTAGAACAGGTCATAAGGATTTAGTGTTATTGGAGGATATTAGAGATAACTAATGAAATGCCAGTATGTGGTTATGTCTTAAACTTTGGTATATTCTATGAATTGTTTATAATTTAAACAATTATAGTCAATGAAAATGCAGGTATGATGATGGTAATATGTATAAATATATTTGATTTAAATATTTGAATTAATATGAATTATGGGTGATGACATTGGAAGAGATGCACAAAAGCTTTTTGTAACCAACTGATACACTACAGCAAGTAAAAAGGAGGATTTTTGTGTTGTGTTTGAAAATAAAAAATAAAAAAATTATTTTTAAAAAAGAAAGAGCATAGATTAGAAGTAGGTAGCTTGAAGTATTATCTTGATAATCAATTGTACTATATATTTCAAAATATAATCTTGCTACACACATTAAACAAATTACTTTTTGAAGCCAAATTTTGCCCTGAAGCAGCTTATATTTTATTTTACTTTATGTTATTTATCTGACTTCACTTATTGTAACTTAATCCCACTTTTCTACTCAAAAGCTACTAGTCCTTTGCAATTTATTCTATTGTATCCAATATTCTGTAGCACAGGGTTCTTACCAAACAGTCATTTTAATTAAGCACAAATCAGACTTCTGTTTATTAAAAAAATACTTTACAGGGGAAAAATTCTATGCATTCCATTGTACTTTTTTTTAAACAAATAGCTTTGACAGTGATACGCTTGTACAGTCACCTACCAAAAGAAATGCACTGTGTCAAAGTATTATCCACAGAGAGGGTTAAAATTTTCCCATCAGTTTACACTATTATAAAAACTCTTTAAAACACTTGCTAAAATGTCAATAAATATACTAAGGCCACACAAAGCAAAAAAACAAACAAAAAAACAAAAACAGTCTTCCAGGCAATTGTACATATCCTTTATATGCAAAGACCTTAGATTATTAAAACCACAGAAAAATATCTTAGCTGCCAATCAAAACTGAATTTAATCACAAAACACTACACAAATCTATTTTATACAACGTGTAAAGATAAGTATTTGCTTAGACAGAATTGAAAGTGCTAGATTAAGAGAAGCCCCTTATCAACTACATGTGCTGTTGGGTCCTGAAAATATTATGTATATCAATGGAAGGCCATAACATTGGAAATTTGTTTATTGGACCAACATATAGTTTATCCACATTATAAAAATTTTAGGAGCTGAAGGATAAATATCCTTATTCATAGCAACCTTCAAACACAACCAATATGGCTATAAATAGCATTTATAAGGAAATAAGAGTGCTATCCCACCAATAGTAAACACATTTAGAGTTCCACTGATTTCAATGGAGAATTAAGCACCTGCTTATCTCCCATTCAAAATAAATGGGACGTATAGGTGCTTAACTTTGGCTGGATTGTGCCACAAGTGAAGATAATTCACCACCCAGAATAAATTCAAGCATATGAATGGCAGCATGAGAGAAAAAAAGTTATATTCATCTTGGGGCTCTGACTATAAACTTTCTTGTCTCTGGACAAATGTTATGCCCTCAAAAATAGGAAAACAGCTAATGAGCCCTTTTATTATATGGTAAAATGTGTAATGGAAGTATTCCTTAATTTCACATGAAACCTCCATATGTTCAATCTTCATGGAAGAGAACATATCCATTATTTACACATTACTTTATGTTCAAAAATATGTGAAGGGGGATGTGAAATATTTAGTTCACTTAAATGTTAATTTTGCTTTTATTGATTTGCTAAATGAATCAGTAGCCCAATACAACCTTTCTTGAATACATATTATTTTTCATTGGTATTTAAAAAAAATAGATTTTTAGTAAAACAAAAGAAATTTCCCAGCTTTCAACTTAGAGCTGCTCGGGATCTTTAAATAAAAACCTTTGTGGATCTGCTAATGGCATTTAAAAGATAGAATATAATGAATGCTTAACTAGTATTCAACAATTACATATATTAGAAATGAATGTATTCCCAAATTGTCCACTACTTCTAATAAAACAAATGTAAAGATTTTTCTACCATTAATCTTTGTTTGATTTTGTAACTATATAATGTCCACATATGTTGCAATTTACAAAATAAGATTTCTTGTCAGGTTAAGTGAAATCTCTTTGCAAAGCAACTAGGCATTAAAGTATCAATTACGCTGGCAAGATCATTTTTTGAATCCATTACATCAGCACAAATCACTCCCAACATCTTCCTGAGACATTAATTTTCATCTCTAGAGCAAATATTATGTTCTCAAACAAAATCATTAAGACAAACCATTCTGTCACTCACTTTTTCAGGTCCATTTTGATTATTTTTCACTCAAGTATTGGTCTTTCTTACAACTACATCAGTTGTAGTGCTTTTGTTTAACTGTTCCTATAAGAAAAATCTAAACCACTGAGCCAGAGTGAGATGCATGCATTCAGGCTTTCTGACTGAGCCTTCTTCCTACTCCTGAAAAAGCTTAAATTCTGAATCTCTGGAGTTTCTAGGAAAAACAGTCTAGCAGTATGAGGTGAACTACAGGCATAAAGAGAAATAAGCAGAGTCCTGGCAGATACACCAAAATTCATGCCCTGACTTCTTTGGTATTTGCTAGGGAATGCAGTAATAGTGACAATTCATAGTTATTAACTATTGTAAAGATGTGGCCAAAGTAATTGCAGTAAAGATGATATTATTAAATTAAAATAGGTGACTAAAAATATATTTGATGGTTGAAATGTAAGTCGGTGAATACATTTACACATAATACCATAAAAATTTGACACAAAACTCTTTTGAGTTGGAAAAATGTGGGATGCTGCTTCAGCTTCGTTTATTTAATCTTAATCTTTCATGAATGGCAAAGGTCATGAATGTTCATTTCACATACCTTTGGTGGGTTGTTTCTTAATTTAAAAAAAGGCTTGTAAGCCTATTGATGTAATGTAATGCACACAAAAAAGCCTTTAAGGTTATTGAACTGGATCCAGAACTGTGCACAATAGAGTTCACATTGAAAAAAAATGGGTACTGATAATTTTTGCCAATTCTTTCCCTCCCCTCCCCTAATAAAGAAGTGCTCTGGAGAGTTGGGAAACGTTTTTCCTCTAGCTGAATGCATTCTGAATCCTGGTTCCCTCTGCCAATAGAAAAACCTCATTCTGTTCTCAAAGGAACAAGTTGAGATTCCAACTACTATTTTTATCTTATTCTATCTTTGTCTTTTTCTAATGTCCATTACTAGATTGTAGAATTTGAAACAATTTTCTAATGTATATTTCAAAACAGGATAAGTGAAGCAATAAACAGTTTTTCATTCAATTATTTTTAAAATCCAACTCCTGAGTGATCATACAGTACACAGTGCAACTCAATGCAATTGAAATATCCAAGTGACAATTCTGGCATTGTATTTGTTGTTTATATAACTTTAACTATGGGGAAATTGATGTTTGGAAGACGAGGAAAATTAGTGGAAGAAAAATGCAAAAATATGGAGTTGGTGAAACATACATGAATTACTGGTCCATATTGTCTATGAAGAATTTTACTTTAGGACAGCCAGCTACAGCTTTTGAAAATTCTTCTGGATAACTGTAAAAAAAATGTAAAAAGCCAGAGTACACAGAGGTTTTCTGAACCAGTATTGGTCAATCTAGAATTTTTCATTAAAAGTTACACTCCTGTATAAGAACTCATTACCTTTTGTAAAAAGGTTTCAATCTAAACACCTTATTTACACAGATTACTTAGAAAGTCCCTACCACTTCAGTATGGAAATTCAATTTGTTGATAAAATTTTCTACTTGTCTTCAGGACTGCACCAATGTCAATACATAAATGTGTATATATCAGGAGTAATACAAGTTCTATCTAAATACTGCAAAGTTTTCTGATTATTTTGCTATTTGTTTAAAACTGTGTCCTCTATACTGAGGTGCTAATATGCTTATAATCTACACAAACCAATATTGCACAAAGTAATTGCTATTACAAACATACAAATATTTGTATTTTTCCCCACAACTGCTTTCTTGACTTGAATTGGTGTAGCGCTCCCATTCTCTCTTCATTAAAAAACAGATTTTAAAATACAAATAAATTTTGATTAAATCGTGATGAAGTTCAGATTCTAAATAGAGGGGGGCAATTTCATTTTACTATCCAAAACAAACACTGTTTTGTATATAATGAATAAAAGCTGAATCTACTTAATGCTGAGAAATATTGAAGGAATGCTAAATAATATCAGCCAATTATACTGAACATACTAATATGTGCTGTTTTATCGTCCAATATAGCATTAAGGAATCCAAGAATTACTTGCAAAAGTAGTGATCCATATATGATTATGTGACAGTTTATTGTGAATCAGTTATATATAATTTCAAAGTTAAAAGGAGATATAGGCCTGCCCTATTATATTAAGTGCCTCAATGAGAAGGAGTTGATGGTTTCCCTCTAAGATGCCTACTGTGAATTAAACAAGCCACCAAGTTGGTTTAAATATTGTAAAGCCTTAAAGTGCTCAAAGATAGCAGCTTCGTCAAAGAGACTGCTAACAATTACTTTCATTAGACACTAGTGTATTAAGTTATGCAGTTCGGAAAGATATTAAAAAAATATTCCAATATACATTAAAAGCAGAGGACCACGAAAGAGCTGTATCAGTAATTTCATTTCAACAAGATCATACACTCTGCAACTAATCCCATACATCAACTTCTTACTGAATGTCTTCTTAAGCAATTAAGGGTTAATCTACATTGCTGGTAATTTGAGCTTCCTCCAGGCTTTCAAACTCTCTCACACATACAAATGTCATTGATCATTAAAAGTGCTGTGCTTTCTCTTTCATTCAAGCCATTAATTGAATGGGAGGGAGAGTCACTTCGTGAATCTGCCACAGAAACCATCCCTTTTATGCTGAAAGCTAAAGATAAAATAGATGAAAAGTTATCAGACTTATCAAGTGTTAAATACTTGATATTCCTGAAGGAAAACTATTGAGATGTTGAATTATTTACCTCATCCCTTTAAAAAAAGAAATGCAAAAAGTTGTAGTCCACTACTACATGCTGTACTAAGGGAATAAAATACAACTCTAATTTTGCATAATCTGTGTAAAAAAGATACGCTTGACATTTTGGAATGTCACCTTTCTTTATAGAATTATAGGCAAGTTTTCTCCAATAAAACATAACCCAGTTATAAAACTATAACTTCACATCAAAATTTTAAAAAGCTGTTTAAAAATGTATGATTATGTACATATCAGACAAGAAAGAGTATATGATCCTTCTGTGGATTGTGTTGCTGATCTGATTCTAGTTTTAAAAGCTGGAAGGGACAAACCAGCTAATCTTGTTGCAGAACAAGTCATGACAGGGATGAAAACAGTGATGGTGATGCTACTGTCGCAGTCTGTACTTCTCTTTCTTCGTCAGACTCTTTTTTCATAAGTACACATTGGTCTTCACCTTCCAGTTTCACCGTGTCTGTATTTGAAATATTTTCCATACACTGAGAATCCTCTGCTCCAGGATAGTATTGTTTGAGTCTTATATGCCAAGCTAAACTGCAGACAGCTGACACTGTCTTGAACTGATGAATGACATTTCTAGGGATGAAGTAGATGTCATTGTCACATAGCTGGATTCTGGCGTAACGAATCCCTTCTCGTCTCATTTGGTTTAGCTTAGCTTCGTCAACCCATTGAACACACTGAAGGGGGGTGAAAGAGATAACTATGAGTAAGATAAAAATAGTATTTTTGGTGCTGTGTATTATAAGTCATAACGACTATTGGTTGTGATGAAGTCAACATGAAGTCTCAATGACAAATATTCCATGAACCATATACTGAAACTACTGCTATGCTAACAGATCAAAAAAGGAAATTACCATTCTAATGGGAGGCAATCAATCAATTTGGAATGTTAATAAACAATTATAACTAAATTTTGTATTGAGTGGGACCAATTTAAAGATTAAAAAAACTTTAATCTTAAATTTAACCCAAGTATGACACTGCTTTTTTGGCCTTTCTTATTACAATGAACATCTAAGCATGTCTATAAAACCAGATATTCTGTTCAGAATTTACATGTATCTTGCTTTTCAAAACAGCTTAGAATACCACACAAATAAATAAAATAACAAT
Source organism: Rhabdophis nuchalis (assembly GCA_039707465.1). Classification (NCBI taxonomy): domain Eukaryota; kingdom Metazoa; phylum Chordata; class Lepidosauria; order Squamata; family Natricidae; genus Rhabdophis; species Rhabdophis nuchalis. The sequence continues at coordinate 44,043,942 of CM077644.1, read as the reverse complement.
ATCTTAAAACATAGCAAAAATCTTTTTAAAACAGCAAATATTTAAATATGTCTTCTGAAATCAACATGTTTTAAAGCCTGAACCAAGGTTAAAATCTTGTGTCTACTATTCATACTAGTTCAATCTTTGCTGAAAAATAATGGACAAGTTTACAGATAAAAGTCCAGGCAAAACCTGTCTTACTCACAAACAACTGCTGGCTTCTTTTTTGGGGGAGGAAACAATGAGGATTTTTTTTTAAGCGGATGGGGTTTTGCTAGTTTGAGGAACTTTGTTTCTCTTTAAAACAACATTACCTAATCTACTTCCCAACACCCAGTTATTTATGAATTTCAAGCATGTGTATGTTATTCTGCAGACTTTATTTCATAACCAAGGATCAACAGAGAAAACTTTCAGAAAAAAAAATAACAGCATTTTAACTGGAAAAAATATATACAGCACAATAAAAGACTACCTGTGATACTGGAGGTTCATGCAGATCCAACTGAAGTCTTTGAACTACATCAGTGAAATCTTCAGCATGAAAACAAACAACATCTTTGGTTATACGAGGTTGATCACTCCTAGAGAAATGAAGATTGTAAAAATATGTTTGAAAATATTAGTTAAACTTTGAAAAATCCATATATTCAATAGCAAAACAATGTGCCTCCTCTCTCATTTTGATGGTCAACCTCTAAGAAATATTTCCTTTTTATCTATATATTATGGGACATGTAAACTCATGCACTTTGTAATTTTAAGAATTTATAGCAAAAATGCCTTGTAACAAAAACATTATTATAATGTACATTCTGTTAAAAATCAACACAATACCCACTCTTACCATTCACCAAACTGCACAGCTTTTAAAACTCCAACAGCAGCTGTACTCTGCCAATCAAACCCTTGACCAACATGATCAGCATGTGCTCTTGTTCTGTCTTCAAAGAGAACTTCACGGGGTTCACTGGTCCGAGGTAGATACTGGAGATTTTTTATTTCATTCATAGATCTATGAAATGAAATGAAATGAAATGAAATGAAATGAAATGAAAAAGAATTTAATTATTAAATGTATAAGTGGATATACAAAAAAAAGTCATAAAAACAGAAAATCAGCTATCCTAATTTTTCCATATCATTATACAGGCACTATTTTGATAAATGGTGATTTAATTCTAATATAATCAAATGCAATATAAATTAAAATGGAAAACAGTAAAAGATAGAACGTATAACAGTAAAAGGCCACTTTTTAAAAAGTTTATGCAGATGTTATATACCAGGGATTATTCTATGCACTATTAGGCCTTTTGAAAGAAAAATGCTGCAGAGTACAGCTTCAACTTTTTCACAGCTTAAATATAATACACAGACAACAAATGCTTACATCGCAGAAATTCAATGAACTTAAAAGTTGGCAGTGTGCAGCCTTCCAGAACCTTCACCGGGACTGATGCAAATTGAGAGTTCAAAGGCACCAGGGAACCCACACTAGAATGCTATGCACAGTGCCTTGAGCTCCTGAAGTAAAGACAGGATATCAAACTAACTAATAATGTAACAATGTGCAGCTATGACACAGTCTTCACTGTCTTGCTCTTACAACACTAATGATTTCATACAGTTCAATATCATTTTAATGTTTTACCCCAATATAACAGTATATGACAGCAGCTATAAGTAGCTGAATGGAAATATATTTTAAATCAAATAAAGTTTATATTAGGTGTACTGAATTGGAAGCTGTTGTTTTAATTTATGTAGATATTCCATCAATATCTATTGCATTCCCTAACATAAACTTGCATTCTGGGAGTTTATCATGCAATGTATGATACTGATAGAGGGGAAAGAAATGGCAGCATTACAAAAAATATGTACAAAATTATCACGACTTAAGCTATATTGGAAGGGAAGTTTACTGTTACATATATGTCAACTAAGTTTCAGAAAGTTGTCAGAATAATAAACAGCCAATTTTGCTGATGAGATCAATTCAATTAAAATTTAGAGGTACATATTCCCTCCCAGCTATTAAGATTACCTGCGCCTTTTGAATGGTGACTTTGGCATATCAGCTGTTGGGATCATCTGTTCACCAGGTCTTACCCACATAATGGGCCCATCATCACTTTGTGACCTACACTGAAGTCTGAGACTCGAAAGAGTACCCCAAGGCAAAGTCATCTGAATATCACAAAAGAAAACCTGTCAGCTAGCAACATCACGTGCTTTGGATATCTTATGAACGGATGATCAATTTCTTTATTAAACTATAATTTGTACACAGTCATTAAGAATTTTATGTTTTCAGTATAATTTATTTCATTCTGTAATGCAACATAATTAGACAAAAATCACAAATTTCCTAATTAACTGTTAATGTTTAATAATGCTTTATCATTTTTTATTCTACCACCAATTCAGTGCTAACATTAGTTAAAATTTAAATCAGCAAAAGAAGAAGCAAAACTTTAATACTTACTCTAAGAAATGGAGATTCTTCTAACATATCAAGAAATTCTGGAAAATAATCTCCAACTTCTTCATCTACTGCTCCAACAAGACTGATCTGCCTCATCGGACCTGCTCTGTAAGTTCCACAGCAGTACGTTCGACTGACCTTTTAGAGCAAAAAACAAAGCTATTTTATCCCACAGCATTAAGTAATTATAAATTTCCTGTGAAGTCAAGAATACTGGCACTGATCATATACAGAACATACAAATATCTGAGCTTGAAACTCCCCTCTCCTATTATTCACAGGGCAAGTGCAACAAATATAAACATTACTCAGCTTAATCAAAGAATAAGTACAGTACCGTGTTTCAGGATGGTACAATAAAAGATCAGCAGAACAGTAATACAGCAATTAGAATAATAATGTTAGCTATAGTTAAGGCTTATAAATTATGTGTGTGTATATATATATATATATATATATATATATATATATATATATATATATATATATATATATATATATATATATATATATATATATATGTTTTCTGAGGTTTTCGCGGGTGTTTGTATGTAGGTCTTTGGTTGTTCGGGTTTTCTCCCGCGTAGAATTGGAAGTATCTTCACGACGTTTCGATGAAATCTCATTCATCATCTTCAGGCTGGTGCTTCCGGCTTGCTCATTGCTCCTGGAAGCACCAAGCCGGAAGCACCAGCCTGAAGATGATGAATGAGATTTCATCGAAACGTCGTGAAGATACTTCCAATTCTACGCGGGAGAAAACCCGAACAACCAAAGACATATATATATATAAACATTTAAGATCTAAGACAGGGAAATATATCAAAGCATCTGAAAAACTGAAAAGCTAGTTGTTCTTAAAGAATCCAAACAAACTAAAGAACCACCAGAACTGTTCTGTGGTAAACTTACAAGAAATACACAGAACAGATGCTCAAATTGAAACATCTACTACTTTGGGGAAAAAGTAGAGGTAAATACACCCAACTGGAAGCATATGTTTGAGATAGTATAGCAAGATACCATACTAAAGTACTAAGTGAGATAGTACTTATTCACCAGTTCCACAGTTAAACAATAATCCAAAGTCTATAATCAAAATACTTCCCTTGCTAAGAAAACAAATCCACAAGAATCTATCCAGGAAAGCAGAGTTTTTAAACATCATTAACTTTAAACAAGTGATTTATTTGAATCCATGATGTAGAATTATGTCACGTACCAACAGGAAATAGGCAATCACATGTTTGTTCAAAGCTACTCCATAAATATCAAGGAACATGATCAATTTATATGTCAGTAGTTCAGTTTAAGATATGTTATGCTAGCTTTTTTCAGAAAGGAAAGAGAAATTTAAATTTCATGATAACTTTCACAGGATTTCATCCCTACACATGTTTAAATGCTACATGTAATGTTTTACATTACATAGTTCATATGATTCAATAATATTAATTCATGTGTATCTAGTTAGATACAGAATTTGTTCACTTTTCCTCAAAGAATGCCTATTTGTCAGGAAGTAAGTTGAAACTGACAAGCAAATACATCTACCATTCTTGATTCTAGAGTCCATAAAAAATACAGTTTGCGTATATGGACATATTATAATAAAATAAATGAAATCATTGCTATCCCTTAGAAGTTAAAACATATTAGATTTTAGTGATTTCTCAAGTAGACTATTTACTTTAATTAGTAACACAGATGTCTTCAATCTCCTAATGAATCCCTCAGCCTATTTCAATGGAGAAAAGTACTTACTCGAGTTTTTTGTGTCACTGCACAGGATAGTGAACATAGGAAACAAAGAAAAGCAGAAAGGAAACGAAAAAGCAAAGTGAGCTAAAGATAAAGACTACAAAACCTTCAAAAAGTTTCATGTTCTTCTGACCTGTTAATATTATCAAGCTTAGTTTAATTTTATCACATTTAGGGTTCATGGAATTGAAGCCAACCAACTACCTTGGATGTAACTGCAAGGGGAAAATTGACCTAGACTGATCAGAAGGAATGCATAAAATGATGGAGAAAGAACCAGGAAAACTTCAAAACAGATCACAGCTGACTTCCAAGAGCAAGGTGCAACAATATCAAGTCAAACCATCCATTACTGAAAGATGAAAGTGGTCTCCATGGTAGAAAATCCATGAAGTCTCCACTTCTGAAAGACAGAGACAAAAAAAGGCAGACTGGATTTGATAAATTGCATCTTGAAAGCCACAAGTTCTTTTGGAAGAATGTTCCAGAAGATGAATCAGCAACTCTATTCATTGAAGAAGAAAAATGATATTCTGAAAGAAAAAATCAACAGTCCTATTGTAAAACATGGAGGAGGTTTAGTACCAAGTGCCTTGAATCTCCGCAGAACTCAATTAAATGAGATTTTCAAGATCTTCTGGAGGGAAGATAATGCCCAATATTCGAAAGGTCTGTCTCGGTCACAAATCATGTCCTCCAGCATTATCCGTGGTTTTGGGGTAGAGTACCACCTGTACGCTGATGACACCCAGCTGTACATATCTACCCCAAACCACCCCAACGATGCCGTAGCGGTGATGTGCCAGTGCCTGGAAGCCGTGCGGATCTGGATGGGAAGTAACGGACTTAGGCTCAACCCGACCAAGACCGAGTGGCTGTGGTTTCCGGCTGCCCGATTCAACCAGCTCTCTCCAACGCTGGCCATAGGGGGCGAACATCTTGCCCCTGTGGATGGGGCGCGCAACTTGGGTGTCCTCCTGGATACCCGGCTGTCCATGGAAGATCAAGTGACAGCCGTGGCCAGGAGGGCGTTTTACCAGGTTCGCCTGGTACGCCAGTTGCGCCCCCTATTGGATCGGGACGCCCTTCGCACAGTCACTCATGCTCTCGTGACATCCCGACTGGATTATTGCAACTCTCTCTACATGGGGCTCCCCTTGAGGTGTACCCGGAGGCTTCAGTTGGTCCAGAATGCAGCCGCGCGAGCAATTATGGGCACCTCTAGGTTTGCCCATGTAACACCGCTGTTGCGCGAGCTGCACTGGCTACCTGTCGTCTTCCGGGTGCGCTTCAAGGTGTTAATTACCATCTTCAAAGCGCTCCATGGCTCGGGACCTAGCTACCTGCGGGATCGGATCCTGCCCCATACATCCTCACGGCCGATTCGCTCCCACAGAGAGGGACTTCTCCGGGTGCCGTCCACTAGACTTTGTCAGCGGGCGACGCCCAGGGGAAGGGCCTTCTCTGTGGCGGGCCCAGCCCTCTGGAATGACCTTCCCCCCGATATCAGGACAACCACGGACCTCCGCTCCTTCCGCTTAAAATTAAAGACGCACTTTTTTCGTCTGGCCGGCCTTGGGTAGTCTCTTTTTAGGTTAGGGTTTTTTAGGGGTAATTTTTAGTTTAGTTTATGGGTTTTAGCGCAGGATCTATTTAATCTATTTTTAACTCTGTATTTTGTATTTGTTTGTGGTTTATTTGTATTTTTAATTGCCTGTGCCCCGCCTCGAGTCCCCTTGGGGAGAGAGAGCGGGATATAAATTAAAATTATTATTATTATTATTATTATTATTATAATGATCCAAAATAATGCATCTAAGAGAACCCAAGAATAGATGAAAAACAAAAGTTGAATTGTTTTGAAGTAGCCTTCTATAAGTCCTGTGTGAATTCAATCTAACCTCTATGGAAAAGAGAAGGAACCTATGAAACTTAAGACAAATGGAGCAATTTGCTATAAAAGAATGGGACAAATTCTGGTTGAGAAATACATTGCTGGTTGAGAAATACATATGTGCCTTATTCAGAGCTACAGAAAGTGCTTGATTGCAGATGCTGTTTCTAAAAGATATACTATGCAATATTGAGTTAGGTCCCACTAATTACACCAATGTCTTTTTTTTTTCCAAAAAGAATTTTATTGGTTTTACAAATTATAATAAGGGAAAAGGGTATGTAGGGTTTACAATATATATGTTTTAGAGCTTCTGTGTCAGAAATGGTGGTTACATTCGGGTCTTCATACAGCATATTGTTAAATAAATAGTGGTAAGATATATATATATATCACATTTTAAAATTCGTGCATTCAATCTTTAGTTTTACATTAACATCCGTTTCAGGAATTACAGTAATTCAAAGTTAATTATTTTTGAGATCTGAGTCTCTTTGCTATTATGTCTTCTTCCTCCCTCCCCGCAGTGGGCAGGGCCGTGGCTCCTCCCGTTCCTTCTTCTTCGTCTTCCAGGATTGAGGAGTGTTTTTTGAGAAAGGCCTCCACCTCCCCTGTTGTTTTAATTCTAATCCTGCCTCGATCCCAGAATACCAACATTCTTTCAGACATTAACCATTTGAACCAGATTCCGTTTTTATATAATTTTTTTGACAAGGAGTATTTCCTTCTCGCTTCTCTGATTTTTTTTGGAATCTGCTTCAATATGGAAATGTCTTTTTGCTCATACTTCAAAGGCCTCTCTCGTTGCGCCCTCAGTATCTCGTCCCGTGTGGACCTTCTTAAAAATTTAATATGAATCTCTCTGGGTACTTCATTTATTCTAGCATATGCTGAGTTAATTCTATAAATTAAATCTATTTCCCCCCAAAGGTGTTCTTTATTTTTTTTAATGTAATCTGCTAAAATCTCACTCATCAAATCTCTGAGATCTTCCCCCTCTCTCTCAGGGGTGTTCTGAAACCTAAGGAAGAAAGACATTCTTTCAAATTCAAACTTAGACATATGTCCAGAAAATTCTGCAGTTTCTTTTTGCAGTTCCTTTATCTCTCCTTTCATCTCGGCTGCCCCCTCCTTCAACTCTCCAATCTTCTGTTCGTTAGTTGTTGTAGTTCTTTGTGTCTCTAGCAATTCTATTCTTAGGTTCATAAGGTCTTTCCGCATTTCTTGTATTTCTTTCATTATATCATGGAGCGTTGGTTCTTTATCTTCTCCTGCCGCCTCTTTCTGTAACATTGTGGTGATTTTCCCTTGCTGTAAAACCGGGCTAGCTCTGGCTGAAGATGGAGTGGAAAAGGACTTTGCAGCTGGTGGCTTTTTTGGAGGCATTTGTAATTTTAAGATTTTGCAATAAAAATGGCGTCAAGGAGCAAGCAGTCGGTGAAATCCGAGATGTCGGGAATAAACTAAGTCAATGTTTTAATCTTGTTTTTTATAATGTCCAGAGAGCTGATTGTCCTGTAAATCCGTAATAAAAAAAGAAAGGTCCACGTATTGGGAAGGACACCAAGGGCTTCTTGAGAAGGCTTTAAAAATAATTTTTTCCTTGATTTTTCAAATCAAATCAAATTTAATTTGTAAACCACACCCTCTCCCCAAATGGACTCGGGGCGGTGCACAGGAAATTAAAAAGCATACAAACATAGAAACATTTATAAATATCTAAAATCAAATTAATTTTTAACAAGTTGGAGGAATGTAATCATGAGTCAGTAAAAGTTTTCCGCTAGGCACAAAGAGAACGCCATTTTACCGCCTCAACACAGGAAAGGAGAAAAAAGTAAAAGTTTCCGTTCTTTAACGAGGTTCAGATACAATGTTGCTAACTGCAATTCAGTAGTTGAAACACAGTTTCTTTTAGATGGTATAGATACAGATGATATTAATCCTCATTCTCCTACGTCTGGAGAGCATTTTAAACAGCCGCTTTTTACAAAGGGGGGGTCTACAGTTAAACTCCCCCCTCTATTTTTCTTTCTGCAGAAGATTGAATGAATAATAAATCCAAAACTCACAGTCCACATTTTTTTGAAAAGAAGTCCCCGGTGTACTCCTCCAAGTCCGGCATTTCAGCCCGTCTTCTTTATTTCTGCGTTTTCCAGCTGGCATTGGCGAGTAGGATCCCCCCCCCCCCCGCTTTCAGCTCTTCGGCTCCTAGAGCAAAGCGGGAAAAAGCACCCCGCCGATCGCCATTGATATGGGGGCCCCCACAGCCGCTCATGCGGCAGAGAGTTAACTCAAACTCTCTGAGCCCCCCAGGGGGGCTAGCCAAAGAAGCAAGTGGCAGGTGCACCCGAAAACACGTCTGTCGCCGTCGGAAGCCGGAAGTCAAGTCCCACACCAATGTCATTTTGATTTGTTTTATTATTTACAAGGAAACATATAGTCATATATCAAAGGCAAAGTGTCTGCTCTATGGACTAGAGAACAAAGATTGGTGGATGATAGTGTGTCAGTTTCAACATGTTTCATGATTACCATATTTTTCAGAGTATAAGATGCGCTGGAGGTTTTGAAGAGGCAATTTTTTTTTAAAAGTAGGTAGATAGATAGAGGGAGAGAGAGGTGGGGAGTGGGAGAGAGAGAGAGAAATAGAGAGAGAGAAATAGAGAGAGAGAAATAGAGAGAGAAATACAATAGGTAGAGGTACAATAGGGAGAGTGTGTGTAGGTAGGTAGGTAGGTAGCTGGATAGAGAGAGAGATACAATAGATAAGTAGAGAGAGAGAGAGTAGGTAGGTAGATAGATAGAGGGATAGAGAGAGGGAGGGAGAAATGCGGTAGGTAGGTAAGGAGAGAGAGGGATAAGCAGGTAAGTAGAGGGAGGGAGGGGGTGGGAGGGGGAGGGAGGGGGAGAGAGAGAGAGAGAGAAATATAGTAGGTAGGTAGGGAGAGAGGGAAGGAGAGAGTAGGTAGGTAGATGTTTCCAGGTGTACTTATCCATATGCTGGAGAAGGATATTGCTGACAATCTACAGCACCTAACTTTGTTCCTGCTGGAACAGCATTTGATCCATGTAATTCTCAACAATCAGTTAAAGAGCTTTCTAAAAGGAAAAAAAATGTTTTTGTACTTTGCAAACCTTCCCCAAACGACCCGTTTTTCACATAAACGGGCATGTTTTTTGGTCAAAAAAAGTGCATGCATAGCTTTATGGAGGCTTATAGAGTGCTGCTGGGGGTGGCAAAAAACGCCCCATTTTGTGCTCATTTCTGCCCTCCCCAGCCCCCAGGAGCTCTCTGAAAGCCTTCATAAGGCTATGCTCGGCCATTTTGGTGAAGGGGCAGGGCTTTTGGAGGCAGAAAATGCTGTATTCGATGTATAAGACACACCAAGATTTTCAGTCTCTTTTTTGAGGAAAAAGGGTGCATCTTATACTCCGAAAAATATGGTAACTGAGATCCTCTGAAAAAATGTAAAGGGATACCAATACTTTTGACGGTCTGTAAATGTCAAATGAATATTTAGACTATAGTAGTTTCTTATTAAAGTGAGTAAGGAAAAGATAGATTCCTAATCTCCAGCTCAAAGTAAAACCCTCTGTTTTGCTTGGATAAGTAGCTGTCTGTATACCTTCACAACTGACATGAAGCAATTACATTTTCTATTTGAAGGCAAAAATAATCTCTTAAAAAAACTCTAGGTCTTTGATACTTCAATCTGAAAGTTGGATTTCAGAACAGAAGATAAAAAACAAACCTAATAAAAATTCTAGTCCATGTGATAAGCCATACAGTTAAGAGTACGGTTCAGGTTCTTTTGCATGTTATTAACAAAAAAAAGCCTTCTTACCCACAAAGTTAAAAAAAAAATATTAATTTGGCCAAAAATTCTCCCTCTTAATAAAATTGGCCTGTACTTTATGATTCTGTACAGAAACATCCAAGAACAATGCATGGATATGGTGACTGGAGAGTCCTCTGATGGATGGTAGATATTGGTAGGATGTTTTGAAGTGTTAATCAGCTTCACCATGGTTTTTTTTTATTCTTTACTTTGGGGGGATGTGATTGTTTCTTTTATTTTTATTGTATTGAGGGGCATCCAAAATCATTTGGAGTTGGGTAACACTAAATGTAATCAAATAAATAAATGAAAACCATGAAGATAATGCCCTCCCTAAACTCTTCCACAAACCAATTAAGGTAAAAGAATGTAGGATTTGGTGGGAGCAGAAAGGATAGTCTGAATATCATTACTTTTCTTCTGTACATTTTTTCTATACTTTGTGAAAGCAATTTATGTTTTTCATGATTTAAGACTTAAATCTAATTTCTATTTTATACTAAGTGCAAGTAGATGTTTGCTCTTAGGGACTAGGACATTCTCATCAGTCATTTTTCAACAATGCAATCCTACCAAAAAGACTCAAATTATCAGTAAAGACTTACTATATCTAGGTCATAAAATTCAAAAATAATGCCATTTCTTATACAGGCACAGTCTGAAGTGGAACAATTGAATGTGAAATGTGTGAAGGCAATATTGAACAGTATTTGACCCACAGCGTGCAAAGGCAATTGGAGGTGGAAAATATAACTAACAGAAAGCATTCTAGATTTCAGCTTTCTATGTATTACTTACAGTCCTCAACACCAGATTCAAATTAAAATGCAGGCATGCCAGGAAAATTTCTCTTACCTGAGTGTGAAAGTTTGAAATGGTGGTTGTTTCAATGTCTTTTTTGCCAAGGATTTCCATTTTCACTGGAGTGCTAGGGAAATTGAAAGCAAAGTAATCCAAGAAGTCTGGTAAATATGCAGCTGCCCCATGAACTATCGCTAGAGCATAATAAGCTGCATTTTTCTCATTTTCACTGAATGTCAAAGCAAGAAACTCTTCTGCAAATCTCTCCATCTCCACTGGAGACAAAAATGAGAGTTCATCCATATAGGCATGAAGAACTAGAGCTCCTCCATTTGATTGATGCTCTTCATGAATAAAATTACTAAATTTAGTGCCTGTTTTTAAGAAGCTGTTGCGAACAGAATGCTCCTGGTGGGTAGTAAATGGAGACTGCACCCCCTGGGGTATCCTATATTCCTCCATGCCCACATTCAACTGACACAGCTGTTCATCTTTTAGATACCTAAAAGATTCCTTGTTCTCTTCCAAATTATCACTCTCCCCTGGAGTCAACGTCTCTTTGCTGACACGGGTAAGTCCAGCACACACTGTCTGTACTTCTTTGTTGTACATTTTCAGATGCCTCCCTCTCATGTCTTCTCTGTGTTTCTTTTTCTTCTTCTTCTTTATTTTCTTTACAATAAGACTGTCAGATCTTTCTGTCTTGCCATTTTCATCTCGGGTTTCTAAAAGTAGTAAGAAATAAGATATTTATGTTGCAAGAGAGTTATATTTACTAAAAGTATGTATTTGTTTTCAATAATACACCAGTAGTTCACTAAAAGGTTAATATATGTTACTTTTAAAAATTGACTATAATAATTATATATATAATTATATATGAAAATGCTTTTTACTTTTACCACTTGTACATACATACATACATACATACATACATACATACATACATACATACATACATAATGCATAAAGATATGCTAGTCATTTCCATAACAACAAATATATCTAATCAGCAAAACCCCAAAAGTTTCTTTTTTTTCCATCTCAATCATTAAATCCAGAAGTGAATTATCAGCAGAAATAAAGTTGAATGTGTTTTTTTCTTGGATTAAAGCAGTTAATTTAGCCATCTCTGCTATTTCCATTAGCTTTACATTGTACAAATTAAAGTATCTTTTTTGTGCATATAAAGCAGTGCTTCTCAATTATTTTCTGTCATGCCCCCCCTAGGAAGAAGAAAACATTTCGCGCCCCCCGTGCGACTGTAAATAGTATCATTTGTCTATAAAATTGTTATAAGTACACCTCTGCATAACACTGTATCCTTATTAACGTATAAGAGAATAAAAAAAGAAAGAAATGTGGATCAATTTACAACAAAGAATAGCTTTATTAACTGTAGCAGAAAAGATTTAAAGTGCATTAGAAATTTTTAAAAAATTAAATCCTTAATTAAACTAAACTGCGGGGGTCAAACGCGCCCCCCTTTACGGAGCCTCGCGCCCCCCCCTGGGGGGCCCGCCCCACTCTTTGAGAAGCACTGATATAAAGCATTCTTGTTGCTGTCAACATATCTGCAGATTTTTTTCCAAGTTCTTGCCAACCAACATTCCTCGACTGACAGGACCAGTAATATGCCAAACCATGACCAAATTGGATGGGTAGAAACTATTGGGACAAGGTAATTCCTAAAATAACATAATCCCAAGCCATTAAGGGCTTTAAAGTAATAACCAGCATCTTGAATTGCACCTGGCAACACACTGGCACCTAACTTACTTCTAGTGATAGAACTACTCATACTGATAAAATCTCTCTATCTCAATTCTGTCATTAGTATGTTTTTTCTGAAAAAAACTCAAAAAACAAAATTGTACAGCAACAGCAGTTTGAACAAAACCTCTTATGTGTGAATTCCAATAACTTTCCTGCTCAAGATTCTATTTCTCCATAGACTTAAATGGCACCTGTGTTGATACTATCAATTGAATTTCAAATTAAGTGATATAATGCTCTCTAAATAGTTCTACAGTTCCCTTATTTTCTGACACTTAATAGAATTAATAAGCAATTTCTATTTGGCATTATATAATCATATGTATACAACATAATATTAGTAACTCTTAAATAATTGAGTTACTGTTGTAGAGGCAGAATAATGGGAAAACTCACACAAAAATCATCATCTCACAAAAGTAATTTATTTAATGACCTTAAAATAAATTCTGACTCAATTAATTAAAAGCCTATCCTAGTCCTGCAATATATTGCTCACCAAATGCTTCTTAGATATTCTGATGCTGAAGGTAGAAAGGTTATTCCTTTCCCACCACTATTTCTCTACAGCAAATATTGATAAGTATGTCGCCCACAATCTGGAGGTAACACTAAGCTTTCAAATAACAGCCCTCAATGAATCCAATCTCTAAGACCGTGGCCCCTTGGTCTGTGGAAAAAGACTGGGGCCTACTGTTTTTCATACTTTAAGTCAGCATCTTCATTTAACCCATTTACCATCAGCCCAATTTTTTTTCCTAATTATAGAAAGTTCAAATATTAAAATTGGGAGATATAATCCATGTAAATTGGTTTGCATTTACTCAAGTTGAAGCCCATTTCCCACTAAATTACTCAGTTCAAAGGTATCCTTCTGGAACTCTTCACAATTGGTTTTAGTGTTACCACCCTCACACGTTCAGTTGCTCTAACAACTTGACCCACTCACTACCTATCAGTAAGTTAAGGTCAGTTATTAGCAAGATTAAAAAAATCACTTTCCAGCATATACTGCTAACATACTCCTTTTACAGAATCTTGCTTTTGTTGTTCTTGAATTATAAATCTCAGTATTTTGTAAATTTATGATTTCTAGTTATTAACTGTACACCTTTATCTTGGCACAATTGGAATTTACTTTCCAAATGAATCTTTTCTATTTTTGCCTTGATGACATTTGTGCATAGTATTTGTTCTTGGATAGCAAAAGCATTTTGCTGTTTCCATTTTTAGTACATCATTCTTAAGCCATTACCATATTCTGGTAATTTCCTTCAATATCCTTCAAAAAATGCCCACAGGGTGCTTGTGTTTTCCACATCTCTGATGTTATTTCAAGCTGTTTGTCTATAAATTATGTTCTTACATTTAATTTTTACATATAGCTTTTTTCTGAGATTTGTTTAACAAAATTTTATTTACTTCCTTAAATATAAAGGCCTTATTTTTCTTTTCTCCAAAGTTTATCTGTAAAGTTCTCACCCAACCTCTTCTTTGGAAGACATCATCTATTTTTTTTTTTGAAAAACAATTTTATTGGTTTTTGAGAATATGCATAGGAAAAGGGGTATACAGTAAATCTGACATTTTAGTGGCTTCCATGTCAGAGGTGGTGGTCCTCCCAAAACTTCATATAAATACAATTTTTTTAGAACAAGCAAAGGATAAGCATACAAATACTTTACATTGTAAAAATTCATACATTCAATCATGTTTTTCATTGCCATCTAATTTCAATAATCACAGTAAAAATTTCAAATAAAATCATTTTTGAGATCTAAGTCTTTTTGCTATTGATTCATCTTCTCCCTTCACATAATTGATCATTATTTACAATTAACTTTGTAACCGAGTTTTCAACTTTTCCATGCTTTTATTGTTTCTACAAAATCTAAAATTTTGATTGATACAAAATAATGTGCATACTTTTCATAAGATAGCCATTTGAAAGAAGTCAAATGCCTTCTTGTAATCATTCCAAGCAATACATGAATTCATTTTTTGGATTGTTTTATTAATAAAGAACAATTTTTGAGTCATTGTGAATTTTTCAGTTTCTTTTTTGTTCGATTGGATAGTCAGAAATTTCCTTTAGATAAACATAGTGAATTCACTATTATTCCCATAAGCATTTTGAATGTGGTAGGCCAGTGGTGGGCAAACTCATTAGTCAAGAGAGCCAAATATCAACAGTACAACGATGTAAATTTTTTTTGAGAGCCAAAAGAAGGTGTGGCCTGTTTTGTGGGAGAGGCTCAGCGGTCATGTGACTGGGTGGGCGTGGCCAACTTGGAAAATGTGGTGACACTCACTTAACGACAATCTTGCTTAGCAACCAAAATTTTGGGCTCAATTGTGGTCATAAGTTCTTTCTTTCTTTATCTCTCTCTCTCCCACTTCCTTTTTTCTTTCTTTCGCCTTCTCTCTTTTTCTTTCTGTCTCTCTCTCTGTGTCTGTCTCTTTCATTCTGTATCTTTCTCTCTCTCCTCCCTCCAACCATCTCTGTCACTGTGTGTGTGTCTGTCTGTCTGTCTGTGTCTCACTCACTTAATCACTCTGTCTTTGTCTATCTGTCTGTCCCTCCCTCCCTCTCTCTGTCTCTCCCTGTCTCTGTGTGTGTCACTCTCTCTGATTTCCTCCTTCCCTCCCTCTGTCTGTCTCTCCCTCTTTCGCATGCCAGCCTTTCCGCTGCTTGGGGGGGGGGAGGAGAGAGGGAGATGGAGAGAGGCACAGAGAGAATGACAGAAGGGGGGATTGAATAGGAGACAGACAGGGGGAAAGAGTAAGGTGACCAGATTTTAAAATTGGCAAAGTGGGAGCATTGACAGGGAGAGAGGGACTGGCGGGGGGGACGGACTTTTTTTTTTTTTTTGCTTATTTTTCTCCCCTTCCCCGAGCGGGGAATGAGGCTCCGGCATTACCTTTCTCTTCGACATGGTATTCCCTCCTGCAGGCGGCTGAAAGCCGAAGCAAAGAAGCAGCAGCAGCAGCCCCGGATCGCTCTTGGCAGCCTTTGGGAAACTGCCCACTGCCTGCGATCACCAGAGCTGGCAGGGCAGCCTTGCCGCTGGCTTGACCCCCTCCCCGGGTGACAACTGAAGGAAGGGTGGCCTCCGCCTGGCGACACCAGTCAGCGCCGTTTGGTGGTGGTGGGGGTTGTCCCTGGGTTTGCCGCCCGGGTGAAGTTGGCTCATGTCCACTGTGGTTATTAGTAACTTCAATGTTTTATTTTTGAGGAGGACAATTCTCTTTATTTTTTTCTTTCTTTGCAAAGAGTAGTTTTGGCTCATGGAGGATTCTTTTCAGTTAGTGTAAAATGACTGGTTCAGACAACATTTCCTGCCCTCCTGCCTTTTCCCTTTTCCCCCCAACGGTTCCCCCGAAAGAAACTGGAAGCCTCACTTGTTACTCTATTTTTTTCCCCTTTGGTGGGGGGGGGGGTTTGAAATTTGCGCGCTTTCCAGTTGCTCAGGAAGAAAAAGGGGGAAGGGGGGAGTGAGAAAGATGTACCGTGGAAGGCGAGCAGCAATCCCCTTGACCGCCATGACCCGCAAGGCGTCTCACTGAGGGGCCGGAGGGCCAGCAGCAGGAGCGATGCTTGCTTCGCCGAAGAGGACAGTGGGAGAGAGAGGAGCAGCAGCGGGTGCTCCCCTAGGAACTAGTGCCGGCTGGGGAGGCTATGGATGCCTCCTCCCACAGCGGGCGGACGGGGCGAGCACCCGAGGCTACGGCCACCTTAAGCACCGCCAAAGCTGTCTGGGGGCCGCGTGCCCATCTTTCTCCCAGCCCCGCCTGGCGGGCAGCCCCAGAATGTGCGCTGTGGTGGCCATCGGAGGGAGCCGGTGGAGACGTGCACGGCTACCCTGCCCGACGCCCCTGCTGGGCGACCTTCGGGCAGCGGGAGCTGCGCGTTGCAGGGCTCAGGGGTAGCAGCAGCAGCAGTAGCAGCCGCCTATGGCGCAGATGGAGTCTGCCCAGCGGAGGAAGATCCGCACTCGAGGGGCCAAAGAGCCGCTTGTGGCTCGCGAGCTGCGGTTTGCCGACCACTGTGGTAGGCAAACAAGTTATCAATCTTTAGTTTTCAGGGACTTCCGGTATCCGGCTCCAGCGGAGACGGGCGAGCCTAGGGCTCGCTCGCCGCTTTGTTGCCTTTTCTGCCCCCCCAGGGGGGCGAAACTCTCCGGTTACCGGAGGTTTCCCGTAGGGTCGGCTCAGAGGGAGCGGCCCTCGTCACGGCGGTGGGGAGGGCGCTCCTCTCTGCGACCTAGGAGGAGAGGAACATGCCAGCGGGGGTTTTTTCCTTCTCCAACGGCTGTCGGTGCCATTCGCTTTAATGGAGAGGGCTGAACGGAGAGGTCGGGCGGATCGCCGAGGCTTCAGCTGCGAGAGGGAGTGAGTTTAAAAGAACACCTTTTTTTCCTTGCTGCCAGCCAGGCTGAACGGACTGGGAGGGGGGTGTTTAATTTTAAAAAACCCCCCTCGGATTTAAGCGGCACGCTAAGATGGCTTCTCTGCAAAGAGAAAGCGGAAACTTTCACTCCGGACGGTCTTTAACAAGGGAAAGTGGATTGTGACTTTCTGCAACATTGTTTCTAGGTCTGGCTGAGCTTAAAAAATTCTTTTTTTTGCTACTCTCTCCCTCTGGCTAGATGGGCGGTGGAAGTGGCTTCTCTTTGTCCCTGCCTAACTATTTCAACTAAGGAAAATTTCCAGCGTCTCTTTGAAAGCAGGACTCTCTCTGGATTTTTGAAAAAAAATTTCTTTTGATGGATTTGTGACTTCTTCTTTGGAATACCTTCGTTATTACTATTTGCTGATTTGGGAAATTGTGTCTCTTTTGGTTTCTGAATTGTTTGCAACTTCACAGCCCTGAATTGAACTGAGCTCCTGATCTGCTCCACCAGCCCCACCCGGAAAACGCCATCTTGGTGGCAGTGACTCTAACTTTTAACCATGGCACAAGAAGCAGCACTTGTAAATTTGGAACAAAGGATGGCTTCTCTTGAAACTTCTATGCAAACTTTGATATTAGAAATAAAGGCCCAGAGGGCTGAAAATAGTACTTTTAAAAAGGAACTATTGGATACCCGGAAGCAAGTGTTGGAGAATACACAGAAGACCGAGGAATTGGAGGGGGGGCTGGAGGGGGCTAAGGGAGAGATTAAAAATGTTTCTAATGAGGTGGGGGAAATAAATGGGCATGTGTCTAGGATAGATATGGAAAGAATGACATATTTTTTGAGATTTCAGAATGTTCTTGAGGAATCTGGTGAATGCCTACCTGATCTTATGAGTACAATTTTAGCAGACTATTTACAAAAACCCAAAGATGAGATCAGGGGGGATATTGACCTAGCCTATAGAATTAATTCTGCATATGCCAAGATGAATGAAGTGCCTAGAGAGATACATGTGAAATTTGTTAGAAGGTCAACCAGAGAGGAAGTCCTGAAAGCGCAGAGAGAGAAACCTTTAATTTATCAACGAGAAATGGTCACTATCTTGAAGCAGATCCTTAGAAAAATTAGAGATTCAAGAAGGAAATTTTCCTTCTTGTCTAAAACCTTGTTTGATCACGGGATTTGGTTCAAGTGGATGACACCTGAAGGGATGCTGGTGTTCTGGGAAGGAGGAAGAGTGAGGATTAAAACAGTTGCTGAGGCGGAAGCCTTTCTTAAAAAACATTCCTCTGCCCTGGGGGAAGATCCAGGGGGGACGGAGGGGGTCACGGCCCCGCCCGCGGGGGGCCAGGGAGGAGAGAAAGAAGATACAATAGCCAAAAGACTTAGATCAAAAAAATAACTTTGCCTTGATTTTTCTTGAACAATTTTGTATAATATTTCTATCCGGACTTTTTGTGAATGTCTGACAGCATGGAAGGGAAAATTTAGGTAAATGTACTTGCTTCCATCTTGTAGTGGTATGGAAAATGTTTTCTATGTTAACTTTTTTAATGTGTATTTTGAGGTCTCGGAAGGTCCGACGACTCTGACGTGAATGCTCTCAAAATTTCTTTGTAACCATTACCCTATCCTGTTAAAAAATGTAAAACCAATAAAACTTTTTCAATAAAAAAAAAAAAAATCTTTAGTTTTCAGGTATGAATTTTTCTTGTATTAAAAAGTTTCTTTCAGATTCATCCAGACTTCATTTGTTCCATTTGAAACTGATCAGGTAACTGTGCAGATTTGCTAACCAAGCAGCTACCTGTCTAGATATTGATGTTAACATCTATCCAGCACATCAGTCCGAGATTTATTTGTTGTTTTCTCTGACTGCTTCTAACTATTAATCCCAATACAGTTAAAATGTTCATAGCTTTTTTTCCTTTTCATTGCATTATTGTAATTTAGCTTTATTGTGTGCTCTTTCGTTTTATAATTAATTTCTAGTAAAATGCGTTTTTTATTGTCAAGTTTTAGGGTTTTATTTTTCTTTGATGGTGCTTTGAGTTAATATCCATATAAAAC
The DNA here is from genome assembly GCA_039707465.1 of Rhabdophis nuchalis. Lineage (NCBI taxonomy): Eukaryota > Metazoa > Chordata > Lepidosauria > Squamata > Natricidae > Rhabdophis > Rhabdophis nuchalis. Next base: position 44,024,925 of record CM077644.1, on the reverse strand, counting down.
TTAAGATTTATTCTAAACTAGCTATACCCGGCCACGTGTTGCTGTGGCCCAGTTTGGTTAAATGGCCAACCAATCTGTGTGTAGATCTACACCTGCACACATACACACAACCACCATATAACCCCCAACCTACCTACCTACCTACCGTATTTCTCCCTCTCTATCTATCCCTCTACCTAACTACCTTCTGTATTTCTCCCTCTCTATCTATCCCTCTACCTACCTACCTACCTACCTACCTACCTACCTACCTACCTACCGTATTTCTTCCTTTCTCCCTCTACCTACCTACCTACTGTATTTCTCCCTATCTATCCCTCTACCTACCTACCTACCTACTTACCTACCTACTGTATTTCTTCCTTTCTCCATCTATCTACCTATCTACCTACCTACTGTATTTCTCCCTGTCTATCCTTCTACCTACCTACTGTATTTCTTCCTCTCTCTATTCTTCTGCCTGCTTACCTACCTACTGTATTTCTCCCTCTCTATCTATCCCTGTACCTACCTACCTTATTTCTTCCTTTCTCCCTCGACCTACCTACCTACCTACTGTATTTCTCCCTCTCTATCTATCCCACCTACCTGCCTGCCTACCTACCTACCTACCGTATTTCTCCCTATCTATCCCTCTATCTACGTACCTACCTACCTACCTACCTACTGTATTTCTCCCTATCTATATATTCCCCTATCTACCCACAAGCTGTTCCACTGGTTAATTGTTCTAACTGTCAGGAAATTTCTCCTCAGTTCTAAGTTGCTTCTCTCCTTGATTAGTTTCCACCCATTGCTTCTTGTTCTGCCCTCAGGTGCTTTGGAGAATAGTTTGACTCCCTCTTCTTTGTGGCAACCCCTTAGATATTGGAAGGCTACTATCCTTTCTCCCCTAGTCCCTCTTTTATTAAACTGTATTTCTCCCTCTCTCTCTATTCCCCTATCTACCTACCTACTGTAATACAATAATAAAATAGCAGAGTTGGAAGGGACTTTGGAGGTCATCTAGTCCAACTCCCTGCCTAGGCAGGAAGCCCTATACCATTTCAGACAAATGGCTATCCAACATCTTCTTGAAGACTTGCAGTGTTGGGGCATTCACAACTTCTGGAGGCAAGCTGTTCCACTGGTTAATTGTTCTGTCAGGAAATTTCTCCTCAGTTCTAAGTTGCTTCTCTCCTTGATTAGTTTCCACCCATTGCTTCTTGTTCTGCCCTCAGGTACTATGGAGAATAGTTTGACTCCCTCTTCTTTGTGGCAACCCCTGAGATATTGGAAGGCTGCTATCCTGTCTCCCCTAGTCCTTCTTTTATTAAACTGTATTTCTCCCTTTCTCTCTCTATGGGCCACCTGGGAGTTTGCTATCTCAGTGCCTTTTTCACCTAAGAGGCCTCCATACGTGGCTGAGGAAATGACTGTTGGGAAAGCAGTGGGTGGGAGGAGTTACAGGAAGGTGAAAACCTGATCATTGGGTACATTTTACATTTGTGTAACTTGCACATGACACACATGTGCTAGGCAAAAAATGAGTACGTATTCTATTATCGGAAGTCCTTGTGAACATTGTGTGAAAGTTTGGTGTAAATCGGTGCAGTAGTTTTTGAGATCAGTGGATTCGTACAAACTATTTTACATTTTTATTTATATAGCTTGTAAATTTTGTTTACATGGGTTTATACCATTTGATTTTTCCTGACAATGCCACAATTTTCAGTTTCAGTTTTGCTTGAACTTCAGCTGTGCTTTTGGTTTTGATGTAATGTTGCATTTTTAGATCCAGTTGCAGCTTTTCAGTTTTTTATTAGGTTTTTAAACCACCCTCATTATTTTTACAAATCTTAAGTTTTAAGTTTTTTTCAAATTGTTCAGATTCAAAATTTTGAATATATTAAAAGAAGTTTTTAACATTTTACCTAAAGCTATTTTTGCTGTTCTTAAAACTCTTTCCTTTTATTAAAACTGTTTCTGATACAATTTGTGGTCTTTGGTTATCTTCATTAGGCTCATTTCCTAAAGAAAGCTTTCTTCACTTTTACAGCTGTCTAGGCCCTGTTAAAATGCATTGTGCATTAAAACATGCTGTCCTGTGCCTTGTCTTGGTTGACTCTTTCTTACCTTATGGAATACATGCAATATCAGTTTCGATTATTGTTATTTTTAAAAAAGACCCGGAGCATCAGATGAGCATATTCTTTACATCAAATGGTGGCACAGTAGTTTGAATGCAATATTGCAGGCAAACTTTGCCCACAGCCAGGAGTTCGATCCTTCCAAGGTCAGTAAAATGAGGAGCCAGATTGTTGGAGGCAGTATGCTGACATTTATTAACCACCCAGAGAGTGCTGTAAAGCACTACAGAGTGTTTTAAGTACTACATAAGTCTAAGTGCTATTGCTAGTTACAGGAAACATCTGCCACCTTTAGTTATTATCTTAAGGATACATTCTTTCAATGTTTGCTAGTTATAAAGCATGTACGCAGGATACATATATAAAATTCATATCCAGACATCATACTCCATTGATTCACACCATTCCATTTCTAGTAAACCATCTTGTTATTAATTACAAGCAGGCATTTATAACCAGTTGACAAAAGACAATCACCACCGTCAAGAAAATAAGATACTGCTTGTCACATAAACAAAAGTGATATTTCAGTTTCCTCCTCTTAAAATTTAAGACTTTTCAAAACTAAGAAAATTCAAAGACCTCAACTAGAGAAAGAAAACAGTTATTAAGGCTTGCAAAAGAACTGGGGTTCTTGCCACTTTACCAGAAGCCCCAGAATTAATACTGAAATATCCAGAAGCAGAAAGTTCAGGAATAACAGACAGAAAGAATATCTGTTTAGGAAAACTATCTCTAGGAAAACAGGCTAACATGTTTAAGATTAACATATTGTGTTAATCTTTGGGTTTTTTTCTTTTATGCTACAGTTTTGTTTTAATATACAAGGTAGAACACTTTGTATTCATAAAGTTATATTATTTCTGTATTATTTTGCTCCAATGTCTTTCCCCCCCACATTTGGAACAGAGTGATACCAGCTTGTGGTCTGCCCCATCTCTTTTGCACTAAGTTTAAGAGGCAGTCATGAAGTAAGGCACACTCTGGATAGCAGCAGCAGGAACTACCAAACCACTAACCAAAGCAGGAGGTGGAATCAGTTTACACAAGTTTATATTTGGTTTAAAATGTTGTTATATTATGTTAGACTAAATAAACAACTTCAGTGATTTCCTGGTTTGAGTGGTCTTCTATTTATAATGCAATCAAAAGAACTAATCATGTAATTTTTTTATTTCTATATATGATAGTCTAAACTGATCTATTTAATTAGTAATTAAACTGCTATTTAGCAATTACTGAACTTTCTATATACACGTTTCGTGGAATATGAGTTATAATCATACAGAGTTTATATAGGCTAGCTCAGAATGGATGTTAATGAACTTACCAGGATGGTAACTTGGTAGAACTTCACTACTTGCTCCTCACTTCAGTATGTTAAAGTGCTACAATATTACATTAGAAGCTTTTTAAAACCATTTCAAATTTAATATGCTTAAGCTAATGATTTTTCACCATTAAAGAATACTTTAGCTCATCCATTTTTGTATCTCTGATTTTGAATTCATTATATGATTATGTTTGTAGACCAAAATTATATAGGCACATTCAAATTTTGAAGCCATATCTACAAAATGTCTGTGTGTTGATTGCTATAAACAGGAAGAATCCCTAATTTATGTTAAACTGTAAGTGAGCAATTCCAAATAAGTAACATCTACAAATTAAATCCTTCCCTGACACAATACCAACTTATGAAAAGAACAAAACTTTATTAGCAGTAAATGAAAGAGCATGTGGAAAAGCATAAATGCTCAGGAAATATTTTTTTATTCTATATAAATATTTGTTATATTTAATTTCATATTAGGTAGAAATGAAAGTAAGAACCAGATGGTAAGATATCCTATCATAAGGTAAGCTGATTGCCAATAAGAATGGGATAAACTGTTTTAAATACCATAGTTTGTAGCAAAAATAGTAACTTTATAGAACTGAGCAATGCTTGTCACAAAAACACCATTATCTTATTCTGCCTCTCCAGTAGTAAAATTCAAATTGAGAGGATCCACTCTTTCTCTCATCTAACGTCTTAAAGACAACCAACTGTTTTAAGAGTTAGAAAGCATGTGTGCTTTTAAACCTAAAGATAGCAATGTTTATTCTTCCAACTGATTTGTGGCATAGTACATCCACATAACAATTTCTTAATCATTTAAAATCACAATAACTACATTAAAAGACAAAACCCAGAACAACAATATGTTTAAAAACTCTAGTCAAGATTTTCAACGTTTAAATATATTTATCCATGTTGCAGTATTTACCTAGTCGTTGATATTCTTCTCCCCTAAAAGCCATTTATTTATTTTCCCATTGTAACATATACAATAACTGAATTTGTTTCATTTACAAACATGTTTGGACCAATTCTGGCATACTACACAATCTCCTAGTTCAAGGAACAGATAATAATCTCCCTATTAACCAGAATCAAAATAACTCTTAATTAGAAACAAGTAAGGCACTACATAAGTGAACTTCAGCTCACCTTTCATTCCTTGACAAAACTGGCAACTGAATAAATTATGCATAGTATGCCTAGAGAAGATGTATTTATATGTACGCCTGCCATGGCTCTCTCCACGTCTATATATAGACACATACATTTCTTTTTCTGGAAAAAGCAGCAGGAAAGTCATGCATAGAAAAAGAACCTGTCGCGGATCCTGAGTTTACAGCAACCTCCCTTTAAGGAAAGTGACAAACTTGAGGAAAGCTCTCCCACAAGTGTTGAGGCACCTCAGGGCTTCCACTCGCCAAGTCTTTTTTTCCTAGGGAGGAACTCTGGCCTTTTCTACCACCACCAAATCTTCCGGGGGGGGGGTGTCTTTCGTTCCTGGGCTCATGTTATCCACGACGAATTCCTCACTGTCAAGTTAGGTCAAAGAAGCCCGACAAAGGCCTTTTGAAATTGAGCTTGGCGGGCGTGCCGAAGTCAGGAGCGGCTCTCTGACAGGAGACGTTTGGGGAGCGGGACGAGGATCGCGCGCTCGTCGCCCAAAGGAACCAGTAACATCTTGCCGGGCGGGGGGGAGGGAGGAGGAACAGACAAACCAAGCCCCCCACCCACCTCAAGTCCGAACCGTCCCGGCTCCTCACCCCGACTCACCTCGCTTGCTGGGTCGCCCAAGAGAGCCGTCCCCGGAGCTTCCCCGCCTACCCTTGTGGGGCTTCTCCCCAGAGGAACGGCCAGGCTCCGAGTCCCCGCTGTCCGGACGGTGCCGGTGCCGGTGGTGATGCCGTCGCTCGCAGTGCAGGGCCTGCGGGGGCAGGCTAAGCGGAGAGAAAGTGAAAAGCCCCGCGGGAGCGGAAGGCAGGGCAGGAGTCGCTGGGAGGCCGGGAACGGAGGCCGGTGGCGGCAGCGGCTCTGCCTGAGAGGGCCTCACCGTAAGCGGCGGCTGGCCCAACTTCGCCCTCTTGCAGCTCCCGGCATCCCCGAGAGGACCTTTCCGCTTCCTCCCTCCTCCTCTCGGTCGACCAGGCCGGTCTCCGAGTGGCAGCGAAGGCGTCTCTTCCGCGCCCCGGGACACGGCGCGTACCGCAGCGACCTGCGCAGCCATTTCGCTCTCTCCCTCACACACATTTAAATGGCCCGAGCGCCTGTAAAGGCTGCGCAGGCGTCGCTTGACACTCTCTGGGAATTGTGGTCCGACCTTGCACGTCGGGATCTGTAGTTTTCGTTGACTGGACTTGCGCTTGTTTATGCAAAGGTTGCTGGGAAATGAAGTTTTCGCTCCGGCTTTCAGTAGTTTTCAACGAAGAGGAGCGTGCAGGGAGTCACGCAGCACGGTCACATCACGTAGTCCTTGGGCTTTCCGGTGGGGGGAGTGGAGGTAACTTTCAACCATGCGTGAGTGGGCGGGGGGAAATCCCGATGCTTTTATGGAGCATGCGTATTAGTTCAGCTTTGGATCTTTTCTGTGCTGAGGTTAGATACTGGGAATTGTATTGTGAAAGTTAGGATTTCTGCTGCACGTGGAGAATACGCATGATCGCTGTTAATATAATATAATTCAGATCACGGCTTCCGTTTCATTGAAGCCTGATTGAGTAGTCAGTGACCTTAAAACCAGCCACAGGAACATGTATTATGTAAATGTATAGAGTGCTGAAAATGCTAAAGTCCTGAAACGTACATTATTAAAGAAAATAAACAGCACTTGGAATGTTTCGATGGTCGAATGATTGTAACCTTATTTTATCCAGGCTAGCAGCTCAGGCTGCTTTATGTTGCTTCTTTAGGTAAAGGTAACAGTTCCCCTTGCACAGGAACGTCCTAGTCGTTCCTGACTCTAGGGGGCAGTGTTTATCTCTGTTTCAAAGCCAAAGAGCCAGCACTGTCCAAAGCCGTCTCCATGGTCATGTGATCAGCATGACTAAACACCAAAGGCGCATAGAAGCCACCTTTCCCAACAAAGGTGGTTCCTAATTTTCTACTTGCATTTTTACATGCTTTGAACCTGCTAGGTTGGTAGAAGCTGGGACAAGTTAGGGGAGCTCACTTTGTTACATGGCACTAGAGATTTGAACCGCTGAACTGCCAACCTTTCTGATCATCAAGGTTAGCATCTTAGTCACTGAGCCACCGCATCCCTTGCTTGCTTTATGCTTAGCTAATTGAGTCACTGGGTGAGAACTAATAGATTTCCGTGAAATTAGAAATATAATTAGAGCCCGACCAAAACCCAAAGGTTAAGATTTTTACTGGCTTACAGCTCTTATCTGTAATTATTAATAGTTTTCCTCAATTTCCTGGTTGGGTAGGATGTTGTTTGCTACAGTGTTAAAGGTCTCCCCATATTCAGTGAGGTATGTATGTCTGGTAACATAAGTTTTGAAGGCTGCATTTCAGTCAACTGCTTTTGAAGTACTTTTAAGTTCATTGTGCACATTTTGCAATTTATCCTGTCTTAACGTTATGATTTTAACTCAAGTCTACTGCTTGCTTTTCACTTAGTTCCCACAGTACTGCCTCATTCTCATCTTCTCATCTTTCCTACTATTTCTCCAATTGGTTCTTTATGATTTATCAATTGTTGTTTGTAACTTGTGGCTGATGATTGTAACTATGATTTATGATCTATGACTTATTACTTGCTGTTTAGATGTAAACTGTGAGCTTATGCACCAGAGACAAATTTCCTGTGTCCAATGACATTTGGCCAATAAAGAATTCTATTCTATTTTAAATTGTTCTTTTAGCACGGGCTAAATTATTTAATTTCAGTTTTAACTTTTGTAGAATTTTGTATTGTTGTATTTTTAGATTTTTAATTCCTGTGCGCCGCCCTGAGTCCCATTTTGGGGAGATAGGGCGGGATAGAAATCTAATAAAATAAAATAAATAAATAAATTCCATTCCATTCCAATTTTCTATTAAACAGGCCTCTGGTGGAATTTTATTCTGCTTTTTTAAAACTTTCCAAAACGAATTTGCTTTTTCAACCAGCTCCACAGCATTTGAACTTCAAAATGCATTCTCAAAAGACTACACACGTTTCATAAAGGGCAAAACAACAGTACTCAGACTGATACATGTAATCCAAGTACAATAGTGATGCAAATATATGTGGGATAACAATGTTGCAGAAAAAGTGTACTAGTCTTCAGTAACAAACAAAAAAATCAGTAATGTGGCTTGAGTGTAATTTAAATTGAGAATGGGAGGGAAATAGATCGGTAACCTGCACTGTACAACCAACCTGCCTCCCCCACCCCATCCTATATAGCCATTGTATGCTTCTGATAAATTGAACAGCAGCTTATAAAAGCTTATGCCTTTTAATAAAAATTTGTTAATTGGAAAAGGTGCTACCAGATGCCTAAAATAGTTTCTCATGAGATTAAAAGACAATGCCTAAAAATTACACAAATTAATGGAAATGTATGGTGATATTTGAGAAATGATGAATCCATTAACAGAAAGATTTACATATTATTCAGGTAGGCACTCTTCTTATCCAATGATAGCTTATCTTTGGGGGTTTTAAACTTTTTAAATTGACTGTAGTGAGTAAAAATTGCACCAATAGGAATTTCAGACCATACTCCAGTTAAATCTGAATTTAATTTGGATGAAAGCATTCCAGTCCAGTTCAATTGATGGAGAGCCTGTGGCCTTTAAGAGGTTGTTACACTAATAAGATACTACATAACAAAGAAGAAATCAAATTGCAAATAGGTCAATTGTCTTGGTTCACATACAGTAGCTCCAGCTCAGCGCTTTTTTAATGTGAAGGATATAAGAAGAATTCCGCATCTCACTGCATAAAATAGTTTATTTGAGAAATTAAATATTAATTACCTAAAATACATGTGTTATTATTGGAAAATAAATTAGGCAATTTCCCTGTAGATCTAAAGGAATCTTTAGATATAGACATGGGGTGGGGTGGAATGGTAGATAGAAAATGACAAAGTTTGTTTTCAAATGAAAATTAATCAGAGATCAGTTTGGAATAGTAATACATGAATGTAGTTTTTGGCAATTTTGTATGCCATTAACAGATAACTATTGGAGGGAAGATGGTGCTAATTGTAGTGCTATACATCTTTGAGATAAATGTGAAATGAGTTTGGTTGTTAAACTTTGTGGAAATGTAGTCCAGGGGTCCTCAACCTTTTTTTCACCAGGGACCGGTTTCATTTTAAAGAAAATTCTGCGGACCGGCTGAGGGGCTCAGCAGTCATGTGACTGGGTGGGCGTGGCCAACTTTGAAAATGTGAAACTCACTTAACAATGATCTTGGTTAACAACCAAACTTTTGGCCTCAACTGTGGTCATAAGTTCTTTCTTTCTCTCTCTCTCTCTCTTTCTTTCTCTTTCTTTGTCTCTGTCTCTCTTTCTCTCTCTCGCTATTTCTTTCTTTCTCTCTTTCCCTTTCTCTCTATTTCTTTCTCTTTCTTTTACTCTTTCCCTCTTTCTGTATCTTTTCCTGTCTCTTTCTTTCCTTTCTGTCTCTTTCGCTCTGTCTTTCTCTCTCCCACTTTTTTCTTTCTTTCTCTCTTTCTCTGTGTCTCTCCTTCATCCGCCCATTTCTGTCACTCTGTGTGTGTGTGTGTGTGTGTGTGTCTGTCTTGCATTCATTCATTCAATCACTCCTTCTGTGTCTCTGTCTATCTTTCTCTCCCTCCCTCCCTCTGTCTCTCTATGTGTGTCTGTCGTCGTCATCGTCGTCCCGTCCCCCCGCCCTCAGCCTCCTCATCCCGCCTGCCAGGCTTGGTCGCTCGTTCGCTCGGTCAGGCTCCGTGGCTGGATAGGAGCCAGGCTGGAGAGGAGGAGGAGGGAGGGGGGGCAGCCCATTGGGAAGAGCGCGCGGGAGAACGCAGGAGGATGGTGGGGGCTCTTCCTCCACCCTCGTCGACGGAGGGACTCCTTGCGCCGCCGGAGCAACCCGCCAGTTCCCTCCCCAGCCCGCAGAGCCTCCGCAGTCCCTGGATGAAAACGAGTGGCCGGCATGCCAGCAGGGGAGGGAATCGGTGGCCGGTCCGGCGGCGTCCAGGAGTCCCTCCGTCGACGAGGGTGGAGGAAGAGTCACACTCCAACGGTGCGAACAGCCGCGCCTGCGTTCTCCTGCGCGCTCTGCTCAGGGGGCAGCCCCCTCCTCCCTCCCTCCTCCTCTCTAGCCTTGCGGCCCGGCTCCCATCCAGCCACGGACCGGCACCGGTCCGCGGCCCGGGGGTTGGGGACCCCTGATGTAGTCCATGGAAGCATTTGCAGGTACTCAAATAAAATAAATAAATTGACTGTAGATCTTAAATTTCACTAAATGTGTTTCAATTTGCTTAGTTTTCTGATTGTTTTTAATAGATTGTGTTGGATTTATTTTATTCTCACTTTACCCCACTTTATACAGTATTGTTCTCATCTTTCTCCAACTTGGTACCTTCTTCATGTATTGAATTTCAGCTCCCATAAATCCCAGCCAACATCCCACAGCTTGTCTCAGACAACTGGCTCTTTTGTGATACAAATATCTTCTTCCATATGCTTTAGGTAAAATATATAAAGTAATGCATTTTTGAGCTTATACACGTAGCTTACTTCAATCACTAACCATGGAAAACAATGATTCTGTACCAGGCCTAGAACTTTTTGGTCTCAAAATTGTGAAAATCACAACAGTCAGAAATGAAAAGGCAATAAAAGATGTTAAACCAACCATTTCTAACCCTATCTTCTTATTTTGAAAGGGCTGGTATAAATGATTCAGATGCTAAACTTTTAACCTCCAGGATAAAGAGTGCTGTTTTGAGAAGTGATTTAATATTCAAATAGTAATTGCTCTCTAAAATCAAACGGAACTCACAATCAAAACAAGTATTTTTTATCTGTCATACACCAAAATATTCTTGAAAATAAATGAGTGAATAGAGTACAGCCCAAACTTCACACTCTTTGCTGTTGAAGAAAAGCTCTAGCACTTCAGAATGTGAAGCTCCTATTCTAAAACAGCAACATAATTTATATTTCTATAGTGGCAGACTTAAGATAACACCCTAAGACACTGCAGTTATTTAAACCTTGGCATTTATTTATTTTTGTTCATCTCAAATTAATTGTTCAACAATTTCACCTGATGGCATCTGAGGGAAACAAATATTGGAAGTAGCCCAAAAGCTCTCTGATCTCATTTCCTCAGCATGACATGCAATCCAAATCAGATGGGCAGGTGAGATTATATTGTATATTAATTTTACTAAGAATATGCAGCATACAAGGCTAAATACCGTAATAAAAGTCTTTTTGTTCAAAATGATGTTTATTGGAAACAAACAGAAACATCAGCAAGGCAAGTCTACGGGACTAGAGATAACAGAAGGTAAGAAATTCTTCTAAATATTCCAATTTGGTGGTGGATTTCTTGGTCCTTTGGGTTTGGAAAATCGGTTTGCAAAGCCTGTGACAAAAAATTAAACCGTTAAGCACTAAATAAAATAAAATAAAACTTCAGTGAATCTTAAGGATGGGTATGCATGTCACTGGCAGAAGCTATGTGTTTGCTATTCCAAACAAACTCTTCAACAACCACAGTAACAAATGTATTGCTCATCATAAAGCAATCAAGTATTTTTTTTAAAAAACTGAAGCTAAGCAATAAATGTATAACATGTTTCTCTAGTGCAGATAAATAAATTTAAAATGCTTAAATGTAGCAATAATATTTGCATATGGGGGTATGAGTTGGTGCTAACAATTAAATTGTTTTATATCTATCATCATTACCTAGTAAAGTTGCTGAGAGTTGAATGATTTAGTCTTTCATTTAGGAGCGAAGGGAATTACTACCTATTTTTTCCCACAACAACAATGCTGTGACATAGATGGTGTGGTTAAAGTGATTGGCCCAAAGTCACCCGCTGGCTATCTATGGCAAAGGATGACTAGAATTTGGATCTTGGGCAAATGTGGCAAAATTTTGAAATATTTTAAGAAAGGATTTTTTTTTCCTTCCTCATGTCAACATGTCAATGCCATTTTTCTCTAGTTCTCAACATGTATTTTCTCATTTCAATTTAATTCTAGTTGCTTTCAGTCATTTTACAGTATTTAAGAAAGCTATTAGAAAATATAAGCCAACATCTTATTAGATTTAATAAATCTAAAAGGATTCTGACCATCCTTTGCAATGTTTATCTTTATGAATATGATCCTATATATGGTAGGATGAGAAATCTTGGTGGTATCATTACAAACTATCAACTGGAAAGTTGTAATGAAAAATTAAGAGAATGCAAGAAAACATTAGGATAGGTAGTATTCTAATTTTGGACTTCAGTATTATTCTATGTTTCAGTATTATTCAGTATTATTATTCAGTATTATTCTATTCATAGTAAATTGAACATTGAAGAATTTTTTTTTTAAATGCATACCAAAATTCAGAATAGAGCTGTGATGATTTGACGGATTATGCTCCGGAGTTCTTACTATCGAAGATGGATTCCAAATACCTAAAAATTCAAAAATGGCTTCAGTAAGTCATAGTTAGTCTGACAAAGACAGGTTTCATGCACTGTAATGTGATTTCTGATGTAAGGCAAGTCTTGCTTAAATTGGAATAGGAAACATAAAAGAATGTCCATTAATCTTACCACTCATTATGAATGGAATATTGTAAGACAAAATTCTAATACTGGTACTAGTGCTCTTTTGATTTAAGAATTGTTTATTTCATAATGATATGCCTGTGTAATTACACAAAAGTTTACATGACAGAAGAAAGTAGGCCTAATCATGTGGCTTTTACCATAAGTGGGGAACATAACTTCTTCTAGGCTGCATAAACAGAGGGATAGAATCAAGATCACGTAAAGTGTTAATACCACTTTATAATACTGTAGATGGATCTTTTGAAGAGCCATAGAAAAAGATCCCCCATGTAATTAGATGAACCTCTAATAAATACTACAGAATTATTTGTTATAGAATTTCTTCCAGTAAACCTAAAATATCAACCTATAGGACGTTTTCTCAAATCTGGCTCTGTGTGGATGTGTTAGAGATCATCGAATTGAAAAAAGGGTGCCGTAGAACATTTGATTGGAGCAGTATTTGAGGATTATTGGTATGTATGGTTCATTTTTACATCCTTTTGAAGTATCTACTTATGTGACTATACCCAGCCCCAAATTTATTAACGACTAAAGATAATAGAACAACTATAGAATCCAGGAAGTCTTTGTCACTTAAACAACATTAAAGCCAATTTGTTTTATACTTCTTCCTTTCTGGAGGATCTAATGGCTGACAGGAGGGCATTTGATTGGTTGGCAAGTCAACTCTTAACTGCTGTTTGAAGTTTTATCTGACACAATTGCCTACTGATCCCAGAAGCTTCTGACAGACTTTTTTCTCTTTAGCAATCTAGTGCAGGGGTCTCCAACCTTTGCAACTTTAAGTCTGAAGGACTTCAGCTCCCAGACTTCTCCAGCCAGCTTTGCTGGCTGGAGAATTCTGGGAGCTGAAGTCCTTCAGACTTAAAGTTGCAAAGGTTGGAGACCCCTGATCTAGTGGTTTTGGTGTTATTCCTCTTTCATTTCATTAATTCTCTTGGTCCTGGGCCAAGCTTTCCAAGATAGTTGTCATTCTCTTTGTCAGACTTCAATGGACTGTTTTAATTTTTTTCCTAAGTCTCATTGCAGTAGCAAACAATCAGTAATGTCTCCAAGAAGAAAAGCTATTAATCCATGGCAGCAAGAACATAAAGACCACCTTAGAAATTAATTGTGGGTTAGCTGAGGGAAATGTAGGCAGAAGCCTGCATCATCAAATGCATAGAGCAAAGCTTTGGAATCAGCCCTCTTAAATGCACGAATCCATGCCAAAGATGCTTTCTCAAATAGATCTAAGGAACCTGTCAGAATATGTATGTGTTTACCGTAATGGCCACAATTCCTATTGTAAATGTTACGTTTTTAAGGGCTAGATGCGAAATTTACACTGTGTTTTTAAGTTAAATTTCAGTATAATTGCTGGCTATTTTCTATATATATTTAAAATAGAATGAGAAAACAAAGCATTACATGTTCATAGTTTACATTTGAAGCCTTTCATCCAAGCATCAATTACCGTATTTTTCAGAATATAAGATGCACCTTTCCCCCCCAAAAAGATCATGGAAATATCGGGTGTCTTATACACCAAATACAGCCACTTTTGTTCTCCTGAAGCCCCACACTCACATCCCATTTTTGTGAAAAACAGAGTGTTTTTCACAAAAACGGCGTTTTTGCCTTACCCCACCCCCCAGGAGCACTCTGCAGGCTTAAGCAGGGCTGGGGGAAGGGAAAAATTCCCCCATTTTGATGAAAAACAGGGGGATTTTTGCTTTACCCCAGCCCTACTGAAGCCTCTAGAGTGCTCTTGGGGGCCAAGGAAAACAAAAACTTTTTTTTTACTTACCTCTTCAAAATCTTGGTGCGTCTTATAGTCTGAAAAATATAGTAATCATTGTTTCTTAAACCCTTTGGTATCTTTTGTCTCATTGAATGACAATGGGATTTGAGAGTTGGTTTTTATTAATCCAGTAAACTATTCACTATCCTCTATACTTCTAAGTATAAGTATATTGCTAATTCTTTCTTTCTTCTAGATACTTACTGTTTTTCACATTTCTTAAAATTTTCAAACTCTGTAAAGAGAGAGAGAGAGAAAATCCTCTATTGGCATTAAGAAACTAAATATCATTAACACTTGGAGTAAAGTTCTAACAAATATGGAAAGAGAAGTGAATATGAAATGCAGTATGCTTTTCTCTCTTTCTTAGAGGAGCACACCCATGCTATGAATGATCAATATTCCAAGTTTCTTGAGAGTAGAGCCTTCTGGATAAGATTACTGTAATATGCTCTACACAGGATTGTCCCATTTGAAAGAAAGATTGGCAAGAAGTATAGGAAGTTGGTTTTTTTTATTTTGGACACTGCATAAATATATATATAAGAAGATGAAGCAATTGCTAAATATTTATTATTTATTTATTAATGATGTAAAAATAAACACAATACATCTTATCTTTGGTAAAGGATTGCTGTCTATAAGACAGGACATGCAACCAGAAGAGGGTAATAATGGGGACTATCAATCACCACAAGCGATATTGCAATTGTTAACCTACACAGTAAATGCTTTGAGGACTTTCTTTCACATCCAATCCAATAAATACATTCACAAAAGAAATCCTAGTTGATAATGCTTTTCCAGTAAGAAAAACCGCTTGCTTAAATCCTCGATAAATGAATGTTTCTCTAACCAAAAGAAATGTTGCATTGTGTAAAAGCCATCTGGTCTTCTGCACAACTGAAATTTCTACGATTTACATTATGTATAAGGTATGGGAGGGGGGAAAAAACCCCTGCTTTTCTGTTTCTAAATTAATGATGCTTTTCACGAGCCCCAATTTCCTTACCTTGCTCCTTCTGAAGTTGCCTGCCTCTTTTGTCGTCTCCTTTGCCGATTTAATCTGAAGGTCTCCAAGGTTCTGTGCATTGTTTGTAACAGATGGACAAGCTATAAAAAGAAACAGTGTCAAAAAAAAGACACACTGGAAAAAAACTCTCCGTAGATTAAAAAAAGTATTTGTGGAAAAAATATTAAACCAATTTTACTGACAAAAAATCCTGTAGGACCTAAACTAACAGGAATACAGCCAATTTGTTTGTGAAAAATAAAAAAACGTAAATCCATCTCCCAGCAGAGGCATTACGAGATGTATTCTAAAAAGTAGGTTAGGATGAAAAGCATCCTAAGAGACAAACGTAAAACTGTCTACCAAACTCTAATCTAATATGTACCATAGCAGCCCCATAAAAAAAAAACCCATAAAAAATAGTTCTAAATCGATTTTCTATATTGCTAGAATCACATTGAGATTTCCGTACAGGATCACATATGTGGGTAGTATCTTTGGAACAGAGAACCCAGTTTGCATATAAATCAGTTCCAATATTTAAAACCAACTAAGATTTTACTGCTGCAGTCACACTTTGCTTTGGGCTCAGCATATATTTTACATAGGAATGAAATAAAATGAAGGTCAACTAACTTTCTTAAGCAAAAGAGACCACAATCCAACATATCTGAAGAACCGTGAACGTTTCTATTCATTTAGTACTTTATCTAATAATATTGGAAGAATACAATGCAAAAAATAGCTACAAGAACTGGAGCTGGGTATCATTTTTATAAGCAGATGCTCAGTTTTCTTTACCATCTGCAGTTGTAAATTCCTTCTACCAACTGACCTCTTTCTATCAACTGGATCTTCTCAAAATTGCTTTAACTTCTCCTTTCTACTGAACTGAGGATGTTTTAACTACAAGCCCTACGAATCTAAAACTATTACAAGACGATAAAATCTGTGGAACTTACGGTCTTCATCTGCAAGAAGAAATGATTCAGGAGTTCTTTCTGGAAGTGGGGGAGTAGGGGGTGAAGAAGATCGTTTCCAGTGAAACTCTTCGATGATACAAAAAGAATATATTTAAATTAGTTCACATTTAACAGTCCTAAGGCTCAACAGTGATTCATTTGGGGTTCTATCAACAGCATTAATCACAACCGTTTAACAAAACCCCAGTTATGCATTTAACATTCTACACATTCTGCAGAGTCAAAGCATGTTTTAATGCAATGAAACATGCCCTGAGATATTGTTTTCTATCAGAAACTAACAATGTATGTACCTGATTAACATATTGTGCAGTAACCTGTAACAAAAACCCTCACTATATGGTTTATAATAAAGTAACACATTGGTGTAAAGGGTAGTCTGAGTAAAACTGAGATGTACTAAGACCTACTTTCAGTCATTATAAAGCAAGTAAGAACAATGGTTGTGCATATTAACTAAAAAATTAGAAGAAAAGGTACCTGATCTAGGCCTCTGTAGCTTTACACTCTGGAAATGAACAAAAAGAGACAATGCTTAATCTTACCCCATCTTGGTAGGACTGTACTTAATTTTTATTGAGTATTTTGGTGTTTCCCAATGCAGCACCTTACACATGAGAAGGTAGTTGGCAAATAAAGACAGAAACATTTCAATCAATCATATTCACTTCAATTCATTCTGATAATGCTAAACAGTCACCCCTTCAAACTTCTTCCAGAATTCCAGTTCCAAAAATCCAGGTCTCAGACCGTTTGGGAAAGAAAAATATGAAAGAGCAACTGCTGGAATAATTTCTGGAAATCGCTCATCAGGTCCAGATTCCTGCTACCCCTTGCTTCACTCAATGGGAATATAACCTGCTCTTTGTCTCAACCCCTGGAATGCAGATGCAATATCTATAGCAGTCTAGTTTGTCAAAGAGGTAGGCTTTATTCTAACAAAGTCAGGTGTTTGGTAGAATAATGCTGCAGAATACATTTAAACCAGTTACCTTATTGGGTCTCAGCCTCACTGAGTCATCAGAAAATCGCAGCTGAGACATGCTGCTCCATTCTGCAGAGATTTTTGTTTTCTCATTTTTAGATGGTAGCTGAGGATCTGAAACTGCTAACAAAGGTTTATCTGTAAAGGATTAAAAACCAGAAATTAAAATGGACTGATTTTTAAAATAACTTTATAGGTAGCAGAAGCTTCCAACCATAGAAAAATAGTGTATCTTGCGGCAAAGGCCTACTCTGTGTTTACCCAATTGCTGGAGCTCATTCTCTTCTCCAAGTACAATAAAAGATTCAGGGGTTCTCTCAGGCAGGGGAGGAGGAACATCTTCGTCAGGCTGGGGAGAACCTGCAATTTTGAAACAAAACACCTGAAGATTAGAGAGCTTCCTTTTTAGTAAGTTCTGCCAGATCTGGCCAATGATCACTAGATGGCATTAAAAAATAACACTGAAAATTCAAAGTCTTTGCTTTCCTCTAGTGCAGTGTTTCTCAACCTTGGCAACTTGAAGATGTCTGGACTTCAACTTCCAGAATTCCCCAGCGAGCATTCGCTGGCTGGGGAATTCTGGAAGTTGAAGTCCAGACATCTTCAAGTTGCCAAGGTTGAGAAACACTGCTCTAGTGCCATGATGACAAACCTATGGCATGTGTGCCACAGGTGGCCCACAGAGTCCTCTGCAGGCATGCAAACCATCACCCCAACTCACTTCTACCGTGTATGTGCATGTGCCTCTCGCTGGCCAGCTAGTTTTCGGGTCTCTGCCAAGCATACATGGGGAGCAGGGCACACACGGAGGGCACACGTGTATGCAAAGGGGCGGGGCACACTGGGGTGCGTGCACACATTGCATTATGGGTGTGCATGCACACTGTCATACACGCATTCACAAGCTTTCGGCCCATGATGACAAAAAAGGTTAACCTTCCCTGCTCTAGTGGTTTTCTGGTTTTTTCTACAACAGATCTGATAGTTCTATTTTACAAAAATAATTTATTTAATAAAACCAAATACCAAATTCGATTTAGTGGGCTGGTCCTCCATGGTTAACCTTCACGAGAGAGTCATGTATTGTGAGTCTATAAAAGTTCGGTTATTCAAAATTTGCCGCTCTGCTGTTCTAAATCAGTGTTTTCTTCTGGATCTTAAGAAGAGGGCTCTCTGCCCTTGTGTTCTTTCAAATTAGACATGCCAGAAACTGAACGCAGAGCTTTCTCAATAACAAACCATGTATCCCTCCTTGAGCTACAGATCCCCCCTTGCTTCCATTTCATACTGCTTTTCATTGCTGCTATTTCTGAGGCACATTCAGTTAATACGATTAACATCTTAATTCCTTCCATAGGTAAATCTATAAATCTATATTTAGGAGTTATCCGCAATCTACTAGCTAGCACTCTTTCTCTGCTTTGACTTTGAACAGCAATCTTTATTGTCTCTAAAATGCCAAACACTTATTGAAGCATGTTCACATTTTCAAACATCTGAATTTCTAATATGAAAACGTTATATACAGACATTAGATACAGGGCTGCCAAAATATAAAAGCAACGTTAACCTGTGAATTTTAATATACCTTTGTAACCACTAGATGGCACTAGAGCTAACCGTTTGAAACAAAAAAATTTGTAGGCTTTAATTGCCCTGCATATGCATGCTTCTTAAATATTAATCAAGGGAGAAATTTAATATGATTTTTCCATTTTTATTACTGATTATCTTTAGCCAGTTCTTGTGGAATAATTTATCTCAACTCACTAAGTTCTGGGTATTAAAAATTCAGATGGAAGAGCTACCTACACTGTGTTCCAAATAGACATCTGCTGAAAAATTATTCCAGTTCTTTCTACCTCAGAACTTTTTTTCACACTTAAGGATTATAGGATCAATTCTTGCTTCTGTGTGTATATCATCTGCTTTTTGCCATATGGAGCAAATTATGATGAAGGATTTCAATTCTTTGCTTTACTGTTTTATTTCTGCAGAACACTGGGGGGGGGGGATCTGCTCTCTCTCTCTCGCTCTCTCTCCCTCTCTCAATGGCCTCTTCCTTGCAACTCAGTTTTCTGTTGTCATCAGTCAAAGGAAAAATTAGTAAAGACTTCAGCCAGTTTTGTCTGGTCTGCAGCCAAATGCCAGCAGAAATTTGTATATCCTGGCTTCTGTAACATAGGCCATGATAAAGTATGTTTTGTGATGGTTATTGTCTTTTTTTTTAATGGAATACTTCATCTTTTTATTTCTCCCTTTACCTTATTCCTTTAATTATCCTCTGATTTATTAATTGGCTATGGCATAACACTTGTACAAATAAAATCAATTCATTTGTTGATATTAGTCAGAACTTTCCTTGTGCAAAAATTGGGACTGGGGGAAGAGATCAAATTAATAGAACACGTGTCTTACATCAGGGGTCCCCAACCTTTGCAACTTTAAGTCTGAAGGACTTCTGCTCCCAGAAGTCTGGGAGCTGAAGTCCTTCAGACTTAAAGTTGCAAAGGTTGGAGACCCATGTCTTACATTACAGGTTTTAGTCTGATATTGTTAAGGCTATTGCACATTTCTAGCAGCAAATGTGCCAGGTCACCCAGGTGAATTTTATATCTATTGTGGGTTGTTTTATTGTTGTTAATGGAACCCAAAAATTGACATAAGCAGTTGCACAATACAATACTTTTGGCATCTGGAACTGATCATATTATGGTGGGATTGGATTAATATATGTACCCAAGTTCATCTCTTTTATGTTTATATTTTATTTATGTATGAATTTGGTCTAAGGCAATAATAAAATATGTAACTGCATATGATTTTGCTAATTATGCTCAGCCATATTACAAACGATGCTTTAACAAATTGCCAATATATACATTGAAGAAAAAGGCTCAAAAGCAATGCAAATTTTCCTAAAGAAAAACTATTGGTTTTCCACTTAAGATACCTAATATTTATGCTTATCAAACTTAAATTTAAAAGGGGGGGGGTTTGAATATTGTGTCCTCTAACTGCATTCTAACCACTGCATGGTTGTGCTGTGGTTAGAATGCAATACTGCAGGCTATTTCTGCTGACTGCCAACTGCCAGTAGTTCGAGTCTCACCTGGCTCAAAACTGACTCAGCCTTCCATCCTTCCAAGGTAGGTAAAATGAGGAGCCAGATTGTCAAGGAGAAAATGTAAACTACTTAGAGAGAGCTGTAAAGCACTGTGAAGTGTTATAAGTTCAAGTGCTATTATTATTGCTTTAATATCTCTTGACTATCATGTAAACTCTGGAACCTAAACATTTTCTGCATCATATTCAGAATTGAAAAATAAAAGATGGATTAGGAAAGAACAGGTTTACCAGCTATACAATATCAAAGCCTCCTCATTTTATACAACCAATCTGTACACCATATCTCAGTTGGTAACACTTGTCTTATTTGTTAAATGTTTAGATATAATCACTCATGTATCCTAATGGACCACGTCTATGGGTTATACTTTCTCTGAGTAATGAAAGGGTGAGAATGAGCGTGTCCTAAAGTGATCCTCTGTGGAGTACCAAAAGGCTCTACTCTTTCACCCTCCTCTTCAACATCTACATGAAGCTTCTGGAAGAAAAGATCATCTTCTGGTATGGGGTCAGGTATCATCTGCTTGTCAATTAATTAGGGTAAGGATTCATTCAGTTAATCTACTTTGTCAGTCATAAATCTGGTAGGCTACATCAGCAGGATCTTCCTGACTTCTAATAACACTACCAAAGAAAGAGACCATTGCTCAGTAGAACAACACAGATGCAAAAGGTTTGGGATCAGTTATGGCTAAAAAGCTGCTTCTCACAAAATTGGAGAACTTGTGGCTATGCTAAGTTATAATTTGGAAACTCAGTAACTAAAATTTCATAATTTACAGTCCAGATATTGCTGAAGTAGAACTGATGACACATTGGTGTACCATCATTTATGGATAATACATTGATGGATATCTCAATCCTGAATCAAACCAAGGTGCTATCTCAACATCTGGAAGCTGTGATTTCGGTTGAGAAAAAAAGACTCCCGATTGAAGAAGACATTTGCACAACTCCCATTTTACCTGCTGCCTTTGAAGAAACCCAGATGCTACCGCTGTTGTAGAATACAATGGCTCTAGTTAAGGGCACTGCCCAACTTGCCTAAGTAACACTACAACTGCAAGAGTTTCACCAATTGCCAGTTGCAACTGGGTGTAATTCAAGGTGCTGATTGTCAGCTTTGAAGCCTTATATGGCTTGGATCCTGAATAAATGTGGAACTATTTTCTCCCAGCATTTTTGCCTATCTAGTAAGACCCATTGGGAAGGGCTATGAACTATCAGTATCCTCTGGAATCCCTGAGAATCATGGGGATGTGTCTTTTCTTTATCTGTCCCTACTTTGGAACAGTTCTTCACCTGAAGTCAGCTTAGTACCAAATCTTCAGCATTCAGGAAAACTGTCAAAACACAACTGTTCCAAAAAGCCTTTGGAAATTGATGCTACGATGAGTTCTTTTCCTGTAGCAAACAATTACTGCTGCTAAGACTATTTTCCTGGTATATTTATGGTTAAGAAATGTGATTGCTGTTGATTTAAGCGTTCAATTATTTTAATTCTTTTGTAATTTTATTTTATTTTTTAAATTTATAAGATGCTCAGAACTTTCTGGAATTGAGCAGCGTATAAATGGCAGAATGGAAATAATGCTGCAACCTTGTATAAACTTACTGTGGCAGACTGCATCCAAAGGACGAGTATCCTGGGCTGGAGGGTTGAACAGTGAGTAGGTGGCCTCTGAGCTCTCCAAAGCCTGCTCTGCAAAGGCCACAGCAGAAGAGGAAGGAACTGTTCTAAGGGGACTGAGAGCAGACTCAGGATGTGTTGGGGAGCATGGTTCCTCTGATGAGAGAGAGGAAAAATAGGGGTCTTCTGATGACCATACGCAGTGCTGGTGGCACAAATTCTTGAGCTTGTAGCCTGGGGCATTGTTTGTCAGATTGTTTGAAAGGTTTGAATCAAGTTGAAAGCCTCCACACTGGTCAGATTCTGAATCCATTTTTGTCAATGGCTGCAGTGTTTTCTGTGAAACTGATTGAAAAGGAGTAGATTTGGTCTGGATAGGGTGCGCTTTGGTATCTAAGCCCTTCCCAGTTTTATCATCCATTTTCACCGTGAGAAGCGGATCGGTCGAAAAACAATAACTGAAGTCCAAACTGTGATATTTGTGGAGTGGCTGTTTTGCCAACCAAGAATCCCATCCTGTGTTTCTGCTGGCAGTAGGGTTCAATGCTCCAACAGAAAGTGCTGGCCTGACCAAAGAAGCACCGTCTCTGTTTCGGTCAAAGACGTTTAAGCTTTGTGTAGCACAACCAGGACACCGAGATTTCGCCTGATGCTCTTGTACAGAACTGCAAGAGAGATTAGGTAATTGAGAGAAGCAACCTAGAACTAAGGAGAAATTTCCTGACAGTTAGAACAATTAATCAGTAGAACAACTTGCCTCCAGAGCTTGTAAATGCTCCAAAACTGAAAGTTTTAAAGAAAAGATTGGATAACCATTTGTCTGAAAGGGTTTCAGGGATTGGAATAGAAGACCTCCAAGGTCCCTTCCAACTCTGTTATTCTAAATGGTAATTCAAGATTCAAGAGTCCCACTTGGGAGAGAGGGCAGTATAGAAATTCAATAAATAAATAAATAAATAATATTTTGTAAAAAATTGTCAAGGTGCAGGAAAAGTTTTATGTTACGTATTCTGACATCTGTCAATGTTGTGGCCACTTCAATATATAGTACTTCAAATATTTTTCCACTAGAATACTTATTTCTTTCCAGTTTAAGGCTGCTAAATGCCAACCTTTAGTTTTTAATATGGAAAAAGGAAATTAAATACATGGTGAGCAATTATTAACTATATTTCATTTTTTACTAAGTTTAATTGCATTTTAACAGATTAACAGGGTTGGAAGGGACCTTGCAGGTCATCTAGTTCAACCCCCTGCCCAAGAAGGAGACCCTACATCTGCCTCTACCTAGGATTGAACTCACAACCTCCTGCTTGTGGGGCAACTGCTCCACCTCTAGGCCACAGCAGCAGATAAATAACATTAACTTTTTTCCCTGACTTTGTCTTGATTCCATTTCTTTTTTCTCCTGGATTCTTTACAATAAGATCCCTCTTTCAGAGTGCAATTGATGCCTCCCTGCAAGAAAATCCAGAACAAAATCCAACTATTTTAGAATCTTGTCTATCTTATTGCTTAAACAAGTTCATTCAGCAAGTCCTAGAGTATTTCCACCTTTTATTTTCAGAATTAGTTGTTGTTATGTCTGATCTCATCATTCCAAAGGATACCCATGGATTTACTACTGGCTGAGTTGTACCTGAATCTCAATGAAATTGGACTTCCTATCTAAAGCACTAATTCTGAAAACATTATGTGTGATCCATTGTTTAATTGTAGGAACTCCTTCTTCATACTGACTCCTGGCTACTTTCTCTTCCTCTAGTAAAGCCACAAGAATGTGGTTCTCAGCATATAACTAACCTGCTTTTGAGGAACTGAGGACTGAGAACAGTGGCACTCTGAAATAGACCAATATTGACAAGATTTCATCTAGTAACTACAGCTAATAGCTAATGATATGCAAGCTGTCTACCCATTTCTCGTACAAAAATTACATCATGGTGGATGATTGGGCCAGAATCAGTTTATTTACTCTGAAGTTAAGAAATAGCGCAAATGTATGAGTACAAACATACATGACTTTGTTCGTGTCCTGGTTCAATAAGAGAGAATTGAAGAGAACTATGAGAGAAGTCAGCTGAAACTCGTGAGATTTACAGATGTTCCAATGAATTCATTGAAACTGATTTCAAGTAAATCTTTTTAGTCCTAAATTCTCCAAAGTCCTTAATCCTATCCAGTTTTTGTGCTGCATTAAAGAATATCTATTTTTACCTGTTTGATTGTTTTATACAAGACTTTTGCCTAGCTGGATCCTGAGGTATATTGACTACAGAACGGTTTATTTCAGTCTGTAAAAGATAACAAAAGTTCAGGTTATGAGTCGAGACTCACTCCTTAGTCACAGTCCAAACAAAAACAGTTGTCACATATTATATTATTAAGCTTTCTCTATCAAGCAAAAGAGAGTTGCTACTCATATCACCTTCTGCTAGCCAATAAAGACATTTTCAGTCCCAGAAGCCCTCCAGCAAAGTTGCAAGATTAATGTCAGAATAAAAAGATAAAATATGGCTTTTATTCTAAAAAGGATATCCATTGCCATTTTAGGACTATGCCTGCTACTGCAGAACATGAAGATATCACCTAAAAACAGAACAATCGAGTTTTTGTTCCAGAGGAATAAAACAATTAAAATATAATTTGTTACACTTGCATACAATTCAATGGCTAACATAACCCTCCAACAAACTTAATTACTGTAACTCATTGTCTAAAACTCATATGGCTAATTAAGGACTATTACTCACCACTATAATAACAATATAATACTTTATGAAGAAAACCAGGAAACAAACTAAAAGGGAAACTTGATCAGTTAAGACAGGGGTGTCAAACTCAAGGTCCCAGGGCAGTGGCATAGCGTGGGTTGTCAGCACCCGGGGCAAGGCAAGTAATTTGCGCCCCCTAACCCTCCCCCAGATAGTCCCTCGCTCCACTTTCAAACCACAATAAAAGTGGGAAGAGACGGAAAAGTGCGCACATCGGGGGCGGGGGGGAGCGGGAGGGGAGCGGGAGGGGACGCCCTGTGCGGGGAGGGGGTGCGGCGCTGGGGGGTCCTGGGGGGAAAGGGTGGGGGCGGAGGGGGATGAGGAGCGGAAGGGGGTGTCTGATGGGGGGGGGGGCGTTCCTCCTCTCCCCTCCTCCTGCTCGGCCGGGGTGTCAATTTGCAGCGGGAGTTCCTCCTCCGCCTCCTCCTCCTTCCCGGCCCCTCGCTCGCATTCTCGACCCTCCCCAGGTGGGCTGAGCAGGGGACCCCTCTGGCCGCCGGAGCTAGTGACTTCCACCCGGGCTCTCTCCGCCGCCTCCGCCCAGGCTTCCCCATTCGGCGCCGCCTGGCCTTTTCCCGCCTCTCCGCGCTCCCTCGACGCCACAGGAGGGGAAGCTCCGTTCCGCCTCCCTTCCCGCGAGTGTCAAAACTTTGTCGGGGCGGCGTCGGCGGCGGGACAGGGCTGAGGCAGGAGGCCGGCCTGAGGCAGGTGGGGTGCGCGGTGCGAGCGCCCCCCCCAGATGTTGCGCCCGGTGCGCCCAGCCCCCCCTGCACCCCCCACGCTACGCCTCTGTCCCAGGGCGGGATCTGGGGCCACCCTGGAAACAGTGAAGGACCGGCCCACAGTGGCTCTGCCAATGAAAACGGAGCTCAGGAGGGCTGCATGCGAACTCCATTTTCACTGGCAATGTGTTACGGGAGGCCATCACATCCGAAACAGAGCTCGAGAGCCCTTTTTCACTGGCAGAGCACTTGGGCCACCACAGACGCCCCCGACATAAGTGACATTGAGATAGCCATGTCCCACCCTGATGCCACCCCAGTCCCCCAAGATCAAACACAACCCAGATGCAGCCCTCAATGAAATCGAGTTTGACGCCCTTGAGTTAAGAAAACCATGCTGCCAAAAAGGGAACAATGGCAGGATTGAAATCCAAGAGAGAAGGAGACAGATGTCAGTCAATCTACATCCAAGCTGAAGTAAATAAGTTTTAAGTAAAGGGAGAAGGTCTTTTCTCATCTTGGGTGAAAATTCCAGCTGCTCATCTATTTCCTATTTTAGTGTAATGCTTGACGGCTACATCTTTGTCTTAAATAAAACTTGGTGCTTCATTAAGCTCACTTTGGGATAGCAATGTTCTCAGAATAGGGTTATGAAATTTTATTGTAGCTTAGATTGCTTCTTATCACACTTTAGACCAAAAGTAGCTGCAGAGAGGAGTAGAAAGAATACAGACCTGATTGCATGTGATATTGAGCTTGAAATATAGATAAGGACTTTGCAGTATTGTTCTGGAAAAACAGCCACATTACCT
Organism: Rhabdophis nuchalis; assembly: GCA_039707465.1. NCBI lineage: Eukaryota > Metazoa > Chordata > Lepidosauria > Squamata > Natricidae > Rhabdophis > Rhabdophis nuchalis. Next base: position 43,998,844 of record CM077644.1, on the reverse strand, counting down.
TTATTTGCAATTAGAGCCGGTAGGAAGGCTTACCTCTATAATAACAGGATCAGAATGACTGGAGAATGCTTCAATCTGCCTTTTAAAGAGTTCGATCACCGCATCATAGACCAACTTATACTGGCCCTGAAAAACAGCAGTCATGAGTCATGTGGAAACAAGTCACAACTGCGTACTCATTTCTCTACACCACAAGTTTGGCTGCCTAACATAAGTAAGTTCAGATACATTTATGAGTTCTAGCATCTGATCTTAGGGGAACTGATTATACTTCCCAAACTGAAGTTGAGGGAATCCCTTTAACAAGCAGCTACGATTGGGTGTTGGGCTTGGATTTGGCAAGACAGAAGAGGAAATTGCAGTTCTTCCTCTGCTTCATTTCCGGGCCAGTGGCTTATTTACTAGTAAAAAACGAACAGAGAATCAGGATGAGGGCATAAGTTCAAGCAAAGGCAGCATATCCTTCTGAGAAATGATTTGCATTTGAAGGAGTATATGCTCTTCAAGCAACCAGTTTGGCAAAGGTCTTCATGGCACATTATCAAAGAGCATTTAAATAACTTGTACTTTTCTCTCCCTTTTTCTGAAAGCACCAACACCTGCTTCTTTGATGCAGCCCCAAGAGGCCCCTAGTATTAAAAAAAATCATTACTGTCATGCACAAGATTTTCTTACAACACAGAAACATCTTTACAGGACAAATAAGCTTCTTCACTTCTTTGAGTGCTTTTAATAGGAAAGTGGTGTAAAGTATTTTACAACACACAGTTAACTGAAACATTATTACCATGTTTCTCCAAAAATAAGACAGGGTCTTGTTTTCTTTTGACCCCTGAATTAAGCAGTTTGATCACTGCATCATATTATCACCCGACCTTATTTTCGGGGAGGTCTTATTATTTTTGGGTTGCAGGAGATGGCAAACATGGTCACCTCATGGCTGCTGCTGCGTTGCAATATTTTCAGGGAGGGCTTATTTTGAGGGGAGGGCTTATTTTAGCGCATGCGCTCAAAAGCCCGACTGGGCTTATTATCCAGAGTGGTCTTATTTTCAGGGAAACAGGGTAATGCTTGGCATTAGTTGTATAAAGAAACCAAATTGTCTGGACATACCTGAGTTTGTACCACCAAAGGTCTCTGCGTGCGCATTTCCTGAATCATATTAAAAATGCTGAAGTTCATTGGTAGAATCTTCAGAGAGAAAGAAAAAAAGAGAGAAGGCATTGATCATTTGAAAGGCCCAGCTATGCAATCTGTCCATTGAATACTCATTAAAGCAGGGGTCTCCAACCTTGGCCACGTTAAGACTTGCAGACTTCAACTCTCAGAATTCCCCAGCCAGCCATGCTGGCTGGGGAATTCTGAGAGTTGAAGTCTGCAAGTCTTAACGTGGCCAAGGTTGGAGACCCCCGCATTAAAGAACTTGCACTGAACATTACGGAAAAACTAATTGATAAGTCATCATTCCTCTCACAAATGTCAGGGTTCCAAGTATTACCCCCAATGAAAGAAAACTTCAAGGCTTGAGTTTCCTCAATGTTCCATTTTATTAGAGATGTCATATTAGCACATCTGGGAAAACCCGAATCTGAAAGTTTCCAGGTTTTCCCCACCCAAAAAGAAAGTTCAATTCCCTGCCCAGCACCCACAAGTTCATCACAGGGTCCAATCAGGCACTGTCCCAAATGGAGATGCCTCCCAATCACCTCATCGCAGCTGTAGAACAAGTTGGTCTTGACTTTCTGAGAAAGAATGTTATTTTGACTATGTATCACCCACACTCTGTATAACCCTCCATTCTCATTTTTCCACAGTAGAAAATGTGGCAGGCCTGAAGTCCCAAAGATAAAAGATGGCTTCCAGGTCTGACAACAACTATATGTCAATTTGCTAGGAGAAAAAATCAATTTCTTCTGGAATAGCAGCCACATAGCAAGTAGCATGAAAATTAAAGTATATCTTTAGGTCAGGGATGTCCAAACCTGGGAACTTTAAGACTTGTGGACTTCAACTCCCAGAATTCCCCAGCCAGCTATGGGAATTCTGAGAGTTGAAGTCCACAAGTCTTAAAGTTCCCAAGTTTGGACATCCCTGCTTTAGGTAGTTCCTAACATGAATAGATAATATGGAAGCACTCACACTGTCTCTTAGCAAAGTCCAAGTATAATCAATGGCACATATCACTCCTGTTCGTCCACAGCCCGCACTGAAAGACATGACAAATTGCTAAATGAACGATGATAATAATTTATTCTCACTGTAGGTTGTTCAACTAATATTCAACCTTCTCTGAAATCCTTTAGTGTATCTTCAGATCTACTATTTGATTGAAAGTAGCTGTTAGGATTAGACTCCTAGAGTTGGATAGACAATATATAATACCATAATGAAAATATGGTCATTGTATCTTTTAAGGATGTTGGAATGTTAGAGTGCAATTAGTAAGTGCAATTATCTCTAACTATAAGAGGAAGCCAGGAGAGCGCATATCTCTCTCTCTGCTGGACTTGCTGTTTGATAACTGAATTGCTTGTGTGCTGTAAATTACTGAAGAAGAAGAAGGAAGATTGTGTTTGCTGACTAAGCAATTTGATATTTTTTGAGACTTTGTTTTTGACTCGATTTAACATCACTGCTTGTTGAGCAGTAGTTTAGTTTAGTAGTTTTTACAACCTCAGTAAAAGCTATTTTATTTTACTTAAACAGTGTCTGGTCTACTAATTGTGTGTACGCTAGCAATGTTCTTTAGCTGCATACTCCGCTGCACACCTTTTGCTGTCTCCCAACGGAGATATACACTAACAGTAGCCAAATACCTCTAATGAAATTTAGATCTTATATTTTATTGCCAGCATCATCAAAATATTTCTATGTAAGGTAAGGTTTCTAGCCACAACTTTATTATGACTGAATTTTACTTTGTTTATTTTTATGTAATTCAAATTGGGTATTATAAAGGCAAAGTATCACATATATCTGCCAAAAATCCATGACTATAGCAAAGATGACATTTCAGCTTGGGCAAATAAAGGTACTACTTCACATATGAATTTGTTATTCAAGTTAATTATTTTTTATTGCATCCTTAGTAATAAGCTCCAGTAAAAATAGTGTCTGATGCTTCAGAGGAAAAAAAAGCATGCAACTCACACTGCAAACATGCAATTGCACATAATAAACTCCTATGGTGTTATATATAATTATAACACATAGTAACTTCTCTCTTGGACAAAATATGTTGGGTCCCTATTACTCCCATCAGTGGTGGGTTTCAATTTATTTTATTACTGGTTTGCTCGTGCGCACGTGCGACACTTCTACGCATGCACAGAAATATCCAGGTGGGTGAGCGGAGCTTCCCGACACTGCCACTACCAGTTCGCCCGTCTGGAGCAAACCGGCAGAAACCCACCTCTGACTCCCATGAATGAGTACTTTTAATCAATTTGCAGGGAGTTCAGGGCTTAATTTAAAAGACACATCAGCATTCCAAAAAAGAAAGAAAAACCACACAACCCTGAACTGTCTCTAATAGTTAATAGATCATTCCTTCCTTCTTTTACCATGTTTGAATATATTCATATTCAAAAAGAATTATAGAACAATTCTGCTCTCTTGAAGTTAAAATGGTTTCTACTTTCAAGCAATTTTACCTGCAGTGTACACAGATAGGTACATCATGGTTTACTTGGTAGGAATGCATCTCATTTATGAACTGAAAAATAGAGTTGATTGAAGATGGGACATCGTGGTCTGGCCAATTTTTATAATGAAAATGATAGACGCTTCTGATTTCCTAGAAAAGACACCCAAAATAAGCAACTTGTAGGAATTAGTTTAATACGGGTGCTTCCCAATTAATTTATCCTAACCCTTGAGGTAGAATGCAAACTGAACTTATAGGGTAAAAGAAATATTAATGTCCACCTATACAGGATTGCTTAAACCCTTCTTATGCACCAGGGGAAAAAATCCATCACCTTTCTGCAGGTACATACATAGTTTCTGTCATACTTCTGTCAGAATCTTGTTGGTTATTCTTATCAATAAAAGAGATACTGCCATTAAATTGGGAGGAGGGGGGCCTTGGAGTCAATTTATTAGCAGTGCTTGTGACAACTGATATTTTACAACTGGTTTCCTGGTACCAGAATGCCTTGAGATCCCATCACCTTTTGGGGGAATGTTTATGATGGCCATGTGGGACAGGTTACTTTAATGTCTAATGGAAGATAGCCATGGGAATGTATGTTCATTCAGCTATCAGGGCAGTTGATAAAGAAAACATCTTCACACTTGTGTATTGGCTAAAAATCTGCATTCTAACAAACGCTTTAATTCTACTTGCATTGCCTAAGGCAGTGATGGCGAACCTTTTTCGCCTCGGGTACCAAAAGCACACACGCTTGCGCTATTGTGCACGCTCATGTGCCCACCCCCATAATTTAGTATCTCCCATGCAGTGCCCCTTGAGAATACATGTGTGACACCCCCTGCCGTCTAGCGCATGTACACACGGCTTTTTTGGAGCCTGGGGAGGGCAAAAATGGCCTCCCCCAGAGGCTGGAAACTGTTAGATTAGAAGAAGGATTCCGACTCAGGCATGGTCAAACAACAGGAACATTTATTCAGCAACTATTTACAATATACAAGGATCGTTACTGGCAAGGTTTCCCTGTCTGACAGCCGTTTATATACAGCTTTTAGGAGGGAAACCTTTCAGCAAGGTAGCTGCAACATTGTATCAGATCTCCAGACAGAATCCGGCCAGCTGCGTCTGGGCCAATTATATGCAGCTGCCGGCTCTGTTCCGGAATGCGGTGACTCAGAGTTCACCAGACTTGTTGGCACCAGACTTCACCAGACTTGCAAGCCTGAGGACTTAACAGAAACAGCCCATTTTCTGACTTCCGGTGGGCTTGGTAGATCCATTTTTCACCCTCTGAAGGCTCCAGAAGCTTTCTAGAAGCCTGGGAAGGGCGAAAAAAGGCCCAATACACAAACCAGAAGTTCAGGAATGGGCCATTTTTCTCCCTCTGGAGACTTCAGGAGGGCAGAAAATGGCTGAAAATCAAGGCCAAAATTCAACTGACCAGCACACTCATGAGTGCCCTCAGAAATGGCTTCGCGTGCCACCTGTGGCACCCATGCCATAGGTTCGCCATCATGGGCCTAAGGGGATTCAGATGTTGCTTTGGACTTTAATGGCTTCCATTCTTCTTAATAAAATGTTCCTTTTGAAATACTCCATTTCAAGAGTCTTCATTTTCTTAAGTTAGGAGAGGAGCCCTTACACCATACACAAGAAACTTGTAGGAATCAGTTTAACACGGGTGTTTCCCAATTAATTTATCCTAACCCTTGAGACAGAATGCAAACTGAACGTATAGGGTAAAAGAATATTAATTTGCACCTATACAGGATTGCTTAACCTTTCTTAGGCACCAGGAAAAAGAAATCCATCACCTTTCTGCAGGTACATGCATAGTTTCTGTTAGAATGTTGTTGCTTTTTCTTATCCCTAAAGGGCACCCTTTAAAGGACATGCTGTACAGGAATCACAAAATATTCACAGAAATATATCACAGAAAATGGTGCATTATACTTTCCCAGGATATTTTCCCAGAAAGTCAGCATATTTCCTACACTTACATTGTCATTCACTTTCACTTTCAACTTGCGAATCACATAGTCCTGCCTTTTTTCTTCCGCCTCCTGATGGGAAGCAAGCCAAAAACATATTTAAATGACATTTATTTCCACAAAGCAGAGTTCAGCATATGAATTCCAACAGAAAACAACATACTTACACAGATAATGAAGAAAGGGCCCAGCTGCAATGGGGATTCATCCACATCAACCCAGTAACGTTCACATTTTTTCTGTTGGGAAGATAAATAGGAGTCCATAATTGGTTGTGGGTTTTTTTTTTTAGGAAAAGCAGATCTGTCTGATGCTGCTATTTAGAGGTGAGGTGAAAAGACCTTGGGAATGCCTATTGCAGAATAAGGTTGTATCTACAGCTGGAGTGTGGCTGTGAAAGTTGAACCATAAGAAAGGCTGAACGCCAAAGAATTGAGGCTTTGGTGCTGGAGAAGACTCCTGCAAGTCCCTTGGACTGCAAGGTGATCAAACCGGTCAGGCCTAGAGAAGATCAACCCTGACTGCTCTTTAGAAGACTATATCCTGAAGATGAAACTCAAACACTGTGGCAATCTAATGAGAAGGAAGGACTCACTGGAGAAGAGCCTAATGCTGGGAGAGATTGAGGGCAAAAGAAGAAGGGGACGACAGAGAATAAGGTGGCTGGATGGAGTCACCGAAGCAGCAAGTGTGAGCTTAGATGGACCTGAGAGGATGGTAGAGAACAGGAAGGCCTGGAGGAACATTGTCCATGGGATCGCGAAGGGTCAGATATGACTTCGCAACTAACAACAACACAGCTGTAGTCCTGGCAGATTTTATTGTGCTTTCTCTTTTATTCTCTTAAAAGTAAACCTTTTATGCTGAACAGATGTGAGGAAACTTTTCAGATGATCAATAGATGTGATCGTAAAGATTAGCTTCATCTACACAAAGAAAGGGTATGTTGTGGAAATGCGGTACATACACTCTGCAGTCATTACAGGGACTGAATGTAAGAAATGCCATGTGGAATAAGGTCTGTATGAAATAAGAGTAGCCAGCACAGAAATGTACAGACAATACTGAACCAAAATTTTCCATGCTGTGGTATGTTATCTTTTGACGCAATACCTACCTTTCCCATTTCAAATTCCATGCAAGCCATGACAATGATCTGGAGAGATTAAAAAGAAGTATCTGAATGCTATTGACAAACTGGCACGTACACAATCATGCTGTTGATTAAAAAGTTCCAAACAAGATCATTTTAAGATGCAGCCGAAAACAGCAGACTATTTGATATATAGCAAAAGAAGCACAAAATGTTATTTCCAATGCTGTAGTTCAAAAGCTGCCATTGTATTCAACTATCCTTTGAAGAAAATAGGCAGTAGATATATAAGTAGGCAGCTACATTATAAATAAGAAAGAGTCCTTTTTTTAAACCTATATTTGGAAATGAAGCAAAATAAAAAGATCAACATATTTACTTAGTTTCCCTAAGTCACTAATCTTTTTTTTTTTAATTGGATATTTTGAAGAATTTAGAGCTGAAATATTTTAACTCCACAATTTTACTACAAAACGTTTTAGGTTTTTGATTCCAGCCTCCTTTCATTGCTGACAACCATCCATTATATATTGTCAATATATGCTACAGCCTGGAAGAAGAATAACTGCAGAATGTAAACATTCCAAGAACAATATATATAAAAAGGTTCACTCCCCTGCCACGTCTTTCCATGAATGCAATCAAGAAATGAACTATTCATGGTAGCCGATAGAAAACAAATAATTGGAATACAGGCAACCAATATTACCAGGCAACGATTACTACCAGATTTGTTGCTGGACCTTTTCGCAGGTTCAGCTATGAAATGATTTTGCAATCAGATATTAGACTCTGCTGTTAAATTGGTTCAATGTCTTCTGTGGATACCATTATTTCATTAAAAGGAGGTCATGTTGAATTAGGCCAATAGTGACAACCACAGAATGGCAAACCAATTGCACGTCATCCCTTACTTTCTGATGCAAATGCAAAGCCTTACCTTAGAATGAGTTTTTCTTTAAAATCAATAATACCTTAATTATTTATTATATGAAGTGTGATACAGATAGTCTGCCAATAAAACTGGATACAGATCCAGCAAATATTCTTATTTATTCTTATTATGTTATTTTAAAATCGAACAAACAATTAACAGATAGCATTGATCTACCTCTTACCAAGATTTTATATTCCCAAATCATCCTCCAGAAATCTACAACAGTTGTGGGAAGTGGACCCTGGGTAGCAATGTACGTTCTTGGCTCATATACACCCTTAAAAGGAAATAAATGTAACATAGGCTTATGTTAAGGTATTAAAAAGCATTCAAATCTAATCCACTTTAGAATTTTACAACATTATTATGTTTTAAAATGACCTGCCACATTAACTTTTTAAAGAACATTTAACATACGGTAGGAAATTGAGTTAAATGAAAAAAAATAATATGTGAAAGTATTTTTCCAAGTGGTACCACTTTAATAATGATCATCACCTTTACGGTAATGGCTTCAGTTCTGTTACAGTTTTCATCATTCTCAGATGGGTATGTGATAAAGATTCTGGTGCAACATATCAACCAGACATTATAGCCAATGAGGAACAGCTGAGCTATAAAGCAGAATCGAGAATAATACAGACAATCTAAGATTTAGAATTTGGATGCAGAAATTGTGTTATCCCCAAACTTTCCACCTCAGATTATATGGCCTCATCTTCTCTATCCAAGCCACAGCAGCAATTATAACTTGATTATAGTTACTAAGGAAAGCAAAATTTTGGCTAATTTTCACATTAGCAAGAACCTTTTAAATGAAGCAAAAGAATGGGGCAGTGGGGTTTTACAGTCCCAGTCTGTAGCCTAAATTGTTTTAATTAGGTTTTTAATTGCGATATAGTTTTAATGTTTTATAAATCTTAGTACAGGGTTAATCATTTAATTCGGTTTTAATTATGTATTTATTGTAACGTTTTTAGATGTTCTTAAGTTTCCTGTACACCGCCCCAAATCCCTTCGGGGAGAGGGGGCGGTTTAGAAATTTAATAAATTAAATTAATTAATTACCACTTTATAACAACCATTCAGATTTTATTTCTTTATTTTTCTAAGAATCCAACAAAATACAAACAATAGGTTTTGCAAATATGACTGGCAAGCAAGGTGTCTACCAATTTATTTAATTCTTCTTTTGCATGAAGTATGTGGGGGAATAGGGTTTTTTGTTTGTTTGTTCCATAAGTTGCAGTAACTTGCGGCAGTCATTGATTGAATGACATTTTTTTCTATTCTAGTCTTGGTTAGCTAGAAGGAGAACACTGATCCCTGTGTATTATTAGCATTTTGAAATCAGAAAAGCTAGTGTGGGCTACAGGATGGCTTTAGCAGTCAAAATGTCTGCTGGAGATTAAGGAGAACATACTCTGCCATGATGTTTATGATCTTAGCCTAATAAGGGTAACGGGATTGTCACAATGATAAAATGCATGAATCCATACTGCCTAGAAGAAAAATAAAATATAAATCCAATCACAAAATAACAATATATTGAAATCCTGTGTTAATGGGAACAGAATCTCTAATGCTTGTTCTTTGTACCTTGATAAAATTAGCATTGATGTAATCGGAGTCTTTATCTGATGTGATGAAAGAGAGCTTCACTCTGGAATGGTCATCTGAGGGAGGAGAAAGGACAAAAGAAACAACTGTTTGCTGTCTTATGTAACAAAGAATTTATTAAATAGAAGAATGAAGCTGCCTTTGTCCAGTACAAATCCAATTGTACAAGCATTTCAAATATTTGTTATTGAAGATATATAATTAACTCATTTAGAAAATTAAAATAAGCTCCCAATTATATTTTCTAGCTGTGCCACAATTCAAGAAACAATATAGCCGGGAAGGCTAATTGCACACTAAAAGAACCTACAGTATCACTGGCCAAACATTTCAATTTCTTCATATTTCTGTATTAGCAAAATGTTCCCCTTTTGGCTTCTTTAATGCTATCCGTTACTTCCTCAATAAAATTGAATGTGAAAATAAATCTTGTTTATAGATGAAATGTATCCTACATATACTGGTTCCAAATAGCTGTTTATGAAAATTGAAGATTTTTCTATTCTTACATGGGACAGAAGATGAAGGTTGGCTCCTGCAACCATGGCCTATAGAAAATAGAAAGGCAATCATTTTTAAACTATGGTCCATATTTTTAATTAAAAGGGAAATAACAATGATACAATGATGTCATTGGAGGGACCATGGCTGTATTATTTGATCTGTATTCAAAACCTGTGGAGGTATTGTTGACAGTTATGAAAATAACTGCATAAAAATAATCCCTAAATACTGAAAAGTTACACGGCTAAAAATATCAGTTTAATTTTAAATGTTAATCATATAAGTTGGGATGGCTAATGCAAAAACAGAAGTGGAGACCATGGGTCAGTACAATAGCAGTATGTATTATTTGTCTCCTTAATGTTCAGAGCAGGTTATGAGGAATATGTTTGAGGAAGTAGGAGGAGTGTTTGATTACAAATTTTAAAAGGGGATTCAGGATTTATGACTCATGAGAACAGGGTCTCAGAGTCCTGTGTGGAAGATGTTCTGGGAAATATCAAAAATCATTTAGCAATGGTATGGATATCATGGTATGAATGTGGTCTGTATCTGTGCTTATCTTGCAATTGATATGTATGCAGCCAAGTTACGAGAGTACACATAGATTGACTTGGAACAAGAAATATGTTCAGCTCATGGAAATAACACCTTCTGTTTTGGTTTACCACAAGTAATCTATCCAATTGGGTGCAATTCTCATTTCCTATCCTTGCTTGTTTATTTTCTTTTATTAAAATTATACCCAGCCCTTCATTTAAATCAAGGTGGTACAGATGATAACACCCCCTCTGAATTTTGCCTCATGGCTCTGTGAGAAATTTGGACTAAAAGAGAGTGTTACTAGCCTAACTTAATCTGTCAATAAATTTATATGGCTAAGGATGCAGTAAGAACTCAGTATCCCAACTCCTAGTCCTACACCACAACTACTGCATCATGATGAAGTATTATCTAGATAATTTTAGCAAAGAAAGTAGGGGAGAAATTTCCAGGACATGTTCCGTCTATGGATGGCTTTAATTTAGGATCCAATCTATTCACATTATATTATAGGTTACCAAAGAGTAATAGTATCTACAGGAGAGACTTCAAACTGGCACGATGTCAGATATACTACACACAAGTACAAAAGGGGTAAAATTTGTACTGCAATGCCATATCAGTCACCTGGCCTTTTGTGACTACCATCGTTCATGCATGATTTCATGCTCCAAATGCACACGACCTTATTTATATATAAACTGGAACAATAAAGTCATCATAAAAATTATGTTAATTTGTAGCTTACATGCTAAGATGTCTTTATACCGATTTTTGCTGCTATTTTCAGGTCTCTCAGACACAGTTGTTGGGTAAATTTTCTCTGCTCTATAGGTCGCTGATTGCCGCTTCAGTTTCTGTGGTTAAATCATAAAGAGTAATTATAGAAAACGTGACAACAATATTATAGACCTGCATTTCTCATTACTTCCTGACTGGCCTCTCTTGAGATAACCACAGTAAGAACAAAACAGCCCTCATGGTTTTGCTGGGGGGCTCTTTGTCAGAATGGAAATTTTATGTGCTGATCAAGTATCCTACATAGATCAGGCAAATGCATTTTTGATGTGGCTTCCTGAATAAATACGCATTAGTTGCATAGGTGTGATGTGGTAGAATAACATTTAGTTCAGGTATACTGGAAAATATGAAAATCTTTCCTCTATACAATTGTGACTAAATGCCACTCAACACAGCATTTTTCCATGTACATTTAAATATATAGTAATGGCCAGAGTGGCTGAAAATTCTGGAAATTGGCACCCAACACATGGAAAGTGCCAAGTTGCCAGAACTGGACTAGTTCTGGTCTAGTAGCCACTATATTTAGTAGGGGAAATACTTTCCTAAAGAATTCAGAAATTATTTTCACTGCCTGAATCCTTACAGCTAATTTTAAAGGATACTTTCCAGTAAGAAAATAAAATTTAGGAGCAGCTTTACAATTTATAATGAAATAATAACTGAAATGCAGTTGAACTGCATTTCCTATAAAAACAACATGCAGAAAAGAGATGTACTCATTTCATGTAACAAACAAATAAACTTTCCCAAGCTTTTCTTTTTTAATTTATTTATGTAATCAAATCTAATAGATGCCCAACACATCAACAATTCTGACGCTAAACAAATAGAAAAAAGAAAAAAAATACATATAAAGGTTATTTTCTTTATGTCACATTTGAAATATGGGAAAGAAAAGCATAAACCATTTCTGCTTGTTTATTATCTTTATGGTAAGTTAAAAGTTATATATATATATCTGAGTCCCAGCACTAGATGACACCAAAGACAAAGGAAACTAGATCTGGTACTGCCATCTATAGGGCAACCTGGATTTTGCAGATCTAGTAGCCCAACCATAGGATTCTTCTGATTGATTCCAAATATAATTTCAAGTGCTCTTTGGATTTTGGTTTTTTAAAAGAGGAATGAAGTCATAATCTTGACCTTATAAACAAATGTAATATGTTGTTGTTTTTATAATCTCAACATTTCTCTTTATAGAATGAAAAATATTTTTATGGACCTTGATTCTCAATATTTATTTCTAATTTCAAACAGTATACATTTTTCCCATCAAAGAAAGTTACAGTGCTTCCAAAATCTAACTGTACTTTATCAATAATTATACTTGATCTCATTTCTGTATCTTTTTTTGTTACATTTTGCTTTACAATAATTGCTTTGTTCCCTTTCAAACCCCTTGCTCTTAACTTCCTGAATTTCCAGCATTGACCATTGCTTCTCAGAATATTATAAAAGCAATTTGTTGATTTGGCTCTTTCCCATTAATTAAAACAAGAATGACAGTTCCTAAGTATACATATCACCGAAAGGCAATCAAACCAATTGAAGTCAAATCAATGAAATTTGGTGGAAAACCATTGATAAATGGAGGTATGGATTCATACAGATTTTAACTATAAGCAAACAACAAAGGAAAAACTTAAGACACCTTAAAACATTTGTCCCAAGAAATCCTGGTCTTTTCTGTATATAATAAATATATCATGTCCTCAGCTACTTAGAGACCCAGAGAAAATACAACGTGGTTTCCAAAAGATTGTCTTTGCTGCACAACAATCCCTAGGCCTAGCATCTCATAAATCCTTATGTAGTTTTCATTACTGTTTTTTTCTTCTTTTTTCATTTTACTGTTATTTGATTATGATTGTTTCTTTGATATTTTAATGGATTGGGAACTACTCAGTAAACAGATTGTTACTACTTCTTTTTAATTTATTTGCCATTCCATTTGCCACCCATCTCATTTTAAAGCAACAAAGGTACTCATGCATAAATGGAATTAAGAAAAAGATCAAGAAAGACTGCTAAATTCACAATTTCAGATTAATGAATCAGTGGGAGTGATCACAGTTCAGTTCTTGCTCCCTGCATTTATATCCATAGATGTCTTTAGATCAGATTGGTCAGGAACTGAAGGGCTGAATATCACATTTTTCTTAGGAGAGGAACTTCAATTCTAGACAAGACAAGTTGAGACAGAGAGATGTAATGAGGAGTTCAAAGGGAGAAAACATGGTTGAGTCAAAAGTGTATTCAGAGATAGTGCTTTGCGCAATCTGATGGGAAGCACTGATTCAGAAATCTGGAAAAGTCTCAAAGATGATTTAGCCCAATTCCTTAAGTGAGACGAAAGCCTTTAAACACAAACATTCCTAATAGATTAGCCTGTGCTTCTTCCAAATGAGTCTCATCATGAAATTATGCTTGTAGCAAGAAGCTAGAGACACCCAAGCTTAGAACTTGCCTTCAATTTTCCTATTTTGGGTAATTTTTTTTAAGAGACTTATCAGGGCAAATGTATGAAGAAGTACAGAGCAGTCAATGGTAATAATAGGAACTGAGCTACAGGATGGCATAGGGAAGAAGTCCTATACCATTGGCAAAAGTTTCCTTAACTAAGATTTTAGAATAGAATAGAACAGAACAGAACAGATTTTGATTAGGCACACAAGGAATTTGTCTTTGGTGCATATGCTCTCAGTGTACATAAAAGAAAGATACATTTATCACGAATCATAGGGTACAACACTTAATGATAGTCATAGGGTAAAAGTAAGTAATCAAATCATACTAGGAAACAATCAATATAAATCATAACGATATAAGCAAACAAGGTTACAGTCATACAGTTATAAGGGGGGAGATGGGTGATAGGAATGATGAGAAGATTAATAGTAATAGTAATGCAGACTTAGTAAATAGTTTGACAGTGTTGAGGGAATTTTTTGTTTAGCAGAGTGATGGTGTTCGGGACAAAACGGTTCTTGTATCTAGTTGTTCTAGTGTGCAAGGGCTCTGATAGGGCTCTATCATGTTGAGGGTAGGAGTTGAAACAATTTATGTCCAGGATGTGAGAGGTCTGTAAATATTTTTACAGCCCTCTTTTTGACTCGTGCAGTATACAGGTCCTCAATGGAAGGCAAGTTGGTAGTAATTGTTTTTTTTCTGCAGTTCTAATTATACAGTGGTACCTCGCTTCACGAACTTAATTGGTGAAATGACTCTGGTCGCGATCCGAATTGGTCGTGAAGCGAGGCACAATTTCCCATAGGGTTCAATGTAAATCCGGTTAATCCGTTCTGACCTTGTTTTTTGGTCGTGATTCTTGAAACCGGCGGGGGCGGGGGCGGCGGCGGGTCCGGACCCCGAGAGGCGACCGATGAATAAGACGGAGAAACGGAGCCCGGAAAGAGACGGGCGAAAGCTGCAGAGCCCGGCTGCGGAGCCCGGCCGGGAAGGCAGCTCCTTCCCCCCTGCCTTCGCAGAAGTGCTGAGCCCGGAAAAAGACGGGCGAAAGCTGCGGAGCCCGACTGCGGAGCCCGGCCGGGAAGACAGCTCCTTCCCCCCTGCCTTCGCAGAAGCGCCGAGCCCGGAAAGAGATGGGCGAAAGCTTCCCCCCTGCCTTCGCTTCCACACACACACCGCGCGAGGCTGCCAGCATGACTTTCGCCCGTCTCTTTCCGGGCTTGGCGCTTCTGCGAAGGCAGGGGGGAAGGAGCTGCCTTCCCGGCCGGGCTCCGCAGCCGGGCTCTGCAGCTTTCGCCCGTCTCTTTCCGGGCTCGGCGCTTCTGCTTGTTGGGACGCTTCCCAAAGCCAGCAGCCCCGCGGCCAGCCACTCCATTTCTCCGTCTTATTCATCGGTCACCTCTCGAGGTCCGCACCCGCCGCCCCCGCCGCCACGCCCCCGCCGGCGGGCTGGGGAGGGTGGAACAGCGGGGAGCGCAGCGGCGGCGGGTCCGGACCCCGAGAGGCGACCGATGAATAAGACGGAGAAACGGTGTGGCTGGCCGCGGGGCTGCTGGCTTTGGGAAGCGTCCCGAGAAGCAGGAGCGCCGAGCCCAGAAAGAGATGGGCGAAAGCTGCGGAGCCCGGGTGCGGAGCCCGGCCGGGAAGGTAGCTCCTCCCCCCCCCACCTTCGCTTCCACACACACACACGTCCCCTTCACTCACAACAACTGCAGCAGGGTGCAGCCCGGAAAAGGCGCAGTGCGAACTCACAATTCGCCTGCGCCCTCAATGGACCGGCCGCCACGCGGAGTTCGTGCAGCGAGGCGGAGTTCGTGCAGCGGAGCACATTTTTTTGAAAATTTCTGGTCGTGCTCCGAATTGGTCGTGAAGAGAGGCGTTCGTGAAGCGAGGTACCACTGTACTCTGAAATCTGTGTCTCTCTTGTTGGGTTGCAGAACCAAACCTGACAGTTATAGTGCAGATGACAAAAACCATAACAGCATCATATGGCTAAATTTGGCAGAGTTTGTTTTACATTTCTTCCTATGATTTAAAAACTTAATGGACATATTTATCTTCTGGTCTGAATTGCAGCCGTTTTGCACAAGAGGGCAGGGGAGGGTTTCATGTTGGTGAGAGGACATTGTCATGCACTGCACATATGAAATAATGGGTGGCCCATATTGATAATGGGACAACATTGTTTGAGAAGTCTAATAAATTAGGGAAAAGGTTTTCTGATAAATAACCATTTTTTAAGCAAAATGTATAAAAATAAAGCTGAGTTGCTAATTTGGCTGGGCCATATTCCTTTATCACACTAGTTTTAATTGTACACATATACATTTAAAATGTAGCTTCTCAGCATCCTTAAAACAACTACTGGTATTAAGAATCAGTTGATTCAAGTATCAATCCTTTCTTGGTCCAAGATTTCCAAGAAAATATTTTTCTTGTTGTGTTCTAATTCCATATTGGTGTCTCCTGTGATATGGGACAAAACGTAACTGCTTGTCTAATAAGCCCATGTGCATCTAGCAGTTTTTAGAACTGGGAAGGACAAGCCTTGTTTCCTCTAAATTGATTTGATGCCCTTTTCTGCAACACTTGCAACTAGTTTGAAGAAGCTAATAAAAATTCAAAGGAGATAGTGATGATCCCTGCAGGGCATCAGAAGGCAATTTAATAGTTGTAGAAATCAATCTATTTGTAATAGCCCAGCAATGGAATGCAGATACCAAATTGTAACCCAGTGTACCTAAGAGGATAAAAAGCTAAACTTTTAAAAAACAAACTAATAAAACTTAATGTGCATCACGTCATAGACCAAGTTTATCTGCTGGTTATACTGAAATCATAGATCAAGTTTCTAATCAACAAGCAAATATTGTTGGTTGCCTGATCTCCCATTTCCCCCTGGTATTTTGTTTCTTTTAATAAATACAGAGGTGCACCATTTCATTATTTTCTGAAACTAATTATTCCAGTACTCAAAAAAGAGACCAGGATGGATCCATTTCAGGCTTATTAGCCTTCTTCAGCTGGCCATACTCCTTCTACTGGGATTTGAAATGGATCCATCCTGGTCTCTTTATTTTCAGCCTTTAAAAATCTAACACATATCTAAAAAATGTCACACAGTAGTAATCTAATTGGTTCTCTATCTGGATGATCTCTAGGTTGAGTCGAAGGGCAGAGAGGGATGACGTTAAGTCTCCTCCCCTTAAAGGGACCCTTGAACAGGAGCTGTGATAATATTCTCTCATTTAAGAGTCCTGTAAATTGGCTGATGTATCAGGGATACCGGATAGCTCAAGGCATAGAGAGGCTTGCCTCAAATGCTGGAGGGCACCGGTTCAAATCCCAGTAGAAGGAGTATGGCCAGCTGAAGAAGGCTAATAAGTCTGAAATGGATCCATCCTGGTCTCTTTATTTTCAGCCCTTAAAAATCTAACATATATATATATATTTTATTACATTTATATCCCGCCCTTCTCCGCAGAGGACCCAGGGCGGCGCACAGGAGATTTAAAAGATATACAAAATAGAAAATAGATAAATAATTTAAAATATATATTAAATAATCCCGATCCTATGCTAAAACCAATTATTAAAAACCCAATTTAAAACTTTTCTAAAAGTCCCCATGGGAGGTTAGGCTAGGCCGGCTTGATGAAAAAAGTATGTCTTTAGACATTGGCGGAAGAGGAGGAGGTCGGTGATGGTCCGGAGTTCAGGGGGTAGGTCGTTCCAAAGGACAGGGCCCGCCACAGAGAAGGTTCTTCCCCTGGGTGTCGCCAGTCGGCATTGTCCGGCCGACGGCACCCTGAGAAGGCCCTTTCTGTGGGAGCGTATCTGTCTAAGAGATGTATGGGGCAGGAGATGGTCTCGCATACATACATACATACATACATACATACATACACATACATACATACATACATACATACATATATATATATGTAATTGTTTTTCAACAGCTGTTATTAGGCCCCAATTAAGGGAGGAGACATACTGTTTCCTTTCCTGCCTTTCGACTCATCACCAGAGATCATCTAGACCAGGGGTCGGACGGCTTCGGCAGCACGCAGCTTGGGTCCTTCGCCCACCCGCTGTGGGATAACCTCCCCAGTTGACATGCTGGCCCCTCCAGGAAGCCCCGGAAAGTGCAGTGCGCCGCGGTGGCCATCGGAAGGAGGTGGTGGAGGCGTGCTCGCCCATCCCCTGCCCAGGGGGCTGCTCCCTCCTCCTCGCCTGCACTAGCCGCAGCTCGGGTCCCCCGTTCGCTCGCTGTGGGATAACCTCCGCAACCGACACGGCAGACGCACAGAGAGGCAGACTTAGAGAGACAGAAAGAGAGAGAGGGGGAAACAGACACACACACACACACACACAGAGTGACAGATGGGTGGGGGGGAGGAGCGAGAGACACAAAGCGAGCGAGAGAGAGAGAGTGAGAGAGAGAGAGAGAGAGAGAGAGAGAAACAGAGAAAGAGAAAAATAGGAAAAAAAAGATGAATGGAGGGTGGGAGGGAGGGAGTGAAGGAAAGAAGGGGAGGGAGGAGGAAGGGAGGAGTGAAAGAAGGAAGGAAGGAAAGAAAGGAAGAAAAAGAAAGGGATGGAGAGTAGGAGGGAAGGAAGGAAAAAAGGGAGGAAGGGGGAGGGAGGCAATGGAAGGAAGGAAAGGAAAGGAATGGAAAGGAATGGAAGAAATCTATTTTCCTATTTCCTTCCACCTCAAGCTACCTGTTTGGTTAACCAGGTTAAAGATCTATTTTTCTCCCAGTGGTTATTTCAAAGGAATCACATCCTCTGAGTCATTTCCTGGATTCAAACCAGCATCCCAAAGAGTCATGGGCTGCCTTTATATATAACGAGTGCCCATAAATCCATTTTTACCATCTTCAGAAGACCAAAGACCAGCCAGAAATGGAAGAAAGAAAGAAAGAAAGAAAGAAAGAAAGAAAGAAAGAAAGAAAGAAAGAAAGAAAGAACTTATGACCACAATTGAGCCCAAAATTTTGGTTGCTAAGCAAGACTGTTAAGTGAGTTTCACCACATTTTCCAAGTTGGCCACGGGTCACATGACAACTGAGCCACTCCCACAAAAAAGGCCACACCTTTTGGCTTTCAAAAGAAATTTCAGTAGTGGTACTGTTGATATTTGGGTCTATTGACTAATATGTTTGCTCACCACTGCCCTAGATGGCCAAGTGAGCCGACTCCCCCCCCATGTGCGCATGCGCTGCCTATTCCCTCCTCCACCCCTCCTCCTCTAGGCGAGCCGGTCCGCAGAATTTTCTTTAAAATGAAACCGGTCCCTGGTGCAAAAAAGGTTGGGGACCCCTGATCTAGACAGCAAGCCAGGAATTACGTTGTGTGATTTTTTAGATATGTGTGAGGTTTTCGCGGGTGTTTGTATGTAGGTCTTTGGTTGTTCGGGTTTTCTCCCGCGTAGAATTGGAAGTATCTTCACGACGTTTCGATGAAATCTCATTCATCATCTTCAGGCTGGTGCTTCCGGCTTGGTGCTTCCAGGAGCAATGTGCGATCTCAGCCGGTTCCTCTTTTTAACTGCCAGTGGGGGTGTGACCTGATTGGGTGGGAGCTTGGCTGCATTCTGATTGGGTGGAGCTCCCACCCAATCAGGTCACACCCCCACTGGCAGTTAAAAAGAGGAACCGGCTGAGATCTCACATTGCTCCTGGAAGCACCAAGCCGGAAGCACCAGCCTGAAGATGATGAATGAGATTTCATCGAAACGTCATGAAGATACTTCCAATTCTACGCGGGAGGAAACCCGAACAACCAAAGACCTACATACAAACACCCGCGAAAACCTCAGAAAACATATATATACCTATGAACATCTCCCCTTGGGCAATTCTGCTGCTGCTGTGCCCTTTTTCCTTCCTGCTCTGGGAAACTAATAGTCAATTCATTTCCTTCCTCTGAGTGGTCTTACTCAGTGCATGTGCATGCACATATACTTTATATATGTATGTGCTTGTATCTTTATAGGTTTGTCTGTGTATATACTGTTCATATGCATATAAAATTTGTGTGTGCACACACAAATTTTATATGCATATGAACAGTATATACACAGACAAACCTATAAAGATACAAACACATACATATATAAAGTATATGTGCATGCACATGCACTGAGTAAGACCACTCAGAGGAAGGAAATGAATTGACTATTAGTTTCCCAGAGCAGGAAGGAAAAAGGGCACAGCAGCAGCAGAATTGCCCAAGGAGAGATGTTCATAGGTGACATCTGAAGTGTTCAGTCGAAATAAGGATTTCTTAAGATGGCTCAGATTTAAACTGCCACCCTCACAGGACAGGGGCAGCTTAAAAGTGCAGAGTGGATACAACCTAAGATGCATTATTGGACTGCAGTTTTTAATCAAACATTTTTAGTTAGAAGGATCTACTTATTTATGATTGTGATTAAAGAAAGTTTGCTGATTGAAATCTTTTCAGTCGTATTGCAACCAGATCTTCAAGTTACACTGTTGTTCTATCTGACACTGCATTTATCACCTGGTTCTTTCGGTGTCATAAGCACTTCCAGTCGCCTAGAATAAATTTATTTCTCTCTCATATTCTATGAAGATAGAAATAACTTTTAAGAAAGGAGGAAGAACAGGGGGAAGAATATTTATTGTAGAACATTTTAACTGACAGGGTCCAGTGCTATATCCAGGGCTACATTTGGAAACCACTTCAGATATTTCTTTAGTCCACTGGTCCCACCCATTTTTTTACCAGCTCTAGTGGCAATGAACCATAACTCAGTGCAGCTGGACAGGAAAGAATTTTGCATATGGCCTCATAAGCAAAATGTGAATGATTTTTTTTTCCACTGCCAGTTTGTTGTTACTATTTTATTTTATGTATAGTTAATGAACCATACATAGATTACCTTTAAGGAAAATAAGTGTTTTATAGAGAGTAGTGGATGAAGAAAAACCAGTCTCCCAATAGGCATGTATTAATTTAAAAAAATGTTTAATAGATGCAGCTCCTAACACAGACCTCCCCAACCAGTGTCTCCCAGATATGTGGAGCCCATGACCAACTTTAGGCCATGGCTATGTAGGCACTGGCAAAGAGTGCTGAATCATTCTAAAAATGCATTTTGTATTGACAAGATTGGCACCATTGAATAACGTGGTCTAGAGTGCCATGTTCCTTTGAATTTATACAGGTTCGAGCTCAACTCCCTGCCAGCCCAAATATTGCATATAATTCTGGATGACAAACATTCATAAACACAGAGGCTATTTCACGTTGTAAAGCATCATCCTACCACAAACAAATCTTCTAAGATGCCCTCCTTAATCCACTTTCTGTGGTATGGAAGAAAATGGATGAGAATGAAAGGGGTGAATAAATCATAGATGATACAGAATAATTTAATTGTGAACTTCACAATTAAATCCAATTTTGAAGCACCAACAGACTATTGGAATATAAGCCTGTACACATGTACTCTATCTAAACAAAATGTATTTTTTCCAAATACTATACTGAATAAAATATATTAGGCTGCACTTAAACAGAATTATTTGATCACCAACATTCAGCTTTCTTTGTGCTTAGGATGCCTATCTTCCTGGTTTACAAACAATGTATTTATTTTATTTTATTTTAATCTCCCCAAGACAAAAGGATTCACAGTATGTAGTGCAATTAATTAATGTCCAAAAATAGCATTTACTTCCTGTTTCAACTGCTGTTTTAGCATAAAATAATGAGATTACAACTTAATGGGGAAACTGATTGTCTGAACATGTAGTGTTTTCCAACTGCAACCATAAAAATGCTTCTCCCGTATGGTTTAATTAAGTCTTCTCCCTTGTCAATCACAGCTACCTGAAATTCCCATACAGTACTGTCTCAAAATTCTAGGAAATCACATCTGGATGATACAATTTTTGAGAAAACAAGCACACATAAAAGTGGCTGAAGGAAAATGGGTTTTGGAAGGTATTACAGTTGAGTGACAATAAGAATGCAGTATAGAAAAGATATTTTGTGAAGTCAATTCAGTAATAATTCTGTGTTATCTAATTTGATATAAGTTGGTGTTTGAGGCACATTGCCATCATTAGTGCTGCTCTGCAATACTATACTTAAGAGCATCAATCCTTTTCCACAAATCCAAATTTTCCTTCTGTATACCCAAACACAAATACACCAATTCTGTTAGTGCTGAGGCAGATTTTCCATTCTATCACTCTATTTCATTTTCTATTTCCATTTCCATTCTATTTCAGACACCAATGGAAGTGGCTACAAAATGACATTCAAATTTGAAATTTATCCACTTGGCAGGCAGTTTATGCATTGTTGGCAGCTTACTCATTTTCAGAACCTACCATTTTGTCTTTATTGAGATTTCATGAACATTTATGCCTATTCTCAGCCTGCCACCATTTTCCTAGCTGCAAAGGTTGGCTTTTCTAAAGAATATGTTTGAATATTAATATGTACCTACCAGAGGTGGCTTCCTACTGGTTCAGCCTGGTTCAGCTGAACTGGTAGTGGTACACCAGCCTGGGTTGTAGAACCAGCAGCAACCCAGGCTGGCCAAACTCCTGAATCAGTTCCCTGGTCACCATCGTCACCACTGCCATCTTTTTGGGAGTTCTGTGCATGCGCAGAACAATTTACATTGAACCGCGGATGCACGTGCAATGCACATCTAGCACATGTCAGTGAACAGGCAGTAACACCAGTTAGAACCCACCCCTGGTACCTACACAGTTATTAAAAACAAAATAAAATTAAAAAATAGAGCCAGTTTGATGTAATGGTTAAAGTACCAAGCGAGACCATGAGTTGTAGTCTTGCCTTAGGCATAAAACCAACTGGAAGACCTTGGGCCAGATACTCTCTCCAGTCCTACGAAGGAGGCAATAGGACACTAAAGACTTATTCAGGCAGTTTCCAAAAACCGGGATAGGATTGAATATAAGGAAAAATAAATAAAAATTTGAAACTAAACTATTTTCTAATTTCAAAGGATATAATTAAAAATGACAAACAGAAGTAGAAAAAGAAGATGGATATTAACAGAATTTTCTACAATCAAAACCTACCTCTGAAAATCCAGGTGAAACTATTGTGTTACCCCTCTTTTGGATAAAAAATGGATTTATCCTGACTTATTCCAAAACCAGAAGCTTTGCAGGAAGTGATTCAAGGACAAACACATGCATTCTGATGATTGCAAAAGCTATTTAAATGAGAAATCTAGCAATCACCAAGAAGAAAATGCCAACTATATTTATAATAAAAATGTGATTTCAATTCTTGCACATCTTTCTATAGCCGGTAGTACATCTTAAGCTAACAGTGTCTTGCTTTGGGTTTGGGAATAATAATTGACATCTATCCTTTGTTGTTCCAATAGGACATTTTTGTTTCAGGCTGTTTGTTTTTGACCTTGCCAAGCCTGGTCAACACAATAGACCAAGATGTATTTTTGACACTCAGTATAATTGCAGTGGCCTCAAAACGTTTGAAATCAGTTGGAGAAATGGAATCATGTTCAGTTCTGTGACTGGAAACAAACCAACCCCAACCGTTAATTGTAAATGTGTATCATTTGCATGCTGTGCAATTTGTCCACTACAATACCCATCAATCACCAGTTTCATCCCGCAGTTAAAGTCAAATATTAGAAATAAATAACCGAACCAGAAGAAATGCCATAAAAATAAGCAAATAAAAATTAGTATTGGTTGAATAATTGAGAATAATTAATTACTGAATGGTTTTATGCTGTTCAAACTGATAGAGGTTTCAAGGAAAGCAATATCAACATTTTTTCCAGCATTTGTCCTTATCAGGCCTGGAGACATTGTAGGGCAGCAGTGAAGAGCTTTTTCCACCAAACACTTCTGGGGCATTTTCATAAAACACACTAAGAATATTTTAGTCATAACTGACTCATCTGTGAACATTGATGATCCAAGACTACAACAACTAATGCATTATTATTGCAGATGATAGTCTACTTGGCTTTCTCAAGCTAGGAATTTTTATAGTTCCTAAGTCAGTTCTTCCAAGAGATGGAGTGGGAAATACCTGCACAGCAAGTTTAAGAAACAAGGGAAGCTGAACAGGCACCAGCATCCCAAAAGACTGAATATAGGCTTTCTACCGCCTTTTCAGAAGGCTGAAAACAACCTCCTTCGGGCTTTAACAAGTTGCAGCAGGAAACCAATAACAGAATGCAAAGATTGAGCCAATGGAAACAAGGCATGATGTCTCTAAAAGAGCATTGCAATTGACTAGTAACATTTATTGGCACCGTTGCTTTAGGCAGTGAACCTACCTGAATGAATTAGACTAAAGGCATAAGCAGCTCCAGTACATTTGGAGAGCATCAGATGTAGGAAAGATTTAACCACTAACATGCATTTCAAATTAACATCCACACATCCACACACACATCCACACATCCACAAACATATTTATGAAAGCAAGAAGTTAAAATATTAGCTTTTTTTGTACCTGGTAATTGCAGATTTCTTAGGCACTGAACACAGGGTGACAATACACAAATATGTTTCTGTAGAGGTAGACTATTTAATATAGCTATTGGAAATTAGATGGGTTTGTTTGCAAAGATAACATTCTAATTTCTAGCACTCTGATATCTATCAGTGCCATGCCGAGTTTCTGTTGCAAAAACTTTTTTTTCTTTAGCAGTAGAGAAGCAACTCTTATCAAATTAATGAAAAGATATTTATGTTTTCAAGTCATTTCTTGCCAAGGAATCTGAGACATTCTAGGATATGGTATACACTGCCTTTCAAACCCAAGTATTAGCGTTCATACACACTAACGTTATGTTAGAACTATTATTTACATGAGGACACAGTGATGGATATGTGATATCCTTGAAGAAGTTACCCTTAGTGACCTGCTAAAAACTCCCATGGATTCTCAGGAACTCCTCAAAACATAATTTTCAATTTATAGTACACTGGTACTCTGACAAATAGTTATTAAATCAAAAGCTTCAATTGACAGAGATCACAGTCTTCACGTTGTTGTTGTTATCTCTCTCCCATGTATGGGTTTTTAAATCTGACTTTGATAGTCTTCGATAGACTTTTATTCATTTGGTTCTTGCTAATCATCCTTCAAAACTATACAAGCATTATTTTTAAAACTATAGTCTTCTCCTTGGGCTGGGGGTTGAGGTGGGAAGAGGTTGCTGCTGCTAACCACTGGCTCTGCTTCTATCTTTTCAGCAACGTTGAAATTTGAATCAGAAGAAGGGGCAATGTTTTCGTTCTGAGCAGATGAATGGATCACACTGAAAGAGGGGAACTGAACAATAGCAGCAAGGAGGCAAATGAATTCAGGGAGAGCCCTTCCTACATGGACAGCATTTAATTGGAAGGCTCCCTACAACCTGGAGTCAACCCTGTCTGGGACCCTCCTAAATCACTTATCAACTCAGGTGCCCCTTTCTTTCCCTCCATAAAGTGGAAATTTTATTTTTATTTATTGTTTGATTTCTATAGCTGCTCATCTCAACAAGTGGCTTTCCCAACCATTTTGCAATCAAGCTAGAACTATTGTTCGGTTAATAGAATCTCACAAGAAAAAATAGGAAGGATTGAGTTTGAACCTTAAAGTAATTTAAAGTTCAGGCAGTTCCCATCTGTCCCCTTCAATGCTATTATACATGCTTTCATAGGAAAAAACCCCCACCTTACAAGCATGAATTACAAGCGGTTTACTAAAACAACAGCTTGGTCTTCTTACAACACAGTATTAATTCTTCTTTTAAAACGAAACCATGTTTAGAAACATTGCTGCAGCTTGCTTACCAAATATTCACTGGTGAACTCTTCCTTGTTGAGGTTTCTGTTCCTGATCCTTTTCAGGTTTTTCATGATAATTTCTCTTTGATCCATGCCGTGAAAGCAGATGAAGATGAACTGTCAGAAGGGAAGATGAACATGACAAATACATCTACAGTGGAAACAGCCACCAGTGTGGAAGGTTCCTGTTGGAGTCTGGTTTGCTTACTTCATCACAAGACCAGAAGGAAGTGAGTATGTATGTAGCAGCCACAGTGGGGAACTTAAAAAAAAAAATCCTTGCCAGGCCCTAGTGCCTTCAACCTTCAGAATGAAATAATATATTGTTTTGCAAAACAAAAAAAACACATAACTTTGGTTACAATGAGCCTAAAGCCTCATGTTCGTTTTTCTTTAAGATGAGCTTCTGACCCAACAGATCATTGAGATAGCATTCTTTCTACAAAGAGAAAAAGAAGGGAAAAAATAGCTGCAAAAATACCTCAGGTCCCTGATATATGCCTTGCAATGTAGTCAGATTTCATTATTAAATCCATCTTCTTCATTTATAAGTCTGAAATACTTTTGTGCTGATAAGCAGCTTTCTCAGATCTTAAGAACATTCTTTGTACATATATCCACTTCCCTCCTCCCACCAGAAAGAGATGGCTTAGCTTTTCAAATATATTAGTCACGCCTTAGCCCTAAACTTTGGAGAAAATATTCCAAAATATTCAGACATTGCTGCCCTTTCACATGACCTAGAGTGAACTTTCCAGAGAACTTTAGCAGCAGACATTTTTATGTCCAAATGTTAGTTACCCAGGGATTATTGTAAAATTGACTAGACAGTTTCTGGAATGCAGACTATTTGACTGATTTTTGTTACCGTCCACTCTCCTTTCAGAAGAATGTTGATTTCAGTTTTTGGAAAACTTAAGTAAAAACAAGATTCTAAATATCTCTTCTGCCGACTTAACTTACCAAAATAGTGTGCAAGAAGAGGGTTGTGTCTCTGCCACAGAGGAGCAGTGCCCCCAGCTGTTTCTTCATTGACATGTTAACGACTAACATATGGAATATCCCGTGTGTCTGAAACAAACTAGATACTCAGAATAAATACATAAATAAGGCAAAGTTTATTTAATATTTTTCATATGACTGTGTGTACCTGAACCCAAAATTTTCTGGGTTTTTTGCATCTCCAGCAGGCATGATTCTGAAAAGAGCCAAAAGGCAGAAAAGGAAAGCAGTATGCTTCCTCCCTTAATTGGGGCTTACCAGGGTGTTGTGACACAAGCATATACTTATTCCCCTGTCTCAGCTGATCAGGAGGAGGACCTGGTGGCTTAATGGCTAAAACATCTGCCTAACATGTAATATAGTCCCGATTCAAATCCCAGTAAGGGTATGGCTAGCTGATGAGAGCTAAATAGCTTGAAATAGATCTATCCTAGTCTCCCTTGCAGTGGCGTAGCGTGGGTTGTCAGCACCCGGGGCAAGGCAAGTA
Source organism: Rhabdophis nuchalis (assembly GCA_039707465.1). Lineage (NCBI taxonomy): Eukaryota > Metazoa > Chordata > Lepidosauria > Squamata > Natricidae > Rhabdophis > Rhabdophis nuchalis. Next base: position 43,971,896 of record CM077644.1, on the reverse strand, counting down.
ATTTGCGCCCCTAACCCGTGGATTTTAGCACTCGAGTCTCTTCCACTAGATTAGTTAAAGCAGTGGTGGGCAAACTTATTAGTCAAGAGAGCCAAATATCAACAGTACCACGACTGAAATTTCTTTTGAGAGCCAAAAGGTGTGGCCTGTTCTATGGGAGTGGCTAAGCGGTCGTGTGACTGGGTGGGCGTGGCCAACTTGGAAAATGTGGTGAAACTCATTTAATGACGGTGCTGCTTAGCAACCAAAATTTTGGGCTCAATTGTGGTCATAAGTTCTTTCTTTCTCTCCCTCCCACTTTGTTTTCCTTTCTATTTTTCTTTCTCTCTTTTTTTGTCTCTCTCTCTCTGTGTATCTGTCTCTCTCTCCTACCTCCACCCATCTGTCACTCTGCCTGTGTGTGTGTGTTTGTGTGTGTATGTGCAGGCCCGGATCCAATAAGTGCGGGGCCCGATTGGATTTTTTTTGCGGGGCCCTCTATATATTAAATATTTAAATAAAATGCAAATTCAATATATATATATAAATCAAATATCATGGATCATAAGATAGGTAAACTTCTACATACTTTAAAAAATAAAAATATGCAAAATACAAAAACAATTGCATTTTATTGAATATAAATTTACATCATTGAATATGAATATATGAATTTACATATTTCTAAGTTTTTGTTCTGTAAATTCTTCTAAAATAGTTTGAAAATCCAATTTCCTTGCTTCTTCACTTTCAATCGACATAATTGCTAAACTATTTAATCTATCCTGAGTCATTGTCGATCTCAGATAGTTTTTTATTAGTTTTAGCCTGGAAAATGATCTCTCTCCAGAAGCAACGCTCACTTGAATTGTTAAATATATTCGGAGAGCAATAAACAAGTTTGGAAATGCCATTGCTCTGTCATTTTCCGATAAAAATTTGAACATTTTAAATGGATTTTCAAAAAATTCTGATGGAAGGATAGATTTTAAAGCTTCCATTTCTTCAACTAACATTTTTCCATCTATATCAGTTTCCTTCACTATTGGTGCATCATTTTCTGTGAACCTAGAATCTGTTAGAGAAATTTCTAATTTAGCTGCATATTTTTGAAGTGCTTCTTTTTCCATATTTTGAAATTTTCCCAGAAACCCAAATAAGTCATTATGATTTTTGAATTATTCAAAACGATCTTTTAGTGATTCTGTAGCTTTATCTAAAACAAAATTTAAAAAAGATATCTTGTATGCGTTTATCGCATCTACAATAGGTTCATCATCGCCTTCATAATTGAAATGTTTCTTTCTTTTCCGAGGCCTTTTATTTCGAAATTCTGTAGATATTTCCAAATCTTGTGCAAGAATTTTTGCTTGAACTAAAACTTGTTTGAATCCAGTATTTCTGTAGTCGCTTAACCATTTTAAAAGTTTTTCAAATGAAGAAAGTGCAATGGATACTTCTACAGATTTACTTTGAAGTTCCTTGCTTACATAATTGACTTGGAACAGTAAATCGTACCAAAAAACCAGTGATACTAAAAATTTATAGTCTTTCATTGCATTTCCAAGAGATTCTGCCTCGCTTTTAATTTGTTGATCTTCGGAAATTTCTGATATTTCGAAAAAAGCATCATAAAATTCACCTATTTGGTATCTCACTGCTTTTACGCTTTGAATCCGATCAAAATTTGGGAGCTGGGCAACTGTCTGCATGTATGAGGATTGCAGAGTCCCCTGCTCAACATTAGCGACCGACGGTTGTTGAACATGGGGATTTAATTCTCTCCTAGCCCACCTCACAGGGTTGTTAGAGGGAAAAAGAGGAAGGGCTTGCAAGTCTGTTTTAGTGCCTGGAGTTATTAAAGTGGAACACAAATACATCCGTAAAATAAAAATAGGTAAATCGATGTTCTTGTAGCCCCTGAGTGGTTTGTCTTTCTCTCCATTCTTTCTTCACTCTTCCTTCCTCTTGCTTTTCTTCTTCATCATCATCCTCTTCTTCCTTGTCCCTACTTTTTCCTCCTCTTCCTCTTGGTGGCTCTCCTTTTCTTCATTTTTCCTTCTTTCTTCTTACTCCTCCTCCTTCATTCTCTGCCTCCACTCCTCTTCTTCTTTCTTCTTGGCGCTCTCTGTCTGCATTCCTTCCTCCTCCATTTTTTCCCTTCCACCTCTTCCTCTCCTCCTCCCTTCGTCTTCCTCTCTTGGCATTCTCTCCACATTCTTCCCTCTTTCCGCTTTTCCTTCCACTTCTTCCTCCTCCTCCTCCCTCTTCTTCTCCCCCCCTCCTCTCTCTCTCTTCCCCTCCCTCCTTCCTCTTCTCTCCGCCCTTCCTCTCCACATTCTTCCCTCCTCCTCCTCCCCCTCTTCCAGAAAGCACCAGTTGGAAGGAAAGTCTGCCTTCCCAGCCCCTCCTCATTCCCTCCCACATGGGGAAGGGAGCCCATCAAATCGAGGGGGAAAGATTTGCGCTTTGAAACAGCGGAGAAACTTCCTTCTGCCTCCCCCTCCCCAATTTATCTCTTCTTTCCTCTCTTTCTTCTTCTTTCTCTTTCTCTCTCTCTCTCTCTTTGCCAACGGGCGCCCACCTCCTCTTCCCCCCCCCTCCCCGTGCCTCCTCCTCCTCCTCTTTTCCCTCCCTCCTTCCCCCCACTCCCCCATAGCTTTGGCATGCTCGCTGCGTCGGGAAGGAAAGGAAAGGCGCTCCTTGCAACAATTTGGTTTTTTTTGCGTTTTGCTTTTCATTGTCCCCCCCCCCCCAAAAAAAGCCAAAACTGTTGCAAAAGAAGCTCTGACAGCTCCGAGCCCAACGCCATCCGTCGAGCCGCGCCGGGGATCAAACGCGGGTTTTGAAGTGTTTAAATGTATTGTTCATGCCGCCCAAGAGATGCCATCTAGGGGGCTTTTTGGATTGGGCAGGGGGCTGCCCGAGCGTGCCCCCCCAGATGTTGCGCCCGGTGTGACCCGCACCCCCTGCACCCCCCACGCTACGCCTCTGCTCCCTTGTTTATTTATTTATCAGCTCAAAAAACCTAACACACACATATAAAAAAAGCGAACACAAAGAAACTAATAGCTTTCTGTCTAGATGGTCTTTGGTGATGAGCCAAAAGGCAGAAAAGGACAGCAGTATGCTTCATCCCTTAATTGGGGCTTACCAGGGTGTTATCACACACACACACACACACACACATATTGGTGTTGTTGTATTGTGCTTTACTCACACAAACACGAAGCTGAAAACACCATTGCCAAGACAATCTTAATCTTATACGGGAAAAGACCCGAATACAAGAAGACCAGCATACCTACATCCGTGAAAATTTATGACTACATACATACATTGAAATAAAACCATAATTCTAGGCAATACATTCATTTATTTCACAGATCTTCTCCCCAGAAATGATAACTGTAATTTCTCTCATCTTAGCATGTCCTTCTTACTTTCATTCCAAGACTTAATGTAATTGTTCTGAAATAGCATATAATTCATATTTTATCATAGTAAAATCTTTTTACTTTTTTTCCTCAATCTTAAAACCATGTTTTACCATCAGTTCTCCATCTTTGTGTTTCTGTACCTTTTTTGTATCTCTATGCATCCACAACCTCTAAATTGACCATCACATATATACAAAAGTTTGGTCTTTTACCATAAGTTGCAGTGGCAGTATTCAAATTTTTTTACTGCCAGTTCTGTGTGCGTGGCTTGCTGGGCATGGCATGCTTGGTGGGCATGGCAGGGGAAGGACACTATAAAATCCCCATTTCCTCCCTATCAGCTGGGATTCGGGAGGCACAGAATAAGATAGGGCAGGGCCAGTCAGAGGTGGTATTTACCAGTTCTCCGAACTACCCAAAATTTCAGCGACTGGTTCTTCAGAACTGGTCAGAACCTGCTGAATACCATCTCTGATGTGTTGTGTTAATATCTTCCTCTGAACAAATTATTCCATTCCAATTTCCCAATAAGCACCAATTTTCAAATGGTAAGTCCATTGTTTTATAAGTCCTTTGTAAAATGTTATTTTATGTTCATTTATCATTACCATTATCAGACTCTTGGCCTCATGCAAACTATTTCCACCCCCCACATGTCTATCATAATCATCCCTCTTTCTTAATGTTGTTGTTATTGGCAGTTTATATACAAAACAATTTCATTTCACTGTTTGGTGTCCACTGAAATAAATTCTTCATCAAATTTTTTCAAATCAAATTTTTTTTTTCTAATATACATTTCTTGTAAACAAGCTATTTCTTGTTTCAATGGTTTAAAGTACTGAAATAATTCATTTTTGAGGAACATTTATATTCAACGTTAGGCATTTAAAATCTATATTTATGCCAAAAAAGAAGAAGCATAGAATGGGGAATACTTGGCTTGTTACGAAGTCTGTGTCCAAAAATCTTGGAACAGTAAATGACCACAAACAGAATATGAGTCAGCCATGCATTTTAGCTGAAAATGGCAAATGAAAATGTAAACTGTTTTTACAGAAGTGTAGTTTCCAGAGAATGGGAAATAATAGTTCCACTTTAATTTGCATGCTCTTTCAGTTCTGAGCACCAGATGTTAATGAAGTGTTGCAGTACTAATTCAGACAAACAGCTTCAGAGAAGGGCAGTGAGGATAATAAGGAGGTTAGAAATTAAGCCTATGAAAAGAAATTGAGGAAATTGATGGTGTTTAATCTATATAAATAAAAATGTAACTATGAGTTTGTTCAAAACAGGTAATCTCCGAAAGTACTGCACCGATCGCTTCACACAACATTCCTTTGAAATACAGCACCAATGATATATATAGATTGTGTAGATGTCACACCTGTGCCAGGTACACGCAACGGAAATGTAAAACATTGTAAAAAATGTAGGTAGATGGATACAGAGTGAGCAGTGGGCGACAGATATGTCATCCTTTATGACATAAAATACTCTGTCCATAAGATTAAAGGAGAAATACAGTAGGTAGGTAGGCAACTATACGGGTAGAAAGAGGGAGGGAGAAATGCATCAGGCAGGCAGGTAGGTAGGTAGGTAGAGGGATTGAGAGAGGGATAAATACAGTAGGTAGGTTGGTAGGTAGGTAGGTAGAGGGATAGAGAGAGAGGGAAAAATACAGTAGGTAAGTAGGTTGGGGGTTATATGGTGGTTGTGTGTATGTGTTTGTGTGTGCAGGTGTAGATCTACACACAGATTGGTTGGCCATTTGACCAGGCTGGCCACAGCAACGTGTGGCCGGAAACGTCTAGTTTTAAATAAAGATGATTATGATGGTGTTTTTCAAATACTGACACAGAAATCATACAGTTCCCCATTGTAGAGTGCAACACACAGGCAGGTTGAGATTCACTAAAAGAAAAGAAAACCTTCATTCAGTAAGAATAGTTTGGCAGGGAGCCAATTTCCTAAAATGAGGACTTCCACCTTACAGGCTAGACAGTCATGTGTCTGGGAAGTTTCTATTTGGATTCTTGGTCTGAGCAAGAAGTTGGATTTATTGGCCTAAATGACTCTTTTCAAGATTACAATACTAAATTTTCTTTCGTTCGTTTGAAAACTGGAATTATAGTTAATGAAAATATATACAGTGGATAATCCTCATTCTTCTCATTGTTTCTTTGATTCTGATTTCTTTAAATACATTCTAGAAAATAGTTGAATTCCCTTAGGTAGCACTTACCTAAGGGATACCATCCTACAGTGTTTTAAAACATTCACTGGACTCTTTACAGTGTCAGCATATTGCCCTCAATAATCTGAGTCCTCAATTCATCGAGCTCAGAAGGATGGAAAGCTGAATCAACCCCGAGTCTGTCAGAATTGAACACCAAAATGTGGGCAAAGTGTGTCTGCAATACTGCATTCTAACCACTGCGCCACTAGGGCTCTTAGAAGAAACATATAGAAACACATACTTTATTTTAGTAAAGAAGTTATGCATCCCCAAAGACTACTACTTTAAATGGGATCAATATATTCAACATTTCCCAAGCTGAAGCTCTGCTAGCTTGGCGTGATGGGAAGTGTAGTTCAACACATTTGAAGGCTGGGAGAGCGCCGCCCCCCCCCCGGGAGCTGCAGGAGATGGTGGACGGCGGATGGCGGACGGTGGTGAGAGCGGCGCCGCCCCCCCCTCGGGGGAGCTGCAGGAGCTGCAGGAGCTGCAGGAGAAGGATGGCGGACGGCAGTGAGAGTGCCGGGAGTGGCGGTGAGAGCGCCGGGAAACCAGTGGCGAAGGCGACGACGGTGGAATGGCGGTGAGAGCGCCAAGGAGGAGAAGGCCGGTATGCCGGGGCAGCGGTGGATGCCGGCCGGGTCGCTGGATGCCGGGCTGGTCGGAGAGGCTTTTTAAGCCCTTGGAAGACCTTGAAGATCTTTGAACCTTCCTCTCTTGTGGTCCTTGTGAGGCCTGTAAGATCTTATAGACCCATAACCTTTAAGACCTTTGGTTTGAAGCAGCCGCATTGAGACTCTGAACTTATCCCTCATCGATGCACTGGTGCACTTTATATTCACTCTCCTAAGTGTCACCTACTATGTACTTGAATTCTTTTAATTCCATCTATGTCATCTTATGAATTGTATTGTCCCAACGATGCTCGCTTTTATCCATGACCCATTTTTATATGTTTATATTTTATAATCATTTTGTACTCTAGAACCGATTTGCTACGACTGCGAGAGTCCCCGCTCTCACAGGTTTGGCCCTCCGCTCTAACGAGGGCCCGCCTTGATGAAGGATTTATTAATCTGGAGAGGTGGGCGAAGCGCGGCCTTAGGGGTTTTTTAGTTTTTAGATTACTGTCTATTTTAGGGGGTACCAGGGAGGGGGGAGGGTGTAAACAGTTAGGAAGAGAGGGCCAGGCCAGCAGCCGACGGAGGGTAGCGGAAGGATCCGTGAGGGGGGGGAAACGCGAGTCGTCCCTAAGGAGGGCATTTCCATCCCGACGGTCGTGGGGAGAGGCAGGTCCGAGGGGAGGCAAGTTCCATCCTCCCGGTTGGGGACACGTGGCCGTTGGTTGCATACGGTCAGGTGTCACAACCCCTGCAGGCTGGGTGGTCAGGGAATACAGAGCCAGGGCCTGAGGCTGATGTTTTGTAACGCCAGGTCCGTTGTCAACAAAGCCCCCCTCATCCATGACTTTGTGTCAGAGGGGGAGCCGGACCTGGCAGGAATAGCGGAGACCTGGTTGGGCCACGAGGGTGGACTCCCCCTCGTTGAAATGTGCCCACCAGGTTACCATGCTTTTCATCAGCCTCGGGCCCTAGGCAGGGGTGGTGGGGTAGCGGTTATTGTAAAGGAAGGTCTTGAGCCGAGAGAGACCGTTGTGCCTCAGACCACCGGTTGTGAGTCCCTCTGTGTGAAGTGGGGCCTAGGGAGGCAGTTGGGCTTGCTGGTTGTATACCTGGCTCCCCGCTATGTAGCAGCAGCCCTGCCCGAGCTCCTGGAGGTGATCGCTACGGTGGCAGTTGAGACCCCCAGACTTTTAGTCATGGGGGACTTTAACTTGCCATCGGTGGGCGAATCATCCGAGGTAGCTCAGGAGTTCATGGCTTCCATGACGGCCATGGACCTGATCCAATTAATTCAAGGCCCCACTCACGAGGGTGGACATACATCGGATCTCATCTTTGTCTCTGGCCAATGGGAGAGTGATCTGGGTATAGGGGATATAGTCATCACGCCCTTGTCATGGTCAGATCACTCACTTCTCCGGCTCGACTTTCCAACCGCTACTCCCCTCCGCGGGGAGGCGGAACCTGAGTCATCTATCTGGTTCCGCCCCAGGCGCCTGATGGACCCTGATGGGTTCCAGGCGGCGCTTGGGCCACTTCCTGTACCCCTGACCCGCGCCCCGATGGAGGACCTCGTGGCCGCATGGAATACTGCGACCACGGGAACCTTGGATCGGGTCGCGCCCTTGCGGCCTCTCTTGCGGCGCCAAGCCACCCTGGCTCCTTGGTTTACCGAGGAGCTGAGGGGGATGAAATGCCACAAGAGATGCCTAGAGAGAAGATGGAGGTCTACCCGATCTGAATCTGACCGGACACAGGAAAGAGCCCATTTACGGACTTACATTGTGGCGCTGAGAGTGGCCAAACGTCATCATTGTGCCACTCTCATAGCATCTGCAGACAACCGCCCTGCCGCCCTGTTTAGGGTGACCCGCTCCCTCCTTCAACAGAGGGTGCGGGAAGCCCCGCTACAGGGTAGAGCAGAGGAATTTGTGACTTTTCTGCAGGAGAAAATCGCTCAGATACAGAACGAGTTAGCCCCCATTGATGGTCCAGTGGGATGCCACGAGATAGATCTTGTTTGGGAGGAGTTTGACTCCGTTACTTCCGAGGATATGGACAGGTTACCTGGGCGACTGCGAGCCACCACATGTTTATTGGACCCGTGTCCCTCCTGGCTTGTACTGGCATCCTGGGAGGTGACACGAGGCTGGCTCCAAGAGGTTGTCAACGCATCCTTAAGTGAGGGTTCCTTGCCTGCCTCCCTAAAAGAGGCTATGGTGAGGCCCCTCCTTAAGAAGCCCTCTTTGGATCCAGCTTTATTAACCAACTATCGTCCAGTCTCCAACCTTCCCTTTTTGGCGAAGGTTGTTGAGAGTGTGGTGGCACAACAGTTTCCCCGTCACCTGGAGGAAGTTGACTATCTAGACCCGCGCCAGTCCGGCTTTCGGCCCGGGCACAGCACCGAGACGGCATTGGTCGCGGTGGTCGATGATCTCTGGAGGGCCAGAGATGGGGGTTGTTCCTCCATCCTGGTCCTATTAGACCTCTCGGCGGCTTTTGATACCATCGACCATGGTATCCTATTGAATCGGCTGGGGGGTTGGGGGTGGGAGGCACCGTTTTACGGTGGTTCTCCTCCTACCTCTCTGGCCGATCGCAATTTGTGTTGACAGGAGAGCAGAGGTCGACCTCGAGACCCCTCACATGTGGGGTGCCTCAGGGGTCGGTCCTCTCGCCTCTCCTGTTTAACACATATATGAAGCCGCTGGGTGAGATCATCCGTGGTTTTGGGGTAGAGTACCATCTTTACGCTGATGATACTCAGCTGTATATATCTACCCCAAACCACCCCAACGATGCCGTAGCGGTGATGTGCCAGTGCCTGGAAGCTGTACGGATCTGGATGGGAAGAAACGGACTCAAGCTCAACCCGACCAAGACCGAGTGGCTGTGGTTTCCGGCTGCCTGATTCAACCAGCTGACTCCATCGCTGGCCATTGGGGGCGAACATCTTGCCCCAGTGGATGGGGTGCGCAACTTGGGTGTCCTCCTGGATGCCCGGCTGTCCATGGAAGATCAAGTGACAGCCGTGGCCAGGAGGGCGTTTTACCAGGTTCGCCTGGTTCGCCAGTTGCGCCCCCTATTGGATCGGGACGCCCTTCGCACAGTCACTCATGTTCTCGTGACATCCCGACTGGACTATTGTAACTCTCTCTACATGGGGCTCCCCTTGAGGTGCACTCGGAGACTTCAGTTAGTCCAGAATGCAGCCGCGCGAGCAATTATGGGAACCGCAAGGTGTACCCACGTAACACCGCTCTTGCGCGAGCTGCACTGGCTGCCTGTCGTCTTCCGGGTGCACTTCAAGGTTTTAGTCATCATCTTTAAAGCTCTCCATGGCTCGGGACCTAGCTATTTGCAGGATCGGATCCTGCCGCACACATCCACACGGCTGATTCGCTCCCACAGAGAGGGACTTCTCCGGGTGCCGTCAGCGGGCGACGCCCAGGGGAAGGGCTCTCTCTGTGGCGGGCCCAGCCCTCTGGAACAACCTTCCCCCCGACATTAGAACTACCACGGACCTCCGCTCCTTCCGTCTAAAATTAAAAACATATCTGTTCTGCTTGGCCGGCCTAGGATAGTCTCTCTTCGATGGGGCTGCTAGAAATTTTAGATGGGGATTTTAGTTTTTAATTGGATTTTTAGCGCAGGGATATATTTAATTTGTTTTTTAACTATATGTATGTATTTATTGTTTTATTAGCCCTGTGCACCGCTCCGAGTCCCTTCGGGGAGAGGGAGCGGTCAATAAGTTTAATAAATTATTATTATTATTATTATATGAAAGTGCAATTTGCTGAAAAACAAAGATTTTCAAGCAAGAAGGGAACAGTCAGTCTTGCCATATCTATTAAAAAAGAAAGAACTCTCCATAAGTCAAAATGCTTCTTTTCTTTTTTTGCTTGTATAACTGCTTCATACCAGTTACTGCTAAGTAATTTAAATTTCCAATTCACATATACCTTATAACTATGTGTAGTTACTACACGTGAGCATATGGGTCATCTCAGTGTAATAAATTGAGGGAATTCATTTGGTTCAAATGAGGTAAATTTCCAGATAAGGCATATATTACATAGTCTTTAATAATCCATATTTCTTCTTTCTTTCTTATTCTTAGGTATTCTTAACTATTTTCTTCACATGCCAATATGGTTAGTTCAAGCTTTCTAATATGCTTTATAATATTTTTCCTGAGACATTTTATCCTGCAAATGTTTACATATAGAGAATTGATACCAACTAACAACCCAGGAAAATGAGATGCAAGTAAAATTCCAGTCTTCCCAGATATAGACATTTCCTTTGGATGAGACAGGAATATATTAATAGGATGAAAGAATTGATGATCTACTAAAGTAGGGGATTGAAAATTGGTGCAATGTATTGTGTAGAATTGTAGCTGCAGGAATTACCTATGAAATTCCTTAACTGACAATTTAATAGTAATGATAATCAAGCTATTGTGAGTTTCTTTTTAAATTAATTAAATTTATGTTGTTTCTTTACAAAATTGTATATAGCCTTTTCAATTCATTTGCAGTTCCATTTCAGTTTTGAAGCAATTCTCCAGCTCTATTTCCCCCAAAATAGCAGAACGGTTTTTCATAGACCTCTTCCAAGATTACCCTAAAAAAAAAGAAAGAAAAATATTACTAATCAGATGAGGGTGGAAGGAGAAATAAATGACCTTTCTCCAAAGTATATAGTAAAGATCCTGAATCCATTGTTGTGAAATACATTGGGATTTTGATTTAAGACCTGACAATGACGTCAGTAGATGCCACTGTATTTGCCCCCATACCTTGTACTCAGAGGGAATACCATTGCACAAGATAAGGATATGGTCCCTTCCATTAAATATGGAAGGAGCTTGCCTTGTCCCTGCCTGTCCTCAGCAATCAGCTCCTTCTGCTTGTTGTTTGGGGATTGCAGACGACTGACATCTATGAATCAGGATAGAAGGGACTCTGCACTCATGTGCACGTGAGAAAGGAGTGGATCATTTTGTATTAGTGCAGATTGTTTTACATTTAGAATTTTACATTCAGAAATATTTCAGTTAAAATTGAGGAATAAATCTTTAAAATAGGACACTAAATTTTTTCCAGTCAGACTTTGTAATGAACAACTGTTGACTGTTTAATAATTTTGTTCACTAGAATTAATGGAACAGTAATTCATGTTGTTCTGCTAGTTAATTTACCCAACTATTAAGTCATAGATCATTGGTAGTCAACCTGGTCCCTACCGCCCACTAGTGGGCATTCCAACTTTCATGGTAGGGATTTCATGGTAGGGGGCAGTAGGGATATTGTCCAATATTGAAGCACTTTCCTTCTTTTTAATTTAATTGACTTCCCTACTTTATAAATAACCATTACTGTGGAACCAGTGGGTTTTAAATTTTTTTACTACTAACAGAGATACAAAAGTGGGCGGTAGGTATAAAAAGGTTGACTATCCTTGTCATAGATAAACATTAATTTAACTTACCCAACCACCTTGCCTTTCAATATAGCTTCTCACTTCAGGATTTCCATTGATTGTTTCCGTGAGTATGTTTATCTGGCTGTGATCTCCATGAGTTTTCTTTATAAATTTCACAAACAACTTCACAGCAACAGCTAGAAAAGCTCTTTCAGGCTCTAGCTCAGGATTTTGACTGATCCAAATGCTGCTGAGAGATTCTGCTACTTCTCCGAATTTCTTTATCTGTAAACATAGAGTGGATGTTTCAAAAAGAAAATGCAACTACTGTAAGACAACAGGCATTTAGGATGGGCAAAAGGTCTGATTCACTTTAAAATTTGAATCACATATTTATTAATAGGATCAAATATTGATTTTGTTCTACTTGTGCAACAAAATTATTTGACAATCATAATGCTTAAGGTATTTCAATTAAAGCTGAGAATAGTCTACGTTTCATAAACCAACCAGTCCCTTTTTAGGAAAAAGATGAAGATCAAGAGCTGTTGGAGACAAGCAAATATTAACGAATGATGTCAAAAGTTGACATGATATCTTGGTGGACTCATCTTCTATTCATTAATTTCAGACTAAAAGCCTAATACAAAGACAATGAACATAATGTACACTGAAAGTGAGAGATACACAAGTGCCAGATTCTTTTTAAAAAATTTATCTTGTAACAAATTCTTCTTAAGAGGGGGGTGACATCTACTATCTCTGCTTTCGGGATCAGCCCTGCCTAATAACAGTCAATCATTACAACATCCCTAATAGCTTTTTTTTTTAATGGGGGAGATCATTCTAAAACTTTACTCAATTTTTCAGACTTTCCCAGGATTGATCTTGCTGTATTTACCCTCTGAACCTTGATTTCTGATACAAAATTCTCTGTTCGGGTCTCTGGGCTGAGTCTTGACCGTGTTTTGGTTTACCACTGTCAATGGAAGAGTGGCTTCCCGGTTTTGGACTTGAGTCATTGATGTCTTGCTCTGGTTTTTATATTACTCCTGATTAAAGCTAATCACTAGATAATAAAAATGAAAGTACAAGGATTATGGGTAAAGTATTCAGACGGTATTACAGCATATTTTTTGTTGCTGCTAAAACAGTAAAGGAATGAAAAATAGACAGTGAAATAAGAAGTGAAAAAAATAAAATAAGATGAAAGAACAGGGATATAAGTGGCAACTACGGTGTCTTGAATCCTATAATTATTGTTTGTTATAGTAATCTGTTGATCTGAATAGATCCCACATAGCTCTAAACACCGTACTGCTCTTGAAAATATAACACAGAGTCAGAGGTGGGTTGCTGCCAGTCCAGCCCGGTTTGGCTGAACCAGTAGTGGAATTCAGGCCTGGGTCGTAGAGTTGGCAACAACCCAGGCCTGCCACACCCCTGAACTGGTTCCTTCACTCTCACTTGGCTGCCACCATTTTGGAGTTTAGAGACTGCCTGTGCGCAGTTCACTGTAAATTGTTCTGTGCATGCACAAAGAACAATTGACATTGAAGAGCACACAGTGCACATCTGTGCACGTCTGGTGGACATGAGTTGCCGGTGGGTTGCGAACTGGCAGTAAAGCCAGCAGGAACCCATCCATGCATAGAATATATAATAAACATATAATAAATATATCAAATTTGCAGATGACACCAAGCTGGCAGCAATAGCCAACACTCCAGAAGATAGGCTTAAGATACAGAAGGATCTTGATAGACTTGAACATTGGGCACTATCTAACAAAATGAAATTCAATGATGAAAAGAGTAAGGTTCTACATTTAGGCAAGAAAACCAAAATGCACAGGTACAGTATAGGTGGTACCTTGCTCAATAGTAGTAACTGTGAGAGGGATCTTGGAGTCCTAGTAGACAACCATTTAAATATGAGCCAGCAGTGTGCAGCAGCTGCCAAAAAAGCCAACACAGTTCTAGGCTACATAAACGGAGGGATAGAATCAAGATCACGTGAAGTGTTAATACCACTTTATAATGTCTTGGTAAGGCCACACTTGGAATACTGCATTCAGTTTTGGTCGCCACGATGTGGAAAAGACATGGAGACTCTAGAAGGAGTGCAGAGAAGAGCAACAAATATGATTAGAGGACTGGAGATTAAAACATATGAAAAAAGGTTGCAGGAATTGGGTATGTGTAGTTTAATGAAAAGAAAGACTAGGGGAGATGATAGCAGTGTTCCAATATTTCAGGGGTTGCCACAAAGAACAGGGAGTCAAAATATTCTCCAAGGCACCTGAAAATAGAGCAAGAAGCAATGGGTGGAAACTAATCAAGGAGAGAAGCAACTTAAAACTGAGGAGAAATTTCCTTACAGGTTAGAACAATTAATAAGTGGAACAGCTTGCTTTCAGAAGTTGTGAATGCTCCAACTCTGCAAGTCTTTAAGAAGATGTTGGATAGCCATTTTTCTGAAAAGGTATAAGGCTTCCTGCCTAGGCCGGGGGTTGGACTAGAAGACCTTCAAGGTCCCTTCCCACTCTGCTATTCTATTATTGTATAAACCAGCATAAAATAAAACTTCCAATGAAGATTCACATCCCTAGAGAAACAGGGACAGAATCGCAATGGAGATTGGTGATCAGATGGTGAATTTTGGCTAATCAAATATCTGGAAAAAGAAAAGATCATGAGATCTCTTACATGTATATTGGACAATTGGTTCTTGTTAGTAGACTGCAGGAGCTGAGATTTTTGTGATCAACTTGGCTGTGAATCACGGATTTAATCCAGCTGCTATATAGTCTATTCAGGGATGTCAAACTGGCAGCCCTTGGGCCAGATATGTCACACACAGGCCACGCCCACCCCAATTCCATGAAGGGGAAAAACATGAGCCAATCATGTTTTCCTGCGATCGCAATGTGACATGGCAACTTTGAACCTCATTTCTTAATCACTTTTGGAAATAGGTTCTTAACTGCTTTTTAGCTATTAGGAACCATGATAAGTTCAATGATAAATTCAACCATGATAGAGCAATGAGTAAGGTTTTCTCAATCCTTAGTGAAAGAAGTTGAAAGACTTATTTTTTTAATGAAAGAGAAAAGGGACTTTAAAAAAAAAGGCCACCAGAGCTTTTTTGGGGGGAAAGGTATAACTGGACTAAGGGTTCAGATGGATTTGAAGTAAGATTTTGAAATGAATTATAAAACCCAATCCCATGGGAAAGAAAGAATTTTGAATTATTTAAGAAATGATAGGATAGCTTTGAAAATTGGAAACTAGAGGGAACTAGAAGGAACTAAAGATTATAATAAAAGGAAGAGAACAGTTACATTTGACTTACTAATACACAATAGAGCAAAATATTTTAACATTGGACAGATTGAAGAATATTTGTGAACAATGGACCAGGACTTAATTTAAAAAATCTCTGCCATTCCCAATCTACTTAATTATTATTGGGCCTATAATATTCGAACTGTAATAAAAATACTTAAAGGAGGAGATGGTCATTGGGGAGATCTAGAGTTAAAGGATATAAAGAGATTTGGCCCTACATGGTTTTTAGATAAAATAAAAACAAAAAAGGTAATTAACAGTTATTGGTTAAAGGGATTGAGCAAAATTTGGAATAAATTCGTTAAAATATTGATTCCGGATATATCCTTCTTGGGGAAGACACTTGGAAGTTGGCCGATTAAAACTAATATAAGTCGAGAGAAAGTAATTGAAGATGACAATATAGGAAGTATAGTAAATTGGTTAAGAGCATTAGAAATTGAGAGCAGAAAAAAAGAAATAATTGAAAAATTGGAACTGAATTGGTTTGAGAAAATACAGATAGAAAAATGGTCTACGGAAGTAAGGGGAACATGTAAAATAGATAGAAATAAGACTGAATTTGAAAGTTTAGTATCTCAAATTATTAAGGATGAAATTGGGTTAAAGGGACTCGTTAGTAAGATATATAAGATTATAAACTTTGATGGAAATCCACAAATGGTAATGAAGACGAATTGGGAGGAAGAGTTTAAGATTAAAATATCAGACTTGGATTGGAATGTGAATTGGAAAAGTCGAATTATGAGGATTATGTCTATAAGGATTAAAGAGCACAACTTTAAGGTAGTTTGGAAATGGTATTGGACTCCATTAAGGTTATCATTGATGGATAAAAAAATCAGTAATAAATGTTGGAGATGTAATAAGGAAGTGGGAACCTATGAACACATGTGGTATAAATGTGGAAAAATTAAAAAGTTTTGGCAACAATTGGAAGAAATGATGTTTGAAATGATAAAGAAAAGAATAACTTTGAGATCAGAATCTGTATTACTATTGATAATTAAGGATTTAGAATTAACAAAATATGAGAAAGAATTGATTAGAATTATGATTATAATAGGTAGAATTATAATAGCAAGATACTGGAAAATAGAGGTAAATATCAAAATAGAAGAGTGGTATTGTGAAATGTGGAAATTAGCTTTAAATGACAAAATGACATGTGATATTAAATTTAGAGAGGGGGTCTATAAAAAAAGACATTTTCTGGAAGATTTGGAACCCATTTGTGGACTATGCACTTGGAACTTTGGATGCCTCGACACCTGTACCCAGAGAACGCGGATTTTGGAGATCTTAAATACAATTGAAGATATCCAAAGAACCAACTCTTCCTTTCGTTTTGTATAGCACTGGGTGGATTATTGTTTAAAAAAAAAAAATCTCTGCCATTATAGAAAGGCTATGCTTAGAAGATATTATGGAAGAGGAACAAGTTTTTTCAGTCAAGGCTGAGATTGATTTGAAAGGAGATTTTAAAAGGATAAGCTATAATCCGCTCCCACAGAGAGGGTCTTCTTCGGGTGCCGTCGGCCGGGCAATGCCGGTTGGCGACACCCAGAGGAAGGGCCTTCTCTGTGGCGGGCCCGGCCCTCTGGAACGACCTACCCCCCGACCTTCGCACAATCTTGGACCTCCGCCTCTTCCGCCAACGTCTTAAGACGTACTTATTCCAACAAGCCGGCCTAGGATAGCCCCCTGTTTCTGACGTTTTAAGGAAATTTGTAATTTGGTAGGGTTTTTAATATTGGGTTTTTAGCACGGGTTAATGAATTTAATTACATTTTAATCGATATTTATTGTATTTTTGTGTTTTTAAGATGCCTGTGCGCCGCCCTGGGTCCTAACAAGGAGAAGGGCGGGGTATAAATTTAATAAAATAAAATAAATAAATAAATAAGATGCTACACTGGATAATTATTTGTTTGTTTATATATCAACTTTTTTGATTTTATGAATAACTTAAAGTGGTCGCTACCTAATACTCCTCCCCCATTTTCCTACAACAACAAAGCTGTGAGGTGAGTTGGGCTGAGAGAGAATGACCAGCTCAAGATCACCCAGTTGTCTTCCATGCCTATAACTTCTTCTTGTGCCATGGTCACCATCGGACATTGGCGATCATGTTGGAGATCCTATTTTTATCAACAGCCACACAAAATAGTGTTGTTGAGTTTTGTCCAAACCAGTCCCTTAGATTTTGAAGCCATTATGTTCTTCTTCTACCTGGACCTTGTTTGCCCTCAACCTTTCCCTGGAGGATTAAGTGATGTATGCTGTATTTTCTGGCTGTCGCATCATATGTCCAAAATATTCTAATTTTTGCTTTTTTATGGTTTTGATGATTTTCCTTGGCTTTCCCAGGTGGCTTATCACTTCCTCATTTCTGAACCCAACTTATATGTAACAACTACCTGTAAATCTACATTTCAAATGCTTCTAATCTCTTCAAATGGCTTTCTATCAGAGGCCAACTCTTCACTTCATAGAGCAAGATAGAAAGATGTAACATCTGACAAGCCTGATTTTCAACCTTAGGCTTATGTTGTGACTGCAGAAGACCTTTTTCATTTTGAAGAATGCTGTTTGAGCTTTCTCTATCTTTATTTTTACTTCAGAGGTCACATTCCAGATTTCCTGTAAATTAAAACTGAGGTACATGATCCTTTCAAATTTTTCTAATGGTATTCCTTCTGAAGTTATCAGTGGTAAATTAATGGGTTGTCAGCTTATGACCATGATCTTGGTTTTTCAGATATTAAGCTCAAGCCATATTTTTCAGATATTTCTATGACTCTGTTGATGAGGAACTGAAGGTCTTCATGCTTACTGGCAAGCAGAACTGTGTGATCAGCATATCTTAAATTGTTGGTCCGAACACCATTTACTTTGAGGCCAGCATCTATATTTTCTAGTACTTTGCTGAAAATTGATTCAGGGTAGATATTAAACAATAGCAAAGACGGAATACAGTCCTGTCTCATGCCTCTTCATATTTCTGCATCATCTAAGTATTTTTTGCTTGGTCTCACATTTGCTACCTGATGCCAATATAATTTTTTTATGATTCGGATGTTTTTGTCATCTAGTCCCATTTGTTTTAGAATTTGTAATAGTTTGCTCTGTCTTCTTTTATCAAATGCTTTTTGAAAATCAATGAAGAACATGTAAACACTGTGATTGATATCTCTACAACGCTGTGCAAGAACTTGAATGATGAATAGAGCATCTTATGTAGCAAGATTGTTTCTGAAACCAAATTGTGTGTTACTTAGATCAGGGATCTCCAACCTTTGCAACTTTAAGTCTGAAGGACTTCAGCTCCCAGACTTCTGGGATGGCTAAAATCCTTTAAAATTAGTGGTTTCCACAAGTGTTTATGTGCTATGGCCCAAAGCAGGTGTCTCCAAACTTTGCAACTTTAAGTCTGAAGGGCTTCAGCTCCCAGAGCCTGGGAGTTCCCAGAATTCTGGGAGCTGAAGTCCTTCAGACTTAAAGTTGCAAAGGTTGGAGACCCCTGACTTACATGCTCCTCAATTTTTTCGTATATTCTTATGTGAATTATTCTCAGGAATATTTTCAGGACATCACTCATTAAGCTTATTGTTTTGTATTCAGTACATTTCTTTGCATTAATTTTTGGGGGGATTGTCACAAAAGTTGACTTGAGCCAATCATTTGGTATCTTTCCAGTTTCATATATTTGACTGAAGAGCTGCAGTAAAAATTTCTTCCCATTGCCTTCTAGCAATTTTAAAATTTCTACTGGACTATCATCAGGATCTGTGGCTTTCCTTGTTTTCCCTATTTTTATTGCATGTTCAACGTCCATAATGATGTTTGTTCCAGTTGTTATGTTTCCCATATCAATATCATCCTTAGCGTCCTCAAAAAGTTCTACAATATATTCTTTCCATCTTATTAGTTTTTCATATTTATCTAAGATAATTTTCCCCTCCTTGTCAACTAAGTTGTTGGTTTTCTTTTTGTAGAGGCCAGCTGCTTCTTTCACTTTTTTGTGTAAATTGAAATCTACTTTTTTCATGCGGCCGGCCTGGCATAGTTTGTTTTTACCACCGTTTTAGTAGGGTTTTAAAATATTTTAGCACGGGTTAAATTTATTTTATTTAATTTTAAATTTATCTAATTGATTGTATTTATATGTATTTTATCTTTTTATTACCCCTGTGCACCGCCCTGAGTCCCAAACGGAAGAGAGGGCGGTATACAAATTAAATTAATAAAAATTATCATGCATACATTCTGTCTCTTTTGTTTCTTTACATCTCTTTGCAAACCAATTTTCTTTTGCCAGATGAATTTTTCTTCTAATTGTTTTTTGCAATTCATTGTTTTTTTCTTTATTTTTATTTTTATAAGAGCTTTTTTCATCCATAAGATGAAGAATTTCATCCGTCATCCACTGTTGTTTCTTGTGGTACCTCTCTCTTTGTTTTGAGTTTATTATCTATACTATTGCATTTTTAAATTTATTCCAGTTCACTTCTACATCTTCATTATTCAAGTTGTTAATTTCTCTTAAATAAATTTCTAGTACTTCTTTTATCTCATCTCCATGCCTATAACACAAGACTGGAACTCAGACTCCTGCACTTTAATGACTAAACCAAATATGCAAGTGAAACTCTAATAGCTTAATAATTAAGAGGGATGCACCAATCATGAACCAAAAGAGTGGCCTGGATATGGGATATATCCCTATAGAGAAAAGTGACTTTTATTCACTTTTTGAAGGATTTTGTGAGAAAGGAAAGAGAAAAAAAGGAAAAGAAATTAAATTCTAGGACATTATTTCAAGGGATTAAAGATTAAGATTGTTAAAGTAAAAGGAAGCGATATGAAGTTATTTTATGTGATTACGGTTATATAGATAGGTTGTTAACTCAGATTAAAATAAAGGGGGCGTTAAAGATTTGTTTATACATAAGAGATAACATATTGGGAATTACAGATAATTTGTTGTATTTTTAAGGGAAGGTAATAAGGTACTAGAATTGTTTATACCTGTTATGGAGGGGTGAGATACGCTTTATATATTTCTTTTACTTTTTTACTATATCATTTTTTATTTTTTTTTATTTCTGTTTCTTTTTTTTAATTTCTTTTTCTTGGTTTTTCTTTTTATTCTTTTTTTATGTTTGAATTAGTTCAACCTTTTTAATTGCAACGTTCAATAAAATTACTATTTTTTAAACAGAGCATAAAACATATCTAACTAGGACAGGTCAAAGCAGCCAATATAAAATGCTTTGCATCTAAGAGGACCCAAAAATGTATTCTGACATAATTTACATCTACAGTACATATATAATTTCTATTAGTTAATGGTAAACTAAAACTGATGGATTTTGACCACAATGCTTAGGAAGCTATTTACCTTTTTACTGCTTTCCTCTGCAATCACTGCCTTTAATGCCCCCTCCATTTCTGCATTGTATTGATCTCCTATAGATGCCAGAAACCCGGCAATAGCAACTGGATCAAAACTGCTTGCTGAATCAACTGTTGGTTAACAGAAAGCCAATATAGATTTACAGGTTCTCTCCCTATACAAAAATATTCTAATTCAATTTCTATTCCATTTCAATTCTAACCCTTTTGACATGTCCCATATGACATTTTGCTTACATTTTAAATTTAGCTAAAGAGAAATTAAATTTGCTTATCGAAAAACATACAGGTAATTCTTAGGTTACAACCAATTTTTCAGCAGCTATTTGAAGTTATTAAAGTGCTGAACAAGGGTGGGGGGGACTTGTAACCAGTCTGTGTAGTCATGTGATCATAAATTTTGACATTCCCTACTGGCTTCCCATAAGAGACGTCAGTGGGGGAGCTGGCAGGAAGCTGCAAGTTGCTCCTGCTGGTTTTCCATTTGCCTATGCTCTATAGCAGGGGTCTCCAACTTTGGCAACTTTAAACCTGGCAGACTTAAAGTTGCCAAGGTTCAAGATCCCTGCTCTATAGTGCCTGCCTTTGGCAACTTCCCAGTTCCCCTATGGCAGGGGTCTCCAACCTTTGCAACTTTAAGTCTGAAGGACTTCAGCTCCCAGAATTCTCCAGCCAGCAAAGCTGGCTGGAGAAGTCTGGGAGCTGAAGTCCTTCAGACTTAAAGTTGCAAAGGTTGGAGACCCCTGCCCTATGGCACCAACACACTTTCCAAGGCTTCATAGTGCCTGCCTGTGACACCCCCTTAGCTCCCTCACTACCCACCCATAGCTCTCAACCAAAGTTCTCACCTGCTAGCCACTTTCCCTGGAACTCTTCTGTTGTGCCCTCGAACCTAACATCTTCTTCTGTTAATTTTAGGCCTATGAAGAGAAAACAAAGTTTTCTATCTCAGAGAACAAAATGAAAAGGGAAATCATCTAGAGAAAGGAAGAAGTGGGGAACTGCCAGAGGACTGGAAAAGAGCTGATGTGGTTCCCATCTTTAAAAAGGTTAAAAAAATAGATCTAGGAAACAACAGACCTATCAGCCTTACCTCAATACCAGGAAAGATTACGTTTCAATATGATTTTTGTGGCTGCCGTCAAGCATACACTCCAAAATATTCTGACTTTTAAAAAGATACAGTGTGCAGTGTTGAAAGCCCTGGACGAAAATTAGCTAGTGACCTATTAGTAGCTGTTTAGCTCTTATTTTACCAAATAATTGTCCCTGCAATGTCAAGTCTCCTCTGAGGAGCCCCCCACCACATCTGTAAAGAAGAGAAACTGGATGGATTTTTGATTTAAATTTTCTGTTGAAAAAATTCCCTCATATTATTTATTGTATACTAGCCGTTCCCAGCCAAGTGTTGCTGTGGCCCAGTCTGGTTAAATGATCAACCAATCTGTGTGTAGATCTACACCTGCACACACTAACACATACACACAACCACCGTATAACCCCCGCCCCGCAGCTTTGAGATCGGATGTCATTCCATAGCGACATTGGCTTCCTGCCCAGCTCTCAACCAAAGTTCTCACCTCCTTGCCTCCTTATTATATTGGACTTATCTCTCATGAATCCTATAAAGAGAAAACAAAGTTTTCTATCTCAAAAAACAAAATGAAAAGGGAAATCATCTAGAGAAAGGAAGAAGTACAAATCTCACTCCATTAACCTAGCTTACATGTTTGCGAAGATAAAAGCAGTGGAAGAAAGTTAATAGATACTAGCAAAGTTATAGATACACTAGCTATACCCGGCCACACGTTGCTGTGGCCCAGTCTGGTTAAATGGCCAATCAATCTGTGTGTAGATCTATACCTGCACACATACACACAACCACCATATAATCCCCAAACCTACCTACTGTATTCATCCCTCTCTATCTATCTCTCTACCTACCTACCTACCATATTTCTTCCTTTCTATCTATCCCTCTACCTACCTACCTACTGTATTTTTCCCTCTCTCCCTCTACCTACCTACCTACCATATATCTCCCTCTCTCTATCCCTCTACCTACCT
Source organism: Rhabdophis nuchalis (assembly GCA_039707465.1). Taxonomy (NCBI): domain Eukaryota; kingdom Metazoa; phylum Chordata; class Lepidosauria; order Squamata; family Natricidae; genus Rhabdophis; species Rhabdophis nuchalis. Next base: position 43,949,347 of record CM077644.1, on the reverse strand, counting down.
ACCTACCTACCTACCTACCTACCTACCTACCTAACTACTGTATTTCCCCCTCTCTCTATCCCTCTACCTACCTACTGTATTTCTCCCTCTCTCTATCCTTCTACCTACCTACTGTATTTTCCCCTCTCTCTCTATCCCTCTATATCCCTCTACCTACCTATCTACCTACCTACTGTATTCATCCCTTCCGTCTATCCCTGTACCTACTAACCTACTGTATTTCTTCCTCTCTCTGTATTCCTCTACCTACCTACCTATCCCTCCCCTCCCCAGACTACTCCTCCCCACAGTCAACCTCCTTCAGGCCCCCCTCCCTCCCTGCCTCCCTTGAGGCCAAGGACAGCAGCCACCTGGTTGCTTCATGGGATGCCGTGTCCGGCTTCTACTGGGGTTGGGGGAGAGCTTTCCGCCTCCATGCCTCCTCGCTGATGCTGTTGTGGTGCCTGCTGCTCCTGGCGCTTCTGCTGCCGCCACCGCTGTCAGCCCTCCAACCTCTCTGTGGTGGCAGCAACGATGAGAAGAGATCGGTGGGCCAGTGGGGGATGTGGCTGCCATGGCGGGTATGAGAGTGGCGGGCATGGTGGCAGCATCGGCAAGGAGGCGTAGGCTTCCCCCCCCCACCCCCAGGAGAGGCCGGACGCGGCATCCCACGAGGCTGCGAGATGGCTACTGCTGTTGGCCTGGGGAGGGGAGGGAGGGGAGCCAGGTTGGCTTTGGGGGTCGGTGGAGGCACCAGGAGCAGCGGACATGGTGACAGCATCAGCGAGGAGCCATGGAGGCGGAGGCTTCCCCTGCCCCAACCCGCCCCCAGAAGATGCTGGGCGCGGCGTCCCACGAGGTTACTGGGTGGCTGCTGCCGTTGGCCTGGCCCAGGGAGGTGCATGCGCAGATTCCCACATTGCCCTTGGCAATGCGCCGCCTCAAGGCCATTCACTGATGCAGCAGCTGGGTGGGAGGAGTTACAGGGAGGTGACAACCTAACAAGTGGGTACATTTTACGTTTGTGTACCGTGCACATGATACACGTGTGCCAGGCACACAAAAGGTATGTATGATTGATTCGGAAGTCCTTGGGAACATTGTGTGAAAATTTGGTGTCAGTCAGTGCAATGGTTTCTGAGATTAGCGGCTTTGCACAAACTATTTTACATTTTTATTTATATAGATGTACTTGAATACAAGTCCCATTTTCCCCATATAGCACAATTCATGATTATTCTGGCAAGGGAGGCAAACAGAACTTTGCTGAAAATGGTAGCTTTTATAGCAGAATTAATAACATTCAGAAACTTTAATACACATTTACCTGTGGAAATAATTAAAAGTTATTGTAAAAGAATAGTACCCATTTCCACAGTCCCAAAGCCGTCCATAAGTCAAAATGGGCAATAAGCTATGTTGCAGTCAAATAGATACAATGTAACTAAAAATCACAAAAAGAACAATCAGCTAAAATGAAGAATTGAAACCGATCAACCTGGCAAAGGAAATTAAAAAGACAAAACCTCTATGCCCATGCTTCCCTTCAACCACAAAAGAGATAGTTAGACACCATGCTGCCACCATATCCGCCACTCCCATCACCGCCACGGCAGCCTCATCCCCCACCGGCCCACCGATCTCTTCTCATCGGTGCTGCCACCACAGAGAGGTTGGAGGGCTGACAGCGGTGGCGGCAGCAGAAGTGCCAGGAGCAGCAGGCACCACAACAGCATCAACGAGGATATATACGCGAGCGTCTCCTGCCCCATACATCTCTTCGACCGATCCGCTCCCACAGAGAGGGCCTTCTCTGAGTACCGTCGGCCGGGCAATGCCGGCTGGCAACGCCCAGGGGATGAGCCTTCTCTGTGGCGGGTCCAGCCCTCTGGAACGACCTACCCCCCGATCTACGCATCATTGGGGACCTCCGCCTTTTCCGCCAACATCTTAAACTTATTTATTCCAACAAGCTGGCCTAGCATAACCCCCATTTCTGACTTTTATAGGGAAAAATTTAAATTGTAGAGTTTTATTAGTTTTAGAACAGGGATAGTTTAATAGTTTTTAATAATTATGTATTTTTGTATGGTTTTAATAACACCTGTGTGCCGCCCGGGGTCTTTTTTTAGGAGAAGGGCGGGGTATAAATTTAAATAAATAAATAAATAACATAAAAATATGAGACATGAAATAAGCCTACAATTATAGAAAAATTGATTAAAATTCCTCCCTGGCCATAATGATACAGCACAACAATCAGGTTCGCATCCACTCCATGCACAAACGATTACAGGCACCTACTTAAACATAAAGAGCCACATTTCCATATAATAAGTTGTTCCAAGCACCCCCATCCTCTGTAGCCTACTGCCAAAAGCTATCCCTCTGTGCTTATGAGAAGAAAGGGGTCACTTCCTTTCTACCAATAGCGTGCCTTGCATCTCATTTGCGATACCCTGACTTGGAAAAAGGACCCAGAAAATTATTTTACCAAAACCAACTAATGTTTTAATTAATAAGCTGTAGATTTGAAACAGAATTATTCAATTTTAAGGGATGCAGTGGCTCAGTGGTTAAGACGCTGAGCTTGTCGTTCAAAAAGTTCAGCAGTTTGGCAGTTCGAATCCCTAGCGCCGCATAACAGAGTGAGCTCCTATTACTTGTCCCAACTTCTGCCAACCTAGCAGTTTGAATGCATGTAAAAAGGCAAGTAGAAAAAGAGGGACCACCTTTGGTGGGAAGGTAACAGTGTTCCATGTGCCTTTGACATTTAATCATGCCGGAGATGTCTTCAGACAGGCTCTTCAACTTTGAAATGGAGTTGAGCACCACCCCCTAGAGTCAGGAACAACTAGCACATATATGCAAGGGGGAACCTTTTCCTTTACCTTTTTATTCAAGTTTAAAATTTTGTTTTGGAGTATTATTATGCCTTAAGAATGGAGTTTTTGATATAACAGACATGGTTCAGAATTAAGGAGCAAGTTCTTCTTGCTTCTTAAATGCAAGGATTTTTTAAAACTTGGTTTTAATAAATATTTAAATATTTATTTAAATGTAACTGATCAATTAATAATAAATAATAATAATAAATTTTAATTTATAACCCTCTCTCTCTCCCCGAAGAGATTTGAGGCGGGGCACAGGGAATTTAAAATATATATAAAATCACAAACATAGTACAATATAAAATAAAATTAAACTAACCCTGCGCTAAAATCCCATATTAAAACTAAAAATTAATGGTTAAAAACCCTAAAAACAGTTGATTATCCAAGCAGAAAAAATGCGTTTTTAATTTTTGACGGAAGGAGCGGAGGTCCGTAGTTGTTCTAATTCCGGGGGGAAGGTCGTTCCAGAGGGTTGGGTCCGCCACAGAGAAGGCCCTTCCCCTGGGCGTTGCCCGCTGGCACAGCCTAGTGGACGGCACCCGGAGAAGTCACTCTCTGTGGGAGCGAATCAGCCGCAGGGATGTATGGGGCAGGATGCGATGCCGCAGATAGCTAGGTCCCGTGCCATGGAGCGCTTTAAAGATGATAACCAACACCTTGAAGTGTTGACAGATGACAGATGGAATTAGATGATAGATGGCTAAAATCCTTTAAAATTAGTGGTTTCCACAAGTGTTTATGTGCTATGGCCTAAAGAAACTAGTTTTGGTTTCTAACAAAAACCAGTACGAATTGCAAACTTTTTTTTTTTGCTCCAAGCAAGAAGATCTAACAGCTGGTCCTGCCTTCAAAATTTGGGAAATACAGAGCCACCACTTTACCCTCCCTCATCATAACTTACTTTAGAAAGAAACTCTTATACCTTGGTATTGAATTTTATTTCCAGACTGGAGCTCCAGGCATCGATCAGTTATTTCTAACCGTGGCTTCTTTAAACAAAGAGTAGTAAACAAGGCTTCCACAATTTGTTCTGTTTGTTCTTCAAATGTCATTGAGTTATTCATCTTCAGGTATATATTTCAAACTTATTTTTCTAAGAACTGTTTCTTCTGTTGCCTAGAAGAGATTGAACATAAAACGTGCCCAGAAACTTCCTTCACTTACAGGTTAGAACGGGAAACATAATATACAGAATAAAATGATTTATGTTTACTGTGATCTGTAGTCCCACCATCATTGTTTTAAGATATTGTCATCTATAATAACTACAAAATATTAATTACCAGAAGCATTCAGTCTATCAAGTCCACCGATGCTTTCTCTTCTACCATTCAAGATACTCAGTTGAGTAAAAGGAAGTAGAATTTTATATTTGATATTGTATGCATAACCTTTGGACTCCAAGGCATTTTCATGTCGTTGCCATAGCAGTAATATCTCTCATTAAGCATATATCTAGATATTTTTTTCAACAATTCTTTCAATGATTCTAGAGGCATACTATACATCTTCCATAAGTCCCCTTCAATTTTATCTTGACCCCTAGCAAGTTTATGGATCCATCTATTGGTATGAAAGTTTTATTGACAACAATGTAAAACTTATTTTCTACTGCCTCCCCCCCTCCAAATTTGCATCCTTCTAACCAGGAGTTCTCCTGCATTGCCTTTAGAATCAACTAAGCTTGGCGCAGCACTGTTATCTTCTTGAACTTCTAAATTTATATTTTATTTTATTTTATTTTATTGGCTGCCTGAATGAATGAATATATTGTGCTTATCACAGTTGAGAAATATTATAATCCATAGATGTTAACATAACCAGGAAACAGAGCCCTTCACACTCTTAGGACCCCAAGCCCAGGGATATAAACAGGTCTTCAACACCTCCTGAGCATTGACTTCTGAGAGGCACTTCCTGGGAATCAATGGCAGACTGAAGACAACTTCACTTTTAGTGGAACCAGTAGCCATAGTGGAAAGTGCAACCAGTGAATGAATTGATTCCCCAAACTCCTCTCTAGATTATGGAAAAGTTTGGGAATTGTGCAGAGTGTTTCTAACAGATGTTCTCTATAACAATCGTTATAATTTGGAAATAAAAAAATTAATTTGGGAATTTTAAAAAAGAATAATTGCAGTGTTGATATTGGAAAGCTTTTAAATCGACTAAAGGGGTCAGATTGACTGAAAAGAAGATTTTGAATCACAAAAAATACCTGCTGTAGTTTGTTTAAAATCTTATTAAAATATATAAAGATTTTGAGAGTAAGAAATTTCTTCCTGGGAAAAGGTGGATGAAAGAAAAACATGATAAGAAGAGACCGTGGTTACTATAGGCCAGGAGTGTCAAACTCAATTTCATTGAGGGCTGCATAAGGGTTGTGTTTGACCTCGGGGGAGGGGGGTAGGAGGGTGTGGCCAGAGTAGGCATGGCCAGCTTAACATCACTCGTGTTGGGGGCGCCTGTGATGGTCCAAGCACTCTGCCAGCAGCTCTTCTGAGCTCCATTTTTGTTGGCAGATGCACCGCAGGCTGCTTCACTGTTTCTGGGCTCCATGGGCCAGATTGGGCCTTGAGTTTGACACCCCTGCTATAAGCAATCAGAAAAATTTAATTTTAACTCAAAAAAGTGACTTGGACAATTTTCTTACTTTGGATTTATAAAAGAAATGTGTTGTGAAAAAAATCCTATAAGTCAGCCAATGGGATATTACTTACAAAGAATAACCATCAAGATTTTTAAAGTAAAATGAATGTGTACAAAGTGAGCTTATCCAACCAAGATTAAAATCTGTATGATTCTTTTTTTGTTTCCTCCAGAAATTTTTAATTGTTTTTTCTTGATTAGGACTAAATGATGAAGTTTTAAAGATTTGCTAATAGGTAAAATATGGGATTAAGGCATTGTATTTTGAGAGTAAGTAATAAGGTACAGTATTGAAATTAAAAGGAGATGTAGAAAAGATGATAAATTAATTTGTGGGATGTCATTTCAAAGTATTAAACATTAAAATGTTTAATATGTTGTTTCTGAAGGATTATGAAGTTGTAAAGCTCTGTTTATAGATATGAAATAAAATATGAAAAAAAATTCTTTGTTTTTTATTTCTTTAGGGAAAATGACGATACTATGCAAAGTAAATGAAAAAAATATGAAATTATTTTACTTGTTTTAAGTTAAAATGTATTATTTCTGATCACTTAATCAACTGCTGCTGCATAAGATCTCATCTTTTATCTATTAACAAATAATATTCATCATTCAGAGACTTTATTATTTAGAGCAAGAGATTTATGATGTATAAATTTTTGATTGAAATATTAAAGAAGGTATTAAGTTTCTGAAAACATTTGTACCACGTTTCCCCGAAAATAAGACAGGGTCTTATTTTGTTTTGACCCCCAAAATAAGTGCAACTGTCCATAAGGGAAAATGCTTCATATCAGTTACTGCTAAGTAATTTAGGCTTATAATTCAATTAAACCTTATAGCTATAGGTAGATACTACACATGAGCAATATAGATCATATCAGAATAATAAATTGAAGGAAAACCATTATCATTTGGTTCAAGTGAGGTAAGTTTCCAGATAAGCCATATATACACATTCTTGAACTTTAATGAGCCATATTTCTTCTATCTTTCTTCTTCTTAGGTATTCGTAACTATCTTCTTCACATACCAATATGGTTACTTCAAGCTTTATAATATGCTTTACAGTCTTTCCCTGAGTCATTTTATCCTGAAAATGTTTACATATAGAGAACTCACACCAACCAACAACCCAGGAAAATGAGATAAAACTAGTGCTCCAGTCTTCCCAGATAGAGACATTTCCTTTGGATGAAACAGGATAATATTAATAACAAGGATCAAGGAATTGATGATCTACTAAAGCAGGGGATTGTAAATTAGTATGATGTATTGTGTGGAATTGTAGCTGAAGGAATTATCTATGAAATTGCTTAACTGACAATTTAATTGCAAAAACAACGATGCTATTATGGTTTTCCTTTTGGATTAATTGCATTTATTTTGTTTCTGTACAGAATTGTATATAGCCTTTTCAATTCATTTGCAGTTCCATTTCAGATTTGAAGCAACTCTCCAGCTCTACATCCTCCAAAATAGCAGAACGGTTTTTCATATTGGAACCAAGAAACTATGGGTTGTTTAAACCTCTTCCAAGATTACCCTAAAAAAGAAAAAAGAAAAATATTGCTAATCATATGAGGGTGGAAGGAGAAATAAGTGACCTTTCTCCAAAGTATATAGTAAAGATCCTGAATCCATTGTTGTGAAATACATTGGGATTTTGATTTAAGACCTGACGATGACGTCAGTAGATGCCACTGTATTTTCCCCCATACCTTGTACTCAGAGGAAATACCATTGCACAAGATAAGGATATGGTCCCATCCATTAAATATGGAAGGAGCTTGCCTTGTCCCTGCCTGTCCTCAGCAATCAGCTCCTTCTGCTTGTTGTTTGGGGATTGCAGATGAGTGACATCCATGAATCAGGATAGAAGGGACTCTGCACTCATGTGCACGTGAGAACGGAATGGATCATTTTGTATTAGTGCAGATTGTTTTACATTTAGAATTTTACATTCAGAAACATTTCAGTTAAAATTAAGGAATAAATCTTTAAAATAGGACACTAAAAATTTTTCAGTCAGACTTTCTAATGAACAACTGTTGACTGTTTAATAATTTTGTCCACTAGAATTAATGGAACAGTAATTCATGTTGTTCTGCTAGTTATTTTTTCTATTTTCTGAGCTTTTGAAGGTTGACCTTGAATTCAGTTACCCAACTACTAAGTCATAGATCAGTGGTAGTCAACCTGGTCCCTACCGCCCACTAGTGGGCATTCCAGTTTTCATGGTGGGCAGTAGGGGCTTTGTCCAATAATGAAGCACTTTCCTTTTTTAAAATTTAATTGACTTCCCTACTTTATAAATCACCATTACTGTGGAACCAGTGGGTGGTTAGAAAATGTTACTACTAACAGAGATACAAAAGTGGGCGGTAGGCATAAAAAGGTTGACTATGCCTGTCATAGAGTGACATCTATGAATCAGGATAGAAGGGACTCTGCACTCATGTGCACATGAGAAAGAAGTAGATCATTTTGTATTAGTGCAGATCGTTTTACATTTAGAATTTTACATTCAGAAATATTTCAACTGAGGAATGAATCTTTTTAAAAAATTCATGTGGTGTTTCCAGATTGTTGATTGTTTAATAAGTTTATTCACTGGAATTAATGGAATAGTAATTCATGTTGTTTTGCTAGTTATTTTTTCTGGTTTCTGAGTTTTTGAAGGTTGCCCTTGAATGCAATCTAACCAAGTGCTAAGTCACAGTTAAACATTAATTTAACTTACCCAACCACCTTGCCTTTCAATATAGCTTCTCACTTCAGAATTTCCATTGATTGTTTCCGTGAGTATGTTTATCTGGCTGTGATCTCCATGAGTTTTCTTTATAAATTTCACAAATAACTTCACAGCAACAGCTAGAAAAGCTCTTTCAGGCTCTAGCCCAGGAATTTGACTGATCCAATTCCTGGTGAGAGTTTCTGCTACTTCTCCGAATTTCTTTATCTGCAAATATAGAATAAATATTTTTTTAAAATACAACTATTGAAAGACAACATGTATTTACAGTTGGGAACAGCTCTGGTACACCTTAAAATTTGAATCAAACTTTTATTTATAGGATTAAAGATCTGTTTTCTTCAACTTGTGCAACATAATTAATCATCATAACACTTAAAGTATTTCAATTAAAGCTTACAATAGTCTAAGTTTCATGCAGCAACCAGCCCTTTTTTAGGAAAAAGATGAAGATCAAGAGCTGGTGAAGAGACAAACAAATATGAAATAATGATGTCAAACCTTGACATGAGATCTTGAACTCATTAATTTTAGACTGAAAGCCTAATACAAAGGCACTGTCTCAAAGATAGTCAACATCATTACACTGAAGATTAGAGATATACAAGTGCCAAATTGTTTTTAAAAGTTTACCTTGAACAAATTCCTCTTAAGGGGTGGGAGCGGTGATCTCTACTATCTCTGTTTTCAGAATCAGCCCTGCCTAATAACAGTCAATTATTACAACCACATCCATTCCATAATCACATTTTTTTGGACATCATTGCAAAACCTTACTCTCTTTTTCAGGCTTTCCCAGGATTGATCTTTCTTTGTTCTACTGTATCCTCTGAACCTTGATTTCTGATACAAAATTCTTTGTTCGGATCTCTGGGCTGAGTCTTGACTGTATTTTTGTTTACCACTGTCAATGGAAGAGTGGCTTCCTGGTTTTGGACTTGAGTCATTGATGTCTTGCTCTGGTTTTTATATTACTCCTGACTAAAGCTAATCATTAGATAATAAAAATGAAAGTAAAACAATTATGGATAAAGAAATCAGAAGATACTTAACTATTGTTTGCTATATTAATCTGTTGATCTAAATAGATCCCACTTAGCTCTAATCAACATACTGCTCTTGAAAATGTAACACAGAATAGATGAGAAACCATCTTAAAATAAAACTTCCAGGGAAGATTCACATTCCTAGAGGAGCAGAGACAGCATTGCAATGGAGATTAATGGTCAGATGGTGAATTCTGGCTAATGAAAGCTATCTGTAAAAAGAAAAGATCATGAGATCTCTCGCATGTAGTCTAGACAGCTGTTTCTTGTTAGTGACTGCAAGAGCTGAGGTTTTTGTGATTAATTTGGGAGTTGAGTGGTTGTGAATCCTCCTGTTGTCTTCTAGCAATTTAAAAATGTGTACTGGAATATCATCAGGACCTGTGACTCCTTGTTTTCGCTATTTTTATTGCATGTTCAACCTCCATAACGATGTTTGGTCTAGTTGTCCTCAAAAAGTTCTTTAATGTATTATTTCCATTTTGTTAGGTTTTCATCCTCATCTAAGATAATTTTCCCCACCTTGTCAAATAGGTTGTTGGTTTTCTTTTTCTAGAGGCCTACTGCTTCTAGAAGCCCTGCTTTAATTGTTGTAAATTGAAATTATCATACATACATTCTGTCTCTTCTATTTATTTGCATCACTTTGCAAGCCACTTTTATTTTGCCAGTCAAATTTCTCTTCTAATTGCTTTCTGCAATTCACTGTATTTTTCTTTGTTTTCATTTTTATAAGAGCTTCTTTTCTTCATAAGATGAAGAATTTCATCTGTCAGTCACTGTTGTTTCTTATGGTACCCCTCTCTCTGTTTGGAGTTTGTTACCTCTAGTATTGCATTTAAATTTTTTTAAATCCAATTCACTTCTACAACTTTATTATTCAAGATGTTGGTTTCTCTTAAATGAATTTCTAATTCTTCTTTTGCCTTATCTCCATGCCTATAACACATAACTGGAACTCAGTCTCCTGCACTTTAATGACTAGACCAGTGATGGCGAATCTATGGCACACGTGCCACAGGTGGCACACAGAGTCATTTGGCAGGCACGCGAGGCCAGCTGATTCAGCCATTTTTAAAGCCATTTTTTGCCCTCCCTGGGCTATATAGGAGCCTGGGGGAGGGCAAAAACAGCCCCCCCGCCCCCCCCCGGAGGCCTTCCAGAGGCTTCAGAGAAACCTCCGGAGGACTAAAAACAACCCTACGGGCAAACCGGAAGTGACTTCTGGTTTGCTTATAGTGCCGTTTTTAGTCCTCCAGAGCCTTGAAGGGAAGGTCCTGAAGCCTCGTGAAGCCTCTGGAGGGGTGGGGGGCTGTTTTCGCCCTCCCCAGGCTCCTATAAAGCCTCTGGAGCCTGGGGAGAGTGAAAAAAGCATGTAAAAATGGGGGCTGTCATGTGCACTGGGGGCACGTGCATTGCATTATGGGTGCGGCATGCTGGCGCATGACCCCCCTGCACTCCCCCCCCGTTATGGCACATGAGCCTACAAAGGTTCGCCATCGCTGGACTAAACCAAATATGCAAGTGAAACTGTAATAGCTTAATAATTAAGAGGGATGCACCAATAATGGACCAAAAGAGTGGCCTGGATATGGGATATATATCTCTATATGGGATTTAGAAAAGTGACTTTTGTTGACTTTTTGAAGGATTTTGTGACAAAAAGAAAGAGAAAAAAATGAAAAGAAATCAAATTCTAGGGCATTATTTGAAGGGATTAAAGATTAAGATTGTTAAAGTAAAAGGAAGGGATATGAAGTTATTTTATGTGATTACGGTTATATAGATATGTTGTTAATTCTCATGAAAATAAAGAGGGTGTTAAAAATTTGTTTATAGATAAAACATATTGGGAATACAGATACTTTATTGTATTTTAAGAGAAGGTAATAAGTTACTAAAATTGTTTTGCCTGTTATGGAGGGGGGAGTTATTTCTTTATGTATTTCTTTTACTTTTTTACTATATCATTTTTCTTTCTTTTCTATTTTTCTTTCTACTTTGCCTTATTCCTTTTATTTAGTTTAGTTTAGTTCATACCTTTTTAATTATAACATTCAACAAAATTACTATTTTTTTAAAATATATCATAAAACGTATCAAACTGGGACAGATCAAAGCAGCCAATGTAAAATGCTTTGCATCTATGAGGCCACAAAAAAGTATTCTGACATAATTTACGTCTACATAGATAATTTCTATTAGTTAATGGTAAACTAAAACAGATGGATTTTGACCAGAATGCTTAGGAAGGTAATTACCTTTGTTTTGTTTTCCTCTGCAATGACCGCCTGTACTTGGCCCTCAATTTCTGCATTGTACTTATCTCCTATGTCTCGCAGTACCTTGGCAATATCACCTGGATCAAAATTGCTTGCTGAATCAACTGTTGGTCAAGAGAAAGCCAATACAAATTTACAGGTTCTTTTCCTATACAAAAATATTCTAATTCAATTTCTATTCCATTTCAATTCTAACCCTTTTGACATGTTCCAAAAAATTTGCTTACATTTTAAATTTAGCTAAAGAAAATTTAAATTTGCTTATTTAAAAAAATGCAGGTAATTCTCAGGTTACAACCACTTGTTTGGCAGCTATTTGAAGTTATGAAAGTGCTGAACAAGGGGGGGGGATTTGCAACCAGTCGGTGAAGTTGCAGTTAATGCAGCATTCTTGTAGTCGTGTGATCATAAATTCTGACATTCCCTATTGGTTTCCCTTAAGTCGGCGATGTCCAAACTTGGGAACTTTAAGACTTGTGGACTTCAACTCCCAGAATTCCCCAGCCAGCATAGCTGGCTGGGGAATTCTGAGAGTTGAAGTCCACAAGTCTTAAAGTTCTCAAGTTTGGACATCCCTGACTTAAGTGAAGTCAATGGGGGAGCTGGCAGGAAGCTGTAAGTTGCTCCTGTTGGTTTTCCACTTGCCTATGCTCTATAGCAGGGGTCTCCAAGCTTGGCAACTTTAAGCCTGGCGGACTTCAACTCCCAGAATTTTGGCAGACTTCAACTTGCAGCTTTTCTTACTGAAGAATTCTGGGAGTTGAAGTCTGCCAGGGTTGGAGACCCCTGCTCTATAGTGCCTACCTTTGGCAACTTCCTAGTGCCCCTATGGCACCCACACACCTTTCAATTCTTCATAGTGCCTGTCCTCCCTCACTCACCCATAGCTCTCAACCAAAGTTCTTTTTTTTAAAATAAATTTGTTATTTTATTTTAATCAAACACAAACATAACAAAAAGAATCATCTTTCATTACACCTTGTAGAAATTGATTACAAATAACGTCTGTGCATTCATTGCACAGTCATTACTTATAGTTCATATTAGGTTATATATTTTAAATCAAAAAACCTTTATGTATCTTACCATCAATATACCATAATTCTCATTTGATTACAATTATTTAAACGTCCTTTTGCCTAAAGTAATCCATACTTTTAAAAAACACAACCACATATTGGCATTTATTAGCTATTTCAAAAATCCTCCAATAACATTGCACCTTTATGATATGTTCCAAATATTAGTTAATTAATGAAGTTTAATTTTCATCTATGGCCAATGGAAGAGTGATCTGGGTATAGGGGATATAGTCATCACACCCCTGTCATGGTCAGACTACTCACTTCTCCGGCTCGACTTTCCAATCGCTACACCCCACGCGGGGAGGCGGAACCCGAGTCACCTATTTGGTTCCGCCCCAGGCGCCTGATGGACCCTGACAGGTTCCAGATGGCGCTTGGGCCACTTCCTGTATCCCTGACCCGCGCCCCGATGGAGGACCTCGTGGCCGCATGGAATACTGCGGCCACGGGAGCCTTGGATCGGGTCGCGCCCTTGCGGCGAACCACCTTGGCTCCTTGGTTTACCGAGGAGCTAAGGGTGATGAAACGCCACAAGAGATGCCTAGAGAGGAGATGGAGATCTACTCAGTCTGAATCTGACCGAACACAGGTGAGAGCCCATTTATGGATTTACCTTGTGGCGCTGAGAGTGGCCAAACGTCATCATTGTGCCACTCTCATAGCATCCGCAGATAACCGCCCTGCCGTCCTGTTTAGGGTGACCCGCTCCCTCCTCCAACAGAGGCTGCGGGAAACCCCATTACAGGGTAGAGCAGAGGAATTTGGGATTTATCTACAGGATAAAATCGCTCAGATTCAGAGCGAGTTAGTCTCCATTGATGGTCCAGTGGGATGCCCCGAGGCAGGTCTTGAGACAGTTTTGTGGGAAGAATTTGACTCTGTTACTTCCGAGGATATGGACATGTTACGTGGGCAACTGCGAGCCACCACATGTTTATTGGACCCGTGTCCCTCCTGGCTTGTACTGGCATCCTGGGAGGTGACATGAGGCTGGCTCCAGGAGGTTGTCAACACTTCTCTGAGTGAGGGTTTCTTGCCCGCCTCCCTTAAAGAGGCTATGGTGAGGCCCCTCCTGAAGAAGCCCTCTCTGGACCCAGCATTATTGGTTAATTACCGTCCGGTCTCCAACCTTCACTTTTTGGCGAAGGTTGTAGAGAGTGTGGTGGCACAACAGTTTCCCCGTCACTTGGAGGAAGTTGATTATCTGGACCCGCGCCAGTCCGGCTTCCGGCCCGGGCACAGCACCGAGACGGCATTGGTCGCGTTGGAGGGCCAGAGATGGGGGTTGCTCCTCCATCCTGGTCCTATTAGACCTCTCAGCGGCTTTTGATACCATCGACCATGGTATCCTATTGCATCGGCTGGAGGGGTTGGGGGTGAGGGGCACCGTATTACGGTGGTTCTCCTCCTACCTCTCCGGTCGATCGCAATTTGTGTTGGCAGGAGAGCAGAGGTCGACCCCGAGACCCCTCACATGTGGGGTGCCTCAGGGGTCGGTCCTCTCTCCTCTCCTGTTCAACACATATATGAAGCCGCTGGGCGAGATCATCCGTGGTTTCGGGTAAAGTACCACCTTTACGCTGATGACACGCAGCTGTATATATCTACCCCAAACCACCCCAACGATGCCATAGCGGTGATGTGCCGGTGCCTTGAAGCCGTGCGGGCCTGGATAACTATATATATATTTCCCCTATAACTGGGGCGGTTATAGGGGAAAAAACAATTAAAATTACCCCCTGGCCATAATGATACAGCAGCGCAATCACATTCACATCCCATTCCACACACTAACAATTACATGCACCTACTTAAACACAAAGAGACGTATTTCATTATAAAAAGTTGTTCCAAACGCCCCATCCTTTGTAGCCTACCCCCAGAGGTATCCCTCTTTGCTTATAAGAAGAAAGGGGTCACCTCCTTTCTACCAGCAGCTTGCCTTGCATCTCGTTTGCTATACCCTGATTTGGAAGAGGGATCTGGGAAATTATTTCACCAAAACCAACTAACATTTTCATTAATAAGCTGTAGATTTAAAACAGAACTATTCCATTTTAAAACTTTATTTTGGACTATTATTATGCCCCAAGAACAGAGTTTTTGATATTACAGACATAGTACAGAATTAAGATTTTTTTAAAATCTGAGTTTGGAATTTTAAATATTTATCTAAATGTAACTGATCAATTAGATGGCTAAAATCTTTTAAAATTAGTGGTTTCCACTAGTGTTTATGGGATATGGTCTAAAGCAGGGGTCTCCAACCTTTGCAACTGGCTGGAGAAGTCTGGGAGCTGAAGTCCTTCAGACTTAAAGTTGCAAAGGTTGGAGACCCCTGGTCTAAAGAATCTAGTTGTAGTCTTTAACAAAAAACAGTATGGATAGCAAACTTCTTCTCGTGTTGCAGTGGTTCTCCTCCTACCTCTCCGGTCGATCGCAATTTGTGTTGACAGGAGGGCAGAGGTCGACCTCTAGGCCCCTCACTTGTGGGGTGCCTCAGGGGTCGGTCCTCTCGCCACTCCTGTTCAACACATATATGAAGCCGCTGGGTGAGATCATCCGTGCTTTTGATGTAGAGTACCATCTCTACGCTGATGATACACAGCTGTATATATCTACCCCAAACCACCCCAACGATGCCGTAGCGGTGATGTGCCAGTGCCTTGAAGCCGTGCGGGCCTGGATGGGAAGTAACAGACTCGGACTCAACCCGTCCAAGACCGAGTGGCTGTGGTTTCCGACATCCAGGTACAACCAGTTGACTCCATCACTGGCCATAGGGGACGATCACTTTACACCTGTGGATGGAGCACGCAACTTGGATGTCCTCCTCGATGCCTGGCTGTCCATGGAAGATCAAGTGACAGCCGTGGCCAGGAGGGCGTTTTACCAGGTTCACCTGGTCCGCCAGTTGCATCCCCTATTGGATCGGGGTGCCCTTTGCACAGTCACTCATGCCCTTGTGACATCCCGACTGGACTACTGCAATGCTCTCTACATGGGGCTCCCCTTGAGGTGCACCCGAAGGCTTCAGCTAGTCCAGAATGCAGCCGCGCGGGCAGTTATGGGAGCCTCTAGGTCCTCCCATGTAACACCGCTCCTGCGCGAGCTGCACTCGCTGTCTGTCGTCTTTTGGGTGCGCTTCAAGGTGTTAGTTACCATCTTTAAAGCGCTCCATGGCACGGGACCTAGCTATCTGCGGGATCGCATTCTGCCTCATACATCCCTGCGGCTGATTCGCTCCCACAGAGAGGGACTTCTCCGGGTGCCGTCCACTAGGCTGTGCCAGCTGGCGACGCCCAGGGGAAGGGCCTTCTCTGTGGCGGGCGCGACCCTCTGGAATGACCTTCCCCCCAAAATCAGAACAACCACGGACCTTCGCTCCTTCCGACAGCTATTAAAAACTCATTTCTTCCGTTTGGCTGGCCTAGGGTAATTTTAATTTTAATTTTAAATTATTAAGGGGCTTTTAGGGATAGTTATATTTTTATAGAAGTTCTTAGCGCAGGGTAAGTTTAATTTGATTTTAGCTTTGTATTTTGTTTGTTGTTTGTTTTTAATTTGTTGTTGTTGTTGTTGTTGTTGTTGTTATTATTATTATTATTATTATTATTATTATTATTATTATTATTATTATTATTATTATTATTTTACTCCAAGCAAGAAGATCCAGCAGCTGGTCCTGACATCAAAATTTGAGAAATATAAAGCTACCCTTTTCTCCTCCCCCATCACAACTTACTTTAGAAAGAAACCCTTATACCTGGTGCCTGGGCTTTAATTCCACACTGGAGCTCCCAGCATCGAGACTGTGGCTTCTTTAAGTAAAGGGTAGTAAACAAGGCTTCCACAATTGACTACGGTGGCAGAAAAAGAGGGACCACCTTTGGTGGGAAGGTAACAATGTTCCACGTGCCTTTGACATTTAATCATGTCGGAAATGTCTTCAGACAATGCTGGCTCTTCAACTTTGAAATGAAGTTGAGCACCACCCCCTAGAGTCAGGAACAACTAGCACATAGGTGCAAGGGGAACCTTTTCCTTTACCTTTTTATTCAAGTTTCAAACTTTGTTTTGGAGTACTATTATGCCTTAAGAATGGAGTTTTTGATATAACAGACATAGTTCAGAATTAAGAAGCAAGTTCGTCTTGCCTCTTAAATGCAAGGATTTTTTAAAATTTGGTTTTAATAAATATTTAAATATGTATTTAAATGTAACTGATCAATTAGATGACAGATGGCTAAAATCCTTTAAAATTAGTGGTTTCCACAAGTGTTTATGTGCTATGGCCTAAAGCAGGGGTCTCCAAACTTTGCAACTTTAAGTCTGAAGGGCTTCAG
Source organism: Rhabdophis nuchalis (assembly GCA_039707465.1). Classification (NCBI taxonomy): domain Eukaryota; kingdom Metazoa; phylum Chordata; class Lepidosauria; order Squamata; family Natricidae; genus Rhabdophis; species Rhabdophis nuchalis. Next base: position 43,932,308 of record CM077644.1, on the reverse strand, counting down.
CTCCCAGAGTCTGGGAGCTCCCAGAAGTCTGGGAGCTGAAGTCCTTCAGACTTAAAGTTGCAAAGGTTGGAGACCCCTGGCCTAAAGAAACTAGTTTTGGTCTCTAACAAAAACCAGTACGAATTGCAAACTTTTTTTTTTTTTTGCTCCAAGCAAGAAGATCTAACAGCTGGTCCTGCCTTCAAAATTTGGGAAACACAGAGCCACCATTTCACCCTCCCTCATCATAACTTACTTTAGAAAGAAACTCTTATACCTTGGCATTGAATTTTATTTCCAGACCGGGGCACCAGGCATTGATCAGTTACTTCTAACCGTGGCTTCTTTAAACAAAGAGTAGTAAACAAGGCTTCCACAATTTGTTCTGTTTGTTTTTCAAATGTCATTGAGTTGTTCATCTTCAGGTATATATTTCAAACTTATTTTTTCCTAAGAACTATTTCTTCTGTTGCCTAGAAGAGATTGAACATAAAAAGTGTCCAGCAACTTCATTCATTTACAGGTCAGAACAGGAAACATAATTTACAAAATAAAATGATATATGTTTACTGTGATCTGTAGTCCCACCATCACCATTTTAAGATATTATCATTTATGATAATTACAAAACATTAATTACCAGAAGCGTTCAGACTATCAAGTCCACCGATGCTTTCTCTTCTACCATTCAAGATGCTTCTACCATTCAATACTAAAAGGAAGTAGAATTTGATATTTGATATTGTATGCATAGCCTTTGGACTCCAAGGCATTTTCATATCACTGTCACAGCAGTAATATTTCTTATTAAACAGATATCTATTTTTTTCAACCATTCTTTCAGTTACTCCAGTTCTGTGATGACGCACCTATGGCATGCGTGCCAGAAATAGCACACAGTCCCATCTCTCCAAGCATGCGACCTATCCCCTTTTGCTCTTCCAGGTTCTGGTGTGTTGGCCAGCTGGTCTTCACACAGGTAGGAGTCCCAGAATCTAGAAGAGCAGCTGTCTGTTGCACATTAGTATGCTGGGAACATGATCTACTGGTTTCTGGCACACACATGCACACCGGCCAGCTTCATGCCAGAAACTAGGTGGCTGGTGCACATGTGTGTGCCAGAAACCAGAAGATCATCTTCCCAGAGTGCGCACACGCATCGGACTGGTGGTTTCTGGCACACACACACTTGCACATGCATGTGCTCTTCCGCTGTGCCACTCAATGCCAAAAGGTTCACTAACATTGCTCTAGGTGCTTCAAAGAACCTAATTAATCCTTTCAATTCTCAGCCACAAGGCAACAGGGGATCAGCCGGCTTCTTTTCTCCTTTCTAAGGCTTGCTTTGAATTAAAGCATGCACAGGAGATTTAGAGAACATTGTGCAATTGTCAATAAAGCAGAATGCTTCATACCAGTTACTGCTAAGTAATGTAAGTGTCTAATTCAATTATACCTTATAACAATATGCAGATACTACACATGAATAATATACATCATATCAGAATAATAAATTGAGGGATTTGACCGGAAGTTCTCCAGCTGGACAGACGTGGGGGGAGGGGTGCTCTGAAGAGCCTCATATGATTATATTACATATATTACACAGTCTTGAACTTTAATAAGCCTTCTATCTTTATTATTCTTAAGTATTTGTAACTACCTTCTTCACATGCAGATATGGTTAGTTAAAGCTTTATAATATGCTTTACAATATTTTCCTGATACATTTTATCTGGCAAATTTTTACATATAGAAAACTGACCCCAATTAACAACCCAGGAAAATGATATGCAACTAATATTCCACTCATTCCAGATAGAGATATTTCCTTTGGATGAAACAGGAATATATTAATAATTAGGACCAAGGAATTGATGATCTACTAAAGCAGGGTACTATAAATTAGTACGATGTATTGTGAGGAATTGTGGCTGCAGGAATTATCTATTAAATTGCTTAACTGACAATTTAACTGCAATGACAACCAAGTTATTATGATTTTATTTTTAGAATAATTAAATTTATTTTGTTTCTTTACAGAATTGTATATAGCCTTTTCAATTCATTTGCAGTTTCATTTCAGATTTGAAGCAACTCTCTGGCTCTACTTTCTCTAAAACAGCAGAAGGATTTTTCACATTGGAACCAAGAAACTATGGGCTGTTTAAACCTCTTCCAAGATTGCCCTAAAAGAAAGAAAGAAAGAAAAATATTATTAATTAGATGAGGGTGGGAGGAGCAATAAATGACCTTTCTCCAAAGTATATAATAAAGTTCCTGAATTCATTGTTGTGAAACACTTTGGGATTTTGATTTAAGACCTAAAGATGGCATCAGTAGATGCCACTGTATTTTCCCCCATACCTTATACTCAGAGGGAATACCATTGCACAAGATAAGGATATGGTCCCCTCCATTAAATATGGAAGGAGCTTGCCTTGTCGTTGCTTCACCTCAGCAATCAGCTCCCTCTGCTTGTTGTTTGGGGATTGCTGATTAATGACATCCATGAATCAGGATAGAAGGGACTCTGCACTCATGTGCATGTGAGAAAGGAGTGGATCATTTTGTATTAGTTTTCTGAGATTTGAAGGTTGCCCTTGAATGCAATCTAACCAAGTGCTAAGTCATAGTTAAACATTAATTTAACTTACCCAACCACCTTACCTTTCAATATAGCCTCTCACTTCAGGATTTCTGTTTATTGTTTCTGTGAGTATGTTTATCTGGCCCTTATCTCCTTCAGCTTTCTTTATAAGTTTCTCAAACAACTCCACAGCAATAACTAGAAAAGCTCTTTCAGGTTCTAGCCCAGGAGTTTGACTAATCCAATTCCTGGTGAGAGTTTCTGCTACTTCTCCAAATTTCTTTATCTGTAAATATAGAAAGAAATATTTTTTTTTACAAATTGCAACTACTGAAAGACAACAGGTATTTATGGTGGGGAACAGCTCACCTTAAAATTTGAATCAAATATTTATTAATAGGATTAAACATGTTTTGTTCAACTTGTGCAACAAAATTGTTTGACAATCATAATGCTTAAAGTTTTGCAATTAAATCTTAGAATAGTCTGTTTCATGAACTTTTTCCTTCTTAGGAAAAAGATGATCAAGAGCTGCTGAAGAGACAAGCAAATATGAAATAATGATGTCAAAGCTTGACATGAGATCTTGGCGGAATCGTCTTCCTCTTCAATTCTATACTGAATCATTTGACTTCTTGCCTTGGTTTTTATATTATTCCTGACAAAAGTTAATCACTAGATAATAAAAACAAAAGTAAAACGTTTAAGGATAAAGAAGTCAGAAGATACTGCAACATCCTTTTATTAGTGCCTAAAATAGCAAAAGAATGAAAAATATACAGTAAAATAAGAATTGAAAGAAATAAAATAAGAACAGGGATATAAGTGGCAACTGCAGTGCCTTGAATCCAATAATTAAATATTGTTTGCTATATTAATCTGTTGATCTACATAGATACCACAAAGCTCTAAACACCATACTGCTCTTGAAAATGTAACACAGGGTAGAGGAGAAACAAGCATAAAATAAAACTTCCAGGGAAGATTCACTTCACTAGAGGAGCAGGGATACAATTGCAATGGAGATTGGTGGTCAGATGGTGAATTCTGGCTAATGAAATCTCTCTAGAAAAAGAAAAGAGCATGAGATCTCTTACATGAACTCTGGACAGATGGTTCTTGTTAGTAGACTGCAGGAGCTGAAGTTTTTATGATTAATTTTGGAGTTGAGTGGCTGTGAATCATGGATTCAATCCAGCTGCAATACAGTCTATTCAGGGGTGTCAAACTGGTGGCCCCTGGGCCAGATGTGTTGCATGCAGGCCACGGCCACCCTAATTCCATGAAGGGGGGAAACGTTGCAAAACGTCACATAAAGGCAATGTAATGTGATGATTTTGACACCCATGGATATGGATGGACATAAGGCTCACTGAACCACAATTCTTAATCACTTTCGGAAATTGCTTAACTGCTTTTTAGCTATTAGGAACCTTCACAATGGTAAGTTTTAGGGCAATGAGTAATCCTTGGGGAAAGTAGTTTAAAGAAAAAAGGGTCACTAAGGGCACATTGATTTTGGAAAGTTACAAATGGACTAAGGATTCAAATGGGCTTGAAGTAAGATTTGACATTAATTATAAGACTCATTTCCATGAGAAAGAAAGAATTTTGAATTCTTTAGGAAACAAGAGGGTGGTGTTTTGAAAACTGGACACTAGAGGGAACTAGAAAGAAATAAAGATTAAAGTAGGCAAGAAAATTGTAAGTGAGCACCTCTTCACTCTAAATGAGTTCAAATTACCAGGACCAGATGGATTACACCCCAAGGTTTCTGAAAGAACTGGCAGACGAGATCTCAGAACCACTGAACTAAATCACCGGGGAACTACCAGAGGACTGGAAAAGAACTGATGTAGTTTCCATCTTCAAAAAAAAAAGAGGGGGGGGAGAATAGATCCAGAAAACTACAGAACTATCACCCTGACCTCAATACCTGTGAAGATTCTGGAAAAGATAATCAAGCAATGAATCTGTGAACACTTAGAAGCAAAGTCATAACCAAAAGTCAACATGGGTTTGTCAAAAACAGATCATACTAGACAAATCTTACTGCATTCTTTGACAAAGTGACAAAATTAGGAATGTTGTGGATATAATTTACTTGGACTTCAGTAAGGCATTTGATAAAGTAGACCACAACCTATTACTTGATAGGATAGAAAAATGTGAGTTAAACAGCATTACCACCAGATGGATTTGTAACTGGCTGACCAGCTGCACTCAATGTGTAGTCCTTAATGGAACCACATTTATATAGATGGAAATATGCAGTGAGGTACCCTAAGGCTGTTTTAGACCCAGTATTCTTCAACAGCTTCATCGATGATTTAGATGAGGGAATAGATCAGATGTGGTATTCAGCCAGTTCGTACCAGTTTGCCCGAACCGGTGGCAGAAATTTTGCCCAGTTTGAAGAACCGGTAACAATGGTCAGCTGGCCATGCTCCCAAACTGATCCCCCTGTCGCTGGTTGCTCACCCTGCCCATCTGGTCGCTGCTTGCTTACACTGCCTCTTTGCATACTGGCTCTCAAAGAGGCCGGTGGCTGGCCACAGGCTGCTGAAAAGTCATCTGGTTGGCAAAAAAAGTGGCTGCCGCCACCACCATCTTCTTCGTGCATGTGCATCTTATTGCTGTTATGACTTCAAGTAAAGACAGGGTCCGGAATCAGGTTTGCTCAAAGACATAGCTTTTATTAGCTAGGCACAGCTTACAGAAGAAGATAGGTTCAGTAAAAGAAAGGTGCGGTAGACAGGGGCTCCCGCGCTTTGACAGCTCTTTATATTTGGAGCTGTCAAAGGGGGAGCCAATCAGGCTGCAGCAAGGCCAGGCGCGCCTCAGCCAATCAGGCGCGTCTGTCAGTTGGCTGCCTTGCTACAGCCTGTTGCCAAGGCTCCAAGAGGCAGCCTGGAAGACCTGCGGCCGGTCGTAAGTCGAGACCGGTCGCAGGTCGAGGACACAACACCCCTTTCCCCCCTCGGTCTGCGCATGCGCGAAAAAGCTGTCCATCAGGAGAGCGGAGCATGCGCAGTCCGCTGGATTGTCCCAGAGTCTCGTCAGGAGCCGGAGGAAGAGGACGTGTCCCTGGAAGCTCCTCCTTGCCGGGGTGTAGCTCCAGGCGACGTCATCGGAGAGGCCTACCGGATAGGCGGAGTCCTCTGGAACGGTGAGTCGGGGCGAGGGGGCGTGGCGATTGTTGTGTAGGCCTGGTCGTCCGCTCGGCTTGAGCTAGGCCTATGAAGGTTGCCGGTAGTCAGGCGAAGAGGCGTGGTCTTCGATAGGGAGGCCTGGTCGACTGGTCGGCTTGGGCCAGGCCGATGATGGCGGGAGGCAGGACAGGCCTGACAGGGAGGTGGCAGGGAGGCCTGACTAGCGAAGGCCGTTTTGCAGGTCTCCCGGATCTCGGCGTGGTCTTCGATGGGAGGGCCTGGTCGGCGTCAGCCCGGCCAGGCCGAAGATGGTTGCTGGGAGTCGGGGAAGCCCAGGCCCGGCCGGGCGGGCTGTTGGGCCCCGGCGAGGCAGCCGGATGGTTAGCCGCTGTGCTGCTGGCGCTGCGGTGGTCTGGTGCCTCGCCTTGCGTTTGAAGGCTTGTCGGTTTCTTTTGGGTGCGAAGGCTTGTCGGTTTCTTTTGGGTGCGAAGGCTTGTCGGTTTCTTTGGGTGCGAGGCTTGTCGGTTTCTTTGGGTGCGAGGCTTGTCGGTTTCTTTGGGTGCGGAGGCTTGTCGTAGCGGCAGTAGGTGGGCCTTGCACGGCGACTCAGGAGTCCCGTAGGCCTTGGCTGCTTCTGTCGGCTCGATCCGAGGAAGAAGCGGTGCGTTTCGTAGTTCCTGGCTGTTTCTGGTGGCTTTGTCCGAGGGCGAAGCGGTGTCCCGCGGCAGGTCGTCGACCGCTGCCGGGGTAGCCACGGCTTGCGCGGTTTCGAGGTCTCGGCCGCCGCAGCTCGAGGGGTCTTCGAGCGTCCTGGCCCGGTCGTACTAGCCGGCAGGGAAGCGCTCGAGGCGGGCCGTAGGAGACCCAGGTTTCCGTGGCCGCTTCGATGGGTCGAGCGGGATCGTACCGCAACAAAACAGGGAGGGTAAAAATTCTTTTCGCTATTTCTCGATGAGCGCTGCCTGATCCCACCTTCGTCGCCAGTGTTATGACTTCAAGTAAAGACAGGGTCCGGAATCAGGTTTGCTCAAAGACATAGCTTTTATTAGCTAGGCACAGCTTACAGAAGAAGATAGGTTCAGTAAAAGAAAGGTGCGGTAGACAGGGGCTCCCGCGCTTTGACAGCTCTTTATATTTGGAGCTGTCAAAGGGGGAGCCAATCAGGCTGCAGCAAGGCCAGGCGCGCCTTAGCCAATCAGGCGCGTCTGTCAGTTGGCTGCCTTGCTACAGCCTGTTGCCAAGGCTCCAAGAGGCAGCCTGGAAGACCTGCGGCCGGTCGTAAGTCGAGACCGGTCGCAGGTCGAGGACACAACAATTGCCTCGCAAGTCTGCTTGGATGGGATGCACATGCGTGAAGAAGGTGGTAGTGATGTCAGCCACTTTTTTGCTGACCAGAGGACTTTGCAGCAGCCTGTGGCTAGCCGCCGACCTCTTTGAGAGATGGTATGCAAGGAGTCAGCGGCTAGGAGGCTTCTTTGCCATCCAGCTGCTTCCCAGCAGCAGCAGCTGGCCTGGGGCAGCTGAAAACTTGGGTCAGCTTGCCTTCTGAACTGGGCCAGCTGCCGCGGAAGATAAGCAACCAAAGAGGCGATGGAGGGGTGAGGAAGTGAGGAAAGGGGGGTGACTAGCGAAGGGAGGGTAAATGAGAAAACTCCCCCAAATTTTCTTGCCTTTTCCTGTGGGTGTGGCTAGGTGGGGGGGAAATGTGACTGAGTGAGAATGGGTGTGAGTGATGTCATGTTGGCCGCACCCACTCAGTCACATGCTCCCCCCCCCACCTAGCCACCCCACTGAACTGGTAGCAAAAATTTTTGAATCCCACCACTGGGATAGATGGATAACAAATTTGCAGCAGGAATAGCCAGCATCCAGAAGATAGGCTTAAGATACAGAAGGCTATTAAGAGACTTGAACATTAGGAATTATCTAACAAAATGAAATTATTGTGAAAAAAGTAAGGTTCTACACTTAGACAAGAAAAACCAAATGCTCAGGTATAGTATACATGGTACCAGGCTCAATAACACTGAACTGGAATTCACAGCCTCCTGCACCTTAACCACTAGGCCAAATATGCAAGTGAAACTGTAATGGCTTAATAATTTAGAGGGATGTACAAATAACGAACCAGAAGAGTGGCCTGGATATGGGATATATCCCCATATGGAATTTACAAAAGAGACTTTTGTTAGTTTTGAAGGATTTTGTGAGAAAGGTCAGAGAAAAAAATAAAAAGAAATCAAGTTCTAGGACATTATTTGAAGGGATTAAAGATTAATGTTGTCAAAGTATAAGGAAGGGTATAAAGTTATTTTATGTGATTCAGGTTATATAGGTATGTTGTTAATTCTGCTAATAATAAGGCTCCAAAGATTTTTTTTTTTTTACAGGTAAGAAATGATATATGGGAAGAAAAAATCATTTATTGTATTTAAGAGAAGGTACTGAATTACTAAAAATGTTTATACTTGGAATATGGAAGGGGAATTTATTTCTTTATATCTTTACTATTTTACTATACTATTTTTCTATTTTGCCTTCTTTTCTGAACTTCGTTTTTCTTTTCATTGTTTTTTTTGAAGTTTGTACTGATTTAATAGCAACATTCAACAAAATTACTATTTTTTAAAAATAGCATAAAGCATATCAAACTAAGACAGCTCAAAGTAGCCCATGTCAACTGCTTTGCATCTATGAGGCAACAGAAAAGTATTCTGGCAATATTTACATCTACATAGATAATTTCTATTAGATAATGGTAAATTAAAACTAATGGATTTGGTCCAGAATACTTAGGAAGGGAATTACCTTTGTTATCCTTTCCTCTGCAATGACTGCCTGTACATGGCCCTCTATCTCTGTGTTGTACTGATCTCTTATGGATTGCAGTAACATGGCAATATCAACTGGATCAAAACTGCTTGCAGAATCAACTGTTGGTTAAAAGAAAGCCAATACAGATTTATAAAAATATTCTAATTCATTTTCTACTCCATTTCAATTCTAATCCTTTTGGCATGTCCCATTTAACATTTAACTACATCTTAAGTTTATCTAATGAGAATTTAGATTTGCTTATTTAAAAAATACAGATAATTTTTCAGGTTACAATCACTTGTTCAGCGACTATTCAAAGTTAGGAAAGTGCTGAATGAAGGGGACTCCAAACCAATCTTTGAAGTTGCGATTAACGCAGCATTCTTGCAGTCATGCGATGATCATTTTTGACATTCCCTACTGGCTTCCCATAAGCAATATCAATGAGGCAGCCAGCAGGAAGTTTCAAGTTGTTCCTGCTGCTTTTCCATAATCTCACACTTTATATGGTCTGCCTTTAGCACATTCCCTATCCCCCTATGGCATCCACATCCTCCGATGCTCCATTAGTGCCTGCCTGTGACATTTCCTGCCCGCTCATAGCTTTCAAGCACAGTTCTCACCTGCTGGCCCACTTGCCTGGGGCCTGGGTCTTATCAATTCTGGGTCTATAAAGAGAAAACAAAGGTTTTTGGGTTTTAGTTTGCATAATTGTGAAGATAAAAGCAATGGATGCTGTTATCATTAATTTGATAACATTGATGGATGTTATCAAAGTAATAGATACATTGAACAGCGGATATCTTGGTATTGTGAGACATTTTATATCTATATCTATATCTATATCTACAGTATATCTATATCTATCTATAATTGTTATTGTTATTTATACTGTTTCCATCTTTCCCTTAATATATTAACCAAATCCACAAAGGTCTGAGAATCAGTGTCTCCAAGTTAATCAAATTAGCAGATTTCCTCAAACCTTGAAAAAGGTCACTGAGACCTAATCTACATATCAAAAGATAAGGTCTGTAAACACAAATAAAGTTAACCAAATTAAGTCTCCCAATAGAACTATATATTCACAAGAATACATACACACTCACACACTCACACATACACGCCTCTCACCACATAGACACTTTCCCACCCCAGACAAGCTTCTCCATCCCAGACAAACAAACTTTTGTTTTTAGGAATAAATATTTCTACTTTCCTACCAGCTGTCTGGATTTCATTTTTATTTAGACTTGTGCAACCTCAGTTTGAGTTGGAACCCCGAATTATTCTTCTGACAGTATCAGTGGGTTCCTCCTGGTATGCACCGGTACAGTTAGTGGAAATCAGCCCTATGTTTGAGGACCAGTAGTGTGGCAGCCTGGACATGCCCCCATACCAGTACAGTCTCCTGGCCTGCCCCCACTTGCTCGCCCCGCCTGCCCGGTCACCTCTCTCTCTCTCTCTCTCCTGCCCACCCTTCTGCACCATGCTTGCCCCGCCTACCCACTTCCTTTGCCTCTGAAAAGTTCTCAGAAGAAGAACCAGAAGAAGAAAGAACTGGTGAGTTGCTGCACCCAGGGGGGCGGGGGTGGATGTTGGGGAAGAGAAAGAGAGAGGCTGAAGGAGTGTGTATGCACAGAGTGAAAATTTTAAAAACTTCAGAGTGAATCCAGGAAGAGGGAAGAAGGATAGTGGGAGAGAGAAAGAGAGAGAGGGAGGGGGAGGGAGAGAGGTTCCGTGTTTCCCCCAAAATAAGACAAGGTCTTATTTGCTTTTGACTCCTGAAATAAGTGCTTGAACTTATTTTCAGGGAGGTCCTATTATTTTTGAGGTGCAGGAGGTGGCAAGCGCAGTCACCTCATGGTTCCTGTTGTGTTGCAATATTTTCGGGGAGGGCTTATTTTGGGGGAAGGGCTTGTTTTAGCGCATGCGCTCAAAAGCCCGATTGGGCTTATTACCCGGGGAGGTCTTATTTTCAGGGAAATGGGGTAGAGAAAAGCAAGAAGGAAGGAAGGAAGGAAGGAAGGAAGGAAGGAAGGAAGGAAGGAAGGAAGGAAGGAAGGAAGGAAGGAAGGAAGCACCGCTAACCTTGGCACTAGACCTGGCTTCAGAGAACACTTTGAAACAGCACAGCAATCTTTGAGTCCTTGAGTTATGACCATAATTGAGCCCAAAATTTTGGTTGCTAAGCAAGAGCATAGTTAAGTGAATTTCACCACATTTTCACCATATAACAGTCATGTGCAAGCTAGGGAATAACATCTGAAGGCGTGTGTAATGTTCTAATGTACAGCAGTTAGTTTAATGTGTGGCAGGAAGTGGACTCAGGGTGTTTTTTTTCCAAATGCAGTAAATGAGGTTCAATGTGTATAGTTTTAGAAGAGCTCTGTGTGTGTCTGTGCTTGTGTGTGTACATATGCATAGAGTAAATAGAAGATAAGGTATCTTTTGTGTGCTTATACACACTATACTATGTAATAAGTATATACACATATGGCATATATACATAGGATTAAATAGAATATTTTGGATGTTTAGTGGTAAATAAATGGACAGATAAATTTTATCTTGTTGAGGCCTTTCAGGCGAGGAGAGGCCAGGCAAGGCACCCCTTGATGTGAGAGACATCAAGATGGTCATACCCACCTGGTCATGTGACCACCAAGACATGCCCTCAAAATAGGCCATGCCCACAGAATAGGTAGTAAAAAATATTGAAACCCACCCCTGGACAGTATGTAATGGTTGTAAACCTCAAAATGGTACACAACAGGCTCCAACTAAATTATTTTGCTTCACAATTGATGTGTCTGAGACAGAATTTGAAGTCACTCACACAATGATTTCAGAAGTGATTGCATAGAATAAACTGATCTAACTGGTTTTAGTTTCAATTTGGAGACCAATTCCTTTGTTATTAGATTTAAGGACTGCTTTTCTATTTGCCCAGGGTCTCCAACCTTGGCTGAGGAATTGTGGGAGTTGAAGTCCACAAGTTGTAAAGTCGCCAAGGTTGGAAATCCCTGCTCTATAGTGTCTGCCTGTGGCACTTTACCTGTCTCCCATGGCAGCCACTCACCTTCCACTGCTCCACATGTTCCTGTGACACTCCTTCACCCACCCATAGCTCTCAACCACAGTTCTCACCTGCTGGCACACTTGTCCAGGTCCTGTATCTTGTCAGTTCTAGGTCTATGAAGAGAAAACAAAGTTTTCTATCTCAGAGGACAAGGAACCTAAAGGGAGAAAGTTACCTATGAAACTCACTCACCTAGCCTAGCTTGCATAATTGTAAAGATAAAAGAAGTGGAGGAAAGTTAATGGATATTATAATTGTAATAGATATATTGTACAGGGAGAATCTTGATATGCAATGGTTTTAAACCTCAAAATAGCAACAGCATGCTCAGGCTAAAGTATTTTGCTTCACAATTGATGTTTCTGAGACAGAATTTGAAGTCCCTCACACAATGACTTCACAAGTGATTTCGTAGAATAAACGCAATGTGGTTTCAATTTGGAGGCTAGTTCTTATGTTACTGTTAGATCTGGGGACTGCTTCTGTTCACTTTCATGTCTTATGTCAGTGGTCATGATATTAGATCATTGATCATTGACCAAATGGCTGTGGAAAACACCACCATTGCTCTATTTACCACATTGTGTTACTATTTGCATCCATTACAAAGAAGAGTAATTTATGTATATCTCATGTTTCCTGCTACTGAATCAGGAGTCTGGCAATTCAGCATTTTGAAAACTCAAGGACGGACTTTGTTATAGTGTGTGTTTTAAAAACTGCCTCCTTAAAGTCCCACCATCAACCATCCCAATGTAAGGTTTTAAATACGTACTTGAATATAAATCCAATTTTTTCCCATACAGCACAACCCATGGTCATGCTAGCTACTGAGGCAAACATAGGCTTGCTGAAAATAGTAACTCTTACAGAATTAACAACATCCTAAAACTTTAGTACACATGAAATCAACTGATGTTTTAATTAATAAGCAGTAGATTTAAGTAGAAAAATTCAGTTTTAAAATGTTATTGAATTTTAAAATTTTATTTAAATGTAGCTGATCAATTAGAGGGAAAATGGTGAAAATCTTTTAAATTAGTGGTTTCCACTAAATCTATGCACTGCAGCCTGGCAGTCAAACTCGATTGCATCACGCCGCCATGTGATGTATCATGACATTTTTCGTCTTTGCGGAGCTGGGGTGGGCGTGGCCTGCATGTGGTGCATCTGGCCCACAGGCCCTCAGTTTGACACCCTGCATATGGCATATGGCATATGTGTCCCGGTGTCTGGAAGCCGTGCGGATCTGGATGGGAAGGAACAGACTCAAGCTCAACCCGTCCAAGACTGAGTGGCTGTGGCTACCGGCGCCCCGGTTCAACCAGTTGACGCCATTACTGGCCATAGGGGGCGAACATCTAGCCCCTGAGGAGCGGGCATGCAACTTAGGCGTCCTCCTGGACTCTCGGCTGTCTATAGAAGATCATGTGACAGCTGTGGCCAGGGGGGCATTCTACCAGGCTCGCCTGGTGCGCCAGTTGGACCGGGACGCCCTTCGCACGGTCACTCATGCGCTTGTGACATCTCGTCTGGACTACTGCAATGCTCTCTACATGGGCTCCCCTTGAGATGCACTCGGAGGCTACAGCTGGTCCAGAACGCGGCCGTGCAGGCAGTTATGGGAGTTACTAGATACTCCCATGTAACACCACTCCTGCGCAAGCTGCACTGGCTGCCTGTGGCCTTTCGGGTGCGTTTCAAGGTGTTATCATCTTTAAAGCGCTCCATGGCACAGGACCTAGTTATTTGCGGGATCGTATCCTGCCTCATACATCCCTTCGGCCGATTCGCTCACACAGAGAGGGACTTCTCCGGGTGCCGTCCACCAGGCAATGCCAGCGGGCGATGCCCAGGGGAAGGGCCTTCTCTGTGATGGGCCAGACCCTCTGGAACGACCTACCCCCGGATATTAGAATGACCACGGACCTCCGCGCCTTCCGCCAAAAAGTAAAAACCTATTTGTTCCTCCAGGCCGGCTTGGCCTAATTTACACTTCTCGCCCCAGTCTGTTTTCTCAAACTGTCTATTGGGTTTTAATGGGTAGTAATTTTAATGTTCTTAAATTTTTAGTACAGGGTAGTTTAATTCGCTTTTAACTTTGTGTGTATTGTATGTTTTTATATGTTTTTTTAATTTTCCTGTACACTGCCCCGAGTCCCTTCGGGGAGAGGGGGCGGTTTATAAATGTAATAAATTATTATTATTATTATATAGCAGTGATGGCAAACCTATGGCACAGGTGCCACAGGTGGCACGCTGAACCATTTCTTAGGGCACGCGAGACGTTGCCCGATCAGCTCCAGCACACGTGTGTGTGCTGGCCAGCTGATTTAGGCCTTCTTTTGAGGCCATTTTTCGCCCTCTGGAGGCTTCAGGGAAGCTCCTGAAGCCTCTGGAGTTGGGGGGGGGTTGTTTTCACCCTCTCCAGGCTCCTAGAAAGCCTTTGGAGCCTGGGGAGGGCAAAAAAAAAGGCATCAAAAGCAGGGGGTCATGCACATAGCATTATGGGTGTGGCACGCCCACACACGACCCCCCTGAGCTCCCCCCGCTTTTGGCACGCGAGCCAAAAAAGGTTAGCCATCACTGGCATATAGAAACTAACAAAAAATACTATGGTAGCAAACTTATGTTTTCCTCTAGATGCAGCTGCTGGTCCTGACTTCAAAATTTGGGAAATACGAAGCCACTAGCATCCCACCCCACCCCTTGCAAACTTTCTTCCAAATAATTGTCATTACCTTCAATTACGATCATTTTTCTAGGCTGGAGAGGATATTGCTTCCTTGAGTAAGAAGTAGTAAATAATGCTTCCGCAATTTGTTTCGTTTGTTCTCCAAATGTCTTTGAGTTGTTCATGTTCAGCTATGTATTTCAAACAGAAGTTTCTGCCTTATATTTCTAAGAGTTGTTTCTACTGTTTCCTAGAAGAGATCAAACATAAACAGTCTCCACCAGTTTCCTTCATTTACAGCTCAGAAGATATAACATTCAGCAGATGCTCCTCAGAACAGGAAACATAATTTACAAAGTAATATTATTTATGCTTCCTGTGATACATTGGTAGCCACACCATAGCCATTTAAATATATTGTTAACTATGATAAACAAGAAACATTAATTACCAGAAACAGATATCAAGTACAACATTGCTTCTTTCTCTTCTACTATTCAAGACTCAGTTGCTTAAAAGGAAGTAGAATTTGATATTTGATATTGTATACATAACCTTTGGACTCCAAGACATTTTCATGTGGCTATAATAGCAGTAATGTGTCTCATTAAGCAACTGCAAAGTGTATTTTTTTCAACAATTATTTCAGTTATTCTAGATGCATACTGTAAATCTCATCTGTTTATAACTTGATCATATTTAACAATCGTTTCCTACCATTGAAGAAGAGTTGGGTTTTCCAACTATAAAGTTCCCTTCAAGTTTATCTTGACCCCTAACAGCTTTAGGTACCATTTATTTAGGCTTTATTGATAACAATGTAGGGCTTATTTTCCTCCCCCCCCCTAATTTGTATAAGGACAACTGTTATTTCTTGACACTACGCCGACTAGCTTCTAACAAGGTTTTACCCTGTGTTGTTTTTAAAACTTGGCTAAGCTTGGTTCTGCACTGCTTTCTACCTGAACTTCTAGATATTTATTATGTATGTATGTCTGCCCAGCTCCAGTGAGCTCATGATATAGCAATAGCACTAAAACCTATATACTGCTTCACAGTGCTTTACTCTCTGAGTGGTTTGCAGAGTCAGCATATTGTTCCCAACAATCTAGGTCCTCATTTTACCAACCTTGGAAGGATGGAAGGCTGTCACCCTTGAACCGGTGAGACTCGAATTGCTGGCAGCAGGTGGTCAGCCGAAGTAGAAGTAGCCTGTAGTACTGCAATCTAACCACTGCGCTACCACAGCTCTTATATTGTGCTTATAGATACTTGGAAATATTATAATTCATAGATGTTACCATAACCAGGAAACAAGGCCCTTCAGGACTCCTGGTCTACGTCTTCAATGCCTTCTGAGCCTTGTCTTCTAAGAGGCATTCCAGGGAAGCAATGGTGGAAGTAAAAACAACTTCAGCTTTAATGGAGACAGTAGCCCTAGTGGAAAGTGGAACCAGTGGATGCATTGGCTCCCCAAACTCTTCTCCAGATTAAGGAGAAGATTTGGGATTTTCCAGAGTGCTTCTAACAGATGTTCTTTACAACAAAACTACTTAAAAGAGGTCTTGGCAGGGTTTTAATACTCTGGGAACTGGGAGAATTAGCTTTGCTAAAGTCAGTTCAGAACCATCAAAAAGATTATGGGTTCACCTACTTCCCTTCATAACCTGTACTAGAAATGGCTATGAATATAGGGTGTGGGGGTATGCAATGGGTCAGTGGTTAAAGATACTGAGCTTGTTAGCTGCAAAGTTGACAGCCTGAGTTCGAGATGGAAAAAGAGGTAGCTTATCCAACAATACTGCTGTTTTTCCCAAAGCAAAACATAACTTCCATCTGGGTTGAGAAAAAACAGATGCAACGTTTTCTCCTGCTATAGACATTTTTTTCTAGAGCAGAAGAACCAATTCTTGCTCAGAAAAATAACAAAGGCAGGCTGTAAATTTACTTGAGTGCAGAAATATTAAAATGACTTTGAAAGTGACACAATTTTCCTGAGACAAGAGAAAAACATACACCTTTTTAAAACCTCCTACTTTTAGGTCAAAGAAACTATATTCTACTTTATTTTTTTCCTTTCAGTATTGTGTGGGTTTTTCAAATACACTGTATTTTAGACCAGCTATCTGAATGTTCAACTATTCTGATTCGTTTCCTATGTACAGTAAGAGATTTTACAGAGCTGAAGCAAACATACAGGGTGATTGCTGAATAAACCTAGAAAAGAATCCATGTAAGAGCAAACCACTTCAGATGTAGGTTACCTTCCATTGTATTGACATCTGAACTGACACCCTTCCTTTTCCATGAACAGCTGTGAAAACATGGCTTTCAAAGGGGCTTTTTGGGATAAGATCATTCCAGCACTGAATGATAGAAGAATCCGTTGATTGTAATTTTATCAGGAATGGTTACTATTAATTTTAACCCTAGTTGTAGTGCACTGTAATCCACCAATTTTTTGGAAATGAAATAGGATCTAAATGGAAGTAAATCAATACAAATATTTTATACACCTTGCTACTCCATTGACTTAGCATCTAAGTGAAGCACATGCACTGCACAGTTGCTGAGACCACTGCCAACAAAAGCACTGACAGCGCTTTGCCAAAGTGTATAGAAGCCTGGTCATCAGCCGAAAGAATGGAATTTATCCCAATATCAAAGAAAAGTGATACAAAACACTATTCCAACCACTGAACCATAACCTTGATACCACATGTGTGCAAAATTTTCTTGAATCCAACTGCCAACAAGAAACTGACTGATATAGAAGCATGATTTCAGAAAGGAAGAGGAGCACGTGATCATATTGCTAATCGATGTTGGATGATGGAAAAAGCACAGGAATACCAAAAAGCCCTCTACATGTGCTTTATTGACTAAACAAACACCTTTGATTGTGTTGACCATGATAAGCTCTGAAACTGCCTCAAACAACTGAGAATATCTCACCACATCCACTCATTCAGTCATTGTACTCTGATCAGGCAGCCATTGCAAGAATGGAAGATAGAGACAAAGTGGCTCAGAATGGAAAAAGGCACACAACAAGGTTGCATCATGTTACCTGTACTATTCAACATGTACACAGAAATAAATTATGAGGAATGCACATTTAAAGGAATCTACCATTGGGGTTAAAATGGGTGGTAGAAGTATCAACCTCTGATACGCAGAAGATACGTTACTTGTGGAAAACAAGGAGGATTTGGAGTTGTTAATCGTGAGACTCAAAGATAAAAAGTGACAATACACAGGCCAGAGTGTATAAGGTACTTTTTTCTTTAGTTTTTCTTTTATTACAATACCAAATTTTCACATCCAATGAAACTATTTTAGAGGCATACAAAATATTGATTACCATTATGAGTTGGAGAACATTGGAAAGGGACTGTGCTCCTTTGTGTATGAGTGACATGAATGTTTTATTGTTGTTTTTACATATTGACTTAAAACCTGAAATATTTTTGCTGAGGATTTTACCAGAAAATTATAGTAAAGAAAATGTATATTTGATTATTCATGTTATAACAGCAGCTATGATTGTATTTGCACAAAATTGGAAAAGTGAAGAGATCCACCCCCTACAGAGGAGAATGTGATTAGGAAAATATTAGAATGTGCAGAAATGAATAGATTGACATTGGCTATCAAGAGAAAGAACAAACTGATTATTATACAATTTGGTATTATTCTATTTAAAACAGGTGGCCCTATGGGTTTAATAAATAAAAAAATTGAAATGAAGCAGAAATAAAATTATAATTGCAAATGTTTTAATTTGTAATTTACTTATATACTCATATTATGACAAAGAAATTTGTACTTGGTTTAAGAAAAGCTGCACAAAACATTTTTTTCCATACACGGCAGTCAGAATTTAGAGAGAACATTGCTAAGTGACATCTTCCTGACACACAAATGCTCCTTAATTTACCATCACCCTGAAATCTCAGCTCTTCCATTTTAATTTTAATTCTGAAGATAAATGCGAAGTTCCTTTTATTTGTCCATTGACATGTTCTTCATATTTGGCCTTTTGAGGTTGGTTGGTTTAATTTTTCTAAACACAAAGTTTTCATTTGCCTTAAAAGTTATTCTGTAGAAACTTTTACAGACACCTTGTAAGACCTACAGCTTCATCTAAAGAATACAATAAATAAACCATATACAAACTCTTCCTGGTTATGATCAACCCCATAAATTAGAAAAAAAAATCAGGATGTCAGGCCTGCCACTGTCTCCAGAACTGTCTTCAAGAGCGAGACAAATGCCTGCAGGGCTTCCAGCTTGTTTTCAGACTGCTTCACTAACATCTGCATCTCTGCACTTCCAGTCTCCAGCTGCAGCTCAGTTAGGAAAAGGCAGCCTGTGTCACCCTGTGCCCCTAGGTAGACTTTCCATGACTGTGAACCAGGCTTGCTCATTGCAATAGTCTGAATATGGACCATCTGCAGAGCAGCCTGCAAAGTCTCCGGCTGCACGGATTCCTGCCAAGGAATGGCTTGCTGGCAGCCAACAGCCAGGTTTAGCCATGTCCTCTCAAATTGCTCTGCAGTCAGACATAGACTAGATATTAAGGTAAGGCTACTGGAACTGGCATTAATAACAGGGTCCTTCTCCTTTTCCAACATCAGCGGCACTGAAAAAGAAAGAAAGGCCATAATATTTACTTATTATTACATACATTTGTGTACCATCAAATCATCTGACTTTCAGCAATAGGTTTTCAGCAATAACTTCTGTTAAAACACATTTAAACTCATCCTTCTAATCCTCTGTATAAAATACATCGTACATCAAAATCAAGATCAAAATTATCATCATAACATTATGTGTTAAATGAGCAGTGGTGGTGTAGTGGTTAGAGTGCAGTTATGCAGGCTATTTCTGCTGATCCAGCTGCCAGCAATTTGGCAGATCGAATCTCACCAGGTTCAAGATTGACTCACCCTTCCATCATTCTGAGGTTGGTATAATGAAGACCCAGAGTGTTGGGGATGCTGACTCTGCAAAACGCTTAAAGACGGCTGTAAAGCACTATGAAGCGGTATATAAGTCTAAGTGCTATTGCTATAAGAGCAATCTAGATCCACTATTAGTTTCCAAAGATTATTTGAATAAACTAGTTTGACAACTTTGCAAATATCCAGTACCTGGATATTCCACACTAGTCCACACTGTTAGGGCCATGAATGAAACGTATCATAAGAACATAAACGTATCATAAGAACATAAGCAGTGTCTCCTGGATTGGATCCCTGACCCATATAATCTGACAATATGTTTTCACCGTGGCCAACCAACCGCATAAGAAAGACCATTAGCCTCCCAGTAAATGTCTATATTCTTTCTCTGGCTCCATATCAGGGGTGAAATCCTCCCAGTTTGGCCCAGTTTAGTGAACCGGTAGTAAAAAAAAAAAGCTTCCGAGGATTGCGTGGCTCAGCTATGAGCCACACGATCGTGGGAAGCTTCCCCCCCCCCTTTTTAAAGCATTTTTTACCTGCCTATTCGCCCAAACCTGCAGGAAAAAACTGCTTTAATAAGTGAAAAAAAGTTGGCATGCCCACAGAATCGATGGGCAAAAAAATTAGATTTCACCACTGGTCCACATTCTTGTTTCTTATGTAAGAAAGAGTGTCTTAATTGTATCTACCAGTAGGCCATGACTTCCAACCACAATGCAGACTGAAATTTACATCATGAATCATTGCGGTCCTAAATCAAGCGAGACCCAGTTTTGCAACAATTTTTACAATGGTCATTAAGTAAATAACATAGTTGTTAAGCAAATCCTGCTTCTCTAATGTATGTTATTTGGTTGTAAAATTTGATCATGTGACTGCAGGATGTGGCAATCGGTTGTAAATGCAAGCTGCTTTCCAAGCACTTGAATTGCAATCATGTGACTATGGGGATATGATGGTACACTGAATCCTTAAATACCATAAATGCATCTAGTCCAGTGCTTCTCAATTATTTTCTGTCAGGCCCCCCCTAGGAAGAAGAAAACATTTCGCGCGCCCCCCCCCCGCGCGACTGTAAATAGTATCATTTGTCTATAAAATTGTTATAAGTACACCTCTGCATAACACTGTATCCTTATTAACGTATAAGAGAATAAAAAAAAGAAAGAAATTTCTTTCTCTTTCTTTTTTCTCTTTCCTTTCTGTCTCTCTCTTTCTCTCTCTCTCTCTGTCTGTCTTTCTTTCTCTTTCTTTCTCTCTCCCACTTTTTTCTTTCTTTCTTTTTCTTTCTCTCTCTCTCTCTCTGTCTGTCTCTCCTTCGTCTGCCCATCTATCACTGTGTCTGTGTGTGTGTGTCTGTCACTCTCTGATTCCTCCCTCCCTCCCTGTCTCTCTCTGTGTCTGTGCCTCTCTCTGTCTGTGTGTCGTCGTCCCTGCCCCGCCCCCACTCCCCGCGGAGTCTCCTCAGCCCGGCTCACCCGCTGTGCTTGATCGCTCTTTCGCTCGCTCAGGAGCTGAGAAGCCTCCGTGTGTGTGTGCGTGCGTGTGAGGAATGGCAGTCCCTGGAAGACGACGAGTGGCCAGCATGCCGGCTGTGGAGGGAGGGAGGGAGGAGGGAGAAAGGGAATCGGCAGAGCCCAGGAGTCCAACCATCAAACGCGCCCCCCTTTACAGAGCCTCGTGCCCCCCCTGGGGGGCGCGCCCCACTATTTCAGAAACACTGATCTAGTCCAAGAAGGACTGCAATTACCACAACAGCCATAGCTGAGTAAAAGGTCTACTGGCCATGGTCTTGACCTGCTGCTCTAATGCAGGAGAACCCTAATTCAAGGACCTGTCTCTCCAGAGGAAAGGTAATTTTGCACAAAATCAGCCATGAACTGACATCAAGCTAGATTGCTTGCATAAAAACACTAGCTCTCTCTTGCTGGGAGTCTGTTTTGTCAAATCCAGTGCTTCACAACTTATAGAAACTGAAAAAGGATCTCTAATGCATCTCTTGAGGTGACAACGTAGAGCTGAACAACATCAGCATATGATGATGTCTCACCTCAAACTAAAAGATGAATCAATTTCATATAGTTGTTAAATAATACAAAAGAGAGAGTGGAGAAATTACTATTAACAACATAATCTGTTAATAGTAATACTATATGCTGTTATTAGCATAAACATGAACATTACAATAAAAAACTTAGTATCACCTACGAAGCGAAGAATAACTTGTCAATCAGATGTCCCAAAGGTGCTTTTTTCAAGAAGCTGACTGGAGCTGAAGAAGCTTCTTGGATGAGAAGCGAAACATCTTCAAAGAAAAACCAGAAAGTCCAGTTGCCTCTTGAAAAAATGACTGAGAATCTCCATAGACTAATATCTAAAAGTAATTTTTTTCAGTGAATACTCTGTCTATCTTTATTAGGATAAGTGAGCACAGGAAGACTAGGAAAGTAACTAAAATCTACGTATGTCTCTTACCGTTGCCTTCTCTTTTGGGATCATCTGTGCTGGAGTCTGCACAGTGGAGATCAACTACTCGACTAGCTGTCATAGCTGCCCATTGATCTTTGCCATAGATGGGCACCAAGGAATTAAAGTCATGGACCCATTCGTTAATGGAACTTTCGGCCTGCTCTTCTAAAAGGCGGAGAGACCGATCCGATGTTGGGCTGCACAGAATTCCTTTCGCTTCTTCCACACCAGCTTGTAATAGACGATAGTAAAATAAGGCCCGGTCCCGAACGGCCATGTCTTTTTCCTCCTCTGGATCACAAACATTTGGCAACAACGACAGCAAAAATAAGCAATTACTTCACTTGGCTTTTAGTGATGTAGTTCCAAGAGGTATTTCCCAATCCTTCCCTTTTTACTTTAGAACCTGTTAAGCGTGGTGAAATCCTCCTGGTTTGGCCCAGTTCGGCCAAACCAGTAGGGACGATTGTCCCTGGTTCTGCGAATCAGTAGTAAAAAAAAGCTTCAGAGGATCGCATGTCGGAATGCCCCCCCCCCCCACACACACACACTTTTTAAAACATTTTTTTCTTGCTGATTCCGGCAAATAGGCAGGGAAAAAATGCTTTAAAAAGTGAAAAAAAAGAGCTTCCGGCAGCTCAGGATCTTATTACAGGGTCTTATTTTTGGGGAAATACGGTAGTTACTGTAGAAAAGCATACACAAACACAGGGTCTTATTTTCTTTTGACCCCCGAAATAAGCACTTGGGACTTATTTTCGGGGAGGTCTTGTTATTTTTGAGGTGCAGGATGTGGTCATCTCATGGTTGCTGCTGTGTTGCAATATTTTCAGTAAGGGCTTATTTTATTATCAGGGGAGGGCTTATTTTAGCACATATGCTCAAAAGCCCAATTGGGCTTATTATCTGGGGAAACAGAGTATAACTGTTGTCTTTCATCTAATTC
This sequence comes from Rhabdophis nuchalis, assembly GCA_039707465.1. Lineage (NCBI taxonomy): Eukaryota > Metazoa > Chordata > Lepidosauria > Squamata > Natricidae > Rhabdophis > Rhabdophis nuchalis. Next base: position 43,909,626 of record CM077644.1, on the reverse strand, counting down.
ACAATATAGCAACCGCCATAGAAGTAACAGACTTACCAATGCAATAATAAAGTAATCGGCCCAGGGTATCCTGACATTCAGCGGGACGTGCTATGAAGAGCCGGGCCACAGCCGTCAGTAGTTCCAGCTTGACAACCGAGAATGGTTCTGATTTTACATTCTCCACAAAATCTTCCAATATATAAGGGGCATTGGGAACTCTTTCTCCATGTACACCCAGAAGCCAGATTAATGCTTGCTTTCCCTAAAAAAATTAAATCATGGAAACATTTGGCATTCAGTCCTGTTGAAAACACTTCACATACCGAACCTCCATGTTAAGACTATTACAGGTAGCCCTTGACTTACAGCAGGTCATTTAGTGACAGTTCAAAGTTACAACGGCACTGAAAAAATGATTTATGACCATTTTTCAATTATGATTTTTGAAGCATCCCTAAGATCATATGATTAAAATTCAGATTCTTGGCAACTGAATTGGTAGCATATTTATGGCAGTCGCTGTATCCCAAAGTCATGTTATCACCTTTTGCAACCTTCTGACAAGCAAAGTCAATGGAGAACCTTACTAATTTATCAATTGCAGTATTTCACTTAACAACTGATAAGGAAGGTTGTGAAATGGAGCAAACCTCACTTAAGAAATGTCTTACTTAACAACAGAAATTTTGGGCTCAGTTGTGGTTGTAATTTGAGGACTACCTATATTTGATTTTATGATTGCTTACACTAAAATTTCATATATATATATGTGTGTGTGTGTGTGTGTGTGTGTGTGTGTGTGTGTTACGTTTTTGAGCTGATCAATAAATAAGTCAAGGAGACTAGGATAGATCTATTTTGAGCTTATTAGCTCTCATCAGCTAGCCATACCCTTACTGGGATTCGAACCAGGGCTGTATTACATGCCAGGCGAGAGCCTTGCCATTAAGCCAGCTAGGTTCTGTTCTTGTCAGCTGAGACAGGAGGATAGTTATATATAATTGTTTCCACAACACCCTGTTAGGCCCCAATTAAGGGAGGAAGCATACTGTTTCCTTTTCTGCCTTTCGGCTCATCACCAGAGACCATCTAGACAGAAAGCCATGAATTCCGTTGTGTAATTTTTTTATATGTGTGTTATGTTTTTGAACTGATCAATAAAAACGTAACACACATATTAAAAAATTACACAACGGAATTCATGGCTTTCTATCTAGATGGTCTCTGGTGATGAGCTGAAAGGCAGAAAAGGAAACAGTATGTCTCCTCCCTTAATGGGGCCCTAACAGGATGTTGTGAATAGAGGAGGCGGATACAACTATGAAATGAATTATAATACAGCTGGAGGCAGTACCTCCAGCTGTACTATATCAGAAATGAGGGTTTCATACAGAACTCTAGATTACAAGGCGAATTTTTTGCTTCTGGAATTGGACTCAAGGGTTTTGAGTCATCTGTATTACAAAAAGCATCCTCTGTTACCTCACTGTCCTGGATGATCTCTTCACAGCCAGACAAAGGCTGGACCACACACTCTATACACTGTGGACACAACCATACCAGATCTCGGAACACCTGTACTACCGCTGTAGGGAAATAGATAACAATATATTTATATATAACACTTTTTGGTCAAAGTTACAACATCTTAACACCCAAGTGGAGTAAGCTTCAAATTAAAGAATGGTTAAAATAGAATTTGCAGCTAATAAAATTAAAAATGCAATAAAATCCTAGCAAAATGCATTTTCACTATTTACCTAAAATACAATAAAAAGTTAGACCTGCTTGGAAGGAAGACCCATGATTAGGGTGCTGCCACTAAAAAGGTGATTCCCTGACAATCCCAGAAGGTAAAACAGTGATTGAGGAGTTGGCATAGCTGATAGAGAGGACTGTGTACAAGGAAAAAGGTCTCCCAATATTCTAAGTTATGTGAACTTCTATGGAGAATTATAAGTGATACCAATATCCTGAATTGCTTTCAGAGTTGAAATGGAAGCCCATGGTATTTTGAACAAGGTTAGCATAGGGGGGAAAATGACAGGTTACACCTTAGCAGCACTGCTAGAAAATGAATACCAGGAACCTAATCTGGATGGGACTAAGACATACGATCTAGGGCAGATCTGTCCAAGAATGAATAGCTAGATATGTAAAACACTCTTAGCACTGAGCAATCACTTGGTCATCTAGGAACTATGACAAATTGTGGAAACTCCAAAAGATGCAAATTCTTCTAGAATAGATTGTTTTTCCCATTCAGAAAGTCTATTTTTACTGAGCAACATTGACTGAGTTTCTCTTACCAATTCAGAGTTGTCAAGGGGGGAAAAATGGAGTCAAAATGAGCAATGGTATTTTAAAAAATCTTAAAAGCTTCAGTGGTTAAAAAGGAAATACAGTACCTGGTACATTAGTATCCCATATGATTTGGGGCAGTGTTTCAAGTAAGGAAATGAAAGATTTATGTCATTTAAACATAGCAATAACTATGGGACTGTGCTTTTCAGATTTAAAGACAAAAAAAGATGATTTGGAATAGCTGTCAGTGTCCTTGCCACACCTGTTGAAGTTCCTTAAGTAAGAAAATGACAAGAGTATTCCACACCCACAGGAAAGGACCTGTTACATCTTGTCCTCATTACAAATTATGTATTTCCTTGGCCTCTATGTGAACCAGGAAAATAGGCAGTTTCTTTAAGGAGGTACCAACTAATACCATATACTGCATTTCCCCCAAAATACGACAGGGTCTTATTTTCTTTTGAACCCTTGGGCCTTATTATCAGGGAGGGCTTATTGTTTTGGGGTTGCCGGATGGCTGCTCCCTTGAGGGAGCAGCCTCAGGGGTGAAGCAGCCATGAAGTGACCATGCTCACGAGCAGCCACCCGGCAAACCCCCTCTCCAGCTGGGCAAAGCACCATTCACTGACCTAGGGAGTAGCCCTAAGGCGCCAAGCCATGTGGTGCTCTGCCGCCCCCCCAGATCCCGCGACTTGGCACATTCGGGATACCCCCTAGGTCAGTGCATGGAGCTCTACCCAGTTGGAGGGGGGTTGCACGAGCGCCTGTTCCACCCCAGCTCACATGCCTCCCAACCTCACCATGCCCTGGGTCAGCTCTCCTTACAGGACCAGAGCACCACTGCTGCTGCTGCCGAGCTCCAAGTAAAACTTCTTCTCCAGCTTCCAAACTCCGGAACTCAGCTTCCGATTCTTCCAGCAATGACCGCTGCTGGAAGAAGAACTGGGGCCCAGGCAGAGAACCACATGGCTTGGCGCCTTCAGGATACCACTAGGTCAGTGAGTGGTGCTCTGCCTGGCCGGAGGGGGGGTTGTCCAGGGGGCTTATTTGGGGGGGGGGGGGAAAGGCACTTATATTTTTGCCCACTCGAAAAATGTGGTGAGGCTTTAGTTTCAGGACAGGTTGTATTTTCAGGGAAACATGGTATTTACCCCTACTAATTTGGAAGCAACTTTTGGATTTCTTCTAAATTTAGAAGAAAATATGCCGCATCTGATCAAACAGGCTAAATCTTGCAACGGTGCAAATCAAATATAAACCAGAAAATCCAGAACAATACCTGATGTTATATGTTCTTGCTTCAGCTCAAGGAGTTCTGTTAGAATCCTTACACATTGTTCTGAGTAGGTTCTTGCAATATTTCCTAAAAATAACAATAACAAAATAACAACAAAATATCACACATATGACCCAAAGTTCCCAAGATTGCTTAATAATTCCTTAACCTGGAAAGAGTGATCCAGCAACACACAGATATTAGTAGTTCTCAGTACAGAAATGCAACCTAATCTTATGCAAAATAGAACAAAATGGAACAGTTTGGAAAACAGTAATATTATAGATGAGAAAATTCAAGCCAGGCTATTGGACTACTTAGGGAAGAGAGCATGAATAATTTCATGTTAAGCAATAATACAGCAGATTCAATATGACTGTATGAAATGAATTTCTCACTGAGACATTAGATTTAATGCCACCTTTAGTTTTTACAACTCAATGCAGCACTAATGCAGCACTATGCATTCCTCCTAATTTCCCACAACAATCCTGTGAGCTGGCTTGAGCCAGTTTCCCTGCCTACCAGAAGACTATGGTTTCTCAGTTTCTAGTCCAGGACCTTAATCACTACATCAAACTACAATAAGGCAAACAATATTAGGTGATAATATTTAGGCAACAAGGCAAACAATATTAGGTGATAAGGCAAACAACATGCATCTTGATATGCATTTTGTGACTACAGTAATAGCTCTCTTAAGATTTCTTAAATTTTGGAGTCATGTAATATGAAATAAAGATTACAGCTGCTATACTCTTTAAATTTTTGGACTATAAGTTGCAACCACCCCCCAGAAAAGTGGTTGGAAATGTCTGTGTGTCTTATAGAGCAAATATGGGCTTGTTTTTGGCTTCCCTGGAATCCAGAAGCACTCTGCAGGCCAAAAACAGGCTCATTTTTGGCTCCACGGGTGCTGTTTTCGGCATCCCTGACGCGTGGGATACAAAATGGATGCATGGAGACAAAGAAACTATTTTTTCTTGTTTTCCTCCTCTAAACCTAGGTGCGTCTTATGGTCCAATACGTCTTATAGTCCGAACAATATGATACTTTTAAACAAACATACTTTCTTGGTTATGATGAGTGTAATAACTTGTGTTTTCAGAAACAACTTAGCTGGCAGGGATCATAGCAAACATATTCAAAAGACCTGAATTGCTTTATTTTCTCGTTTGACCATACTTGGCTTCTGTCTTTGAAGCGTATTTTTTGTTCTGGAGAAGATTGTCCTATCTATACTTATAAAGACAATCATAATCTTTTCTATATCTATCCAAATCATAATCTATCCAAAAGAAATGCTAACAAATGCAGAATGTGCAATGTAATTGCAGTGGAGAGGGGTGCTGTTTTGTATATTTTTACATAGACATTACAACTTTAGTGTACATTTATTTGCGTGCTGGAGGTCTTGCATTAGAATCCTAGCAGTCCACTTACCTATGGCAAATATTGCTGCCCGGGCAAGCTCTACTGACACATCAGTGCAGTAGTCTCTCAGTTCCTCCAGTATATGCTGAACATTTTCATCATTCACCAACTTGCACAGCACTTCCATTTTCTGGCACTTGATATAATGTGGTTCCGAGTAAGAACAGAAGAACTTCTTATATTGGCTACTGAAATGGCCAGGAAGGCTGTCTATTATCTGGCGCACGTGACACAAAGCAGTGAAACAGAGTTCTCTACTCCCAGATGTGCATGCTGTTAGGAGTGGACCTTTAACTCTTACAAGCACATCTGCCTGGACATGCGGAAAGTCTCTAGCCAGCACCAAGAAGAGTTTTGTGGCAGACATCACGACACTGGAACTGCTGTTTTTAAGGTATCCATCAAGTAAATTCAGGATATCAAAAAGCTCTTCTTCACAGCGGGGTTTGTATCGCAGCAGAAAACTCAACACTTCACTCTTGCCCCACTGATCCAGATCTGGCATCCTGCAAAGAGGAAAAAAACAAACACAAATGGTGATGCAGGGAAAATATAAGTTCGTTCTCCCAACCTGCAGGCCACGTTTTCCATTATTTCATCAGTATTAAACTTAAATATATGAATCAATAAGATGAAATGGAGGAATATGACCAAATACTACTAAACTATATAATTCAAGTACATTTTTACTTAGCCCTCAACCTACAGAGATTTCAACATTTTAAAGAATAATACAAATATATATTTGAATGACAGATTATCTCCCTTAAGCATAAAAGGTGGCAGAATGACTTTGGACCCGTTAGTCTCCTTCAACCCAACCCAACCCATTGTTATTGTGGGGAAGAGAGGAGACAGGAGCATGGAGTGCATTAACATTCTCAAATAGATACATAGATTTTTGTCATCTGTTTGATCGTGTCCAATAGATATAAATAAAAAATAGGATAAAATGTATTAATAACAATAATATCATATCTGCTATGTAAGGCCCTAAAAATCAGATGAGCAATCATATATTATCTATGAGTACCGGGTTTACAACCGACCAGTTATTTTATTTAAACTGTATATAATCGCAAAGGGTCTTTTATATTAATACTCAAAATGCTTTAAAGCCAGAACTAGGAAACAATTCTTCAGAACAAGTAATTATTTCAGCTGCCACCATGTAAAAATGAAAGAGCTTGAAGGATGTTACATCACATTATGCGAAGGTCTTTTCAATGGTGGATTCTATGTTAGGTACTTCCTGCTGAGAGAAGTTGCCTTCTTGTTAGTAGATTATTTCTGGTCAAGCAGCTGTCTACTACTTAGCTGCTCTGTCAATCTCTTGAAATAAGACTTAACTATTCTGGTATTCTCCCAGAAAAGTATTTTTTATTAATTCAGGTGTATTTTAATTAAATGTTTGTTTTTGTTATCATTGTTAGCTGCAACGATTGCCTTTTTTGGCAGAAAGGTAGGTTATAAATGCAATAAATTAATAGAGAAAATATTAGCATTAATTTGACAAGCATATGGTTTTCACAATTCAAAACACAAAAGGCAGTGGAGGACGAGACCTCCAGTTTACTCAAGAATTTTGGAGGGGAATGTACCTGTTAAGAAGATGGTGGGCAATGGGTTTGTTGATGACAACTCCTCCTTCATGCGCCAGAATTTCCTCAAGAGCCCTCAGACAATTTACCACCACGATAGGATCCTGATCCCGAAGCAAACTATATAACTCATTAACTAGTGCACCATCTGCAGAAAGCACAATAGAAAGGAAGTCAGAAATATTTCCCCTTTCATCTGCAAAAAAATGCTGCTTTTAACAGGATGTATACAAACATAAACAATTATTATTTAATGAAAACAATCTGGATGTTCCTCACTCTGTTGTTGTTTAAAAGAGCTGAGGCTTCATCCAGGCATTTGGTGAGGAAGAATGAAACCTCTCACTTCACTTAGTGCCTACTTTTATCTTTATTTTACTGATTTTATTGTTGATTGTTGTAACCCAGAATTTCAGGCAAGTTTCCAAATAATAAATATGAGATTGCTGAGAAGAATTTCTAGCAAATAATTATGGGGAAAAGTAGGAAGAATTGCATCCAGCAGAATGTGCCTTCCATGAAGGGGAGATCACCACGCCCTACACACAGAATAGAACTGTTACAACATTCATGGCTAACTTTATATAGCATCAAAATTATATGCCACATATTTATTCTAATATGAATGGAGAGGTGGGATTGAAAAGAGAATGGAAAAATACGTTTATTTACCCACTTCACAGTCTCCTTGAAGTTTTTGCATCTTTGCACATCCAAGAACAGCTACTCTCCTTACGTAAGAAGCTTTGTCTCGCAGGCCATTCAGGATTGGCTGCTGAATATATTCTTGTATGCCAGGCATCCTAGGAACATTACAGGCTATCAATCTATAAATTCTCATAAAACACTAAATTGATGCTCTCAATACTTCAAATAAAATATTATTAAATATCTGCACTAGGTTCCATAGGTCTGATAGCAAAATAACAGTCTACATAATTCGAGGGAAATTCAATCTTGGCTAGCAAAACCGAAAGCTCTTCAAATGTATCCCAGAACTAGGACGGAAGTGCTATTTGTAGTGATGTCTCATTGATAAGAGTTAGATTAAAAAAAAAAGAACTGAAGGTTCATAGTTTAGGTAATGAGTTATTGACCAATAACCTCTGTGTTTGATTGTATTACACAATATACCAGTGATGGCTAACCTTTTTTGGCTCGCGTGCCAAAAGTGGGGGGAGTGCAGGGGGGTCGTGCATGGGCATGCCAAACCCATAATGCTCGAGTCCCTTCGGGGAGAGAGAGCGGGTTATAAATAAAATTTATTATTATTTATTATTATTATTATTATTATTATGTATGCGACCCCCTGCTTTTGGAGTGCTTTTTTCACCCTCCCCAGGCTTCAGAGGCTTTCTAGGAGCCTGGAGAGGGTGAAAACAGCCTCCCCCCCCTACACCTCCAGAGGCTTCAGGAGCTTCCCTGAAGCCTCCAGAGGGCGAAAAACAGCCTCAAAAGAAGGCCTAAATCAGCTAGCCAGCAGACACAAGCGTGCTGCAGCTGACAGGGCAATGCCTCGCGTGCCCTAAGAAATGGTTCCGCATGCCACTTGTGGCACCCGTGCCATAAGTTCGCCATCACTGCAATATACCATTCTCTCATATGTGATGACTGTGAAGGTCAGAGTAAGCAGCACCTTTTCTTACCTCAGACTGCACATGCTGCGCAGGGCCAGACCTCTAACCATAGGGTTGGGGTCTGAACAGTCTTTGCACAGAGTATTGATAGCTAAAAGAGCTAGATCAGGTTTCAGAGGAGCATATGTACACATATACAAGTACACTAGCTTCTTTTGAACAATGTCTATGGTAGCACTAGCTTTCACCATCTCCATAAAAACACTGGACACATCTACACCCTGGGTCATATGCCTGCAAGGAAAAGATAAGAAAAAATGTAGATACAGCCACTGAGATTTCATACCAGTATTAATCTACCTGAAAACCCAAAATATTATTTAACTTTGTAATTATTATAGTCAATGCATAAATCATAACAAGTTGTCACCCAGAATGTGTGTATATACCCGTGCTAATACATAATACAAGTTTTATTTGTATCCCACCTCAGTGCAGTAGGTTAACTACAGAGTCAAATTAAGCCCTGCACCACAAAACCTAAATTCTTCACCTAGAGCATTTTATGCTTACTTTTGACTACATATTACATACTTGATATACTTTATTTCACTGTGATCCATCACTTTCCAAAGTATCAGAAAAGATAAATCAAGAAATATGAAATATAAATGTGTCAATTTATATATATTCTATATAATGCCGGCCTAGTTATTAAACCCCAGGTCAAATAAGAACATTTCAACAGTTTTTATATTTTCCTGATAGTTAATTTTGTTACAATATTATATAAACAACTATCTAAAATAATTTTTGCATATATGAATTTAAAAACGTCCAGCATTTCAGAAGACCAATAATTGACAAAATGCTAGAAAACTGTGGCATAAGCATCCCAGCACAGACCTGATCACTCGTTGGATAACATTCCTATAGCGAAGATGGTCAGTTTGCACATGTGGGTTGGACAGGGCTCTCTTCAGCTCCTTCACTGTATCCTCTGAACCAAGGTACGGCATTGTTGAGATTCTACGCTTTGGCAGTTCTGATTGTTGAAGAACCTAGGATAGCAGTCACAAAGGGCAAATACAGTCATAGAAAGAAAACTGAGCATATCATTTGTATTCCATTCTGCCCCTTTCAATCTCTTGTCTTGTCTTTTATCTTTTCTTAGAACAGAGATTTTTATTAATTTATATCCTGCCTTTGTTATGTTTACAAATAACTCATGGTGGTGAACATATCCAACACACTTTCCTGCTCCTATTCTCCCTACAAAAACAACAACCCTATGAGGTTGATTGGGCTGAGAGTGACTGGCCCAAAGTCACCCAGCTGGGTGACTTGGCCATTTCTTGGCAAAGGTAGAACTTTTAACTCACAACCTCCTGCTTTCTAGTCTGGTGCCTTAACCAATTAGACCAAACTGGCTTTCATTGTGACAGCAACAAGCATGGCATTTTAGCAAGCAACAAGCTGACCAGTCTCTGTTCCAAGGGGCTTACGGCAAATAAAATACAGTAAACATAAGAGCTATAATAGAAATTCAATAAAACAATAAGAAAAGAATAGCAGCATATAACAAATGACTAATTACACTTGGTTTATCGGAAAGTGCTACATTACTTTATTGTCTTCATTAAATCCATAGGTAGGTGATACATCACAGGTAGTTCTCGACACAACCATTTATTTATTGACTGTTCGAAATTACAACAGCACTGAAAAGAGTGATTTACAACTGGTCCTTGCACTTATGATTTCTAGCAGCATCCCCACAGTCACTTGAACAAAATTTGGGCCCTTGACAACATGTACTGTAAGCTGTTAAATCCTAAGAATGCTTCATGACACAAGATGCTCCTAGGTAGAAGCAGATGTAGGGGTTCCTGCTTGGGCAGGGGGTTGGACTAGATGACCTGCAAGGCCCCTTCCAACTCTGTTAATCTGTTACATGCAAATGCTTTCAAGGTAGGTACAAAGGGTGGGGGAGAGGGATGCAGGAGAGATAGCTAAAAAATTAAACTTATCTGCCAAGACAAAAATGAGGATTGTACTCTATAATGAACACAGTCATTGTATACCATTATTGGTATGAAACTACAATTATTTATAAATATTTTAGACCTCAATTTATTATTTGTTTTTGATGATGCCCACCAATGCTTTGGCCTGACAGAGAGCAGAAACCAAAGCATTACAACCTCTCTATAATCAGGCAGCTAGAGTGAATGCACTCGAAAGTCCAATTTTGCTATTTACCTCCTCCTTCGAAGGGAATCAAGTTCTTGGAAATTCAGAGCTTTAAGTGGAGGAAGACAACACATGAAAATCTTTTAAAAGCCGTAATACAATTTTTCGTTCCTCAAATTAAATGACAACCGGCAATAAAATGCCGGGCAATTTATTTGTTTGCCAGTCACATAAAGGTTTACATTATCTTCATCGTAAAACATTCCCGGGCTTTTTAGCTTAATATCCCGGTGCAGGTAGCATCGGAAAGCAGAAGAAACTTCAGATATGCTGCAGGATCCTAATAATAGTAGCTCCAAGTATCATTATAAGAATTATTATTAATCTACTGCGGAGTACACGGGGAGGTTATCACGAACAGCCGCAGCCTCGTTGCTTTTTTTACCGCCGCCCCCACCCCCCCACCCCCCGTAAGGGAAGACATCCGCTCCATTTTCTTCGCAACGTAAATGAATCTTGGTTTATTCCCATGACAAAACACTACGCAAGCTTTGCTGCTACCTTATGTTGAAGAAGTAAATGTTACTGTTGCCCGAGTCACAGTTCCGCAAAAATCCTCGATTTGTTTGTTTTCTTATTTTCTGTCTCTATAATAGTCTTCTCAGAAAAAAAAGAGGCGTTCAGGGTATCCTGGAAGTTTTGTTTTCTGACTATGGAATTACATATCCTTCTCAATTTTTGCACGTCTCTATTCCGAGCAGCTTTAAAATGTATGGACTTCAACTGAGGGATTCTGGGAATTGAAGTCCCCACATCTTAAAGCTACCAAGAAACACCGGCCGAAAGCTCACGACGGGAACAGTCACATTATTACTATACTGCGCATGAGTTTTCCGGCAGGTCAATAATGGGCATGCGCTTAGCGTCTTGGTTTGCTTTCTCAAGCCGGCGACCTGACCATTTTTTTCCCTTTTCCTGGGAAGCACCGCGCATGCTCGTTTGTCCCGCTGGCTTACGGGTGAGTGGGTATTTGGATTCTTCCATTCGCTGGCGGGAAAAATTAGCAGTACATGTGAACTATATTTGAAAGGTTACAGGCTAGAAAGAGATCTGTCATTCCTCCGATTGGGACGCTCCCCGAACCATCCATTTCTGCTGCCTTCTCTTTCCTGTGATACAAGTCGACGACAGACCTCAGTAAGTTTCCAAGCTGTTTTCTGAAAAATGATTTCGGGGAGGGACGAGGATGGATTGAGCTCCCGAACAAATTTCTTTGCTCGCCGAGTCATGAAACAGTAGTTGTAAAGTGCAGGACCACCGCAAACGTTTTCTGCCTGGACCACCTTCTCCTAAATCTCTTTAACTGGAATGCCAAAATGTCATAAGGTTTCGCTTTCACACGATATTTAGATTTTTTATTTATTTATTAAAAAACAACTTGGGGATCTCCTGGATGTCATCTCAAAGACTACTAATAATTCATAGAAGAAGAATACTGTAGGGAGAGGTTTAGTTTCGTTTCCTTTCCTAATAATTCATAGAAGAAGAAAGTTTTAGGAAGAGGTTTAGTTTCGTTTCCTAATAATTCATAGAAGAATACTGTAGGGAGGGGTTTAGTTTCGTTTCGTTTCCTAATAATTACAATACAATACAATAGCAGAGTTGGAAGGGACCTTGTAGGTCTTCTAGTCCAACCCCCTGCATGGGCAGGAATCTTATACCATTTCAGACAAATGGCTGTCTAACATCTTTTTAAAGACTTCCAGGGTTGGGGCATTCACAACTGCTGGAGGCAAGCTGTTCCAGAGGTTAATTGTTCTTACTGTTAGGAAATTTCTCCTTAGTTCTAAGTTGCTTCTCTCCTTGGTTAGTTTCCACCCATTGCTCCTTGTCCTGCCCCCAGGTGTCTTGGAGAAAAGTTTGACTCCCTCTTCTTTGTGGCACCCTCTGAGATATCGGAAATTCATAGAAGAAGAATACTGTAGGGAGGGGTTTAGTTTAGTTTCATTTCTTAATAATTCACAGAAGAAGAATACTGTAGGGAGAGGTTTCATTTCCTTTAAGATGAGCATTAGGTGATAGTGAGTTCCAGTGCTACCTTAGGCAGAAGCCTGGGCCAGTCACCCTCTCTAGCCCTAGGAAGGAGACAAGGACAAACCACCTCTGAAAAACTTTGTCAAGAAAACTGCAGAACTATTTCAGAGAGTTGTCTGAAGGTAAGTCTGACTTGAAGACATATGCACACAAACAATGTTGTAGGGTCCACAGTTATTACATTGCATTCCAGTAAAGTAAAAGTAAAGGTTCCCCTCGCACATGTGTGCCAGTTGTTCCTGAATCTAGGGGGCGGTGTTCCATCTCCGTTACAAAGCCAAAAAGCCAGCACTGTTTGAAGCTGTCTCCGTGGTCATGTGGCCGGCATGACTAAACATCGAAGGCGCACAGAATGCTGTTACCTTCCCACCAAAGATGGTTCCTATTTTTCTACTTGCATTTTTATGCTTTTGAACTGCTAGGTTGGTAGAAGCTGGGACAAGTAACGGGAGTTCACTCTGTTATGGGCCACTAGGGATGTGACCCACCGAACTGCCGACCTTTCTGATTGACAAGCTCACCGTTTTAGCCACTGAGCCACCATGACCCTTGCATTCCAGTAATAATCTTCAAATAATTATAGCGTTTATGTAACAATAGACCTCTGGAATAAGTGGGGAACATCTGGTATTTATGATACAGCCCTTGTGTCAATCTGCGAATGTGTCATGAAATACAGTAATTGAAGTCCTAAGTGCTAAGTAAGTAAGTAAGACAGAATATTGTACTATATTGCTACATTACATTAAGCTAAATAAAGTTCTTGCTGCCAGTGGATATCATTTTGGATATCAGTATTTTCAGATATCCCCTTTTTGATAAGTTTGGAATTTTACTGATACATGAATTCATCTTAACTTTTCTGAGTTATTTTTTTAAATATTCAAAATCATGGTTTTTATAGGAGCTGAAGTGATGAATGGGACTCTGATTGCAGGCACACCCATTGCGGTAGATTTTTGGAATATCAGGAAAGCTAGGCAAGCTCGCTTGTTCTTTCTTTCTCATATGCACAGTGACCACACTGTGGGGCTTTCCAGCACCTGGAACCAACCTGTTTATTGTTCGCCTGTTACAGGAGAAATTCTACATCTCAAGCTGAAGGTACTTAAGTATATGTAATTGTTTTAATGTTTGACTTAGCTTTTGTTCTCTTGGTAGTGCTGAAATACACATTCTGACAAACCTTTCTAGTGTTCATAATGCTCGAATATGTAGTTCAGCATCGTTTAGAATACTATTCATTTTCTTATCTTTTTGACAAAGTCTTACATTGATTCTACTATGTCTTTGTTTGGATTCTAGGTAGCTAAGCAATTGATCCGTCCTTTGGAAGTGGGAGCTAGCCATGTTGTGGCTTTGGATTATATTGGCAGAGAGACCATGACAGTGACCTTGATAGATGCTAACCATTGCCCTGGATCTGTCATGTTCCTTTTTGAAGGGTACTTTGGTGTCATCCTCTACACAGGTATGAACTTCCTTGTTTTTGAGAAAGAGGTGAAGTGCATTTTAGATTGCAACTATGATTGCCCTTCCAATAGAAGAGAATATATGTTGCCGACTGTTGAACTATGAAGTCCTTGTTGCGCTCAAACTTAGTAGTTTGCTTGTACAGCAGCTTGACCCTGATAGTGTTGGTGTAGCTGTGGTTTTATCCTTGATAGCTCCATTGAATCTAGATGATTTCTCCTTGTGTAGTATAAGTTTGTCTGAATCATGACAATCGTGTTCTCAGCTGCTTTTGTTGTTTTTTGTTCTGTGATGCTACCTGTAAAAGCAAACTCTAAAAGTATGGCCTCTGATTTATTTAACAGCAGAATTATATGATATAATGGCTGAGGCTTGGATATAGAAGAAATTTTAAATCCACTTTGTATCAATACACATTCAGTAGTTAGCTGTAAACTAGATAAGTATTTTACCAGTAACTTTGCAAGACTCAATGAAATATGAATTTCACATTGAAAAATTCTTTAGACGATTGCTTCCTTATAGAGGAAGCAGGAAAATGTTTTTAGTAGGATTGCTTTCTTCTAGTGTAACTAAAGATATTCATTCTTAATTAATTTGGGCTTTTGTTTCCAGAAACATTTTCCCCTGACAGTCCCATTATGTCTGTGTCTTACCAGGTGATTTTCGTTACACTCCTAATATGCAGCAAGATCCAGTTCTAAGGAACTCAAAACTTATCAATTGCCTCTATCTGGATAATACTAACTGTCGTCCTAATACTATCTTACCATCCCAGGAACAGGCCACTGAGCAAATTAAAAAGTTGATCAGGGACCATCCTGATCATCAGGTGAAGATTGGTAAGAAGTTCTAATTTTTCAGATCTAATTGAACGGAAAGAAGTCATGGAGCTTGTTAACTGATATGAGAATACTTATGTTTAAGTGTGAAAATTGAGCTCATCTATGTGGAAGATGGTGTATATATGTATGTATACACACACACAAACACATGCACATACACAATGGAAAAACACAGTTGCATAAGATTGCCTGGTGATTCATTAGACACTGGAGGAAGACTCCACCAAGGTGTAATGTTTCAGGTTTTTGAAGTCTTCCACTGCTAAGCCACAATTATTTCAATAGTTCAATAGGAATTTCATTCCATTCTGAAGATTGAATTAGTGTAGTGTTAGGCCACCTGGCCTTTGAAATGCTAACAGGTGTTTGTCATCCTTTAGGTACATATAGCTTGGGAAAGGAGTCGCTTTTGGTGGAACTGGCCCAAGAATTTCATACATGGATTGTGGTGAGTCCCCAGAAGTTGGAGCTTTTGCAGCTGTTGGAGATTGAGGATGTTTTCACTTCTGAAGAAGGAGCTGGATGGATTCATGCTGTGGATTTTTCAGAAATCTGCAAAGAAACAATAACCAACTGGAATCGGACTCAACCAACCATAGCTATTTTCCCTACCAGCAGACCAGTGAAAATCAGTCATCCTAATATGCATGTTGTTCGTTATTCTGACCACTCATCTTTCCAAGAACTATTAGAATTTGTAGCTTGGCTAAAGCCCTGTTCCATTATTCCTGTAGTGAAGAATGATCTATGTCAAGTATATTTTCAACAATACTTGAGCTCTGAAAACTATTCACTTCCAGAATCTAAAATTCCTGAATCAGTTAAACAAGTCATGAAAAACAAGAAGAAAGAAAGGCCAATAAAACTACTCAAATTGTCAATCCCTCACCATGCTCCAAGGGGAGTTTGCTTTGACTCTCCTGAAAAATGTACTGGACAGAACGAATATTTCCCTGAAACAGAAATTTCTGAGCAGTGCTGCCCAGAATCCACAAACGGAACTGTGCCTTATTCTAGACAAGAACAGTGTGCTCAGTTTCCACAGTGTGAAGAGAAACAGGAAGAAACAATTATAGAACCGTCAAACCTTGAGAATGACAGAGTACTTACTGTGGTAGAGTCAGAAAACATGTTTTCCACCAAACATCAGTTGAAAGACAATGCTGACAATGAATTTAAAACGTGTCACACAGTTGTAACATCAACATGCACTTTCTCCAATGACAGAAAGGATACAATCTCCACACTAGAAAGAGTTCCTTCTTCCTGTGAGAAGAGTGACTGTCTTGCTCAACCAGCCATGGACAATGATGTTTTCTCAACAGCATCACAGACTGATCAAATTCCCAGAGTGGCCAATCGACAGATTGTAAAAGGCCTTTCTCAGGAATATGATTTATCTCCATTAAATATCTCAAACCGACAGTCCATCAAAAACTTTGATTTGCAAGTAGAAAACTACTTAAAAAGAGAGAGAGTATCAAGTGCCATTGAGTAATATAAACTTGCATTCTAGACAAGAACTTACAGGAAAAAGCAAAATGTCTGATCAAGTGCCAAAAGAGGGTAATTACAGAATAATCAGATTTTCAAGTGAGGCATATCTGCATCCTTCCCCCACCTGCTCCAGTTACTCATTAAAATAAATCCTGTTTGATAAGTAATTAATTTTGATAAAAAATGAATGTTCAGCATTAACAGCTTGTCTCTTCACTTTTTAGGTTTTTAAGCAAAAAACCATTCTCATCCGTAGAATTCTGGGGGGGGGGGGGAAATGAGACCCTCAAATTAAACCATTGATTGTGATCCATGCATTGCTACTGTTTTTCCTCCACACACACTGGAGGTCGGGAGGTGACCTATTGCCTACTGTGTCTTACAGCACTAATATAAGGTTAAAAATAACACTGAAGGTAATGAGATGAAAACTAGGATTTTTAGTAGACCAAAGAAACTGACATGAAATGAGAAAGTAGATAAGAGCCATGATGGCACAGTGGTTAGAATGCAGTACTGCAAGCTAATTCTGCTGACTGCCAGCAGTTTGAGTCTCATCATTTCAAGTTTGACTCAGCTTTTAATCCTTCTGAGATAGGTAAAATGAGGACACAGACTGTTGGAGGCAATATGCTGACTGTAAAGTGCAGAGAGAGGGCTGTTAAGCACCATGAAGCGGTATATAAGTCTAGTGCTATTACTATTGCTATTTTGGCACTGTTAGACTAGTGCAGTGCTTCTCAACCATGGATTCAACTTGTGTGGACTTCAGCTCCCAGAATTCCCCAGCTAGCTTAAGAAGTACACACATCTTAAAGTTGCCACGGCTTAGAAACACTGGTCAAGAGTGTTGGTTTCTGCGTAAAGTTATTTATTCTTTGAATGTGATTTAGCCTTTCATCAGGCTAATGAGCTTATGAAATTAAGAGATAATGTGGAAGTGACATCCACAGCAGCAATTTTCAGCCATAGTGTTCCTGTTACAGTTTTAGCCAAATGGAACACAGCATGAATATTCACTAATAAATGACAATATTTCCCAGGGAGAGGCTGTTGGACAAGATGGTTAGATGTGTTAATTATTTTTTTCCTGCCAGGATTAGTGTATGAAGCGCCTGTTTCCTGTCATAGTTGGAAAAATAATTTCTCAAAATTTTGTCACTGCTAAACTATAAAATAGTTTCTGGTCAGAAGCCATCTGGCAAGGTAACTGAGATTCCAGTCTGTATCCTTAAAACAAGAGGACAAAATAAAATATATTTGAAAAATCCTATCATTTGCATAATCTGCTGTTTCAGACCAGGGAGAAGAGGGAGGAAAGGATCATAAAAAAAACAAAAACCCAGGTGATAGTAACATGTCTAGCACTGCTTGTGACTGCTTGGTTTACTAGTACATGTAGTTCTTTCCCAGCACACCACACCTTGGAATATGATATATCTCTTACGTAATTGGCAATGATATTAAACTAATCACTGCTTTCAAGATGACAACCACACTGCAAATGAAAGCCTCCATCTCAGCCCAGGTGGGCCCTGCGGCTGCCTGATTACACCATGAAGCAGATATCAGAGCACGAAGAGGGAGAGGGGGGATGTGGTTTGCTGCCTTACTCAGTGCTGCTATTTCTCAGCAGTCTCAGTAAATTCTGGCTGTATGTTTCCTGCAGTATTTTTGTCAGAATGGGATAGGTGTTGCAAGAGCTCACCTTGGTTATCTGCTAATAAAGCAAATAAACATAACGAGTTGAGGGTGAAATTATAAAGTTGAACAAAATGAAATTCAGTCTAGGGTAGTGGTGCTGGAAAAGCAGCCCATGAAATTCAGTGAGTTGGGGAAAAGCTGCTGGGAAATGGGGTGATATTTTTAAAGAAAGTTAAGGTCGATTGGATTCAAAGACCAAATAACTGCAGAAATGAAATTTTAAATAATATTTGTAAAAAGATCATTACAATTAATCTGGAATTTTTAAAAGCAACACTTACAAACTTTTTTTTTTTAATCTTCGTTTTTGGTCTTTGCAGAAGAAGCTGAGTGATTCTCACCCGATGATTAAGTGGTTGAACAAATGTCTCCCCGAGATTTCATAAACAATAAAACTAACAGGAAAATTGCAAGTGTATACATCCTCAGGCCTTGTATTTGAGTACAGGGGTTAAACTTAAAAATATATTTCTTAAAAAAAACACTGTACTATGAAATCAAAAATTAATGTACATTGATTAATTTTTTAAAAAAAAGTGTTTGCAAGGATTCAAACATCCCATGTCTGAATTTGTAAGAGGTTTCATCTTTGAAAAGTCATTAATGGAAGTCATTAATCGTGGCATGAAGACAAAATCTTATGGATAAAAACTACCTGCTGTTTAACAATAGCAAAGAACAGATTAACTACCATTTTCAGAATATGCAGAAGTAAGAAGTGGTTCAGAGTTCTGGTTGGCAATTAGTATTTAACTATTTCTTAAATTATGTGTGCATAACAAACACAAACATACATACATACATAAAAATTATACTAAGTTGTAAAATGTTGAATTATTCAATAAATGACTGGTTATTTTGATAAAACAGACAAAACCTGACCTCTGTAGCAGTTTCTTAGTACATGACAGTGGGTGTGAATATTTTACTTCCTGCAATAACAAGCAGTATTATTTGCAACTTACCACATTTTGGTTTGCTATCTTAGGACTTCCTTGTCAAGCATCTATTGTTCTTTGATTGTGATTTTGTTGCTCTCTTTTATTATTAATCAACTATATTTCCATTTTAATGTTACAGCGCATTGCATATTTGAGAGGTGATTTATATCTGTTGACAGTTACTTTCAGAACAAGCTCTGATTCTGCAACTTATTTCATTTTTTCCTCCAAAGTATTTGTTCTCTTAGTATAAAACATGTATTTAATTAAGCCAGATGTTTGGATTATACAATACAATACAATACAATTATAACCAAATTCCAAGATGGTTAGCACCAATTGAGGCAGTGACTTACCCAACAGTTCATAACTCAAAAAGAAACTTAACCTATGATGATTTGATAGACGAAATTGGCAATATTAGAACAAGGGCAGACTTAGAGCAAAGGGGGTGGAAAATAGACTGGTGGTCCTACACCCAAGCAATGTCTAAATTTAACAGGGATAAAAAACAATTTGGAATTTACCCATCAAAACAGGATACTGATAAGATTCTATGGGACTCACCGACTAAATTTATCTCCAAAGCATACAAATTTCTTTTACAAGGTTACATCGGTGAGGAAATAGTCAAAGATGCTATGATCGCTTGGGGAAGAAACATAGGAAGGAATATTACACTGGATGAATGGCAAACAATTTGGAGCAAATCTATCAAAATGACCCTGGCCTCCTCATTTAAGGAGAACCTATACAAAATGCTGTACAGGTGGTATTTACCACCAGCCAGAATAGCGCACATGTTCCCGAATACCTCTGATAGATGCTGGAAATGTAAAACGGCCAGGAGTACGTTCTTCCACCAATGGTGGACTTGTCCAAGAATCAATCAACTTTGGAAGAAGACGCAGACCTGGTTGTTGGAAATAGTAGGTATCAACTTTCCCCTCAAACCGGAATATTACCTAATTGGCATTAAACCAAACCAAATTGAGAACAGAGACTGGTACCTTTTCATACATATAACAACTGCAACAAGGATGGCCATTGCCCAACAATGGAAAGACTGTAACATACCAATGGACCAACTAATCATATCAAAAATTTTTAACTGTGCTGAATCAGATAGGCTAACATATGTTTTAAGGGACAAAGCAGAATCAACTTATGCTCAATCATGGGAAAGGTGGTACATATGGTACGATAAAAGAACAAAAGGATACCAAAGCAAACAACCAACTAACATAAACGTGAAATAAATACAAGGAACAAATGAGGCAATAGTGAACTTAAGACAACTGTAGAGACACATGTACAGACAGTTATATTAAAATATATATAACAATGGATAGAACAGACTGGGACATACAAAAACTTTTGAATTGGGGGAATAGCTATATCCCCGGTATGTCCAACCCCTTTTTCTCACTTTCCTATCTTCCCACTCTTCTTTTCCCTCTTTCTGCCCTAAAAATGTACGTTGTATACTTGTTAAATGTTATATTTTATATTTATACCAATAAAGACTATTTTATGGATTATACAATACAATATACAATAGCAGAGTTGGAAGGGACCTTGGAGATCTTCTAGTCCAACCCCCTGCCTAGGCAGGAACCTTATACCATTTCAGACAAATGGCTATCCAACATCTTAAAGATGTTGGGGCATTCACAACTTCTGGAGGCAAGCTGTTATATTAACTAATTGTTCTAACTGTCAGGAAATTTCTCCTTAGTTCTAAATTGCTTCTCTCCTTGATTAGTTTCCACCCATTGCTGCTTCTTCTACCCTCAGGTGCCTTGGAGAATAGTTTGACTCCCTCTTCTTTGTGGCAATCCCTGAAATATTGGAACACTGCTATCATGTCTCCCCTAGTCCTTCTTTTCATTAAACTAGACATACCCAGGATTAAATAGTTGAGACTTAATAAAAGTAACATATTTGCCTTCAACTTGCTTAAATGGTTTACATTCTTCAGTCCATCATAATATTATAATTAGACCACTTTGAAAAGTGATAGTAAGCTGCATTATCAGCATTTGGATATTTTTCTGGTGGAAGAGCAGAGGATTTTCACCTAAGCAAATCCTCAATTCAGCAAATTGTTATACATTTCTGTTCTTAAAAAAAAACGTATAGAGCATGTTTCACTTCATAGCTCTAGCACTACTTAAAGGGTGTTGAATTTGTTAAACATGCATTTCTTTTTCCTTTGATTTTAATGGAGAAAACCCATCGTAACTGGAAATTTTTCCTGCTTGTTCTGATGGCATCATTGGCTTCTGGAGTTAAATAATACCTGGATACATTGTTCTATGAGAAATTGAGGAGGGGAGGAAATCAGAGGATCCTTAAACACAAAAGCTCCTGTCTACCACCTGTATTTCATTATGGTTAACTGCTCTAATCTTTTTTAATAAGTTTCTGTTTGGAGATAACCAATTTTGCTTTATCTCTAGATTAGATTGCTGTAAGTGCAAAGATACTGGGGATTAATTCATCTTGAGAAGAAGCCAACTGCCTTGTTTTTCTGCATGAGCCATGATTTTAATTGCTAGTTAAAAGTCATGTCTAAAACAGAAACACCTTATGGCTGAGCTCCTTTGAAAACAGATAATCCTTATCTTTATTCAAATGTGTTCGAGGGGTAAGGTCTCCTAATATATGAGGGAAGGGAAGAAGGGAGAAATTTTGGCTCACCTGAAAATATTGGGATGCAATTAATATGAAAATGTCCCTGAATGACATTTTGCCAAGCTCAGTAGTTTCCTGACTTTTCCTAAGCCACATACATACATAACTTCAGCCTCCTATTAGTTCAGAAATGGACTGCACTTTTCCAAAAGCGAACTGGAACAAGGGAGGTTCCTTTATCTAATTTAGATCAGGGTCAAACAATCTATTAGAGCATTTGAAATTGTGCTCCTATTTTGTGAGCAAAATATTTCACACACACACACACACCCTCTTCCCCCCCCCCCCCCCCATTCCCCATCGTTGTTTTCTGGACAGAGAAGTACTGCAGTTTTCCTTGGCAACAATTGCAAAACATCATCTCTTGGCTTTTTAGCTTTTTAAGCTCTTAATTGTTTTTTAAAAGCAATGAATGATTATATCTCTTAGTGACACAAGAAATATTTTCTAGAAAATTGGTATTAAAAGTATACACTCACGTACAAAGACCAGACATATTCACCCCACTCCTTGGCATTCCAATAAGCAATATATTAGATATTCTATCTAGCGCTGGGAGATCTGGGCTGCAAAAACAGGATAATCACTAGATGACTTCAGGACAATTAAGAAAACACTAGGTGGCAGCAAATAGATTTCCTTGCCGCTGTCAATTAGCCCAGACTTTTTCAACCCAGATTTGACAATTCTAAATATATGGTAGCAACCCATCTCTGCTTATATGCTTCCTATTTTAGATTGTCTACTAAAGTCAGATCTGATTGGCAATTGGTTAGGAGACCAGGGAATACCAGAGATGCAGACTCAAATGGGAATTTTAAAAAGAACTTCCCAGAAAAAGACAACAGCAGACCACTTCATATTGTTTTATTGTTATTGTTACTACTACATTATAGTGCATAGCCTTATTATATAATTGTCTACTTTCATGATGGCAGTCTCTCAGAAAATAAAAGTAATGCTTTCATTACATCCCCTATTAGTTCTCCTTTAAGTATCTCTGATTCACAATATACTCCTGCAGCTGTTTCCAGCAGTTTAAAATTTTCATTGCCCTATTTTATACATTCTTTGACCTCCCCTCCTTCCCTTCTTTCATTCTGTGATAGGACTACTAGCTTTGCAACAGCCTCTTTGTGTTTTGTTACTCACATTTTTGAGCTGTGCCTATTAATCCATTGCTTTTCCTGGAACTTAAAATTCCACTTAATTCTTTATGGTTCAATATTCAATGTGCAGAAACAAAGGCCTGAATTGGAATCAGTTTGAAAAATATTGTATTTCCAAGACAAAAAATATTCAACAATTTCTATGACAATGTACCTTTTTTCTATTAAGCCTTGTAATGCTTCATTAACTATCTGCAGTTTTTAGGCCACACCACTGCTGTTGTCAAACTTTCATGCTTTCCTGCTGTTTGCATAAGCATTGTGTTACAGGAAGACTATGTCTACCCCACTTAGCTGTAAAGGAAACTGATGTGAACTGTTGTTTTCAAAATTTTCGAAGTCTGACTGAGTCCAGAATTAGCTAAACATAGCACCCATAACTTGCATAAGGATGAAACAAAGAAACTTAAAATGATTCTCATAGACTTAACTTACCAATACTACAGAGAAAATAATGCATCTTCTGCTACAAAGGCACTTAACTCAACAGCTACCAAATGCTTATGCAATTTAAATTTTTGGAGTAGTAATGTTTCAAATTTGGTTAAATTATATACAGTAAAATATTGAATAAAGGTGTATATTTACAAATGTATTGTTTAGGAAATCCCATTGGAACAAACAATGGTTTACCTGGGAAATACAAGTTTAAAAAATTGTTATTATTATTATTTAGTTGGACAACATCAGAAATCTGACGTTTGTATTTTATGCACTTGGAATATTTTCTTCATCTGTGATATGAGAGAGAAGTATACATTTTTACTTTAATCCACAAATCATTTAATAATAACATCCTATATATAGCATGTCATTTTCCAGTTCTTTTGGGTGAAAACTGAAAATAAAATAAAAAGCAACAGTAATTAAATCATAGCCTAGAGAGGAAATCAAACCTTCCACCATTCAACATTTCCACCATCTCTCTTTCAACCAAATTCCAGGGAAAAGGTTAGAGATTATATTTAAACAGATTTAACCCCAAGGATAAAATTAGCAAGACACATTTTTTGAAATTAGCAAAAGGTACCAGTCTTCTCAAATAGAGGAAATCTCAACCGGATGACAGTGACTTCCCCTTCCCACTGGAGATTTCCTCATTGACAAACAAAAGGCTCTTTATTCTGAGGTCATCACCCTAATTTGTAATGCAAAGAACACAACCAAGGTGCATAACCACTGAGCACCCTCTTTTGTCCAGCCGGCTAACTGCTGAGTCTGTTTGCATGCTTTCAAGATGGTTTATGGTTTATTAAATTTGTATACCGCCCTTCTCCCTTGCGGGACTCAGGGCGGTGAACAAGCATCAATAAAAACATATAAGAACATCAATAAATAACATACTTTAAAATAATATTAAATTAATTAGGGCCCGTTTTAAAATCCAAGTTGAATAAAACCAATTTAAAATAACCAATTAAAAGCTACTAAACCCAACGGAAGAGGCGCAGGTCGGTGATCGTACATAGGTCGGGAGGTAGGTTGTTCAAAAGGGCAGGGGCTGCCACAGAGAAGGCTCTCCCCCTGGGGGTCGCCAGGCGGCATTGTTTGGCTGACCCTGAGGAGGCCTAATCTGTGGGAGCGAACAGGTCGATGGGAGGTATTTGGTAGCAGGAGGCAGTCTTGCAAGTAACCAGGCCCCGTGCCTGCTCCATTATTATTATTATTATTTTATTTTAAACTTCTTTAGTTTAAATACAGTGGTACCTCGCTTCACGAACGCCTCTTTTCATGACCAATTCGCTGTACGACCAGAAATTTTCCAAAAAATGTGCTCCGCTGCACGAACCCCGCCTCGCTTCATGTACCGGAGCCGCGGACATTTTATCTACGAACGAATGTTGTGAAGGGGGCGGGTGTGTGTGTGGAAGCGAAGGCGGGGGGGGGGAGGAGCTGCCCTCCCAGCCGGGCTCCGCAGCCGATATAGTGTATAGATACACTAGAGCAGTGATGGCGAACCTTTTTTGGCTCATGTGTCAAAAGCGGGGGAGCGGGTTGTGCGCGGGTGTGCCACATCCATAATGTTATGCGCATGACCTCTGCGCATGCACGCACGACCAGCACTCCCCCCATTTTAGTGTGCTTTTTATGCCCTCCCCAGGCTCTAGACACTTTAAAGGAGCCTAGGGAGGGCAAAAACAGCGTCCCCTGCCCCCGCGGAGGCTTCAGGAGCTTCCCTGAAGCCTCCTGAGCGCGAAAAACTGGCCCTACAAGCAAACCGGAAGTTTGGGAATGGAAAGTAGGTTTTAGCCCTCTGGAGCCTTCAGGGAAGCCCCATGAAGGCTCAGGAGGGCAAAAAACGACGCTACGAGCAAACTGGAAGTCACTTCTGGTTTGCTCGTAGCATCGTTTTTTGCCCTCCGGAGCCTTCAGGGAAGCCTGAACACTCTGGAGGGCTAAAACTGGCCACACGAGCAAACCACAAGTATGTTACTGAACTTCTGGTTTACCCATAAGGCCAGTTTTTCGCACTCCAGAGGCTTCAGGGAAGCTCCTGTAGCCTCTGGAGGGCAAAAAATGGCCTCAATAGTAGGCCGAAGTCAGCCGGCCAGCATGTGCATGCACGCTGGCCAGCTGACAGGGCAACACCTTGCGTGCCCTGACAAATGGCTCCGTGTACCACCTGTGGCACGCATGCCATAGGTTCGTGGCACTACAGAGACTTTTCTATTAAAAAAATACTATATTGGAAAATTGACTAGTGGTCATCTTTGAAGCTGATCTCCCTGTGTGAAATAAAACTTCTCTGCTTCAAGCGATTTCTTACGTTCTGCATTCTTTGTTGTTGGCTCGGAACAGATCTGGTTTTTTTTCTTCTTCTAACATTAGCTGTGTGCTGTGGGTAGGATTCAACGAAAAATATTGTGTCCAATGTTAAAAGTCATCCACAGATGGCAGTACCAATTTGCAAGTAGCTCTGACCTGTTCTTTAGTATCTCTTCTTTCACTGCAGTTGAGACATCACTGTAAGAAAAGATGGTGTTGATATTGTTCATTAAATGGACGCCTACAGTGAGTACTCATTAGTGCGTTTTAAATAGTAATGTACAATGACTGAATTTTTGACTACTGAAGGAGTCCCTCCAATTGAAATGTACTGCTGAATGCAGTTTATGATGGTGATTTTGATAACCAGAGTAGTTCTACGCCAAAAGTTATATCTTTTTCTACTTAAGACAACAAATATACAAAATATTCCTCCCTCTTCAGGGAGTTGAAATTAATTAGCAAGTTCAACTTGCCATGTTATGAGAATGAAGGTGAGCAATTTCTTCAGAGCATTGTGACAGCCATGGGTTTATCATTATGTCTTAGAAACAGAGCATCAGTCCATGGAATATCATCACAAAGCTTTACTGTCTTGTCGACCTACTCCCCCTCCCCAAATAAAAATTCAGGTTTCAGCAGGAAAAGATGCTTACATATTTTGGTATGCAGGTGGTATCCTTCATTATTTCTTTGAATTTGGCATTCTATCAACCCAGTATTATACTGTAGCAGTCAAATCTTTTAACACAATTAAGAAGAATTTGAAAGCACAGCGAAGAAATATTCCTACATAATAATACTAGACCTTACACTTCATGAACCATCTATTATATAGGTGTGAATTGTGAATAATTTCCACCAGCTTATTCTGTTCACCACAGTCCAGATTTGGGACCATGTCACTTTAAACTTTTCTCAGAATTGAAGGAATACCACTATGGGCATCTGCTGGATTGAATGAAAGCTGGAAAGAACTCTCAAGACCAGCTTGAAGAGACAAAGTGTAGAGTTATTTTGTGACAGCTTTAAGAAGCTTATCTATTGTTGATATTAGTACTGCCTATGATGAATGGGGTTGGTAGAGATAGATAGATAGATGATATATAGATAGATAGATATATAGATAGATAGATAGATAGATAGATAGATAGATAGATAGATAGATAGATAGATTCTTATTTAAACTAAAATTATGAAGATGGATACATTACTTTTTGTTATAGCTGTCTTTTTGTTACAGGGTTACTGTTCTCCTGCTCAGTTTTAGCTTAACTGTTGCTGAAACAAACTTTTATCTGCTGTCTAATAAGATTGGGGGGGGAAAGTGGGATTTGGGTCATCCCAAAGGATTGCAGATGGCCATCCAGGGACTTCTGCCATCTGGACAATCAGTACAATAAAAAGCCAGAACGGCTGCAGTCCAAACACTGTAAAAAAAGAAATCCAGTAGTACTTTTTGTGGGAAGTGATTGTGCAAGGATTGTTCTATGAAGGCTTTAAAAAGTGTCCATTAAGGAAGCATGTAATATTTTGTTTTTAAACATACCATTAAAAAGAGCTATTAAAAATATTATAGTTTCTTAACTTCCTCTTTGTTGTATTTTGATATACAATATTTATAAACTTTTAAAATGTTCATATATTTTTAATACAGGATTATTGACCATCCCTAGCTGTATTGCTAACCGCCCAAGTCTATTGTTTTTAAATATTTTTAGTATTTTGATTGTAATATATTTTTTGATATTGTAAGCTGTCCAGAATTATTGATTGAGATGAAATTGAATGAATGAATGGCTCCCCAGGGTTTTAGCAAGAATTTGTTGAATATCTTTGCTGTTAAAAGCAAATATTTTAGCAACTTGTTATTTATAGGTAATTCTCAAATTACAACCAAAATTGGAGTGGGGACTTTCATTGCTAAGTAATGTGATTATTAAAGAGTTGTATCCCATTTTACAACCTTTTTTTGTCATGGTTGTTAAGTAAATCATGGGGTCATTGTACAAGTCCGGTCAGTCATTCTCTCAGCCGAACATACCTCATAGGCTTGTTGTGGGAAAAATAGGAAGTTGAAGGATTAGGTACTTGCTGAGAATTC
Source organism: Rhabdophis nuchalis (assembly GCA_039707465.1). Lineage (NCBI taxonomy): Eukaryota > Metazoa > Chordata > Lepidosauria > Squamata > Natricidae > Rhabdophis > Rhabdophis nuchalis. Next base: position 43,881,966 of record CM077644.1, on the reverse strand, counting down.
TGGAAATTTAATGCATGTTATCTGGAGAGTGAGGGAAATGGCAGTGCAATAGTGCAATGAGTTTCATTTAGTACAAGGCTTAGAAATATATTGGTTGATTTAGTATTAAATACTAAGCTCTTGTATATTAAAGGACTAGTATGTACCATCATGTTACACCTCCCCCTCCCCCTGTATTTGCACAGTATAGACAACTAGTTTTCACAATATGTGAGCCCAGTCACCAAAGCAAATATAAAGAAGTTATTAGTCTTCTTGGAACTGGAATAAATTTCCTCCTAGGAAACAATTAAGACTGCAATTTCATTTCTGATTTAATTAAATATTTATGCCTTCAATGTATTCTTCAAATTAACTGAAATGGGGTCAGTTTGAAATAATGATTTTTGAACAGATGTAGCACCAGAATATTAGTTTTAGCTTTATATGCTTGAGGATAGAAGAGTGTGATTGTAGGAAGTTATCACCCCACCTTCTTCCAGAAAAATGAAATATCCTAGGAAACATTGAAAAGGCAGAATATTATATTTCCTTGGATGTGAAAACGGAGAAACATTATTTTAATTCCTGCAACTTCCTGCCTACCCCCCTTTTTGTCAATGGGCCATTAAGATGCCAAGCCAGTCTATTTATATAACAAATACCCCTCCCCATCAGCTCCAGGGTGAAGTACTCAAGGCATGCTAGAATTCGCCCTTTATCCAACTGACCACGTGGCATCTGAGAACTCAACCAAACCTGGACTCAGCCTAGACTCTAGTCCAGCCTCCATTTAGTGACGGCGAACCTTTTTCGCCTCGGGTGCCTAAAGCACACACACTCGCACTATTGTTCACGCTCGTGTGCCCACCCTCATAATTTAATGCCTCCCATGCCGTGCCTCCTGACAATACATGTGTGACGCCCTCTGCTGTCCAGCGCATGTACACACGGCTTTTTTGGAGCCCAGGGAGGGCAAAAATGGCCTCCCCCAGAGGCCGGAACTTCCAAAGATAAGGGATTATTAGGAGCTGAATCTAAAAATGAATCCTGCAACCTTATTTTGTTTCAAGGCTGTAACTTAGAATGATGTGGAACCAGAAAGATGCTGCTAGGGTTCAGACCGCAGGCTACGCCTTTCTCAACAAAGGGTGCCTTTTTTCAATGGCGTTTGAACAGGTCACTAAACAAACTGCTATAAGTCGAGGACTACCTGTATACTAGAGGGAATGACAATCGCACTAAGAAAACAAAAAGATAAGCAGAGGTTTCAGTTCCTCTATTCGCTTAATATAGCCGACAGCCACGTTGCTTCTGAAAACGTTCAGTAAAACCGTTTATTTGCGATGCCCTCAAGAGGCAAGGAGCTCCGACTGAACAAGAAACACGTCCAGCGGCAACTCCAACAGTAACAGTTGAAAGGGACCTTGGAGGTCATCTAGTCCAACCCCCTGCTCACGCAGACCACCTGTACTAGGGATTCGCAGAGCCCCTTTCGGTGGAGCTTAGTCCGAAAAACGGGCCCAGGACTGAAGCTGGATTAAGGACAGACCTGCGGAAACCCGACAGATGGCCTATTAAGGCTTGGCAGGCGATCAGGTCTAGGACGAGTTTTCCTGCTCGCCTTATCGGTCTCTGCTGCCTGCTGTCCCAAACGCACTTCGGCTCTTTAAAGCAGGAGTCTCCAACCTTGGCAACTTTAAGACTTGTGGACTTCAACTCCCAGAATTCCTCAGCCAGCAAGCTGGCTGAGGAATTCTGGGAGTTGAAGTCCACAAGTCTTAAAGTTGTCAAGGTTGGAGACCCCTGCTTTAAAGAGATTTTGGCTATTTCGCAGTAAAGCAGCACAAGGAAATTTGAGCAGATATTCGGTTAGATGTCGTGCCGGGCGGATCGTAACAGCGCTCTACGGTTGTGACAAAATGCATTCTCAAGATTCCCGGATCGACGTTGCCGCCGCCATCACACCTTCCGCCCAAACTCGCTTCAACAACCTCGCCTCTCTCCCCCCTCCTCCCCGGGTCACGTGGTCTCCCCCATGATCCTCTCCATCGCTCCCTCGGCGCTCGCCTCCCTTCGCCTTGCCGCCCAGAGCGTGCGGAGCAAGCTACAGTTCCGCATTCGGCAGGTTCGGCCTGGTTTAGGCGAGGGGCGCGGAACGGAGCGGGAGCAGCTGGGTTGAAGCGAGGGGCCCTTGAGGGCGCGGCATCTAGCAGAGCGGCGGGGCCGGGGCCGGGCTGGGCTCGCTGGCGGGCGACGGGGGCCCAAGCCTGGCGAAAGCGGAGGCCGAGCGGCCTGGGGGCTGCCGGTGGGCTGGCCGGCTCGACAGGGCCGCGACGGCCGCACTCCCCCTCGCCCAGGGCTAGGATGCGCCCGCTCGTCCCCCGGCACCGGCAGGCAGTTCCCGCCCCGGCCCGCGGTTGAGATCCCCCGAACGGCGGCGAGTAAGTACCTTCCCTCGGGGCGGCCGTGAGAGGGTAGGGTCGGACGGGACAGGCCGCTGGGGACGCGGTCTAGCCCTGACTGATATAGGTCAGTGACCGCCATCTCTCTCGGCCACCGCTGAGGCCTGCTAGGAAAGACGACGAGCGAAAATCCTTGCCAGAAGTGAGTAAATTGCGGTAGATCGGAAGACCCCGTGGCGGAGTTATCGTCGGTAGACGATCGGGTTTCCCCTCCCCTTAACATGGTGTAATCTGCCTTGTTTTTCCAGTTCCCAGCGCCTTATAAACTTGAATAAAGATACTGGATTTTTCCATTCTTCAAACTTGTTTGCTCCCTCCTGCTTCCATCGCTTGAGCGGATTCCGAAAACCTTCTCGTGTTGTGCGCATTAGGCAATTTCGTTGAGCTGAAATTCAGTTGGAGCTCAACAAAAATTATACCGAATTAGCAGTTGGCGACAGCGCTACTCGCAGAGAAACACGACGTATTTCCCCACAAAATAAACATTTAAACACACATTGTTTTTCTCGTAGCACGATAACTTCAGAATAGTTGCTGAATTTCTCAGTGATCTTACAACAAACGATATGAGGTGTCTTGTATGCCTGGTGGCATGCTATTGTAGCAATTAGGATCTTTCGTCAGTTTCCCACAGTGATTGTTGTACCTAGCTAGAGCTGAAACAAATTTTTATTGGTGATTCCAGATAGTACTTAAAAATGCTGTTTTAGAGTAAGAAGTAGCTAGAGATTTTAGATTTAGTCCTGTAATGTGCTATATAAGTAACTCCTCTTGAGGCATTCCTCAGTTAATTTGATATGAAAATAATAATGGTTTGAAAATTTTCACTTAAGCTGCTATTAAATTACTGCACATGAATGGCTGCGTTTATGTAAGATGCTAAACTAAAATGTGGTTGGATAGTTATTGGTTGTGTTGTTTGAACATTGTGATTATGGTACAGAATACTATGTTTACCTGTATGAGTACCTGAATGAATGGTGGGATATGCATTTAACAAATAAAGTGTTCTGTAGTAGATCTTTTTGGAAGATAAGCAATATATAAATGTATCAGAATGTAGTTCAAACTTACATTCAAAGGCATATTGGGTTTGATGAGGTATATATACATATGTATAATATATACATATGTCTATGGAGATTCTTAGTCATCCAAGTCATGGTTGTCCCAAAGGTGCTTTTTCAAGAGGCAACTGGAGTTTCTGGTTTTTCTTTGAAGACGTTTCACTTCTCATCCAAGAACCTGAAGAGGACAATATGTGCATATGTATCCCATAATGCTACTAACAATTGGGTAGATAAATTTGTGGGGAATAAGGCTTAAATCCCCTTTTAAAACTGCTGTAATTTTCAGCCATTCTAGTATAATGAAGTACCTTCTCCAAGTTAATGTGTATTACATACAAGTGATTTTTTTTTCTTTTTGGCAAGATTTTCCTAATCATTTAGCTCCACTGAACAAACCTGCTCCCTGTTCACTGGCTTTTACTTATTCATTTGTTTACTTATGAACAAAATTGCTCTAAAGAACCAACATTTTATCTAGTCCAGTCTAATGCTCACTGATAGAATGTGTTGATAAAATAATAGAGTAAATAGCTTAAAAATTAACCATGATGCAACACTGACTGAAAACTATCTAGGCCTTTGTAACCTGAAATACTGACACTTCCTCCTGTTGAGATCACACCTTTAGTATAGTTCTTTAGAATTAAATGCATGCTGTGATTTTCCATGTTTTAAATTATTGGAGAAGTGATAGTAAATAGCAGCAAAACGTCGTTTTATCCTGGTAACAGTTTGCTTTTAGACCAATTTTATAACACATAATTTATGCTGATGTGGCCTTAGATCTAGCTTATATGCAGGATGGAGAGTGTTTTAAGACAGTTTCCTGGATACTGATAAAAGTATTCTGCTGAAACATGTGTAATGGTTGTTCTTTGAAACTTGATACAATGCTTTAGTACAGCAATTTTCCTTGGGCAGCTATTGCTTGGGAATAAAAACCTGAGATTCATTTCTTGGAGCAAGATTTGATTTTCTTGCTACTGTTTTTTATTCAATGAGCTAATATGTTATAGAGTTGAAATAAACCTTTGGAACGAATATTAGCTTTTCAAAATACTGGGTTCTCTGCCAATATTCTAGAAATGTGCGTGCGTGTATATATATATATACACACACGTGTGTGTGTGTGTGTGTGTGTGTGTGTGTGTGTATATATATATATATATATATTTGTTTTCGTAGGTTTTCACGGGTATAGGTATGTAGATTTTGGTTTATTCGGGTCTTTTCCCGTGTAAAATTAAAGGTGTTTTTGCAACGTTTCGATGGGATCACCCCCATCATCATCAGGCTTTGGCTTCTGCCTTTGCAAAAGGCAGAAGCCAAAGCCTGATGATGATGGGGGTGATCCCATCGAAACGTTGCAAAAACACCTTTAATTTTACACGGGAAAAGACCCGAATAAACCAAAATCTACATATATATATATATATATATATATATATATATATATATATATATATATATATATATATATATATATATATATATATATATATATATATATATATATATGATGCTGCTTTTGCTTTGCATGAGAAGTGCTTTGCCACTGGTAAATGGCATTTCATTGTTGCTGGATATATAAAAAAGAGCAGTCATCTCAGTATAGGCTAATTTATATTGTATTATACACAAGAAGCTTGCATTTATATTCATTATTAAAAGCCAGTAGTTATGGGGGAGAGATTAAAACTTTGCAGTAGTTTGAACAAATAGATTAATAGCCAGGCCCTAAAAATCCAAACATATTTATGTTGTCAGAATTGGAATATAGTTTACTTGGCAAAACATTTGTCTTAAAGTTTAAGCCTCTGTTAGATCTGATATTGATAGAGTGAAAAAAGAGTTAACATTTTGTAGGAGTATTATTAGAATACCTAATAAAACAGTGGATTACTAACATGTAGAAAGTGGTGTAGAGTTTCATGCCCTTCCAACTCTTTTATTCTGTATTCTGACTCTTCCTCTGCCCCTAGAGTTGGTGATGTTTTGTTGTATAATACATTGTTATAGTTAGTAGTCAAAATAGGATTCCAGTATTTAAAATACTGGAAGTAACTAAGGGATAGTTTAATTTTATGTTAGGGCATTTCATTTGCAAAATTAATGCAATCAACAGATGACTCAAAATTGAAACTGCATTTGAGATAGTTAATATAAGTTAAATGTACATTTTTCTAGAACGATCTTATAATACAGATAGCCCTTGAGTTACAACAGTTCCTTTAATGACTGTTCAAAGTTACAAGAAAGTGACATGACCATTTTTCACACCTGAGACCTTGTAGCATAAATATGAGTCAGTTGCCAAGAGTCTGAATTTTGATTATGCAACCATGTCCCCATGGCAACCGACTCATATTTATGATGGTTACAGTGTCCTGGTGTCATGAGATCATCTTTACTGACCTAACAAGCTAAATCAACGACGAAGCCAGATTCACTTGTTAACAACTAACAAGTTAGTTGTTACTAACTTAACAACTGCAGTGATCCACTTAACAACTATGGCAAGAAATGTCATAAAATGGGGCAAAACTCAGTTAACAAATGTGTCGCAATTGTGTTTGGACACAATTGTGGTCATACTTTGAGGACTACCTGTAGCTATTTTTTTCTTCCATTTTTTTTTACTGAGTATACTTCTACTGGTCTGTATAGATGGCATAAGGAAGTACTTGCACCATAGGAAGCATTTTAAAGAGTTTAATAATATTGCTGGGAAGGGAGATAGAAAAAAAATGTGTTTACTGGTGCACGTAGCATAAATAGCATTGTGAGTGAATGTCTTTGTTTTAATAGGAAAATTAGTTACAGAATGAGATTTTATTAACATTGCAAATAAAAACATTGCAATTTATGAATTGACTATGGAGAATTTGTACAAATATCTTGCATAAATCATGGATTGTGTAGTTTTGGACATGTGTATATCTTCAAAAAAATTTAAAAGTTTTCATGATGATTTTTTAAAAAATTGGGTAGCTCTTGAATAACCTCGCCTTATATAGTTGTCTTTATTCTGGGAAAAGCCAAATAATTAAAAGATACTTTTAAACTATTAAAGGTTAAAGGCTCAATTAAATTGTAATTTAAATATTAAATGAAGTTTTAGTATCCTAAGAAGAGTTCCCACCCCTGGGCCACCATCCACTACTGGGCAGTGGCCTAGTTGGAATTGGGATGCATGAGTGGTTGGCCAGAGCATGCGCATGTCCATAACGCAGCTCAACTTGCGTGAGTAGTGTGCCTATTTGGTGTACTGTTTAAAAAGATCTGGCTAAAAAGTAGAGACTGTGAGTTCTAGTTCTGCCCAAGGCACAAATTCAGCTGTGTGAGTATCTCAGCCAGTAGGAAGAAAGCAGTGGCAAACAAACCCCTTCTGAATAGTGCCAAGAAAGTTGTGTGGATTTGTCCATGTAATCATCAGGAGTCAAGATTGACTTTATTTGTCTATTTTTTAAATTTGTTTGCTTCCCATCTTGCTGCAAGACTTGAAGACACGAATATATACACAAACATGTAACCAGGCACAACAGACACACAACTTTATGTGAAAAGTAGAATTTTGTGCATAATTATAATAAAATTATGGTTAGATTTATAGATCACTTACTTCCACCGTACCACTGTAACATTGACTTGGACTTTTCTAACCTTCTGAAGAAGGTGGATGAATTTCACCTGTAATTCAACTGGAATTTCCCTCTCCATAGAGCAATCTTTTGCAACTAATTGCTCTGTTGGAATGATTCCAGAATAATAACTATAGCTTCTTTTCCTGCTATTGCTTCTAAGCAGGTTTTATGGTATATATATCTATATCTATAGAAATGGGATACCATTATAATTGCTAATAGCAAATTTGGGGGAAATGAATTAGGAGTTGGCTGTTCTTACTTGGTGGTAAAAGATTTGTGATTTCAATTCCTGCCAATGTGACGTCTTTGTTCTTTGTTTCCTCTAGGTATGGCCTCACAGCTGCAGGTGTTTTCACCTCCATCAGTATCTTCGAGTGCCTTTTGCAGTGCCAAGAAACTGAAAGTGGAGCCCTCTAGCTGGGATGTTTCAGGACAAAGTAACAGTGACGAGTATTACAGTCACGGCAAAAATCTCTCTGGTGCTCAAGGGCCAGCAAGCTCTTCTCACCAGGTAGCAAACTTCAGTATCCCTGCTTATGATCAGAACCTCCTTCTCCCTGCTCCTTCAGTTGAGCACATTGTGGTTACAGCAGCAGACAGTACAGGCAGTGGTGGAACAACCTCCTTTCAAAACAGCCAAGCCCTAACACACAGGGCTAACATTGCTTTACTGGAACCATATCAAAAATGTGGCTTAAAAAGGAAAAGTGAAGAAGTTGACAGCAACGGTAGCGTGCAAATAATTGAGGAACATCCACCTCTCATGCTGCAAAACAGACCTGCGGTGGGTGCTGCGGCCACTACCACCACTGTAACAACCAAAAGCAGTAGTTCCAGTGGCGAAGGTGATTACCAGCTAGTCCAGCATGAAATCCTTTGTTCTATGACAAATAGCTATGAAGTGTTGGAGTTCTTGGGCCGAGGAACTTTTGGACAGGTGGCAAAGTGCTGGAAGCGCAGCACAAAGGAAATTGTTGCTATCAAAATTTTGAAAAATCACCCTTCTTATGCCAGACAAGGTCAAATTGAAGTGAGCATCCTCTCTCGACTGAGTAGTGAGAATGCTGATGAATATAACTTTGTCCGTTCATATGAGTGTTTCCAACACAAAAACCACACATGCCTGGTGTTTGAGATGCTGGAACAAAATTTGTATGACTTCTTAAAACAAAATAAGTTTAGCCCTCTGCCTCTGAAATACATTCGACCAATATTGCAACAAGTGGCCACTGCTTTGATGAAACTGAAAAGCTTAGGTCTAATACATGCTGACCTAAAGCCTGAAAACATTATGTTGGTGGATCCTGCGCGCCAGCCATATAGGGTCAAGGTCATAGACTTCGGCTCTGCTAGTCATGTCTCAAAAGCTGTGTGCTCCACTTATTTACAGTCACGATATTATAGGTAAGTCTCCATTTTCTATGTTCATGCCTTTTATATCACAAATCTTGAATCAATAGAAAACTTTATAGATAAATAAATATAATTCAACTCACTGGATTAAAGTGTGAACTGGATTTTTTAAAATGAAATGCTTCCTTATCATAGAACAGCTCAAGTTAATTTGACTGATTGCATGCCCCAAAAAAGGAAGAAAAATTGACCTAAGTAATCCATTCCAGATATACCCAAAGTTATAGGAATTTCCTTCTGGTTCCTATTTAGTGTTCTGTCACTTCTTTGTTATGGTTTGAGATAGTTTGGGGAAACTGAAGGATGGTTTTCCCATAACTTAAGCTCTCCAGAGAAAGATAATCCTTTCATTCCTTCACTGGGCAAAATTTGATTATATGAACCAGACAGATGAGTTTATCTGTGGCAGTGCTGTAGAATAGCCTGTTCATTTCAATGCCAAGTTTAAACTTGCATTTTGTTTTATCTTTCAGTTCAGCAACATGCAAAATTCATTGACAGAGGCATTTTAACTTGTCAGACTAGATTATTTACTATAGATGTGCATTTTAAATTATGGTAATTGTAGTAATAATAATTTTATATCTGCTTTTGTGCTGAAACACCTTTTGGTTTTCATGTCATGTGATGGCAAAAGTAGTGATTTAAAAAAAATGAGCTAGTTTTCTTGAATCCTGAATTTGAGTATTAGCTTTAGAAACTATGGATTAATTGAATTTTACACAATCTGGTGTTTTTAGATTATAACTGCCATCATCTAGTACAGCAATCAAGATGGGGATTATGATAGTTACAATCTTATTCATATTGAGAACATTAACATATTGAATGCTAACAGGTGGTATCTGAATTTTTATTGTTGAAATTGTAATATTTGTGCCAAGACATCATTAACAGGTAATTGCAATAGTAATACTCAGTAGAATCCAATTTGCTTTATTCAGGAAACTGATTATACGTTTTTTTAAATAACTTTCCCCTTTTTTCCTTATATGCATTTGCTTCATAATTCCTCAAGAGTGCCCTTGATTTTGAATTAATCCTATTGTCAGCATTCCTCCTAATTATATTTCATGGCAAGTAGTCATTTCAGGCCTCATCAGAAGATGCAGTTATCCTTTCCAACCTAATAATAGGAAATTGACTATACACAATATAAACTAAAATATATCTTAGCAATTCATGCTCTCCCTTCATTTGTGGGGGCTTCAGTCTCAAATATTTTGGGTTAGTGAGCACATTATTATTAATGTTTTCACAAAATGTCCCTGTGTCAGTTTGGCCAATTACAAAATAAAACAAATGAGAGAGAAACCTGGCAATACTTTCTACATATGCCTCATCAAAGACAATCTTATGGCTAAAAAGTTGGGGGATTTCTAAACAAATCATTGGTTTCCAGGCATCATTTTTTTTTTTAAGTTTGAGTGTCCTAAGCCATTCCTCTAGGTACAGTTAATCCTAGAAACTGAAACCTTGCTTTACAGCAGAGGTTCCCAAACTTGACAACTTTAAGACTTGTGGACTTCAACTCCCAGAATTCTCCAGCCAGCTGTGCTGGCTGGAGAATTCTGAGAGTTGAAGTCCACAAGTCTTAAAGTTGCCAAGTTTGGGAACCCCTGCTTTACAGTTTATTGCTGTTATTAAAATCAGGTAGGATTGATAATCTTAGAAGAGTTTTTGGTCATAATTTATACATGAATTAAAATACTAATTTCTGTTATAATTCTTGTGAAATTTGAGGTTGTCCTGGGAATTGCCTTTTTAATCAAGGAAAATTTTCAGTTATAGTAGAATATTGTAGAACCATAGTTAAATCTCAGTTTAAATCAGCTCCCCCCCCCCCCCTCTTTCCATTTATTTTTGGTCTCTTTTCCCAAACCTATTTCCTTGTCTGGGTATGTAAGAAGTGAGGATGTGGTTAAAAAGTAATGGGAGATGTGCCCTATGTCTGTACTTACTTCTCTGGCCAAATTATAGATCTGTCAATCCTAGAATAGTAAAATGTGTTTTATATTTTTCTAATATGTTGGCGAACATAATATGAAAGAGTGGTGAAGCGCTAGTAGAGTTGATTCTTATTTATAACTACAGCTTCATAAAGTGAAAAACAACTGTTCTAAGAAAGAGCAACTAAGCAAGTATTAAATCTATTGGATAAAAAGATTCTAGTATTAGTATTAGATCAGCATAACTGATTGAAAAGTGATTTTTGTTCCCACAAGTATCTAATGCTTATATTTCTGCCTAACGCAGTTGAAAGTTGTTGGTAAAGTGCTTTGTTAAAAAAATAGGATATAGTGGGATACTTTATTACTGTCCTAATGTTGATGAACATATAACATTTGTTAGTTGTGGAGTAGAAAGTAATAAGATATTCAGGAGCCCTAAATATTTTTCTTTTCCACTTACATTAATTATATGACAAGTAATGTTGCCTTTGGCAAAATGAACTTCATGTTAATAATTTCCCCCTATTTTTGTTTTTAATTTATATAACTTAAAGTGAACACTAAGCTGATAAATTACAGAAATATAAAACTGATCAATAATCAACATAAATGTATACTGCATCCCATACGCTGCCATGTTGGCGAATCATTTCAGCGCTGAGTACCAAAATGGGAGTGCACATGTGCATGCTGGAAGAGCAGCCACCTGGTGCCGGAAGAGCAGCTGCCTGATACGCAAGCTGGTCTTCTGGTTTCTGGTGCACATGCCTGCGCTAAGACCAGCTGGCCGGTACACATTTGTGCGCTGTAAACTGGAAGAGCTCACCGGGAAGATGCCCTTTCCACCTTCCTTCACTGGAGTGAAAAAACCACATTAGATGATTTTCCAGATTTCGTGAGCAGTTTTAAAGTTGACTTTGCATGCTGTAGGAAAAATTAACGTTTGCTTTCATCTTACAAAAACTGAATTCCATTTGATGTGGGTTTATACATTAATTATGGCTTTTTTTTAATAAGCTAAGGCTAAAAATCCTGGTTTAGTACAATAAGTGAATATAGTCTTACACACTAATTTAGTGAATATAGTCTTAGGGAGAAACTTCTTTACTTTGTATAACTGAACTTTTAAAAATGAGTAGCATGTTTCTTATATGTTTGAAGGTTTTTTGTTTAAATAATCTATAGTTTAGATTAGTCACAATGTTTCCACTTTGGACTTCACCAGCACAGTGATAATCAAAAATGGAATAATTTTTTTTCATTATCTTACTTCTAACTTTATTAGGGAAAAATAGCAACAGAAAGCCTTTTTCAGTATTGGGATAAGTGTCCTAGTGTTCCTCATTTGCTTCCATTAGCAACAAAGACATGGGCAAGAGTTAAGAGATTGTAAAGGCTATACAATTATTTGTTTGGAAGGTATAACGTTTGCTGGTTATGGTTTTTTTTTTTTTAAAAAAAGCTAAGTGGACACAGTGTTCATTGTAGGATCACAATTCCAAGCCTTTATTTAGAAAAAACTATTATGTGTTACATTAAAATATTACTTTTTTATATTAAAAAAAATTGGTTGCAGGCAATATTCCTATGCATAATAAGCTAAATTAATGTTGTAGAATTTTGTAGATTTCCCTCCTTGCTAAAATTCCAAAGCTAGACATTTCTTTTTTTAAATACTTACCAGCTATAGGCTTTGTAAATCCCTTTTATATAAACGTTCTTTATCCCTCATTTAAGGACATAGATATAATAAACTGCAGTGAGTTACCTAGACAAGAATGAGAGGAATTCAGTCTTTTCTCCCATAGCTTGAAAGGTCAAATTCAACTGCACTGCTATTTCTTTTGTAAGCATTTTGGATTGGGTGCTGTACCATCAAATGTCTTATTGTTACTTTCTTTGGATTTTGTTATCACCCTGTGTTTGCAATATGTATTGTTCTGAAACATTTTGCATAATTATTAAATTATAGAGGCAAAAAAAGAGCAGGATATGTCACTCTTCCTTCAAAGCTAAATCTGTTAGGCTTTTTTGCTTCCTCTGTGTACATTGAACAGCAATTCTGTTAAGATGTGGCAGGGTTAGAAAGGCACCCTCTATTAGATATCTGCTTTTTGCCTGGATTTATCCATATGGATACATTAGAAAAAATTACGCAATATAAAACCATATTTACATGCTACCGTGAACTACAAAATAGCCAGCCACATTTTAGCCTATTATGTTAATGCTTGTCAGTTTAAATTAGGCTAATTGAGAAAAATGTTAAGTTAATCATGGGTGAGCAGTTTACATCAAGAGAGCCATTGTATGATTTAAAATATCATGTAAAACTGGGATGGCCCTGTTACCATTATCCAAACTGGTTGTGGCTGGTTATAGCTTCTGGTTCATTTGGTGAACTTTGAATTCGCCAATACTGATCTAAAATGTTTATAAAATAAGTGAAATGTTTAGGGATTGTATCATCCTCTGATCAGTAAAATTGCTGGATTATAACATAGGATTGAGGAAAAGGAGTAGCTGAGATAATATACCATATAAATGAGGCCGAAATCAGTGGTTATGGCCTCTTGAAAGAATAAGAGTATGGGAAACTGGGCAGAGAAATAATGGAATTGAGGAGAGAAATTGTATCTGTTCTCAACTACAACCCATATTTATAAGCATTTTTCTAAGCACTTTGCTCTTTTAGAAAATGTTGCTAATGACAAATAAACTCAACAGATTTAACTGATTTATGTTCAAGTTGATGTTTCTCAGCTATGCTATGCTTTTGCATTGGGCCTTGGATCAATTGACTGATCAGGTATAGTGAATTGTATGCCAAATAGATCAGGACATTCTTTTGTTCTACAGCTTTTAAGGTTGTGCTTCATTTTATCATTTTATGTTCTTCCTAGTTATAAGTGCATAAAAAGTAATGCTACTGTTACTACTATTTTCAGAAGTAATTTCAAATGAAGTCAGTACTTTGAAGGAGGCCTATATCACTTTACAGGCATGGACTGATTTTTCTAGAAATTGTCTCTTCCAATTTAACAAGATATAATCCATGAATACATGTATTTATATCAGATGACTGTAATAGAATATCCTTGAATGGAAAATTGCTGCCAGTGGTATAGAAACTATGTGCAACAGTATTCCTACCTAAATAAGAAAATAAAAGTTTGTAGATAACCGTATCAGTTTTGAAAAATCTCAGCTATTAAACTTTTGTAGCATAAGTATCCCAAATTTTTGTATCAATGTAAAGGTTAAAAATATTGGAACTCCTGATTGGCCAGAACCTAGTTTTTCAGAAGATATATATCTTACAGGTTGTCATAATACCTGTTGTAGTTTTCAAGGGCAAAGGATAATTTGCTAGAAGGCTTCACGCTCTTCTCCGTGCTCCCTTTGCTCTCTTTATCGCATCCGCGATCTGCTCAGAGGTCTAAGGGCTTTTGGGCTGGAAACCAGAGCCCATAGACCCCTCTGATGCCTATCGCAAGGGATCAAGGCTCCACATGGTCGCCGGCTAAAAATGGCCACTGGAGCAGCGACCCAGCCGCCAGAGCCTCCCAGCCCCAAATTTTAAACCCCAGGCAGCTGGAAAGCCACAGCCACCACCAGGGACTTACAGGAAAGAGGAGGTAGGGTCTTACGAAAGCAGGAAACCACGCTGGTTGAGGAGTGGTCCAGAGATGATAAAGTTATTCAGGATTCCAAAAAAACTGGCCAGACTGGATTGAAACTGGAGTCAGAAGAGAGGAGCTCAGAGGCATGGCTTCAGCTTCAACCCAGTCTCAAGGCTACTTGGCTGTGATGATACCATCTCTGGACCATCCTGCAAACAACTCCTAAAATAACAGTTCAGGTAAGACCAACTGTCATTTTGTCAGAATCTTTATGCATTTTTCTTGGAAAAAATAGTGGTTTGCTATTGAAAAGTCTTCTGACTATGCATGTAATAAATGACAATATTTTAGTTGTCATTCAAGCCAGTGGGATTTGTGATTTCGTTAGTAAATTCTGAATAATAAATAAAATATTGCATATTTTGTAGAGCTCCTGAAATCATCTTGGGTTTGCCATTTTGTGAAGCAATTGATATGTGGTCACTGGGATGTGTGATAGCCGAGTTGTTTCTTGGCTGGCCTTTGTATCCAGGAGCTTCAGAATACGATCAAGTAAGTTTTTGCTGATATGCTGATATTCAAACAATACTGACTTTAAACTACTATGCTAGCGAATACATTTCATTGAATCCAATAGGTTTTGCTTATGAGTAAATAGTTGATATTTGTACATGGGCTAAATGAGAGCCTCTTAAGTCATTGGCACTGGACCTTTGCTCTGAGAACAAGTGATTGAAGTTAATCAATAAGCACCAATTCTTCTCAGATTGATGCATATAACTTTGCGCTTAACACTTTGTTATTATTTCTGGTTATTTTTAGTATGTAGGTATTTAAAACAAAATATAATCTTATAAGACATCATATAAATATATTTCATTTTGTCCTCCCCCATCCTATTTCATGATCCCATGTTATAAGAAAAATACAAAGAACTACTAGGCTATGGATTATCCTTTTGAATTAATGGTGTAAAGTCAGTACTGTTAAACTAGCAAGCATATTTTCCTGCTGCTTCACTTAAAGAAAGAAAGCTAGCACTTACAGGGTTACAGTATTTTCTGCCTGTGGCTATACAGCAGTTGCCTGCTCCATTCTGTGCCAAGAAAGATTATTACCATGCACTATCTCTGTGTGAGCATAACTATATGCAAAGTATGGTTATAACTATATATACATGATTTCATTAAGTCAGGCTTGCTCTGGGGCAGACAGGGTTGTGGAATTGTTCTCCTTGCTGTGACCAATCCAATTAACTCTTCTTCCTCTCAACTACTCAAGTGAATATTTACACTCCAAAAATTCACTAAAAAGGAAGAACTTTCCTCCTCATACATTGGTTAGATACCAGTCTCCTTTTAACTACACTTTCGCATGCGCAGGTGGTCCTCAAGTTCTAACCTTTTGTTCAGTGACTGTTCAAAATTGTGGCAGTGCTGAACAAGGTGACTTAGAATGAGTCTTTAGAGTTCTGGCCATTTGCAGTGTCTCTGTGATCATTGCAATAAACCATAGTCATGTGATCACAATTTCCAATGTTCGGCCTTGGCTTTCTACAAGCTAAGGTAATGGGAAAACCAGTAGGAAATCACCTTTGGTTTCATTAGGTCCACACCTAATGAACTGCATGGTCCTCATTTGACTATGACAGTTCTGGGACTGCCAGAATTGCTGTTGCCAAGTAATGTGTTTACTTGCAATTGTGCTTTATGATCATATGATCCTGTTACCAATTGCTGTCATAACTGCCGAACTATCTGTATCCGTTTGCACCTCATTTCTTTTTAGATATAGATTTATTTATTTATTTATAATTTATTTATTTATTTATAAAATTTATATAGCCGCACCCTCTCCCAGAAGGGACCCGGGGCGGTGCACAGGAAATTTAAAACAAACAAATACAAAATATAAATAATTAAAATCGAATTAAATAGTTTATCCCTGTGCTAAAATTTAAATAGTTAAGACATAATCCCTTACAAACCCAATTAAAACAATTTATAATACAGACTGCAGGCTAGGTAAATAACTTAGGCCAAACCGGCCTGATGGAACAGGAGTTCTTTAATTTCTGGCGGAAGGTGCGGAGGTCCGTGGTTGTTCTGAGGCCGGGGGGTAGGTCGTTCCAGAGGGTTGGGCCCACCACAGAGAAGGTGGTGTACATGTAAATATTTTCTGTTATTTACATTCTAAATTGGTCTGAAATCTGCTTGATATATTTTACTTTCATTGCTATATGTACAAACAGAAGGTGTAAAGTCAGTACTGTTAAACCACAGGCGTTTCATTGGTAAAATATCTCAAGTCAAGAAGTCTAAAAGTTACAATAAATTGATATAAAAGAGGCCTGCACAACTTTTGGATGGGAAAGGGCCACATTGGTACCTTAATAATTATGGCCCACAGAGAAATAGCTGGTACAGAATTGTAGCTTGAAGTGCAGGTGAGGCGCAGGTCTTTTGGAGCAGGGAAAAAAATAATTAAAAAAAATCCCCACCTAAGTGGTAGCACATCCTTTCTGGTGATCACAGTATTTGGCAGCAATGGGTTTATGAAGTTTTTTTAAAAAAAATTCTGCTGAACCACACAAGACTCGGTCGGCCACATGTGGCCTGCTATCATTTTTTTGCATAGGCCCAGTAATAGAAATAGTGTCTTAAACACGTAACTTTCCATAGGAAAATATAGTAGTAATGTGTGTAAAAGAAAATGTTGAATAATTTGGGTGATTTCCTGGTAAAAATTAATATGTACTGTATATTTCTAAAACTCACTGTGCTGAATGAATATCAAAAATGATGACTCCAGATGATTTTCAGGTGTTTAAAACAACATGGAACACTAACCTTAATGTGACTATCTTATGAACATAACATCTTCAATACCTCAAAATAGAATGCTTTTTTTAAAGGCATGAAAAAAAATGTCATTCATATATTAATGAATTAGCAATGTTGAAAACTAAATTGAATAGTTTTTTAAGGAAAACTATTATGATTGACCATAAAATTGTATTATGTTCCATATAGCTCATTTATTAAGAACAGCTGGAAAATTCTGTTCATGGTCCCATAAAAAGGTTTGGTTCACAGCAGAGGCCAAATGTTTTTCTCCATGGAAGTATTTCTAATTATATAATTCTCTCCGAGGGGAGTAAAACTTCCCCACAAAAAGCATTTGTAGGATACTATCTGCCTAGGACAAAACCAGTTTCTTTTGTAACAGACTGTGTTTAAAGTACTTGTGTCATTATTGTTTTTGAATTGATAATTTATTGTAATATGCATTATTCAATTATTGCTTGTTTTTATTCTTCTATAAACCACTCCATATTCCTTTGAGTGGAACAATGATATAAAAATAAATTACTAGTCTTATATGTTAATAGGAATAATTGTTTGTTGATAACATCAATATTATTTTTCTGTTGCAGATTCGTTACATTTCACAAACACAAGGACTACCAGCAGAGTATCTTTTGAGTGCGGGAACGAAAACAAGCAGGTTTTTTAACAGAGATCCAAACTTGGGATACCCTTTGTGGAGACTAAAGGTTTTTTTCTTTTAATTTCTTTTTTTCTTTAGAAATTTAGCTTAAGTTAAATCAATTACAAACAATAAATGTAAACTAATAAGTAAACTATCGATATTGCATTCAGTAGCATTTTGTTCAGGGAAACATCTGAACATCAGGAGTAGAATATTTAATAATTGGCTAATAATTGGATTGAGTGTATAACTGCAAACCCATTAGGTAAAGGAGGCCTAAATAGTGACTCTGCATATATAATATACCCTAATGTGATTTTATTTTGATTTAGGATTATGTATAAACCTATCCTTATGGGATAGTGGATTAGTCAAAACTGGATCTTATGTACTAAAACCAGGAAACCATTGGTGGAAAATGATGAGTGATAACAGAGGCTGGGGGAAAAAAGATAGGCTAGCCACAGTGAGATTCTTTAAAACTAAGAAAATGCTTCTACAGTGCATTTGTCCTGTAAAGCAAGATCTATAAATAAAAATATTTTAATTACTGTTGTTAATAGTTGATACAAAAGGGTATTCTGAATTGGACATTGGGTTTTTTTGGAATTTACAACAGACACATCTGTAGAGAACACATTTGTTTCATGAAAAACAATCAAAATAGTTTCTGTAAGATTTAAGGCAATCTAAATTGATTTTGAAGAAAATTGTAAAGTTCAAATGTCTTTGGCTATTTTCCGTAAACACACATTGTATTTGCTAGTTATTTCTGCCCTGATTATAAAGCTGTTTTCCTGATTTAAAACACACTTTAGATCTAAGCTCTTCACAAATTCTCTGCAGTATTTCAGGCTGACCTACTTTTGCTTTTATTGTACTAAAATATTAAATCTTGATATAATTTTTTTAACTTCCATTTTCTTTGACAGACTCCAGAAGAGCATGAGTTGGAGACAGGAATAAAATCAAAGGAAGCTCGGAAATATATTTTTAACTGTTTGGACGACATGGCACAAGTAAGCTGCCAATAAAAAATAATATTGCCTTTGAAAAGTACAGGTATTAAATCCAGAGAAGTACTAATTTACAGTTATTTTACATAGAAGCTAATTGTGTTCTGTTTCTATTATCCCCCATGGGGCTATACAACTGGTCTCCTTAGTATACCTGAAGATAACTCTCAGTAATTTAGCAATTATGAGTAAATGATTTTAGGAAAACCACTTAACATCTGGTAGACGTGTCTTGAACATACAGTTTAAATGAAAGGGCAATATTTCTTTTATGTTAAACATTTGTTAAAAACAAACCAAGAGAAGATTGGAGTAAACTAGAACTACATTCCTCAAGAACTTAAAATATTTATGTATTCTTTATTTTTCCTGTTGTAAAATTTATAAGTTGAACAAAAATCTAAACAATTTAAAAACTTTTCCACAAGGTAAATATGTCTACAGACTTAGAGGGAACAGATATGTTGGCAGAGAAGGCTGACCGAAGAGAATATATAGATTTGTTGAAGAAAATGTTGACAATTGATGCAGATAAGAGAATTACTCCACTGAAGACCTTGAACCATCCATTTGTGACAATGAATCATCTCCTGGATTTTCCACATAGCAACCAGTAAGTTTTTGGCCCAGATAAATGGTACTATTCATTTATTCAGTTTTGTAATCTGGTTCTTCATGTTTTGGGACAAGTAACAAACAAGTAACAATAAGTATTATCTTTAGATAATTTCAGAACATATTTAAATTAAATAAAGTAGTAGATTCACTAAAATAAATTCTTAAACAATAGTTTTACTATGAAATCTTGTTATAATAGCAAATTATTTCCTTTTTAAATCTTGGCTTTCCAGTGCCATCTATTGATTTCTCATACTGGTAAGTTTTCGCAATACAAAAGAGAGAAACCTGGTAGTAATATATAATTTGCTAGAAATATTTTGTTATATAGTATATTTTGGAATAGGAAATATTTGGTTTTGTTTGTACTGTGGAATTGTGATAGAGAAGAATAGCAGTTATAGTTACTTGGGCAAGTATCAAATTAGATTTCAGAAAGAGCCCAAGAAGCCATTTTATTTTAAACTAGCTATACCCGGCCACACGTTGCTGTGGCCCAGTCTGGTTAAATGGCCAACCAAACTGTGTGTAGATCTACACCTGCACACCTGCACACATACACACAACCACCATATAACCCCCAACCTACCTACCTACTGTATTTCTCCCTCTCTATCTATCCCTCTACCTACCTACCTACTGTATTCTTTCTTTCTCCCTCTATCTACCTACCTACTGTATTTCCCCCTCTCTATCCCTCTACCTACCTACCTACTGTATTTCTCCCTCTTTCTCTATTCCTCTACCTACCTACCTACTGTATTTCTCGCTATCTATCTATAAACCTACCTACCTACTTACCTACCTACGGTATTTCTCCCTCTCTGTCTATCTCTCTACTTACCTACCTATTGTATTTCTTGCTTTCTCCCTCTACCTACCTACTGTATTTCTCCCTCTCTATCTATCCCCATATCTACCTACCTGCCTACCTACTGTATTTCTCACTCTCTGTCTATCCCTCTACCTACCTACTTACTTACTGCATTTCTTCCTTTCTCCCTCTATCTACCTACCTGCCTTCTGTATTTCTCACTCTCTGTCTATCCCCCTACTTACCTACCTACTATATTTCTTCCTTTCTCCCTCTACCTACCTACCTATCTACCTACCTACTGTATTTCTCCCTATCTATCCCTCTACCTACCGACCTACCTACCGACCTACTGTATTTCTTTCTATCTATCTATCTATCTATCTATCTATCTATCTATCTATCTATCTATCTATCTATCTATCTATCTATCTATCTATCTATCTATCTATCTATCTATCTATCTATCTATCTACCTACCTACCTACCTACCTACCTACCTACCTACCTACCTACCTACCTACCTTTCTTCCTTTCTCCCTCTACCTACCTACCTACCTACCTACTGTATTTTTTGCTATCTATCTATACACCTACCTACCTACCTATGGTATTTCTCCCTCTCTGTCTATCCCTCTACTTACCTACCTATTGTATTTCTTGCTTTCTCCCTCTACCTACCTACCTACCTACCTATCTACTGTATTTCTCCCTATCTATCCATCTACCTACCTACCTACCTACTTACTATATTTCTTCCTTTCTACCTCTACCTACCTACCATATTTCTCTCTCTCTATCACCCTACCTACCTACCTACCTACCTACCTACCTACCTACCGTCTATCTATCTATCTATCTATCTATCTATCTATCTATCTATCTATCTATCTATCTATCTATCTATCTATCTATCTATCATCTACCTACCTACCTACCCACCCACCCTCAGGTGCTTTAGAGAATAGCTTGACTTCCTCTTCTTTGTGGCAACCCCTGAGATATTGGAAGGCTGCTATCATGTCACCCTTAGTCCTTTTTGTTAAACTGTATTTCTTCCTCTCTCTCTCTCTATGGGCCACCTGGGAGTTTGCTATCTCAGTGCCTTTTTGGCCGTAAGAGGCCTCCGTACAGCCTTTTTGAGGAACTGACTGTTGGAAATGCCAGGTGGGAGGAGTTACAGGGAGGTGAAAAAATTTTCAGTGGTACATTTTACATTTGTGTACTGTGTACATGACACACATGTGCTAGGCACAAAATGAGTAGCTATTCTATTATCGGAAGTCCTTGGCTACATTGTGTGAAAGTTTGGTGTAAATCGGTCCAGTAGTTTTTGAGATTAGTGGATTTGTACAAACTGTTTTACATTTTTATTTATATAGATAATCAGACATAATCTGTATGGTGTTAGATAAATTGCTTCATATTCTCTTTTAGTGTGAAGTCCTGTTTTCAGAATATGGAAATTTGTAAACGAAGAGTTAATATGTATGACACTGTTAATCAAATAAAAAGCCCATTTACGACACATGTTGCACCAAATACAAGCACAAACCTCACTATGAGTTTCAACAACCCGCTGAGTACGGTGCATCATCAGGTAAATAAGTTCCTTTTTGTTTCTTTTGATGAACAAAATCAAAACAAAACTTTTTGTCATTTCCTGGAATGATTCTTCCTAGTAATTGTCTTGTTTTTAGTACAGTAGCTTCAGTGAATTTCATTTGTAATTAGCCTAGTATTTGTTCTAAACATCTATTATGAGTGCCTATGAGTTCTAGATCCCTTTAAGGATGAGGGAATCTGATGAGTTAAGGTTGATTAAGAATGTGATTGGCATCTGCAGATGTTTTTCCGCCTTGTTGTTTTCATTCATTTAATGCATATGTTAAATATTACAGTTTCAAGTTCTAATGATAGATTGTCTTGTTTTTCAGGCTAGTGTTTTGGCTTCCAATTCTACAGCTGCAGCTACTCTTTCTCTAGCAAATTCAGATGTTTCACTATTGAATTATCAATCTGCTCTCTATCCATCCTCTGCAGCACCAGTTGCTGGTGTGGCACAACAGAGTGTTTCCTTACAGCCTGGAACAACCCAAATTTGCACTCAAACAGATCCATTTCAGCAAACATTCATTGTATGTCCTCCTGCCTTTCCAAGTAAGTGTGTTTTTATCCTGACATACTATTTCCAAATATCCAAGACACCATAATTTTAATAAGATTTTTTAAAAAAATATTAAAAAGTCCTGTCTCTTTATGCATTAAAATCTACATTTTCTTACATTCTGAAATAAAAACAAATGTGAAAGAAATACCCAGGCAACCCAAGTTGATTTTGGGGCTTCTAGGACAAAATTGGATTTTGTAATATATAAAGTAGTATTTTAAGTACAGTATGGTAGGTATGATATACATTTCATAATAGAAGGAAGCAACAAGGTTCACTTAATGGCTATTTCAAAAAATGTTTTCTTGACTGCTTCTTAACTGTCTTACAAACAGAGGCCAGTATCCCCAATTTTTTTGATCCTGTGGCATATAGGGGACTTTGAGAACATAGAATTGGTTGTCATGGATTACTAGCTTCTGGGGTGGTTGAAGCTTTTTCAGTACTGATAATTATGACCATAACCTGCATCTTTTTAATGCATCATCTTTGGAAAGTAAGCTGTGAAACATATTTGGGTACTTATTTGTGATCTTAATTTCATCCAGCTGGTCTTCAGGCAACTACAAAGCATTCTGGGTTCCCTGTAAGGATGGACAACGCTGTTCCAATTGTGCCACAAGCGCCAGCAGCTCAGCCCCTGCAGATCCAGTCCGGAGTTCTCACACAGGTAAAAATGGGGGTGGGGTGAGTAAAACAAGGTGTCATGGATATGTTTGGATAATATATGTGGTGTATTCTCAACTGAAATTGAGAACCAGAAATTCCTAAGCCTTTTAAAAATCATTAGTAGTATATTAAGGAAAATATAATTAAATATTTCTTTTTCTGATGATTTCTTTGCTTTAAAGGTTTAGCCTTTTTAAATGGACTGTATTGTCCAAGACCAAAATTTTAGGGAACTTTCATTTATAGGTACAGATCTACCATTGTGCCTAAAACAGAATATATAAGCAGCTGTTATTCTGGAAAAAGATACGTTTTAATTGGCTTTAACTGCTTGCCCTAAAATTACAATTAATATAAGATTTAGTAGAAAGCAGAAAAATATGTTGTCTATAACTATTGGTTCAATTAAATTACTCTTTCCCATCAACTTTCCCATTCACTTTAGGAGTGCTTTTTGCATTTGTTCTGTTTCTTGATGCAGAGAAAATGAAAGGTCACACATAGTAACAAAGTTTTAGACTTACTACTTTGATAATATTAGTTTTCTGTTCTGCTGTAAAAACAAAGGATTCTCTGCTCTCAGAAGCCTTTTTTGGGGGGGTTATATTTTCATTGTTAAAATGGGATGTTTGTTCCGGAACAAAAGATTTTGAAATAAGCTACATACATTACTTCCTAACTTAATTGTATTATCTTTGCAATGCAGCTTTGGTTACATTATTGTAAACTCCATTTAGGTCAGGCATGAATAACTTAAAGAGAGCAACTTACCTTTTTTATTTGCATTGCAGAAGGCATTTGGAAGCACTTAGGCTAGCATAATACAAATCCAATATTGTATTCAATATGAATACAACAAAATTTTTCTTCTTTTCTTGGTTTTAAGATTTTTGTGGTGAAATATAATTCAATTATACCGACAGATATACTATTATATACTATTTTTAAGAGGAAATCAATGGGAATTTTTATATCAAAACCCAAAATGCTGGTTTAACAACTGAATGCTTTCGGTATGCCATTTTAGGAATTATTTCTGTTTCCAAGCCTTCCCTGCACTTATGCCTCCACCCCTAATAAATTTTTGTTTTAAGTGCACTAAACACAAAAGGCTTGTTCATGGATATGAAGAAATACTTGTTATCAGTACATACAAGTTGGAAGAAAAGCCTATTGATTTTCAGTGGATACCTATGAATTCTGCAAATCACTCAAAAGAGCCCTTAGTATCTTTGGGGGAAGCCTTTCTGGCCCTGTTACCTTAGTACATTTGTTTCACTCACTGCCTAATCTACATTTCAGGGAAGCTGTACACCACTAATGGTAGCAACTCTTCATCCTCAAGTAGCCACCATCACGCCGCAGTATGCGGTACCCTTTACTCTGAACTGCGCAGCCGGCCGGCCAGCGCTAGTAGAACAGACGGCTGCAGTACTGGTAATTGCCTCCCTTGATTGTGTTCACTAACGGAGTTTTTGTTTTAACTTAGACTTGCAGAGGGCATGGAAGCATGTGCCATCTTGTGGCTGTGTTCTTGCTACATCTTAATGTCTTGTTGTTTTTCCTCCCCAACATTGCTGAAGCACTGTCTGACTCTGATGTTTAGTGTTGCTCTGTAAAGAATCCAGATTCATTGATTGTTGTTCTTTGCTAGCTAGATTACTGATCAAGCTCTTCTCCTTGTTTGGAAAGAGCAGTAATGTACTTCTTCTTTTCTGTACTCTTTATCTTTTTTTAGTTTGCTGAGTGAAAACAATAGTAATGGTCCTTAGATTGATTCAGCCATTAATACCTGGGTAGCCATGTCTTGACAAATTTAGGGTTTGTTTGTTTTTTAGTTTCTTTGCACGTACAGATGTGTTAAGCACAGGAAATCTCTCATATCATTAAGTCCTTTATTGATTTATGGCTTTAAGAACCCAGATTTATTAACCTACATGAAACTGTTAGCAGCAACCCAAATCTCTCGGGCTTCTCATTATCCCTGACCAGTATGCATCATCCTTAAATAGATGCTGCAACCCACCCGTGCTTTTAGTTCCTTTTACATGTCTTGGTTGAGATTAAAGGTGAGCTCTTCCAATCTAAGCTATATCTTAGAGTAGTTCTTTAATTCTCTAGGGTGGTTTAAAAAAAAGCACTCTGCGGATTTCTCAAATTTTTCTTTCTCATTCTGGATTTCTCTGATTGGAATTCATGCTTTGTAAATCCCACAAAACAATCAATTAGAAACCCCAGAATCAGATCAGTGAAAAAAAATGGAAACATTGCAGTGCACTTGAAGTGGTAATGTCCTCACATGTCTTGCCAAACACACTTCTATTTGTTGCATACTCATTGTCTTATGTTACTTTAAAGTGATAATTCGCGAGCATCTTTCTCTTCCAATGGAGAGAAAAGGGGCATTGTTGGCTTTAGTCAGAACAAGTCTCACCAAGATGAGTAACTGGTTCATCTGACATTGCTACTGTTGCTCCAAAGAATGTGTCCAAGGCAAGATAGATTTTTTTTTAAAAAAATTGTAACTGCATGTGTTGAAAGGATCACTACAAATTTCGTAGTTCTCCATTCTGACTTCTATTATTCAATTCTAGCTAAATTTCATAATTGAAACATATGGAGTACATCTAATAGAAAAATCTTTGATTATTTACTATCAGAAGACTATTTTGGATTTTTCAACCAATAGGCTAAACTGTCCTTTGGATTTACTGCTAAGAGACTGAGACCAGAATGCTATATACCTGCACTCAAAATTCATTGAAACAGAAAATTAAAATCTGAAAATAGTATAAATTAATACCAATTAATTGGTATTCTCACAGGAAAGGGAAAACAACTATGGAAGACACAGGCTATTTGAACTTCTTTTCTATTTGTGTCCCTTCTATCTTTTGAGATTTCTCAAGACATAGCCTTTATGTTTTTGAACAATTTTCAGCTTTAAGGATTAAAAACTGGATTTTAATAAATCCCTAGATGACATACGTGGAATTAGAATCAGCAAAGCATTCAGAACTGAAACATTTCAAGCTTGAAACAATTGTTTGAGTTCAAATGAAATGCATCAACCTTAATAAAAGTGCTCCAACTTTGTTTCGACCAGTCTGGAATCATTTTTTACCTTGGAATTGAGCTGTTTTGAACTCAAATACTGGACTTATGGAATGGTCAGAACAACGTGGGAACACTGAAAAGTGGAAGCATTCTGTTTGAGCTCGAAACAAGATTGAAATGTTTTCTGCACCTCTGTTTGGAATACTAATTGCTATGCTTCTGTGATACGATGACACAAAACATACCTTCTAGACTAAATCCACTTAATCTTATCTGAATCCTACCTTTCTCTCCATGGATTTTGGCTTCTAGGCTTTTGCCTGAAATGCTCACCTTTAGTGCTTTCAACACTTCTCCCTTTTGCCGCTTCATCTAAGTTTACGTTAGCCATTTGCTAAGCTTTGCATATTTTTGTCCCTCCTCTGTCAAAACAGTTCGTCGCTTGGAAAGCCCGATTTCTGCCTTCTGGTGGGGACATTAGATCTCGCACTGTATTAAACTCTCTGCTTTGTCTTGTGCAGGTGTTGGCTTTGGAAAGAGGCATGGTGTGACTTAACATTATTCTCTTTTTTTTTAATTATTCCGCTTATGTTGGCAGAGGAGTTAGCAGTTCTCTGCTTGAAAGCTGCTTGTTTGGAACCAGTGTTTGGAATAAGAGAATTTGTTACTTGCAGAAATATGTCATTTAAAATTGCATTTGTAATGTTTTCAAGCTGTATTTTGACCTGTGTGGAATGTGATTATAAGAATTGGATTCTGGAAATATTTTATTGCAGAACTTTTTCTTGTAAATAAGTTTTTGCAAAGAGAAAACATTCTTCTTGGATGGATTTAATAAATCCATTGTAAGCAATTCACACGGTAAATCGATTTGGTAGGATCTGAAAGCAAACACAAAAACTAGTTGATCCTCCATAGGAGTTACATATTTTATATAAAGCAACAGGGAACTCATTTTATTAAAAACGGATGTGTTGGGATACATTCTTCATGCCCTGGAGAGGAAGAGTTAGGTATACTCTACACTATTACTCCTGTAGAATTACAAAAATAAATAGTGTGCTTAATAATTGTTACAATAAAGATGTGCTTAATCTACCAAAGTAGGAAGACAGATAGTTGAACCTCAGCTATCAGGTATGAGCTCCTATCCAGTGAGAAATTGTTATAGTGCTTCCATTATAATTCAGAGCCTTTATAGTTATATAATGTGTACTTAAAATATTTAAGACTGCAGATGACCCAGCCATTTCATATTTTTTTATCTTAATGGCTCAACGGTAATCATATCATTCAAGGTCAGTGATACTAAATTTGTGGATTTCATCTGATTGATGCACATTTGGCTATATTTAAAATAAAATTTACATTTAAATTTTTTAAAAAGTATTTGCTTTTCAAAGAGAAGAAAATATTATCAATTGCTCCTGGTTGTAGGTGGAGGAACCACATATAATATAGTTTAAATTACTTTCAAAAAATTTGAATTTCAATATAATTAATGAGCCCCAAAAAAGTTATTCTCCAAACATTTGAACACAACCCTTCATTTTAAAATTATATTGCCTTCTACTTCACTCCTGCACCCACTGATTTTCTACTAGAGAGCATGCAGAAGTAGTTACCAAAACATGTATTCAGCTGCTGTTGTAGATTGCTATCTGCAGACTACTATATTAAGTTAATGAGGAAGGGATATTCACATTCTTTGAAAGGGCTAGTTTTACATGGAAATATTTGTATGAGAATATAAATCTCTTACAGTTGTTCTTATGAGATATACAACAAACAGAGTGAGAGGAAGCATTTTTATTTGCATTTTTTTCATTTTCATTTGTAAAATTATTTGCAAAAATGCAGTTTCGTGTCTTTATCTCTGCAAGATAACAAGATCTCATTTCTTTTACGTTAAACAACTTTTTTTTTTTTAGTTTTTTTTTAAAGCCAATCTTAATAAATCTTTTGTTTTTCTTTTTGTTGTTTTGCAGCAGGCCTGGCCTGGAGGGACCCAACAGATACTTTTGCCTTCTACCTGGCAACAACTTCCAGGGGTTGCATTGCACAATTCTGTCCAGCCTACAGCTGTGATTCCTGAATCAATTGGAAGTAACCAGCAGTTGGCTGACTGGAGGTGAGTCTTCAACCAAGCAGAAATATAAGTAGTACATTATATGAAAAAGCGTAGAAACGATGCAGTGTTTTCAGATTATATTTTTTAGAATAGATGATCAGATGTGTAATAGTAAACTAAAAAAGATTTTCTCTTTAACTAGTATGTACTTTTTATATCCCTTTGGGAAGACAGGAGAGTGAGAGAAAGACTTTTAGAAATATGATTGAATAGTCAGGAAATGTGTGGATAGAGATAATGTCCATAAATGCTCATAAAAGGTAGAAAGAGATCTATTGGGCATTCTCAAGATATGCCATCATGTAATGTTAAATTACAGGTTTTTTTCTCAAAAATAATGTACAGTTAGCGTCTGAAGCTTTAACAGCAAGGAAAGAATACTATGGTACAGTTCTATTTTCTGTTCAAAGAGTTAGAGATCAAGCAAAACCTACTGCAATTTAGATAAAATAATTATAGATTCTTCCCATTCCAGAATTCTAATTGGATACTGTGCTCTTTAAGAGTTCTGGTCTTCTGGAGTATATGTGTATGTGTGAATAGATGTACTTTCAATATTGACTCCTGGTGCCTGCCTGGGCAAGTCCCTACAGTTTTGTTTGCAATGTTTTTTAGAATTGGTTTGCCCTTCCTAGGGCTGAGAGAAAATGGCTGGCCCAAGGTCACTCAATTTGCTTTGTGCCTAACGTGGGACTAAATAACTCATTGTTTTCTAGTTTCTAGCCTGATGTCTTAACATTATAACAAGCAGGCTCTGTATTCTGGAGTAAATAAATAATGCTAGGAAACTCTGTGTTATTTTCTTTCCTTTAGAAGTGCTCATTCGCATGGAAATCAGTATAGCACTATTATGCAGCAGCCATCTTTGTTGACCAATCATGTGACTCTGGCTACAACCCAACCTTTGAATGTTGGAGTGGCTCATGTTGTAAGACAGCAGCAAAGTAATGTGGTGCCAGCAAAGAAGAACAAACACCCATCTCACAGTGCCACCAAGTAAGTAAATTGCTTGCCCCAATTCTGAATAGGCATTAGCAGACTGTATTTTTCATATATATATATACATTTTCCAGTATATACATACATTTCTAGTACAATAGCACTATGATTATAGCAGATTAAATCCTCAAGCACATTCAAACCCAAACAGTTATAAGAACTTTCATGTACACTAGCATTAATAGCACCTATAGGTGTTTTTGTATTATTAAGTAATAAAAATATGTAATTACTGAGGAAAAGTAGAGAGTAAATATTTGATTACAGAGTCTGGAACAAGCACTGATATGAGAATCTGAACATCAGAATGACATGCTTTTTTCCTGGATTGCACGTGATTATTTGAGCTGGAATAAGATCAGAGCCATTCAAAATATATAAGCTCTGTTTATGCCTTTGGTGGGGGAATTTATCATAATTATACACTCATCTTTCCCATAGGCCTGCATCTACTTTGGAGGCTATTCCATCTCAAGTCTACTCTCTAATTGGAAGCAGTCCTCTGCGTGCCACATCTTCCTCCAATGCTCTCCATCCAGTGCAAGAGCAGCATCAGCCCATTGTTATTCCAGATACCCCCAGTCCTCCTGTTAGTGTAATCACCATCCGAAGTGACACTGATGAAGAGGAAGACAACAAATACAAACCTGCAAGGTAGAGGCTTAAGCTTGTTTCAATTCATTAATGCATTACAATGAGAAAGAGAGAGTCATGAAGCTAAAAAGAAAAAGAGCTCGTTGTTAAATGTTTTGAGTATATGATTTTTCAGGTGCAACGAAATTTCAAGGCCCAGTCTGACATCTTTAGATAGAATTAAAGGTGTGTGCATTGATAATTCTGGTCTAGGCTGAACAGTAGATTGGTGGGATATAATACCCTTTAATAATAATGCATGTAAATTGTTAATGTAATGTAAATGTCATCTTATACAATGATATAGAGCTGTTGGGTAAGTACATCTTTTTTGAAGCTCAGGGGATTCTTCATAGGTTATACAACTATAAACTTTCATCTCTTTAATTTATGATCTGTGCTAGAAGTATTAGTTTTGGACTAGCTCCAAACTCTTCTCCATCATTTAAAAAGTTACAAGTCTTGTTAAGCCAGTATAACTTAAAGCAGGGGTCTCCAACCTTTGCAACTTTAAGTCTGAAGGACTTCAGCTCCCAGAATTCTCCAGCCAGCAAAGCTTTGCTGGCTAGAGAATTCTGGGAGCTGAAGTCCTTCAGACTAAAGGTTGGAGACCCTTGACTTAAAGGATAGTTGTGAGAATGAAATAAGATAGATTTCATACATCCTACTCAAAGCCTTTGGAAAGGTGGTGGGATGATATTTAGTACAGTTTTCTATTAAGAAAAATGCAGGAGTTGCAGTTAAATTCAAAGTTCACATCCTTGTGTTCTTTGAAGCACTTTTTTGGAAACAGATCATTGACTGCATTGCACAACTGATTATTTCTTTTTAATCTTATTTGGGTTGCTGAATAGTTTGGATATGTATTTTTATTATTATAATAAGGAAATATTAAGATAAATAAGATAACTAATAAGGAATTATTTGTTTTCTCATAGCTTGGGAATGAAACAGAGATCCAATGTCATCAGTTACGTTACTGTTAATGATTCCCCTGATTCAGACTCCTCCCTGAATAGCCCTTATGCATCAAATGCACTTTCCACACTCAGGAGCTCTGGTGGTGCGCTAGAACCAAGTAGAGGGGCAGCTGAAAGTTCCACCTCCCGTACCATTATTGTGCCTCTGAAAACACAGCTTAGTGACTGTACTGTAGCCACCCAGGCCTCAGGTAAGCTTCATTGCCTATTATAGACCACTGCATTGGTCTATTATAACAGTGGTAGTCAACCTGGTCCCTACCGCCCACTAGTGGGGGTTCCAGCTTTCATGGTGGGCGGTAGGGGTTTTGTCCAATACTGAAGCACTTTCCTTTTTTTAATTTAATTGACTTCCCTACTTTATAAATCACCATTCCTGTGGAACCGGTGGGCGGTTAGAAAATTTTACTGCTAACAGAAATACAAAAGTGGGCGGTAGGTATAAAAAGGTTGACTACCCTTGGTCTGTAATGTGGAACTGATTTTTTTTGGCTCCCATTTTTATGAGTTTGTACTGAAAAAAATGTATGTGTGTGTTTTTGGTTAGTGTTTGCACAGCTTCCATAACCAATATACCAAAGAGTAATTATCAGGAGGAGTACATGGGCATTTCAGTTATGATGGCTCATAAGGAAAAGGTTGTTTGAGTATAAATATTTTTTTAAAAGATTCTTTATGATGGATACATTCAGAGTACAACAAATTAATATAAATGCAATCTCAATTAAAAAATAAGTGTATTAATGATAAGGAATGATAAAACCTAATGTGTTGCAAACTAAATGTTTTTCTTCAAATGTAAGAAGTATGTGTACGTGTGCATTCCTGTATTTTTATTAATACTTTATTAAGTATTCTGAACTAATCAATACTTTAGTTCTATATAATATAAAATCATATAAAATGGAAAAGTAGAGAAGTACTCAATTTTTTATCAGGCACAAATAACCAGCGCATTTGTCAAACTACAGAAGAGTTTATTATTGCTATTTATAAACAAGAATCTAGTCAACTATTATACATGTGATTATATGTTATAAAAATGAAAAAAATAAAAAAACTTTCTTAAAAAAGGTATCTAGTCAACTAATGGTCAAAGCTAGATTGGCGCTAAATAAGAGTCAATAGAATTGTGAGATTGAACTTGGATTTTCTTTTTGCAATGCAAGGACTCCTAACTGATGACATGTTTTACTTCACCTTCCACTTCAACCTGCTCTTCTATAGTTTCTTCTAATTCAATATTAGAATTAATATATTCTTAATATATCTTAATATATTCTTAAGATAGTCAAGAATGCAAGTAAGGACTGTAAAGTTGATGCTATTATACATCTTGGCACAAATGATCTGTCCCATAAAGATGTAGGTTCTGTGCAGAATGATTTCCAGAGTTTGGGGTACGAACTTAGTAGTACAGGTTGTAGGCTTATCTTCTCAGAGGTTATACCAGTATACAAGGAACAAAAAGGAAAGGGCCAGCGCATAGCAGAGTTTAATGTGTGGCTAAAGGAGTGGTGTAAAAAGGAAGGCTTTGGTCTTATTAGTCATGATGCCTGCAGCTGGTCCAATGATAAACTGTACAAAAGAGATGGTTTGCACCCATCCAAGAAAGGGACTGAGTTACTTGGCACTAAATTCACAGATTTCCTGGCTAAACATTTAAACTGAATAGTGGGGACAGAGAATCAATAGATAAAGAATATTTCTGTCCCCAGCAAACTAAAATTCATAGGGTTATCAGTGCGTGTAACATGGATAATTGTGCAGGTAATATTATCAACACTGCTGTCAAGCAAAACCAAACAATTAACAGTGGGTGCCATACCATGTACATGAACCATACAAGTGGCAAAGAAATAGGGGCAAAGAGAACCATAGTCAGGCATAACACAGGTTTCGTAGACAGAAAACACAGGGTCAATCAAAATGGACTCAAATGTCTATACACCAATGCACAGAGTATGAGGAATAAACAGGGTGAATTAGAAATTCAAGTAAATGAGGGCAGATACGATATTGTTGCCATTACAGAAACTTGGTGGGATGAAACCCACAAATGGAACATACAGCTAGAAGGATTTAAATTATTTAAAAGAAATAGACCAAATAAAAGAGGAGGTGGAGTTGCACTATATATAAGAAATAATTACATCTCTACAGAAATAGAGCACAACAATGATGAGAACTATCTTGAATGTATTTGGGTCAATATTAAAGGTTGGGGGGGGAATGATATTGTCATAGGTCTATACTACAGGCCACCCAACCAAGCAGAGGAAGTGGATGTACTTTTTGCTAACCAGCTAACTAAGGTATGTAGGAAGCACACTGCAATAGTAATGGGAGATTTTAACTACCCTGACATCAATTGGGAAACAAACTCTGCACCAAGTGGAAGATCCAACAGGTTCCTAACAAATCTAGCAGACAACTTTGTTTCCCAAAAGGTAGAGAAGGGAACAAGGGGATCAGCAATATTGGACTTAATTCTCACTAACAGAGAGGAAATGATAGAAGGTGTAGAAGCTACAGGAACTTTGGGGGCAAGCGATCATGAAATACTGGAATTCAACATTATGCAAACAAAAGTAGTTGAACAAAGTCAAACTAGAGTCTTAGACTTCAAGAGAGCTAATTTCAATAAACTCAGAGAGAGCTTGGGAAGGATTCCATGGATGAGAATCCTCAAGGGGAAAACAACTCAAGAAGCTTGGGAAATTTTGAAAAATGAGATTATAAAAGCCCAGTCCAGCGCAATACCAATGAAGAAGAAAAATAACAGTTCCCAAAAGAAGCCAGCATGGCTGCATAAAGAACTCTCTGACAAATTGAAAGACAAAAAGGATAAATATAAAAAGTGGATAAAGGGGGACATAACCAAGGCAAAATATCAGCAAATAGCCCGAGCCTGTAAAGATGAAGTGAGGAAAGCTAAGGCTCACAATGAAGAAAGGCTTGCCAAAAAAGTAAAAAATAACAAAAAAAGCTTCTTCCAACATGTTAAAAATAAGAAAAAAGTTAAGGAAACAATTGGTCCACTGCTGGGAGAAAATGGCAAGAAGATGATAAGCAACAGGGAGAAAGCAGAACTATTTAACTCTTTTTTTGCATCTGTCTTTACACAAAGGGATAAAACAGTCCAATCAATCAAAAACAGCACCACAAATATCAGATTAGGAACACAAGTTGAAATAGGGAAGAAAATGGTAAGTGAGCACCTGTCTGCCCTGGACGAGTTCAAATCACCAGGACCGGATGGATTACACCCCAGGGTTCTGAAGGAACTGGCAGACGAGATCTCAGAACCACTGAACTATATCTTTCAGAGATCCTGGAGCACCGGGGAACTGCCAGAAGACTGGAAAAGAGCAGATGTGGTTCCCATCTTCAAAAAAGGAAAAAAAACAGATCCAGGAAACTATAGACCCATCAGCCTGACCTCAATACCAGGAAAGATTCTGGAAAAGATAATTAAACAACAAATAAGTGAACACCTAGAAGCAAACAAAGTAATAGCCAAAAGCCAACATGGGTTTGTCAAAAACAGATCATGCCAGACGAATCTAATTGCATTCTTTGACAAAGTAACAAAATCAGTGGACCAGAGGAATGCTGTTGATATAATTTACCTGGACTTCAAGAAGGCATTTGATAAAGTAGACCATAACCTACTATTAGATAAAGTAGAAAATTGTGGGTTAGACAGCAGCACCACCAAATGGATTCGTAACTGGCTGACCAACCGCACTCAACGTGTAGTCCTCAATGGAACTGCATCTACATGGAAGGAAGTATGCAGTGGAGTCCCCCAAGGCTCTGTTTTAGGCCCAGTACTCTTTAACATCTTCATCAATGATTTGGATGAGGGGATAAATGGGGAACTCATCAAATTCGCAGACGACACCAAGCTGGCAGGAATAGCCAACACTCCAGAAGATAGGCTTAAGATACAGAAGGATCTAGACAAACTTGAACATTGGGCACTGTCTAATAAAATGAAATTCAATTGTGAAAAAAGTAAGGTCCTACATATAGGCAAGAAAAACCAAATGCACAAGTACAGTATAGGTGGTACCTTGCTCAATAGTAGCAACTGTGAGAGGGATCTCGGAATCCTAGTGGACAACCATTTAAATATGAGCCAGCAGTGTGCAGCAGCTGCCAAAAAAGCCAACACAGTTCTAGGCTGCATCAACAGAGGGATAGAATCTAGATCGCGTGAAGTGTTAATGCCACTGTATAGTGCCTTGGTAAGGCCACACTTGGAATATTGCATGCAGTTTTGGTCGCCACGATGTAGAAAAGACGTGGAGACTCTGG
The DNA here is from genome assembly GCA_039707465.1 of Rhabdophis nuchalis. NCBI lineage: Eukaryota > Metazoa > Chordata > Lepidosauria > Squamata > Natricidae > Rhabdophis > Rhabdophis nuchalis. Next base: position 43,846,915 of record CM077644.1, on the reverse strand, counting down.
AAAGAGTGCAAAGAAGAGCAACCAAGATGATTAGAGGACTGGAGACTAAGACATATGAAGAACGGCTGCAGGAGCTGGGTATGTCTAGTTTGATGAAGAGAAGGACCAGGGGAGACACGATAGCAGTGTTCCGATATCTCAGAGGGTGCCACAAAGAAGAGGGAGTCAAACTTTTCTCCAAGGCACCTGGGGGCAGGACAAGGAGCAATGGGTGGAAACTAACCAAGGAGAGAAGCAACTTAGAACTAAGGAGAAATTTCCTAACAGTAAGAACAATTAACCTCTGGAACAGCTTGCCTCCAGCAGTTGTGAATGCCCCAACCCTGGAAGTCTTTAAAAAGATGTTAGACAGCCATTTGTCTGAAATGGTATAAGGTTCCTGCCCATGCAGGGGGTTGGACTAGAAGACCTACAAGGTCCCTTCTAACTCTGCTATTGTATTGTATTGTAATATCATTTTCCCAAGTCAATTAAAAAAAATGTAACAAGAATTACAAGATAGCAGTTGTTTAAAAATCAAATCAATAAAACAGTTAAAAGGATAGAAGGAGAGTAAAAGTCTCTTCTTTATGTGTTTAATTATCACTCCAAGAAGAAAGATGTTAGAAATATACCCAAAAGTCTTTGAATGCTCTAAAGAAGTTCTTTAAACATAGATTATTTTAAGAACAGATTTTCAAACTTTATAGCTCCTCCTTTTTAAGTACTTTCTTAATTCAGATATCAAACAGAAAAGTTGGTGGATAATTTTGATAGTTTTTTATGCAAAGGTTAAGTTTCTTTTTTTCTTTTTTATACCAATGTTGAAAACTTAAGGGTGGGGCAAATATTTTGCAGCTGTGTTTTGCTATTTTAATACAGGCAGTCCTCAACTTACAACAGTTCATTTAGTGAACATTCAAAGTTTCAACTGTACTGGAAAAAAATCCACTTAAGTCTGTTATTCACTCTTTCATAGGCATCTGACTCATATTTATGATGGTTCCGGGTCATGTGATAACTGTTTGCAACCTTCTTACAAGCAAAATCAATGTGGAAGCCAAATTCACTTGAAAACTGTGTTACTAACTTAACAACTGCAGTGATTTACTTAACAAGAAAGGTTGTAAAATGGGGCAAAGCTCATTTAACAAGCATTTCGCTTTAACAGTTGAAATTTTGGGCTCAATTCTAACCATACATTGACTATTAAGTATTAAGTGTTTTTTGAATATGCAGGTTTTAATTATTTGAGCATGGAGTAATGTGAAGGAAATAAGACAATAGACTGGATCTTAGTTAGGTGACACATCTGGGGAGTTAACATGATCTCCTTACACCCTAATAAAAGGTCAAGTCAATTTTAAAACCTTATGTTCAAAAATGTGATATGATAGGTTTCTTCAAAAAGTTTATGGAGTATGTCCAAAGTCTAGTACATTTAGTAGAAATCTAGAACATCTGACCTTGATTTAAAACTGCCTAAATCTTACCTCTTTTTATCCCAAAGCTCCATCCCTTTGTCTACTCTTTGCTTCAAGAGGGCATGTACCTTCTCCAGGATTATGCCTTTCCCCTTTGGCAATATCTTGATATAGTTATTCTCAAAAGGATTTGGATTTCATTCAGGGAGCTTTTCTTTTGAAATATTTGAAGAGTTATTTATTTTTGGACTGTATTAAAGAGGGGGATTCTTTATGGAATAAATTCAATGCTTTTTACTGTAGGAGTCTTTAGCCTGAGCAAGATCAAGCCAATGGCATCTGTAAGTGGACAAACATCAGGATGTTGTATCACACCAAGTGGATATCGGCAACATCGGGTAGTGGCAAATGGTGTACAACCACTCAACCTTAGCCAGGTATGTAAAATGATTTTGCCTCCCATATCCTGCTGCATTGTTCATATAGTAGCAGTTAGCAGTGCTGTATAGTAAAGGAACAGTTAAAAAGAAAATACCAAAAAGAGAATTTGTGAATGATAAGAAATTTTAAAGAGCAATATTACTAAAATTGCATTCAATAGAGGATTTCTCTTTCTGTTTTATAAGTTATGACTTTGGACAGCACCATAAGGATCATATAATTCAGTCTTTTGCATTGTGCAGGAAAGCCTATTAAGCTATCCGCATGCCTCTTTTTTGAAATAAGATTAGGGTAATCACGATTTCTAACCATTTTGGGCTCCTGGGTATGGCCACTGGCACCTAGTACAAATCTTAATGACGAAAAGCAATACATTGTTTGTCTCAATGTGCATAATAATATTTATGTCCCAAATGCAAGTTTGTTCATCAAGAGGTTTGTGTTGTTTCATCAATTGTGTGTCATCCACCCCCACCCCCCACCAATGACTATGTGCATTGCTAGAATTAAAAAAAAAAAGTTAGTGCAGAATTGTTATGGGAGTCTGTCTAGCACCCAAAGTTGCTTTGAAACGAGGTGGGTGGCAAGCAAACAAACAAATAAATACGATCAACCAAGTTTCATTCCAGAATTGAGTGCAAGGTAAAGATGGGATGTGAGCTCAAATGCTAAAGTTTATATTTATCTCTCAACCCAAAGTGCTATTTTCACATAAATAAACTAAAAAAGCACGGTACCCTTTCCCAACTACCTTAATGTTCTCCCTCCCTCTGAAACAACTAAAGAGGAGCCTATTCCTCCTCACCAAGAATGTTTCATAGATTGCTGTCTGATACATAAACAAGGAAAGGAAAAGTAAGATACAGAATATTTCCTTTACTATGCAGATGTAGATGTTAATTTTTCTGAAAAAATAAAAGTAAAAAGAGTTAGGAAGGTAGATAGTTGTCTGGAAGGTTGTTTAGGGAGTTGCAGTATCTACTATATCAGGGCTAGTCAACCTTTTTATACCTACTGCCCACTTTTGTATCTCTGTTAGTAGTAAAATTTTCTAACCACCCACCGATTCAACAGTAATGGTGATTTATAAAGTAGGGAAGTCAATTAAATTTAAAAAAGGAAAATGCTTCAGTATTTGACAAAACCCCTACCGCCCACCATAAAAACTGTGGGCGGTAGGGACCAGGTTGACTACCACTGTACTATATTGTAAGTTGCAGAAGGTAGATTAACTTTGGGTGGAAAAAGTTCTCTTCATCTGATACGTACTAGGAACATTGTTTTGCTTTCCTCTCCACTTCCTATTAGACTTTTTTTTTGTATAATGTTCTGAATGCTTTCTTTCTAAGCCTGTTCCTTGCTTTATAGAACCAGCAAGCAACTGTACTCGCCTCTCAAGAGAGAAGTGGAAATCCAGCTCCCCGCAGACAGCAGGCCTACGTTGCTCCCCTGCCAACAACAATTGCTCAGGCTCCGTATACATTCCAGCATAGCAGCCCAGTCCACCCTCACTTGGCAGCGGCCACAGCAAGCCAGCCTCACATGTACACCTATGCGCCTACTACTGCTGCCACCTTGGGCTCCACCAATTCAATTGCTCATCTGTTTTCCCCTCAGGGCTCCTCCAGGCATACCACATACACAACCCATCCAAGCACTCTTGTGCACCAGGTCCCAGTCAGTGTGGGACCCAGCTTGTTAACCTCTGCCAACGTAGCACCAGCTCAGTATCAACATCAGTTTGCTGCCCAGTCCTACATTGGTGCTTCCAGAGGATCTGCAATTTACACTGGATACCCACTAAGCCCTACCAAGATTAATCAGTATTCTTACTTGTAATTTGGGGGCAGAAACTGTCTTGAAGTCATGAACGATCATAGAGGTGAAGGGATCTGCAGTAGGTTTTGCAGTATTCTAACAGTTTCACAACAAGAACCTCTGTGGAATCCAAGAAAATAATGGGGAATCACCCCCTTGTTGACAATTCTGCTTATGCTCTCCAGAATCAGGTGGTACTGTTGGTGGAGCCCTGCTGTTCAGGGGAAACAGGTGATGACTGGGTAGAATCTTTTGAATCAAATTCTCATTAAGATTTTACATTTAATTTTTATTCATGCTTTAAAAACAAGCAACTAAGGCCTGAACCCCATTTATTTAAAGCTATTACGTTAATCAGAAGGGAAAAGCAAATCAATGACTTTTTTTTTTTAAGCTGTTCTTTAAAAAATGTATTAGAGTTAAATAGTACTTGTTTAAATTATTTTAGCAGCTTGCACAAACTCATATTGCCACTAAAATGCACATTTAACTCTAGGTTGCTAGGGCTGTTTTATAAACTTGAGTTAGTATTTTAATTTTAATTTTGTAATTCATCTTCTTGGAAGGTAAGAGCTGAATTCGACAAAAGCAGTTATTTCCCCTCTCTTTAGCTTCTCTTATCTATGTACATAGACATATGTATATTGCTTTTCAATTCCCTGATTTTAATCATTTCTGTTGAAGGATAGTGTAGCATTTTTGTATACAGCTTTCTTTTAAATCACATATTATTTTTAATGTGTGAATTTTCAAAATGAAGATGAGAGAGGGGGTTTTTTTCTTCCAGAAACAATTGGAAAAAAATGAATTTGCTTTCTGTTGTGAGATCACAGTTTGCAATGTTACTATGACTGCATTGCCCAGAAGCTCTTGCACTTAGCTGAACATATTTAGGATTGCATTACTGTTTCAGTGCAGAAGCCTTTGGGAAGTACTTCCTGTCAGGTTCACTAAACCGAATAGATGTGCAGTTTCTGGAGAGTTTTATCTGAGATTTAGGCCATTCGAATTACATTCTTTCAGTTTAAAAATAACATTTAGAGCTGGATTCTTTTAGCAGGAATGGTGGAAGGGTTTCTTCCCCATCTTGTCTTTCTTTGCCTGGTTCATTTAGCTGAAGAATCCAAAATTCACCTTAACATCAACTTACTGAAATGTAAACTTTTTATACTTCTGCTAGCACCTCCTCCTAGGAATTTGTTAGCAGGAAACATTAAAGCGCTCTTATTAAGACTTGTATACAATACATGCATGTAGGAATTGCAAAAACATGACACAAAATTGCAGATTTTAAATGTTTATTACTGAATTTAAAACTATTTTAGAAGTTTTGTAATGGTGATGTTTTAATATTTTACAGAAAAATGAAATATGTACATATTGATTAGAATTAAATACAAGAAGCAAAATTTCCTGCTAATCCCAAATGTTCTGTCTTTGTAATCAAAATGTGTAGTGATTATACTTGAACTCTGTACTTAAGTGTTTGTCTAACTCTTAAATGTTTCTGGGGATGAAATTGATATATTCCTTTGTATTTAAACCAAAATGAGTTGTTAATACATGTTGGAATGTATGTGAAATAATGCAATCGCCTAGAGCTCATCACTGTAGCACTGAGAGAGAAAGAGAGAAAAGGGAAAAAAAAGCTGCATGAGAGACAAGGATATCTTCTGATTTGTTTTGCACAGGTATGTGTGACTGGTGTGTAACCCCCCCTCCCCCAATATTGTAGTGCCTTAAATGATTATGTAGTGTGACTAGAGTTTACAGTGAGCTTGCCTTACGATGGACCAGCAAGCCCCTCCGCTCTCCGTCAAATTGAAGCAATTCATTGAATATGTCCCACTAAGGATAGATATAGGTGACGAAACCATTTGCTTTAAGTTTCAATGCCAACATAAATGGAACAATGGGCATCATTCAGCCAAAGCTGAGTACTTCTGCATTCTTGCTTACTTTAGCTGGAAAGCTAAGAATGTTCACAATTTGGTCCCCCTGAGATGGCCAAGTGAGTTCAGACATCAAGCCAATCCATGCATTTGTTAACCACAATATAAAATGCAGACTATGCTTTGAGTTTCAGTCATATGGCAGCCAAACCATGATGTAGGATAGTCTTCTCTAGAAAGTATTCCTTTACTAACCTGATACCTTTTAAACAAGACTGTTCCTGCAAGATATGCCAAACAGCCTGTCATGCTAATTGGGGGTTAATGGGAATTTGCATATCTAGAGTAGACAGCTTGGGGAAAACATTGTATGGCATGGTTTGATCATGGCATGTATACCTGAAGACAATATAATTTGGTTTGCCAGTTCAAACAATAAGTTTGCAATCAAGTTCAAATTACAGCTGCTAACCAAGGCTTAGTGTGGTATCTGAAATGCTTCAGTTTAGCTGGATTCCGACCTAAGCAATTTAGTTTGAGTGACCCTCCCCCCACCCTCAAAATTGTAACTATTCTAGCTGTTGATGCATCTTTAAGAGTATTATGCTAGGAATGCATTGGGAAGCATATTTGGTATTTCAGAGGTGTTTTAAGCATGTGCAATTTCTTTCCCTTAGGGTATACTGTAACATTGTTACCCATGTGTGTAGCAGAAATTGCTTATAAAATATTTCTAGTTTGGTGTTACAATTAGAACTTTTATACCAAAGAGAGCTTACTGGAAAGCACATAATCTAAGTTTTATTTAACACCGCTAGTAATTTGACGCTTTTGGAAAGCTTAGAAAACTCTAGCACTTGCTGTAAGGAAATAACACATGAACTGGCTTGCTAGTGGTGAGCTTCTAAATCTCATTTGGTTTCCCGAATTTGGTCACAATTGTTTATTTCACCCCTGCCATTATGCAACGACTGTTCTTGGCCAAATGGAGAATTAACTGTCTTGGAGAGTGGTATTGCTACAGCAATAAAAGGCATTAACAGCCTTGGAACCCAGTTTGTATTCCATCCAATCTACATTAAATGACTCGATTTTGTACTTTACAAAAATAATAATAATCTAAGAATATTAAACCAATTTCTGGAGCATGCATGTTCACATAATAGTCCAAATGTGAACAATTTTTGAAATGGTAACTGGCAATAACTCTGACCCACTAGTCAGGAATTGGGGAAGGGGGAGTCATGATTTCAGTGAGGCCAAGATTTCAGAGGTCTTAAAGCCACTTACCCCAATAGCTCTAGTCTGTGGACCACAAGCCTTACAGTTTCCTTTTTAGTGAGGAATCTGTTGTCTCTGGCAATAGAGGAGAGTGGTTAACAGTGTGACTAGCTGTGAACATTTGTTTACTGTACTCTTGTTCTGTTGTATTTTCTTCTTCTGTATTGATGTGAAGATAACCAAGGAATTTCAGTTCTTTACATCACTGGTGTCAACAACATTTTCTGTTGCTGTAACATTCTCAGAATAGTTTTCTGCTTAGTGCCATGACCTGTAGCTCAATCCGCCTTATAGAAAATCTGAAAGTGGATTATTTTACCAATTAAGCATATTAATATTAAAATATTACTAGAATATTTCCAATGCAGCACGGATTTTCAGTAAATCTGCTTGGAAAACGTAAAGTACAGGTCTTAAAAAAGTAATCTATCCTTGAATGGGTTAATCATTTTTACCTCAAGTCAGTTCACATTTTCTGAGTGAACAAAAGAACTGGCTTTTCAAGAAAAGTTTAAAGTAATTCTATATAATCCAAATTGAGCAATTATGAATCATTAACAAAAGACATTTTCCCCAAGTTTTTGATTCTGACTTCCTCAGCAATTTGCTCCAGAGACCAGACACTTTATATCTGGAAGCAAATAAATATTTTAAGAGTTTTCTCTAAAAGGCCTTCTTCTCACAAAGCATGTGAGATAGCAAGTTACACACATAGCATACTACTGCCTCTAAGCTCTTTTAAATTCTCTCAATGTGCACCTCGGGTGTTTGTCCAGATGGACACCATCCCAGGAAAGGAGACATAGCTCCAGATGCTTTGGTTTGGAACTCCCCCACCCCCTTTGGTACCTGTATTGTAGGGATGTCCAAACTTGGGAACTTTAAGACTTGTGGACTTCAACTCCCAGAATTCCCCAGCCAGCTATGCTGGCTGGGGAATTCTGGGAGTTGAAGTCCACAAGTCTTAAAAGTTCCCAAGTTTGGACATCCCTGCTGTATTGGCTTCAGGATTCTTCCTGGCTGAAGATGGGAGGGGGGGATTTTTGAAAGTCACCCCTCATGATTTGTGAGAACTAGGCTGCAGGGGCATATTTTTCTCCCAGTGCATTTCCGGGTTGCCTCATAATGAAAAAGAGAGAGCAATAGCCTCACAGTTGTGCAGCCTACAAGTAACTTATTTTATGCACAAAAATCAACGTTTCAAAAATGTAGTCTCCTTTTTGCTGAGGGAATTTGGAATGGCCCCATAATAATATGGCTGCATTTTTCTGCAAGTTCTGAAATCTGTAGGACTTGCCTGTGGGTAGCTGTGCTTTTCTCTGCAACCTGAGCTCATTTGTAAGTAAATTTATTTTTAGTAATAGCAAGACAAATTATGCTTTACTTAGTCACTTCTGTGATTAAACCTATTATTTAACATTCTTGATAGCTGAACTTTCACCTCATTGTTCTTGATACTCCACTGCAAAGGCAGCTTCTGAGCTTTACTGCTTGCACATAGTTAAACAGTGCAGTACCATACCTCTGATTTCAATATTTTTTAAAACATAAAATTCAATTGCTTCTAGGTGACTGGGATTGGCACAGCCCTGCTTTCTTGTTTTAATTTTTAACTTATGAATGGTGCCGCATGTTGACATAGTTGTTTGTTGCTAAACTTTATATAATGTGTGATTTCAGATTCAGCTTGAACTATTATCTAATTCACTACATGTAGCAGTGCATTATATGTAATGTTAGTATTTCTGCTTGACTCCTTGATATTGCAATGGAATTCCTACTTTATTAAATGTATTTGATATGCTAGTTTACTGTGTAGAATTTAACTTTTTTCTGGTTGTGCTCTTCCTTTTTACAAGCCGCTAGATAAAGGTAGTTTCTGACAATTATTGATCTATGTTTGTATTGCCAATGTACTTAGGGGATAATGTAAAAATCATTTTAACAAGAGGAAATACAGATATTTAAAAACTTTAATACTAACTATATGGGAAAAGGGTCCATTGTGAAAACACGGTTTATCTTTGGATTCGATGTTTGTCTTTGGTTTTACAAAGTAGCTTGTATTTTAAGTATTTTCTACATAATATGGTAAAAATGTAGAACAATTGCAATGCATCAATAAAAAAGTTACTTTTCTGTATTCTATTAATTTGTTGATTTCTGAGTGAAAACATCTTGTAGGTTAACTCCATTTTTAAATCCCAATTGTACATCAAGGTAAAATGAAAGAAGGAAAACCTTGTGCCAAGTCCCATTTTTATGTAAAGGATACCATGTAAAAGCAGAAACGGGAAATGGAAGGCCTTGTCAGCAGTACTGCATGTGATAGTTTAGCACCTGAGAGTAGGGCATAATTTGATGTCATGATCAAAAGGAATTTTGGTTGAATATGGAGATGGTCTGAAGATGGAGTATCTCATGTCTAGACAGACTACGTGTTTTTATTTTCCTTTCGTTCCTTCTGGGCTGAGGCAGTGATCTGCATTCATATGTTCAAAGAACGGAGATGAAAGAAAATGGTACCTTGGCAATGATATAGAGAGCAAGTTTTTCCCACTGCAGAGTAGAGTAGCTTCAGAAACCGGTTATATTTCATCTTGCTTCGTGCTCACTCCCACCCATCAAAATAACTCCATTTTCCAGGCCTTTGTGTTCTGGATAGGCATTCCTTTTCCCAGCAGAGCTGTTCATTGGATCATGGCATATACCGAAAATTTGCAATGAGAGCCTTCAATTGCAGTATGAACCAAATGAGCTATAGACTCAGCATAGAAGCATGATAAACTATCCCTACATGCTATTCACATTTCTAACATGTATTGGAATTTGCTTTATACATTGTGTATACTTTCTCTGGTGTCATACCAACAAATGTCTTATAAACAATTCTTTTTAAGTTCGTAACAATGTAAATTTCAACCGTTTTGACTGCTTAGTTTTCCAATTGGTACATTATAACCAGTGCATCATACATTTTTAACCTATTCTTTCTCAGTTTCAAATTTCAGGAAAAGTTTAAACATTTGAGCAATTGCATGCTCTTCATCAATGCATATTTGAATTTTAATTCTGTCTTATTTTGCTCCAGGCCACAAATAATCTAATCCATTTTGAATCTTTTTGATAATTGTGAATGGGGAAACAAGACAATACTTGGTTGGTGGGAGTTGGCGCATGCCCCTCTGCCCCTCCTGCTGGATCTAATGGGACAGTTGGATGTAATTGGAGAAAAATGGTCCCTCAAATAATGTCCTATGCCATGAAAGGCTTTATAAGTTATGTCCACGATCTTGAAATGCATTCAGGAGCAACCAATGCAGCCCAAAGAACACAAGTGTCGTGTGTGCTGATTGAGGAGTGTGCATAGTTGCGATTTGCACCAGCTGAAGCTTACAAATACTCTTTAAGAGCAGCCCCCATATCCAATTGCAATAATACATACAAGTTACTAAGGTATGAGTGGTGAAAAGAATCTTCCAGACTAGAAGTGGACACAAGCAGTGCACAATATGTAGTTGATCAAAGGGCCTCCTGGCTATGGGTGCCACTTGTTTCTTTCAGGAGCTAGGAGTCTGGAAGGACCCCCACATTGCACACAGGTTACATTTGGGGCACTGGAATCCCATCCAGAACAAGAGATGGGAAATTCCTAGAACCAAGGGGCATCTAAAGTCACTAGGTTTTTCGGAAGCCTGTTCCCTAGATACTGAGGCAGGACACACACAGCATGCTTAATTGGCTTGGGTTGGATGTAAAGCTGCATATCATCACTTTGTGCTACTAGTGAGAGGAAATACCAAACTCTGGCACCCCACAATCAGGAGCTCAGGGTTGGGGCCTCTTTCCCCCAAACAGCCCTAATTGGAATTAACCATACAGGAAGGAAGAAAACCAATACAACATAGTTTCCCATACGCCCAACCCTTGAACCAATTTAGAAGGATACTGAGCGCCCCTGGAAAGTCAAGAAGAACAAGAATGGAGGCACTACCCCTATCCTGCTCCCACCAGAGGCCATCCAAATGCATGACCAATGCTGTTTCTGTTCCATACTCATGCCTGAATCCTTCCTGAAAAATATCCCTCTGGGATCCTCATAAATTGCTCCATGACTCCCATCTCAACAACCTTTCTTAAAAACTATATCATTAATCCGAATAGACTTTTCTACTTTTTTCTGATTTATCTAGATGGAATATTTTTTTTTATTAATTCTTTCCTACTTTCCTTATCATAATATGTAGCTGATACCAATTTGTTCTTGCAACAATCAATAGACAGACACATAACAGTTTATGCTGAAAGATGTCAACTGTCCAGTTGACTAATCTAGAAAAAAGAAACTACTGGGACACTATTTTACCAAGAGTATAAACCTTACTAAATAAACCATATTGGCACAGATGAAGCAAAACCAAACCTGGGTTTCCTATGTAAAAGTTAGTATAGTTAATCTGCCTCTTCCCTTATGAGTCACCCCACAGCCCGTTATGTCCACCAATCACTTCTGTTCATTTTGTTATGGAAACCAGTCTCATGTGTCCTTGAGGTGGGAGCACCATCTCATGGGAACTGGAAATGCTTGGATGCAATCCCCCCCCCCCCACTCTCTCCCTTTTCTTTGTGAGCAAGCAAAATATAGGTGAAAGATTGAGTCAGTCTTGACATGAATGTATTTCTTGGAAGACATTCCATGAAATATTATCTGCTACGTTTTAATATTAGATTTGGCAGAATTTAATCTGATATTAGAAACTCAAATTCTTGATTCAACTTAATAAAACATTGCAACCATTTTTCACTCTATAGTTTGCACATATTATTTTAGATGTACACCTAGCAATTGATTGTACTGTATGTTGTAATGTTTATCCTATCTCAGATAATTTTGGAAGGTAAGCAGTGTCTTGGTTGGACTTGATTGGGGGAACATCTGAGAATTCTAGGTCTATGGACCAAACTGCAAAATTAAAAGAATATTGAAGAAAGTATTGGCATGAAAACCGCTGAGAAAACTACTTGCATGTGGTCAGCAAAAATAGAGCGCGACTCAACATCTTTATATTTTATTAGATTCTTTTGTTGTTGCTGTTTAAAAGAACAAGGTGATTATGGTTAAAATGCATAGACAGAAAAATGTAGAGAAGAAAATAGAAAAAGTAAATGAATGAAAATTGGTAGAGAGAAATGTGTTGGCTACTCTTCTAAGGGGCACAAAGCCAGACCAAAATGAGTGGTAATAACTTTTCTCCATTTTCTTCTATAAATAATAGAAGCATGATCTGTTGAAGCATCATCTTCCATCACATTCTTTATACTCATGCCCATTTACACCAGAAGACATGCAGAGGGGGCTGGATTCTTTACAAAACAGTAAAGCTGCAGGATTTGATGGCATGTACCCAGGACTACTAAAGTACTGTGAACCAGCAACTAAACATTGACTTTCTTCCTTTTTCAGTTCCATATTATACTGAGGATGGCTGCTTCCTATATTCAAGAAGACCAAAATTATTACAATTTTGAAAGCAGGAAAGGATCCAAACCTTCCCCAAAGTTACAGGCCAACTGGTTTTCTCTGTGTCACCAGCAGCGTTTAGAAATATTTGCGTTAAACAGAATAGCCCTAGCAGTAGAATCTGTAAATCAAATAGAACTAATTGGATTTCATTCCACACGTGATTGTAGCAATCAAGTCCTTTCACTAACTTCCTACCTGAACAACAGATTCAAAAGGAAAAGGAAAAAAAATGTCTGTTTTTCTTGACTACGATATTGCCTGGAGAGAAGGACTTCTCCTCAAATTAATTGTCCTTGTTATAACACCCTTGCCTTGATTGACAACATGCTGAGTAGCAGGTTATTTCAAGTTTTCACAGAGTTCAATTGAAGCAGATATCATAATTTGAATAATGGTCTACTACAAGGATCACTAATATCACCTACCCTTTTTAATTTGGACATCCATGACCTGCCTGAAATTCAATGGTGAAAAGAGTAAGAGTGATGATAGTATCAATGTATAAACCATTCTTACCTATGATGGTTCCAATTATTGATGACCAGGTGAAAAGCCTGCCTGTGACTCCTAACTTGAAGACATTTGACACAAATTCTTACTCCTCTTTTGTTTAACATCTATAGGAAACCATGGGATGAGGCCATCTGTTTGTGGTCAGCTACATTAATCTTTTGATGATACTCAGAATTTTACATCTTCACCCAGGTTGACCCATCAGTGTTGAAGTCTTGACCCAATGTTTGATTTGGTGGATTACCTTCTGAGACGACCCTTTAAAGTTCAATTTTGACCATTTTGGAAAAGCCTTGGATGTATATATGTAGGGATAGATAGAAATGTTGATAATTAAGCTGGAATAAAGCAGAAAAAGGCAACATGGCACCTACTGAGTTCCCTATCCTATAATTTTTTTTTCAAAATTATTTTAATTCAATTAAATGGAAGCCTGGGATAATGAGAAGCAAAGGCTCAACTTCTAACATCTTTGTTTGCAAAGATGTTGATAGTGACTAATATGAAAATAATTCCATTTATCCATAAATAAAATGGTAATGCACTATTATGACGAGCAATATCACTAATTTATATTCTGATAAATGGACATCAGTGACAGCAATTTGGTGAACAGGCAATTTCCCTCCTAGTAGCCATTTTGTGAAAATGCCCATGTTATGTCCCCAAAAACACATGTGACACTTTCCCAGGAAGAATGCTTATATTTATGCCTGCTAAAATATAAGGTTGTGACACAAATTCTACACTGCCTGTTTTATGTCTTCTGCCGTAAGGCAACCTGCTGATGTTTCAGCACCACTAGAGACAACTTTGCTAATGATCCCATAAAGTTCTTGAATGAAGAGCTCATTGGCTTTATTCTTTGGAGTCATGAAACAACTACTACCTCAAGGTTTGTCATTGCAGCTGCCAGGCCTTCCTGCACTTTCTCCATGGAATTATTTGCACAGTATTATTTTACTTTCAAAAGATAAGATAATTTGGCGTCCTCAATAAATTTTGGATTGCAAATTCTATCAGCCACAGCGATTAGGAGTTATGGTAGTTGTACTCCATGAGTAAGGTAATATTACTGAAATTTAAAGTTTGCTTGAAAGGGCATGTTTTTAAATCTCTGTTAAAGTGTGTAATCATAATCATATTGCCATGATTGTAAGCAGAGCCTCTAGATGGCAGCATATGGCTTTGAGTTGAAGAAATCAGAGAAAACAAACCCAGATTCTTTGTTTTCTAAAACCAGTCTTAAATTCAATTCTTATATTGCTTTAAAGACTGGTAAATTATGATCCATGAAAAAATATTGGATTCAATTTTCCAAAAAGTATCAGCTTGTTGTATTTATGGTGGAGAAAAATATTTGTAATGCATATCTTTCATTTCAATATATGAATTATTGTACTTTCCTTTTGTGGCACAACTTAATATCATTATCTGAACTATATCTGAACATTCAATATCATTATCTGAACATTATCTGAACTATATCTTTCAGAGATCCTGGAGCACCGAGGAACTGCCAGAAGACTGGAAAAGAGCTGATGTGGTTCCCATCTTCAAAAAAGGAAAAAAAACAGATCCAGGAAACTATAGACCCATCAGCCTGACCTCAATACCAGGAAAGATTCTGGAAAAGATAATTAAACAACAAATAAGTGAACACCTAGAAGCAAACAAAGTAATAGCCAAAAGCCAACATGGGTTTGTCAAAAACAGATCATGCCAGACTAATCTAATTGCATTCTTTGACAAAGTGACAAAATCAGTGGACCAGAGGAATGCTGTCGATATAATTTACTTGGACTTCAGTAAGGCATTTGATAAAGTAGACCATAACCTACTATTAGATAAAGTAAAAAATTGTGGGTTAGACAGTACCACCACCAAATGGATTTGCAACTGGCTGACCAACCGCACTCAACGTGTAGTCCTCAATGGAACTGCATCTACCTGGAAGGAAGTATGCAGTGGAGTCTCCCAAGGCTCTGTTTTAGGTCCAGTACTCTTTAACATCTTCATCAACGATTTGGATGAGGGGATAAATGGGGAACTCATCAAATTTGCAGACGACACCAAGCTGGCAGGAATAGCCAACACTCCAGAAGATAGGCTTAGGATACAGAAGGATCTAGACAAACTTGACCACTATCTAATAAAATGAAATTCAATTGTGAAAAAAGTAAGGTTCTACATATAGGCAAGAAAAACAAAATGCACAAGTACAGTATAGGTGGTATCTTGCTCAATAGTAGCAACTGTGAGAGGGATCTAGGAATCTTAGTGGACAACAATTTAAATATGAGCCAGCAGTGTGCAGCAGCTGCCAAAAAAGCCAACACAGTTCTAGGCTGCATAAACAGAGGGATAGAATCTAGATCACGTGAAGTGTTAATGCCACTGTATAGTGCCTTGGTAAGGCCACACTTGGAATACTGCATACAGTTTTGGTCGCCACGATGTAGAAAAGACGTGGAGACTCTGGAAAGAGTGCAGAGAAGAGCAACCAAGATGATTAGGGAACTGGAGACTAAAACATATGAAGAACGGTTGCAGGAGCTGGGTATGTCTAGTTTGATGAAGAGAAGGACCAGGGGAGACATGATAGCAGTGTTCCGATATCTCAGAGGGTGCCACAGAGAAGAGGGAGCCAAACTATTCTCCAAGGCACCTGGGGGCAGGACAAGAAGCAATGGGTGGAAACTAATCAAGGAGAGAAGCAACTTGGAACTGAGAAATTTCCTGACAGTTAGAACAATTAACCTCTGGAACAGCTTGCCTCCAGAAGTTGTGAATGCCCCAACCCTGGAAGTCTTTAAAAAGATGTTAGATAGCCATTTGTCTGAAATGGTATAAGGTTCCTGCCCACGCAGGGGGTTGGACTAGAAGACCTACAAGGTCCCTTCCAACACTGCTATTGTATTGTATTGTAATCTGGAAACAACAATGATACATGTCTTGTTCACGGAAGGGCAATTGTGTGGGAAATAGGTTCTATAATCAGTCTTTTTTTTTTTCAATCTTTCATTTCTCTTTCAGTCAAGAATAGTTGTTCATTGGTAGAGCATATACCGGTACATTGGTTCCCATTATTATCTCTGCATAATTTTAGGAATAATTGTATTTATCACATTTCTATACTGCCCATCTCAACTTAAGTGACTCCATTTCTCATTAGAATTCTCTCTATTAAAGGTCCACCTATTGTCAATATGGATCACAACTTTAAGATCTCTGGACTTCAACTCCTAGAATTCCCCAGCCAAAATGCTGATATATAAAATAAATCTAATGAAATAAATACAATTCCATGATACATACCATTGCGCAATGAAAGTTATGCAACTGTTCTATATCATGGAATTTACTTGGCAGCCCTGATGAAGTTCCACTTGCAGTTCACCCATGTTTTCCTACTCATTCTTCCAACTTTCACCAACTAGCACTAGAAATAAAGAGAACAAAAGAGAACAATGAACCCCCAGCTACCCATCCATTAAGAGCAAAAAGGACATGTTAATTGCATAATGTGTCTCACCTGGTAGCACTGGAAATAATCCAGCTGGAAATATCTTAAATGCAAGGCGATGTCTTGGCTCATAATGGAAAGGCAAATCAATGGTTCCAAACAGCACAAAGAACCTATTCTGTTCTGCCAGTGGCAATAAATGTGATCTTGAAGCATCAGAAAAAGAAACTTGTAATTAATTCCAAACTATTGGCATTCTTCAGTACTGTAGCCTGTGACACAGATATTGATCTAGTTATTTGCTGAAAACCTGATCGCTTTGCTAATTCAGATGAACAGTACTTCATTTTTAACTGACTTTGACAATGAAGGATTTTTCCTGCTCTCCTTAAGTCAATTATAAAGGGTAACATAGTGAAACTTCTGAGCAACTGAGAACTCTTTTTATTTGTTACTATTTGGAGTCAGTTAATCTTATTAATCTCCATGTCAGCTGCTTTTCTCATGAGGAATCCATTTGTTTCAAAGTTGCAGAAAAAGAACATTCAGTAATGGCTTTTCTTAGAGCAGGAGCCCCTTTCCCCCCCCTTTATCACTCCAAAAATACATTTAAAGATCATCTGCCCGTCACTTTGTGCAAGTGTACAGTCATTATTTCCCCACATTTCTTGCAAAAGAGAGCATTAGCGCTGGCAGTGGTGGAAATTTTAAATCTGTTATTGAACCCAATGAACTATCAAGAAAATGGTCATGAAGTTTCTACAAAATTGCATTAAAAATGTAACTGCATCTTGAGAGACTTTGCATACTGATTTGTGTCTTTAAAAAAACACCGATGTTCCTTGCCCTTCAGAAGTATACCAGAATCCTATTTCATATACAAACAGATGAAAGCAATCTCTTTCCCCTAATTCATTTGAACAGAGTCAAGTTTGAAATGAAGTTTAATTGGAAACTGCCCTATGCTGCCCATCTAGTCCAGTATTGTCAGCACTGATTGCATTCCTTTGTCACAGTAAGCCATGGTTTACCTGTAAGCCATGGTTTAACTGTCTATCATGTAGGCTTAGAAAAATCAACATATCTAACTTTTGAAAAGTTATTACACAGGATTGATATTGCTACTGATAATAACCTCTGCCGCGTCCTATCTTGGGACTCCTTGCCCTTACTGTGTTTCCGTGAAAATAAGACAGGGTTTTATTTTCTTTTGACCCCCGAAATAAGCACTTGGCCTATTGGGGAGGTCTTATTCTTTTTGAGGTGCAGGAGGCAGTGAGTGTGGTCACCTTATGGCTGCTGCTGTGTTGCAATATTTTCAGGGAAGGCGTATTTTCAGTGGTGGACTTATTTTAGTGCATGCGCTCAAAAGCCTGATTGTGCTTTTGGGGAGGTCTTATTTTGGGGGATGCAGGGTACCTAAGTGCAAACGTAAGAGCAGCATTGCAGTGATGAGAGGTCTATGATGGGATGCTTTCATCTAAAAAAACCTTAGATGAACAAAATTCAGGGATCATACTACAAATAGAGCTGCAATGACCCTTGTTGAAGAAGGCTATTCTAGAACAACAGTTCATTTATTAAGATCATTTTGAAACTACTCTGAATTATTAAATTTTGAAGTAAAACTATAATCATGAAAAAATAGAAAGAAATTGAATAAGTTATAAATCAAGCCAACATGAAGCTTGTTGACATAGTTAAGTAAAGTGACAGTGTGGTTGTGGCTTGGAATGCATTATTTCTATAAGGCACAAGTAACCAGGAAAAGGAGTAGAGTTCAAAGCACCAAAAGTTCAGTTCATGTTACTTATACATAAGAATCTGTTCTACTAATGGTCAAGCCAAACTAACCCCAAATAAGAATTATCTGAATTCGACTTCGTTTCCGGTTTCTGAAGGTGACGGACGTGCTTTGTGTTCTGTCCGCCGCTTGCTGTACCGGTGGGCTTCTTCGGAAGCACAGAAGACCCCGGGGGGCCTTCTGCCATAGGGACAGCTCACTGGGAGCCCCCAGCCTGGTGGCGGCCAGTGGGGTGCCCCCAGACTCGCTCTAGGCGCTGGCGAGCAAAAAGTTGGGGCAAACTTTGCCTCTTCGCCGGATGGATCCCGGGAACAATCAACAGAATGAGAAGAGTAGCTGAAACGCCGGAGGTGAAGGACGCTCACTAATCTCCTGAGCTGCAGATGAAGGATAAGCGATAAGCCACTGTAAGTGCCAGTTCAATCAATTTAGAATGAAGATTGGAGGGGGGGAGTTTTTAACCTCCCTCGGACGAAGCGGCAATTAAGCAATCCCTCTCCATTGAAATGGAGAGAGGAAAGGATTAACTTGCTATTTGAACTAACTATGGAAAAGAATTGTATCGTATCGCATTTGCAACAGTTTTTCATGCAGCTCTTTTAAAAAAGAAAGTAAATGGAACTTTCACTTCTCTTCCTGTCAGAAGGCGGGGCAAGATGGCTTCTCTTTGTTCTTCGCTTATAACTCCCCTACATTGGTGAAGCTTTTCCCTCCATAATTACCAACAAAGGATTAGAAACTTTTTACTCTTGACATTTCTCCCAGAGGCTCCCAAGTCTCTCCCAATACGTGGACTCCTGGATGTGGATTACAAGATTTCCTTTCTCTAAAGTGAGCTCTTAAGACTGAACTCTCACTCAGATTCTCTGATACCTTGGACTGTCTCGGTCGTCCGTTTCTCCAGCGCCATTTCTTTGTCAACTGAGAAATTAGAACTGACACAATGGCTTTTAAGTTTAAGTTTAAATTTATTATATTTGTATACCACCCTATCTCCCTGACGGGACTCAGGGTGGTGCACAGGAAATCAATAAAAAACACAACAATAAATACAATAGAAAAAATAAATTAAAAGATATATTAAATTTAGAACCCGTGCTAAAATTACCATTAAGAACCCTATTAAAATCACATTTAAAACTATACCAAACCACGTGAAATAGGTGTGTTTTTAGTGCCCAATGGAAGAGGCGCCGATCCATGATGGTCCGAAGGTCGGGGGGCAGATCATTCCAGAGGGTGAGGGCTGCCACAGAGAAGGCTCTCCCCCTGGGAGTCGCCAGCTGGCATTGTCCAGCAGATGGTACCCTGAGGAGGCCCTCGCTATGGGAGCGGACAGGTCCAAGGCCTGTCCGCTCCCACTTAGAAAGCCACCAACGGGAAAATCAACTTCCGCCCCATCCTCAGCCGTCTCCAGCCCGACTGCACAGTCGAAGATTTCTACACTTTTACAGAAAGAATCCGCTGGAGAGGGCTCAAAGGATCCGTTAGTTATAGAAATGTTTCGGGAAATAATGAAAAATATGAATAACATGAATAAAAATATGAATGAAATGCAGAAAGAATTGTCAGATTTAACAATAGAGCTTAGGGAAACACAACGAAGCACAATGGAAAATAAACAAAAAATTGTGAAGTTAGAGGAAAGGGCGGCTGAGATAGGAGAAGAGGTTAAGGAGATCCGGAAGGAGGGTTTAGAACTAGGAGCAAATATGACTAAAATTGAATTTGAAAGAATGTCTTTTTTCCTCAGGTTCCAGAATATACCAGAGTGAGAAAATGAAGATCTTAAAGATGTAATGAGTACAATATTAGCAGAATACCTTAAAAGAGAAAAAGATCAACTCTGGTGGGATATGGATCTGGTTTATAGAATTAATTCAACTTATGCTAGGATACATAATGTACCAAGAGAAGTTATGTTAAATTTCTTAGGAGAGCCACAAGGGATGAGATATTGAGGGCTCAACAGGATGGAATTTTAAAGTATCAGGATAAAGAAATAATAATTTTGAAACAGATTCCAAAAAAAATTAGAGAAATAAGAAGGAAGTATTCCTTCTTATCTAAGAAATTATATAAAAAGGGAATATGGTTCAAGTGGTTATTACCAGAGGGAATGCTGATCTTCTGGGAGGGGGGCAGAGTAAAAATTAAAACACTAAGTGAGGGGGAGGCATTTATTAAAAAACATTCTCCCCAGTTGGGAGGCGAAGACAGGGGAACGGAGGGAGCGACGGCCCCGCCCGGGGACAGGGAAGAGGAGTCAATTGCGAAAAGACTTAGATCGCAAAAATGATTTTATTTGAAATCCTTTGTAATTGTTTATACAAGATAAAATGGCAAAGAAAAAGATGATTGAATATATGGACTGTACAATGTAATCCTTTTATAGGTTTATCCTTTACTTTTAAAATTGTAAATCTATGAAGTTTTGGGAGGGCCACCACCAACGGCAGGGAAGCTACCAAAATGTTACTCTCACCGTATACCTTTTCCCTTGTATAAACTTTGAAAACCAATAAAATTATTTAAAAAAAAAAAGAATTATCTGAATTCAAGGGGGCTGGACTTAGTTTTTTTGTGGGAACATAATGACTCAAAACTGATGGTGTGTTTGACCTCACCCACGGGCTCCAACTGGTCACCTCATACAAATTCAACCCCTGTAATAAGTTTGTTGTTTAATGAAATGTGCAAACCTAGTCATTTATAATTTGTCTGATAAATGATAGTTAACCAAGAAATGGTTCATATAATGTGCGCGCAATCATATTTGCAAATGAAATATGTATATAAACACACAATAAAAAGTAGATGATATACATCTGCCATATACAAATTATAGATTTGTAACACAAAGACATTTGAAATATTCTTAGAAGGTCTAAATGTCATTAGAAAGTTATTCACATCCATATCCCAGGACAAAGATACTGCTCTGCAGAAGGCTTTCTGCATTATTTTTATACTTGTAAATTTGTTGACAATGTGATCGCAAAGTAACAGTACATAAGTTCAGTATTGTTTCATCTACTCACTTCTCAATTCCAATAGTTGTAGGATTCTGGTAATAAAGGAGTTAAGACTCAATGCTGGCTCCTTTTGGAATGAGCCAGCCTCTTCTCTACAACTAGACATCTGGATTTAATAAAATCTAGCAAATGAGAGTGTGCTCTCTCTCCCTTCTTTTACAGAGAAACTGTCAAAACATTCCAATGGTGTGAGGTAGAATCTGGTACAGAAATCTCTGGCTGGCAAAGCACAAAACAACCAGCACAACCATGGCTCCTCAACGTATCTTGCTTCTGCTGGTTATCCTGGTCAGCGCTGTCGATGGGCAACAGCAGTTAATGGAATACATGGAGAGAAGGCTGGCTGGCTTAGAGGTGAGCACATGAGATGGCGACTGACACAATCTTCTTTGAGCTTGCTAGGCAGAAAGCATTAGGACTGCAGTTGTATAGATTTCTTATTGAATAGTTTGAATAGTAGGAGTGGGAACTCACTATAGGCTTGATTTGAAGGAAGATAAGAGTGTTGCTCATGATTGTAGATAATGGTATGGAAGCTTGAATGCATGTGAAAATATCAGGCTGCTTAGTTTATATTTGTAATGAGAGGTATGCAACAAATTCTGAAAACAAAAGGTCCCCCTCCCCCCCCAGATTATAAAGTCTTGTTCCATAATTTAAATTGCTACAGTTATTTGGAAGATCAGGAGTGTCCTGTTGAAACATGACAGTCTGACAGCACTTCAGCCACAAATTCATGAATGCTCTACCCAGCTATTCTGAAGATTAGTAGCTGGATGCATGCTATTGACTGGGAGACAGAACTATAAAATAAGAGTTCTAAAGTCTAGTTTGCAGCTTGGTACTTTTAAAAGTAAAACTAAATTGCAGATCATCTTAACAATGAAAATACGAGTATGCCGGATACCTGATAATCCAGTATATCTCAGAATTAGCTGATATTTTAACATGACAGGCTTTTAAAATCAAGACTTTAATCTATAATAACAAAGGCTCTGTAATATGTCAGATCAAACATAAGCTGATTTTTACAGAGTGAACGCTGTCTCGGTTTGAGTTTGAGTTCATTTTTTATCCAGTTATGAGCTTTTTTGTTTTTTCTCCCTGCAATTATCTGGATGTAACATGCTTGCTAAAGAGTTTCCTCTACATTCCCCTTAAAGCTTCTAATTCCCTCTACCATCAGGAACGCATTTCCCAGTGGCACGATCAGAGCAGCCGTTATTCCACTGAACTGAGAGATTTCAAGAATAAGGTGGTGTCCATGTTGGAGACAGTGGAAAAAGATAAGGAAATACTTCGTGCAGAGGTGGAAAACACTGCAGTTCGGGTGGACCGACTGGAGAGAGAGGTGGACTATCTTGAGACCCAAAATCCTGCTCCACCCTGTGTGGAAGTAGATGATAAGCTAATGGAGAATCAGGCTTCTCCTGGCAAGAAGCGCAAGAATGAGAAATATGACAAACTGACAGGTAAGCAGAATTCAGATTAACAGATTAGCAGAGTTGGAAGGAACCTTATACAGTAGGTCATCTAATCCAACTCCCCCCCTCCTCAAGCAGAAGATGCTACACCATTTCTGACAAATGGCAGTCCAATCTCTTTTTGAAAGTCTCAAATGAGGAAGCTCCCACAACTTCCGAGGGCAAGCTGTTCAATTGGTTAATTGTTCTCACTGCCAGATTTGAAATAGTCATCCAGCTTCTGAAGATCTTGAGAATGGATAACCTCTGCATCACTCAAATTGGTTCTTTGGGCTGTGAGCTAGATACTGTATCATCGACATAAATATATTTTTGAGAAACAGTTTTCTCAGGTCACGTGCCCGCACTAGAAGCCAGTGCTATTGATCCTCCCACATGTCTTTTCATATGGTTCCCAAATGTTACCATCAGCTATTAAGATATATTTGGCAGTGTTCACATGTTGGCTAAAGCTGTAACGTGGGTTGTTTGGTTTGGATTAGCACGCTGCGTTAATCCAGCCATTTTGCTGTGTAAACTATGGTTTGTGGATTAATGTAATGTGTAAATTGAGCCAATTATTCCTGAAACCATAGCTCAGAAAGCCTCAGCTTAGTGTTATAAATGTCAGCCTAACCCCACTAAATAAAGGAATATTAAAATAGGCATTTGTAAATGTTTACCATCA
This sequence comes from Rhabdophis nuchalis, assembly GCA_039707465.1. Classification (NCBI taxonomy): domain Eukaryota; kingdom Metazoa; phylum Chordata; class Lepidosauria; order Squamata; family Natricidae; genus Rhabdophis; species Rhabdophis nuchalis. The sequence goes on along the minus strand of CM077644.1, from coordinate 43,823,587 downwards.
TGTGGGGATTATATAGTTGAACTCTATTTCATATTTTATCATTCAAAATTCTGCCAGAGGAAAGACGGTCGTCAGTATTCTGAAAACAATTCTTCTACCAGAATATAACAAATGTCCATTTTTTTTAAAAAGAGAGATTGTGTTGCAGTGAAGAGCTGGCAGCTTTATAATGGCCATTGTTAAAGAAATCAAGGCAACAGCCTATTATTAAATAATAATAAATATAGTGAAAAAAGGCATAACCTTAAATTATTTTAACGATCAATATGCAAAGCTCACAAAATGATGTAGCTGGTATTCAGCAAAAGCTATAATTTATTAGTCCTCACCAATGGAAGTTGTTGCATTTCTCCTTCACTTAGCACAGCAGCCTAAGTGGCTGGAGAGTTTGGGAAGAGGGGAGGGGGTTCATATTTTATTCCCTACAACAGAAAGAACATTTACATTTTATAAGAAAGGATTTTGTTTTCTTCCTAGCATTTTGGTCAACATAGATTTTCTCCAGTCTCTTCTTCAAGTGGTGCAACTATTACCACTGGAATCAGGTCCATCTAGTTTGCTGCTGGCTATCCTCTCTTCCCTCCCCTCCCCCCTCCCTCCGCTCCATCATTCCCTGAATTATGGACTTAAGGAAATAGAACTTTGTCCAAAACACAATAATTTGTGCCTGGCCATTTGTGCCTCAAGAGAGAAATTTGGATTAATTTGCTTCATGATCCATTTCTTTGTTTTCTTGGCTATTCACATTGTGAACACCAAAGTTCAAAAGTATGAATACTCTCCTATCTTGCTAACTTTTGCTTCCACAGAGCATCACAGTGAAAACCACCGTCTACACAATTCTGACTTTTGTGGTTATAGATACAATACGATATTTGAATATATTTTCCAAGGCCTTCATTTTTATCCTACCAAGTTCTGTTCTGAGATATATTTTTCACTGTTTGATCCTTTGTTGTTGATTGATACTAAAAGACAGAAACAATCCATCACCTCAATATTTATTTATTTATAACAGATATAAACAATTAATTGATAATCAAGTAATCAAATTTATTGCAGACTTCAGACAGGAGCTTCAATTGTCCTGGGCCAATTATCAGTTATAAGGCTGGTTGCTGTATCTCTCGTCATTTGGCTTTTTTTGTATTTTATCTTAGCTTCCTTTTCTCCCTGTACTCCCTACTTTTTATCACTAAGGTTTCCAGATTATTTGCATTTCAGTTATCAAAGCAATGTCATCAGCATAGCAAGGTTATTGATTTTTTCCATCCAATTTTAAAGTCATGCTCATTTTCTTTCAGTCAAAAGAAATCTCTGTGTCTCTCTGTCTCTCTCTCTTTACACACACACACACACACACACACACACACACACACACACACACACACACACACACAGTATATAGGTTGAATAAATAAGGACACAGTATTCAGCCTTGTCTCATTCTGCCAGCCTCGAGTTAGTCTGTTTCACCATGATCCATCCAGACTATGACAGGTAGTCCTCAACTTACAACAGCAATTGGGACCAGAATTTGTGTTGCTGCGTGAGGGGGTTATAAATAAAGTGACCAGATTTTCAAACTCACAAAGCGGGACACCATTGACGGAGGGGGGCGCGCAGCAGCAGCCTTTCCCAGCTCTGCAGCTTCGCCACCCACTTCCCTCCCTCCCCTCCTCCCCCCGAGCAGGGCACCTGCAGGTAGGCATCTGGTGGGGCGGTGGAGCAGGGCTGGGCAGGCGGCAGGCGCTCTGCACATGCTCAGAGGCACGGAGCAGGGGCAGGAAGCGACGGGCTGGCGGGCAGGCGGAAGGGGAGGGCCAGTGAGGGAGGAGCTAGGCCCAGGCAGGCAGCAGGCGGCAGAAGAGGAGGACAGCCTGCCGGAGCCTGTGCAGCCCTGAACTTCTTTAAGCCATGTCACGATGCACCATGGGCGCCCGGGATGAGCCGGGCAAGGACGTGGCGGCGGTGGGGCTTCATCTGGCTGCTCTCAGCGCATCGCGGCGTGGCGCAAAGAAGTTCAGGGCTGCGCAGGTTCCGGCAGGCTGTCCTCCTCTTCCGCCACCTGCTGCCTGCCTGGGCCTGGCTTCTCCTTGCTGGCCCTCTCCTTCCACCTGCCCACCAGCCCGCCGCTTCCTGCCCGTGCCCTGCGCCTCTAAGTGCATGCAGAGTGCCCGCCACCCACCCGGCCCCTGCCGCCAAAAAGCGGGATATTTTTAAGAGGCCGCGGGATGCGGGGCAGATGCTTGAAATGCGGGTCTGTTCCGCCAAAAGCGGGACGTCTGGTCACCTTAGGTTATAAAGCACAATTGCATTGATTTGTAATGGCAATCTCTATTATCCTGGTTAACTGAATCCTATGATCATTACATCCCTTAGACTGATACGCTCCCACAGAGAGGGCCTTCTCAGGGTGCCGTCGGCCGGGCAATGCCGACTGGCGACACCCAGGGGAAGAGCCTTCTCTGTGGCGGGGCCAGCCCTTTGGAACGACCTACCCCCCGAATTACGCACCATCACCGACCTCCGCCTCTTCCGCCAATGTCTAAAGACATACCTATTCCAACAAGCTGGCCTAGCCTAACCTCGCATGGGGACTTTTAGATAGTTTTATTGGGTATTTTAAAATTGGGTTTTTAGCATAGGATAAGACGGTTTAATTTATATTTTAAATTGTGTATTTATTTTTGTACTCTGTATGTTTTTTAAATTTCCTGTGCGCCGCCCTGGGTCCTTTGCGGAGAAGGGCGGGATATAAATGTAAATAAACTAAACTAAAACTAATTACCAGTGGTGGGCTGCTAACTGATTAACTACTGGTTTGCTCATGCTAATGTGCACGCTTGCGCCGCCCTGGGTCCTCTGTGGAGAAGGGCGGGATATAAATTTAATAAAATAAATAAATAAATAAATAAATATGTGCAGAAGCTTCTGGGTGGGCGGGTGGAGCCTCCCGCCACCACCACTACTGGTCCATCCGAATCGGGCTGAACCCGCAGCAACCCACCTCTGATCATTACATAAGACAATTTTCTGCCAGCTTCTTGTAACTAAAATTATAAGAAATCTGGCTGGAAGTTCCACGCCCCAGGCCTTCAGGTAACTAGGTGGCTGCTGCTAGGTGGAGGAGAAAGCAAGGGTGTGCTTGGGGACAGTCCATGAGAAGTGAGGTGCAGCAAAGGGAGTAGAGATGGTATTCAGCCATATCACTCCAGTTTGGATGAACCAGTAGTGGCGGCTGCAGGAGGTTCTGCCCACCTGCCCTGATGTAATTCCCGAACCCTGCACATGCCCAGAAGGTGGTGTGCATGCGCAGATGCGGTGCGTAAGCTCGCATTTCAAACCAGTAGGGAAGGTAAGTGAATCCCACCGCTGAAAGGGAGGGTATGCAAAAGGATGCATGAGGATGCAAAGGGAAGATTAGAAAGGTGCATGAATGTGCAATGTGGTTCACAAGAGGCACTGCACAGGTTAGTAAGGGTTCCTGGAGGTGTGATGCAAATCAGGGAGGGTGAGTAAGAGTGGCCATAATATAAGTGCAAAGGGGCTGGAGGAGGGTTGTCAGGTAGGTGAGATTTATCCCAGAGACGTGAGACATTCCTGGCTGGTTTTCCATTGACTTTCTGGACAATATGGCAGGGAAAGTTGCAAATGGTGAACATGTGATCATGGGAGAGTTGGCAACTGGTTATAAATACAAATGGGTTGCCAAGCATCCATGGCTGCAGTGATTCTGGGTTGGCCAGTCTCCAAGAACTGGTTTTAACCACCATTTGTTCAGTTCCGTTGTAAGTTCAAAGGGTTGCTGAATAATGGTCATAGGTCAAGTATTATGTATATAGCTTTGCATAAGAACAATGAAGTATTCTGGGATTTCTATTTCCCTAAGCATATTCCCACCAGAATCAAAGGTTTTTCTATCACATAGAAGCACAATTTGAGGTCTTTCTATGCGCTTTAGCTTCTCAATTATCAGTGTCCATCAGCAATAATGTATCTTGTTTCTTGGCCATTTCTAAAGCCAGCTTGAATATCTCCAATCTCCTTTTCCATGCAGGGCTTTAATCTGTGTTGGATAATCCAAAACATTATTTTGCTACCATGTGAAATTAAGGACATTGCATGACAACTTGAGCATTCTTGAATTTCCTTTATTTAGTACTGATATGTGAAATGATCATTTCCAATTTGTTTGCCATTATTTCATTCTCCAGACTGAATGGCTTAGTTTGGTTAGAACCTTTATTGATTCTTCTTCTAATGTTTGCCATATTTTCATAGACATTCCATCGATTATTTTAGCCTTCTGACTTGGTAATGATTAGGAATACTGATCCTTCATCTTCTTGTACTAGAGGGTCTTGTGAATAGGAAATATCCTCTAAATTGTCTCAACAACAAGCAGCCTAGCTTGCTGTCATGTTCCTTTGATTTCAGATTGAACTTGATAATAAAACTGGTTAAAATCCTCTTTTTCTGAACCAGTTGGAGCATAAATTTTGATAATCATCATATTGAAGCGTTGTTTGCAATGTCTAATTGACAATATTTATTCATTGATTGCATTGTACCCAAGAATTATCTTGGCGACATTCTTCATAACAATGAAACTAACACCATTTCTTATGTGTGCTTATGTATATTCTTCAATTTATTGATGTCTAAATTGTCAATCTGTAGTCATTTTCTTTTCATATCATATTTCACTGTGCTGAGATTTCCCCTGTTCATATTTCTTATGTTCTATGTTCCCACTGTAATTCTGTTGTGGTAACTTCACATTTCTTTTCCTGCATGACAACAGCATAATAAAATCTTTTGAAGGTTTTAATTTACCCATCTCATAAATCCCCCAGTACTCTAAAAGATCCTCCAATGTTCCTCAATAGCATAGAAGCATAGAATCATAGGGCTGTAAGGGATCTTGGAGGTCTTCTAATCAAACCCTTGCCCAAGGCAGGAGTCGTATACCATTCTAGACAAATTGTTGTGCAGTTATATTGAAAACATCCAGCAATGAAGTACCCACAGTCTGTGAATCCTGACCTTCCTTGCCTATCTGGACACATTGTCCATTACAGAAGCCCAGTTTGCCCTAAATATATTCAGGTAATCTGGGTAAGATAGAATTTCATATGGTATAGTATTTATATAGTATACTTTTAAGTTAACTTAGTTGTTTGCTGTATCATCAGTTAGAAGGTACATGCTTTGGGATTAGAAATGGGCAAAGTATTTACATGAAGGCATATTTTTAACATACAAAATAAATGAATATAAGATACTGGGTTTTTTCACAGCATCGGCATATATAATGGAGGGCTATCAGTAGTTTAATTATCAATAAAGCAGTTGGTATAAATAATTTGTTTTAAAATATAATTAATCTCAGATATCTGTAAAATTTAAGCCACCTGTTTTTGAAGATGTTCTTGAGGATGACACGGAATATTTTATGTGCTTACATTTGTTGATATTATGCTCAATTATGGATTTGAGATAGTATATATTAAGCATGCTATAACTATTATTTATAGATTGCAGTGACACCATATCCCAAGTCAAAGCCATGAAGATATTAAAGAGGTTTGGCAGCACTGCTGGACTCTGGACCAAAGACCCCCTCAGTAATTCAGAGAAGATCTATGTGTTTGATGGCACCAGCAATGACACTGTCTATGTTTTTCCAAGGATGCGAGAATTCACCCTCTTTTCTGCTACCCGAAAGGCTGCACGCATCAAGTTGCCCTACCCATGGGTTGGCACAGGACATTTGGTATATGGAGGGTATCTTTATTATATTCGGCGACATGGCACATTTCAGGTCATCAAGTTTAGCTTGACCAACAAAACGATTGTTGATAGTTCTGTCTTCCCAGCTGAGGAACAGATCCCCGTCTTTGGTCTTGCATCTTATAACTACATTGATTTGGGGGCCGATGAGGAAGGCATCTGGGCTATTTATGCCACACAAGAAAATGAGAGAAATATAGCATTGGCCAAACTAGATCCTACATCTCTAGACATTGAGCAAATGTGGGACACACCATGCCCGCGGGAGAATGCAGAGAGTGCTTTTGTTATCTGTGGAGCTCTCTATGTCGTATACAACACCCGGTTGCCCAGCCGATCCCGTATTCAATGCACCTTTGATGTCAGTGGCTCAATGACATCTGAAGATGCTGCCCAACTCTATTTCCCAAAGCGATATGGTTCTCACTCCAGTATGAAGTACAACCCCAAAGAGAGGCAGATCTATGCTTGGGATGATGGCTATCAGATCATTTACCGTATGGAGATGAAGAAGAAGAGTGAAGTCTGAAAAAGGCCTTTGTCTCTGGCAAAAGAGAATCAGAAACATATCTCGGTGCCACAGGTTATGACTCAGATACCATACATGCCAAATGGTGCATAGCATAGCAAGGCAGCAACCACAATAAGGACTGATTAGACTGAACTTTTAAAGGGAAATACCTTTCTGATATATTAAATGCTTTTAAACAGATATTGTCTGCATTTTTATTGGTGCCTGTCAATCTTCATTTGCTTTTCAACTTAGATTTTTTTTAAATAAATAAATAAGTAAATGTTATGATAGAAACACTTTTGTTCCATTCAAAAGCATGAAGAAAAGATATTTGTATCTAACTTCTTAATTTACATGTTCTTCAATAACTTTAAATCCAAACTGGGATCCTCCACTCTGTAGATCTTTGCTGTAGATCACTCCTTTTTCAAAAGCTGTTCAGAAGAGAGTATGAAATATTTGACTGCCATTTCAGACTCCACGACTCCAGGGGAGGGGTGTCAAACTCAAGGCCCGGGAGGGGAGGGCTTAGATCTGGCCCACAGGGCCACCCTGGAAAAAGTGAAGGACCAGCCCAGTGGTGGGTTCCAGATCCCGTTCCAACTGGTATGGTTGGAACAGGCCTGGCAGTGTCCACATGGACGCGCACAGCATGCATGCACACACGTGCAGTGCACGCATGTGTCTTAGCACTCCTGCAAGCCTCCATGATGCTCCAGCTGCTCCATGGAGTGGAGTGCAGGTGCTGTACATGCCTTTTAAGCCCAAAGACTTAAAAGATCGGTAAGGAGCTTGGGCAGGCGAGTGGGCCCTCCGGAGCACCATTGCAGAACACTGTTGTAGCCGAAAACAGAGCCTGGGAGCCTATTTTCACTGGCAGAGCACTTGGGCTACCACAGGCACCCCCGACATGAGTGACATTGAACTGGTCATGCCAACCCCCCCGAGGTCAAACAGAACTCTGATGTGGCCCTCAATGAAATCAAATTTGACACCTTGTTCCAGGAGTTTGCAGTGGCTATGAGAAAGAAAACACCTAGTTATTTTAATGGTTAATTTAATGAGACTTCACCTCAAATGCTGTACTAAAATTGGACAGAGCAATTGGAAAGTGCAAAGGTAGGGTTTGGAGATGAATTATTATGCTGCATGAGATTCCTTCTACCCCAGTGTGATGCTTTTAAATGCTGAACGAGTTTAGATCAGTGTCAAAACTAGTGTAAATTTATTTTCCCCCAATGCTTACAATTTGATTTAAGAACTTCAATTATCAGAATGGTCTATTACTGGAATATTTGAAGTAGGGCTAAATATCGCTATGTTTCATTTGCTGGTCTAGACATTCAGCGTGACTCACATCGCAGTTATTATCTGGAAAAGAGGTGAATTTTCCCATAATCAATTTTCTTTTTTCTTCAGCTTTCATATCTAGCTATTTTTTTGTGCGGAACATCAGAGATAATTTAATGCATTTTGAGTCCTTTGTGCTTTGGAATTTCTACTTGATAATTCTTTATACTGGATGCTTTGGCTGGTGTGGGTGTGGGTGTGCCTATGGATGGTTGATTGGTATTTATCGTTTATGTGCAAATGACTGAGAAATTAAGATTTTAACTTTTATATAGAGAGCCTATTTATAGAGATAGTATATTTATACAGAGAGTATATTTCTTTATGTGCATAAACAAGAACAGTACTGGCCACATGGCATAAAGAAACAGACATTAGTTGAATTGCATATATGCAAACAAAATCTCTTAATCTCGACTGGACAATCCAGTTTCCCCCCCTCTCCTCCTACTTCTTTGAAAAGATGGTACAGAAACTGGCTGCATGTCAACTCGAAAGGTTCCTGGATGAAATGAATTATCTGGACCCCTTCCAAGCCAGGATTCATGCCTTGTTATGGGGCAGAAACAGCATGGGTCATACTTGTAGATGATCTCTGGTGAGAGTGAGATGAGGTTGGTGCATCCATTCTTGTTCTTCTTGACCTCTCAGTTGCCTTCAGTACCATTTAATATGGTATCCTTTTATGCTAGCTGCAGAATTTTGTGCTAGCTGGGCAGGGCAGATTACATTGGTTTGGCTCCTTTCTCCAATGTCAGTCTTAATCAGTGTTGGTAGGGAGTGAAAGATCCATCCCATCCACAGCTGTTCTTTTATGGTGTCCCACAGGGTTTGGTACTTTCCCCAATTTTTTTAAACATCTACATAAACCTGTTAGGTGAGATCATCCACCACCATGGGATGAATAACAGAATAACAGAATTGGAAGGGACCTTGGCGGTCTTTTAGTTAACGCCCCCACTTCCACTCAAGCAGGAAACCCTAAACCATTCCAGACAAATTGTTTTCCAATCTCTCCTTAAAAACCAACAGGGTTGGAGTACCCACAACCTCTGGAGGCAAGTCTTTCCAATGATTAATTGTTCTAACAGTCAGGAAATTTCTCCCTAGTTCTAGATTGGTTCTCTCCTTGATCAGTTTCTATCCATTGCTTCTTGTCCTGCTTTCAGGTGTTTTGAAGAATAAGTTGGCCATCTTTTCTTTGTGCAAGCACTTTAGCTGTTGGAACACTGCAATCATATCACACCTCGTCCTTCTTTTCATTAAACTAGACATACCCAATTCCTGCAACCATTCCCACATCCTCTTCATGTACATTTTGCTCCCTTCATCCCGCCTACTATTGAATATTAACTGGATTTTTAAATGCATGTTTTTGATTTATTGTTTTAAGATTTTGTATCGTATTTTAATTATATGACTCTAAGACTTCTAAAGTGGTCTCGGTGAGATGGGCAGCATAGACATTTAATAAGAAATAAAAAATAAATAAATGTATCAGCTCAGAGCCTGATACTGGGAAGAAAGAAATAGGTTGTAGAGAGAGTTCCTAGCAGGAGTACATAAGCAACAGCTGTTTGATGATAGAGCAGCTAGCTGTGGTTCAGTGACCGATATCTCCACATAGTTCTGGACCTTTTGTATATAAAAGTATATATTCCTTTCGGTAATTTTTCAGTAGCTCTTTGAATAACAGCTGAGCATGCCTGTTGCATACTTTTCAGAACAAGCACAAAAAGATGCCTCCATTTAATGGTGTATATAGTCCTTTATATCAAGATTGAGCAGACTGATTTATAAAAATATACACGCATACACACAAGTGTTCAAAATCCATCAACTGGCATAAAGGATTTCAATAGCAGCTTAGTAGGAGAAATACAAGTACTCCTCAACTTACAACCATTTGTTTAGCAACTGTTCCAAGTTACAATGATACTGAAAAATATGACTTACAGCTGGTCCTAACAGTTACAACTGATGCAGCATCCCCTCACACTTGAGCACTTGGCCATCAGCATTTATTTACCTGCGATTGTGTGCATGCGATCACCATTTGTGACTTTTCCATCTGGCTTCTGACAAACAAAGTCAATGGGGAGAGCCAGCTTTGCTTAATGAGTGCCTGATTCATATAACAACTAAAATGATTTGCTTAACAACCGAGGCAGAAAAGGTCATAAAATTGGGCACTGCCTTGCTTAGCAACAGACATTCTAGTCCCAATTGTGTCAAAGACTACCTGTATGCACTCTAAATCATTCCCGCTCCTTAAAAATAATAAAATCAGACTTTGGAGATATTTCATTAGCAGGACTGATTTCTCTCCTCTTTTATGCAGAATCCACTTCTGTCTGCCTGGTTTCAGAAGAGAGGCAGAGAAAGTTGTTTTGCTACATATTACTTTTATTACTGCAATTTAAGTATGTTTCCCAAGTATTTGGTATGGGAAGTTTTGATTGATTTGTGACCTGAAACTTATATAATGCTCCCCATCAAACTTTCCCAACAGTTTATTATAATAATCGTACATACATTTGTATAGAATTAAAACTGAAAATTTTGAAAAAGTTTCTTACAAGGTGTGGCAGTGATTGGTAGCACAACCATGAAGTTACAATCCAGTTTGTAAACCTAGCAATTTAACAGGTCAAAAGCCGAAATGAAAGGAACCAACTACCACTCAGAATATGCAAGACATTATCCTGAGTATACAAAGAACTAACATCATAATTGCTAGTCAACCTTTGGAGATTCATTTTCCTGAAATCATGGTATTTCCTCCCATGCTATTGTTTAGCATATGCCATATCATATATGGATTAGAAATATATATTAACATTTCATCTAGATTAGTAAAACACAATAAAATATTAATGTTAAAAAGATCTTTTTCCTGATAATTTAGTATGTAATTTATGGGTCTAATACTGAAATATAAAAATCTGCATTGTTCATTCCCATAGATGAGTTTCTGCATTGTTCACACCTAGTTTTTCAAAGTATAAATAAATTTTCTTGTAATCCTTATACTAGATTGTAATCTTTGCTTCCTTGATGCAGTTTTGGTCTTTATAGTCTTCCCTTCTCCTGGCCTTTTCTTGGTTAGGAAGGATTTTTTTAAGCAATGCTTCTGCCAAATTCCTGGCTCTCATCTTTCCATTATCTGCAAAACACAAACTCAGTTGGAAGAAAATCTTCTGCCAATTTGACTACTTTTGTTTTCTTAACAGATTGGTCTGCCAGGGGTACAAAAGAGAACTACAAATGGTGCTAGGTACACACAGACCATGTTTCATCATTTCCTATACCAATTTTTGTATGCTACCATCCTGCATATTAAATGGTGGAAAAAGAGTTGGCTTTGCATGACCAGAATTGAATGGTGGACAGGTATGCTGATCTGGCATGGAAGAGATCAGGGTCTTACTAACACATGCACAAAATCCCAAGATAAAAGCCTGCATGGGGAACAGAGATAGGTTTGAAGCTGGAAGAATGGATTCCATGTAACCAATGGGGGGAAAAATTACAGATTTTAGACAAAGGCTCTAGCAGGGCTTTTAAAAAAGATTTAAAAGATTTTCTTGGCTGGCTGCCCCATTCCTTTCTCCAAACTGAAGTGATTCCAATGCAGACTGGAAATTCATGGGAGAGAAATTTATATAACAGCTGGGGGCTATTTCAGTGCCAAGTTATTTCCAGCACATGTGGGGAAAAGAGAGAAGCTTGTTGATGTACTCCAGACTCATGTTGCCTTGGGAATCTCTTGGGGGGTGGGTCAGAATTTCAGCACAACATTTCCTGAGTCTGCAAGACAATAAGTGTTTCTACTTTACTATTTTAAATCTGGAAAATCTAGATCTGACTGGCGTTTTCTAGGTTATGCAACCCAATTAGCAATTTGTAGCTAAACTGCTCTCCACTCGCCTACTCGTACTGGGATTTACTATCTCATTTCCTGATACAAGTTCCAATCCTTTTTTGGGGGGGGGGGGGAGGGGCAAAGAACATTAGGGAACTGCATTACATCAAACAAAATTATTTAATCATTTTAAACCAACATAAACTTAGGCTTCAGTAAAATATGTAAATTAGGTTAATAATAGATGAGCTCTTGTAATAAAAAAAGCACAATATGATATATTTAGAAATACTGTAGAAGGTTTCCAGACATTTCCATAAGTGGGAAATTGGTTGGAAATTAAAATCCAAATTAATTGGAAATTAAGTTGCCTTTTGGGCAACTTAACTCTTCTTCTCCATTTAACGATCCTATAATTCCTTGTGGGGTGGAGGCCGGGCAACTGAATGGAGCTGAGTGTTTACTGGCCAGATTCCCTTCCTGTGGCCAATGCAGAGTTTTGTTCAGCAAATATAGCCTTATTGTGCCCAGAGAGAGAGAAATATCTGCCTCTACCTAGGATCGAACTCACCGCCTCCTGATTGTGAGGCAAGAGCTCCACCTCTAGGCCACCATCTGCACCACTTGGGCAATGTAACTTTGGGAATAGAGAAAATATTAGAAATAGGCTTTTTGAAAGCCAGTAAAGATACTACTGGAGTATAGTCATCCAAATGTTCATCTTGCTTTCATCATTATAAAAATAATAGAAGCTTCTTGTAATACACGGTTAATATTTATTCTTATTCACTTATTAAACATATTTATATAGCCACCCAAATCACGCACAGGATACCGAGGGACGTACAACCTTAAACATCTACAGTTAAATATTACCAGTGTTGCACTGAAAAAGGCTTTTATATCCCTTCACTTGTAGACTATGTCTTTCAAATATCTTAAAGGGACACCTATAAAAGCCATGTTGAACGGCATCTCTGTCCTTGTGGCATTGGAAAATGATGTGGAGGATATTATTCACAATGTCTTCCATTGCCCCATTTATGCTGAGACCAGGGCCGAATTGTCAATGGTAGGTGAATGTAATAGCTTGTGCCCCGTATCATTTAATTAATTCTTGCAAATGTGTTCCCTCCTATTAGTTGACAGGTGCTACTTTTGCTTTGCTGTCATTTAAACTTAAAATATTTAAGTTATTAATTGTAGCCCTGGCTTTATGTTACTTCAACTTCTAATCTAATATCTAATATCCTTTATCCTATCCTAGAGAGGCACCAAGTGCCCAAACTGTGCACTGAAAGGTGTGTGCATGTGCACAAACACACACATGTGCTCACTTGCATGCATGCATGCATGGACATGCACGGACATGCACAGACATGATTAGACATGGGTGCACATGCACAGCAGAGACCCGAAGACCAGCTGGCCAGTGGGAGGCAGAGCATCCCAACACTGGCAGCACGGCAAGAGGTAAAAACTTTGTCTTTTGTGAGCTTCTGTGTCATCATTTGCAGGGAAACAGAAACTCAAAGAAACACCACGGAGATCTGACCTGGGGCAATGGAACGCATACCAGCAGAGAGGACTCTGTATGCCACCTCTGGTACACGTGCCATAGGTTCGCCATCATGGTCCTGTCCTGTCCTGTCCTGTCCTACCCTATCCCATCCTATTGTTATTATATTGTATTATATTTTATACTGTGCTACATTGTTATGGCCTGTGCTTGCAACAATAATGTTATTTAAGTACTATGAGAAAGCAGCGAGGAATGTTGAAACAGGAGCTGACCATTAAAAGTATGATATCCTATTCAGATATCACTTATTTCAACTGATTTTGAAATGGTGTAATGTAAAATGACTACATCTGAGGACAGCTTTTAACTCAAATCCCTGGGGGAAACCATGGAGAAAGCCAGCCACTTCTTCTATTGACTGTAACCTTCTCAAGCTGATAATTCTGCTACATGAGAACATCTTTACACAGTTATAAAAAAGGGAATTAATTGCCTTCTGTCCTCTCTTTAAGAGTCAAGTAGGGATACATTCTGATTCCCTTATTAATTTTTCCACTAATGATATTGTTCTGGTGCATGCCAAACATACATTTATATCTTTCTCAATACAGACGATGACACCACTTTATTCATATCCCAGCTGGCCTCCATAGATGCTTTGGAACAGAAACATTCTTCCTTCTGTGTTTGGAAAACCTAGAAATTAGCTATGCTAAAACAAAAAAATTGTAGTGTTCACTAAAACGTGCTTTAAGTTTTCTTATAATTGGCAAATCATTGTCAACACTATTGAGCAAGTCAAGGACTTTAAACCTCAACTATTCATTTTCTACCTCTGGAATCATCAAATTTGTGAGTGCTTACAAGAGCATAAAAAGCCTCCAACAAGATTAAACTTGCAAGCCACAAAGGCATTGGTGTGTTTACAGAAATCAAATTATTTAAAACCAAGGTCTTCAGTTGGCTGCTATATGGTGCTCAACTTTATGAATATAAGGACACTGTTGTTTTGGAAATAGTTCAGTTGAACTTTTTGAAAGTCATTTTTCATACCCTTCACTTAGCCACAGTTGTTTTCATTTGGAACTTGGCTGTGTTTTCCTTGCTGTGTTAAATTTGATCTAAAACAAACATCCTGGACGGAATCCTTGGTACATCTTATGGTTTTGAATAGTTAGAATAGAATAGAATAGAATAGCAGAGTTGGAAGGGATCTTGGGGGTCTTCTAGTCCAACCCCCTGCCTAGGCAGGAAACCCTATACCATTTCAGACAGATGGCTATCCAACATCTTCTTAATGATTTCCAGTGTTGGGGCATTCACAACTTCTGGAGGCAAGTTGTTCCACTGATTAATTGTTCTAACTGTCAGGAAATTTCTCCTCAGTTTTAAGTTGCTTCTCTCCTTGATTAGTTTCCACCCATTGCTTCTTATGCTGCCCTCGGGTGCTTTCGAGAATAGTTTGACTCCCTCTTCTTTGTGGCAACTCCCTGAGTTCATACTTCATTTTTGACAAAGCTATCCATTTGGATTTGTCTCACTATGGGCTAGCTACCTTAGGTGCTCAGAAGGTCCAGATAAAGCTCTGGTAGGGATTAAGTGGAGTTCTGAATTTTGCTGTTACTAAACCATATAATCTGTCATGTCCGTCATGCCTTGTTCAGAAGGGCATTCATTTTAGAATGAGGCCCTGCCCTTAATTATTACAACTGGTAGATGTCACAATATTCCTTGTCAGAATCATCTTTGCTTTTGCACTGACAACAAGGTCAAGTGCGCTATATATGTGCTGCTAGATTAACTTTTATATCACACTTGGCATCATGTTCTCACTGAGCAGCTTTTTAACAGTCATTCCCACCTATCACAATAAATGATAAAAGATTAGCGGCTGCACTGCAATTACATTAAAAAAATTGTAAGATTCCTAATTGAAGCTATGGGCATTAGAAACTCTGCTCTATAACAAGCTAAATTTAAGTTCTTTCATTTTCATCTCTCATTTCTCCAGTTGGTAATTGCCTTGTTGTAAATCTTTCCACTAATCTATGTAGATAACTTCTAAATCTTTTGTATAGTTTACAGTTTACTGAGTTTAACCTACTTATTATGTTGACTTTTCTCCTGTGGTAAATACAGGAAGTCCTCAAGTCATGACCATAACTGAGTCCAAAATTTATGTTGCTACGTGAAATATTTGTTAGGTGAGTGTGCCCCATTTTAGCACTTTTCTTGCCACAGTTGTTAAATGAATTGTTGCATTTGTTAAGTAAGTAAGATGGTTGTTAAGTGAATCTGGATTCCCCATTAACTTTGCTTGTCAGAAGGGAATGATATCCCAGGCCAAGCATCTGAATTTTGATAATGTGACCGTGGGAAGCTGCAATGGTCAAAAGTGTGAGAAATGGTGATAAGTCATTTTTTTCAGTGCCGTTGTAACTTTGAATAGTCACTAAATGAACTGCTGTAAGCTGAGGACTACCTGTACTATTGCTTGAGTGTGTTTTTTTTAATTATTGTAAACTCCATTTTTTCTTCCTGTGGTTTGTGATTATTTATGAAAATAAATGAGCAAAGAAAAAGCATATTCTGACTAAATCTAGAAAAAAAACCCTCTTCGTAACAGTAAGAGAAATTTACTAATGAAACCTTTTAACCTATGGAAATGGAATACTGCTTTTTCTTGATGTTTTCAAGACAAAGCCAGACAGTCATCTGTCAGAGGTGCTTTAAACTGGATTTCCATATGAAGCAGGAATTTAGAGTTATTGGCCCTTTCCCTACTCCTTGCTTTTATGATTTCATAAAAACACTGATCATTATTCAGCATTTATATATATTTTGATTTGGGAGTGATGGATGCAGAGACAGAGTCATAGATGCAATTTTATGGAATTAGATTCCCATAAGTTAAAGATTAAAGTCCTTGGGGCTTCCTCTTTGTTATAACGGTTATAACTCTTTATCATTGGAGTAAAAGATTATGCATTGATGGTAGGCATGCTTTCTCAACTTCCTGAGAATATGTTTGTAACGACTTGGATCTTATTTTCTTCCAGTTTGTTGTTGTCACTTAGCTTTCTTTGTCTTAAGTCTTAACTACGGATTAACAGGTGCAATGGCTCAGCAGGTAAAGATGCAGAGCTTATCCAGCCCTGGTTCAAGACCCAAGAGTGGTGTGACAGGGTGCGTTCCTGTTACTTGCCCCAGCTCCTGCCCATTAAATGTTTAGACTTAGATAACTTTCTTGTCACTTTAAATGTACACTAATTGGCATACATTAAAATGAAATTTCATTGCATACAGCTGTTAAAGGGTCACGACCTCCAATACACACTATATAAACATGATAAAAATATAGTATAAATAAAAACCAAACAAACAAATAAGCACTGGGGAACTACCAGAGGACTGGAAAAGAGCAGATGTGGTTCCCATCTTCAAAAAAGGTAAAAAAATAGATTCAGAAAACTACAGACCAATCAGCCTGACCTCAATACTAGGAGACCTCAATACTAGAATACTAAGATTCTGGAAAAGATAATCAAGAAACGAATTAGCGAACACCTAGAAGAAAACAAAGTAATAGCCAAAAGCCAACATGGGTTTGTCAAAAACAGATCATGTCACAGTAATCTTATTGCATTCTTTGACAAAGTGACCAAACTAGTGGACCAGAGGAATGCCGTCAATATAGTTTACTTGGCCTTCAGTAAGGCATTTGATAAGGTAGACCATAACCTACTACTAGATAAAGTAGAAGAATGTGGGTTAGACAGCATCACAACTAGATAGATTCATAACTGGCTGACCAACCACACTCAACGTGTAGTCCTCAATGGAACTGCATTTACATGGAGGGAATTATGCAGTGGAGTACCCCAAGGCTCTGTTTTAGGCCCAGTACTCTTCAACATCTTCTTCAATGATTTGGATGAGGGAATAAATGGGGAACTCATCAAATTTGCAGATGACACCAAGCTGGAAGGAATAGCCAACACTCCAGAAGATAGGCTTAAGATACAGAAGGATCTTGACGAACATTGGGCATTATCTAATAAAATGAAATTGAATGGTAAAAAGAGTAAGGTTCTACATTTAGGCAAAAAAATTTGAAATGCACAAGTACAGTATAGGTGGTACCTTGCTTAATATAGTAACTATGAGAGGGATCTTGGAGTCCTAGTAGACAACCATCTAAATATGAGCCAGCAGTGTGCAGCAGCTGCCAGAAAAGTCAACACAGTTCTAGGCTACATAAACAGAGGGATAGAATCAAGATCATGAGAAGTGATCTTTATAGATCTTATATACCACTTTATAATGTCTTGGTAAGGCCACACTTGGAATACTGCATTCAGTTTTGGTCACCAAGATGTAGAAAAGATGTGGAGACTCTGGAAAGAGTGCAGAGAAGAACAACAAAGATGATTAGGGGACTGGAGACTGAGTAGTTAGAAGAACTGGTAAATACACTTCTGACTGACCCCACCCCCATCTATTCTCTGCCTCATGAGTCCCAGTTGATCAGGAAGAAATGGGAATTGTGCAGTAACCTTCCCCTGCCAAGCCCACCAAGCCACACCCACAGAAACCGGTAGTAAATTTTTTTGAATCCCACCATTGATGCTGGTCCCATGACCATGGAAGTGTCTTCAGACAATGCTGGTTCCCTTGGCTAAGAATGGAGATGAGCACTGCCCCCTAAAGTCTGACATGAGTGGACAAGAGAAACGTTTACTTTTAACTTTATGGATTCCAGCTGAATGTCTTCCTGCCCTCTTGATTTTCATACCTTTCCAGACCTCCTAGAACAGGGGTGTTTAACTGGCGAATCGTGGGCTGGACGTGTCACGCACAGGCCACATCTACCCCAGCTCCGTGAATGGAGAAAATGTCGTGAAACATCATGTGACAACAACACGACGTGGCGAGTTTGACAGAACTCTAGAAACTCAAAGCTATGCCTTTTTGTTATAAATATTGCTACAAATCTAAATTTTAAACAAGAGGCTGAAATCTTCCCTGAGTTACTTAACAAAATTCAGAAAGTTGTTAGAATATGTACTTGTAGCATCATCATACAGATTTTTTTTAAATTGCCTCCCTGGATTGTTACAGTTTTGATCAAACACCTGCATTGCTACTCATCATCCTGTCTCATCAACTTTAGGTCAAAATGTAAATAAATAGATAGTGTGTCCCCAGAATCTGCTGCCAAGGCAATTGTTTTCCTTTAGCGCATATTTGTTTCCACGAGTGGCATAATAACATTCTGATTTGCAACATTTGAGCATTTCCACAATAGCAGTTTATAACATTATGTGTCACTAATAAAAACAGGCTTGATATTGCCCCAGTAATCTCTGGGTGACAGTTTAAATCACTAGTGTGGAAGTATTTTATATAGCTCTAGGGGTAAAAAGAATGATATTCCCATCTGTAACCTCAAACTTGTTAATTGCTGAGTTCAGCATTTTCTTCACATAAAGAGTTCATTTTCCTCTCAATTTGGGATCTAGACTTATCACTTTGCAACTTAATCAGGCCTTCTTATTAAAACTGTTACAATGTTTGATTCATTCAAATGAATTTTTAAACAAGTTGCTAGCTTGGAAAATATTGCTGTTTGCGGGCTTATTCTGTTCAGCAATGAGCCTGTAGCTAATGTAGCAGATCATGATGTTTCTACAACTAATTCAGAAAAAACGGAAACTTAGCATTTTTTAATGTCTTCTCCATCAGTCTGCCGCCTTTCATTAGCTCTGGTTACTTCATTGGTTATTTTTCAGTACACAATGCCTTGTCTCTAAGATTTTTGTGACCCATTTTGGAAATAATTATTCTAAGGCAGGCAATCTAAAACTCCAAAGCAGAAATGCTAGAAATGTACTAATGCAGAATGCAGGCACATACTAGGTTTTAGACTGCGATGCTAAAAATGTGGAAGGAAGGAAGGAAGGAAAGAAGGAAGGAAGGAAGGAAGGAAGGAAGGAAGGAAGGAAGGAAGGGAGAAATAAAATAACATGGATTCCCTAAGATTTGATTATATCAGATTTTACTCGACTTTTTCTCCATTATTTTTAAAAAGAATCTAGTGCTATAGAAACTCAGATTAGGATGGGTATAAACTCCGCCCCTGGCACCCCCTGACATCTAAGCATCCCTAGAAATGTGCTCAGGAATTCTTCCAATTTTCTAGGGCCATTTTCAACATGACCATATATGTTGCTTGTGAATTTGATCACAGAAGGAAAATTTTGGAATTAATCCAAGAACCCTGGTTTTGGTGATTAATGTTAAATTCAAATTATTCAATTGCAAAGAATATCAATATGAGGAAAGAAAAGATGTTGAGTCATTAAACTTCAAAGTAAAGGTTATGGGAAATATAAATGTACTCTACAAAAGTGCAAAAGGATCAGAGTGCTATTCTGCAAAATTTATTTAGGTTACAAAAATGGCAAATGTAAGAACTAATAAGCTAGAACATAGGCCAGTTTCTTACCATTATTAGAAAAAAAACTTTTGAAACAGTCTTTTGAGAAGAAAATTCACCAATCCAGGTCTCCTTAGAGATGTTTACATATGTTGAGAACTTACTTGGACAAGAGAAGGTTGCCTTACAACAGTTAGGAAATAATGAACTTCCAGGCCAGAATATGAATTATTGCCAGACAAAATAGCCTTGCCATGACATATAAATTTACTTATGATGTGTCTCCTGCTTTCATGTTCTGTTACATTCTCAACCAAAGAACCATCCAATCATATTATTAGTAGAAAATGCATACATAAATAATCTAATTTACATCTAATTTTAAAGAACTATTTTGGTCGATAGCATCTTTGTTATTGAAATATTTTTGCAGTACTTCTTCAAAACATTATGAAATGTTTTCTTTTTCAGCAATGCAGAGGCAGCATCTCCTGGGGATGGAGGAAAACAGCTGGGTTGGCAGCAGCTTCAAAGAAACTTTTACTTAGTAATTTGTTATAATTAAAACTGTACAAGAACTTTATAAACACCGTGTATGTTCAAACATTCAAATTAACTGGACCTATAGAATCACCTCTCTCATTAGATGTCCTTATTTTCCTGCCCTGAAAAGAGCTCAAAACCACTTTAAAAAAAAAGGGGCGGGGGGATCAGGAATCCATTTTATCAGGTATGAAAACAAGATTCCTTGTTAAGTCATTTCTTTCTAAAAATCTTAAAGATGAGTAGACAGTCCCACCATGAAAATGAGAGACTTCTCTCTTCCCCAACCACAAGAAAAAAGTTTTGGTTCCACCCTGTTTAATAAGAGAATTAAATCGACCTGCTGAAATCTAACCCTGAATGGTGGATTCCTCTTTTAGCAAGACTCTTCACGTACATTAATTCCTCTGGCAAGCTTCCAACCTCCTGGAGATCAGCAATTATTGTGCCAGTATTTAAACGAGGAAACAGAAACAATCCAGCTGACTATCGCCCCATAAGCCTGCTTTCCATTATTGGGAAATTGTATGCTAAATATCTCCACCGCAGACTCCTCACTTGGGTTGAGGAATCCAGCATTATTGGTGCTGAACAGATTGGGTTTAAAGCGGGCTGTGCCACACTGGATCACTGTTTTGTCTTAGCGCACCTGGTCGATAAATATACTACTATACCAGGTGGCAAACTCTTTACTGCTTTCATCGACCTAAAGTCAGCGTTTGACTCAGTTCCTAGGGGACTGCTGTGGGCAAAACTGCTTAAAAGTTCTATCGACAGACGTCTGTTGTTCTTAATTAGGGCCTTGTACAATCAGACCTCTAGCCAGGTCAGGTGTGGTATGCAGGGGGAACTCTCTAACCCTATTCCGATTAAGAATGGAGTAAGGCAGGGATGTGTTTTGGCTCCTCTTCTGTTTAATATATGTTTATCTGACCTGGCTGGCTACATTGGCCATATTGAGTCCCATGCCCCGAAGCTGACAACTATAAAGATCCCGCTTCTTCTTTATGCCGATGATGCGGTCCTCCTCTCACTGTCCAGACCAGGTCTGAAAAGACTACTTACTGCATTTGGGTCTTACTGTGTCGAAAACTACTTGTCCATCAACTATGATAAATCGAAAGTGTTAGTGTTCACTAGAGCCCGGAAATTGTATAACTGGGATATCAGTGGTAATGCTGTTAAACAGGTCTTCCACTTCAAGTATCTAGGCATTCAATTCCAGAACACCGGTGTCTGGACCAGACATCAAACCCAGGTGCTGAATTTGGCCTCGTGTAGTCACCAGCAGATTTTAAGATTCTTCTATACTCAGGGTGGCCAGTCCATTCCTTCTGCCCTACGTATCTATAAAGCCAAAACATATAAAGCTGGGACTATAAAGTCCCAGCTGATAGGGAGAGAATGGGGATTTTGCAGCATCCTTCCCCTGCCATGCCCACCAATCCACACTCACCAAGCCATGCCACGCCCACCAAGGCACACCCACAGAACCGGTAGTAAAAAAATTTGAATCCCACCACTGGTGTAAGCACAACATAGTCTTCAACAATCTCAGGAATTATGTTGTGGCTTTAACATTGTGCACATATTTTAAAAACAGCAATGCCTATTTTCAGTGATTCAAGGAACCCTTAAAAAAAATAAGGCTGTTCAGTGAATAGCAGACAAGTACCCTGTTTTCCCTTGGATAAAGCCAGAAGCTGCTCTTCAGAATAATTCTTGTAAAACAATGTGGCCTGCAGCAATCCAGATAACCACTAGATGGCAAGAAAGAGTTTTTTTCCCTGAATCTCTTGTTGCCATCAAGTGACTGTCTGGATTTTTGTAACACTAATATCTAAAGAATACACCGCCTACTTTGCTGCAGAAATTTGAACGTTTTTTTATTGCTCAGCTGGAGGGAACACACAGGCAGGTTAATGGTGTTCCCTACATATTAACTCTATTCTGAGCCCAGCAGTAGTAAAAATGATTGCAGTTTGACTTCAGACTGGTAAAATACTGGGGAGAGACCTCTACATGCTAAAGCAGAGGTTCCCAAACTTGGCAACTTTAAGACTTGTGGACTTCAACTCCCAGAATTCTCCAGCCAGCAGAGCTGGCTTCAGAATTCTGGGAGTTGAAGTCCACAAGTCTTAAAGTTGTCAAGTTTGGGAACCTCTGTGCTAAAGGATTCAGCAGAAAGGAGAACAAGTAAATCAATGCCCTCTATCGTCCATATCAGTACAGATGTCAGTACAGAACAGAGGTGTCAAACTCACATCGTCATGGCAGCGTCACGTGATATATCAAGACTTCAGTAAACCGGGCATGGGCCTGGCTAGTGCAGGACACATCTGGCCTGTGGGCCATGAGTTCGACAGAATACCTGTACTAATGTCCTGTGAATTATCTTGAGATTACATTAGAAAATGAACTCTTCCACCTTATACGGTATATCAAATTTTTCAACTTTCAATTTCCAAACATCAGGAGTCCTCAAAAGTTGTGATATGTCTTGGACATTGTCAAGATATTTTGGTTACTTTAATATAATTTAGATGTGCTTGGAAAGTAACTACATAAATACCATAACTTTTTAACATTTTGTTTGGTTCATGACGAAAAACATTAAGAAAGAACAGTTTGAATTTTGCATTTTTACAGTGACAATAAAATATTGAAAGATTGTTCTGACCTAGGCTTCCCAGGAGCATGAAGCAAACTCCTTGTCCTGACAAAAAAACCTTTTATTAACTTACTGTGGATTCTGCTCATTCATATCCAGAAAAGTCTTTCAAGGGAGGATTTACAGTCACAGACCTTACCTAGACTGGAGAGCTGCCAGGTCGATATCTGCAAAATTTGGCAAGGACTCTCAGAGAGTCACGAGCCAATTAAGCAAACTAATTGCCTCCTGCAAACTTTACTCCCCTTTCTCTCCTCTTTTATTTCCTCTGGGAGTGGGCATTCATCGTCCAACTGTGACCTTACTCCCAAGCTGACCCCTCTTTTTTAGCTGTTCCCTTCATCTGGCAACTCTGCACATGCACCTACTGGGAACAGGCTCCAGCTGTTCATCTGCCTCACTGACGTCTAACTCCGGCCCACTCTCTGTCTCCGACACAGAGCCCTCATCAGAACCTTCTCCAGACTCCAGCACTGGCCCATGTTCCCCCTCAACCTCCTCACTGTCTGAATCTGCTGCCAGCTCCACTGGCCCTCTGGTGGGCCATAACAAAGGCACAGGATCCCTCATGGGATGTTGAACTAAACAGCGCATAACGAATTTGCTATATTCTACGTATTGATCACTGTTTCATCTGACAAATTGCATCTACTAAAACATATTAAAACAAAAATAGATTTGTTACGTGGAGATAGAGGAGGGAAGTCAAAGAACATACTTGAGGGATATTTTATCATATGTCAAAACACCACAAAAGAGTGTGCAAACATCTGAGTTTTCTAGAATTGTCCATTAGATGAAGTGGGACAGGGAGAAAAAAAAAGCAAAGCCAAAGGCCAAAATTGGGCCAGGTGGTTTAATCGTAAAGTTTGCAGCTATAGCCAACGCATTAGTTATTAACGAAGGTCACTTGTGCACATACATTTCTTTCTCAGCATTTTCCATCTTTTCATATTATCTTAGAGGAACTCCTATCTGTTTCTTTATTATACCAGTGGTTCAAGATAAGCTGCAGTTTCCTCTGCCAATTCCTATTTTCTGTCCTTAATTAGGTGAAATGCAATGTATTACTCTCAAGGGTATAAGCTTTGCTTTCCTTTTAAAAGAAGTATTTAACAAAACAAAAGTTACTGTTTTTGGACAGATTTAACATTTCTAAGCCTGTTCGTTTCCCCCAAAACTGACTTTTAATTTTTTTTCTTCATCAGGCAAGTGACAATTTTCCATTGTTTTTACCAATATAACATCTGCCATATTCAATGTAATCAGAAGTATATTCTGATGCTCTTCTGTTGGCATGACAACAAGACAGGTTACAGTACCAGGAGATATAATGGGGAATATTGCTTTCCTTCCTTTCACCTTTTCTTCATTTTAAAACTGGATATGCAGGTACATCTCTGTCTCCTGCCAATTGAGAGGAAAGGATTTTGCTAACAGCAAGGCATTTTTCTCTCTCCATTAGAGACTCAAATTAAACTAGGAAAAAGTCCAGTGGAGAAGGGTCTTTGCACTTGATGTCAGTCCAGAGCAAGATTCCTCATCTGTATGCAACATACCTATGAAGTGAGAATGCTGCCTGATTCCTTCCCTACCTAGACAACTTGGGGACTATTAGGGGAGAAAAAATTTCCAGTGTGGATTTAGCAGATGTGACCAATTTACTCACCTTGCCTCTCTCTTAATTCACCCTTATTCACTGCTGGTAATCAGGATCAGCAGCCAGTTCATTCTGTGTTGGTGTTTTGAACCCATTTTTACTTGTTTCAAAATACATCCCCTCCCCTTCAAGGAAATGTTGGCGTTTACAGCTAATCTGATATTGTCATCCCCCAAATAAATAAGAATTCTTATCTTATTTATCTTATCTTCCTACTGACCCTTTAGAATACAGAATTATATCATTTCAATTTCAGTTCATGATGCTGCCTTGGTCAATGTGATGGATGATCCTAGGGGACCAACAGAGAGAGTATGATTCTGTTGGTTCTTCCTGATCTCTCGTAGGTTTTTGGAACCATCAACAATGGATTGGATTTTGGAATAGGAGGTTCAGCAGTAGTTCTGTCCCTGTTTGTCAGGTAAATTTCAAACTAAAATTTACCATATTTTTTGGAGTATAAGATGCACCAGAGTATAAGACACACCAAGATTTTGAAGAGGCAAAATTAAAAAAAAAGTTTTTGCGCTCTGCAGACTTCCCAAAAACAGCTTGTTTGTCTCTCATTTCTGCCCTCCCCAGCCCCAGGAGCCTTCTGAAAGTCTTCTAAAGGCTATGCACGGCTATTTTGGTGAAGGGGTGGAGTTTCTGTAGGCAAAAAAATGCTGCATTCAGTGTATAAGACGCACCCAGATTTTCAGCCTCTTTTTTGAAGGAAAAAGGTGCGTCTTACACTCTGAAAAATATGTACCTATTAACTCACTTTCTTGTAAAGCAGTTTCTTCTATGCCTTGGGGGTTTCTTAAGTCTTTGTGCATGCTCAGTAACTAAGTAACTAAGTATCCTTGTGGCATTTGGTCTTGCCTAATGACCAGTGAGTCACTGCAACCCACCAGCTTTGAAATAAGTTATTGGCATTCCTTTGATATTTTTTTTACCACATCCTCAAGACTCTATCCTGTTTCCAAAGATTTCCAAGTTCCACATGAAATCACTGAGGGAAATCATCAGACGATGTTATTCTGTGATAATTTCAGGAAATCTGAAGGCTCCACATCGTCAGTACTGTAGTGAGTAATGTGTTTGATGAAAGGATAATAAATTGAACTGAATGAGCAATGTTCACTTGGGAATGCTCAGTTTGAGGAAATTCGCATTATAGTAACATAGTGTAAGTCCTGTTCCTTTTCTACATGCATTGTTCAAAACGGGCATGATGCTGTGGCGATTGTGAGCCATATTGTGTCCCTCCTTTCACATTCTCATGATGCATATGCTGCTAAATTAAATCCAAACAAGGAAGATCTACTCATTGTGAAGGTTCACAGTTTAATAGAATCGAAAGTTCTGCATCTTGTGAATGGGATTACAATTTCCTATAAAGGCCAAGCGTGTAATTTGGACTCAAATATTGCTAGTTTCTCAGATTGGGAGAAAAACCAGGAAGTTTATGAACCAATGCATCCCTTTCTGGAAAAGAGTAATTGTCAATATATCCAGGTATGATTGTAAGCTGCCTTTGTGTCTAATCAAGAAGCTTCAGCTGCTACGAATT
The DNA here is from genome assembly GCA_039707465.1 of Rhabdophis nuchalis. Taxonomy (NCBI): domain Eukaryota; kingdom Metazoa; phylum Chordata; class Lepidosauria; order Squamata; family Natricidae; genus Rhabdophis; species Rhabdophis nuchalis. The sequence goes on along the minus strand of CM077644.1, from coordinate 43,797,672 downwards.
CAGCTTTGTACTGAGAAAGTACTGTATTCAAAGAGTATATGATACCTGTGCTTAAGCATTACCCTGGCTACCAGTTCAAATCTACAAAGTGTTGGTCATAACTATAGAGAATATAGGTTAGGTTTAAGTATAAAGTCATCACCAAACACAAGAAACCATTTTGTATTATTGGTAAGAAAACTACATGGATGTATCCATGAAGTCACCAGGAATTGAACTTTTAAGTTTATATAGTAACTAAGTGGATCCACAATCCATCCACAATATTCCCTATAGATCAGAAGTGGATCCTAATGGTTCACACCGGTTCAGTGGAACCAGTAGTGGAAATGGCGACTGGATCTCCGAACCTGTAGGAAAAGTATGCTTGCCACGCCCCCAAACCAGTTCCCCTTTTGACTTTTTAAAATGTTCTGTGCATGCGCAGACTTATTTATAGGCAACTCTTATGTGTGGTGTGTGTGTGTCAGGCACACATGCACACAAGCAAAGCAAGCACACATGCACAAAGTTGCATGTGCACTAAACCGGCAGTAATGCCGGCAGAAATCCACCCCTGGTATAGATTGACATAATAAGTTTTTGAAATGATTATTGCTATTATAGCCTTTATTCAGGGAAAAAAATCAGCAGGACATAAATCTTTCCACAATCATTTGTCATAAATATAACCAATAGAACTCTTTTTCTGTGTTTTGAATTATAGCATTCATGTTTTTGTTCTTTTAGTGAAGGTTCAAATCAGTGGTGGGTTTCAAATTTTTTAGAACCTACTCTGTAGGTGTGGCCTATTTTGTGGGCGTGGCTTTGCAGTCATGTGACAGAGTGGGAGTGGCCACCTTTTAAAATGTGGTGAAACTCATTTAACAACGCTCTTGCTTAGCAACCAAAATTTTGGACTCAATTGTGATGATAAATTCTTTCTTTCTTTCTTTCTTTCTTTCTTTCTTTCTTTCTTTCTTTCTTTCTTTCTTTCTTTCTTTCTTTCTTTCTTTCTTTCTTTCTTTCCTTCCTTCCTTCCTTCCTTCCTTCCTTTCCTTTCCTTCCCGTTGGGTCACTGGCAGCGGCGGGCCAGATTTACTTCCAGGTACGCCAGTGGAACCCCCCTCTCACCGGTTCTCTAAATTTCACCAACCGGTTCTCGCGAGTAGGTGCGAGCCTGCAGAAACCCACCACTGGTTCAAATGGAAGAAAAACTTAATCACACCTTTTTCAATACTATTCAATAGCAAATAAATGTTTGTTTCAAAAAAGCAACAAATTAAGGGTTTTGACATTTAATCCTTCAACAGCAACAAGAGAAATTATGAGGACTGAATGAAAAGTAGTTCCACAGTCTCCATAATTTCAGTTTGAATAGGGATATTTGAATACAGAAAATAATCCTTGAAATGAAATAATTTATTTTACTTTTACTATTTACTATTTACTTTTTCATATAATCACCACTGTTTGGTACACACTTCTGCCAACAATGCTGATTGTTACAGCTGCGATGGAAAAATTCCATACTGGCCTCTTGAATCAGGTCTTCACAATCCATTTCATTTTTTTATTCAAGTCAACAGTTATCCACAAGGTATAACTTCAATTTTGGAAAAAGCTGGAAATTGTACGGCACCAACTCTGGACTGCAAGGCAAATGGAATAACGTGGTGAGAGCCAACGTCACAGTTGTCTCTTTCGGTCTGATGCTCAACATTATCATATTGGAGTAAAAATTACTTTGTTTGCTTACAAATTTTGCTTGTTATTTCAAAGTTTTAGGTCTGGCAATGTAACATTTTGAATTGAGAGTAGGGCCAGTTTTAAGGAAATGTATATGAATAATATAATCTGCTTTCCCCAAATTTCAAATCATACTTTTTTCTGCCCAAAGTTTGGGTTTCAAATTTATTGTTCTTCAAGTGAAGCTTTATGATGATATTCTATAGACTGAAACTTCATTTTTGGGTCATACTGATGAGTCCATGTTTCGTTGGCTGTCACAATGCCGTGAAGAAATTCCTCACCTTCATTTTTATAGCATGGCAACAGCTACTGGCAAATTTCATCTCTTGAAACTTTCTGCTCTGCTGTCAGCATGCAAGGAATTTATCTTGCACAAATCTTCCAAAACTGGAGAACATCAATAACATGACCCACACATTCCTGTGAAATGCCAAGCTTGACAGAAGTTTCCCTTTGAGTGATCTGCTGACTGTTCTTAATCAGGTTGATTTATATCAACTTTTCTCACTGTGAAACTCATTGGTTGTTATCCCAGTAGCCCACTTTATACATGATCATATAAACCAGCTCTTCTTCATTTAACATTTGTACGTTTGGCCCAGTAATTCACAATACTCATATTAACAGTGATTACCATAAACATCCTGCATTTGGCAGTGAATATAAATTGGAAAGGCTCTTTCTCTTTCTTTTTTATATTCCTTTCCTATCTATTCACTATTTTTAATTTCTTTCTTTCCCAAATTTTGTATTGCTTTTGTTAAAAATTCTTTCTTAAAAATCATATAGATAGAAAAATAAATCATGGAACGTTGCTGATAATGGTACCCATCATAAGCTTGTATTTCACAAAATGGCAACATACACTAATGAAATGAAAGAACAGATGCTATTAAACATGTAAGAGCTTCCAGCACATCAATACTGCCATCTGTTGGTGACATATAAAATTGGAGCTCTTTTCATTCAACTGTACTATAAGGCATGAATAATTATCTTCTGGCATATATGTCTGAGACAGAATGAGAATTAATAAACCGTTTGAATAAGGCCAATGCATCTGCGTTAATTGTTCGATTAACCTATCTGTATTTGATAACATCAAAGATCTGAAAATGTCAGCACAAGCAGTATAAGCAAAATATCAACAGTTATTTAAAAGCAAGGTACTCTATTGTTATTTCTTCATTAGGTGGGTGTAGATAGATGTGCTTTTTTATGTGTTAATGGTTCTCATTAGAATGACTTAAACAAAGAACAGGAAGAAGATGCAGCAGGAGAGAGGAACTTTCACTGACAGAGAACGGGAAACAAATCTGCAGGATACAAAGATTTTGAATGAGGTTGATTTTTTTTAAATGGCAAAATGGCTCTTTCATCCCAGATTTGCTCCTACCCATTTTTTCATAACACATATTGGTTTATAAGGTTTTTTTGTTTTTTGTTTACAATGACATATGCCGCCGAGAAATGTATTGCAGTAAATATTAATGCTTTCAAGTTGCAGTTGAATAGATTTTATTAACTGATATTCTTTTCTGGAAAAATTTCTTTTCTGTTGTTCTCAGCCTAGCAGAACTAGTTTATCACAGGGAAGAGTTTTTATCTGCAACAGCACTGGGAATGACATATTACCCCGTGAGAATTCTGGCAATGCAGATTAGAAGACATCTATCAGTGAGAAAAGTATAATTTATTTAGTTTGAATCCAAACCAATATGAACTTGTTAAATTTGGCAATGCTCTGCATCAGTGGTGGGTTTCAATTTTTTTTAGAACCTACTGTGTAGGTGTGGCCTATTTTGTGGGTGTGGCTTGGCAGTCATGTGACAGGGTGAGAGTGGCCAACTTGTAAAATGTGGTGAAACTTATTTAACAACGCTCTTGCTTAGCAACCAAAATTTTGGGCTCAATTGTGATGATAAATTCTCTCTCTCTCTCTCTCTCTCTCTCTCTCTCTCTCTCTCTCTCTCTCTCTCTCTCTCTCTCTCTCTCTTTCTTTCCTTTCTTTCCTTTCTTACTTTCTGCCTTCCTTTCCTTTCCTTCCCTTCCTTGGGTTACCAGCAGCGGCAGGCCAGACTTACTTCTGGGTCTGCCGGTGGAACCCCCTCTCACCGGCTCTCTAAATTTCACCACCCGGCTCTTGCGAGTAGGTGCGAACCTGCAGAAACCCACCACTGCTCTGCATGCATATGATTGGACTCTGATTTGGCAAGACTCACTGCAATTGCAAACAAAGAGGCAAGTTAAATGTGGCTACACTCATTTCAATGGTGTAAACTTTACATGATTACGGGTAAGCATGATTACTCTAACTGCATTTGAATTCAATTAAAATGATAAAAGTCCACTACTCTTTATACCTGGGTGTGTACTGCAAGCACTTGATAATTTTCCAGATTCTAGATTAAATATGCAGAACTAGTCAAAGGAATGAAGCCTGCAGTCCTTTCCGTATTAGGTAACATTCCTGAAATGGATGGAGAGTAAAAACAGTAATAACCCAATGATAAGTTTTCAAGAAACTCAGAAAATGGTATCCACACTTTGAAAAACAGGACCCTAGGACTTCAGATTTTACGTGCCTATTCTCACCAGAATAGAATAGAATAGGGACGTGGTGGCTCAGCGGCTAAGATACTGAGCTTATCGATCAGAAAAGTCGACAGTTCGAACCTCTAATGCTGTGTAATGGAGTGTGCTCCCGTTACTTGTTCCAGCTTCTGCCAACCTAGCAGTTCGAAGGCACATAAAAATGCAAGTAGAAAATTAGGGACCACTTTTGGTGGGAAGGTAACAGCGTTCTGTGCACCTTCGGCGTTTAGTCTTGCCAGCCATATGACCATGAGATGCCTTCAGACAGCGCTGGCTCTTTGGCTTTGAAATGGAGATGAGCAACGCCCCGTAGAGTCGGGAACAACTAGCACATCTGTGCGAGGGGAACCTTTACCTTTATTCTGACCAGCTCTGGAAGTCCTTCTGGATAAATTAGTTAAAAAGTTTGCTTCATGCCACGGACTTTAATATATTAATTCACAGGTTGTCTGGTTCATTTCATACATGAATATAATATGCTATTTTTATGTGATACTGGGTAAAAAAATCTCATTAAACCACTTTCCCCAAGCTGGTGCCTTCCAGATGCATTGAACTAAATCTCCATCACCCCTTGAAAAAATAGCATTTTCTATAAGTACTATATTTGATCTTGCCTAATTTTCTTTTTCTGCTTATTGCTGTACGCATGAACAATAAAAGATAAACTAGAACAATTACATATTATTTCAATATTTTAGACTTTGTCCTGTAATACTATACTAATGATTATAGTGTTACTATAATTAGGATAATTAACAGTTTTTAAAAATCATACTTTTGCTTAGTAATCTCTCCACTTTGGTTTTGCATTTGAATTTCAGACAAAACTCTTCAATAATTTGAAAGCAATCATATATATTTTAAAATGAAAATGAATGATTTCAAGTTCCATAAGAAAAGAATATGTAGCCCTAACTCATAAGCTTTAGCAACTTATCTGAATGAAAAAAGAAATCAGCTAAAGGCAGCCACATCACGTATTGGATCTCTGCAAAATATGATTTATTTGTTCACTAAATGTCAAACGTCATTCCAAAAAGTGGTGGACATGAAAAATATGTGACCATTTCCTTTTCCATGTCAGAGGATTGGAATTTATTGTAGATAGATCATTGTTCCAAAGCGTACAAAGATGTTACAGCTTTCTTTTTTATATACATAGTAAGAATCCAAATATTAAATAATGGTAGGTGGACACAAGAAGCTGTTTTCCAACAGCTTGGTTCTGATATTATTTTCTATGTTGGCCAGCAGCAATTTTCTTGGGCTTCAGAGAAGAATCTTTCCTAATTTTCCCTGGAGAAATCAAGGATCAAACACGAGACTTTCTTCATGAAAAATATATGGCATGCAGACTGAGATAAGCAACTCTTGATTGCAAGAGCTACAATGCCCTTTTCCATTAAATATGAGCATTGAGAGTGAGATGAAAGAAAGTAACAAACAATGAAGGGAAAGTTTTTTGAAAATATGAGGCCATATCAAGAAAGCTGAGTATCTTTTTAATGGGTTCTATCATTCCCGCCTCCATCCCAGCTTCAAGAAGGCCTTTGCTGTGTGCATACTGCATTACTTTGTGCCAGCCCATTATTTAGTTTTTTTCACCTTGTGACCTTAATGCACATTGTCTAGAAATGTGTTTCAGGTATTAGCAGTTTTAATGGAAAATGTGCCTTTGAGTTGTAATGGATGGAACTGACGTTTCTTCTCAAATCTAATGAGATTATGGACAAAAACCTGTTGATGTGATTGGACTTAACCTGGGCAAAGAAGCTAATGTAAAAACTGTTGAAAAAGGAAACGTGATCGGATTACAGTTCTTTACATGGCATCATTCTATGCGGAGAACATAATAGAATCATTTTCTCTTATCTTAGTTTGATTTCATGTGTCCTGACATTTCTCATGGCAGAATGCTGACCATTCTTATTTTATCTCATGGGAGAAAAATCAGTGATCCTAATTATTTGCAAACACCCATATTATTATTTTTTTTAAAAAGTTCTCTTTTAATATGCAATTATGGGTTCTTGAAGTGAAATAGTCTGCAGTCCTCGCAACTCTTTCTTCAATTGCATAATCTATGTGAATAACATTGCACTTCAAACATTTTTCCCCTCTTTGAGTCACACTAAATTTGTAACTGGACACTATACATATTATATTCAGAAAGGTATACTGAAATCTTTGCACTGGAGAGTCAACAAATAAGTTTAATTATGAAAAAAATCAGACATTTAAAGATCAGAAAAATCCAATTGAACGAAAATAAAAATCTGCATTAAATGGCTGGTTTGTTGGTTCACTGCTATTTTGCACAGAGCTATGAAAATCTAGTCATTGGGCTACATTTGGTTCATCAACCCTGCCTGGTGAGGAGGGTACCCCGCTCCTCTTCAAAAGGCTCACCTTGGGAATGAGATTTAAAGAGCCGCTGTTGGGAGCCTCACGTGCAGTTGCCGATGTCTGGATTTTGCTGTGCTTTGTCTTGTGTGCCTTGCCCAGTTCGTCTGCCTCGCTGGACTTCTTGCCTTGGTTATTTATTTATTTATTTTTTTATGTTGAATTTATTGACCGCTCCCTCTCCCCACAGGGACTCGGGGCGGTGCACAGGGAAAATAAAAGCAATAAATATACAAAATACATACAAATTTAAAATAAATTAAACTAATTCCTGTGCTAAAATCCCTTAACTAAAAATCCCCACTAAATATAAATATACATTTGAAAACCCATAGAGAGAGAGACTACACTAGGCCGGCCAGGCGGAAAAGATGAGTCTTCAATTTCAGGCGGAAGGAGCGGAGGTCCGTGGTCGTTCTAATATCGGGGGGAAGGTCGTTCCAGAGGGCCGGGCCCGCCACAGAGAGTGCCCTTCCCCTGGGCGTCGCCCGCTGACAAAGTCTAGTGGACGGCACCCGGAGAAGACCCTCTCTGTGGGAGCGAATCGGCCGTGAGGATGTGTGAGGCAAGATCCGATCCCGCAGATAGCTAGGTCCCGAGCCATGGAGCGCTTTAAAGATGATAACTAACACCTTGCCTTGCTAACTTTGTTTGCTGGGCTACTCACAGGAGAGGCTGCGTGTGAGAGCTTTGCTGCAGGACTTGCAGTAAATGTGGAGACATTTGGGCGGAAATTGGAGCAATAAATAAATAAATAAATAATTGAATTTATAACCCGCTCTCTCTCCCCCGAAGGGACTCGAGGCGGGGCACAGGGAGTTAGAGGAGGAGGGGAGTTAGAACTGTTCTCTGGCTGTGTTGCTTCCATGCCTCACCCTGGATCATCACAGGAGACCCAGACTGTTTGGGGGCAATATGCTGACTCTGAAAACTGCATAGTGACAGTCTTGGGATTCAGCCAGTTCACACCACTTTGGGAGAACCGGTTGTTAACTTTCTGAGCAGTGTGGTGAACTGGTTGTCTGAAGAAATCATTAGGGCAGATAACCGGTTATTAAATTATTTAAATCCCACCACTGCTTGGACACGTCTATAAAGCACTATGAAGCAATATATGTCTAAGTGCTATTGTTAGTGCTATCTTCTCATATTTACAGCAAAATTTGGGAAGGCAAATCGATAGCTCTCTTGTCTTAGTTTCCAACAATCAGTCTAAGGCTACCTATGTTCAAACAGTAGTAAAATTTAAAAAAAAACCACCAATATCCCTAACCATTAATAGCACTCTTTTTAAACCTTTGACACGCAGTGCCACTGTTGTATTCCAACTGCTGGCAATAAATCCTGCAGTTTAACTTAGTACTATATGGAACAGCATTTTCTTTTGTAGACCTTGAAAATCCTTGCATTTAATTTTAGTGGACGACCTTGAGCTCTAATATTTTAAGAGAGGAAGAAAAACAATTCTCTCATTCTTCATTGCCGTGCATGATTTTATACAATAGTGTCATGTCTCTTACTCTGTTTCATTCCATATTAAAGAGCTCCAATTGCTTTAGGAGCTTGTATAGGCATTGCTCCTCCTTCTCAGTCATTTTGATTATCTCCTTTCCCATCTTTTCTAACTCTCTAATATCCTTTTCAAGGTGTAGTGACCAGAACAATGCATGACATGCCTAGTGTGGTTTGATGATGAGTCATCAAGTTGTTTTCTGTTCATAGCAGTCAGATTTTCTCAATGACCATCTGTCTCTAATCTGTTCTTTCAGTTCTCTCTCGTGACCTCATTGCCACTGCAACTGAGTCCATCTACCATGCTGCTGCTCTTTCTCCTCCCTTCTAACTTCCAGAGCGTTAGAAACTCATCATAGATTTGTGTAGACAAGTAATCAGTGGAACAATTTGCCTCCAAATGTTGTGGGTGCTCCAACACTGGAGGTTTTTAAGAAGTGATTGGATAACCATTTGTCTGAAATGGTAGGGTATCCTGCTTGAATAAAAAGCCGGACTAGAAGACCTTCAAAGTCTCTTCTGATTCTGTTATTCTGTTATGAAGGTGTAGTTCTCTAGCCAATTCCTTCTTTAATAATCCAGGGAAGAAAGGCTTCTGAAAAGCCATAGAACGCTACAAAATGTATTAGAAGTAATAGTAGAATAACATCCTGCTATAAACTTTACCCTTGTTGTAGTACAAATTCTCTTTTGGCCCTGGTTTCTTTAGTTTTCTATTTCCAGCTAAATGTGACAAGACACCAAATTTGTGAGATAGATAATGCATTTTTCTTTCTATCTATCTATCTATCTATCTATCTATCTATCTATCTATCTATCTATCTATCTATCATATGTCTGTCTGTCCATCCATCCATCCATCCATCCATCTATCCATCCAGAGATTTAAAATCAAAGAAGGTGTTGATAGACACATCTGCTTAGAAGTTTCAGAAGTACAGGACTTTCTCCTGTTTTGGACATTGGAGTCTTTAAAGAATGTTGCAATAATTGATTTCATTTTTAATTATGTACTTCTAGACTATAACAAATCCATTGCTCCGTATGATGTCTTCAGAGATAGGAAATCAACATTCTAAATTCAAAGCATTCATGCACTCTGCAATAAAGCAATTTACTTGATTTTTCACTTAGTCTGTAGTATAAATTCAGCCACTGAGGTGAACACAGACAACTCTGGTTTAGTCAATTTATCTTGACTTGAAGCAGCCAATTTTAGCATGATGTATTTCCCAACCAAAACTATTTCTCACAGTCAGTCAAAAGTAACTCTTCTTAGTTCTAATAAAGTCAATAAATTTTATTTCCAGGTAAGTAGGCATAGGGCTGTAAGAATTGGCAATTTCTTTTTAAAGGAATATTCACATATTCATACACCACAGATTATAATATATCCTTTTAGGTGTTTCCTAGCCATTCAAAACACTTTAGGGAGATTATCTAACATTTAGTTCCCAGGGAATTAGAGCTCTCGTGGTTTTTCTAAACAAGTGAGAATAAAGCTATCCCCAGCAATATTTTCAAAATTACATTCTGTATTTAGATACTAAGAAAACTTTCTAGGAAGCCTTTCTTGTTATATGGAACTGTCTCTTGCTGGATGGTACATAGAAAGGTACATAGAAAGACAAGGTAGATGTCTCCCTTCAACAGAATACAAATCTGTATCTCCCAGGAAGTTCTTAAATGTGCCTCATAGGAATATGAAGTCATTAATCTCCCTGGCACTGGAAAAAAGTGAGAATTTGCAAAGCAGTGCACTTTTATGTTGTACAATCAATTACAGTAATGAAAGGTTAGTGGGGGAAAATACATTTTGGTAGCTGTTCCAGCAGGTTTTCTTCTTTCCTTATGGGGTTGTAAATGCTACTATTTTAATTGCCAAATATTTTATTGCTTTAATAAAAGTTATTCAAGTAGTAACACTGACTTTCACTCCTGTTGCTATTGAACATCAAATGAAAGGAGGTGTGTGGTTTTTTTTTAAATGTTCTTGCTTGATTACCATGAACAAACAACTAATGAGCAGGCAAGAACTTTGGCGATATATATAGTCCTTGACTGATTGAAATATTCTTCTCTTACTTTTGGAGAGTGATATATTTTAGGAATAGCGATTTGTAGTGGTTTAAGTTTGATGGAGAATGAATTTAGCTACTCTGGAAATTGCTTGGAAAACTGTGAAAGAACTGTGTTAGCATAAGACCACGACCAGAGTCATATTGAATCTAGACTAAACATCTGGTCCAACTTTTGATCCCACAGGATAAGCCCATGAATGTGATATAGCTCCAAGGTAGCCTTTTTCTGAGGTTGGTAACAAGAGCTTTTGATAGTAGAAATAAATATAAAACCAATTACCTTATATTTCACATTGTTGAATTCCTTTTAAAGCTGCCAAAATGCTGTTCATCATTACAGTTACCCATGGACTGATTTTTTAAAAATGTGCTGTGGTTCTCCAACAAGCAGAACTTGTTACTTGATCAACCAGCTCCACTATGCTGTTCCCACATTGGGCCCTGAAGCTAACTGGCAGAGCCAGATGCTTAGGCTCTTATTAAAGGTCAGGAAGGTAGAGGCCAACATTACACCAGGGGGTAAGATATTCCAGAAGGAAGGAGCAACAGCAAAGAAGACCCTTCTCCTGGACCCTAAAGGTAAGGCTAAAGGTTACCCTTGCACATATGAGCTAGTTGTTCCCGATTCTAGGGGGCGGTGCTCATTTCAGTTTCAAAGCCGAAGAGCCAGCGCTGTCCAAAGACAGTGTCCGTGGTCAGAAGGCTGTTACCTTCCCACCAAAGGTAGTTCCTATTTTTCTACTTGCATTTTTAAATGCTTTCAAACTGCTAGGTAGGCAGAATCCTGGACCCTGCCAGTCAGAATGACTGGGCTGAGGGAACCTGCAGAATGACTCCTCTGCTGGCATGAGCGGGACAGGCCAATCCCTGCGGGCTGAGAAGTTCCATCAAATAACCTGGTCCTATGCCATGAAGGGCCTTAAAGGCGATCACTACGACTTTGAATTGCACCTGGAAGCAGACCAGCAACCAATGCAACTCAAGGTGCAGTGGTGTTATAGGGCCATTCTTGGGACCCCTAAAACTGTCCATGCCACTGCACTCTGCACTAGCTGTAGCCTCTGAATGCTCTTCAAGGGTAGTCTCATGTAGAGCACATTACAAGAGTCTTATGAAGTAGTTTTAAAACCACTACTTGAATTCTTAGGAGACTCCACTATTGATGCCTGTCTTTGTGAGAAGCCATGGTTTTATTCTTCCACTCTGGAAACAACCCATGATATGACTTATCTTATCCCGTGATAAGAGTTTCTCCAGGAACATTTAGTGAGCACTGACTCTTTGCTGCCAAGGTGAGTATGGGTGTGTCTGCTTCAATAGCATTGTCTAAGACTGTTAATAAACATATCATGAAAGTATCAAAAATATTTCCAGTGTTCTCTCTCTGTTGAAAGAAAATTAAACCTTATACGTTTGTCTGTTGAGTTCACATCATCTGGGGAAATGGGCTACTTAACCACATGTTTAAATGCTATAACAGCAGGGAAAATGAGGACAAGCTCTTCTTTTGTTTGCACAGGTCCTGTTTATGTTTCGTGCCTTCACTAATTTTCAAGTCACAGAGCTTTTCTCCTGACAGCTGCAAAGGTCTTATTGATGGAGCAAACTGATTCTGCATACTGTGTAAAGAGCAAGAGAATTGGAATTAAGGTCGGGCAATTTAAACAAGGGCATTACAAAGCTGCTATTGTAGTGAAGGAAGGATGAGGGGTAATTTCTCCCCTTTAATGCTTTCTTAATAGGTGGTTGGCAAGTATAATCACAGACTTTTAATCTGGAGATAGGTATTTCTGCCCACATAACATCTGGATGACTTACTCAAAGTAACAACAGAGCTTCTCAAGGGATTTGTATAACATGGTAGGAGGAGTAATTTAGTTCCAGAGAACTGGGTAAGTGTCAGAAGGAACACTCAACTGTGCAGCATCTATTTGTGTTTGTGTGCATCACTATTGTCCTTTTTGTGTAGAGCAATAAATAATACCCCAAATGCACTTTTGTGGAAAATGTCTGATCATTTATTTGCTTTCATCATTAATGCAGAACAGCCTACCTACTTTATAGAATACTTGCTATAATTTATGGTAGCTTGGGCCAAATATTTTTGAAAGGCTGAGGTTGAAAAGCTCAGCCCTTAAGGAATTCTGCTCCTCCTCCTTTTGAACACCTCATCTCCCAAAGTCTTTTTTTTTTATATTGAAAAAGTTTTATTGGTTTTTACAAATTTTTTAAGGTAGGGTAGGGGTAAGGTGAGATACAAAAATATTTTGAGAGCTTTCACGTCGATGTCGTCGGTCTCTCCAGGGCTTCTTAATAAGACATTGGTAATACATTTTTCAATAATACTACAAGGTGAAAACAAATGCATACATCATAAATTCTAAATTCTATGCTGGCAATCGTGTACAAACATCCAGATAAAAATTATACTGTATTAATAAAAAGCAAAGTCATTTTTTAGATCTAAGTCTCTTGGCAATTGTGTCTTCTTGTTCTCCTTCCTGGCCCCCAGCGGGCGGGGCTGTGGCCCCCTCCGTCCCCCCTGGATCTTCCCCCAGGATAGAGGAATGTTTTTTAAGAAAGGCTTCCGCCTCAGCAACTGTTTTAATCCTTACTCTTCCTCCTTCCCAGAACACCAACATCCCTTCTGGCATTGCCCACTTAAACCAAATCCCATGATTAAACAATTTTTTAGATAAGAAGGAGTACTTCCTCCTCACCTCCCTAATCTTTTTTGGGATCTGCTTCAAGATAGCGACTTCCTTTTGTTGATAAATTAACGGACCCACTCTCTGCGCCTTCAAGATTCCCTCCCTAGTCGACCTTCTGACAAATTTAATATGTATCTCTCTGGGTACTTCGTTCATCCTGGCATATGTTGAATTTATTCTGTAGACTAGGTCAATGTCCCCCCTGATCTCCTCTTTAGGTTTGTTTAAATAGTCTTCTAAAATTGTGCTCATGAGATCAGGAAGGCATTCACCAGATTCTTCAGAAATATTCTGAAATCTTAAAAAATATGACATCCTTTCAAAATCCATCCTAGACATATGACCAGACAAATCTCCAATTTCACTATTAACATTTTTCAGTTCTCCCTTTGCCCCAGCCAACCCCACTTCCAACTCCTCGGTCTTCTGTGTATTCTCCATCAATTTCTTTTGTGTTTCTAAAAGCTCAAGTTTAGAACTGCAATGGTCCTTTCTTAATTCTTTAATTTCCAGCACCAAGGAGTGTAACACTGCTTCCATAGCTGTCATCCTTTCTTCCAATCCTGGGTTTTCTGGTTGTTTTTTTGAAGCCATGGTGAGCTGTTAAAGTCAGTGCCACTAAGATGGCATTTTTTGGGTGCGGCCGCTGGAGCAAATCCGGAGAAAAAAGTTCAAATCAAAGTTGTAACAAATTATAGAGTCCAGAGAGAGAAGCAATTTTCACAGTCAAATATTAAAACAAAGAAGGCACTCCAGGGAGGGAGTCAATTAATCCAAAAATTCATCCATTGATAGAGAGAAACAGTCCAGGTCACAAAGAGATGTTGGTAATTTTCCATGAAAAAATAATCATTTAGGAACAAAGGGCAGCCATCTTCCACTGCCCAGTCTGAGAGCCAGCAGGAGAAAGTGACAAAGAAAATTGTTTCAATAAAGCCGGACTTAGATACATTGTATAGCTGCGAAGCACTTTCACTTGTTTCGCAAAAGTCCGGATGAGAAATATCCGCTTCCTCGGATCGAGGAGCCATTTCTAAACGCCGCTGTTGTAAATCTGAGGGAGGGTTTAGCAAACACCCCCCTCCACGTTTCTCTCAGTCCAAGCCGCCAGCAAAAATAAGTTTAAAGTCACTTACTCTCCACCTCGCAGCCAAAGCCCCGGCAAAGCCATCCGACTCGAGCGCTCCGCTCTCTTCAAATCCATTATTTGTTACCGTCCTCCGTTGGCGAAGGGAACCAAGCCCCCCGCAGCATGTCTTCTTCCACCTAGACCGAAGACAAGGACCGTTCCCCAGCCGCCGCCAGGTTGAACCAGTCCAGGCAAGTCAGTCCTACGGAGGGTCCCCCCAAAAAAGGGGCACCCCGCCCCGTTTGGGGCAGAAAAAAGAACAAAATGGCGGACGAACCCCAAGGTTCATCCGTCGCTGCCAGGAACAGGAACAGGAAGTCCCCAAAGTCTTTTTTAAGGGCCTTATGGTAGCTTCCTGTATGATCAAGAGGATATTGGTTTAATACATTTATGTTCAAATCTCTCCTTTAAAATATGTATTTATTTAAAACATTTGTATATCTTCCCATCTTATGCCAAATTCTAGGTGGCCCATAATCACAAGATAAAACCACACACATATATATATACAATAAAATATTAAGACCAAAAATATAGTTAAGTTTCCCCTTGCAGCCTATAAAAAGCTCATCTTACAAAGTTCAGATTGCATAGGCTGGGTGCACTTCTAGTCCCCTCCCTTAAATGTTGCCATCTTATAGGAGCCTTTTCCTTGACAGTCCCTGCTCTATGGAACTCCTTTCCCTCTGAAATTCAGCAGGCTTCTTTAACACTTCTTAAAAAACATCAAGACCTTCTCCCCCACCCCCCAACGCCTGGAATAGGGATGAGCCTTATGAGATGAAAAACAGGGAATTAGTCTAATTCCTCACCCAATTGCTTCAAGGGATTCAAAATGGTGGTTATTGTGAAACCAAGATGCTTGTGTTTCAGAGAGTTCTGGGAAAATATCATCTCTCCTTTTCTGCCACATGGCACTCCATTTAAGCATATTTTCAAGAATGCTCAAAGTATTTATTCCATGATGTCTGTGTTTGTGTATGTGTGACTCCTGAAATTTGTGGTTTTACTAGGGATCAAGCATATATCTGAAGAACATACTTTGCGTATGTTTACAAAGCCCTGAGTAATCTTTGGAGACTGAGCATTTCCACTGTATCAAATCACATCACAGTACTGTACTGTTGATTTAATTCTTTAAAGATGCAATAGATTCCTAATCACCAGAAACAAGTAGAGATCTTATCCTCTTATTGTATGTTATCTGGGCTGATGATGGCTGTAGATGCTCATAAAGACTAGAATTCAGGGGTTCCCAAACTTTGCAACTTGAAGACTTATGGACTTCAACTCCCAAATTCTGGGAGTTGAAGTCCACAAGTCTTAAAGTTGCCAAGTTTGGGAACCCCTGGACTAGATCGTAGCCAGAACACTCGTTTTTAAGAGCTTCTTGTATGTTGTGCTGAAACATTCAGCAATCTTATTCCCAGAACCATGCATATAATTTCTATCAAAGTTATCCTTATTTATTCCACAAATTCTGTCAAAGTTATCAAATGTATTCCACAAATTCTGAAACAGATCTCTTTTCATTACCCTGATTTAAAATAAACAGTTATCTAAGTAAACAAGCAATGCATAAAAAACAGAACCACATACTTTTGTTTTGTGATTTTTCACTCCATCTGGGCAGGAAGATATGATTTGCTTCAAATCCTTCTTTAGAAGTATAGCACAGTAAATAAATGTAATCAAATGCAAGAAAAAGGAAAGAATATCTGTAAGATGTGCAGTATGGAAATAAAGCCTAGGTAGAATAAACCATATGGGTTATATTCATACAACATGCTCATCTGTATTAAAGATAATTATGGGATTTATTCAATCCAATTTTCTGAGTTTGCAAAATATATTAATCCATAAAACTGGGTTTGCACAAGAGCTAAAAATATGGCTAACTAATTTGTGATGCAACAACTCGGAGGTTGCTTTCCTATCCCTAGGCACACCAGCTGTCCAATAAACTTTAACTCTACCAAAGCCTAGGGTAAAAATTACCTCTTGGCTCTGTGTGACAATAATACTACAAACTGCTAGAAAACAGCAAACCTCAATTTTTCCCCCCTCATCTACATGGCAGTTGGCAATTGGTTCTGGGCATTCCATTCCATTCCATTGAACACAAGCAGTATATGAAGATATACATTCTGTAATTAACTTCATTTTTAAGATCTTCTGTGGACTAGCTACTTGCATGGCTAGCAAAATGTCAGCACATATTCATTTCTCCCGTAAACAGCAGCTGTGAAAGCTTATATTCTGTTATTAAATTCATGGCAATATTAAGTGCTTTCATAATTTACTTTCACATCTATTTACTTTTGTTCATATAATAAATTCCTACATCAGCAATGTACAAAATGTCCCCTCTCATTTATTGCCTTATGCTAGGACTCCAAGTTGACCTGTTAGGACATGTTATGAAAAAATATTGTTATGACTATTTGCTGCCTCTAACATTGTTTAGATTTTTGCAGCTCAGGCCTTGTAGGGGGTCTTAAAGTAATGGTCCAAAAGCTGCATGTGGCATTCCAGTCTTTCTTTCTTTTTTTTTTGGTAGCCTGTAATTTGCTTAGGGGAAACAAAGAAACCCAACACAATTCTGTCAGCTGGTCAAGACTATCTCCAAAGGTGGGAGCACTGCTCCCTAATTGGCCCAGTGGACAATTGTAGAGAATAAGGAAGATGCCCTTGTCAACAATAGTGAACAACTGTTACCTATGCAACAAGAGCTGAAACTTAATTAAAAAAAAAGCCTTGAGCAGTGAGATAACATCCAGAAGCATTTCACACAGATATTTCCCTAATTTAGTGGTCCATAAGAAAGGTGTGTTGGCGCAGCACATCCTTGCAAATTCTCTTGTTATATTTAGTCTCAGTACAAGTGATTTTAGCCTTTCTATGCAGTTGATTTTCTGGTCTGGTTTTTACCCAGAAAGGTTGAAAGCCATGAAGTGCTAGACGAATGGGCTGATGGAGGCAGGGACAGATGAGGAGGGAGCTGGTAGCTCCAAATAATGGAAAGTTCTACAGGACAGTTTGCCAATCTTGGCCAGGCATGGCTAGCTCTCTCTTGGGCAAAGTAGAAATTCTTAGTCCTACAATGAAATGCCTTCATTGTCAGGGATTGGTCAGGATTTGCACTTCCCTACTCACCTACTCCCCTTACCATCACCAACCCAACATCTTGCTACTAGTAATAAAAGCAATACCTACTATATTATTATGTAGCTATTTACATTACCAAAATTTATTTATTTTTATTTATTTTATTACATTTATATCCCGCCCTTCTCCGCAAAGGACCCAGGGCGGCGCACAGGAGATTTAAAAAACATACAAAAATAGAACATAAATAATTTAAAATATATATTAGATCCCAAACCTGTGCTAAAACCAATTATTAATTAAAACCCAATTTAAAACTTTTCTACAGTCCCCATGGGAGGTTAGGCTAGGCCGGCTTGATGAAAAAAGTATGTCTTTAGACATTGGCGGAAGAGGCGGAGGTCGGTGAAGGTCCGGAGTTCAGGGGGTAGGTCGTTCCAAAGGGCAGGGCCCGCCACATAGAAGGCTCTTCCCCTGGGTGTCGCCAGTCGGCATTGTCCGGCCGACGGCACCCTGAGAAGGCCCTCTCTGTGGGAGCGTATCGGTCTAAGGGATGTATGGGGCAGGAGGCGGTCTCGCATATAACTAGGCCCCGAGCCATGGAGCGCTTTAAAGATGGTCGTCAAGACCTTGAAGCGCACCCGAAAGACCACAGGAAGCCAATGCAGCTCGCGCAGGATTGGTGTTATATGGGAGCTTCTGGTAGCTCCCGTAATTACCCGCGCGGCTGCGTTTTGGACTAGCTGTAGCTTTCGAGTGCACCTCAAGGGAAGCCCCATGAATTGGTGGAGAACAGAAGCTGTTTCACAGTTAAGATATTTTATGTAACAAATTTATGTTTAATAGCATAACAGGGTACTCTTCATTTGCTTTATTTTTGAACCACTAGAGGCTTTTATATCAATGTATGAAAACATTTCTGTGATGCAAGGACCAGGTTAATGAACTAGTCCATATGCAGTGCACATGGCAATTTTAGCCTAAGATCCCTGCTTGAGTGAAAGGTCAAGGAGTGTTGATGGGAAGGGGAAATTATCTTTGTAGCAGATCAAAGCAAAAAAAGGGATGTTTGCCAGATCAGTCATTGTTGCTGCATAATTTTCCAGAATTACACAGTAATTTAATTAACCCCTGCCTGCCTTTAAGGGGACACAATGACTCAATGGCTAAGATGCTGAGCTTGTTGATCAGAAAGGTCTGCAGTTCGGTGGTTCAAATCCCTAGTGCCACAGAGTGAGCTCTAGCTACTTGTCCAAGCTTCTGCCAACCTAGCAGTTCGAAAGCATGTAAAAATGCAAGTAGAAAATTAGGGACCACTTTTGGTGGGAAGGTAACAGCGTTCTGTGCACCTTTGGTGTTTAGTCATGCCAGCCATATGACCACGAGACGTCTTCAGACAGCGCTGGCTCTTTGGCTTTGAAACGGAGCTGAGCACTGCCCCCTAGTGTCGAGAACGACTAGTATCAACTAACATCAGGAATGACTAGTACATGTGCAAAGGAACGTTTACTTTTACCTTTAGGCAGAGATTTTTAAAGCCTATCCTACCAGAAACCTATTATTAAAGAATATACAAAATCCTAGACTGCCCAGGCAGTTTGCTTCAATGGGAAATTCCTTTCAGTAGAAATTCAGTGACTACAAAAATCTTATCTACAAGTTAAGCTAGATAGTTGGGTTCAGCTATCCTAGCTCTGCACTTCCTCCAGTTAGAATTAATGGGTATTTTACTGATCAAAGCTTGAAATGGAATTTCTAACTCACAGTTTTGAAGGTTGAACTGAATTAGCATATGTCACAAATCTAAACATAAGGATGGATTTACTTTATTGCTTCCAATAAAAAATATCAAGCATGGAAAAGCTTTGAGCAGTTAGGTTGGAATTTTAAGCTTTATAAACACTGTTTTCAATCCTATATTTGAAATGTGGTGTTGGACAAAACTTCTGAAAACGATATGGACAGCCCCAAAAGCAGTGGGCTATTGTCCCAAAGATGCTTTTTCAAAAGGCATCTGGACTTTCTTTGTTTTTCCTTGAAGATGTTTTGCTTCTCATTCAAGAAGCTTCTTCAGTTCTTCAGTCAGAATCAAAGAAGCTTCTTGGATGAGAAGCAAAACAACTTCAGGGAAAAACAAAGAAAGTCCAGATGCCTTTTGAAAAAGCATCTTTGGGACAACCATGACCTAGATGACTTAGAATTTTCATAGACAGTGGACCAATCAATCAATCAATCAATCAATCAATCAATCAATCAATCAATCAGAGGAATACTCTACCATTAATAATGTTCATGATATAGTGGGTAAACATCAATATAATATATATGTTTTTTTCCTCATAATTTCTCTGACAAGAAAAATATTTTATGCTTTTGAAAATAACATTTTACATTGCTTTCTTCAGTTATGTTTTTGCAGCCCATTAAAGAGACTGCTTGCTGTACTCTCATTGCTCTACTAATCATTCCTTTTCCATTTCCATCCCCCTTTTACTGCATGGCAGGTAGCTACAGTCAATTTCTTGTGTTGAAATATAATCTATGAAATAGAAGCTCAATTAAGCAGCTTACATCTGGTTCAGCAAGCCTCCAAGATCCTGATGTTTATATAGCCTTTATTTAGAATTTAGCGCAATTGTACCCACCCCACTTCCCAGTTTAAATATATGTTGCAGTTGCACTATTCAGAAAAACCTTTGAATGACAATTTGTTGGTAATTGCACAACTACTGGAAAAGACTTTTTAATAAATGTATTAAAAGGGAATGACTGACAAACTGCAAGATAAATATATATAAATGTAATTATTTATACAAATAAATGAATTATAGATAGAAGGAATAATGTTAGCAAGTTCTTTCTCCTTCCATCCTTCCTTCCTACCTTTTTGTAAATACACTAACTAACACACTAGGAACTGATGCTGTGAATGGATTAAATCAGAGGTTCCCAAACTTGGCAACTTTAAGACTTGTGGACTTCAACTCCCAGAATTGGAGTTGAAGTCCACAAGTCTTAAAGTTGCCAAGTTTGGGAACCTCTGGATTAAATGATCACTCAACTACTGGCCAGCTTGGAGGCACCTAAGGAAACCACTAATTGGTTAATATTCACCACAAGTTCTAGACTTGGAAACTATAAACATGTCTAAGACTTCATGCTATGAATGTCAGCATCAATATGAAATACAAAAGGAAATATTCCAATTTGATTTTAATATGTGCTGTAAAGATTTTGGAAACAGAAATACTGGTGGTTTGGAGGTTTCCTCCTGGTAGACTCTTTTCTCTCTAGCTGAAAACTTCTTAGCTCTGTTGCCTAAATTATCTTCCTATAATCCAACTCTAAGAAAAAAGAAAAAGAACACTGTTTTTTAAATTTTCCTAATCAACAGTCAGATTCACATTTTAATAAATCTGAAATGTTGTAGCTGGTTAATAATGATACAAAGTTCAAGACTTTAAGTAAAGAAAATATATAAATAGCACAGAAGAAGCTGAATGAAAAACAACCATATCTGATACCCTTTGAAGCTTTAAATGGTGATATGTTTAAGGTGTTGTTATTAGGAAAAGTACTTCAGTAAAAGTATGAATGTTCTTTCCAATGAATTCCATCCATCAATGAAGCTTACAACAGTTTCTGTTTCTCTTCAGCTTGAACATAAAACTGCCAAAGCTATATTAAGTAAAAAAACATTCAAATGTGAAATAACTTTAAATAATACCAGGCATAACTTCATGTACAAATGTGACATCTTAACTATCTCATATTTGCAATGTAGCAGGTCTGAATTTTTCCCCACAAAGTTGTATAATTAAAAATAAAAACAAATAAATTGATGTTAAATACATTAAGATGGAAGTATGTCACTGTGCCTGAAAATTAAGAATGTGGCTTTTATTGTACACATAGTATGCCCTGTTATAGAACATGGTATGTAGATTGGAGGTTCAGCTCCATTCTGATGCATCATTAGAGGCATATGGTCTCAGTGCAGTGGTGGGTTATGACCAGTACACCCCGGTACAGGCGTACCTGTGCCTGGCGGTAGCACCAGGTATCGTTCCGGTATCGTGCTCTGGACAGCCCACCTACCCGCCCTTGCTCCTTATCGGTATTTGAGGTTTTGGGGCTTCCGCACCCATGCACAGAGCGTACAGTGCCTGTGCGACGCTCCAGCAAGCAGCTAGAGCATTGCAGGCGGTAAGTGCGCATGCATGTGCTATGCGTGTGCAGGTGTTCATGTGGTGGATGCCTGGCCCCGTTGCACTGTACCGGTTGCAACGGGATACGGAAACCACCACTGTCTCAACGGCAAGGAAAGTCAATGCTATGACAGGCTGAGAGAGCTTCCATGATCCAAATGCCATTAGTCTTCTGATTGGATGAATACAGATACTTCATTTGATTACAGTATACCTGCATGTATTCTGTAACTAAAACCAGAATGAGACAACTTTCTGAAGCCAACACGCTTCGGTCAACTCACCACAACCAACTCACTAAGGCCAACTTGCCATGGCCCACTCACTACAGCCAACTTGCAATGGCCAATTTGCTGTGAGACAACTCACCACAGGACCATTCATTGCAAAGCAATTTAACAATCCAATTTAATTATTTGAAATAAATAAATAAATACTTTATTTCTTGTCATTCACATTTAATTCTATACCTCATTTTGCATCATTTCTTTAATCATTCTATTCCACCATTTTTTTGATGTTAATGTAACTCTTGTCCCCAGCGAATTGTCCTGTAATGATTTGGCCATGGTGAATTGTCCCATGATGAGTTGTCCATAGTAAGGTGGCCATGACAAGTTGGTTGTGGCGAATTGTCCATAGTGAGCTGGCTGTGGCAAG
The DNA here is from genome assembly GCA_039707465.1 of Rhabdophis nuchalis. Classification (NCBI taxonomy): domain Eukaryota; kingdom Metazoa; phylum Chordata; class Lepidosauria; order Squamata; family Natricidae; genus Rhabdophis; species Rhabdophis nuchalis. The sequence continues at coordinate 43,775,531 of CM077644.1, read as the reverse complement.
TTGGCCATGGCGAATTGTCATAGATCCAACTAAAACCCTACAGAATATGGCTGTGTAAATGCTAGGTAGAATTTATCAATTTTAGGTGTTGATATTAGTCTATAAATGGTAGACTAATATCAACCATAAATACCTTTGGGCTCAGTTATTTAAATTAGCATCCCCCTTAACGCTACCTAACTTTTTCACTAAGCTCCAGGGGCACTGCTCACAATGTGGTGGCTAGAATAGGGCCTTTTCAGTGAAAGTATTCTAGTTATGGACTTTTTGCCATCACAAATCCTTTTAGGGTTATCTTAATGTACAAATCTCCTCTAAAAATCCAAAGACCAAAGTGAACAAAAGGAACAATGAAAATAGTACAGTGAAACTTTATTTTTAATGACATAAAAATAAAAAGCTGAGGTCCTTTTTATCTGTTATATTTTATTTTATTAAATTTATACCCCGCCTTTCTCCTTGTTAGGACCCAGGGCGATTCCATCTATACGTTCCCAATGGAGGTACATCTCACAGCTCAAGAAACCTATTTTAAACCAAGATCCAATAATTAAAGACAAGGAGCAAAATGAAAACAAAATGGAGCTAAAATTAAATGTAAAGAATACCAAACTTATGACAGCTGGGAGAAAGCCTTACAATTGGCAATAAATATATCAAAGTGGTGGATAGCTTCTGACTTTTAGGATGAACCATCAGCAGTAAAGTAACCAGCAGTCAAGAAATAGTCTGCAGACTAGACCTTGATAAAGCAACCATGAAGGCCTTGGAAACGATATTAAAATGTATCTCTACCTAGAAAAATCATAATTGTGCAAGCAATGGTAGTCCCTGTGACAATCTATGGAAATGAAAATATTGATACTTTTGAACTTTGATGATAGAAAAGACTCCTGAGAATACTATGGCCAATTAAAAAAACAAACTAGAAAACAAATGGATCATCAAACAAATCAACCAAAAGTTCTCACTTGAGGCACAAATGACCAGGTTCATATTATCCTATTTCAGAAACATTAAGCAAAGTGCTAGCTTTCTGGAGAAGCTCTGATGCTTCTCCAGGTGGAAGGAAAATTAGAAAATAATGACCTGGAGGAAGGTAGATGGATAGCTCCAGAAGCAATGGGTAGGCTAGGAAGAGATTGCCTTTGAGATAACCCACATACATGATCACTTATAGTCAACAACAACTGGATACCAAATAATCAGCCCATCATTCAATCTGTTCTTCCAGACATTTATAAGTTAACAATTATTAAGGGTCATTGTGACACACTGGTTAGAATGCAGAACTGCAGGGCTAACTCACTGCTTACTCCAGGAGTTCAATTCAGAGTGGCTCAAGGTTGACGCAGCCTTTTATCCTTCCGAGGTCAGTAAAATGAAGACTCAGATTGTTGGGGGCAATATGCTGACTCTGTAAAGAGCTTAGAGAATACTATAAATCACTATAAAGTGGTATATAAGTCTAAGTGCTATAGCTATTCCAGAACCATATTGCTTTAAGTTTGCCTCTTATTTATTTTGCTTTTCTTTTTTAATTATTTTTTAATGTTTGTGTTTTTGATTAAGAAGGATCTGATTGATCCTTCTCAGAAACAATGTATGGGACCAGATGGTCCCTTGATTTCATTCAGAAAAACATTACAGAATTGACCAGAATAATGATTTAAGTGAATAGCTGTTTAAAATGAACTAAGAGCTATATTTAAAAACTTCTACCCATAACAGAACTTTGGGTTAATTGCTGTATCTCTAGTCTTTACAGAATTCATCCTTTATTGCATTTTCCCCTAAACACAGCAAGACTTCTAAAATCAAAATCTTTGCAGCTTGACTAAATAAACTTGTAAAAAAAATGTAATATATTGAATGAAACAATATTTCATTACTTTTTTGACAGTTTCAATTACTGACTTGGAATTTGCAATTATTTCCATGCTTTGATCAAGATTCATTGTGTTGCATAAACTCATTCCATTTGCAATCACATAATTACAACTTGAGCCAACAAAATTCTCATGGGCACAAAGAGGAACATCAGCCCCATAGTTTGAATTAGATCCCCAGGGAAAGGTTTCATGCAGTTTATAATCTTAAATTTAACTCTGATTTAAAATGCAGCTAAAAGGAAAACCTTGGAGATTTAAGTAATACATTTAGCTATTCAGTTACATTTTGATTGTTTTCTCATTAATTACTGTTATAGGCAATACAGTACAAACATTAATTACATTCATCAGATTATTTTCAAGGAGCTTCTAATACATGGTTTTACTATCTGCCACACACCATGATTCTTCTTTATCCATGTTTGTTAAAACCTCTCTCTATTTGCTTCACTTTCCCCCCATGGCTCCCTAATCAATTTTACACAATTAAATTATCCAAGTTCATTCCGTGGACAACCATAAACAAAACCATAAAACATGATTTCTTCCTAGATTAACCATAATTCCCAGATTCCAAGTCTTACATTAAAACAGCCTATGCCTTCTAAAAGCCAAGTATGAGCTCATCAAGGTTCAGGGTTGGGAATCCTTCCAAAAATGAGACTATCAAAGCTAAGGAGTCTTTGTTTATACTAGAATATAACCATTAAAGTAAGGAGTATTGGTTTCTCAACAGTAATTGGACTGAAAATGAGAAACATCATCTTACTTAGACAGGTGTCTCACCAAAGTCAAAGCAGAACAAAGTATGACATTAGCATGAACCTTTAGTGACTACAATAAATGATTGCTTAATACAGGTCTACATTACAAAACAATACAGAATGATAACATGAAAATATAATTATCTTCCAGAAAAACCACCACCAGAAAGTTACCTAAGCCTATTTAGAAATTAGATCTCTGTCATCTAGAGCAGGGGTCCCCAACCTTTGCAACTTTAAGTCTGAAGGACTTCAGCTCCTAGAATTCTCCAGCCACCTTCAGACTTAAAGTTGCAAATGTTGGGGACCCCTGCTCTAGAGAACAAATTTGTAAATTCAGTCCAAATACTATTACATAGCTGGGGAGAAAATATTTAGTTACTTGTCTTAAATTACTACCTTTCACTCCAAAATGGTTTTAATGGCTAGTAATAAACAATTATAAATTAAAAGAAGAATGAAAGAAAATAAATAACAAGCGGTATTTACAACTACAGTACAACATTTACTGACTTCTCAGTTTGGAGCAGTGGCATTTTTGGCTTCAGAGACACCACATTTATTAGAAAGGTTCATTAAATCTTAAAGCTCATCATTACTCTTTATAAATACTAATTACAGACAAATCAGTTTGATATGTAAGTTGTAAATACTGAATAGAGAAAGAATCAGACATTTCCAGTTTAACTGAGTACTAAAAAAACTTTCTTAATGTCTATATCAAGAATTTTGATAAATCTTGGACTGTGACTTATTCAACACAAAATAATATGTTGGATTTTCCTGACCCCATGGCATTAGTACAGAAAAAGAATGAATAAATAATTATTCCATTGAATATGCACAGAGAATTCTGCTTCATTAAAACATGTGTTTTTGCAATGGCCTTAAAGTTGTTACTTTTTGAAAAGAAGAAATTAAATATATTAATTTGAGATGGAATTAATATTTATATTCTTTTGAATTGCATTTCTACTGTAGCGAAATTGATGGCTATACAATAGTAATGAATTCTCTGCGCTATTCTTACTGCTGACAGACTAATCCTTCAACATGGGAAAGATAAATTTATGCCCCCAAATTACTCTATGGATTGAAGACCTGATATTCTTTATGGGTTACAAAACAGTTTCTTACAGATGCAGATCATGTTGGAAGATTACAAAAAAAAAATTATGGTTTTTCTTTATTGAAACAGTTGTGTAAAATATACACATATATTTATGCAAGTGAAATCTCTCTCTCTCTCTCTCTCATTTATCATCTATCATCTATCATCTATCTAGTTGTGCTTTCTTTTTCCTTTCTTTTTCTCGTTTTCTTCTTTTCTGTATTTTTTAAAACAAAGGTAAAGAGGTTATACATTACCTTATAATACATATACAGTATCCGCATGAAAAGCCTTTAGGTATATGCTCTTTGGTGGTTTTTTTCCTTTTTCTATTATTTTTTCCTTTTTTTTAATTAAAGGCAAATATAAAAAAAGAAATAAAAAACCCTCAATTAGTTAAAACTTATTTCAGCAGACAAACCAGCTTTAATGCCAAACAACTTGCCTAACAAGAATCCCTGTTTGTTTAAATCAAGAAAGAATAAATTGGCTTGATCTCCCTAAACAGAACACTTAAACATTTAAACCCTGGCAGCAGCCAGATCCCACAGCCTAATTCTATCCTTCCTAGCAATGATATTGAATAGAGCTCCAGTGCACTCTCTGAATTAGCAATAAGCTATCAGAGTTTACAGTATCCTTTTTGGAGTCTTCTGAGAAGCTAGCTGTTAGCTGGGCCTAACTCAGTAATCTTCCTCTGGTATTCTTTCTACCATGTCCTGCTACCACATCCTGTTATTATTTAGGCAGCTGTCCCAGCCAGTCTTTGCCTGACTTACAGTTGGCACCTGCTTTCTGCTTCTGGTTGCCCTCCTATGACCATGGTGCTCCTAAGCCTTGTTGGTAGGCTTTAATTGGTACATTACCATCCTTTCTACTGAACCTCTTTGAATCATTTCCAACAAGATCTAGGCTTAGACTTAGAATAACTTGGTCACTTTGAATGGACACCAATTGGCATATATTAAAATGAAATTTTGTTGCATAAAACTCTCAAAGGACCACCACCTCTAATGTACACTGCATAAACATGACAAAACAAACAAACAAACAAACAAACAAACAAACCAGCAATAAATACATACATACATACATACATACATACATACATACATACATACATACATACATACATACATAATTATGCATATGCCCACATATATTATATGACACAGGAAAACAACACAGTTTAGTTTTGGGGAGAAAAACAAATCTTGTGAGTTTACCAGATGGATGGCATAGAGCAGGGGTCTCCAACCTTTGCAACTTTAAGTCTGAAGTCCTCTGAAGTTGCAAAGGTTGGAGACCCCTGGCATAGAGAACAAACCTGTTACAGATTCTGGTAGTCTTGCTAGAAATATTTCAAAATCTCCTCCCAGAGGAGAGCAACAGAAAAAGACCAAAAAGTGGGTGTGTGGTGTCTCTAACAATGCTTTCAACTCTAAACATATAACATTTATAAGCAGTATCCTGAATGACAGGAAGCGAATTTCCTATAATCTTCTCAGCTGTCCTTACCACTCTCTATCTTTCTATCTGAGGCACTGCTGCCACCAAACCAAACAATGATGTAGTTTGTTAAAACACTCTCAATTGTGCCTCTGTAAAAAATGGCCAGGACAGAAGGAGAAAGATGTTCTCTCCTCATCCGACATAGGAAATGCAGATGCAAGTTTGTACATTTCACTATGACGTTTAGAGAGACCAGTTCAGATTGTTAGTTATCTGCACCAACAGATACTTAATACTGTTGACCACCTCTACAGTTGCATCCTTGATACTGACTGGAGTATGACTGTGCCAGCTCTTTCTAAAATCTACAATGATCTCCTCTGTTTTATTAACATTTAGAACCTCATTATTTTTATTGCATCAGTTCACCAGAGCTTTCATCTCTTCTCTATAAGCATCTTCACTGTTTTTCCAGACAGCCACCCTAATGTTACAGTTCTGCTAGACAACTTCCTCATTTTGGCACTGCTTTTTTCTCCATTTTTTCTCCATTTTTGCTTCTTCTGCTGCTACACTGATAGTTATATGCGAGACCGCCTCCTGCCCCATTCATCCCTTAAACCGATACGCTCCTACAGCGTTCTCAGGGTGCCGTCGGCCGGACAATGCCGACTGGCGACATCCAGGGGAAGACCCTTCTCTGTGGCGGGCCCTGCCCTTTGGAACGACCTACCCCCTGAACTTCGCACCATCTCCGACCTCCGCCTCTTCCGCCAGTGTTTAAAGACACATTTGTTCCATTTAGCCGGCCTAGCGTAACCTCCATAAATGACTATTTTAGACAGTTTTAAATTTGGGGATTTTAATTTGTTTTTAGCGCAGGATGGTATCAAATAAGTTTTTTAAATTTTTTACTTGATTTTGTATTGTATTTTAAATTCCTGTGCGCCGCCCTGGGTCCTTTTGGAGAAGGGTGGGGTATAAATTTAATAAAATAGAAAAATAAAAAAATAATAGCTGCAGATAGGCTTTGCCAGGCAAAAGTTTTTAACTTTGTTTTCTAACTCTCTGTCCGGTTCTATGTTGCTCAGTTCTTGACTTCATTCAGTTTTCAGTTCAATGGAATACAGGCCATTGCCACCTCTCTCTCTCTCTCTCTCTCTCTCTCTGTCTCTCTCTCTCTCCCCAAGGGGCCAAATTTCAGCCAAAACATTTCCCACAAAAATATTCTTAGCAAAAGGTCAATTATCTGAGTCCTCAAGATACTGACAAAATATGTCATCTGGCCACTTCTAGGCACTCTCTCCTAGAGATGAGCCATGGTGATTCCATGGTTAGAGTGCAGTCCTGCAGGCTACTTCTGCTGATTGCTGCTGCAGTTTGGTAGTTTAATTCTCACCAGCCTTCCATCCTTTTGAGGTTGATAAAATGAAGACATAGATTGTTGGAGGCAATATGCTGACTCTGTAAACTGCTTAGAGAGGGATGTCAAGCACTATGAAGTGGTATATAAGTCTAAATGCTATTGCTAAGTGCTACTGCTATTTATGCAATTACATGCTTTTGAACTGCCATGTGGGCAGGAGCTGGGGCAAGAATGGGAGCTCACCCCTGGTACTTGGGCTCACATTGCCAACCCTCCAGACAACAATCCCAAGGTCTTAACTGCTAGGCTCCTAAAAATACCTAAAAATACCATAAACACTGTTTTCTAAAAATCATATGGGTACAGTTATTGAACTCCTTACTACTTCCAAAAGAAATAATATTTTAAAATGGATATGAGGTTGTAGATGATGTGCAGAATGGAAAACAAAGAATTGGTGGCTCTTCGGACAATTCTTGAATTTATCACAGTAGCTAGTTAAATGATTTTACTTGCAGGAGAAGCTAACTTCTTAATATATTCTTCTACTTGGGAAGTACTGAAAGTATGGAATGCAGAAAAAGGTATTTTGGGTCAGTTAGCATACTGTATGTAGGATACCAGCCTACAGTTTAACCTTCTCACTTTCCCCCCAGCATCCTGGGGCTAGAATGTTGATGGAGTCAGGAGGGGAAAGATAACTGATAGATGCAAATTTGCTTTAGGTATATTGTGCTTTGTGTTTGTATTCTTTGTCCAGAATTCCTTTTGGTAGATGGCTAACTATATAATCTTGCTATATAATCTCGAAAGCTACAGCTAGTCCAAAACGCAGCCGCGCGGGTGATTATGGGAGCCACTAGATGCTCCCACATAACACCGATCCTGCGTGAGCTGCATTGGCTTCCTGTGGCCTTTCGAGTGCGCTTCAAGGTTCTGACAACTATCTTTAAAGCGCTCCATGGCTCGGGGCCTAGTTATATGCGAGACCGCCTCCCGCCCCATACATCCCTTAGACCGATACGCTCCCACAGAGAGGGCCTTCTCAGGGTGCCGTCGGCCGGACAATGCCGACTGGCGACACCCAGGGGAAGAGCCTTCTCTGTGGCGGGGCCAGCCCTCTGGAATGACCTACCCCCTGAATTATGTACCATCACCGACCTCCGCCTCTTCCGCCAATGTCTCAAGACATATTTGTTTCAACAAGCCGGCCTAGCCTAACCTCCCATGGGGACTTTTAGATAGTTTTAAATTGGGTTTTAAAATTTGGTTTTAGCGCAGGATAGGTTTATTTAATAGTTTTTTAAATTATATTTATTGTATTTTGTACGTTTTAAATTTCCTGTGCGCCGCCCTGGGTCCTCTGTGGAGAAGGGCGGGATATAAATTTAAATAAATAAATAAAATAAATAAATAATAAATCCTTAATAACATCTTATTTATATTTAATTAACTGCACACTTTAACGAATGGTACAAATTGTGAATTTGTCCATTATGTTGAATGGGGCTTATCTATTGACTAAGAAGCGGGTTGAGATTTGCAGCAATGTGGACTGAACATGGTACAGAATATAAAGTGACCAAGCCCTACTTGCAGGAATTTAGCCAATAAACTGTATTTGTAAAGAAAGAGAGGGAGAAAATGCAGGGCTGATGCTCGGACAACAAATCTGGGAAGCAAGAGATTTTAGTCATGGGTCTTTAATTATGGTTTGAATATGGTGAGAGCGATGGGCAATGTTTGTACATCGGATTTATCTTGGGAGGCAGACTGGAATTTTAGAGATAATTAGATGTTATCTAAAAAAATCAAATTACTTGTGTGATTATTAGACGGCAAAGTTGCAGCTGGTAAATCTAGGTAGCAAGACTTATCATTTTTGTGATCCCCTAAGAGCAGCAATCTAGAACTTTCAAATAAATATACCTTTATCTCTATGATAGGCATATCTAAAAGTAAAGCTAAAGATTTCCCTCAAACATATGTGCTAGTCATTCCTGACTGTAGGGGGTGGGGCTCATCTCCATTTCAAAGCTGAAGAGCCAGCACTGTCCGAAGACATTTCTGTGGTCATGTGGCTGGCCTGTCACAATGCCGAAGGTGCACGGAACACTGTTACCCCTATTTTTCTACTTGCATTTTTACATGCTTTCGAACTGCTAGGTTAGCAGAAGCTGGGACAAGTAATGGGAGTTCATCCTGTTATGCGGCGCTAGGGTTTCGAACCACCAAACTGCCAACCTTTCAATCAACTAGTTCAGCGTCTTAGCTACTGAGCCACCACGTCCTAGTGGAGGCATATCTAGTGACAGGGAATTAGATGCTATACATCTGGAGACATGTGATGAAGGAAAATCTTGCTATTATTTGTCAAACAGGGTAGAAATGTCCAATTATTATCAGTCTGATCAAATAGAAATCCTTATTATTAATTGGCTCACTTGGTTATTAAACAAATTATATCTATAATAACCAACTAAATCACTTAAATGAAAACAATGAAGAGTGCCATCCATAGCAAAATAGGAGGCCAACTGAAATCCTGCAGAGCAGAAACTTTCATTATACTGTTATATTTATTAGGCTAAACAGTGGAAGAAAGATTAGTCTACAAAGTCAACAAAACACATGACAATGTTAACTAGATAAATATAAGTTGTGGCAAGATAAAGAGATAACACCAAATGGATGGTGGTGATGATTTAAAAAAAAATCAATGTGGCAGTTGCAACTTCATGATCAAAGTCCCACCTTTTTTAATGTGGTTTCTTACGTTTGATATATTTAAAAAAATGAGGGCCATCTTTTATCATGAAGTCATGGCTGCCATCCTGATAGCTTTCACCTCCCTTGAATGGACCTTGATCACATTTCTAGATAGGTGACTGCCTTAAAAAGATTTGTCTTAGAAGAAGCTTTTCTTTATAATTTCAGTTCCTTGGAGTTCATTCTCAGATGCTTTTGTAATAGTGTTTTAAAAGCCTGGAAAAGAAAACCTGGGAAATCTGGCAGAGTTTTTTCCTGCGCTTCTCCATTTCATGATCTTTTCGTGTCAAGATGACGTCAGTGAGATGGATATCTGAAGATTGCTGCACTCATTATTGTCCGCTAGTTCCTTTGTCTGATTTTTGTTTCACATAAATTACTCCTTACTTCATTTCCAGAGGCAAATAAGACTTACACTTCTTACCTAAAAAACCTAAATGGCAGGGTATACAATTTTCTGAAGGCTTTTACAGAAATAAAGAATGCACATAAGCAAATCTTTGCCTTAATGTTTTTAAATTAGCTTGAAAAAGTGGAGAGAAAAAATAAGAGTTTAAAGCTAGTTCTAAAATGTAGGCAATAGTAAGTTTTCACTTTAGAATAGAATAGAATTCTTTATTGGCCAAATGTGATTGGACATCCAAGGAATTTGTCTTTGGTGCATATGCTTTCAGTATACATAAAGAGAATAAAATGGTACAACACTTAGTGATAGTCAACGTTACTAATAAGCTATCAAATTGTACTAGGAAACAAATAAAAATAATATAAATTGAAAGATACAAGCAACATAGTTATAGTCATAAGTGGGGAGAGATACCATAGATACTAGGAAGGAAGAGAAGAATAATAGTAATAAATTGTCATGGACAGATCACGCTCTCCTTCGGCTGGAATTTCCAATCGCTTCACCTCACCGCGGGGAGGCGGAACCCGATACTCCTAGATGGTTCAGCCCCAGGCTTCTAATGGACCCGGAAAGGTTCCAGAGGGAGCTTAGGCCAATTCCTGTGACCCTGCCTCGCGACTCGACTGAGGACCTAGTGGCCGCATGGTTAAGTGCGGCCGCAGGGGCCTTGGACCGAGTCGCGCCCTTGCGGCCTCTCTTGCAGTGACGAACCACCCAGGCTCCCTGGTTTACTGAGGAGCTTCGGGGGATGAAGCGCCACAAGAGACGCCTAGAGAGCAGATGGAGATCCTCTCACTCCGAAGCCGACCGAACACTAGTGAGAACCCATATTAGGGCTTACTTAGTGGCGATAAGGGTGGCCAAACGTGAGTATTGTGCCACCCTTATTGCATCCGCAAATAACCGCCCTGCCGCCCTGTTTGGAGTGACCCGCTGCCTCCTTCATCAGAGGCCGCGGGAAGCCCCTCTGCAAGGGCGAGCAGAGGAATTTGGGATTTATCTGCAGGAGAAAATCACTCGGATTCGGAATGAGCTACCCTCCATCGACAGTGGTCTTGTGGGACTGTCCGAGACTAGTCTTGAGGTTCCTTCTTGGGAGGAGTTTGATTTTGTTACCACCGAGGATATGGACAGGTTGTCAAGGAAACTTAGGGCGACCACATGTTTATTGGACCCGTGTCTCCCCTGGCTTGTACTGGCATCCTGGGAGACGACACGAGGCTGGCTCCAGGGCATTGTCAATGCATCTTTGAGTGAGGGGTCCTTACCTCCGTCTTGAAAGAGGCGGTAGTGAGGCCCCTCCTCAAGAAGCCGTCCCTGGACCCAGCATTGTTGGAGAACTATCGTCCGGTCTCCAACCTTCACTTTTTGGTGAAGGTTGTTGAGAACCCAACAGTTTCCGCGACACCTGGAGGAAGTTGATTATCTAGACCCGCGCCAGTCCGGCTTCCGACCCGGTCACAGCACCGAGACGGCATTGGTCGCGTTGGTCGATGATCTCTGGAGGGTGCGGGATAGAGGTTATTCCTCTATTCTAGTCCTATTAGACCTCTCGGCGGCTTTTGATACCATCGACCATGGTATCCTATTGCACCGACTGGGGGGGTTGGGGCTGGGAGGCACCGTTTTGCGGTGGTTCTCGTCCTACCTCTCTGGTCGGTCGCAATATGTGTTGGCAGGAGGACAGAGGTCGACCTCGAGACCCCTCTTATGTGGGGTTCCTCAGGGGTCGGTCCTCTCGCCCCTCTTGTTTAACACATATATGAAGCCGCTGGGTGAGATCATCCATGGTTTTGGGGTGGAGTACCATCTGTACGCTGATGACACTCAGCTGCACATATCCACCCCAGACCACCCCAACGATGCCGCCGAAGTGCTGTCCCAGTGTTTGGAGGCCATACGGATCTGGATGGGTGGTAACAAACAAGACTGAGTGGCTGTGGTTTCCGGCACCCCGGTTCAGCCAGATTACTCCAACTCTGGCCATCGGGGGCGAAACACTGCCCCCCGTGAAGAGGGCGCGCAATTTGGGTGTCCTCCTGGATTCCCGGCTGTCCTTGGAGGACCATGTGGCAGCCGTGGCCAGGGGGGCGTTTCATCAGGTACGCCTGATGCGCCAATTGCGCCCCTTACTGGACCGGGCTGCCCTTCGCACAGTCACTCAAGCTCTCGTGACGTCCCGACTCGACTACTGTAATGCTCTCTACATGGGGCTTCCCTTGAGGTGCACTCGAAAGCTACAGCTAGTCCAAAATGCAGCCGCGCAGGTAATTACGGGAGCCACCAGATGCTCCCACATAACACCGATCCTGCGCGAGCTGCATTGGCTTCCTGTGGCCTTTCGGGTGCGCTTCAAGGTTCTGACGACCATCTTTAAAGCACTCCATGGATCGGGGCCTAGTTATATGCGAGACCGCCTCCTGCCCCATACATCCCTTAGACCGATACGCTCCCATAGAGAGGGCCTTCTCAGGGTGCCGTCGGCCGGACAATGCCGACTGGCGACACCCAGGGGAAGAGCCTTCTCTGTGGCGGGCCCAGCCCTTTGGAATGACCTACCCCCTGAATTACGCACCATCACCGACCTCCGCCTCTTCCGCCAATGTCTGAAGACATACCTTTTCCAACAAGCCGGCCTAGCCTAACCTCCCACGGGGACTTTTAGAAAGTTTTAAATTGGGTATTTTAATAATTTGGCTTTTAGCACAGGATCAGGATAATTTAATATTTATTTTAAATTATGTATTTATTTTGTGTACTTTTGTATATTTTTAAATTTCCTGTGCGCCGCCCTGGGTCCTCTGTGGAGAAGGGCGGGATATAAATATAAATAAATAAATAAATAAATAAATAAAATAAAATAAATAAATAAATTCTTAGTAAATTATTGACAGTGTTGTGGGAATTAGTTGCTAAGCAGAGTGATAGCAAGGACCCAGCTGTCCTTGTGTCTAGTTGTTCTGTTGTGCAGTGTCCTATAGCATCATTTTGAGGTTAGAAGTTGAAACAATTTATGTCCAGGATTGAGGAGTCTGTAGATATTTATGGATCAGTTGAAAAGTTTGCAAAATTATATGTGTAATTCTATATATAAACACAACATTTTCCTATTCAGGAAGCTTTTCTCCCAATTGGACCCCTAAATTATGCTTTATCTCCCCTGCTGTGTAATTCTACTATTCTTTCTCCTTGACAGTGGCCTGGGAGTTATTTCTGTTGAACACATACTATACAGGTCTGATTGCTGTTATTGAACTGGAAACAGAAGAAGCAAATATATACTTACTGCTAACAGAAAACAAGTGGCTTGTGAAACCTTTGACATTCCCTTTTGCATTTATTTTAGACAATGAAAGAGATAGACTTCACAAGCACGATGCACTGATGTTAATTTTAACTTTCCTAATATGTTTTAAGGAGGCTAAAACAAAGAACTCTCTTATATTCTAAGGCATGTGGGTGGGGAAATCCTCTGAATATGACATTCATTTGGATATTTTTCTGTATTTTAGTGGAACATAATAAAATAGACAATTTGCATAACAAAACAACATGTACTATCTATGCATCAATTCTGCATCCTGTGTAGTGTAATGGAGTCCAAAAATTCATGTGTATTGTAGGTATCTGCAAAGCCTTGGATGAAAGGTCGCACACCAATCATAAAACACCAACCAAACCAAACATATAGTATACGTTCAATTCAGATAATTTAAATAAGACACTATAAAGATATCTCTTTTCTTTTGGTTTGAGAATTTGTATGACTCATTCTTCTCATGCATCTATTCAGATACACAATAGTATGGTGTACCATTTTTTTTAAACTACTCTCATATCTGCCATACTAATACTGAATGAAGTATGGTCTACCAATCTGTCATGGCACATCTTCACAGGATGCTCTGGTAGGTCTAGCTTCACATTGAATTCTACACTTAGGACTGCTGAATCAATTACATTAAGAAAGGTCTGGTAGAACTCATTGGTACATTGTATTCAGCCCCGGCTATGGCAATGACTTTACTAGGACAGAAGTCAAATATGGAGGAGCAACAAAGTGTTTTACAACTCAGAATTTTTATTTTATTTATTTTGGATTTGTATCCCGCCCTATCTCCCCGGAGGGACTCAGAATAAGGGTGTTTAGCACCTTGGACTTAATATCTAGATCTTTTTTAAAGTTGTAAGTTCCAAAAATGCACTCAAGTCATCAAAATGCCAAAGAGAAACTTAAGAAGAGGCTTGGAATAACAGCTTTTATTTGTACAAAGAAAAAGCTGGGTGGACTTATTCCATGGCACATAGACAACAAGCATGCAAGAAAAAAGCCACACCCGAGAAGAGTGTGACCCCATCAACTTATACCCACATGTAGCCAATCAGAGACAAACATTTGTTACCCAACATGGGCAATGTCTCGCGCATGGAGCATTCTATGCCTTGTCCATGCTTTTGTTATCTTACAGAGCATCTCTTGTATCCTTGTGTGTTTGGGCTCCTGGGCAGCCCCCTTTTCTGCCCCTGTTATCTATGAAGCAGGATGTTCCTGGGCAGCTCCTTTGTTCTATCTTATTTACTCTCCAAGGATGTGCCTAGCTTTGAAGTGAACAACAGAAGCGATATAGCAAAAGTTAGACTAGTAGCAAAGGTTACAATTCTTAACAAGCAAGGGTTACAGAATTAATTCCTAACAAATAATTCCTAACGGTAGCAAAACAGCACACACAATTCTTAACAGAAGCAAATAGCAAAGGTTAGATTGATTCATGTCACTATGTTCCTTCAATGTAATGTTTGTATTTTTATTTATTTATCAAATAAATATTCTGCTTGACTCCTAATAACTTGTGGCAGCTCACAACAGGCAAAACAAGAAAAACCTCTCTAAAACCTCAGTTTCTAAAGCCAATATAGAATTAGACATCCAACTAGGTATAGCCAATTAGTGTATTATTTGTTCTGTGGTTCTTGCAGTCCTCTTTTTTGTTTGTTTGCTAGATTGTCATCTTTTATATGACTCAAGACAGTATACATGGTTCTCCTTCCTCTAACACCTTGTGAAATAAGTTGGACTAGGAAAGAGTGATGAACCCAAAGTCACCCAGTGAGGATACAACTAGACTAGTGTTTATGAAGGAGCAACATTAGTTGTAACATTAGGTTTAGCAGTACCTCCAGGAGAATCTGATGCTATAATTGTACATGACTTTTTCTGGGAGATGGCCCCATTGAGCCTAGTGGGAATTATTTCTGTGTAGCAACAGCAGTCATATATATGACTTCCAGGCCCATTTTTTGCTGTCACCAGAGATTCCTGGAATTTCAGGACACAAACTCAGCTGCAGAACAACAAAGTATTATTTCCTGGTAATTTTCAGGGGAAAATGAATAAACAATAAAATCTGAAACCTCTTCACCCAGAGCTGTTGTGCTGCTTATATTGCACTGTAAAAACAGATGCAGCACAATAATAAATAAGCACTTTAATTGTAATATTTGTTCCAGGGTAAGTTCTAAGAAATGATTGCTATTACATTTTTTCTTTAAGATGGTACCCAAGTTGGGGGTGGGGTTGTTGGGTTTTTTTTGGATAACCAGTTCCATGTTTGTATAATGTTACTGCCAGTTTTTGCTTTGGAGGATGTTAGTTTATTAATGGTCATGAGGGAAAAGAAAATATTAGTGAAAATGTTGGTGAAAACAAAATAAGAAATGGAAATGGGAGGTTGCTGGTGGCACATGATTTGCAATGGGGTTATAAGTAATGGTGGTTTTGAAAGATTAACTAGAAAGAGAAGACATAAAAGAAGAATTGACTGTGAAGATTTGAAGAGAAGTTTTCAGGAGCTAGGATTGTAAATGGCTAGAAAAAGAGAGAGAGAGACCTACATTTTGGAAAGTGATCTCAATGTCTGGCTGCAGATGAGCTGCACTGATAGATTCAATGACTGGTCCAGGAAAGGATGCCATTCCTGCTTTTAACAACAAAACAACAGTGGGAAGAACAATGACTGATGCAGAGCCAAGAGATTAGAAATGAAATCCAGACTCCTGGGTGATGGCAGCAGCTAAGATTTCCGAAAGCAACTACCAAACATCTAGAGTACTTAGATCTGATGCACATTTGTGTCCAACAGAAATAGAGTGAATGGAGAATTGCTAGAGAGCTGCAGCTTTCAGTTCTCCTGCATGATGTTCAACATCTATATGAAACCACCAAGAAAATCATTGGCAGTTTGGAGTAAAATATCATCAGAATGCTGATAATACATTAGTTGTACATCAACATCCTGTGAAGATGATGTGGACCACTTGAACCATGTCCAGAAGCTGTCAAGGACTGGAAGAAGCAAAACAATATTAGATTAAGACTTACCTATATGGAATTGCTTCTTGTCAGTCAATATCAGGGCAATTCAGCTGAACACATTTATGTTTAACTGAGACATATAGTATGTATTAAAAATAAAAATTTGAAAAGCCTGTAAAAGAGAGAAAAGGCAATCAATGGATTCAGTATTAAATTGCTAATTAATATTGACATTTGCATTGTGAATGAGGAGGAAAGCAATCACCCACTGTTAGAAGAATATACTGCTGGTTGTCTCTGATTTAATATAATTTTCCAGATATTGACAAGTCTATCATCCTGCTATGATGTTTGGTTTGTGTGGTGATATATCTTTACTTCTAGCTTCAGCAACTATATAAATTCAGCACTGATACTCAAATGATTAAACTACTTTCAGATTCTCTTCCTGACTAAGGTAGATGCTGTGTATTTAAAAACCTTAGTTTTTAAACTATGTTTCAGTTTTTACTCTCAACTGGATCTAATATCACTTCTGAATTTTTCTTAGGAGTTGGAACAGAAAATAAGTGTCTCTCAAAATATTACAGAAATTATCTTACAAGATGACAGGTTTCCTGACAGGAAAGAGAGTTAGTTAATTGAACTCAGCACACAAAACTTTCCAAGTATTTATTAGGGTTCCAAGTAACACCCCCAATTAAATAAGAATCTGAGACTTGAAGTTCCTGAATGTTCCATTTTATTAGAGATGTCATATTGGCCCATCTGGGAAAACCCAAGTCTGAAAGCTTCCAGGTTTTCCCCATCCAAAATAAAGTTCAAGGCCCTGGCCCAGCACTCACATGTCCATTACATGGCCCAATCAAGGCATCATCCCAGTCACACCCCTCAAAGTGCAGGGGAGAATGTCCTTGACTCTCAGAGAAAGGAATGTTATTATGACTATATATCTCCCCCACCTCCATAAAATCCCACTTCCCGGTTTCCCACAGCACTAAATGTGGCAGGCCTAAAGGGCCAATGCAAAAAATGGCTTCCAGGCATGACAGTATTATGGTTACAAAAACCGAGATAAATAAAGAGAATATTTTTGAGGTTGTGCATCTGGATAATTCAGATGCAGCAGTGAAAAACATCTTACAGCCGAAGTATTTGTATGTGTAGAGATGATTCTGAAGCCTCTCTGTCCTCTGTCATCTATACTTCTGCTCAGGATAAGTATTCTTGTGGGTTATTATCTTGTATCTCTTGCTCTCATTACAAACCAATTGTATTTTTAACACATAATGGCTTATTATTTGGATGATTTCACTGATTATGTTTAGTACAGGGTCCTTGTTCTGTACTATGAAAGTAGGTTGATTCAGATAAACCAATTAGATGGCATGTTTCAAGGATTACATTATAGGGGCAAGGAAACCTTTGGTTTTGAATGCCTTTAATGAGAATCTTTTTTAGAAACTGCCAATCACCCAGATAATTTAAAAGGAGTGTTATTTGCCCTTGTGCAAATGGAAGACAAACTTGCACAATAGAAACTTTCCTTATTCTCCTTCCTGTCCTACAAGCTGAGGTCTCCAAATTATTTTCCTATTATATACCAAGTGTCTGAAACAGTAGCATGGGACCGAGGCATTATCAACAATTTCCACACTTTGATGAGAATCAATAGGAAATGTATATTTTGAAGACATTTAGAATCCAGTGAGTAGTGATGGCTCATTTTCACCCTATCAACAGCTTCTGGAGTTCTTTTAGCAGTAGTTAGATGTGTAGATAACAGCAAGTAGTAATATTTCCCATTAAAATGTAAAAAGTTTCAACAGCTCGCTACTGCAAGGCAAGATGCTACTTAAAGGATACGGGGAAGCAGAGGTGGTATTCAGCAGATTCTGTCCAGTTCTGGAGAACCAGTAGCAGAAATTTTGAGTAGTTTGGACAACTGGAAAATACAACCTCTGACTGCCCCCACCCCCCACCTATTCTTTGCATCCCGAGTCCCAACTGATCAGGAGGAAATATAGATTTTGCAGTAACCTTCCCCTAGAGTGGGGAGGGAATGGAGATTTTACAGTATCCTTGCCCTGCCATGCCCACCAAGCCATGCCCACAGAACCAGTAGTAAAGGTTTTTGAATCCCACCACTGCTGAGAAGCCTAAGTTGGTTCTGTTCATCTACCCAAAACTTTTGTTCTTCCAATTCCACCTTTGAGAACCTAATTGTGCACGGTAATAAATGTGTCATACCATCAGAGATAAAATATTTAATTCTAGGCTGAGGGGTAGGTCATTTCCAAATGGATATCAACAAACAGAAAGGCAAAATTTAACTCTTCTTTCCATATCACAGGGAGGAGTACATTCTCCCATTTGGCAAATGGCTATAGGCACAAATCCGATCAGTATTAAAAGTGACGATGATTAGTATTTAAGGCAGTGTGTAATTAATTTTAATCAGATTTATGGATGGAAAAGATAAATTTTCTCTCCCCATTTGATCACTATGGAAATTGCCTTTTCCCTCCCCCAAAACTACTTGAAAAATAATGTCATCACTGGATAGCAAGTATATACTCAGTGCAATATTTTGGTTTTTTTTTTGTCAAGATCACCTATTTACTCTTTCACCTTTCTTTCTTTCTTTGCTTAAGACCATGAGACCTGAGTTGTAGAAATCCAAGCAACTTCAAGATGGAAGCAATGAGATACAGAAAACTCTAAACCAATGTGTTTCAAACTCACCACATCACATTGATGGCAACATGACATTTTTGACTTTGCAGAGATGGAATGGGCATGGCCTGTGTGTGACACATCTGGCCCACAGACTACCAGTTTGACACCCCTGCCCTAAACCATCAATTTAGCCCAAATTTGGCTGTTTTAACTTTTTTAAATGCTTATTGATTTACAACTTACCTTTTGGGTATAGTTAATGTTACGCCCCTGACCACCAGACATTTAAATTAGGGCAAGGCACTCAATAGGGGACTGCCTTTGACAATGACTTTGAAGCTGCAACTGCTGGAGAATACAGTATCCAGATTACTAATTGCTAAAAACCTGTTTTGCAGTCAATGCCAGAGACATCCAAAAAGTTCAGGGAAAAGGGGTCTCAGAGTGATGCAAGCAGCATTGTGTCATCACAATGCAACCCCACCTTTTTCCCCCTATATACCACAGGAGGAGCGGCGAGAGCTTCTAGGTGACACTGGTTGCTGCAGAGATTGCTACTGGGTTACTGTGTCCAGTTCAAAATCCAGGTTAGCATCTACAAAACTCCATGTTATGCACATGATTCTTTCCATTTTCCAGCTAGAAAGGGTTTGCTTAAGACCCCACTCTTGCAAGAGATAAAAGAGGCAGAAGACAGGTCTTCTCTATGGTGGCACTTGCCCATTGGAAAACACCTCGTTCCACCCCTCAGCATTCAATATTCCAGAAGCCAATGAAACTGTACTTTTTCTGTTAGCCTTTTGACTGAGTGAGGAATAATTGGCAAGTGTTTACCTTCAGGCTGATGTTTTAATATGAACTGTTATTAGTTGATTATACTAATATTTTATATCCCACTATGAGATGGTTCATCAATGCAGGCATGAGGTAAAATAAATAAAAAGGAAATAAATACTTGGAGTTCTGGAGCACAGAGGAGGCTAATAAAACAATTTGTATTCCCAGTGGTAGCAATGCAGAAACCCTGTTTATATAGTAAGTTCTGCTGAGTTCAGTGGGCTTCACTTCCAAGTAAACACAGGAACAGCTGAAAGAGATCTCAGACTTTTGAAGATTTATTAAGGACTTGTTTAATTATCTCTCTCCCCCATCCATCTCTAGTCCCAAAGATATATTTCTAATAACTAGAAATTCCTGTTTATTAAGCAGATATGAAAATAACGTTCCCAGAAGAAAGAAACTGGGAAATAAAAGGGAAAATAAATTACAAAGAAGGTCACTGAACATTCTGCTCAGGGCTTTCCTTTCAGCTCTGCAGGGATAATGCTCAGTGCTGCCTTATAAATCTTTGCAGGACCTGGGGCACTCGGCTACATCATAGGCTATGCTGCCCTAGCAATACCATGGGGATTTCTCGCACAGTAAGAGAAGATTAAAAGTTATCATTTCTGGAAACATGACACATTTAACTAACAAGAACTCATTTCCAAATCTAAGCCTGGGAACATTTAGAGATAATTAATGAGCAAAGAGGCAGAAAATATTTATATATGTCTACTCTATAAACAAGCTGATTTAATTTAGAGACAGTCTCATTTTTCCTTTTGAAAACTTACATATTTTAAGGGAAAATGTTGTTTTATTGGGTAAGAAGATCTTAAGCTATTATACCTGATGTTTTAGATTCAGAAATTAAACATATTTCTGAATGCTTTCTAATAGGGTGGATGTGTGCCCTGTTTTTCAAATGACATTCACTTCTTTGAGGGCCAAGCTTGCCCAAGTTTGGTTTAAATAAGGAAACTTAAGAACCACATGAGTCACAAAACTTCCTGTAAATAAAGGAACACCTGAACAATGGGCTGAGCAAACCAGCAGGCTACCTTGCTGCAATTTTCTTTTAAAAATTGTTTTAAAAGAGGTTTGTAGTGGGTTTTAATTTTCATGTACCAATGTACACTGACATATGCCCTATTTATGCAGACCTATGAAAAAGTAACAGTTGGATAATTTCAGATACTGAATGGTCTTGTGATGGCAACTTTAGTGGTAAACATATTCTGTTAAATCATGATACTGTTTATAAAAGTTATTTCCTCCTGCCACTGTTCAAATTTCAGTCCCAAAGACATTTGTATGTTTATTTTCTTAGGAATTACTTTTTTAATTTGCTGACACAACTAAAACATGGGTATCAGATGTGACCAAAAATATTTAAAGGATTCCTCAAGGAGCATTCATGCTGTGCAAAATGTTTAACCAATGCCACAATAATACTTTCAAATCCCATGGATCTAAAGAAATATATGTTTTAGTTTTCTAGTGTTTTGCAAGAGCAAATATTGCAGCCAACATCAATAATGAATTTGTTTTTCGTGTTTTATATATCCCGGGAAAAACAGACAATACAATTGTAGTAGCTGGATTTATGGAAGGCTATTTAATAATGTTTCAAATTTATTCAAAAACTTTAATCAGAATGAGTCACTAGATAGGCACTGCCATCAGAGATAGTACATTTCTTCCACATCAATTATTGCTCTTCTAACACAATATTTGTTTGTTTTTAAAAAGAGTTTTATGCCCAATATAAGCACCTCTGGGTGGCTCACAATATAAAAAGACTTTTAGGAATACAATATAATTTCAAGACGGTATATTAAAATATATGAATTATATTTTAGCTAGATTTGGTGAGCTGCCAAAATAGATTTAAATGGAAAAGCATAAAGAGCTGATTCATCATGTTCAAATCCTAAATCCTCGTCTTGTACTTGCTTACAAAGTTATAAAATAACCTGTTGAATATACAATTCTTTCCATTAATTTAATGTATATGTGTAGTATTCTTCAAACATTGTTTTCGTATAAACTTAAGAAGAAATTATTGTCATATGAAATGCATTATCAATTGAATTTGTAATCCTATAAAGTGTTCTCTCTTCACATTCCTTGTTGGATAATATTTACCCAAGTGTTACAGCTCAGTGAAAAGGAAGGAAAGAAGGAAGGAAGGAAGGAAGGAAGGAAGGAAGGAAGGAAGGAAGGAAGGAAGGAAGGAAGGATCAAGACATAGAATTGCTTTTATTTTTATCCAGGCTTCTAAAGCAATAAATTGCTCAGGTAGTAGCATAACTTGTAGTTATGCAATTATTATATTTTCCTGTTCCCATCTTAAAAATCATGTAGAAAAAAAAGATGGATTGTGTATATTGAAAGAAATAGCATCAGGAAGGGCCAAGTGACACTGAATTTAGAATGGCAGAGAAAAGCTTGGTTCAAATCAGTCCCTAATCATGGAATTGTAGTGTTGAATAAAAATTGTAGCCGGTTAACTTTTCTGCTTGCTGAAATCAGTTGCAACTTGCTGAGAGTGAAAGTAATAGAGAAAACCTAAGCTATTGACCCACAGCATTATCATTACTAATAGTTAACAATCTGAACGATAGAACTCTAATCATGTCCCAGAAGAATAGAGACGTATGTATGTACTTTCCTCCCAATAGACAAGAATTTTATTTGTGTTTGCAGAACAGATGAATTCTTTTGTCTCATACAACAAACCATTGGCAAATTGTAGGCAGCTGTATAAGAACAATGAGAATGCTTGCAGAACAGGTGAAATATTTTTTCCAGATGTAATGGACTACAATGCCTATTACTTGTTTTGTAACATCTTCCCTAGTTTTGCTAGTGATTTCTTGTAATAGTTTAAAATTCTCTAATATACCGGTAAACTTTGGCTAAAATGATTTCTTGATTACATGCCATCATTTTTGACTTTTGGCAATAACATAGATTTTCTCGATGATAGTCATAACCTGCTCCTTCAACTCTTCTCCAAAGTCATCACTACTGTAACTCTTTCCCTCTATCTTGATGCTGGTCATCCCCTTCTTCTCTTTCCTGCCATCCTTTCCAGCATTACAGCCTTCTCCAGACAATTAGGTATTCTCATGAAATGTCTGAAATATTTATTTTTGTCATTTGTGTCTTATGCAAGAATACTTGGTTGATTTGTTTGATGATCCTTTCTTTTTTGTATTCTTTAATACAAAACATCAATATTCCTGTTATCTTGCTTCTTCAACTCTGATTTTCACTTCCCTAGACGGACCATCATTGCTTACAGAATTATGTTCTTTAGAGGTATAGACATCCCATCATTTGAATATCTTTTCCAAGACCTTCATGGCTGCTCTACCAAAGTGTATGCTGCAGTGTATTTTTTGACGGCTGATTCCTTTACTGATGGTTCTTTGTTCCATTTAAGATTCCTTATTCCATTAAAGATTAACACTGTGTCAAAAGAACTATAATTTGTGTCTGTGCGCTACTGCCTCATTTAATCTTTCATTACTTCTTTTTGCTTTAATCTTCCATTATTTCCTTCCACCTTCACCTTTATGCTACTGTTTGACTATTTCTATAAGCATCAAGGATGACTCAGTTTGTCCCCAATGATGATGAGGTTGGTAAAAAAAAGCTATTTTATATTCAGGTCCTAAAGAGAAGTGGACGGTCTTTTAGATTATGAAATAAAGCTGTGAAGAATTTAAAAGTAGGAGAAGAGAAAAATGAACAACACATCCATGAGGACTCTGTGTATAGAAGACACCAGTGGTGGGTTTCAAATTTTTTAGAACCTACTCTGTAGGTGTGGCCTATTTTGTTGGCGTGGCCTGGCAGTCATGTGACAGGGTGGGAGTGGTCACCTTTTAAAATGTGGTGAAACTCATTTAACAACACTCTTGCTTAGAAACCAAAAATGTGACTCAATTGTTATGATAAATTCTTTCTTTCTTTCTTTCTTTCTTTCTTTCTTTCTTTCTTTCTTTCTTTCTTTCTTTCTTTCTTTCTTTCTTTCTTTCTTTCTTTCTTTCCTTCCTTCTTTCCTTCCTTCTTTCCTTTCCTTTCCTTTCCTTTCCTTCCCATTGGGTCACTGGCAGCGGCGGGCCAGATTTACTTCCAGGTACATCGGTGGAACCCCCTCTCACCGGTTCTCTAAATTTCACCAACCGGTTCTTGCGAGTAGGTGCGAGCCTGCAGAAACCCACCACTGGAGGACACTATAATCAATCTCTTGCCATGCTCTTATCCACACATAGAATACCCTTGTACCACACATCCATTCCAGTTAAGAGTTAATCAATTTTGACCACTTCTTTCTTCATCAAGACTATCTCAACTACATGCTTTCCAAGGAAAAGAAAGAAAAACCACACAAAGAAATTACCTTCTACCTACATCTGACTGTTGAAACTTGTTTCAGTGCTGGTGGTGGTAAACAATTGTCCACCTTACCTGCAAGCAGCAGAAATGCTTGGAGCAGGTCAGTCCCTGTGAACCAATAGTCCTGTCTTCATTGTCTTCCAATGAAATGACAAGGTCATGGTATCATTGTGGCACCATTTTGTATTAGCAAAGGTACTTTTTCCATTGCATCTTTCATTTGCTACTATCTTGACTCATTCTAATGGTAGATCCAGCACATACCTGGTTCAGAATTTCAGAATTCAATTGTCAACTGAATTTTCCTTCCTTTTCCAAATGCTTCCAAGAGAATCCAGAAGATAATTGTGAAAACTTTGTTGTAACTACCCAGCTATGGAGTCTTCTAACATAGAAACTTCATTACCATATAGTTTATATTCTTCTTCATGTCAAGTCAACATACTTGTATGTTTTACAAGAATCTGGACAGGGAGATCTTGTTTTTTTTTAATTGATACTGAAGTTTTAAGTGATCTGTCGTTTTTTTATGTGTAATACTTTTCTGTCTTTCATTTTATTGTTTAAATTTGATTATTTTCCATTGTATGTTTATCATTCCCTGGGCCTCAGGAATGGATTTTTTTTGCCTGGGCTTACTCCAATTTCACTAAAGCCAACAAAAGGGAAACAAAGACAGAAAACAGCATTATTTTCTTTTTCATACATGCATGCACTAAGTTTTCAAAATGCTGATCTGACTCGTTCTCTCTTATTCTCTCTTTCATGCTTAGACATTTATAATAGTTATGCAAGGTTGTTGTTTGTTTGCTTAGATTGCAATCATACATAATTACCCAAACATCTGAACTTATTCTAAGTAAACTATGTAGGAGTTTACATCAAAATATTATTTACTCCTGGCTTCCAATTAAGAAAATTAAAACAAAGGCCACGAAGAACTCTTAAGTTGTGGTTGGTTGCTGATTCTAACCCCATCCTTTATCACTTCCTTTTAGTACATTGTGTGCTTATCTTTCTTACAAGATCTTCCCTCTTTTTCAGTCATTTCACTCTTATAACCCCTGCACATGGTGCAGGGATTATTCCTTTTTTTACTAGTTGGATTTCTGATTTAGTAGTTTTGGATTTTTTTTTTTTTAGTAGTTGGATTAACTGCTATAGATAGACCAAAATTTAGAACATGACACTATGATCATTGGAAGCTGACTAGAAAGTGATGAGATGTTGCCAAGATGCTGCAACCATTATAAATACATATTGATTGCCAAGGAGTTGAATTTTGTTCATGTGACTGTGGCGAAGCTATGAGAATTGATCATAAATCACTTTTTTCCAGTGTTGTCGTAACTTT
The DNA here is from genome assembly GCA_039707465.1 of Rhabdophis nuchalis. NCBI lineage: Eukaryota > Metazoa > Chordata > Lepidosauria > Squamata > Natricidae > Rhabdophis > Rhabdophis nuchalis. Next base: position 43,750,190 of record CM077644.1, on the reverse strand, counting down.
GAATGGTCACTAAATATAGTTGTAAATCAAGGACTACCTGTATTTTATTTGCACAGGAAAAATGTGGATAACCACATGGATGCAATGAAATATAGGTAACTTTTAATGAGATATTGTATAGTAGGCATGTCCAACCTGCAGCCTAATGGCTGCATGTAATCCTGGGCAGCAAGTAATGTATCTGTACAAGTTTGTAAACTTTTAACATTATTATGTGATTTATACACTTTAACCATATGATATATTTTATATGTAGCCCAAGACAATTTCTCTTCATTCAATGCATCTCAGGCAACTAAAAAGTTGGCCATCTATGCTGTACAGGAAACTCTCTTCTGCCATTTGGTGTCTATTCAAAATTTTGTAACCCAAATTTTTTAAGCCTGAAGAATAAAGACTTTTAAGCAATCCAATAATATGTAGAGAGTATTCTAAGGGGAAGGAGCGGGAGAGAAGGAATATTATTTTGGGTGACTAAGAAAGGGGGACTAATGATGTCCTTTTTTGTTTTGTTCTATTATGCTTTATTTTGTTTTGTTACTTAAAATAATGACTTGCTCTTTCAGTGCTGCTATATCTTCTCTGGATAATTCAAAAGAACTGCAGGACAACTTCTTTGTGTACATAGTTCATGAGAATAGTGCAAGCACAGCAAATCAATATATAACATTTTGTTAGCAATTACATCAGTGTCCCAGTTTAGAAGAATGGTCACACTTAATGTGATCTTAAGAGGGTACAATAAGACAGTGTGTGGCTTGAACTGCACATATTGTACTGTCAGAAACATGATTGCATCTGACTCACAAGCAGTCTCAAAAGAAACCAGTTATTCTTTTTCAAAAAAGAGCTGGATTTCATGAATTCTGTTCCAAATATATTTGAGAAGTATCAGTTGACATCATTCAACTCAACTATAACATGAAAAAGCTGCAATAAATTTAGGAATAAATGCCACTGCAATCCAGAGACTTGGAATAAGTTGCTGGAATTTTATGGTAATACTCTTAATAGGATTCTACATTTATTATATACAGTATATATTTAAGGGTAAAGGCATATTTGGGTTTGACTCTTTGTGACTTCATTTATTCTATTTTCTTGCCAACATTATGAACAGGATTTGCCACTATCTTCTGAAATGAATCTTAACTTTAGTCTAGCTTATGCATATAAATTCACCCAATAATTGAGCAGGGTTGACCTCACTTAGTTTCTGAATTCAGTCAACTGCTTTGGTTGCTAGTTTTTAAAATCCTCAACATGAAATTGTTTCTAAGGACTGATGGGACAATCGATATAGAGTAGTGATATGTCCTTTGCATCTAAAACACTTCTCATGTTACGGTATGTATAGGACGTCTTTCATGTTTCGAGACTGCCTTACCTGCATTTCTTGGTAAACGCATTAAAATTCCCAGTAGACTGGAATTCCAATTAGGTTAGAGTCATATCTTCAAGAATTGGTATTGGAAAATAGATATTGTCAACAGATTTGAAGAACATAGATATGTTTAGCAGGCCTTTCATATTTCAACACTGTCTTATCTGCGTTTCCCGAGAATAATCCTTTCTACTGGAATTCCAATTAGGGCTAAGGTGAGGATTATAAGTAGGGCTAGGGTTAGGGTTAATTCTTCATGAATGCGCCCAGTAAAATAGATAACACCAACAAAATTTTACAGCACTGGTTTGCTTGGAAGGTCTCTCATGTTTCAAGACTGATTTATCTGTGTGTCTTGGTAAAATACATGGAAAAATCCCGTTACTAATACTAATATTCCAATTAGGGCTAGGGTTACATCTTCAAGAATCTATAATGGGAAATAGATATCACCAATAGATTTGTACAATATTGATATGTTTAAGAGGCCTCTCATTCAAGACTGTCTTATCTGTGATACTTGGTGAAGTAGATGGAAAAATCCCAGTTGCCTGGAATTGCAATTAGGGCGAGGTTTATGCTTATAATGAATTCTTAGTGAAAAAGAGATATTGCCAGTAGATTTGTACACCATTATATGTTCAGGAGGCCTCTCATATTTAGAGACTGATTTATCTGTGTTTCCTGGTAAAATACATGGGAAAATCCCATTAGACTTGCATTCCAATCTGGATTAGGGTTAGGGTTGTGATTAGGATTAGAATTAATTTTAGGTATCCATGAATTTAGAATGTAGAAAATAGATTACATTGATTAGTAGTAGCTATGGAGTTATGTCTCCAGGAATTGGTAATGCAAAATAGATATCAACAATATATTTGTAGATTATTGGTATGCTGAGGTATGCCTTGTTTTGAGACTGCATTATCTGTGTTTCCTCATAAAATACATGAAAAAATTCATTAGATTGGAATGCCAATTTGGGTTATGGCTAGAGTTGTCATTAATGTTAGGGTTACATCTTCAAGAATTCCTAAAAAGCAGTCATTAAGTCAATAAATGAAAAAAGTCATGAATTAAAAAATCATTAAGATTCCTATATTTTCTGTTGCTTGACATCATAATAAAATTCACTCAATATGATATTGAAGGAAAGCTCTAAATCTATGATGGAGGAATCAAACTCTAGAAAATTTAATGGCAGCCAAATGTATAAAATTTGAAAGAGCTTTTTTTTTAGAGTTTGTTAAAAGCCATCATAATAATTTAATGGCCTTGTTGGCACAATGGTTAGAATCCAATATTGCAGCCTAACTCTGCCTACAGCCAGGAGTTCAAGGTTGGCACAAGGTTGACTCAGCCCTCCATCCTTTGATAAAATGAGGACCCAAATTGTTGGGGGAAATATGCTGATATTGTAAACCACTCACAGAGTGCTATAAAAACCTCTATGGAGCAGTATATAAGTCTAAGTGCTATTGCTGTTGCTTATAATTGGAGGATCTCCAAAGAAAGAGATATAAAACCCTAAGCTACTGTCTGTTTAATGTGGCAGGCTGAATGCTAATTTCAAATAATATAAATTAGCATATAACTTGCTCTATCAAGCATTGCATAACCTTTTAATGATAATTTATCATCTTCAGTATCAAAATGCTAACAGCATTGTCAAAACTCTTAGTTACATCATTTCATTTTATCACCATCCCTTCCTGAAAATATTTATAAGCCATATTAGCACTAAGCCTTTACAAAAACAATACATAAAAACCAGAACTACCAGTCCCATTTAGATACAATAAATAGGTAGAGCTTCCAATGGTGATCATCGTTTCAAATCCTGCATGCTTCCCAAATTGTCTTCCTCCCTCCTGCAGCATTCCCTATTCTAGGAATAGGAAATGGTTCCTATTTCCTGCCCATTTACTTGGCACTGTTCCTATTGCCAGCCCATTTACTTGGCACTGTGTTTTTATTTTGGTTCTTTTTCTCTTTCAATTTTTAAGAGTCCAAATGTAGTATTCAGCATAGTTGAAATTTGGTCCACAATTGTCTACAGAAATAATGGCTTTCTAAGGTGTGAAGATGGTAGCAGGGTTTCAACTTCTTCAATATTCCTATGGGTTACCCAGAATTTTAAAACAGGGAAAGAGAAGAGAAAGCGGGGAAGAAAGAGAAAGTTGCAAGAGGGAAAGCTGAACTTGAGCACAGAAGAGGGGAAAAAAATGCATTGGCAGGAAGAAGAAAAGCGCACTTCTCTCTCTTATTAATTATACATCCCTACGGCCGATCCGCTCCCACAGAGAGGGCCTTCTCAGGGTGCCATCGGCCGGACAATGCCGACTGGCGACACCCAGGGGAAGAGCCTTCTCTGTGGCGGGCCCTGCCCTTTGGAACGACCTACCCCCTGAACTTCGCACCATCTCCGACCTCCGCCTCTTCCGCCAGTGTTTAAAGACACATTTGTTCCATTTAGCCGGCCTAGCGTAACCTCCACAAATGACTATTTTAGACAGTTTTAAATTTGGGGATTTTAATTTGTTTTTAGCGCAGGATGGGCATGAAATAAGTTTTTTAAATTTTTACTTGATTTTGTATTGTATTTTAAATTCCTGTGCGCCACCCTGGGTCCTTTTGGAGAAGGGCGGGGTATAAATTTAATAAAATAAATAAAAAATAAATTAAAGACTAATGCAGCAATTTCAAATGGGAAGTCCTATAAACTCCAGTTCTACATCTGATCAGAATGTACTTGTTCAAAATTGCTAATTAATTCCTTAGAACTTCTTTGTGGCCACATATAAAAACGCAGTCAGCAGCAGGAGCTTTTGGGTGGTGACTTCATTAACATGAAATACTATAAGAAGGGAAGCTTATCTAAGCTTGGTTAACAATGGTTAGGAAATATTATACACATTTGTTTAGTTTTTCAATTGGATTGTGTAGATCTTGCAGATGTAAGGATTTTTGATAATGTATATTTACTGTTAAGTTTTTTTTAATTAAACTAATTTTATTGTTTGGCTTTTCCTTTGATGTATCATTAGCCCCATTATATAATAGAAATTGTACATAAATAAAATAATGGAGTTCTGAAAACTGAATTATAATTGAGTTACATTTGCAATTCCACTGAAAATAATAAGATACACGACAGATAATTATAAACACAATTTTTATTTTTATTTTATTAAATTTATACCCCGCCCTTCTCCTTGTTAGGACCCAGGGCGGCGCACAGGGATGTTAAAATACATACAAAATATATAAAATATATGAAATTTAAAATACTTATTCTAATAAATAATGATTTCTGGCCATTAGAGATACCGTATGCACTTTTAAAATTACAATTATAAAAATGTTTTCTGGTCCAAACTAAGGACCTAGTTATTTAAGTCAAAGATTTGTACTTTAATATTGGAAGAAAGTTGTATGACTCTTCCACAAATCCTTATAAAAGGAAATATTGACTTACTGGGACAGAAAATTAGAAAGGACTCATTGGCTCTCTTTCCTACAGTCCAGGAACGGATATAATTGCTTTGCCACCTATAGTCAGTCAGCAGGAATACAATTATTGCAATTCCAGATGCAGAGCTATTCCATCAGGCCTGCTGAGAAAAGACAACAATATAGTAATTAAAGCCATTATTAGATAAAGCAGACATTTCACAGCAGCCATCAAGAGCTCTAGCTCCTGCAGCTATCCTGGCCACAGTCATCCAACTGGCTTTGCTCTTTGTTGAGTAGCAAGCAATTGCCATAATCACCTCATAAATGGTGGCATTTTGTTTAAGACAAATGATTTTTAAGCCTGAAATAATGAGCTGCACTTAATAGATAACCAGGAAAAACAACACAATCTTATGAGACTTAAAGAAAACCTGCAGCACTAAGGTTGTTTATTGCTAAACCTAAACATGGAAGGGATTAGTTGGAAGTCCTTTAATAATAAGACAATGTATTGTGGCTGAACTAAGAATTCCTAAGCCCCATCTATGTTTTGGCCTTTACTGTGCTTCCTATGATTTAAGAGACAGATTACAAAAATAAATTTCCATGGTGATTCTATTAGCCTATACATTTCCAATAAGATAACTTGCAATGGAAATCAAGATAGAAGCATCCTGCCATTTCTTTGCTGTCTCATAGCCAATGATGAAATGAAAACTCTTGTCTTCATTCCCCCATATGGATGTGCACAACTCATCTATCTGGGAACAGAATGGCTCTCAATCAGTCAGTCTTACACTTCTTTACACTCTTGGAATAGCACCAACCTCAGCCAGCTAATAAACTGTCAGATTTCCTCAGTGCACTAACTCAAACTCTGTAAAAGTTAGTTAGACACTTGACATTAACCCGAACATTGGTTCATTGCACACTAAATTGAAACCACTTAAATTGGTTGATTGTCCTCTGTCAAAATGAGGATGCCACCTCTACAATTTAGGCGGATGCTTCTTTCTTCTACCTTTTCTATTGTGTATCTCATGCCAAGTGCAAGGTAAGAGTTATTACTGATATATTTGGCAAGGAAAATTATTTCTCAATGTAAGCTGCCTATATTTTATTTATTTATTTATTTATTTTATTACATTTATATCCCGCCCTTCTCCGCAAAAGACCCAGGGCGGCGCACAGGAGATTTAAAAAACATACAAAAATAGAACATAAATAATTTAAAATGTATATTAGATCCCAAACCTGTGCTAAAACCAATTATTAATTAAAACCCAATTTAAAACTTTTCTAAAGTCCCCATGGGAGGTTAGGCTAGGCCAGCTTGATGAAAAAAGTATGTCTTTAGACATTGGCGGAAGAGGCGGAGGTCGGTGATGGTCCGGAGTTCAGGGGGTAGGTTGTTCCAAAGGGCAGGGCCCGCCACAGAGAAGGCTCTTCCCCTGGGTGTCGCCAGTCGGCATTGTCCAGCTGACGGCACCCTGAGAAGGCCCTCTCTGTGGGAGCGTATCGGTCTAAGGGATGTATGGGGCACGAGATGGTCTCGCATATAACTAATATGAAGTGCAGTTTCTCCAAAAATATACATTGTGATTTTTCTCCAACGTCTATTTATTTATTAATTTTATATGCTGTCCATCTCACTGTTGCAGAAACTATGGTCATCTTACAAAATAATAAAAAAATAAACAAGATAATGCAAAACTATTAAAATTAAGAATAATTATGGAACTTAAAACCAAGAGGAGAGGCAACATGGGGTTTGGAATCTTCTCTGTATTGCTGACTGTGGCTATCATGGGTTATGGATGATTTTAATTTGTAAAATACCCAGAACTACTTTTGTGAGTTATATCGCCATTTAAATTATTTAAATAAATATATTTTCAAAAAGGACTTTTCTTATACTAAACAAAACCCCAAAAAACTATTTATTTAAAATGAGGGATTTTATTTATAAGTGCCCATCTTAGAGTCAGTGAGTGTTAAGGAGACATTATGAAATTAGATTTCCAAGTAGTGATTAACAGTCCAGAAAGTGTTCACATCAAGTAGCTCTGATTATTAACCTGAGTTGACCTGAGCTCTATTGGAGAAGCTTACTATAGTTATTTTTGTATTTACTTACAACATATTGCAGGTTGAAGCGTTATCAGGAACTGGAACATTCTAGGCATTTTGACATAATAATAATAATAATAATAATAATAATAATAATAATAATAATAATAATAATAATAATAATAATAATAATAATAATAATAATAATAATAATAATAATAATAATAATAATTTTTATTTATATCCCGCTCTCTCTCCCCGAAGGGACTCGAGGCGGGGCACAGGGAAATTAAAAACAAATTACAACAAACAAAATACAAGGTTAAAATCAAATTAAACTTACCCTGCGCTAAAAACCTCTATAAAAAATAAAACTATCCCTAAAAACCCCTTAATATTTTAAAGTTTAAATTAAAATTACCCTAGGCCAGCCAAACGAAAGAAGTGAGTTTTTAATAGCTGTCGGAAGGAGCGAAGGTCCGTGGTTGTTCTGATTTCGGGGGGAAGGTTGTTCCAGAGGGTCGGGTCCGCCACAGAGAAGGCCCTTCCCCTGGGCGTCGCCCGCTGGCACAGCCTAGTGGACGGCACCCGGAGAAGTCCCTCTCTGTGGGAGCGCCTAAGTTGCGTGCCCCATCCACAGGGGTAAGGTGATCGTCCCCTATGGCCAGTGATGGAGTCAACTGGTTGTACCGGGATGCCGGAAACCACAGCCACTCGGTCTTGGACGGGTTGAGTCTGAGTCTGTTACTTCCCATCCAGGCCCGCACAGCTTCCAGGCACTGGCACATCACCGCTAGGGGTGGTTTGGGGTAGATATATACAGCTGTGTATCATCAGCGTAGAGATGGTACTCTACCCCAAAACCACGGATGATCTCACCCAGCGGCTTCATATATGTGTTGAACAGGAGTGGCGAGAGGACCGACCCCTGAGGCACCCCACATAACATCAGTTGTATTTTTCATGGCCTCCAAATTATTATGACACACCCTTGCCCTTTACTTCTGCTGGGATCGAAATTCTGGGATTGATCATTATGATCCAATTTCCAGTAATGGTGCTTTGGAGAAATCCAATGATTGATTGATTATGTACCATTAAGTCACTGTTGACTCTTAGCAACCACGTAGATTTTCTCTGTACATAACCTGGCCTTTCAGGTCTTCCATTGCTGCTTCTCCTCTTCTCCTCCCTTCCACCTTTCCTAGCATTTGAGCCTTCTCCAGAAAGCTAGGTCTTTGTATAATGTATCTGAAGTAGGATAATTTGAGCCTGGTAATTTGTTTCTTGAGTGGGGACTTTCTTTGGATTTTGTCTGTCTGTCTATCTGTTTGTTTTTGCTGTTCATGGTATTCTGAGGAGCCTTGCCTTAATCTACTTACTATTTTGGCAATCACTTTCCTTTGCTTTAGTTTGGCAATTATGTACTTAAATGTTGTAGAAAGTAAGGAGCCACAAAGTCTGCAAAAGATTGAGCATCCCAAAGTCAGATACCAGAAATTGGCCAGGTAGAAAATTGCTAGGAAAAACAGTTTGAAATGTTCTCAAAGAGCCTAGCAACTGAAATTCCATCTAAACAGCCATCTTACTTAGATCGAGACCAGGAACTTTTGCAATAAAAGTCTATGGCTGCGTTCATTTGTACGATTTAATTTCTTTTCATAATGCAACCTAGCAGAGTGGTAGCTATCATTTTGTCCTCAAGCACTTCTGGTAAATAGCTCTTTCCTGAATCGTGATAATGTATATTTGTTCAACATGAAATCTGAGGACATTGGGAATCTGCCACAGAGGATCTTGCTACTAAAGAGAAATGTTTAGACTCCCGGGTGACAGATCTCACCCAGTCGAACCCAGAGGGGGAATTTTCTTTGCTTCACTTAGTCAGATTTTAAAATAGGTTTCCCTACAGCAGTACATTGAAAAGGCACATGAGGACACATAGGAGAAAAGATTGTTGAATAAATGCCCCCCCTTCACTACAGACATCTCCAAATGAAACTAAATGTTGTCCCATTATTCAGATTTACCTGGCTATGTTTGCAATTTTTGTAGCCTTCCCAGCATGCTAAAATGCCATGATGCTAAAGGCTAAAAAAATGCCTTGATACGTCACTTTTTAAATATGGTTTTGAAATTTTAAAAAGAGAGAAAACAAATGCAAACTATTGTAAAGTTGGGAGAAAAAGGGAATCAAAGCAAAAAGTGTAAAAAGGAAAACAGAAAAGAACCAAGATACAAAGAAGTGGCTTCCTCTCCACCCCGCAAAGTTGTAGGTATAAATATACTTTGAATTATCTCTAAAGTTATTATCATAATACTGTTCTTTCTATCATCTATTTTGTCTGATAATCAAACCCATAAGTCCCAAATTATTTTATGCAAAAAATCTATAAGAATTTTCCAGTAACCATAAACGCGGATACTGTCCTATCATTAATCAAAGTCAGTTTGCCAATCTCAGCAAATTCTCATTTTCACCAACCATAATGCTATTGTCAAAATAGATATGAACTGAATTTTTTATCACAGGGATTCTCCCAACAGTGTCCATTTTAATTTTGCCCATCTTTACTAGTTCTTCTTAATTTCATTCTATGTCTTAACATAATTATTTTGAAATAACAGATGGTTAATATTTATCATAGTAATACCTTGTTTTCTCACTCTTAAAGCCAGCATTGGGGAAGTTTGAAAGGGGAGGCGAGGGAGCAAAATCAGGCTTGCAGATTGCTTACTTTCAATTTGTTTTGGCCAGATCATTAATCCAGGATCCAATTAGCACTCTGTCTTTGCCCAATATGTTACCAAATGTCAACCTTTATTTTTGGAATGAACTCTTTGCATTACGAAAGAAATCCATCATTTTTCCCTTCTCCTAATTTCCCCTACATAGTAGCAAAGCTCTACTCTCTCCCTGCCCTGTGAGATCCCCTCACAGTTACTAATGGTTAGCTTTTTGGAGTCTTATGGCCTGTTGACATTCCCACATGTGTTGACATCCTTTGCATCTTATCTCATTACACAGGAAAGGTCTCCCAGTCCACCTCATTTACTGGATAAAGAAGTTCTCTTTAATACTCAATTTTAGATCCCTAATTAAACTGAAGAGCCTTGGTTATAGCTTCCCTCATTGGAACTGAATCAATAGGGATTTCGAATGCTTCAGCTTAACTGCTGCTTAAATATTTGCTCCTTTGATAACAAGGCTTTGGTGGAAAGAATGTGCAGTTAGATTTCAACGTCTCAAAGTCTCAACATAAAATGGTTCAAAAGACATAGCTGAAAAGCAAGCTGTGGGCTATGGGCTTTTTTTCCCCCTTAAAAGAAAGTATGTGAATCTCAATATCTACAAGAGAAACAAAGAGGGAACAGATGCAGCATTTCCCAGTGACAACCAAAGCTGTAGCTTGTTGGTTGTTATTTGTCAGATACCTATTAAAAGTATACAGACACAGAGGTACATATAAACAGCGCCAACCTGCATGCAATATACATAGCAACTGATTTATTGAATGAATTTTTGGAGAACAGGAATGTAGCAAAACAGTTATAAGCAATAAAGCCCTGAACTTTCCTATGGATAGATGGAACAAGGGTTTGAAATGGAGCAGTTGCTACTGTATTTTAATAGACATCCATATTAAAATATATACCACATTCTATCAAGGACCTTAAAGAAAATAGTCATTATCACTAAGGTTTATTTAAAGGCCTAGAGCAGGGGTAGTCAACTTTTTTATACCTACCGCCCACTTTTGTATCTCTGTTAGCAGTAAAAATTTCTAACTGCACACCGGCGGTTAGTAATAGTGATTTATAAAGTAGGGAAGTCAATTAAATTAAAAAAAGAAAAGTGCTTCAGTGTCGGACAAAACCCCTACTGCCCACCATGAAAGCTGGAACGTCCACTAGTGGGCGGTAGGGACCAGGTTGACTACCACTGGCCTAGAGTGTATAAAGAAAAGTGAAATTAAAACATATTATCTTGTACATCTTATTCATCAATATGAAAACCAAGGGATACTTTGAGTATGGCCCATGGTGATGATCTTGGAGTGAGTTTCCATCTTTTTGAATTTAATACTATTAGGTCATTAAATTTTCTTGTGGTCATTAGCATATTCTGTACATTTTGCCATTGGCTGGAAGGGTGTCTTACAGGTACTGTCTGCCCTTGCTTATGTAAGATGAAAGCAACTCTGAAATTTCTAATTTTGCTTTTAGATTAAAACGCATTGGGACAGACAGTATAATAGTGATGAGCATTCTAATAACAGTTGCACGGAATTTTCCCCTTCATTTAGGAACTCAAGGCAGGCTATTGCTAATCATACCAGCAACCCATCCAATTATAATCATGCTATCCTGACTATACTAATATCTGCTGTTATCCCCTGCATTTATCTAGGGAGTCTTCTTCTATTCTGGGCTGAATTTGGTAATTATGTTTCATTTATTTAATACTCAACAAGCATAGGCTACTTCATATAATTCTTAAAACAAAAACCCTCCAGGAAACCTGATGAGCTACAGAGTAGCTTATATGCTTGCATTTAATAGGACAGTTAACATTTCACAGGGCTGTTAACATTTCAACCAGTGGAAACCATGTCAGAACTACTTTTCTTCTCCCGTGAGTAAACTCTTGATGCTAGGAAAAGAAACTCTCACTGTGTGTTGTTGTTTAAAGGTTGGTAAAGGTAGTCTGTGTCATTTATGGGGGGGGGGGGATACTTTTTATGAGTAAATGGTACCCCAAGTCCAGCATCATCCTGCAATTGCTCTAAGCCCAATAACATTATCTTCTGACCTGCTCATATTTCTATCTGGTTTAAAATCATCCCTAATGCAATGAAACCACTGACATTGATTTGTCTGCCCACCAAAAATTGCATAAAATATATTTTTCATTTTGACATTTTCATGCCTAGCGCTGTCCTTTGAAAACGAATGGCAAGAAGGGACAAAAGACCTTCTAGAATTGCTGGTTCATTAGTACAGGTGATTCATCCTTAGGACTGTCAAAATAAGGAATAATGAGCGAATAATGTGTGTGTCATAAGTGAGTGAGAGGCAAACGTTATCTATGAAATCAGGGTTGCATTACAAAATATATTACAAAATAAGAGATGTCCATTGCATTTCTGTAAGCCTAGTTTACAGATGATATGCACCTCGGTGGCACAGTGGTTAGAGTGCAGTACTGCAGGCCACTTCTGGCCACTCTGCTGACTACTGGCTGTCTTCAATTTGACAGTTCAAGTCCCAGGCTCAAAGTTGACTCAGCCTTCCATCGTTCTGAAGTGGGTAAAATGAGGAGCCAGATTGTTGGGGGCAATATACTGACTTTATAAAACTGCTTAGAAAGGGCTGTGAAGCACTTTAAAGTGGCATATAAGTCTAAGCACTATTTCTATATTTAAGAGCTACATAGGCAGGCAGGCAGGCAGGCGGACACATTTGCACTGGAAATAATAGGGAAAAATGAATAGGGAATGGGGGAGTTCTGGAAACAAACTATTTATATCCCCATTCTTAACCATTCCAAACTGTCTAGGATTGCGATACCCTAATTTGGCTGATGTTTTGCTGAATTTCAGCAGTGCAGTCTGAGGATGGAATGGGAATACACGTTGTCCACACTTGTAGTAAGGAAAGTCTGTTTTAGGGTTCGGTTAGAATGTTAGATTATGCTCATTCTTAATGGATAGGTTTCACAATGCTTTCAACTGTATGCCTCATGTAGCTCTTGATTTGTCACTTTCATGGGAAATCAGTCTCTTCTTTTATCTCCCCTTTGGGAGACAAAGCAATCTCACCAAAGCTAAAGAGAATCAAATTTATTTTTTCAAAGGAAAAGAGAGAATGTAAACATTCCTTTTTTATCTTTAAGTACTATCAAACAATAGCTTTTAGTCATGATACAGATAAAATATAAAGCTTTTCAAATCAAAGAATCTTAAGAGGACCTTCCACAAGGAAAAAAAAAAGTAAAGTTAAATATAAGGCTTTAGGCAGATTATGTTGATTTGTTCCTAATTGGAAGAAGTTCCATTGTAAAACAAATTCCAAATGACATAAAACACACAATTACTAAGTTTGTACAGAAAAATAAATACCAGAGATAAAATAGCTTTAAACAGCTTAAGCATATAGAGTAACGGTAATTAAACAACGTACATTTTTTAGCAACTTGTTACTATTTCCTAGAATGTGTGAATTTAAAGTTCTGTGCTTGGTTTCTTGGAATTTTCCAGCATCTTGTAGATTGTCTTTGATCAGCTCTCAGAGGGATATTTTTTCCTCTCTCTTCTTTTTATCTCTGGTAGCCAGCTTCTTCCTTTGCTCTCAGATGGATCAACATGTTTTTACCTAACAGAAAGGGCAGACTTTAGAGACAGTATCTCTGCTGTTATGATCTCAGCCTATGCCTTCCTTGGGTACAGTCTACTAGAGAGAATGGAGTGAGTTCCCTCACCAGGAAACAAGCTGACATTCTTGTATACAAGTCGCATGACAGCACCTTTTAACATTTCTCTATCCCTATAATGCTGGCCTTGTGTCATCCCCAGGCCATGAGCTACATAATCCTGTCCTGATGGTTTTTGTATCATCAAATACTCAATCTCTGCTCCTTAAATGGCTACAGTCATAAAATATATAGCCTTTGTATAAAATATATAGCCTTAGGGCAGTGATGACGAACCTATGGCACGGGTGCCACAGGTGGCACGCGGAACCATTTCTTAGGGCACACGAGGCATTGCCCTGTCAGCTATAGCGTACATATGTGCGGTGGCCAGCTGATTTAGGCCTTCTTTTGAGGTTGTTTTCCCCCCTCTGGAGGCTTCAGGGAAGCTCCTGAAGCCTCTGGAGGTGGGGGGGAGGCTGTTTTCACCCTCCCCAGGCTCCTAGAAAGCCTCTGGAGCCTGGGGAGGGGAAAAAAAGCAGGCCAAAAGCAGGGGGTCACGTACATAGCATTATGGGTGTAGCATGCCCACGCATGACCCCCCTACACTCCTCCCGCTTTTGGCACGCTAGCCAAAAAAGGTTATCCATCACTGCCTTAGGGTAATTGAAATATGTGTTTTGATAATGATATCAGTCTCGATTGTTGATAAATTTCTATAGTTGGATCTAACTGACATCAGGAATAGTAGGAAATGTAGAATCTGTCCGCTCTCAAAAGTAGAACAGATCTGAAAAGAGATTCAACATAAAAACTATCCTGTTTCCCCAAAAATAAGAACTCCCTGGATAATAAGCCCAATCAGGTTTTTGAGTGCATGCGCTAATATAAGCCCTTCCCCAAAAATAAGTCTTCCCTGAAAATATTGCAACACAGCAGCAGCCATGAGGTGACCATGCTCGCTGCCTTCTGCATCTCAAAAATAATAAGGCCTCCCCAAAAATAAGGTCCAGCACTTATTTCGGGGGGGGGGGTGTTTAAAAGAAAATAAGACCCTGTCTCGTTTTTGGGGAAACACAGGTACGACTATACTGACAAAGATTTACAAAATCTTTCAAGTCTGCATGTATTTTCTATTCCTCCTCCTTAGACCCCAAAGAGTCAGGGAGAGCTAGTTTGAATATCTTTTTAATATTTTTTCCTTCCTCTCAGGGCTCAACTCATGCTTCTACATCTGTTGCCTTAACAGCTTCTGAATAGTTTCTCCATAGTCATCTCCATGGCTCCACGCAATATGTCCTTGGTTATCCATCAATCACCATCCTCAAAATGCTCATCTGTCTATCCATGCAAAATACACAAGGTAATGACAAGAAACAGGACAATATATCATTTTGCCAGCAGAATATTCAATTGCAACATAAAAGATTGAGTTGCTACTATGGAAGTAGTCTGAGTCCCATCCTGTGGGAAAACGGAAGTGGACACTGAGACCACAGAAAGTGATAGACTATCAGCTTTTTTTCTTAGCAGTTTCCACATTTTAAGTAGATTCCACAGATCTTTAGAGAGTTTTTCAGTCATATTGCAACCATTTATTTACCTGCTTGCAGGAATTAAAGTTTATAAAAAGTATATTATATTAGTCCATGTGGAGGGTCAATTTTTAATAATTAATAGGTTGCAGTAAGTGGGACCACCACTTTAAATATATAGTATTATGGCAGCAGAAGATGCCTAATATGCTTAATATGCTTACAGCACAGACTTTCCTTGTTTATAACCGGAGTTTCGAATGCCAAACATTTATCAAACAAAACTCATCTCATTTTTAATGTTGACTCTTCTGAGTTTAGGCTTAATTTAAAAATGGAGTAGCTGTAAATAAAATTAACTGGTTTCCTTTCGCACTATACTAATAATCACTGATACATTATGAAAAGTGCATATGATGTAGAACAGAAAAAATAAATTGGAGCCTGAAGTTAACATGGTACAGATGTACATTTAAAAGAAATGTTTTGTAACCAGAGGTCACAGGGGATGAAGGGATATAATGGCATTAAGCATGGGGAGAGTCAATTGTGCGTTGGTAATTTAGGATCTCAGAAAACAGAAGAGTAATATTATTAAATAAACTGGGAAGTAATCATATTAGCTGCCCTTAATTGATTTAATGCAGATCTTATCTGTGTCTTGCCTGTCTTATTTTTCTGGTGCATGTGTTTCTTAGAGTATGAATATTCCAGCATGATATTCAAAGCCCAAGTACTACCCTCAGATGTACGTTTGGTTTAAGGGAAGGGTAGTAGTGAGTAGAGATGCAACTTGAATTTGAGATCTCCCAGCATGACATACTTTTAAAATCTTTTTATGGCATTTGCAAAGTAGGAACATAAGGGCTCTGGAAAACCAGATGCTAGGATTCCCACTTTTAATCTTTGTACCAACCAACAAACAAAAAGTTATAAAAATTCAGTAAAGTGGTCTTAAATGTGATGATAGAAATTGTCAACTTCTGATAGTAGGAAAAGCCCTTTTTTTGCTTTTATTATTATATCTGGACTTTGAAGAAGCAGGATAGAAATAATATTGATGTTTTGAACTTTCACGTTGAGAAGATTTGCAATACTATGAATAGCCAAGAAATTCAAAGTTCTCACCCAAAGCATAAACAATCAGTCTCAAAGTATCATATCTCAGACACATTAAACAATGGCTGTTTTGTGCACTAGAATCAGAAATCCTTGCAGGTTTAGTTTATTTACATTTAGTTTATTTACATTTATATCCCGCCCTTCTCCGCAGAGGACCCAGGGCGGCGTTACTACAGTGCTAATTTATCCATCTTAGATTTCAACTGAAGAACTAACTTCAAGCTTCAGAACCACAGAGCCCACCGAGTGATTTTGGGCTACTCATTTTCTGCCAAGAGTGCCCCATATAATTTTACTAAAGAAGGGACCAAACATTAATCCACGTTGAGCTCACAGACAAAAGGAAAGATATAAATACAACTAACAGCTAGCTTCAAATTTTCAAATCCCATTACCTCTACTTAGATGTTAAACAACATGGAAGACAAGATAGATTCTTGTGGGAATCTTTAGGTAATTGCTAGGAGACCACATAGACACTTTCCAGGATAACGTTCTCTTTGGTAATGTCTAGAAAAAGACATTCATTTCATTAAGAGAAGAATCTTCATTTCCTGAGGCAATATATATTGAGACAGAAAAAACCTTTTTTCTTTCATTCAAGAACATTCATTTCTTACCAGAACACACAGATGTTGCCAGCATTCTCTTCAGTAGTACAACTTTATTAAATTTTATTTATCATCTCAACAAGCCCTTTTCCTGAAGATATCCATGCAGGAGAAAGGATCATAGGCCACATAAAAACCAGTTGAAAGATACAAGGCAATTTCCTGTAATCCTAAATGTTTGCTTTATCTTGAGATTGTTGCTTAGATTTTCTTTTTGTTTCAAATATATGAAAGTGTGTTGTTATTTCAAATGATTTGTCCATCTAGCTCAAGGGGGCATAAAACACTGTGTTCAGAATCAGTGCCTTAAATTATTAGGAAGGAGGATAAGGACTGCTGTGGCTAAAGCCAAAATTCAAAACAGGTGGAATAATATCAGGCATATTGGTGGGGGCTAAGATTCCCTATTTTCCTGCACCATGAGAATTTACCATTAAAAATGAGCTGGGGAGTTTTATGCAACCTTGAATCTGTAGGTTTAACTATTCTTACTGGTAGTAACTCTCTGGGCTCTAAAGCAGAGTTATTTTCTGTCTTTCTGAAATTGCAGAGCTGTTTTCATGCAAAGCACATGCTGCACATCTGAGCTACAGCTCCCCTCCAAGATAGACAAACATAAATGGCTCTGTGGCAATGAAGCCAGAATTTACCACATGCTGACTGAAAATTATGGCTGCCATGAGCTGAAATAGTTGCCTGAAAGATAATCAATGTCAGAAATCACATAATGAGCCAAGAGCATGCATGGCTCACAATAAACAGACTCAGCTCAAAACTGGCCTGCTGGTTGCTTAGCATTTGAGTGATGCTTTAGCCCAGAGGTTTGCAAACTTGGCAACTTTAAGACTTGTGGACTTCAACTCCCAGAATTCTGTGAGTTGAAGTCCACAAGTCTTAAGGTTGCCAAGTTTGGGAACCTCTGCTTTAGCCTATTACCAGCTATACATTAATTTTATAATGATAGGAAAGAAATTGCACAGCTCTTTATTCATTGTTGCCCATGGCCAGTTGGTTATTTCTGATGTTTTTCAGGTCGGAGGGAACTTTGATTTGATTTGATAACTAGCCCTTGTATGAAATATAATGATTGTATGTCTTGACTGATTGATTGATTGTTGTTACTGAGGGGGTGGAGATTATTGTTTTTATTGTGTATTGAGATTTTATTTTTATAAGCTTCCCATTGACAGTGAGTGAGTGATCATATAAACTCAAACAAACAAATATTTCAGAATAAGTCTAAGAAATAAAATACCAAAGTGTAATCATAAAAAAAAAATAGGGACGTGATGGCTAAGTAGCTTGTCAATCAGAAAAGTTGGCAGTTCGGCAGCTTGAATCCCTAATTCCGCATAAGAGAGTGAGCTCCTATTACTTGTCCTAGCTTCTGCCAACCTAGCAGTTCAAAAGCATGTAAAAATGCAAATAAAAAAATAAGGACCACCTTTGGTAGGAAGGTGACAGCGCTCCATACGCCTTCAGCATTGAGTCATGCCAGCCACATGACCACAGAGACATCTTCGGACAATGCTGGTTCTTTGGCTTTGAAATGGAGATGAGCACCGATCCCTAGAGTCGGAAATGACTACCACATATGTGCGAGGGGAACCTTTACCTCTTAACCATAAAAATAAGTTGTTGGGTTTTTTGCATTATCATTCCTACATTACGGCAGAGGCGTCAAACTTGTGGCTTGCAGGCCGAATGCATCATGTGCTGGCCACCCCACCCTCATTTTAGTAAAGGGGGGGGAGTCACAATACATCATGCGATGACAACGTGATGACGTGAGTTTGACACCCCTGCATTACAGTATCAAAATGCTGAGATTGTAGAACTAGAGTACAACTTTCTGTGTTGCAACTTTTGAAATGTATAAGAGATTGTTTTTGTGAGTGATTAAAGTCATTAATTCACTAAAATGATCGACCCTGCTGGAGCATAAGAAATTGAATATGTGTTTCATTTCCTTATGTTAACCATGGCACAGAAATTTTTTCTTACTATGCCTTAAATCCAATACAGTTGATCTCGGTTAAATCTTCTGAAGACACATTGCTTAAATGAAAGCAATCATAAGCTGGGGAGTTAGCACAATTACCTCCAAGTGCCTACCTGCACTGGCTAGAACCTTATAACAACAATACAATAATACAACAGCAGAGTTGGAAGGGACCTTGGAGGTCATCTAGTACAACTCCCTGCCTAGGCAGGAAGCCCTATACTGTTTCAGACAAATGGCTATCCAACATCTTCTTAAAGACTTGCAGTGTTGGGGCATTCACAACTTCTGGAGGCAAGCTGTTCCCCTGATTAATTGTTTTAACTGTCAGGAAATTTCTCCTCAGTTCTAAGTTGCTTCTCTCCTTGATTAGTTTCCACCCATTGCTTCTTGTTCTGCCCTCAGGTGCTTTGGACAATAGTTTGACTCCCCCTTCTTTGTGGCAACCCTTGAGATATTGGAACACTGCTATCATGTCTCCTCTAGCCCTTCTTTTTACTAAACTAGACATACCCAGTTCCTGCAACCTTTCTTCATATGTTTTAGTCTTTGTTGCTCTTCTCTGCACTCTTTCTAGAGTTTCCACATCTTTTCTACACTGTGGCAACCAAAACTGGATGCTGTATTCTAAGTATGGCCTTACCAAGGCATTATAAAGTGGTATTAACACTTCATGTGATCTTGATTCTATCCCTCTATTTGTGCAGCCTAGAACTGTGTTGGCTTTTTTGGCAGCTGTTGCACACTGCTGGCTCATATTTAAACAGTTGTCCACTAGGACTCCAAGATCCCTTTCACAGTTACTATTATTGAGCAAGGTACCACCTATACTGTACCTGTGCATTTCATTTTTGTTGCCTAAATGTAGAACCTTACTCTTTTTGCCATTGAATTTTATTTTATTAGATAGTGCCCAATGTTCAAGTTTGTCAAGATCCTTCTGTATCATAAGCCTATCTTCTGGAGTGTTGGCTATTCCTGCCAGCTTAGTGTCATCTGCAAATTTAATGAGTTCCCCATTTATTCTCTCATCCAAATCATTGATGAAGATATTGAACAGTACTGGGCCTAAAACAGAGCCTTGGATTACTCCACTGCATACTTCCCTCCATGTAGATGCAGATCCATTGAGGACTAAACGTTGAGTGCGGTTGGTCAGCCAGTTACGATCTGGTGATGATGTTGTCTAACCCACATTCTTCTACTTTATCTAGTAGTAGTTATGGTCTACCTTGTCAAATGCCTTACTGAGTCCCTTCGGGGAGATAGGGCGGTTTATAAATCTAAATAAATAAATAAATAAATACTGAAGTCCAAGTAAACTATATTGAACCTGTTTAGCATTCCTTGATTTAGTTTAAAAAAAATGGAGACAAATTAAATATACGTATGAGATGATAGCTGAAAAGCTGATGGTGAATACATCTAAAACAAATCTAAATACATATGTGAAAATTCTTAATCTCATTCCATGGAGATTTTCCAGTGATAACGTTTCCAATAGTTCATCCTCCTCTGCACCACAGACAAAGATATTCCCTTAAAAATTTAAAATGTGTAAATATTTGCTCATCGAAGCTCTTAGGGTGATGATCAGGAGCCCTTAGAAGGCCAAAGCGTGACATAGTTGAATAAAATTACTCCCAGCTCAAGTAATTTTGATGTCAGTTTGCCTAAAATATGATCGGTAAATACATCCCAAATGTCATTTTGACAGCTATGGTTGGGTGAATTTCAGTTGTTCAAACTTAGACGTATGGTTAAGATACTTTGAAATATGCAATGTCATCTGGGCATTTAACCCTCACACTTTTGGGCATATAATATAAGGATAGACTTAAAAATCTGAATGCATAAGACTCCATTTGTTTTTGAAGAAAGAGTATTAATAGCAGAAGTAGTTTTATTTGTTGTGAGCTTGTTACTAAGTGCAGCACAAACATAGGATAAAACAACAATTAACACTATTAATTATAACATCACATTATAAATAAGAAAAAAATTCTTAAAAGTATTTCACAGAGGCAAAAGGAAAAGTTCTAGAAACGCATTTCTATAGCATGTGAACTCTGATGTGTTTTTAACAGCAAAAGTGCTTAGTGCAGGGTACTTATCAATAACAAGTAGCTGCATTAAGAGATATTTCAGAATCAAAGGACAACATCTTTGTCTAGTTCATCATCATTGTATAAGATACAAAGGAAGGTATTAATCCAACTTGCTTTTAATGAATGAACGAATGATCTACAATGATCTTAAAGTTGTTGAGATGTATTTTGTATGCATACTCCCAATCAGGAGTTAAACCATTGTTTTCAACCACTGCAGTTCCTACCATTTTTCAAGGACAAATCAATGTATACGGCATGCATTAGATTCAACGGGATATCCTCAGAGTGTTAACATATCCACAATCTTTCAAAGACATCGTCAAGAAACCGCACAGTAGCAATTTAATGTCTTGGTTTTCGTATGTTAAAAATGCAATGGTACCAACATCAATCGGTTTTCTTGATTAGCTTTTTCCTATGGAGCATCCCTAAACACTGACTGAGTTTACAGTCAGATCATCATATTGATATTATTTATTTAGTTATTTATTTTCTATGAAATATTCATTTATTAGATGCAACTTAATAAATTGCTTTGAATTAAACAAACCATTGGTCCAAGAAGCTTAAAATTACATTGATTTCCCCAGGTTTCCCATAGCAGTCTTTCTGGAACTGAATCCTGGTCATTTTGCATACCAATAATATGGTTCACTAAATGAGCTGTTGCATTCCATATACAATATATATAAGAATGGCTCAAACTCAGGGGTGAAATTCAGCAGGTTCTAACAGGTTCTGGAGAACCGATAGCAGAAATTTTGAGTAGTTCAGAGAACTGGCAAATACCACTTCTGGCTGGCCCCAGAGAGGGGAAGGAATGGGGATTTTGCCGTATCCTTCCCCTGGAGTGGGGTGGCAATGGTGATTTTACAGTATTTTTCCCCTGACATGCCCACCAAGCCACACCCACAGAACTTGTAGTAAAAAAAAATTGAATTTCACCACTGCTCAAACTTTGAAATTGCTCCCAAACCTAGATAGATAAATTCAAAGTACATAGTACCTGCTTAATGAGACATGTATTTTTTAAATCAGTCATTGCAGCTGGTTATCAACTTATAACTCTTCATTTAATGATGGTTCACAATTGCAACAGCCTTGGAAAGAGTGATCTATAACTTGTATTTGCATAGCTGGTTTTGTGATCAAGGGAGGCCTAAAACTTAAGGTTTCCTGTTTCTAACCTGGTGTATCAAACTGTACCAAACTGGCTATGCATGTCTATATTATTGTTTAATACCTTGTTTTCAATTTTTTCTAAAGTCATTTGGAATTGAACATTTAGATTCAGTGGAATATTCATGTCAACAGCTAAAATTCTTTCCAAGAAAGATAATAATCTTAAAACATGGTCTTAAGAAATCTACCATTCTATTTTTATAGACCTATGAATAATTACTGTATTTACCCACAGATAATTCAAGAATTTTAGATGCCAAAATAACACCACACACACACACACACACACACACACACACACACACACACACACTGGGTTTGAGTTATCTGAGGATGGACTTATCCTCAGTTATAAGACAACCCATAATTTTTTAACCAAATACCATGAAAATATGTTCCACCCACAGAAAAACTAATTACAAAAATTCAAACATACAAACATTGATGGTCACTTAATCTTTGTGTGTTGCATTTTGCATTGCATATTAGTTAAAAATGTGAATTATCTGCAGATGGGCTTATCTACAAAGATATACAGTACTTTTAAACATGCTTATATTTGTCATGTAAATTACCATATTTTATCATGTTTTGCAGGGAAATTAAAACTGATTATTTGGTACATGCTTTTCTTCTTCAATTAAGCTATGTCATAATTTGAGTTTTATTGGTCTCATATCATGGAGTCAAACCATGCTGGCATATGTATTCCATCATCAATTCTAAAGTGTCCTTTAGTTTAGTAAGTGTAAGTACCCCATCAACAGCATATAATTTTAGTTTATGTTACTGAGCAGCATTTAATTCCTGAAAATTCATTTCTTGGTATATCTTCTTTGCAATGCCACTATGAATAATGAATGAGGCAGGAATGAGGCAGAATGTAACTTTCATTGGGGTAGTTTTTTGTGATTAAAAATCATCAATATATTACGTCCTTTTTACTCTTTATAAATACTCTGTATTCATTTAAAAATTATCTTCTTTAGAGATTTAAATATGGAAGACCATTCAAAATAATCAAAATCTTTCTCTGCATTAACAAAGGTCCATTTCTCTTGTTCTAATTTATATTATCACAACATTCACAATGTACATATTTTCCCTCATGCAAGTCTTTGGAACAAATCAAATCTTGTCAGGATGTATTAATTCAGCTAGAAAATCACTTGTTCTCTTTGCAAGTTTGTTATAAAAAGTTTGTGATTCATTCAATAAGAAAATAAGCTCTATCACTTTGATAAATTGGAACGTTTTCTTCCTTGTAAATCACAGAAATAAAAGCTTCTTTCCATGATATAAGGTCCCTGATTGTTGTTGAATTTCATTCATAACCAGGGGTAGCGATTTAATCAAAATTATTGAGAGATTTTGCAATATATTCCAGAGATGCCATCAGGTCCTAAAACTTTGTTCATTTTTAAATGAAAAGTAATTTACTTTTTGAAGACACCAGTTCTTTGCAATTAATAACAATAACAGCAATATTACATTGAAAGTATTGTTTTACAGAGCTTTGGATTCTTTTTGTCTCCATTTTTTAAAAAAAGAAGTTCATCTCATGAGTTCATTTTGTTGCTTGTTTAATTTATGTCCTGAAATCTGGAGCTTCCATATACGTACTTCCATTACTACTGTGAAAGTAAAATTTGCTGCATCTCCTTGTGACTTGATGATTGTGTCCACATAGTTCCCTTGACAACAATCTGCAAATAGTTTAATGTTGTTTCATTCAGATACGAACAGCCCAGATATCCTGTGGTAGTCGCCCAACCAAATGCTAGTAAAGCCCAGGTTCACCTACTTTCTGAGGCAAGATCAAATCAGCCAATTCCTGTCACTCTGAGAACCTATGAAACAAAAGACAGGATCATGGGTATTTTCATAAGTAGCTATGAAAATCTAAAAATAAAAGCAAGAACATGAAGATCTGCATTTCACATGCAATTTCTAAAAGAGATAAAAGATCCTTGGTACTGACCTCCATAAGGAACTGAAAGATGTTCTTTTAGTTGTCTCCTGAGACAAAGTTCATTTCTGTGAAAGAATTGGAAAACTCAAGCTTTATACAGTACAGAATAGCAATTCTAGGGAAAATATTTGAGGTGAAAATTTGCAAAGAAAGTAAGTAAACTGGGAAGGTGCATCATTAATTATTTTAGCTAACAAAATGTAAACATATTGCTAAGTTTGATGCTTTTGAGTGGGTTGGAACTGCTGCCAAATTCAAGATAGAATGCACTGAGTTTCTGCACTTTTAAGTCTATTGGTTAACAAGGGTAAGGTCAGCGAGCTAAGGGACCCTGTGTTGTTGTTTTTTAATTAGTTACTTTGGCATAGTAACACCATCCAGTCAGAAGTGAAGAAGTTTCTTGGATGAGAAGTGAAACATCTTCAAAGAAAAACAAGAAAGTCCAGTTGCCTCTTGAAAAAGCACCTTTGGGTTATTCTCATTGTGTTCCTTTGTCCTCATTTATTTTATTGTTCTATTATTTTATTTTTATTCTGTTTGCATTCCTTTTATTTTTCTTCCTTTTTATTATTGTAAGTCGCTTAAAGTAGCCCCATCGTGAGACAGGTGGCAAATAAACTTACCAAACAAACAAATAAATACAAATGATGGGTCTTCCTAAATTTAAGTATAAATTGCTAAATTATTTTTTAAAAATCAAAGGAAAAACAATACACTAATCATAAGATTGGTAAGGCAAGTTTATACAAACAGCCTGTGTATTGCACTATACACCAGTGATGTTACCTAGCCTCAGATTTAGGAAATCCCCAGAAACCCAATACCATACCAACAATCAAGCAGTAAATCCCAATCAAGGAACTACCAACTCAAACACACATTCCATTGGAGAAAGAGTGGTAGAACTTGGGGGTGGAGTTAATAGAGGGCTCAACCTAGAACCCCTACATAATTACAAGTATATTAAGTCTATCCCCTCCCTGAACCTATCTAGATTAATCTAGATTAATATTAGGCATAAAAGGCCAAGACCACATGTTAAGGTCCAATTCAACTTATTTATTAATAAATACCCTGTGCACAGGAATCTTTCAAATTAACAGTTATCACCTGCTTGGAGATAAATAAGAGTCCACAGAATTGAAGCTGGGTTGGATTTAGTCTGCGTATGGTTAAATAGGGATTCTAGGATGATCCAACTCCATCCCCAGGTTCCTCCATGCCTTCTAATATGCAATCCAAGAGTAATCATCAGCCCAATCAAAGAACTATTAAGAACAATCTTACAACCTTGACAGGGCAAGACACTTGTATAGAAACAGAGAATGAATGCCAATGTTAGAAATATAAGGAAGAAAATTGTAGTCATAACATCATATGACCTTGGAAATCAAAATGAGGCAGGAGACTGACTGATCAACCTCTGCCAGTCCAATTATTTTTTCATTGGTAACACCATTCAAGCAAACAAAGAAAATGATGCCTATGTACTAAGGTATCATAAGGTGGACTACGCAGAAATAAAATTGAGTATATTATTAGGACAAAGCACGCAGATACATAAGGAAAGATATAACTGGAGATTGTCCATGGAACAAATAAAAAATTGCTTATGTGCAAGTGTCCAATCAAGTTAAAACAGAAGAACAAAACCATTCAGCTTCTTTTTTTAAATAATACTTTTATTAAACATTTTAATTACAATAATAAAAGATACCACAAACTAAAGACAGAGAGAATAAAAATGCAAGAAAGCAGAAAAGGAAGAAAATATAGAAAGAGAAAAGAAAAAAGTAGGAAACCAACTTCCCACCCTCATTACAAGTATAAACAGTTTCACTCTTTCACTGTAACCAAATCCATATTTAGAAGGCATCAAGTGCTCCTAGTACCCCAGAATAAACAAAAGGCTGAAATTTAACATGACAAAGAAGGGCAATATCTCCTTTAAAGATAACAAGCTCACAAAGATTTCTTACTTTAAATGCAAAGGCAGTTAGATACTAAGCCAATTTACATGATATCAGATTAGAATAGATAAAATGACTGTAGGGGAAAAAAGGTATAATACAGTGTTAACCGCAAATAAATTTAATAATATTTTTCCAGGCTAGAGGAAATGCCCCCCAAAATAACAACATATTCCACATTGATCATCATCAAATGAGCCAATTTTATGTTCCTTCCTTTTACATAAAAATGAATTGTAATTTTTATATTCATCTTACTCTTTATAGACTCGTCCACTACTTTTTGATATATCAGTGAAAAAATCCTGTTCACATTTTTCCCCATGTTGAAATGTTTTCCATAATAGCGTCTTCTGGTGTCTCAGCTCTTCTGGAAACAGATTCTTCATAAAAATGCATAAGCTGAAATTGTTGATTTAAAGTCTCACTGTAATTTCTCAACAATCTCTGAATGCCATTGTTATGTCTAGAATATCAACACAATTTTTTTCTTTCCCATAAAAATGATCTTATTCTTTAAAATTAATTTCAAAGTTTCAATATTCAACATCAAATCTCCTAACGTTTTCTGAGCCCCTAATCTGATTGAAACTTTCTGTAGTTAAAACCTTTTCTTGCTTAATTTGAATTTACTTTGATTTCTTAAAGTTTATAAAGTTACAGTTTCATTTTCTTATGATAAGGATTGAAGACAGTGATCTGGTGTTTCCAGTCTTGTCACTTTAACTTCCTTAAAACAGTTAATAGGCAATTTCCAAAGGTGATTAACAAAGGAAGTGCAAATTTAGTGTCTTCTGAAGGTTCCATCTGCAGCTGGACAAAGAACAGCCAATTCCCTCAGCTCAGTTCTCCCACACGCTGGTGACCACTGCAGAGCAATTTCCTTGGGGGGAATAAACATATTGAATGCAATGTGGGTAATCTTACATTCTCACTTCCTCTAGAGACGGTTGAAAGAGTCTACCAGTCTGTTGTTTCTTCCCCAGAAATCCTTACCAGTCAATTTCAACAATATTATTTTAAACAAATATTCACAATTTTCAACACCAGGAATTGCTTTTATAGTCCTATATCTCACTGATTTGGAAGCAGAAGAACTCTGGCATGAAAATCAAAGAAATTGTTAAGGTTGAATCTGAGACAAAAAACTAGAAGAAAGAAAACTAGAAGACAAAACATAGTGGAAACAACCAAGAACAAAAAAGAACCCAAAGCCAATAAAACAAAAACTTTGGGAAGGAACTTAATAAAGAATTTCAGGAAGCTGTTAGAAGAGACAAGAAACAGTATTACAATGATATGTGTAGACATCAAAAGTAGAAACAGAAATAGAAAAACAAGGAAAGTCTTCCAAAATAATTCTGAACTCAGAGGGAGATTCTGACCTTGAATTGATATGTTGAGGGATGCCGATGGACAAATAGTAACTGATTAAAAGAAAATCAAACACACTGAAGGAAAAAGTGTATTAACACTTTTGAACTTTGTTCTTGGAAAAGAATTCCAAGATTATCATGGGTACCCAGTAAAACTAACAAATGGATCATCATAAATCAAACTAAAGTTCTCACATGAGATACAAATCCCTTGGCTTAAATTACTATATCTTCAGCATATTATAAGAAGATCCTAGTTTCTCTAGAAGTGTATAATGCTGGAAATGGAAAGAGAAGACATGGATAAGCAAGGTGGATGCATTCAATTCCAGTTGTTATGAAGCCACCATTGGAAAATCTGAAAGGCTAGATTGGGGATATATTATCCTATCTGTGTGATAGGTGCTAACAGTTGTCACCAATTTGATAGCCCATGATCAAAATTACATTTTCAACACTGTTTAAATCATCTAACTTGCCAAATTAAAAATGTTTAAGTTTCAGATTCTCATGACTTTTGAAACCCATTCTCTTCGTTACACTGAGAGTGTATGAAACTACATTTTCTGGGAATACAACCACCACATTTAAAGGTCCCAAATTGAGCGAAACTATAATAAAGTACAGTGTATTCCAAGTATGTATTTGAAAATATCTTATTTTCAGAACCATCTGATAGGTAAGATCGCAAAAAATGTCTTTCCTAACAGAAACTAAACTGTACCTTTCAGCTTGTTTCAATGCCTTTTTGTTTTTGCAGCTGACACAATGTTGTTGTATTAACTGACTGGCTGTTTCCCTTCCTTGTTGCAAAAAAGAAATTGAAAATAACAAAATTATGCCCAAGACAAGTTTTCAAAAAAAGTTACTTTATTAGACTGATGCTCCTGTAGCATGTGGCACGTACAGAGGAAATTAAGACACAAGGTGTGGTGAGGAGCTAGAACAAATTGGTCTTTAGTGGAACAAAATTTCCCTACAAAGTTATTTACAGAAGTCTGGAAAGTATTCAGATCAGTGAGTCAGAACATTAATGCAGGGATAAGAATTATGATTAAATTTTAAAAGTGTTTGTTAAAAAATTGGGTTCCGCACTGAACATATCTTGGTGGAACGTTAATGTACAGTGATTTTAGAACATTTCTGTCATTACAGGTAATATTGCAAGTCTAAAAGCAAAATATTTCAAATATCACTTGAAAGACACAATAATATCCCTGCCAAGTAGATAAAAAGCCTAACAAAACCAAAGGGAAGAAGCTTAGCAGAGGTATTTTTGTAAACTGTCATTCTTAAGACTCTCATGAAAACTCACTATGGGAAACCATTTATACATTGTAACTGATTTCTCTGATCCAGAAACTCTTAAACTGATGGCTTCTGGATATTGGCTTTGCCTACTGAAGAGCTGGCCAGTGTTTTTAAGTCTGTAAGCTTTGCTAATTTGTTTCTCAGTGCACAGTACAGAAGAGGTATTATGTATGTGCCACAAGATGTATATACCCTCATCCTAGCAGCAACATTTGACCTTTGGAGAATCGGATTCAGAATGATAATCCTTATTTAGACCTTTGCTTCCAGGCATGGATCATATGTGCTGGGTGGAGAAAAATTTAGAGAAAGCTGGAGACATCTCAGTTCCCACTGAAATTAATAGGATGGGAAAAGGGTAACAGTACAATATAGTTTTGTTTAGTTCAGTGAAACCAGATGTATTCAAGTTTTCCTAATGCTCATTGTGCTTAAATATTAATCCCCAAAAGACAAGTAAATTGATTTCATGCAATGAAAACTTTGGAAAGTTAATGCAGTAAGATGAGATCATCAATATTTGTATATTATGCTTCTTTTAAAAGTATTGGTTCCATAGGTGGATTAGCAGAGCTCTATTCATGCCAAAACTTTACAAGCTTCATCATTCAGCAGTGCCAACATTAAGTCTTCATCACTGAGCAATGTTACAAATGGTTATTGATAATGCTGGTATTATAGTAACCACATATCAGCAGTCTGGCTACTATGACTGCCACCTTTCAGTTATTCGGCAGCAGCATAGAAGCAGGTACATAAGACATAGCAGGTACCCGGATGTTGAAGATAATGAATGTGCAAGGCTTGAGCTGAAGTAGATTTAATATCAACTGACTTTTGGTATTTGCATTGGAGGGAAAAATACTTGCCAAAATTTGCAGCAAAAGTTTACTATGAGCATGCTGTTCGGCTATGAAGGGACCAAGGGTTTTTGCATGTCCCTGGAGAAATTAAAAAGAATGTTTAAAAATGATTCTAGGAGTAGGAGAGAAAAGATAATGATAAATTCCCAGAAAGACCCATATTAATCTAGTGTAGATAACTTGATTGCTGCATTTAAATATTACAAACCGGCTATAAGCACAGGCAAGAGAGGCAAAAATTTTGAGCAATGGTGGGCAAATGAAAGTAAAATTACATACAGCGCCAGCATGCCATTATTAGCACCCTCAAAATCAGATGAAGATCAATCCCATGTGACAACCTTGTGATTTAACAAAAAGGAAACAAAACTGTATTAGAAATAATTATTGTGAAAATGTTGTAGATGTGTAATCTTTCATTTTTTCAGGGCAGAGGAGTGTAAAAGAGGTTTTGCCCTATTTGAGATTCCAAATTTAAGGAAGTTAATTTTTAAAATAATTGTGGCAAGCTAATTTAATTCAGTGTATTTGCTTTTTGACAAAACCTGAACTACATCCAATGAAAAAAGACCTAACTAGACATAACAATTTTAGCGGGCGGGGAGGGGTGGGGAGGAGAAATGGCAAATCAATATATAAAAGAGAAATAGTTAAAAAAAAGTTCACAAACCTGTAATCAGTGCAGAACTGCCACAGGAGTTCACAGGACCTTAAGCAGCTGAATTCATGCAAAAGGCTCTTTCGAAAACACAACTACCAAAAAATGGATCATTTCTCCCTGAGGAATTAGCAACTCTTTAAAATATACAGAAGGACAGGCTGGGCTGTATTTCACAGATTCCATGAACATCACAGCATGAATAAGAAAAGCTGTAATGTCTCACTGATCACAATAACAAAAGGGTGTTCATATGTCACAAGGAGCCTAATCAAGGCCTTCTCATTTTTCATTCTGCTGTCTCTTTTAAATCTGCATGCTGATGTGCAACAGCTCTCTATTATTTGTCCCTTTACATACACACAAATAACTATTTTACATGTTATTTTATAGGCCAGAGTTCCAGCCTATGCCTTTTCTTTTCTTCTTTTCTTTTCTTCTTTTCTTTTCTTCTTAGCAGCCATATCCAAAAAGTGAAGAAAAAAAAAACACCACAAAGTACATCACCTTGAGAGATAGAAATAACTAAGACAAACACCACTGTAAAAGGGCTTGGTGCCTTTTTTCACTGTGGAAATAAGGAATGTCTGATCCCCATTCTTCTGTTACTCAGCAATAGGTTGAATCAGAATTTAAGACCCATGGAGAAAATATCAGAACAAAACAAAAAGAATTTGGTTGAGGCCCAATATTCACCACTTGATGGATCATGGTGTTGAAGGTGGTTTGGGAGAGGGGCAGGAACTTTGACTATCAAAGCTGGCTGCACGGCCATGCCACTGTGGAAAGAAAAAAGGCAGCTGGTTTTTTGACAACATCATAAGCAATTCACAAAATAACTTAGTTCTTCTATCTGTGTTTAGACACCAATTAAACCCCTGCATAAGTGGGTAGTCTCATTAGTCTAAATTTAAGAGAGGATCCAATTACATTCATGCATTTCTTTCCATGGACCTAGTGGCAATCTCCATTAATATGCCTGGAGGAGTGTACGCACTTGAAAGGAAGTTTGGATTGGATTCAGGCTTAATCATGCTTATAGTGAAACCAATAAATAAGTGGAGGAAAATAAAAAAAAGAGCTACTGGTTTAAATGTTCTACACTAGGGATGATTAAGTCTGGATTTAAAATATATTGCTTTCCTAAATGGAGATTAGCATTTCTGGGATTTTTTACTTTTACTATTTTTTTGCACTATGAGAATAAATCAGTAATGTCTACACTTTGCTGAATTTAAAAATTACAATAGAATGTGTAAAATGGGCGAAAGACATGATGTAGGCCAAGAGGGATATGTTTTTTGCCCAGCTCCTCATTATTAAAAAATACAGCTTCTGAAAACTATAGAAGGAATTAAGAAGATGATGTCTCTGGAGGAGGCTTTAGTAAAGATAGAGGGAAAGATTCACAGATGTCCACATTGAATCATAGGATGGAGATTATTGTTACAGACTCTGAGAAAGTTAAGGCTTATACAGGATAACAAGCTGAATTTAAGCAACCAAGGAAAAATTTCAATGTGCTAGTGAGCATGCCTAACACAATTTACAAAGTTGTAACTACTATTATGTATCATTTCCCCCAAATATCATGTTTATAAGTGGGGGAAAAAACAGTAGAATTTCTTATCCACAGGTTTTCTGTTACCAAGACAAAGGTATAGAGAGAGATGATGGAAAAAGATGGTCTCTATAAATGCAAAAAGGGATATATTAAAATATTCTTTCTATTCTTCTGTATTCTTCTGCATGTATTTATGTATGTATTTTTGGTGTCATTTTGTGTAACTTGGCACTTTTTGATGCTGCTGTTATTATTATGATTATCCTTGGATGGTGACATTGCGTAGTGTTTTTCTTTTGAGAGCAGAATCAGAATTTCATTTTATGTATACAAAAAAAATGACAATAAATGTTATCTCCGTTCCTCTCCTCCCCTGCTCTCCCCTCCCCCTCATCTCATCCAATTTCACCTTTCCTTGCCTTATCTTGTATCATCTTATCTTGTTTTGTCTTTTTGTCCTGTCCTGTCCTATTCTATCCTATCCTCTTACCTTGTCCACATTCTTTACCAATTTCATGCTCTTTACAAACATTGATGTCATCACTCATAATCCCCAGCAAACATATTCAAAGGGTTGAAATGAAATATATCAAAAAAGCTTCAAATTACAGAAGGCTTTCCTATAACAGAAAGTCCTCATACTGAAAAACAAGAAAACCAAAGATACTGTTTAAAAGTCTTTAAACAAAGTGAGAGAAAAAGAGGATGAACTGAGCGAGTGAGCAATGATACAGCAGTACAGAAAGCACATAAGGAGAGAAAGGGAGGACTTTAATGATAAGAGAACATTAGAAGAAAGGGCAAAACAAAGCCAATGTAGAGAAATCAATGCATATTAATAAGGCAGAACAAGGTCCCACAGAGACCTTACCAACAAAATACTCTGCAAATATATTAGGAAAAGTTATTAGAAAGGAGGGGGGGGAGAGAAGATGGAAAACTGAATTCTTTGCAAGGGTAAGCAAAATGATGGATGAATGATCAGCTAACTAAGATTACTTAGCAGAAAAGTGTGCGGTTGAATGAGAAGAATGTAGCATGAGTAAAGATGAGAATTATGCTAACAACAGTTGACAAATTGGTAAGGACTTAGAAAAAAATTAAAATGAAACAGGGAAGGCCTCAATTTGTCTACAATATTATTAAAAAAAACAACCCACCAAGCAATATGAATCGGAAAACAATACAAAATGATGACCATAGGGGTTAAAAAGGTCGCTGTAGGCCTGATTACCTAAAAAACCTGAGGTATCCCTAATCTATCCCTAATTCTGTACATTAGATATTCCTATGAGACCATAATTCAGAAATTACATTCCCAATGATGGCTAAATTCATAACTGCTGCCACCTTTGTTTCATATTTCAGTTTAACCTGGATGATAAATCTTAGTCTCTGAGCCTCAATCCATTCCTTCTCAATCCATAATAAATGAATAATAAGTAAGCCTGCTCCTGCACAAAAGCATTATAATGCAATTGAAATATCTGTGGAAACATTGACAATAATTGCTATATTAGTGTTAAAACTAATTTTATTTAAGTTTTTACAGTGTAATACAATAGGAGATAATATAATTACAAAAAGATTAAAAGGCTTCACTTAATTTTAAAAATTAATTTGAAAATTAAATTACGCACATACACATACACAGTTTCTGTCAATTCTCTAAACTGGCGTCTCTGCATTTATTGGGACCATACTCCCAGGATCCCTTTATTCATGTGGCTTGAAATACAAGGTATACACATAGCAGGTCTTCTTCTAATTTTAGCATTGTCTGGAGAAATGCCTGCTCAACCGTTGCCCCTTCTGGGTCATTAAATCAGTCAGAAAAACTGGCTGATTAAGGGAAATAATTGCTTGATTGAGGGCAAAATGTTTATCCACTTTTAAAGGACACTATTAAAGAAACCTTCAGTTGACCTGGAAGTAAAAAATGGACCTTTTCTGATTAAGCCATTATGTTCCTCATGTGCTGGTCAATAACTATATGAAACCACTGGGGGAAGCCATCTGAGTCTTTGAGTAGAACTTCTGGTAGTATAGAGAGAGCAACTATCTTTACCGATTCTTACCATTTAACTTCAAGTAAGTAAATATTTCAAAGATGATCTAAGTTTGATGAAATTAAAACTAGATAAGATGGAGATGTTCTTCATAGAGGCCCAAAGTTTTATGTTGATATTCCATGTCTTTTCAATGGAATTATGCTCTCTGTAACAGACCAGAACCAGAATCATGAAGTACTTCCTGACCCTCGACTGATTTTAGACTTTTAAATACTGGCAATAATCAAGATATGTTTGTACAAATATATCTGCTACATCAGATGTGATTATTCCTGAATTGATCTGATCTGGCAATTGTTATCCATGGCTTCGTTAAAACCTATTTGTGGAACTGCTCTGGAATAGCTGGTTCATAATACAGAGTGCTAAAAGTGGTACAGATTGGTACAGATTATAAAAGGGACAGATTACCAACATAGTACTTTAAAAAAACCAAACTGTGATAATTTAATACATCATGAAATTTCAGTTCAAATTTGTTGAATTTCCTTAACTTACTCAGAAGATATTTGCCCTTAGTTTGCCCTTGAGTTATTTCTCATTTTACTATACTGATAACCTATAACCCTCATTTTACTATACCTATGTGGCAATATTTTTTTAAAATTTGATTTTAAATTATCTAATTCTTAGATAATACATTTTAGTAGGCTCCAGTTCCTAGACATAAAGTCATTGTTGAAACTGAAAATCAGATCAAGTGTGGAAGTAAATAGCATTGTATGGCATATGGCAGAAGCATACTAACAGGCATGTTCAGTTATACATTACTGGCAAACTGTTTTACAGTTATATAAAGCAGTTTCAAGGACCTAGCTATCTGCGGGATCGGATCCTGCCTCATACATCCTCACGACCAATTCGCTCCCACAGAGAGGGACTTCTCCGGGTGCCGTCCACTAGACTTTGTCAGCGGGCGACGCCCAGGGGAAGGGCTCTCTCTGTGGCGGGCCCGGCCCTCTGGAACGACCTTTCCCCCGACATTAGGACGACCACGGACCTCCGCTCCTTCCGTCTCAAATTAAAAACTCATTTCTTCTGTCTGGCCGGCCTAGGATAGTCTCTCTGTCTTTTGGGGTTTTATTGGTGTTTTGTAATATTGCTTAGTTTTAATGGGAATTTTAGCGCAGGTTTGGATTTAATTTATTTTTAATGAAATGTTTATATGTATTTATTGTTTTACTGTGCCTGTGCACCGCCCCGAGTCCCTGTGGGGAGAGGGTGCGGTTTAGAAATATTAAAATTATTATTATTATTATTAAATGTTATGCAAGTTTCTCAACAGAATTACTTTTCAATCATGGCACTTGGAAGGGCTTCCCTCTAGACCAGGGGTGTCAAATTCACAGCCTGCGGGCCAGATGCATCATGCACTGGCCACGCCCATTCCTGGTTTGGTGAAGAGGGAAAAGTCACAATACGTCACATGATGACCCTCTAACAACACAACTTTGACATCCCTGCTCTAGACTGTTCTTATCACTGGCAGTCTTCTAAAAGGCATTTATGGAGAGATTTTGGGATATGATTTTTTTTCCTTTGGTGTTTTACATTTGTTACTTTGTGTTACCATATTTTTCAGCGTATAAGACACACCAGAGTATAAGACGCACCCAGGTTTTGAAGAGACTTTTTTTTTTTAAAGTAGGTAGGTAGATAGAGGGATAGAGAGGGAGAAAAAGAGAGAGAAATACAATACAATACAATACAATACAATACAATACAATACAATACAATACAATACCAGAGTTGGAAGGGACCTTGGAGGTCTTCTAGTCCAACCCCTTGCCTAGATAGGAAACCTACCTCCCTACAGTAGGTAGCGAGAAAGAGAGAGACTATTTATGTAGGTAGGTAGATAAAGGGATAGAGAGAGAGAGACAGAGAGAGAAATACAGTAGGTAGATAGGGGGAGAGGGAAAGAGAGAAGGTAGGTAGGTATATAGGTAGATGGGAGAGAGAGAAATACAGTAGGTATGGAGAGAGAATAGTTAGGTAGGTAGGTACATAAAAGGATAGAGAGAGAAAGAGAAAGCGAGAGAAATACAGTAGGTAGATAGGGAGGGGAGAGAGAGAAGGTAGGTAGGTACTATTAAGACAGCGGTCCCTATGCTTTGTGGCTTGGCAGTCTGGCTGGGGGAGGGAAAGGGGAACCTAGCAGTGTGAACACTGGGCTGGTATGCAGCTCAACTCACGCAAGCAATGGGCTGGTACACCCACGCATGCACGTGCAGTTCAATTTTCAAAATTTAGTTGTCTGCACCCGTGTGTACATGTGTGCGTCAGCCCATCACTCACACAAGTTGAGTTGTGTGCTGCTCACATGGATCGGTTGCGAATAGGCCACGGCCAGTAGTTGACCATGCCCAGAGGTTGGGCACCCCTGTATATAAGAGATATATTTGTACAATTCTATATGAAAAATGTAGAATATGAATGTATTAGGGTAGATTTGTGGCCATATAAACCTGATTGGATATTGTATATCTTATCTTTCATCCAAAAAAAGAGGTGAATTTGGTTTTCCTTCAGCATTTCACCTTTACATGTATCCTGTGAGGAGAATCAGACTGAGGAGAAGCCCCAATATACAGTAAAATCATGTTCATGATTATCTTCAAGAATAAATGGGAATTTCAAGCCATCTGTCCCCAATCTTCATTCAACAATGTACTCATTATACCACAAGGTCCCTAGAAAGAGATACAGTTTTGTCTCCTTCAATGTCTTTCATTTAAAAAATGCAAGAGGTAACAGAGGAGATGGTCTGTACGAGTAGATGGATCTGTGCAGCGTACAAAATTAGTTTCATACTGGTCTTCTGTTAATAAAATGAATTTCTCTTATACAAACTATCAACTTATAGAATAAACATTTTTTTTAAAAAATCTAAGAAGTAATTGTAAACTGTTTTTGTTTAGAACAGTTTGAGATTGATTGCATGTATGATGATTTATTTTTTTAAATGTTTTCATTGTTTTAAATACGTAAAAGAAATTCCTTTTGATGAAGTACCTAGGCTATCACTTGGTCTTGGAATAACACAATAGAATAACAGAATAACAGAGTTGGAAGGGACCTTGGAGGTCTTCTACTCCAACCACCTCATAAGTACTTGATGTATTTTTAGAAAAATAAATCAGTGTCAAAGTTTGAAATTGCCTTATTAAATTGTAAATGTTTTATAGTGTTAAATTGATTATAATCTGTGGCAATGTCAGATATAGACAAGCTCTTTCTACAGAAATCTTTGCTAGCCCTTTGTCAATCAAGGTCTGTTTAATTGTTATTAGAAATTGTTATTATACTTTTAAATAGATCTTGTGTGTAAAGAATGACCCTTGTCTGATACCTTGGTATATTTGGAAGAAGGCAGCATCATAGTAGAAAGGGAATGGGATGGTTCTGCTACAGGCATCACTGACTTGGGGACATTCAACCCAGTTACTGGACATTGCTGTTGGCAGAAATACATAAAGGGTCATTTGCAGATTTCAATAGGGCATTAGTGATTAGCACTAAGGAGTTGTTTCTGTTTGGTTGGGTTAAATCATACTCATTATAGACTTCCTCATCTGGTACCTTGCAAATATGTTAGAAGTGCAACTTCTAAAATTCCTTTGGCCATGTTAGTGGAAAGTTCGAGAATTACAACTACAATGCACCAGAAGGTACCAGCTTAGGTAGGGAAGGATGATTACTAGAGACTACTACCATAGTTCTAATGAAATTCACAGTCAGGCCACTGTAACCCAGCTGTTACTTTTTCCCATGCTAACTCCCCTCCCCATTTTTCTTGGATCATATCCTATGCAATTGCAAGATCAAAAAAAATACCCATGAAACTTTAATCAAAAGCAAGTATAAATATCTTTTTTGAATACTGACTAGTAATAATAATAAGAGAACATATGAAATACTATACATGAACAATTTCAATCTGACCACATTGTGAGGATTTTCTTTCTTTCTGCCACAGTTCATATGTAATATAAGAAAAAAGAGATAATAGAAATAAACTCTTACTATGGTAATTTGATGTACTCCTGTTAATCCAATATATACGATATCAGAGAGCCAGCATGGTGTAAGGGTTAAGGTACTAGATTAGAAGTGAGCAGAGCCGGGTTTCCTAACTCTCCTTAGGTACAGAAACCAGCTGGGTGACCTTCACTCTCAACCTTGATCAGGTTCTGTGACAAGCCAATTGAAGTCAATGCATTGTGTTATGCATGGGTATGTTTTGCTGGGAGAACTAGGAGAGAGCAGTGCAATAAGAAGCCAACCCTGTAACCATGCAGGACAAATGCTAAGCAAAACAACAATCCAACGTGTACCAGATTAATATTGATTTCTAATTTCATGAAAAAAAGTATGGGTGTCAGATCTGCTTTGCAAAAATACAATGGACCACATGACTGTATAAAAGAAAAGAGAAACATATAACTTTTTTCCCTGCTATCTAGTCATCATACAAATTTTTGCAGTTCAAATTTGGTAGCCCTAAATAAAAAACACTAAGATTTTCAGTTCACATTCCAGAGACCTCCTTCCATATTGTTGAAAATTATGGTAAATCCAATCAACAGTTACATTGTAAATAGTCATTAAATTGCCAGATGTTAAATAGGTTTATTTTTGGCAGATGTGAAGTGGTGTTTTCAACAACATAAAGGCTTGCAGACTGGGTCTCGGTTGTTATATCTGGCTCATATTTTTTCACATCCACAAAGGAACAGCATATTGTGTTATGTTTGGTTTGGTGGTTTGGGATTTTTATTCATTTATTTATTCATGAAGGCTTCCCAACCCTGCATATTGCTCAGAATTTTTCTTAGCAGAAGGAGATCAAAGGAGTACATGCTGTACTTGAATCTAAAGGTAGTGTCTTGTGATAGTAATTAGCACCCGTGAAAGCTTACATCTCAATGAGGGGAACCAAGTCCTGTATTTTTTTTAAAATGTAGAATTTCCAGACACAATTTGCTATGTGATGGGTATAATTCTGTCCTATAACTATCCTTTTTAATAGTCTAGAACTTGAGTCTCTTCTATTTCTTTTCTTCAAAATTAAAAAAAAGGATAAATATGACCAGTTTATTGTTTAGAATTCAATCTTGGATTATTTAAATCAAATATTCCATTCTTTCTAATGCTTTTGATAGGTACCAAATTCTGTAGTGAAGAATTGAGTAATCTTTAAAAATTACAAGTGATGATAGAAGGTACTATAGAAGTAAAGAAGGACTTTGTAAAATCCTCCCCCTTACATTCAGGGAAAATTCTAATGGATCAAAAAATGAAAGAAAACATCAAAATGAAGGAAAATATTGAATCCAGTCCTTAGGTATGATCAAAGCTTTATATGGTTAATGATTTTCAAATGTCTTATACTACTAGAATGTGCATCCTTCTTGCTAGCAGATCAATGCTTATTGATTATGGCAGCAATCCTATGTATATTTACTTGAGAGTAAACTTAGTTACACTTAGGAGGGATTAGTACTGTATTTGAAAAAACACAGTAAAATAAATAATTTTCATCATGTAATAGAGCCTCAATTACTCCTAGCACATGATAAACACACTTTAGGTATGCATAAAATATTTTATTAATATAATTTAAAATTCGTTGTTTTAATATTGTACATGGCAATTAATATTGCTGCGCAGGAAGTTGTCAGGTATCATCATATTACAATTTATGGATATTTCAAGTGATATTTCAGCACTCAAGGTTACAATTATTCCTGAGCCTCTTTAAATAATGTGGGGGCGATCATTTTATCAGATGAGCACTCAATATAAAATATTAGAGGTGCAATTATGCATTTATATGCAGAAATTTGCATTTATATAAACTGAAGCCCACAGTATTATTGATTTAGTGAGAGGAAGATGAGGACAAAGAACTGAGCCTCCTAGTAGCCACTTCCAACCCACTTTCCAGAGAAAATGTTGCCACTGGGAACATTTTAGTTGGAGACCAGAAGATGGAAGCATCTTTTTTTCAGGTGCTAAACCAGAGTGGGGCACCACAAGCTTTAGAGCAAGCACAGGAGAAATTGAGCTGCCTACAATGTGCTTGTCCTTTAGTATGTGGAACAAAAATATAAAATATGATTCCTTCCAAGAGAAGTTAGAATAGCTTGCTTTTGGAGATGCTCAGTCATCCAGGTCATGGTTGTCCTAAAGGTGCTTTTTCAAGAGGCAACTGGACTTTCTTGTCCTTTCCTGAAGACATTTAGTTTCTCATGGATTAGAACTAGTAGCCAGCACAGGTTTGTTAAAAACAGATCATGCCAAATAAAACTTATTTCATTATTTGATAAAGTGACCAAATTAGTAGACCAGCGAAATGCTGTCGATATAGTATACTTAGACTTCAGCAAGGCACTCAACAAAGTAGAGCACAACTTACTTCTTGGTAAACTAGAAAAATGTGGGATAGATAGCATCACCACCAGATAGATTTGTGACTGGCTGACAAACCATACTCAATGAATAGTTCTAATTATACTACTACTTGGAGGAAAGTAAGGAGTGGGACACCCCCAAGGTTCTGTTTTAGCCTAAGTATTCTTCAATATCTTCATATATGACTTAGATGAGGGAATAGAAGGGTCCCTCATCAAATTTGCAGATGACAGGAATACCCAATACCCCAGAAGACAAGCTTGGGATCCAAAAGATCTTGATAGACTTGAACAATGGACCCTATCCAACAACATGAAATTTAATGTGGAGAAAAGCAAGGTTTTACACTGAGGCAGGAAAAACGAAAGATACAAGTTCATATTAAGTAAAACCTACTCAAAAACAGTGATTGTGAGACGGACCTTGGAGTCTTAGTGGATGATTACTTAAACACGAGCCAGCAACTAATACAATCCTTGGTTGTATAAACAGAGGCATAGAATCAAAAATCATGTGAAGTATTATTACCACTTTATAAATCCTTTGTAAGATCATACCTGGAATACTGCATTCAGTTTTGGTCACTACATTACAAAAAAGATATTGAGACTGGAAAAAATGCAAAAAAGAGCAACTAAGATGATTAAAGACCTGGAGACTAAAACATATGAAGAATGGTTGCAGGAATTGGGTATGGCCAGTCTAGGGAAAAGAAGGGTGACATGATAGCAATATTCCAGTATTTGAGGAACTGCCACAAATAAGAGATCTTTGAGTTATTTCCAAAGCATCAAGGCAAGAAACAAGGGATGGAAACTGATCAAGGATCTGCTGCTGTGGCCTAGAGGTGGAGCTCTCGCCTCCCAATCAGGAGGTTGTGAGTTCAATTCTAGGGAGAGGCAGATGTAGGGTCTCCTGCTTGTGCAGGGGGTTGAACTAGATGACTTGCAAGGTCCCTTATAACTCTGTTAATCTGTTTAAGGAGAGAAGCAACCTGGAATTAAGGAGAAATTTCCTAACAGCTTGCCTTCAGAAGGTGTAGGTGCTTCATCACTGGAGGTTTTAAAGAAAAGACTAGACAAACTTCCAGTCTGAAATAGTATAAGGTCTCTTGCTTGAGCAGGGGATTGAACTAGACCTCCAAGGTCCCTTCCAGCTTTATTCTGATTGATAATTTATATATATACTACATAAATGTACATATGCATATACAGATACATATAATTAAAATTTTTAAGTATGAAGGTAAAAGCAAACACAAACTAATAAAGTAAGAAAAAAGAAAAAGAAATCAAAGGAACCGCTCTTTCTAATCTAATCAGAAACATTCAACTCCTTAATCACATTTCATTTGTTGGGATCGCTTCACTGATGAAAAAAATACTAGAATGTGCAGAAATGGATAGGCTCACAATTACAATTAAGGAAAAGAAAGAAACTGAATACTTTTTTACTTGAGACTTATTTTATCAATGGTTAGTGACAGAAACAGGAGTTAGAAACAGGGAAATATACGGAAAGGCTCAATGACATAAGGGAAGTATGTTAAAATGGTTATGTTAATATTATGTGGTTAATCTTTGGTGAGATTCACAGCCTTTGGGGCTGGTTGGTAGCTCAGCAGCTTGAGTCCTAACAAAGGACCAAGGGACTGTTAAGGCAATTATTATTATTATTATTATTATTATTATTATTATTATTATTATTATTATTATTATTATTATTATTATTATTATTATTATTACAATCAATAATAATGTAATGAATAATTTTGTAAATATTTTGATTATTATTTCCTAAAATTATTTATACCCAGACAACACACTGTTTAATTGAAAAAGAAACACTTAATTCAACTCCTTCTCTGGCCTCTAAATTTAATTCTTCAGTCTGCCCTAATCTTCAATTTGAGATTCTTTGGATGTGTTGGATTACAAATATACTTTTAGGAAACTATGTAGTAGAAGGTAAACAGAAGTAGAAAGGGAATTTTTTAAAATAGCAAATGGCTATACTATATTGTTCTGGAAATTGCAATGAACAGCAGCTGCAATTTTGGGAATGTTGCTTCTAGTCTGCAGAGCTGGACTTCAATAAAAGAAAGCAAAGCCTAAAGAAGCCAAGTTTTTTTTTTTAATTTGCATCTGGAAAATATCTTTGGTTCCCTGGGGAAACAAGGTAATTCAACTATTTATGTATTCAATTTAATGAGCAAGCTAGATCTTGTTTAAATGAGTTTCTGCTTCAGTGGAGTTTCCAACCCCTCCTTCAGAAAATATCCACATCAATTCTTTTGCCTTGCTTGATCTACTTCTAAAAGAAAAGAACAACATTTGGGTGGCGGGTGTCTAATATAATGGTGGGATACATCACATACATGCATATAAAGTCCTTATTTTAGAAGTACAATGGTTTCTTATCCCTGTTGGATCTTCAACAGCCTCAGATTCACAGATGACAGGAAGAGATGGGGAACTGGAGGGGCGGGGGAGTGATGGGAAAGGCAGTTTGTTTCCTGAATTTTAAGATGATTTATATAAACTGAGATTGCTTCCAAGGACTAAGCTTCTTTTGTAAGCAGCCAAAGGACACTCTCCACTTACTACGTTACCATGCAAATCAGTTAGTTTTGTAACTTAAGGCTGTTTATTTTTTAGTATTATGCTATTATATTGGAGTAAACATTAACTGCACTTATTGTTTATTAAATGTTTAATTCTGTATTGCTGATATGCTATATATTTAGCATGATGTTAATTGAGACATGTTTTTTTCTAAATTCTTTCTTATGAAAAACTGCTTTGAGCTAGATATTATTGGAAAAGGAACATACAGCATATACTGCATGTTCAAAGCTTTTTAAGGTATACATTTTTAAGGTAATAAAATGGCTTGATAATTTCATAATGTTGCTGATTGTCTGACCAGGACAGGTTTTAAATAAAGTTCTTCCTGCTTTGAATAGGTTGCTTAAACCGATCTTGCTGAATTGACAAGCAATTTCTTTCCTGAAGTTCTTGAACCTTCTCAAACTAAATTTAGGATTACCTAAATCCTAATCCTAATTCAATCAAGACTTTAGGGCTAATTCTGTCCAGAAGTTCTTTTCCTCAAAATATGTTTTGTTGGATATAAAAAGGAATGAATCCTCAATTTAATGGACCTTGATTTATCAGACATTCTAAAATATTTTAGTTTTTACAGTTTAGATTTCACACCCGTTTAATGGATTAATATTATAAACTGGTGGACATGATGACAGAAATTGATGTGAATGAAACATATTAAATAGTCATTCTGACTGCAGGGACTGTAAAAGCAAGATTTTACTGCTTTGAAAAATAATCATTAAAGCTCTGCCATTATATATTGCACTGTATATCTTTTATAAATCTGCAAAATATATTTTCTACTTTAGTGGCTTTTTCTGTTATTAAATGACTCATTGCAATGAACTTCTACGTCTTCTTTTTAGTTTATCCTATGGGTTTTAGCATGTCATATCCATCTGTGACAAAGCAATATTTAAGTATTAATTGCAGCTGGATTACTCATTGTGCCACTGTTTCTGTTTGCAATAGAAAAAAATCATCTATAGTCAATTTTTTGCTTAAATGCAGTAGACCTCAAACATAGCAGGAACTGCCCAAGAGTTCTTCTTGCTTCTATAAATTTCCTACCAAATTTCC
The DNA here is from genome assembly GCA_039707465.1 of Rhabdophis nuchalis. Taxonomy (NCBI): domain Eukaryota; kingdom Metazoa; phylum Chordata; class Lepidosauria; order Squamata; family Natricidae; genus Rhabdophis; species Rhabdophis nuchalis. The sequence goes on along the minus strand of CM077644.1, from coordinate 43,706,413 downwards.
TACCATGTAATATTTGTGGTATTCCCGTCTTATGGCTTGAGCCACAATTATTCCATTAATAAAGACTTTAGTTTCAGGTTACAGATTGTTTCTCTGCTTCTAGAGTATCTATTGGACATGTATTGAAAAAAATTATAAATCTGTACATACCTCCTTAAAGGATTTCTTCACTTCTACGAGTGGATGCCAATGTGCAATTGGTTTACGTGGATAAGCCAACATTTCATTCCAATGGTCTCGACCTAGTCCCTCAGCATTGTTTGCCACACGACAAACCCCAATAATCTCATTGTGGCCAACCCTGAAAGCAATAATCACATGAAGGATATGTTTTTAATACTTTTATTCTCTTTTGCTCATTAACCCTGTTTCCTTCTACTTCTTGATTGTTCATGAGTGAACAACACTATGGAATTTCTTTTATTCACTAGGATTAGTCTTTCTGGTTCTTCCACATTTTATTATTGCTTTATTTCTCTTTCTTGGTTCAATATATTTTGTGAGTAGGTAGTGTAACTTTTTCCACTGTTGATCTTCTATCTTAACATTTCTTCATATATTCCCCAAGTACAACTAGCAAAAAATGTGTATTTTAAATCTCTGCATAATAGGCATTCAGTAAGTATTAATATCCCCAAACATATCCATTCTAAAAGAATCCCTACCAGTTGATTTTCTTCATGTCCATGAGTTTCTCTCTTCAAGTAGCAACTGAGACAGAGAAACTCAAGAAGAATGATAATTTATCACAGATTAATCTGATTTAGGTGCTACACTAAACAAGAACACTGAATATTAAACAAATAAGGGAAACTTTACCCATTATTGTTCAGCATTAATTCTAGACCAAATCCTTGAGCTCTTCCTCTCTAAAAGCCATAGAAGTATAAGCCAGTCTTTGTTCCCAGTCTTTGTTGTGACAAAAAGAGTGAACTATGGACCTCAGTTCAAAAATAATATGGAGAAGCTAAACAAGATTTGTGTATAGAGCTATAAAATCTGGGCTATAGAAATATGGACAACAAATAAATAACAGCAAGAATATGATCAATATTGTAGTGGTTGTCTAGATTTCTACAATTCAAAACTTATCAGAAAGCAGTGGAAGCATGTTAGGCAAATAAGCAGCAGTGTAGTAGTCATATTCCAGCTATTATATATTTAGTTGTAACACAGAGATTCCAAGTCTCTCATAAAGAATCAGTTTCTGAATCCTCTTCCTTGCTATTAACGCATGCTGTTGAAGACTCTATTTCATTAAACTGAGATTCAGAATCCAAACGGAAGTAGTGTCTAATTTTTCTTTAGGATGAGCAATTGCGTGGAAGGCATTAACGCTGACAAATTAAAAAAAAATGTAACAAAAATAATTCCAACATGCCACCCCCAAAGTCAAAACCTTAGGTAAGACAGGTACAGCGACTGTTCTACTTACAGTCAACTGTTGGACTGTTTTTATAAGTAAAAATCCTAGGTGAAACTTATCCTTTCTCTGAGATTTGCCTGCATGTCAATTTTGAAAGGCCTTCTCTATAACTAAGAATTATCACAGAATTACAATTTTGTTCTGGTGATCAATATAACATAATGGAGAAAACCAAACATGTTCTTATCAGAAAGAATGGAAATCCAGAACTATGTTCGAGTGCTCAATAACACAGAAACAAGAATATACAGTATGCTATTTTTCTGAGTACAAAGTTCATGTAATCAAATGAATCATGAAATGTGAAGTGGGGGAAAATGACTCAGGTGGGATTTGGAGATTGCAAAGACTCTCACTTACCGGTCATAATCCATAACTGATATAAGCAGACTGACTTGATCCATGTTCTCAGGAGGGATATCAAAAATTATTGCCTCATTATAGGTAGGATTAAGTGTATTTCTTTTTATAGTGGTTTTCTTCTTTTTCAGTCTCCTTCCATCACAGAGCAAAGATACTTTGACGTACGGATCTGGTGACCAGGGGAAAAGCAAAGATTATAGAACACTTTCTATTTTCCCAATAATTAAGGGAGTTCTCTGCAACATACCTA